>CM076711.1:38105621-39534939 GCA_038501285.1 Penstemon eatonii | reverse complement strand
GTACCTCGCCCTCGTTGAAACTGATCAACTGATTGTTTGTTGATTTGCTTTCTAGAATCCATACTTCTTTCGGGTATTTTAAGCTTCCGATTATGGATCTGGCGGTCCTTCGTCGAGCATTACGACTGTCCCCGCCGGCGGGTCCTCCCGAGATTGTATGAATGGTACCGTTAATCTGGTCATTGTTCAATTCCAGTGGGGGACCATCCTCAGGAGACCTTCTACGGGAATTCCTTCTTTGATTGTTATTTCGAGGACTCCTACTTCTTCCTCTCTTTGAACGGATCGTAGGCATTGCTCAAGTCGTTCCTGTACCATCTTTTCGATTTCTCTTTCCGAGAATCGCATAGTTTGTGGTCGATTAGGGATTGTGTCATCTACGTTATCCTCAATGGGGATTATGGTATGTTCCTTGGATCCGCTGTGTCCTGATTGCGGTCTCCTTCGATCCGTTTTTCTTCGGATGTTGTCATCCGAGGGTTTTGAATTGCCCTTCTGCGGACTGTGTAGCGAGCGCTGCTCGCTTGCCGGGCTGTCAGCTTGTTGAGAGATATGATCGTTCTGTCTCGGTGTCCTTTGAGTGGGATTTGCCTTAGTAGTTCTAGGGTTTCGAGGAACTTGTTCGAGTACGAGTAATTCCTCTGGGCAGAGTGATTTAAGGAGCATAGCAATCTGTCGTAACTTCTCCTGAGCATCAGACAGGAGAACCGGGATCGCTGGAGCCGCATGTTCTTCCGGGACCGCACCAGTAGGGATCCCTTGTGGTTCCTCCTGATTCTGATGATGCTCGTTCTGTTGCTGACTGTCGTTGGTTATATGGGCATTATTATCGGTATCGCTCTGTGGATCCTCAGACGTATTATGCTGGTTGGTTGTGTTACTTCTTGCTCCGTTACGAGCGCTCTTCCTTGGGCGAGCCATATGTCGATCGAATAATTAACCTAGCCCCACGGTGGGCGCCAACTGATTAAACCATTTTTCGTCGAGTACGATTAAATCAATAAAGTTGTGATAAGGAGGTCAAATTCAGTATAGATTATAGGGCTCTGTTACTTTATTCTGGATGGATTGAACTCAAGGAAGAACAATTATGTAAAAGAACAATCAGTAATCAGGACAGTCAATGGGGAATTAGTATAGCAAAAGCTTTTCTATTCAATATGATCTTGGATTGCCCAAGTATATAGTTGTCAGTTGTCTTTATCTAATGTTTAACTAGGTATTTATGTGACAATAACCCTAGCTTTACAAGGAAACATAATTCTAATAGGACTCGGCCCAATCGTCCTTCTTGAGTCCGGATTGTAGTCTGCTCGCCGAGGGGAATCGCCTTCGAGTGGGTCAATAGAAGATCCCGAACGAGCTTGTATGTTCGAACCGATCTGATATCTCTTAGTCGATCCGAATATTATAAGGGGTGCGAAATAGCCCCCATCATGTGTGCTCTTTGTTAATTCGAACATTAGAGAGGATAAGTATTCGATCTGAGGGGTATCGATTTTTAATAGCTCGATACTAAATATTGATAACCATTGCCTCAAGGTTTCTCTCTCCCATTGTTCGACCGTTCCCAAGTGATTTGACGGGAACCTAGGTTTTCTCTGGCTCGCAAATTGATGCTTAAACTTGTCACAAAATTCATCAAAAGAGAATATAGAGTTGGGCGGCAATTTTCCAAACCAATCAAGGGCAATCCCTTCAAAGGTTGTGACCATAATTTTGCAGCAGAAATCTTCCGAATGTCCATACAAATTCATCACATTGACAAAACTGTTGACATGTTCCCCAGGGTCGGTAGTCCCGTTATACCGTGGTAACCTTGTTGGTACCGTTTCAGTATTCCTGGCATCACGTATCTCTTAGCAGAATGGCGAACATCGCATGATGCTATTTCCGATCTCTCTATCTCTGATATTTGCCTGGATAATTTCCCTATTTTGGTTCATTTCAGTGCCCCTATCAGCTGTAGCGGCACGACGGACTTCTACCACCGCCTCTTCCCTATCTAACTTCTTTGCAACCCGCTCCTGCACTATTCTTTCAAGCTCGGACTCTGTAATTCTCATGTAGGTTGATTTTTTCTTTCTCGCCATATCTATAGGGTGGCTTTCCCCTACAACTGAGTCCTCCACACCTTGTATTGTTTGTGCTAAGTTTTCCGACCGGACATTAGTTTTTGCGGGAGCTGTTATAGGAAGGTTTGGTGCGGGCGCATTTGTTGTGACTCGTAACACACTATTTTCCTTCTGGATGTTCGAAGAAGGAATTTCTGCCCTCCCATGGACAGGTGGTTGATCCACGGGAGACTGTTCAGCCCTTCCACTATTCAAAAACTCCCTGCACATAGTGCCTATGATGGACCTTAGATCAGCGATAGTTGTGTGGATCGGAGCATTGTCCTGGGGAATGACTGGTGGAGCTTCTGGTTGTTGAGCCGCTCGAGATAAATTATCGGGCTCATTGTTAACTGAGTTCTGTGCTCAGACTGCATGGGAAGGCTCTCCTCGAACATATGTATTCCTCCTCGTAGTAGGCATTTTTCGATCTAACACCCAAATAAGGCCCCTCGGTGGGCGCCAATTGATCTAGCACGGTTTCGTGGTATGATCGTGATTGAAGTATAAACAATGCAAACACAAACATAACTAAATAGAGGGTAGATCAATAACGTATATTGCGATCATAGGTGTATAGATTACAAATAATGGGGGTCCTATTTGAGCATTATAGGATGCCGTACAAGCTAGAGTGCGAAATACATATAAAATGGCCTAAACTATCTTTCCGAGCAGTAGCTTCGAATGGAGTGCACCTGGGAAAGCGTGTCATGTGTCATAAATGATTGGGGTATTTATAGCTGAAAAATGGGGATAGGCCCATAGGACTGGGCCTGAGATCGGCCCAACAGTATCTTTCGAGCATGGGCTGCATCTGGAGGGTCGTGTTAACTGAATAGTGATACGAGCTTGATTCCAAGCCTTCGGGGTAGGGATTCTGGTTTTCCATTCGTACCTTAGCACCTAATAGTAGAGTCCAAAATACCCCCCATCACCAACTATGGCCATAGGTTTCTATTACCTAAGAACGTATAGGAAATTCCCTAAACACACTATGTTGAGTCGGTAGATCCCATATTGATGCTAACCATTCGCGTGCACGGCTATACGCACCCAACTTAGGCACACAATGGTCAAGCTACGTGACCGGCACCTAAATCTAAGTATGCACGCCCATGCACCGAATTCGCCTTAGCACCTCAAGTCTAAGGACTAAATCGTACACTATTATAAGCTTGAGGAACATCGCATCGCCGATGTGCGTCATGCGCTTCCACAATGAGTTTCTCTGTTCGGGTTGTTCGATGCGTTCGATCCCCTATCGAACCACCTACTCATATGCACTGGCCTCAAATTCATTGCTCATTAAACTGTACAAATTCACTCCATGTGAATCATGCATATTTGTACAAGTCTTTGTGATTCCTTCGATACCCCATCTCGTTCGGAATCTATGACTTGGAACAGTTTTAAGATCACGACCTTAGAGACTGTTTCATGATTGCACTCATACTGAAGTGAATCGTCCCATAGTTTATTATGATCTAAGGATTTCACCCAATCGCTAAAGTGATTCGCGAGAGATGAAGTTGGCCATTGTTTGATTTACATACTATAAATAAACAGGCGTATTAAGTCATTTATACTAAAGAAAGATAAAGATAGTTCCAATACAAGCTAAATATATTGGCTTGCAGGGCACTATCCCATCAATCTCCCACTTGCCCTAAAGCCAATCACAAACATTTCTAGGACCCATCTTTTTAAAGATGTTCTTCGAATTCCTCTCGTGATATAGCCTCTCCTAGTGGATCCGCTAAGTTGTCTTCCGAGTCGACGCGATCCATTATGTGCTTTAACTCTACCAATGATTTCTCTAATCAAATGGTACTTTTCTCTCAATTGTGTTTAGATTTCTGGTGAGATCTCAAATGCTTTTCTTTAGCAATAGCTCCATTGTTATCATAGAAGATAACCATGAGCTTCGCAATGCTAGACACTACATCCAACCATAGGATGAAGTTTTATATCCAAACACTTTCTTAAGCAACATTTAATGCTACATTTAATGCTGCAATATATCTTGCTTCAGTGGTTTAGATGGTTATGGTGTTTTGCTTGGAACCCTTTCCAATTTACCACTACCCCATTGAGACAAAATATATATCCAAAATGGTTATATAAATTCATCCACATCAGACTAAAAATTCGAATTAGTAAATCCTTCGAATTTTAATTCTCCACTACCATCGTAGACCAAGAACAAATCCTTAATCTTTATCAAGAGCTTAGGGATATCTTTTACGGTGGTCCAGTACTCTTCACTGGAGTTTGACTAGTAATTGCTCGTGACACTTAAGCAAGTTCTACGTCTTCTCGTGACACTTGAGCAAGTTCTACGTCTGGTCTAGTACATAGTAAAGCATGCCACATGCAACCTTTTGTTTGAAACATAAGGTATTTGAGACATTCTCCTTTTACCCTCATTCGATGTAGGGCACATCTATTTGGAACAAGGATACAGTGTCTCATTGGAAGCAATCCTTTCTTGGATTCTTCATACTGAATATTTCCAATATTGATTCTATGTACTTAGATTTAGAGAGTGTCAACATCTTCTCCATCTATCTCTATAGATACGTATCCCAATACGCAAAATGTTTCTCCCAAATCTTTCATGGAGAACTACATGGATAACCATGCTTTCGTCTTTTCTAACATTCCGATATCATCCCAGATATCTAGAACATTATCGACATATAAAATATGAGCTTCATCGTGCTCCCACTAATCCTTTTGTACACTCAAGGTTCATACTCGTTTTGATGAAATCAAATGTCTTGACTGTCTCATCAAAACAAATGTGAATCTGAATGGATTCAGACATTACTACTGGAGAAAAGGTTTCATCAAAGTTTGTTCCTGAACTTTGTGAATAGCCTTTTTACCACTAGTCGATTCTTAGAGGCAACACCTCTCCATTCATTCCAAGCATGAAGATCCACTCACAACTTATAGAAACTTATAGGGATAAATCCCTCGGGTGGATCAACCAAGGTTATACCTTGATGGAATGGATGGGATCCATTATGGATTGCATGAATCCAGTCATGCATGCGCATCTACATTTAATGTAGTTTCTTTGTATATGGTGAAACCATATCTTTCAAATTATTTATGAACTTTGATCAGATCTACGAAGCATTGGTATACTTGATGTTTCAGTAGTTTCTGGATTAAATCCCACTGTTTGCAGGGTTGGGTCCAAATCTTGGACTTCATCGAGTTCCTTGACATTCCCTATTTCCTTTGACGAGGAATTCATCAACTTAGGAATGGGCACATAGGAGAAGCGATTGTTTCTCATTGTCGTGTAACAGGTATCCATTGGATTTCGTTGGATACCCCACAATTATATAAAAAATGGATCTACTAGCCAATTTATCTCCTTTCTCGTTTCTACCATCGACAGGAGATTTCCATACTCAGAAGTAAGAGCATAGAGGTATTTTGCCATACCTTTCTAGGTAAAGCTTTGTAGGCACGGATTTTGAAGGTACTTTGCTCAGTATCTTCGATGCAGTCAGGAGGACCAACCCCTAGAATGCATTAGGAAGCTTAACAAAACTCAATATGGGTCGAACAATGTATAACAATGATCGATTCCTTCTCTTAGACACTTTAATAAGTTGAAGCGTCTTAGGAGGAGTTTGTTGTATAAGAACCCCATTCTCAGCAAGATAATTGAGGAATCGTTGACTTAAGTATTTGCCATCTGGATTAGATCGAATCGTCGTAATACTATGACCTTGTTGATTCTCTACTTCATTTTTGAAAATCCTTGAGCTCTTCAAAGGTTTTTCGGATTTGTATCTTACTTGATACAAATATCACTAATGACCAAGGTCATTAGCAAAAAGGGGACGAGGTATGAGTAATCTCCTCTCACATTAACGTTTAGTGGTCCACATTCATTCGCATGTGATTTAACCGTTTTTCGTTGGGTAAGATTAAATCAATAAGATGTAATTATGAGGTCAGATTCAGTACGAATCATAGGGCTCTGTTACTTTATTCTGGATGGATCAATCTCAAGGAAGAACAATTATGTAAAAGAACAAAAAGGTAAACAAGACAACGAAGGAGTAAATAGTATAGCAAAAGCTTTTCTATTCAATGTGATATTAGATTGACGGAGTATACAGGCGTAATCTCTGATTGTATATCCCTAATACAACGTTTTAACTAAGTATTTATATGATATTAACCCTAGCTTTACAAGGAAACATAGTCCTAATAGGACTCGGCATAACTGTCCCACTCAAGTCAGGATTGTAATCTGATCGCCGAGGAGGATCGTCTCTGATCGGGTCGATGGATGATCTCGGATGAGCTTGTATGGTCGAACCGATCTGATATCCCCTAGTCGATTCGAGTATTATAAGGGGTGCGAAATAGCCCCCATCAGTACTCCCTCACTTCTTCGAGCGTATATGTAGTAGAAGCTCATAGAAGTAGATGGTAGATTACGACCGTATTTTTTATGAAATGTGCCTCGTTAAAAACCTTTCTTAGGAAAAAAACCCTGTGGGAAAAAATCCTAAGTAAGGAAAAGAGTGCTACACCTCATAAATAGTCGTTTTGTCGTTCCAATCATGAACTATCACATGTCTCTTGAGAAAACGCTTCAATTTTTTCTGCAGCTTGGCGGGAATGTGATCAGCCGTGAGAAGTTCAAAACGTCTTTTCATCTTTCTCTATAAATAGGTGATCGTTGTTTCAGTCATCTTTTACTTTCAACTTCCCATATTCCGCAATCATCTTCTTATTCACTCATTTCTTCTCTAACTTGCTCTTATCGACTCGTATTCTTTGAGGATCCTAAAAATGGCTTCAATCTCAAGAAAATCTTCTTCGTTAATCAAAGAAAGAGTTACTCCTAATGTCGAGGATGAGGTTCCCCCGAGCCCCCCGACTGAGCAGACCGGAGCGTCTGAATTCACTGTCCCTGACGAGGATAGTTTTAATGTGTAAATTATATTTGATACGAATGTTGCCGCCAGGGCCAAGAAGGGTAAAGGTACGGTTCCTCAAATTTCTGAACCAATTGAGGACCTCGCTTGTGCTTATACCGAGGAGACTTTCCACGAGGTCGTGGATAAATACGCGAAATATTTTCCGGAAGGTTCTAAGATTATTCTACCTTCTCCTTCGGACAGGGTTACTTCTCCGCCGGAGGGTTGTCGAGCCTTCTATACTTTTCATTTTAATTATGGTGTACGTCTTCCTTTGTCTGCTTTATTTCTTAACATTTTGAAAATATTTAGCGTATCTTTGACGCAATTAGTCCCAAATTATGTGGCCTTTGTGGTGGCCTTTTCCGTTTTAATGATAACAAAAGGATTCCAGCCTTCTTTCCGTAACTTTACGCAATTGTTCCGTTTTAATGTTTCTAGTTCTTCCAATCGCGGATATTTCTTTGCCAGCCAGAAGACTAGTCGCTCCATTTTCGACTCCCCGGTTTCCAGCAATCCTTGCTGGAAATCTCATTTTTTCTTCGTACAACCACCTTCTCATGATTCTTTGGTGGACGGTTCAACTGAGGCCTTCTCGTGGGACCATGATTCCAAATAGATTTATGGTGGTCGCTTGGCGACTGGAGATCTTATCCCTGACGACCCTTAATTGATTGGCGAAATTCAGGGAATGCGCGCCGACAAATACCAAAGTGCTCTTGTTATTGGTGAGGCCTTTCTTCGCAAGGCGGGACTGAGTTTTCATAATTTTTCCATTTCTTCCCCTTCTCAATCGTTGGGTAAGTATTTTTTCTTTTGTATCAACTCATTGCAATCACTTTTTAACATTATGTCTAACTTTGACTTTGTTTCATTTCAGTTCTTATGGTTGAAAATTCCCGGCGTTCTTCTAAGGGAAAAATGGTTTTATCTAAATCCACAAAAACCATTGAGAACTTCCCTATCGAGCAGAGAGCGTCTCGAAAAAGAAAATTGGAATTGGGCCACGATTCTGAGGAAAACAGGGAGGAATCTCCGAATTCCTCCCAAGAATCTCCTGTAGGTAAGGGGACCGGATCCGGCTATCCTCCCTTCCATCTTCGAACCTCTCTAGGTATTCGTGGTGTCGTAGCTGGTCGATGCCCCATCCTAACGATAAGCCAGTGGAGAGAAAATTTGACTTTGCAGTCCATGAAGTGTAAATGATCATGACAGGTTTATCCTATTTGTCTTTTACCTATACTTTGGTTGATTCATGAAATGTGATCAACTTATCAAATAAGATAAGAGTATTTCACGAATCTTTTGAATGAGCGGGAGGAGAATTTAGTAGGAAGTTAAAGTTAAGATCACTTGCAGACCCACGTTTAATCAATCCAGTTTTCAACCAGATTGATAAAACAAGGACAGTGATTCTTGACACTAGTTCCTTCATTTATTCTCGTGTTTTGAAACAACTCCTTAGAAGTCTCGAATCAAATCACTTCAAACTTCTCCTCAACAAGTTTTTGAGGTGGAGGTTTGTTTCAGAAGCTACATACCTAGTGTTGCTTCTACAACTCGTTCAATCTTTGATGCTTTATCTGAGGAAACGATCATTAAGATTCCCATACTCTATAGGTGATTCGTTTCACTTTTAGAGATTCATCTTTATTTGAGGAAACGATCATTAATATTCCCATACTCTACGGGTGATTCGTTTCCCTATTTTGACTTATATCGGAAGCGCATAAGGCATAGGCTCATCGTTTAAGAGCATCATTCCAACTTTCGGAATTTAAGACGATTCCCAAGTTTTTAAGCCCGTCGATATTTTGATCCAGTTATTTTATTAGTCGAGGATAAATAGTAAAATGGATAACTACAGATATCTCAGTATCTATTTTTTGAAAAGAAGACAAACATTCAGTGAACTAGTTAATGAATAATACTTATAATATATGAAGGTTTGACTTTCTAACTTAAAAGTTCTCCCACTATTTTATCGAAACAATTACCCCTTCAATTGTTCGGGAAATTCTATTTCCTAGTAGGTCTTGACGTCCCAGTGGCCATTAATTGCACCCACGACTCGTGGCCATACAACCAATTCCCCAGGTAGGAATACTTATTGCCAATTGTGTCACTACACAACCTTCAAGCTATTTTGCCTCGGTTTTCACACTTATCTAGCACTGCTACATCATAAGTGTTACTAATCGTTAAGTCTAACCCATCAATCATGATGAGCAACGGGCCCGGTCGTGAACTCCCTGTAACTAGTTATCGGTCGATATTCACATCCCGACCAGCCCTCACCCTTGCCGAGTTTAGTTAAAAACAGGAGTCAAGGAATTTCGCGTATTGTCCCTTTCTTCGACTCGGGTGCCAGACTCTGGATCACCTCTATCGATAAGTAGATAACATACGCTAGTCCCTATTGATGGAAGGCTTGGATTTATATAAATTCATTTTATTTTAACCCAATATGACTTAATATTTAAATCAAGAGGGGATTTACTGGTTTGAAAGTTTAAGGCAAACTCTCTCGAGATCTCACCGCTTCGATTATGAATTATCTTATTTACGATCTAATATTCTAGCGCATATTTCCATACAAGCCAAATAAAAGAAGCAATATATAAATATAACATAAATAAATAAACCTAGCATGCATTTCTAACACAATATATTTTTGATCTGGAGCCACCTATGCTTGGGCCATCATTGAGCCAATAATGTTGGCCCAATTGGTCTATCTAATGGGTTCTTAATGGGCCTAGGCTATTACATAAATAACCAAGCATACTTGGCCTTCATTGACACCGGGCTTCCTTGTTGCATGTAATGGGCCTCCATCCTAAACTATTTAATGTAAAACCCTAATATATTACATTGGCACAAAAAGGCCCAAATAAAAGCTCGCAGGCCCAACAAAAATCCAAAGCAAAATAAACCAATCACATCTAAGGTCAAGGCTCGGCTCGATCGAAAACCACGTAAACAATTCACGTTGAGCAAAGAAACAAGCAAACACATTTACTAGTATCTTATCTTACTTCAATTATTTTAAACGCCTTTAAAATATTTCTCTAGATTCTTACTTAAGTCTCCACTAATTATGGTAATCTATATTCGGATAAACAAAATAATTTTATGCATAAAAAACAGAATAAAAACTTTTCAACTTTCAAAAATTGCAATTCGGCCCTCCAACTTTTGGAAATTGCGATTTGACCCCTGAAGTTTTGGAAATTACAAATAAACCCCAAATTTGAAATTGGGCAGAGGACCGAAAATAAAAAATAAAAATTTTATTTCCAGAGAAAATTCGAATTTGCAATTCAGTCCCTGCGTTTTTGGTATTTACAAAACAGCCCCAAAACTATCGGTTTTTACAAAACAGCCCCAAATTGAAAAATTTCCAGAAAAATTCTTTCTGTCCTGAAAACACACAGTTAAAAAATATCAATTTCAGTCCAGTTTTCCAAGAATTGCTTATCGCAAAACAGCCCTTTATTTTTCGTAAAATACAAAATTGGCCCAAAACGTTTTTATGCAATTTTACCCAAAATCAGATCTACCCATAACAAGTAAGAATCAATAACAAGAATATAATATGCAATACAAATAAAGCAATCAAATTATATTTAGACCTTTTCGTATGAGAGTAATGAGTTAGGCTCTGATATCACTGTTAGGTTATTGATAACGTCAGAACGTTAAAAGCAGTGGAATTTAACATTTTTAAAATAACCCAATCAGGATCTTTACTCATCTAGTCATACGAAAAGGATTTTCACGCAAAAACAAAATCAACCATAGGGGGTTTTAGAATATACCTCACCACAGCAACGGTGGTGGTTTTTCTCCGGTATTCTTTCAGATCTGATGAATTTGGTTCGAGAGAAGCACTCCAAACGTCATGCCTCTAGCGGTATCCACACCAACTGGATTGAAGCAACTCTTTTGGATCCTTAGGCTCAGAACTTGGATCCAAAAGTTATCAAGCAAGAAAGACGGAAGAAAACAATTTACATGAACCCTGTAGAAATCTACAGAGTTTGGCCGATCCTATACTGTGTAAAATAGGGGCGGCGCTTTTTCATTCTTGGAGAGGAAGTGGGCGGCTCCTCCTTGCTTGGATAAGGCGGCGGCTACTTGGTGTATCAGTGTTAGGGTTTTTGGTCTCCTACTCCTTATTTATAGATAAGGAGTCTTGACCTAATGTGATCTAGTCCAACTGGAAAACATAAAACCCATTTACTTATGGTCTTTATTTGTTTCCTAATGGACTTAGATCCCCTTTTAATTAATTAAACCACTTTAATTAATTCAGCCCATTTAATTAATTAATATAATTAATCAATTAAATTAATTCCTCTCTTATTAATTAACACTTTAATTAATTAGTTTCCTCCTTTAAGAATTAACACTTTAATTCTTAAGTTTTGATTTAACACTTTAAATCAAACTTTCCTTATATGATTTGTTGCAGTCCAATTGTATTGTGTGTGAACCTTTAGGTTCACCATCAATTGTCCGCGGGCCCACGACTTTCGTGATTTAATTTGCGAGCTTATTAATTGCTCCGATTAATTGAACCCCTTCAATTAACCACTCAAGAATTAATTTCCTTATTAATTCACGAGTACCCACACCTCATGGTCGATGTCAAGCCACAAGCCCACGAGGCCCAACTTCAGGTGAATTTATCTCATTGAACCTCACCTCTTATAAGTACCATGTACATACAATCCTTCTATGGACTAATTTCCCGATCGAGACCTAGGGTGTGTGAATTGATCGGCACCTCTAATTATCTCGATAACTATACTTTCTAATTCCTAATAATGATTCTAGTGTGACTGTCAAATTTGGAAACCACTTTCCAAATGCGTCACCAACTATGGCCATAGGTTTCTCGGAATCTATTATCTAAGAACGTATAGGAAATTCCCTCAACACACTACGTTGAGTAGGTAGATCCCATATTGATGCTAACCACTCGCGTGCACGACTATGCGCACCCAACTTAGGCACACAATGGTCAAGCTACGTGACCGGCACCTAAATCTAAGTACGCACACCGATGCACCGAATTCGCCCGAGCACCTCAAGTCTAAGGACTAAATCGTACACGATTATAAGCTTGAGAAACATCCCATCGCCGATGTGCGTCATGTGTTTCCACAACAGGTTTCTCTGTTCGGGTCATTCGATACGTTCAATCCCCTATCGAACCACCTACTCATATGCACTGTCCTCAAATTCCTTGCTCATGAAACGCTACAAATTCACTCCATGTGAATCATGCATATTTGTACAAGTCTTTGCGATTCCTTCGATACCCCGTCTCGTTCGGAATCTATGACTTGGAACAGTTTTAAGATCACGACCTTAGAGACTGTTTCATGACTGCACTCATACTGAAGTGAGTCGTCCCATAGTCTATTGTGATCTAAGGATTTCAACCAATCGCTAAAGTGATTCGCGAAAGATGAAGTTGGCCATTGTTTGATTTACATACTATAAATAAACAGGCGTATTATATCATTTATACTAAAGAACGATAAAGATAGTTCCAATACAAGCTAAACATATTGGCTTGCAGGGCACTATCCCAACATTTAGATAATAGATTCCGAGAAACCCACGGCCGTGGTCAGTGACGAATTTGGAAAGGGGTTTCCAAATTTAGCAGTCACACTGGAATTGTTATCCTGAATTAGAAAGTACAGTATTGAGATAATTAGAGGTGCCGACCAATTCACACACCCTAGGTCTCAAATCGGGAAATTATTCGCTAGAAGGACCGCATGTACATTGCAATTATAAGAGGTGAGGTTCACGAATATCAATTCACCTAAAGTTAGGCCTCATGGGCTTGTGGCTAGACATCGACCATGAGGTGTGGGTACTCATGAATTAATGGTAGATTAATTCTGGAGTGGTCAATTAAAAGTGTTTAATTGATCGGAGCAATTAATTGCTTATTAATTGGTCATTAATTAAATCACGAGAGTAGTGGGCCTGCTGCCAATTGATGGTGAACCTAGAGGGTCCCGCACAATACAGTTGGACCGTGACAGTCGTAAAAGGAAACATTTGATTTAAAGAAGTTAAATCAATAAAGTATTAAAGTGTTAATTCAATGAGAAGAATAATTAATTAGAATGATCTTATTAATTAAACATGAATTAATGTATTAATTCAAAATGGAGAATTATTAATTAGAATGTCTAATCAATTAATCGATTAGAATATCTAATTGATTAAGGTTATTAATTAAAGTGTTAATTAAATAGAAAGATTAATTGATTGATAGTGAATCAATTAATTAATCTTCAATGGCCGATTTTATATTAAAGAATGATTGATAGTAGATCAATCAAGCTAAATGGGCCGAGTTCATAATAAAGGGGATGTTGATAAAATGATAGTTGATCATTTAATTAATATGGCCGATCTATGCTAAAGGAAATAAAAATTGATTAATTTTGGATTAATTTAAGCATGGCCGATTATTATGATGGGGAATTAAGAAAGGATTTAACTTGTGTTATAAGGGAAGAGATTATATATATATATATATATATATATATATATATATATATATATCTTGTATCTTTATTTGAAGAAAAGATCTCCTAAAGATATGATCTATTCTATTAGAAGGAGGAGTCTTCTAATAGAGATATATATTAGATATACATATCACAATCTAAAACCAACTATAAACTAATGAAAACCCTAACACAAGAAAAGAGAGGCCGAAATTTTCAGCCCCTAATCGCCCCCTTCCCTTGATCGACCGAACCCTGTGGAAATCGCCCCTCCCCTTTGTTTTTCCTTGCTTCTTCTCTGGATCTAGATCCAGATCCTAAAACAGACAATTCTTTATTCCTAGTTTTAAGCCTGAGGTTTAAAGGAGTTGCTTAATCCATCTGGTGTGGACTATCTCTAGAGGCACAACACTTGGGGTGCTCTAGTGAACAATTAGAAGACCGGAGGAAAATCCACCACCTTGCTTGTGGTGAGGTAATTTCGAAAATTACCTACTTTATTTTATGTTTTGTTGAATTTTGATTCAACCCTTTTCGTATGAGTTAGATAAATTTATCCTGGCTACAGGGTTTTATGTGTGTATGATTTTTTTTTAATATTCCGCACGTTGTTTTGACAATCGTACATCGCGTAAAACCCAACAGTTGTATCAGAGCCAAATTTCTTACGCTTATATGAAAAATGCCTGAACACTTCAAAATATATGTTTATATTTATTTGTCGTGTTCTATGCATGGATTCTTGCTTGTTATGATTAATTATGTGTTCGGGTAAATAGCATAATTCTTTTTGGGCCAGATCTGCAATTTCTGAAACTTTATGGACTAAACTGCAAATTGCAATTTTTATAAAATCTGGACAGAATCTGAAATTTTGTTTTTTTGCAAATTCTGGGCTGAAACTATAATTCTGTTTTTTCCTGAAAATTGGGGTGTGTTTGCATTTGCCGAAAGTTTTTGGGGCTGTTTTGTTATTTACGTAACTTCAGGGGTCAGTATTGCAATTA
The DNA here is from genome assembly GCA_038501285.1 of Penstemon eatonii. Lineage (NCBI taxonomy): Eukaryota > Viridiplantae > Streptophyta > Magnoliopsida > Lamiales > Plantaginaceae > Penstemon > Penstemon eatonii. The sequence continues at coordinate 39,520,315 of CM076711.1, read as the reverse complement.
ACGAAAGATTCTGGAATTAAACTGTTAATTTCTGTTTTCTGGACCGATTTGCACGTTTTGGAATTTTTGGGGCTAATTGGATGTTTCCGATAGTTTTGGGGTCAAAACATATTTTTCAAAAATTGAGGGCCAAACTGTAATTTTCAAAAGTTGAAATTTCCAGAAACTGTTTTATGCTTAAAAGGTGTTTTAATTATCCGAAAGATTAATTTTTCATAATTAGTGGAGACTAGAGCGAGAACCATGAGTTATTTTAAAAGGAGTTTTAAAATAAAGATAGTAGTTTATTTTAAAAGGGGTTTTAAAATAAAAGTTAAAGATTATTTTAAAAGTGGTTTTAAAATTAGAATCTTGAGTTATTTTAAAAGGAATTTTTAAAATAATATAGGAAATAAGAAAAATGTGTTTTTGCTTGTTTCTTGCTCAACGTGAACTGGTTACTTGTATTTCGATCGTGTCGAGCCTTGACCCTTGGGGTAGATGTGATTGGTTTTATTTAATTGTGTTGTTTTTATTTGGCCTGTGTGCCTTAAATTTTTTGGGCCACTTTGAGCCTTTGTAATAGAATAGGGCTTTATTTCAATAGTTTAGGATGGAGGCCCATTACAAGCAAGGTGGATGCCCAAGAAGGAATGAAAGCCATGTATGCACGGTTACTTATGTAACTTGTTAGATCCTTTAAGAACCCAATTAGATTGACCAATTGGGCCAACATCATGGCTCGATGATGTCCCGCATATAAGGCTCCTGATCGAAAACATATTGTGGTAGCATGCATGCTAGGTGTGAATGTTTTATTTTATTTATTGATTTATTTTGGCTTGTATGAGATGCGCGCTAGAAATTAGGTCACTAAATAAAAGATAAAGCATAATTAATGTGGTGAGATATCGAGGAGAGTTACCTCAAACTTTCTAAAAACGAAAATCCCCTCTTGAATTAAATATCAAGTCATATTGGGTTAACTATAAAATGAAGTTTTATAAATTCAAGCCTTCCATCAATAGGGACTAGTGTAGGTTGTCTACTTATCGTTGAAGGTGATCCAGAGTCTGGCACCCGAGGCGAAGAAAGGGACAATACAAGAAATCTCTCGATTCTTGTTTTTGATTAAACTTGACAAGTGTGGGGACTGGTCAGGACGTGAACATCGACCGATAATCAAGTTACGGGGATTTCATGACCGGGACCGTTGCTCATCAAGATTGATGGGTTAGACTTGACGAGTAGTACCATTTATGATGTAGCAGTGCTAGATAAATGTGAAAATCAATGCAAAATAGCTTGAAGGTTGTGTAGGGACACAATTGGTAAAGTATACCTACCTAGGGAATTAATTGTATGGCCGCAAGTCGTGGGTGTAATTTATGTCTGCTGGGACGTCAAGACCTACTAGGGAATAGGATTTCCCGAACAATTAAAAAGGGGTTATTGTTTCGATAAAATAGTGGGAGAACTTTTTCGATAGAAAGACCAATTTTCGTTAATTATAAGTATTTATCTTAAACCTGTTTGCTTATTGTTGTCTTTTGTTATTTATTTTAGCCATGCCAATATTCACAATCATGTGCGAACAAACATTGACACAACACACAACTCATGATGTATTCACTCCACGAGACAAGAATGATTAGTTTTAACAATGTTAGTGAATATTGTTCTTACGTAATCAAGATAATGAAACGAATCAAAAAGCTTGGAGCTGATTTGACTCAAGATGATGAAATAGAGATTATCATCAATGGCTTGTCTGACTCTTTTTCTCATCTAATGGATCATTATGAAATTCTGAGTGAAGGAATTAAGACTAATGATTTACATAAGTTGTTGGACAATTATGAGAAAGCCCTCGAAAGAGGAGAGGGTTTGAGTCAAGGAAAGGATTTCTCATTGTGTGGGAACGACAAAAAGTTGAGGGTACTTGCTGGAAAGGAATTACTGAAGAGAATGAACAAAGTATAACCTAGTTATTCTTTGATGTATGACATCTAAATAAGTCACTCACATCTGTAAAAGTGTTTGCAGGTGACGATGGCATTCCCTTGCCCTTGGGAAGAAGGGCATACCTTGTAAGACGAAGGAAAGGGTTGCTTCGAGAAATGAGGGAAAAGTAATTCAGGAGCTGGGTCAAGTCGAACCTAGATTTTTCCTTTTAGCAAGTATTTTACTTGAATTTTTCCATTAAGCATTAGTTATAGTTTTATCCACTTAAAGATTTATTTCGAACTTTGTACGAAACAATTTTATGCTTTACCATTATGAATGGAATAAATTTTAATTAAAGCATTACATTGTACAAAATTGCTTTACCATTGTGAATGGAATGTATTTAAAGCAAAGAAATGAACGATGATAAAACCTATTGACATTTATGCTAAATCGAGAAAAGTAAAACAAATTAGATAATTATCCACATTAATGGCATGCTTTAATCCGAACGTATTTCCCATGGAACATATTTCGAGCCCCTCGGTGGGCGAGAAAAAAAAAAACATATTTCCCATAGAAGGTTCAATGGATTGTTTTTCATTTAAAGGTCTCTTGAAATAAAGAGCATTGATGAACTCTAAACTTGCGAATCCTGTCTGGAAAAGGGATAAATGTTCGATTTGCAAGACATCTTAAGCATACCAATTGTTCAATGAATTTAATCCATAAAGACACGTGTGGATCACTAAAGCATTAGTGTGAGAAATTAATTGCTTCATGATATATCCTGGTGGCATTAAGGATATAGGTACTTTGGAAAGTACAAGTTTTTGGAAATGTTGAAAGGATTCAAATGAGTTCCAAAACAGAAGAAATCAAGGGCATTAAATTATGATCATTCGATATGATCGAAGTGATGAATACATAAGCCCTAAATTACTCAATTATCTAAAACAAGAATAGAATTATTGAATAGCAAGTTAAATCTAATAGAAAGGAATCGAACTATGCAAGACTAGATTCATTCCTTAATTAGTATTGCTAAAATTCCTCAATTAATTCTGGGGATCAACCCTCTGACTCTACAAGGATACTTAGTATAGTACATATTTGATCTTACACAGATTCTTTGTATGATCGAATTAATAATATAAATAATGTTAACACTACAAAATAAGAGAATGATCAATGTATATGTATATTCCGAACGTTGAGGTATAGATTACAAGTATTGAGGATCCTATTTGAGCATTATAGGATGCCGTACAAGCTAGAGGGTGAAATACATATAAAATGGCTGAATCTATCTATTCGAGCAGCGGCTTCGAGCGGAGTGCACCTGGGAAAGCGTGTCCGGCGTCATAAATGCAGGTGGTATTTATAGTGAAAAATGGTGAGCTAGCTACTCCATCCACAGGGATACATTTCTCTGGCCCAAGGGCTTGGGCCAGTGATCGGCCCAACAGTATGCTCCGTCCACGAGCATTCCCTGGGTGATCGGATAGTAAAGGCCGCGATTTGGACTCGGTTTTATATTGGCAAGGTCGGATTCTTCATTCTTCGATCTCGCCCGGGCTTCTCAATGTAGAGTCCAAAATACCCCTCATCAATACTCCCCCACTTCTCGAGCGCAAAGTGAAGCTCAAGCTCGAAGAAGTTTATTTCGAACGTCGTGATGAGCAAATCATTCTGATGTTTCTCCGGATATGCCTCGTTAAAAACCTTATTCGGAAAAACCCATTGGGATAAAAACCGAATTAGGGAAAAAGAGTGCATATCTTGAAAACCATATGATGAACTCGTCTTGACATAAATTTTGACGTTAAAAGGTTTCTTGCCCTGTCCTTAAAATGAAACTCCGGCCGTGATGTCTTTTCGTACCGTTCACCGCGATACTTCCAATTTCCGTATGTATAAGGGTCTAAGATGTAAATATCTGGAAGGTAGTTTTGATTTTACTTTGAGGGAGCTCAATCGTCCTGATCACTCGGGGACCGGTTTGCAATTCACCCTTTTTTTACCTTTTATATATACGTTATATTGCTGAAAATTACTTTCAGAACCATTTTTACTTGAGATCGGAGCGTTAAGATCGCATAAGTTGTCCTTTTCATTCAACTATATCTGTTTATAATGTCTAGTTCGAGAAATTCAAGGGGCAAGGGCATAGTTGGAGAGGACCCTGATTCTGATCCTGACTTTAGGCTTATTGATGACTTCGAGGAAGGGGAATTCCATCCCGAGCGCGAAGATACTAATCAGGCTGAAGATCTCGAAGAGAATGAGGTAGAGAAACGTAACATCGGTGACAATGTTTTCATCAGGATATATAGATCTGGAGCCCCTTTCGGACCAGTTGGTCACAACCGGTCCGAGCTCGGCGCAGAACAAACTTCTTGCAGTTTTGTTCAAGAAGATCGCGCTTATTTGGAGAAAGAGTTCCGAAAATTTCTTCCAGAGGGGTTTTCGATCGTCATTCCCTCTTATCGCGATCGCGCAACCGCTCCTCCGCCTAGGTGCCAGGCTTTTTTCGAGAAACAATTTTCGCACGGGTTGCGCATTCCCTTTATTCCTTTATTAAGAAACATCCTATCCTTTCTCTCTCTCACTCCCGCCCAAATCCTTCCGAACTCTATAGCTTATATTGTCGCATTCAGCGTCCTCATGGAGGCCAAAGGAGAGGAGGCTTCTTTTTGAAATTTTTGGCAGGTATTTCAGATGAGTATGTCCAGAGGTTCCAATGCAGGGTTCGTCTCTTTCTCACAGGGGTTGAACCGGCCAATCCTTTCGACCGTGGCTGTGGATAAAACCAAAGGTTGGAAAAGAAGATTCTTCTTTGTTAAAGGTCCCGATGTTCGTTCCGCAGGTAGTTCGAAGAATAGACCATATCGATGGGATGGCGAAGGGACTTGGGTGTATGGTCGTCGCAAGATCAAGGAAAAGGTCCATCCTCAATTTTCTGACGAGTTTTTGAACCAGCTCCGATCCGATCCTTTTCAAACTATGCTCTTTGTGCAAGAAAGGATTTTGAGATCGGCTGGTCTAAGTAAATGTAATTATCCAGCCCCAGCGGTCGAATTTTCTCTTCCTTTGTCCATTCAACCATCTGGTGGATCTACTCAATCCTTCAGACCATGTCTGAATCAGCCGCTTCGTCCCATGCCTTGCTTCCTTTAAGTATGCTATTAATCTTTTTCACTTAACTGTGTTGTAGGTTACATATGTTCGCTCAATATTCTGAGCATATCGTCCTTTTCTTTACAGGTCAACTTGTTGAGGAGTTTTGACTGTCTGCTGTTACGTCAATTGGGACTGCTCGCCCCAGGGACACGCATAGCCAGTTCCTTCATCTATCGAAGAAAAGGAAAACGGAACGAGGAACGGGAGCAAATAATCTGGCCATTGACCCGATCGATATCCCTGAAGTATACCCAGCCTTGAGAGGGGTTGGGAGCTCGAGTTCGTTGAATCCCATGGTAGTTGGTCCTCTGCGGAGCGTATTCTCGATCGACACTTCTAACCCGTCCTCTGGTGGTTATAGTCAATATTCCTGGACCCGCATTTTGGGCAAACAAGAACACGAGAGACGCATGGATCGGATACGATACGCCGAAAATCCAGGTCCTTCGAGAAGAGTAAAACCATTTGGCAAAAGTTCAGACTTGGTTCCATGTCGACCGGGCAGATCGGAGCCGGATGTAGCTGACTTTATGAACGATCATTTTCGCGGTTGTAGAGCTGCTGGTTATCTAGAAGAAGGAACCGTTTTATCTGACCTCGGACAAGATGGTGAAAACGAGTTCGACAAGGCCACCCGGATTTTTATGGCTGGACGTTTCAAAAATGATCTGCTTGATCACACCGTTAAAAGCGACTTTCAAGTCCTGAGTAACTTTTCTCGAACATATCAGGAAGTAATAATTGTTTAGGTCTGAATATCCCATATGACTTCTTGGCTATTATGCTGATACCATTCTTTCTTCGCAGGCCGGGGATTACTTCGCGCTTCAGACATATCGTTTGTCATTGTTGGAACAAGAGTCGCAAGAAGCTCATAATGCGCTCGCGCAGGCTTCGTCCGAGAATAGAACTCTTCGAGCTCAATTAGGTGAGGTCACAAGCAAATTATCGGCTAGCCGTCGAGAACTGTCAAAGGTGAAGGAGGAGTTGGAGATTGCCAATAAGAAACATACCTTATATGTGGAAGAAGATTTGTTATCCATAATTAAAGAGAAAAGTGCCCTCGAAGAAGAACTCAAGAAAGTGAAAGTCGAACTTGAGCAAGCGAAGCAAGATTCCGAGCGAGCATATGCCCAAGGCCGGGAAGAAGCCGTAATTCCAGCTATCCGAGAATTTTTGAAGTCCCCTGTGCTAGATCCCTTAATTCAGAAAAGAATGGGTGGGATTCTTCAAACGATTTTTTACAAAGGGGTTCAACAGCTAGTTTCGGCCAAGAGAATTCCAGATAAGATGTATGAATATCTTCAATATATGAACCCTTATAAGAATGCAGTAGGGAAGGATTATAAAGCTTCTTCTTTGTCGAAAGCAAATACGAATTGGCAGGACCATCACTTTGCCCCCTTTGTTGAGGAGTTTGGCTTTCCAATGCCGAACCATGATGAGCTTGAGCTGTCCGATGATAACCCCGAATCTACCTTAGGAGGCGAATCAGATGGTGAGCTGTAAGATCGCTCTTTCAGTTGGGTACGGCCTTCGGCGCTAATTTAAGTAATGGATCCGATTCCTCGAAAAGAACCAATTCATAGTTCGAAATTAGGGGTTGACTTCTTGTAATAGTTACGTAGTAGGAGTAACAATTTATGTAGTAGGGTCCTTTTTTGGTGATCTCCTTTATGTAACCTGTATATCCTTCTCATTTTGTAGGAGCTAACATTTGACTGAATCTTATTGTTTATGATCGAATCTTTATCGTTCCTCTTTTGAACTCCTCAACAGTCGCAACGGTTTAATTATTGCAAAAATAGGATGCCGCTTCTATAAATATCGGGGATGTTTCAAATCATTCATCCAAAACTCTTAATCGTTGAGATCGGAGCTTTACGCTTAGTATCAATTTTTGAATTTTCAAAGCTACTTTTTTGCTTATTATGGATCAGATATTGGGTAAGCCCATTAATCCCAAATTGCTACTGGGTGGTACCAAGAGCAAAGGTCCTTCTAAAGACCAAAAATCGACCAAAGAGAACAAATCTTCCGAGGATTCACCAAAAACAACTGCAACTTCCCCCAAAATTTCCAAGGTCGGGGAGACTAAAAAGGAAAAACAGGCTTCAGTAAAACATCCCAAAGTTGTTCCTAGCCAATCAATTTTGGATGAGGAACTTGATGAGGAGCTCGAGGCAAGTTCACCGAAAAATCTTGACACTTCACATCGGGCATTAGCAGGGCAAAAAGCATCATCCCTTTCTTCCGATAAAAGGCCTTATTCTGATATAATTACCCCAATCGAGACCCTGTGGGACCTTGTCGCTGGGAATGAAGGTTCCCCGATGGGAGGTTTGGGTAAGAAACCTAAACTGACCCCCACTGGAGATGGCTCTTTAGTTTCTGGAGGATCTGCCGGGCCTTCAAAGCTTGAAACTGAACCTTCGAAGACTGAGACTGAGCCCTCGAAGACTGAGATTGAGCCCTCGAAGACTGAGATTGAGCCCTCGAAGACTGAAAATTCTTCTGTGTTGGGATTCGGTAAGAAAAACAGCCCTAGGCACAGCGGAATATAAAAAACTTTTAGGGCCTCTTAAAGAATCTTGCCAGGATATTCTCTAGTTGTATATATATGAATATAATTAAATCGATAGTATAAGTTTTCTCGTTTATACCTATCTCCTTGCAAATCCTCGGCTAGCAAGACGAGCTCTGAATTCTGCCCAGGTAAGATCGACCCACACCTTTGAGTAGCGCCCCACGTGTTGCGCCTCTACGATTTGATACACCACAATATCACGAAAATAATATAACCTAATCGACTAGAACATAGGCTATATTAATATCTAGGATTTTAGAACGACTATGGAATAATAATCGAACACGAAAAATTCTTCCAAAGTGGAAGTAGGTTCGGCCGATCACAAGGGAGAGGGAGAGAGAATTCTTGCTTTTCTTATTTTTCTTGAAGAGTTGTGTGTGAGATATGAGACCTAGTCTCTTATTTATAGATATCTCTCATATCCTAATCCTTCTAGGTTTAGGATACTAATTCTCCTACATGGGCCATGGCCCTCTTTAATTAGAAGACTAAGTCTTCTAATTAATTCATGGCCCATTTTAATTAATCTTTCAGGGCTTTATTTAATCTCCCAATTAAATAGCCCAATTAATTAAATCATCTCCCAGTTAATTAATTAAACTCCAAGTCTAATTAATTAATTATTCCATTAATTAATTAAATCCTAATTAATTAATTTACTCATAAATTAAATTCCAATTTAATTTATAATCTTGATCCAATTCCAATTGGATCCAATTTCGTTCCACATGGGTCGACCCAGTCGACCCAGCCATTTAATCGACCCAGTCGATTTTTGACTCAGTCGACCCAGTCGACTCGTTCGTTCTTACTTCCTCGCTTTCGCTTCATGTGTATTGTGTATGCCCCCGTAGGTTCACCACATAATTGGCCGTGGGTCATAATTAAATATTATTTAATTACACGAGCAATTGATACTCTAAATTAATCGAACACTCTGTCGATTAATCATTCCAAAATCAGCACCCCTGCCAATTTGGGAATTCTCCCACACTCCACGGTCGATGTCCAGTCACAAGCCCATGGAGCCCAATCACTGGTGAATTAATTCAGTGAACCTTTTATCATTTATAATTTCCATATACGACATAATCTCTCCATTTATCAATCTCCCAGTCGAGACTTAAGGGTATGGTCTTTCATCGGTTTCCCTTTCGTTTCGTCTCGACTTTTTGTATTCTGGTCTCGAAATAAATTCTCTTTGACTTAATCTTTATGAGCTACTTACATAAAGTCGTCAGTTACCTTGGCCAAGGATTTCATCAGAATTAATTTCTCACAGAAATCCATAGGAGAATTTCTCGACCTATCAAGTCGAGTCAATGGATCCTTTGTTGATGATATGAATCTGCACACGAGTTCCTCTATACCCAATATGAATCCTCAGAGACTTTCTGGCTATCCCCAGTCAGTCGGAACTCATATCAAAGTATAGACGTTCTCGTACCAGATAAGCCCTATCACCTCAAGTAGTTAGGGATCGTTCCTCGTATACTATTATAAATTGGAATAACTTCATCCCCGATATGCGACTACCGCTTCCATGGTGAGTTATTTCCCAATTGGGGTATTCAGTGCGCTTGCCATCCCAGCAAGCCACCCACTTATGTGTGTCGACTATCCCAGTCACGCTCGTGGACCCCAGCGTCCTCCAGTTCATCGGAATATACACAATAGTGAGAGTCTAACCGAATCCAACGATGTCCTATCTCGATTGGATTCTACGACTCTTGAATATGTTCTAGATCACGGCCTTGGAGATCAGTCCACGGGTTGTCCCATAGCCCTGTGATCTAAGGACTTCTATCCTTATGCGCAGATAATTATTACATAAGATAAAGATGACCATTTAAATAAAGTGCATTTATTAATCTAAATTGAATAGTTCCTCATTAATTACAATTAATGCTAGCCATACAGCTGGCTTGCAGGACACTATTTCTATCAATCTCCCACTTGTCCTAAAGCCAGTCTTTTATGTTCTTGAGTCCCATCTTATGCAGATGTTTCTCAAATGCCTTTTGAGGCAGAGGCTTCGTTAGCGGGTCCGCCGTATTATCTTCTGAGTCGACACGTTCCATCTTAATGTCTCCTCTACCAATGATATCTCTTATCACATGGTATCGTCTCTGTACGTGCTTGGATTTCTGATGAGATCTCGGCTCCTTTGCTTGCGCTATTGCCCCATTATTATCGCAGAAGATAGTAATGGGCTCAGCAATGCTAGGTATCACATCCAATTCCTGGATGAAGTTCCTCATCCAAACACCTTCCTTTAATGCGTCACTCGCGGCAATGTATTCTGCTTCGGTGGTTGAATCCGCGGTTGTTTCCTGCTTGGAGCTCTTCCAGCTAACCGCACCACCATTGAGGCAGAAAACGTATCCTGATGTCGACTTGAAGTCGTCTACATCACATTGGAAGCTCGAGTCTGTATAGCCTTCCAATTTCAATTCTCCTCCACCGTATACCAAGAACAATTCCTTAGTCCTTCTCAGGTACTTCAGAATTGCCTTTACGGCTATCCAGTGCTGCTCACCTGGATCAGACTGGTAGCGACTTGTAACGCTTAAAGCGTACGCTACGTCTGGTCTCGTACATAGCATACCATACATTATGCTTCCTATCGCGGATGCATATGGTACTCGAGACATATTGCTTCTCTCTTCTGGCGTCTTTGGGGCCATAGACTTAGAGAGTGCAATCCCATGTCTCATTGGAAGTAATCCTCTCTTGGATTCTTCCATACTAAATCTTTTCAAGATTTTATCTATGTACTGGGATTGGGAGAGGCCCAGCAGTCCTTTTGATCTATCTCGGTAGATCCTTATACCTAGTACAAAAGATGCTTCTCCCATATCCTTCATTGAGAATTGTGTAGATAACCATGCTTTAGTTTCAGACAATGCTTTTACATTGTTTCCAATGAGAAGAATGTCGTCAACGTAAAGCACCAAAAATTCAACTGTACTCCCACTGATCTTCTTGTACATGCAAGGTTCGAACATGTTCTTGATGAATCCAATAGTTTGGATTGTATCATCAAAACGAATGTTCCAACTTCGGGAAGCTTGCTTCAGTCCATAAATGGACCTCTGGAGTTTGCACACCTTGTGTTCATCTCCTTTGGATGCATATCCTTTTGGTTGCTCCATGTAGATCTCCTTATCAATGTCTCCATTGAGAAAGGCAGTCTTTACATCCATCTGCCATATCTCGTAGTTATACCACGCAACTATGGCCAGCAAGATCCGAATGGATTTGGGCATTGCGACGGGCGAGAAGGTCTCCTCAAAGTCGATACCTGGTCTTTGAGTGTATCCTTTTGCCACTAGTCGCGCCTTGTAGGTTATTACCTCTCCGTTCACTCCAAGCTTTCGCTTATAGATCCACTTGCAACCCACGGGAGCCACTCCCACTGGTGGATCTACCAAGGCCCAGACCTTGTTTGAGTGCATGGAGTCCAGTTCAGATTCCATGGCTTCGCGCCACTTTCACGAGTCTATGTCTAGCATAGCCTCTTCATAAGTCCTTGGGTCGGTTAGAGACTGTCCAGTCTCATGCAGCAGACCGTAGTACCTCTCGGGTTCTCTACGTTGTCTTTCTAACCTACGAAGTATCGGTGTACTTTCTGGTGCAGTTTCATGCTCATGTTCTCCCACTGCCTGTGGTGACGGGTCAGCTCGATCGACCTCTAAGGCCTTTTCAGCTTCAGTGACCTCATCCAGTTCTACGTTATTTTCTTTCTTGTCCACCAAGAAATCCTTCTCTAAGAAGTGAGCGTTCCTCGAGACAAACGTTGTTTGTCTTGTAGGATCGTAGAACTCGTATCCTATTGAGTTTTCTGGATACCCCACGAATTTGCACAAAGTGGATTTAGTTTCCAATTTATCTCCCACTAGCTTTTTAACATAAGCGGGAGATCCCCATATGCGCATGAATGCGTATGAGGGTGCCTTGCCAAACCATAATTCGTATGGTGTCTTTCCTAAGGATTTAGAAGGTACTATGTTTAGTATCTTCGTTGCCGTGAGGAGGGCATGTCCCCAAAATGAAAGAGGAAGGTCAGTGACACTCATCATGGATCGAACCATGTCCATCAAAGTTCGATTCCTTCTCTCTGCTACTCCATTTAATTGGGGTGTTGCAGGAGGAGTCCACTGCGATAATATTCCATGCTCTACAAGATAATTCAGAAATTCGTTACTAAGAAATTCTCCACCTCGGTCGGAACGAAGAGCCTTTATCGTATGACCAAGTTGATTCTCTACTTCCATCTTGAATTCTTTGAATCGCTGAAAGGCTTCAGACTTGTGTTTCAACAAGAACACATATCCATAACGACTAAAGTCGTCAGTGAAAGTGATGAAGTAGTCATAGCCTCCTCGGGCGCTTTTTCTTAGTGGTCCACATACGTCAGTATGTATTAAGTCCAATGTTTGCTTGGCTCGCTCAGGGTTTCCCTTAAATGGCAACTTAGCCATTTTACCCTTTAAACATGGTTCACATGTTGGCATTTCATCAATGCGATTGATTTCAATCGCGCCAGATGATGCCAACTTTTGAATCCTTGACTTAGATATATGTCCAAGTCTAGCGTGCCATAATTGGGCAGATATTTCATTATCTTGTTTTCTTTTGTTTTGTTGTACATGCATCACTAACTTAGGTGGTTCAATGGTATATAGTCCATCTTTTAATGTACCAGTGAAAAACATATTATCATTCATGAATAACGAAAAGGAACCCTTATTAATAGTAAAATTAAAACCTTCATTATCCAAAACAGGAATTGAAATAATGTTTTTCACCAAACCAGGCACATAAAGAACGTTCCTAAGGACTAATTTATTACCACCTAAATCTAACTCCACTTCGCCAATGGCCTCGGCAGCAACTCTAGCTCCATTGCCAAATCTTAGGATCCAATCCCCTGGCCTAAGTGGCCTTGTTGCTCCCATCACCTGTAAATCATTACAAAGATGAGAACCACAAGCAGTGTCTAGCACCCATGATGCATAGTTAATTGATAAATTAACTTTAACAAGGAATATACCTTTTGAGCTCTCCAAGAACTCCTTGCAGTTCTTCTTCCAGTGTCCAGGTTTCTTGCAGTAGAAACATTTCTGTTCACCAGACGAAGCTTTACGCTTCTTTCCCTTCCCTATGGGCCCAGATGGTGCTTTGCCTTTGCTTGAAGAAGCATTTCCTTTCCCCTTCCCTTTCTTTGTCCTTTTGGACTTGGATTGGGTCGAGGTAGCAACCATCACTGGCTTCTCTCTTTTCATGGAAGCCTCGGCAGTGGCGAGCATATTAGCCAACTCGTGAAGTTCAACATTCATCTTGTGCATGTTGTAGTTCACTACGAATTGCTCGAATGATCTTGGCAACGATTGGAGGATTATATCCTGGCAGTAGGTCTTGTCCATCTTTACGTCAAGATGACCAAGCTTTTCAATAAGCCCAAGTGTAATACCCCAAAATTTCGATTTTCAGAAAGTCTTGAAGTTTTACTTTTGTTTAGTTAAAATATTTTGAGGTTATGTATTTTGAGAAAGTTTAAGTTTATATTTACAAATTAAGTTATGATTTTATATAATACTTACATGACCATGAAAATAGACCATTTTTGTTGTTTCTAAAATAATGGGGTTAATATATGATGGGGGCTATTTCGCACCCTACATACTACTCGGATCGAATGAAGAGGATAAGATCGATTCGACCAATTCAAACTGATCGGGATCATCTTATTGACCCGGCCAAGCGCAGCTCGCTTCGATAGAAGATTATACTCCAGACTCAAGAAGGATATTTGGGCCGAGTCCTATTAGGACTATGTTTCCTTGTAACGCTAGGTTTAAAATTATATAAATACCTAGTTAATCATTGTATTAGATGACTACGAAAATTCCTGAACTCTAAGAATACAGGATTTAACACTGCTTACAACAGCACAACTCAATAATATTCAATATTATTATAGAGCTTTTTACCTTCATATCGGTGTGTTCTTAGCTTTGTTTTGTGGTTTTACTTCTTGTTCTTGAATATTGCTTTTCTTTGTAACCGATCCATCCGGAATAAAGTAACAGAGCCCTATATAACACATATATAAATATCGGAAAACCCCCCGATATCACAAATTCACTGATATTCAATTAACCCGACGAAATCCGGCTAAATCAGTTGGCGCCCACCGAGGGGCTACGTTAATTATTCGATCGACACATGGCTCGCCCAAGGAAAAGCGCTCGCATTGGAGCAAGAAGTAATACGACCACCGGCCACAACACATCCGAAGATCCACAAGACAACAACGATAACAACATTCCCAACACCAATGAAAATCTCCCAGATACCCGTTCCCGTCAGCAGGAACACCAAGGAGGTCTTACCGGTGCAATACAGGAAGAACCGGAACTCCCCGAAATACCCGTTCCTCTCCCAGGCGCTCAGGAAAAACTGAGACAAATAGCAATGCTCTTCAAATCACTCTCTCCAGAAGAATTGCTAGTTTTAGACCAAATTCCTCGAAACGTTACGGCTCCCGGGACAACTCCTGCACCAGGAATGCCAAGACCAAACGAACAAACCTCTCATCAAGCGGACAGCCCAGCAAGTGAGCGACGCTCGCTACACAGCCCACAGCAGGGCAATTCTAAACCCTCCGATAACCATCCCCGAAGAAAACCAGGTCGAAGAAGGCCACAGGCGGGTCGCAGCGAATCGAAGGAACGAACAATAATCCCTATCGAGGATGACATAGATGATGCTATCCCAGATCGACCACGAGCGACTCGATTCTCGGAAAGAGAAATCGAGAGAATAGTACAGGAACGACTGGAGCAACGCCTACGATCTGTTCAAAACCCGTGGACCCGAACCGCGGAACTCCAGGAGAGCCTTGCAGCATGTTCTCCCTTCTGCAGAGAAATAAAAGAAGCGCAATCCATTGGACAGGTCCCGGGTAGACTACCCCGATATGACGGAACCACCGACCCGGATGATTATATTTTTAGCTTCACTAATATAATGAATTTATATGCCCACTCTGCCGAATTCACCGCCAAGTTAATGGTGACCACATTCGAGGGCCTAGCGTTGGATTGGTTCGCAAAACAACCTGCCAACTCCATATTCAGTTTCCGGGAATTATGCAATAAATTGACGCAGCAGTTTGCCAGTCAGAAGAGGCAAAAGTTCCCGATGAGCTACCTAGGAACCATACATCAACAAGAAGGGGAATCCCTGAGGAACTGGTTGGCAAGATTTAATGTAGAACTACTCAAGATCGATTCTCCGAATATCGATTACATAATTTCTATTCTCTTTGACCTCACAAAAAACAGGCAGTTCGGAAACGCTCTTAGTAGAAAGCAACCAAGAACGTTTGCCGACATCATGAGCTTGGCGTCTAAATATATGACCCAAGAGGAGATGAATTCCTTTAAGGACAAAAACAAAAATAAAGCCACTGCTTCGGGCTCTAAACGACATGACAGGATTCCTGACCAAAGGTCCGTGGATTATGAGCGATCAATCAGAAAAGGTAACGTCTTCCAACGATTGGAATACAGCAAAACCGACCGAGAAAGGCAACCTAATTTCTATCAAAAACCAAGAAACCCTGAACAACCAATCAGAAGCAGGGTGAATCAAGTGGAACACCCAAGGTTAAATGCTCCAATGGAAGAAATATTGGAAGTTCTAGAAAGAAATAACTGGATTCCCGAGGCGAGGAAAATCGCTCAGCCAAGACCAGGGTCTCGAAACTACGATCAATACTGTAAGTACCATAGGGCACATGGACACCGAACGGAGAATTGTTTTCACCTTAAGAGAGAAGTTAAAAAACTGATCGAACAAGGAAAATTAGACGAATACATAGAGCGAGATAATCGCAAAAGGGAAAGAAGTAGAAGCCCTCGGAACGGTAATCAAAGGAGAAGTTCTCATCGAAGGTCGCCTGAACGTCGACCTACTCAGGAGTTGAATCACGACCAGATCAATGGGACTATCCATACGATATCCGGGGGACCCGCGGGTGGAGATAGTCGTAACGCACGACGAAGGACAGCCCGATCCATAATTGGAAATTCTAAATATCCAAAAGAAATATGGACTCTGGAAAACAAGTCGACAAATCACCAGCCGATCAGCTTTAACGAAGGCGAAGTACCTAAAAACATCATTTGGGACACAAAAGAGGATAACCCCGATTTTCCTATGGTAGTATCGTTAGAGATAGCGAATTATAATGTAAGAAGAATCCTAATCGATAATGGAAGCTCAGCAAATATCATCTCCCGGGAGGTTTTAGCCCAAATGAACTTGGGACAAATAAACCTACAAAAAGTAGCTACGCCGTTAGTAGGCTTTGGAGGGTCCGAGATCATCCCCAGCGAAACAATATCTTTAAGTGTGTCACTTGGAAAGAAACCACTTCGGACAGTGAAGTTAGTAAAATTCCTAGTGGTAGAAACACCCTTCGCTTATAACGCTATATTAGGGCGACCAGCCCTTAACCTTTTCCGAGTTGTAGTCTCTACCTATCATCAGAAGATAAAGTTTCCGACCGATATGGGCATCGGAGAAATAACGAACGACCACTGTATGGCGTGGGATTGCTACAGCACATCGTTAACTTTGAAAGAACACCCTGTCTATTACTCCGAGCAAGAGAAAGATCGAAGACGATCTCATTAGAAATGAGGTTGAAATTCCAACTACTGATCGATTAGATAAAAAGGGAAAAGAACCACTAGACTTATCCTTGAAACCCCCAGAACATAAAGATGTAATCCTAGTAGAAGGCGACTCGTCGAAAACAACAAGAATAGGAACAGAACTAAGCAAAGAAGGGGAAATAATGTTAATCGACTTCCTCAGAGACAATGCCGACGTCTTCGCCTGGAGCGCGAATGACATTGAAGGAATCGATCCTCAGGTAATCAAGCATACCCTAAAAATTGACCCTTCAGCAAAACCCGCCAGACAGAAGAAGAGAAATCATGGACCAGTAAAAGATAAAATTATCAAAGCCGAGGTAGAAAGACTGCTTGAAGCAAAACAAATCCGAGAAATACATTTCTCGGAATGGCTATGTAATGTTGTACTAGTAGCAAAAGGGGATAAAAAGGACAATAAATGGAGAATGTGTAATGATTTCACCGACCTTAACAAGTTATGTCCACGCGACCCATACCCCCTCCCAAGGATTGACTTATTGGTCGACTCGACCGCTGGCTTCGCGATATTCAGCATGATGGACGCCTTCCAAGGGTTTTACCAAATATACATGGACGAGCGGGATCAAGAGAAGACCGCGTTCATAACCGAGCAGGGAGTATACAGCTTTATTGTAATGCCATTCGGATTGAGGAATGCCGGGGCTACTTACCAAAGGTTAGTAAACCTAATGTTCAGAGAATTAATCGGAGAAATAATGGAAGTCTATGTAGACGACATGTTAGTCAAAAGTATGAATGAGGCGGATCACGTAAAACATCTAGATCGATGTTTCCAAATCTTAAGAAAATACCGTATGAAGTTGAACCCTGCGAAATGCACCTTCGGTGTTAAGTCAGGAAAATTTTTGGGATACTTGGTACACCAGCGAGGAATAGAAGCCAACCCAGAGAAAATTCGAGCCATAACTGAAATGAAACCTCCCAAAACCATCTCTCAAGTGCAAAGCTTGGTTGGGAAAATCGTAGCATTGAATAGATTCATATCAAAATCTGCGGACAGAAGCTTGCCCTTTTTTCGAACGCTTCGAAAAGCAAAAAACTTCGCTTGGACCTGTTGGGATTTTGTGGGTATAATTGTCAACTACAACGGTGCGGAATTTAAAATTTTTATATCCACATCCCAGGCATCTTATTAGTACATATGAATAAGGTTGAATTTATTTAAGCATGCAAATACAGAAATAAATACATAGGTAAAATTTCAATTTTACCTCACCACAGGCAAGGTGGTGGTATCTCCGGTCTTCTTTTCGGATCACTAGAGCACCCCAAGTGTTGTGCCTCTAGAGAATAGTCCACACCAGCTGGATCTGTGATTGCTTCAATCCACAGGCTACGAACTAGGAAAGAAACACTTCAGATTCAAGAGTTGGATTCAGATCCAACTCTAGATGTAGATTGGAAGAGGGAGAGAGGTGCGCGGCCCTTCTCAACTGTTGGATGAAGATGAAGATGAAAGAAGACAAGTAATTAAGGGAAGGTTTTGATGATTTCCAAAACGTCATAATCAGCTAAGTATGGAAAGCTTAGTTCCCTTAGAAGAATATTGAACTGGTAAAAGAAGACATCAGAAGAGTTCAAAGTTCAAAGCTCAGAAGACTAGTGATCTCTTGCTGAATCAGCGAACAGAAGGGTAGATCATCAGCCGAGTCAAATCAGATGAGTTCAGTATTTGATCAGCAGAGTATCTATCAGCAGAGTCGTTTTGATCAGCAGAGTAGAAGAGGTCATGAGATTAGTCCAACGGTAATAAATGCACCTAAGTGTAATAAATGCTGTAAGAGAAGGGTAGTAATGGCAAATGATTGAAGATATCCTCGGATCAGCAGAGTGCATTAAATGCAGCATTAAATGCGATGGACAGAAAGGTACTGTACACAGTACGGAATGCTGCAGGGAGCCGTTTCAAAAAGAGCTGAAGGATGGATTTGAATTGTGACTTGCCTTCAACGGTCATAATTTCATCTCCATGTATAAATAGAGCTGAATTTCAAATCGAGCAAGAACACAACAACAATCAGAGATCGAAATTTTGAAGCAGAATTTCTCTAAATCTCAAAAGCTCGAACAGCTCACTCGTCTGGTGGAAGTCATCTGTTGACAGAAACCCAGTTGAAGAAATCAGAAAAACATTATCTGAGTGATTTTGTAATAGCTGAGTGTTGTGCGAAGTGAGAATCCATCTGTGTGAGTGATTCTACTTTAGAGGATAGGTTTTCTTTGTGAATTCCTATTGCGAGCTTACAGCCTTCTCATTAGTTGTTTAGGTGTAAGTGGAGAAATATTGTAATCTTTGTGATTATAGTATAACCCAGAATCTGTGTGATCTGGAAGAGTGGACTAAAGGATTTTTATCCATATAACCACTATAAAAATTCTTTGTGTTATCTTGCATTTAAAGTTTTCTTGCATATTTTAAAGTTTGCATTTTAAACACTTTGAATCAAACAAAAGATTTTATAAGGAGTTTGAAAACTGGGGATAAAATCTTTTTAGAACTTAGTTTACTTGTGAAAAACACTTTTAAACAATCCGCTGCAAGTATACTCTTGAAAAACTGTTTGCTGAAAAACAGCTAAGTCATTGTAAGAAGAGTGGTCAGTCGTCTGTTCAAGATTTGTTCACGATCAGACTAGTCTGCTTACTGTTCTTCATCAGCTTAGTCTGCTGACAGAAGACTGAAAAGTTTTTAAGTTCAAAAAATTTTCAGAGGTCTATTCACCCCCCCCCTCTAGACCTCATCTGACCACTTGGGACCAACATCAACCACGGCGGCGGCGGCGGCTTGGTGGTAGAAGTGGCGGCGGCTAGGGCTTCTTGGGAGAAGGGGGGCGGCCAAGAGAGATGAGAGATTAGGGTTTTAGTTTTTGCTTGGGTTAGGGTTTTGATTCTGCAAGACTCCCTTTTATAGGAGAGAGTCCAACCCTATCCCTAATCTCTATTCTTATCCTTATCTCTTCTTGACCTTATCTCTTTCTTTGACCTAATGGGCCATCAGATAAGTTAGCCCATACCTCTTATTTAATTAGTCCTTTTAATTAAATAAGCCCAAGTCATTTAATTAATTACTTTAATTAAATGGCCCATTTATTTAATTAATACTTTAATTAAATAATCCAACAAATCTAATTAAAGATTTAATTTAATTAATCAGATAAAATCTAATTAATTTTCTCTCTCCAGGAATTAACCCTTTAATTCCTTATCTTGATTTAACTTCTTTAAATCGTTTCGTTCTACAACTGACTATCACAGTTCCAGCTTTTGTGTGTGACCCTCTAGGTTCACCATCAATTGGCCGCAGGCTCACATTTCTGTGATTTAATTAATGAGCAATTAATTATTTAATTAATTGCTCCGATCAATTAAACTACTTTCAATTGACCACTCCAGAATTAATCTACCATCAATTGAGGAGTACCCACACCTCATGGTCGATGTCTAGCCACAAGCCCATGAGGCCCAACTTCAGGTGAATTGATTTCAGTGAACCTTAAACCTCTTATAAGTACCATGTACATACGGTCCCTCTAACGACTAATTTCCCGATCGAGACCTAGGGTGTGTGAATTGGTCGGCACCTCTAATCATCTCGATTCTGTACTTTCTAATTCAGGATAATACTTCCAGTGTGACTGCTAAATCTGGAAACCCCTTTCCAAATCCGTCACTGACCATGGCCATGGATTTCTCGGAATGCATCATCTAAGAATGTACAGGAAATTCCCTCATCCATTACGATGAGTCGGTAGATCCTATATTGATGCTAACCATCCGCGTATACGACTATACGTACCCAACGTAGGCGCACAATGGACAAGCTACGTGCCCGGCTCCTAAATCAAAGTACGCACACCCGTATACCGAATTCGCCCTAGCATCTCAAGTCTAAGGACTAAATCGTACACTGTTATAAGTCTTGAGAGACATCCCACCACCGATATGCTTTTTACGCACTTCCACAATGGGTCTCTCTGTTCGGGTCGTTCGATGCGTCCGATCTCCTATCGAACCACCTAGTCATATGCACTGACATTAACAATGTCTTGTTCATGAAACAACAACAAATTCACTTTAAGTGAATCATGCATAATCGTACAAGTCTTAACGATTCATTCGATACCCCGTCTCGATATGAATCTATGACTTGGAACATTTTTGAGATCACGACCTTTGAGACTGTTTCATGATTAATCGCACCCAATACTGAAGTGAATAGTCCCGTAGTCATGAGTGATCTCAGGGTTTCAACCAATCGCTTAAATGTGTTCGCGAAAGATGAAGATGGCCATTTGTTTATATTATGAATTCTCAATAAAATAAACAGTTCGTATTAATTGATAAATCAAAGATTCTGTCAAGATAAAATAATGTTCCTATTACAAGCTCTTTTGTTGGCTTGCAGGGCACTATCCTATCAATCTCCCACTTGCCCTAAAGCCAATCACAAACGTTTCTAAGACCCATCCTTGTCAGATGCTCTTCGAACACCTTTTGCGATAATGGCTTAGTTAGTGGATCAGCTACGTTATCCTTTGAGTCGACATGCTCCATTTGAATGTCTCCTCTACCTATGATCTCCCTGGTCACATGGTATTTCCTCAATACGTGTTTGGATTTGTGGTGTGATCTCGGCTCCTTCGCTTGAGCAATTGCCCCATTGTTGTCACAGTAGACTACTATGGGATTTGCAATGCTAGGTACCACATCCAGCTCTTGGATGAAGTTTCTCATCCAAACACTTTCCTTCGCTGCATCTGATGCGGCGATATATTCTACTTCAGTGGTTGAGTCTGCAGTGGTCGACTGTTTGGAGCTCTTCCAACTCACCGCTGCGCCGTTGAGACAAAATATATATCCAGAATTGGATTTAAAATCATCCACGTCAGACTGAAAACTCGAATCAGTGAATCCTTCGAGTTTCAATTCTCCACTCCCACCGTAGACCAAGAACATATCCTTAGTCCTTCTCAGGTACTTTAGGATAGCCTTTACGGCGGTCCAGTGTTCCTCCCCTGGATTCGACTGGTAGCGGCTCGTTACACTGAGAGCGTGAGCTACGTCAGGTCTAGTACATAACATTGCATACATTATGCTGCCAATGGCAGATGCATAAGGTATGAGAGACATTCTCTTTCTTTCTTCATCACTCGTAGGGCACATTGATTTAGAAAGATAGATTCCATGGCTCATTGGAAGCAATCCTTTCTTGGATTCTTCCATACTGAATCTTTTCAGTATAGTGTTAATGTACTGGGATTGGGAAAGACCTAACATCTTCTTCGATCTATCTCTGTAGATACGTATGCCTAGTACGTAAGATGCGTCTCCCATATCCTTCATGGAGAATTGCGTGGATAACCACGCTTTCGTCTGCGTCAACGTTCTGATATCGTCTCCGATCAACAGAATGTCATCGACATATAACACAATAAATTGTACCGAACTCCCATCGAATTTCTTGTACACACATGACTCATAAACGTTCTTGATGAAGCCATACCCCTTGACTGTCTCATCAAAACGTATGTTCCAGGTTCGGGACGCCTGTTTTAGGCCATAGATTGACCTTTGAAGTTTGCAAACCTTATGCTCACTTCCTTTAGATGTAAAGCCTTTTGGCTGTTGCATATAAATTTCCTTATCAATGTCGCCATTGAGAAAGGCGGTCTTTACATCCATTTGCCATATCTCGTGGTCATGCCACGCGGCTATGGCTAATAGTATCCGAATGGATTTAGACATCGCCACTGGCGAGAAGGTTTCCTCATAGTCTATTCCAGGTCTTTGAGAATAACCTTTTGCCACAAGGCGAGCCTTATGAGTTAATACCTCTCCATTCATTCCTAGCTTGCGCTTGAAGATCCACTTGCAGCCTACCGGGATGGTTCCCTCAGGTGGATCAACCAAAGTCCATACTTTGTTGGAATGCATGGAATCCATTTCGGATTGCATGGCTTCCTGCCACGCACCCGAATCTATGTCTGACATAGCTTCTTCGTATGTCCTTGGATCAGTGTCCAATTGATCGTTTTCGTGAATAAAACCATATCTTTCAGGCTCTCTACGAACTCGATCGGACCTACGAAGTACTGGTGTACTAGATGGTTCAACGGGTTCAGGATCAACTCCCACTGCTTGTGGGGATGGGTCCAATTCCTGGACTTCATCAAGTTCTACGGATATCCCGCTTCTTTTAGTGAGGAAGTCATCCTCCAAGAAGTGGGCGTTCCTGGACACAAACATCTTTTGTTCCTTAGGTTCGTAGAACAGGTATCCAATGGATTCCTTTGGATACCCCACAAATTTGCACAAACTAGATCTACTTTCTAGTTTATCTCCTTTCTTGTTTCTTACATAGGCAGGAGATCCCCATACTCGTAGATATGAGTATATGGGTGCTTTACCAAACCACTCTTGGTATGGCGTCGTCGGCACCGACTTTGAAGGTACAATGTTAAGTATCTTCGAAGCAGTTAATAGGGCTTGGCCCCAAAACGAAAAAGGAAGGTCAGCGAAACTCATCATGGAACGAACCATGTCTAACAAAGTTATGTTCCTTCTCTCAGACACACCATTCAACTGCGGTGTTCTAGGAGGAGTTCGCTGAGAGAGAATTCCATTCTCAACAAGATAATCGAGGAATTCTTGACTTAAGTATTCACCACCTCGATCCGACCGAAGTGCCTTGATACTATGTCCAAGTTGATTCTCAACTTCCATTCGAAACTCTTTGAATTTATCAAAAGCTTCGGACTTATACTTCATCAGGTATACATACCCATAACGACTGAAGTCGTCTGTGAAGGTTATGAAGTATGAGAATCCTCCTCTCGCACTGATACTCAGTGGTCCACAAACATCAGTATGGATTAAATCCAAGGTTCGTTTGGTTCGCTCCGGTTTCCCAGTAAAAGGCGCCTTGGTCATTTTTCCCTTGAGACAGGATTCGCAAGTTGGGAGATCATCTAGGTTCTTTATTTCAAGAGCCCTAGAGGAGACCAACTTTTGAATTCTACTCTTGGAAATATGTCCAAGCCTAGCGTGCCAAAGTTGTGGATTGTTTTCATCTTGTTTTCTTTTCTTTGATTGAATGTGCATGACATTAGAATTAGCAGGTTCTAAGGAATAAAGACCATCTATCAAAGTACCACAAGCATAAGTAAAACCACCTTTTATTATGCTAAACTTTCCATTAGAAATGGAAAAACAAAAACCATCATTGTCTAAAAGAGGAATAGAAATAATGTTTTTGATAATCGTTGGTACGTACAAACAGTCATTCAAAACCAAAGAAAAATTTCCTAGGACTAATTCAACGTCTCCTATGGCCTCTGCCGCAACCCTAGCTCCGTTTCCAAAGCGCAGGATTCTATCCCCAGGTTTAAGAGGCCTTACTGCTCCCATCACCTGCAAATCATTGCAGATATGAGAACCGGCTGCGGTGTCTAACACCCATGATGCACAGTTAATAGAAATATTAACTTCAATAAAGAAAATACCTTTGACCACCTCTTTCAGGTAGTCTGGGCAGTTCCTTTTCCAGTGCCCTGCTTTCTTGCAGTGGAAACATTCATCTTCTGGCCTTTTTCTTTTCTTCTCGACAACCTTCTTGGTTGTTTTAGAAGAGATTACTTTCTTCTTCCTTTTCTTGCCCTTCTTAGGCTTTGCAGCCTTGGGTTGCTCAGCAATCATGACAGACTTCTCCCTTTTCAAGGTTGATTCTGCCGTGACCAATAAATTGGTCAGTTCGTGTAGAGCGAGCTCTCTATCTTCCATATTGAAGTTTATCACGAACTGATCAAATGAGCGCGGCAGAGTATGGAGGAGGAGGTCAGTGGAGAGATCAGCGTGCAGGTCTACCTCCAAGTTCTCCAGTTTTTCAACCAGATTAATGAAGCGCAAACAGTGATCCTTCACACTTGAACCCTCAGCCATTCTCAGATTGAATAATTCTTTTGTAGTCTTGAACCTTTCGGTCCTAGACTTCTCTCCAAACAACTCTCGGAGATGAAGAATTATGTCAGCAGCATGCAACATCCTTGCATGCTGTTTCTGCAGCTCATTGGTCATTGATGCCAGCATGAGGCAACGAACCTGAATATCATCATCGACCAACCTTTGATGGGTAGCTCGTTCCTCTTCCGAAACCCCTTCCGGAAGCGCACCAGGCATGGGTGCATCGAGAATGTAACTCCTTTTCTCGGAGTCGAGGACTCACCTCAGATTTCTAAGCCAGTCGACAAAATTTGATCCGTTCAGTTTGTTAGTGTCAAGGATGATAGCTAATGGATTCTTAGACATTTTTGCAGAATTGATCTACAAAATTAAATGATAACGTTTAGCTGACTGATCTTATATTAATACTTATAATTAACGATGTTGGACTTGTTATCGAAAAAGTTCTCCCACTATTTTCTCGAAACAATTACCCCTTCAATTGTTCGGGAAATCTAATCTCCTAGTAGGTCTTGACGTCCCAGCAGACATTAATTGCACCCACGACTCGCGGTCATACAATTAACTCCCCAGGTAGGTATACTTTTACCAATTGTGTTCCTCCACAACCTTCAAGCTATTTTGCCTCGGTCTTCACACTTATCTAGCACTGCTACATCATAAGTGTTACTAATCGTTAAGTCTAACCCATCAATCATGATGAGCAACTGGCCCGGTCGTGAAGTCCCCGTAACTAGTTATCGGTCGATAATCACATCCCGACCAGTCGTCACCCTTGTCGAGTTTAGTTAAAAACAGGAATCAAGGAATTTCGTGTATTGTCCCTTTCTTCGTCTAGGGTGCCAGACTCTGGATCACCTTCAACGATAAGTAGACAACTTACACTAGTCCCTATTGATGGAAGGCTTGGATCTTTAAAACATCATTTTAAATGTACCCAATGTGACTTAATATTATTTTCAAGAGGGGTTTTTCGGGTTTAAGAGTTTGAGGTAACTCTCCTCGAGATCTCACCGTTCCAGTTATGCATTATCTTTTATTTACGATCTAAATATAACTAGCGCGCATCACCATACAAGCTCAGATATAAATACGTAAATAAATACATACACACCTAGCATGCATGCTACCACAGTATGTTTTCGATCGGGAGCCTCCTATGCGGACCACCATCGAGCCAAAGACGATGGTCCTATTGGTCAATCTATTAGGTTTCAAGGAGACCTACTCTATTACACATTTTACCATGCATACATGGCCTTTAGTCTTCTTGGGCTCCCACCTTGCTTGTAACGGGCCTCCATTCTAAACTAATAAAACAGTAAAGCCCTATCTATTACAATGGCTCAAAGTGGCCCAAAACTTAAGGCTCGCAGGCCCAATAAAACCAATAAGATGATTAATAACCAATCACATCTACCCTAAGGGTCAAGGCTCGGCGCGATCGAAAACCACGTAAACAATTTCACGTAGAGCAAGAAACAAGCAAAACCTAATTTCTTATTTCTTATCTCATTTTAAAACAGCCTTAAGATTCTAGTTTTAAAACCCCTTCTAAAACAATCTCTAACATCATTTTAAATCTCCTTTAAAATGACCCTTTGATTCTCACTTTAAGTCCCTACTAATTATGATAAAATTGACTTTCCGGATTTACTAAACCCTTTTAGTGCACAAAACAGTTTCTGTTTTTCAAGTTTGAAAAATTGCGGTTCGGCCCCTGAATTTTCAAAAATTACACTTTGACCCCTCAACTTTTGGAAATTACAAATCAGCCCCAAAATTTCCAGAATATGCAAATTGGACCAGAAAGCAGAAAATTAACAAAATTTCCAGAAACTTTTGTTTATTGCAAAACAGACCCCAGATTTACGGAAAATAGCAAAAACACCCCTAACCTTTCGTAAATTGCAAAATGGTCCAGATTTTGAAAAAATTCCAGAATTTACAATTTGGTCCAGAATTGCAGAAAAACAAAATTTTAATTTCTGTCCAGATTTATAAAAATCGTAATTTGCAAATAAGCCCTCCAATTTTCGGAAATTACATTTTAGGCCCAAAAACCGAAAAGTGCAAAAATCCGAACACTCAATTTATCATAACAAGTAAGAATCAAATATCAGAACACAACAAATACATATAATCACATAATTTGATGCGTTCATGCCTTTTTCATATGTACATAATAAGTTAGGCTCTTATACCACTGTTGGGATTTTGTGGGTATAATTGTCAACTACAACGGTGCGGAATTTAAAATTTTTATATCCACATCCCAGGCATCTTATTAGTACATATGAATAAGGTTGAATTTATTTAAGCATGCAAATACAGAAATAAATACATAGGTAAAATTTCAATTTTACCTCACCACAGGCAAGGTAGTGGTATCTCCGGTCTTCTTTTCGGATCACTAGAGCACCCCAAGTGTTGTGCCTCTAGAGAATAGTCCACACCAGCTGGATCTGTGATTGCTTCAATCCACAGGCTACGAACTAGGAAAGAAACACTTCAGATTCAAGAGTTGGATTCAGATCCAACTCTAGATGTAGATTGGAAGAGGGAGAGAGGTGCGCGGCCCTTCTCAACCACGGCGGCGGCGGCGGCTTGGTGGTAGAAGTGGCGGCGGCTAGGGCTTCTTGGGAGAAGGGGGGGCGGCCAAGAGAGATGAGAGATTAGGGTTTTAGTTTTTGCTTGGGTTAGGGTTTTGATTCTGCAAGACTCCCTTTTATAGGAGAGAGTCCAACCCTATCCCTAATCTCTATTCTTATCCTTATCTCTTCTTGACCTTATCTCTTTCTTTGGCCTAATGGGCCATCAGATAAGTTAGCCCATACCTCTTATTTAATTAGTCCTTTTAATTAAATAAGCCCAAGTCATTTAATTAATTACTTTAATTAAATGGCCCATTTATTTAATTAATACTTTAATTAAATAATCCAACAAATCTAATTAAAGATTTAATTTAATTAATCAGATAAAATCTAATTAATTTTCTCTCTCCAGGAATTAACCCTTTAATTCCTTATCTTGATTTAACTTCTTTAAATCGTTTCGTTCTACAACTGACTATCACAATTCCGCTTTTGTGTGTGACCCTCTAGGTTCACCATCAATTGGCCGCAGGCTCACATTTCTGTGATTTAATTAATGAGCAATTAATTATTTAATTAATTGCTCCGATCAATTAAACTACTTTCAATTGACCACTCCAGAATTAATCTACCATCAATTGAGGAGTACCCACACCTTATGGTCGATGTCTAGCCACAAGCCCATGAGGCCCAACTTCAGGTGAATTGATTTCAGTGAACCTTAAACCTCTTATAAGTACCATGTACATACGGTCCCTCTAACGACTAATTTCCCGATCGAGACCTAGGGTGTGTGAATTGGTCGGCACCTCTAATCATCTCGATTCTGTACTTTCTAATTCAGGATAATACTTCCAGTGTGACTGCTAAATCTGGAAACCCCTTTCCAAATCCGTCACTGACCATGGCCATGGATTTCTCGGAATGCATCATCTAAGAATGTACAGGAAATTCCCTCATCCATTACGATGAGTCGGTAGATCCTATATTGATGCTAACCATCCGCGTATACGACTATACGTACCCAACGTAGGCGCACAATGGACAAGCTACGTGCCCGGCTCCTAAATCAAAGTACGCACACCCGTATACCGAATTCGCCCTAGCATCTCAAGTCTAAGGACTAAATCGTACACTGTTATAAGTCTTGAGAGACATCCCACCACCGATATGCTTTTTACGCACTTCCACAATGGGTCTCTCTGTTCGGGTCGTTCGATGCGTCCGATCTCCTATCGAACCACCTAGTCATATGCACTGACATTAACAATGTCTTGTTCATGAAACAACAACAAATTCACTTTAAGTGAATCATGCATAATCGTACAAGTCTTAACGATTCATTCGATACCCCGTCTCGATATGAATCTATGACTTGGAACATTTTTGAGATCACGACCTTTGAGACTGTTTCATGATTAATCGCACCCAATACTGAAGTGAATGGTCCCGTAGTCATGAGTGATCTCAGGGTTTCAACCAATCGCTTAAATGTGTTCGCGAAAGATGAAGATGGCCATTTGTTTATATTATGAATTCTCAATAAAATAAACAGTTCGTATTAATTGATAAATCAAAGATTCTGTCAAGATAAAATAATGTTCCTATTACAAGCTCTTTTGTTGGCTTGCAGGGCACTATCCTATCAGGACCGAAGAATGCGAACGAGCCTTCGAACAACTCAAAGAATATTTGACGACACCACCGATGTTAGCCAAACCAACGGAAGGGGAACCGTTGTATATCTACATCTCCATCTCCGATACGGCCATTAGTTCAGTACTAATTAAGATAGAAGGCTCAGAGCATAAGCCTGTCTATTATCTTAGCAAGTTATTGCAAGGGGCGGAGAAGAATTACTTGGAAATAGAAAAATTCACTCTGGCCTTAGTAGTGGCTGCACGAAAACTTCGACCTTACTTTTTAACTTACAAAATAGTGGTTTTGACAAATCAACCGCTAAGACAAGTCTTAGCAAAACCAGAAGCCTCAGGAAGACTAATTAAATGGGCGATCGAACTAGGCCAGTTCGAAATCGATTACAAACCAAGAATCGCAATTAAGGCACAAGTGTTGGCTGACTTTATATTAGAAACACCGACACAGGCAACTGAATCATCGAGCAGCCTCAACGACGATGTCTTGATCATAGAAGATCAAACTTGGTTAATGCATGTCGACGGTGCTTCATGCCGAGAAGGAGGAGGCACCGGAATCAACTTCACCGGACCGAATAAGGAAGATTTGAATTACGCGATAACATTGGACTTCGTTGTAACAAACAATGAAGCTGAATATGAAGCATTGATTGCGGGAATGGAAATGGCGATTAAAGCCAACATAAAAAGTCTTAAAGTATTAACTGATTCAGAGTTAGTGCAAAGACAAATTGAAGGCCTATACGAGGCTAAAGAATTCAATATGGTCAAATACCTCGCCAAAGTGAAAACACTAGCTAAAGAATTTGAAAGCTTCGGTATTCAGAACATTCCGCGTTCGGAAAATAAATGGGCCGACCAGCTATCAAAGTTCACAGGATCCCATGACGGAAAGACCGAACGGGTAATCAACTGGTTGATCTCTAATACGCCGGCAATCGATATCGATGAAACACCGGTAGTCGATATAATGGAAATCGAAGAAGTCAAAGAAAACTGGATGACCCCGATGATAGACTATCTTCGAGAAGGAAAATTACCACCTGACCAAAATGAAGCTCGGAAAATAAGATATCGAGCTCCAAAATATACACTTGTAGAAGGAAAACTCTACCGAAGATCAGTATCAGGAATTCTTCTGAAATGCGTCTCTGAATCACAAACCATTGATATACTACGAGAAATACACGAAGGAGATGCAGGAAATCACAGCGGATCAAGGGCATTGGCCTTAAAATGTCTCAGGACAGGTTACTATTGGCCTACCATCAATAAAGATGCCGCTCGATATGTCCAAGAATGTCATCACTGCCAGATCCATGCTAACATATGTCATCAACCAGCAGAAAACATGCATCCAATTCCAGTATGTTGGCCTTTCGATCAATGGGGAATGGACATCGTGGGGCCGTTCCCGGCGGCCAGATCCAAAAAAGCTTACGTCCTGGTCGCTGTAGAATATTTCAGCAAATGGATAGAATGCATCGCCCTCGCGCGAATAACTCAATTCCAAGTGATCAACTTCCTATGGAAGTTCATAGTTTGTCGATTTGGAATCCCGAGGATCCTAATTTCCGATAATGGAACCCAATTCGCGGGAAAGCAAGTAATAGAATGGTGTTCGAAACTGGGAATTCAACAAAATTTCACTTCGGTCGGGCATCCAAGAGCGAACGGACAAACCGAAGTAGAGAACCGAGAAATAATAAAATCTTTGGAAAAAAGATTAGGATCGGCCAAAGGAAAATGGCTTGATGAACTCCCAGGAGTACTATGGGCTAATCGAACCACAGTAAGGAGCTCAACCGGGGAAACCCCATTTAGCTTGGTATATGGGTCGGAGGCTGTTATTCCTGTTGAAACCTTAATCCCAACGCCAAGAATAGAGATGTTCGATGATCGAGAAAATGAAAAGGCGAGAGAAAATGACATTGATTTAACGGAAGCTTTAAGAGATAAAGCTGCCGTACGCCTACAAGCCACTAAAGCAAATATGGAGAAAGCATACAATCAAAAAGTACGCATCCGAACTTTCAAAGAAGGAGACTTAGTCTTGAAAAAGGTAGAAG
This sequence comes from Penstemon eatonii, assembly GCA_038501285.1. NCBI lineage: Eukaryota > Viridiplantae > Streptophyta > Magnoliopsida > Lamiales > Plantaginaceae > Penstemon > Penstemon eatonii. The sequence goes on along the minus strand of CM076711.1, from coordinate 39,489,583 downwards.
TATCCAAGCATGTGGGAAAGTTACAACAAAATTGGGATGGACCTTACATCGTCATTGGCGTAGGAAAGAAAGGTTCATACAAAATTGCACACTTGGATGGAACAGCCTTACCAAGAACCTGGAATGCGGTCAACCTTAGGAAATACTATGGTAAATAAATTTTAGCAGATTATACTGCATTGTTTTATTTTACTTTATCAAGTTTTAATCCTTGTAACAAAGGCCTTAGCCTACAGTTCAATTAGTAAAGATTTTTAGCATTTTCTATACATCGATTATTTCGGTTAACGCTCCTTGGAATTACACTATCATATCGATAAAAATTAGAACGAAACGAGTCGAGTTTACATTGATCCGCTCAATAAACACTCCTCGATTTATATCAACGACAAAAAGGACTTTTTGGTGATGAACCTAAGTCTAAATTACAGATGAGTTGAGTAAACATCGATCCGCTCGATAAAAACTCCTCGATATTTTAAAAAGCGAGTCGAGTATACATTGATCCGCTCAATACAAATTCCTCGCCCATATTTCAACAATTAAAAGACTTTTTGGGTTAAAAACCTAAGTCTAATCAAAACGAGTTGAGTAAACATCGATCCGCTCGATAAAAACTCCTCGATATATCTTCAACGATCAAAAAGACTTTTTGGGTTAAAAACCTAAGTCTAATCAAAAAGAGTCGAGTAAACATCGATCCGCTCGATAAAAACTCCTCAATACGTATCCAACATCCTAAAAAGACTTTTGGGTTAAAAACCTAAGTCTAATCAAAACGAGTTGAGTAAACATCGATCCGCTCGATAAAAACTCCTCGATATATCTTCAACGATCAAAAAGACTTTTTGGGTTAAAAACCTAAGTCTAATCAAAAAGAGTCGAGTAAACATCGATCCGCTCGATAAAAACTCCTCAATACGTATCCAACATCCTAAAAAGACTTTTGGGTTAAAAACCTAAGTCTAATCAAAACGAGTTGAGTAAACATCGATCCGCTCGATAAAAACTCCTCGATATATCTTCAACGATCAAAAAGACTTTTTGGGTTAAAAACCTAAGTCTAATAAAAAAGAGTCGAGTATACATTGATCCGCTCAATAAAAACTCCTCGGTATATTTACAACGATCAGAAAAATTTCAGCTGATAAAAACCTAAGTCTAAATTGTAACAAGTTGAGTAAACATTGATCCGCTCAATAAACACTCCTCGATCTATTCCTAACGATCTAAAAGATCTGCTGATACTCCTAAAGTTTTGAAGATGAATCAAGTATGACTCCATCTGCTCGGAAATTGCTCCTCATAAATAAAAAATATGACTGAATCAACGACAAAGAAGATGCAAGGGATAAAAGTAATATTTTATTCATCAAATCAGTTACATACAAAAGTCCTACGTTACAAAGGTCTACATACTACTTAAAGATCATTACAATGATTTAGATGAAATGATCCTATAAGATCGGCGATCTTCACGACAATGTCCACGGAAACACCAATCTCCTCCCTAGTACCTCGTCAATTATAATAAACCACCTAAGAAGCATGCTGCTCAGGATGGTCGACTTCTTTGGTTCGATGGCCAGGCTCTGAAGATCGAATTTTCTTCCAGACTAAATGAGCATTACCAGCCAGATAACCGGCAATACTCATTCACCCACAACAAGATACTGCTTTTACTTTAAAGATAAAACATTTTACTCTAAAGCAGCATCTCTTCGGGGCGGTCGCGAAACAGTAAACCTACCAGCGTACCCCAGTGGTCTATCACTCCGGAGGTAACATCCAAGAGCGAGGGTGGCTGGCAAGCATGAACCCTCCATGTGCAAACAGAAACCACGGACCTCAAATCTGTGAAAACAACATTTGAGGCCTCATGGGACCCGTTAGTACAAGGTAGGGCTTCCATGGGACCCATCAGTACAAGGCAAGTGAAATCCAAGCCATTATGATACAAATCGCGATAATGTGACTTTTTGAATATTATGGGATCAGAAGGCAGAATGAAATCTAAAGAAACTGAAATCTCCATCTGTTATGAATAAAAGAGAAGGAAAATGCCTAGTTATTTATAGGCGCTCGTGAAAATGATCCTACGGATGATAGGAATTTGATCAAGGGGCGAAAATGCGACCCTTTGACTCCCCGAATTAAATGCAAGTAAGTTGGAACGGCACCTGTCTGACCAACTCAACCAGTCGATAAGAGAAGAATCTGCAGATCGAAGCGATCAATAAAATAATCCAAGTGGGCTTAAAGAAGCCCCAGCCCAGAAAAGTCTCCACGATCAATATGATGGTCGCCCGACAGAAAAATTTAAAGATCATCAACAAAGGCTTGCAAGCTTAAACTGTTGAAGAAAGGATGCATACTTTTCTGGAGACAAAAAGACCAAACCCTCCACCATACGAGGGCCGTCACTGCCTAATACATCATATAGGCAACCATTAACAAAGCCATACAAGAATTCCTTCGGAGTCCAAGACATTTGACATAGAAATCAGGAGAATAGTCCTCCTTATTCGAAACTGCAAAGGAGTCACTGCCTAACATACCAAAGAATTGCTGAAGGAGGTCTGAACAGGTCGGATCTGGCCAAGAACCCTGCATTTTCCAATTCCTCCCATATCAAGGAAATGATATAATGATAGATTGACTGAGGAACGTACACTTCCCAGTTAGTGCAGAAAAACATAAAGTTTAGAAAGATACTGAAGAAGGACATCTTCTATTAGTCTTATGAAAAGAAGAGCAAATTTCGACAGGAGAAATAATAAGCCTCCTTATATAAGATATATGTCACAAAAAGACAAAATTACAAGGCACGTCTTGAACATCGACCGAGATACTGAGCGTTCCCTAACAATTGATTATCGACGTAAAAAGAACCTATTATCTACATTTTTGAGGTACTGCGCAATTTTGGGTATAACCCATGGGACTATACTGGGTTGATCAACAAAGATTTGATTTGCAGAGCAAACATCAAGATCAAGCTAGCTTTTCTCTATCCTAAATATTCTCCGCAAAGATCAATTTCAGATACGTGTGCTAAACAATTTTGATTATTTCATGATGATTATATTTATGCATAAAGGCAAAATGTGCATAACAAGGAGAAGAAAATAGATATAGGCAAGAATCTGCCTACAAGAAGGTCATAATTTCCAATTTAGTACTTCTCTCATTACAAAAATTTCAGCCCAAATATATGCACAAAAATTGGGCAGCAAAAAAAAAAAAAAAAAAAAAAAGACAGTCCAAGGCCTGCCAGGTCGAACAAAGATCACTGAGTAGAACGGTCAGTAGGTCGACTACTAGAAACAGTCCTCCGAGGAGTCAAGTTGCCAGCAAACGCCATCAACTCCTCTTAACGCTTTAGATAACCGGCGTCATATCCTTCCTCATAGGACCGCCGTTGAGACTCCTCTGCAAGGGCAGCAGCCCGAACCAAGTCGTTTTTCTCCTTCTCCCAGACAGACTTCTCCTCCTGCAATTTTTTCAAATCATCATTGACGAGCTGCAGCTGGAGAGTCTGCCCTACGACCTTTGCCGACTCCGACGCCAACCGTTTTTGGTAAGAATCCTTACTATTCCACAGTTCATCGTTTTGCACACCCAGCTGGAGTGCAAAGTACTTAGCCTGGAAAAAGAAAACAGCCTTTATGTAACAAGGCAGTCAAAATAAAAACAAATAAAACAATGAAAGATTCATCCACCTGTTCGCATATCTTCACTAGCGATTGAACAAGGCGTACGTTTGAAGTACCCTCAAGTTTCTTCAACTCTCCGGGCAGAATGGTGCTCAAACCCAGATCCCAAGACAAAGTATCAGGTTCAACCGAGCCAGGCAATTCACTATTAGAAGCGACACCATCAGGGCGTGGAGTCTCTGACAGCATAATATCCTTAACTTGTTCAAGGATGCATCGATCGTCTAACGGACGGGGAGAGTCTCTCTCGTTGGGGCTAACGGAGGTCTCCTTGCCCGAAGCAGAAATAACGGTTCGACGACCAGACCTCGACCCAAACCGACCCCCAGAAGGTCCCCCAGATTCAAAAGAAGCAGTCGTTACAGTGGTATCATGAAACAAATATTCAGGACAATCTTGCAAAATAGATTGCGTTACGGAAGGATTAACAGAAAAACCATCGCCAACTTGCCCTTCACTGGCAATCAGGGCAGTAGAAGCAGACAAAGGAAGGGAAATAGCAAAATCCCCTCCATGAAGAACGTGCTCAGGGGAAGAAGCATTTGAACTAACAGCTATATTATAAACCGATTCCTCGTTGGACATATCGCCAAAAGCAACTCGACCAAGGGAAGGCATGCTTCCTACTTGAGTGGAAGCAGAAAAGATTGGTTCTGAAAACGACGAGTTTACCACGGAGAGAGGTTCAGAAGCAATAACACGAGTATCGATCTCCGACCTAATTGTTTGGGACGAACGAGGAGGCTCCATCGACGGCCCATCTCTTCGAGATCTTTTGGATCTATTATCCCGAGCGCCCTCACGGGATGGTCGCTTCGAAGTATTACCAAAAAGGTTACTCATGATCGGATTATGGAAAAATACAAATTAATATCGAGAAAGTTTATCGACTAGCTAAAGAAAGAGTATTCTGTTAAAAGAGGAGTATAGCAGTAAAAAAACAAGTCAAGTTTTTATCTTTCGTATTTATACTACACGAAAGGACGCGACATACCTAAAGAAAGGGCGCGAAACGGGAAAACTGACCTTGGAGCAAACGCTAGAATTTGAAAAGACACACACATAATGATTACGGCAAATCAAATGACTTGTCTGAATTATTACGGCGAATGTGAAAAGACACGACTGTCAGAATACGAAACGTTTAGCGTAAAAAGTAAGGAAAGCTCAAGTTACAATCAAAACCTACGAATGAATAATTACAAAGATTATTTCAAAAATAAATCACTATTTCAAGAAACTTGGTCGTTATCCGGAATCTTCTGTTCGCTACCGACGTCCTCAGTCATGCATATATCGTCTTCTTCTTCTTCTTCGTCTTCTGGATCGATAAAAGTATTATTGAGCTCATCGTTAACATCAGAAGGAGGAATCGGCAATGGATTTCCAAATTCTTCGACAAGGTGAGCCAGAGGAAAACCTTGATATACGACATCTGGAACCTCGGAAGAAGAATAAAGTTTGCCATAGCGATTCAACCGAATATGCGCCGCCTTAAAATACTCCTTTCGACGGTTGTCGATCATCTCTAAAGCGACCAGCTGATGAATCGCCTTCTTAAAAGTATTCTCAAGAAGAGGACCGACCATCCGATACACCAACGCCGTATGAACAGGAGAATTAAGGAATTCACGAACAATTCTTTCATCAGGATTCCTACCATACCGATCCCTAAGCCCACTAAGTGGGACATCCTTTTCGTACTCCTCTAAAGAAGTTTCAAGGTTTGATACCTGAGATTCAAGCTCACTAATTCGAGTCGTGCTCTGTAACTGCAATTCCTCTAACTTTCTAGCCATTTGATTGGCCTGCTCTTGAGCACGAGAAACCTCCATCACCCTGTCTATCATTTCTTGATCTTCGGTCCCGGTAGCACGAGTCTCTACGATGGGAACGGAAGAAGATGTTGAGGGACCAACCTCTGAACCGGAGGATTTATGAAGTAAAGCTTTATACTTCTCTTCCAGGAACTCGCACTGTTGTTTCCAAAGTGCATTTTCATAGGCGTATGACGCGAGACAAGTTTTAGTCTGGAAGAACAAAGAGAGCAAGAAAAAGAGATGGATTAGTAAATTAAGGAAAACCCTTAAAATTATCTGTCAATATGATTGAAGGAAAAAGATATCACCTTCTCAGCATAAAGAGAAGCTCGCTGGAATTTCTCCAGAGGATCCTTATGAAGAAGCTTATTGAGATCGCGAGTAAAAACGCAAGACAAAAGAACACGGGTCGCCTTATCGACCGCGTTCTCACTATCATCATGAACAAGAGAATCCTTCTCGGAATAACCAGCGGCCCTCCTTCCCTCTAAATGATCCTCGATCATTTCGACCAGAGTAGGTTTTGGATGTTTATCTCCGAGTAAAGAAAGGTCGTCACCAGAACGTCCATAGTAACTCCTTTTTCTACCCACTGGATTATTAGTAGGATGAGGCATTGACCAGCTGCGACATCCTCGAATACCCAAAGAGGATCTAAGATGAAGAGGAGGATAACCAGATCCCGTGCCCTGACGAATAGGGGACTCACGAGAAGAATCTGGAGATTCCTCTCTATTCTCCTCAGATTCATGACCCAACTCCAGCTTCCTTTTTCGCGACGCTCTCTGCTCGATAGGGGCGTTCTCTACGTATTTGGAAGATTTCGACAGCACCATTTTTCCCTTCGAAGAATGTCGAGAGTTTTCTACCATATGGGCTGAAAAAGAAACAAAATAAAAGTTAGTTTCTCCGTATAAAAGGTATAGTTACAGCACTAAGATAAAATAAAGTACTAACCAAGAGGTTCAGATGATGAACTGATGGGAAAGTTATGAACACTTAACCCCGCCTTACGAAGGAAAGCCTCCCCGATCAGAAGAGCGCTTTGATATTTGTTTGCACGCATTTCGGGGATCTCAGTAATAAACTGTACATCGTCAGGAACAAGTTCACCAGTCGGTAAGCGACCTCCAGGAATCCAACTGGAACCATGATCCCATGAAAAAGGCATGGTCGAACCATCCGCCAAACAAATAGTAGACGGAGGACGAACAAAGAAGAAATGAGATTTCCATGAAGGATTACTAGAAACAGGGGCGTCAAAGATCGCTCGACTAGGCCGCTGACTAGCGAAGAAATATCCACGATTTGAAGAGCTAGAAATATTGAAGCGGAAAAGTTGCGTAAAATTACGAAAAGAAGGTTTAAACCCCTTTGCGATCATCAAAACGGAAAAACAAACCACAAAAGCAACGGAATTTGGAACCAGCTGTGTCAAGCACACACTGAAAGTTTTCAAAACTTCGAGAAAGAGGGGAGACAAAGGAAGACGCAGTCCGCTATTGAAGTGAGCCGTATAAAAGGCTCGACATCCCTCCGGTGGAGACGTGACCCTATCAGTAGGGGAAGGAAGAATTATCTCAGAACCTTCCGGAAAATATTTGGTTTAATTATTCACAACCTCCGAGAATGTTTCCACCGTATAGGCACAAGCTACGTCCTCAATTGGTTCAGAAATCTGAGGAACAGTACCTTTGCCCTTTTTGGCTCGAGCAGCCACATCTGCATCAGAAAGGATTCGTACCTTGAAAGTATCTTCTACAGGGACGACGAAGTCAGATACTGTAGTTTGTTCGCCCAAAGGATTAGAATGCAACTCCTCCTCGTTATCGGGGGCGACGATCTCTCTAGAAGAAGAAGAAGATCTTCTTATGAAAGCCATATATTCTGGTTCTCGGAAAATGAAGGTCGATAAAAGGAAAAATTTTATGAGATGAACGACTAATCAGGAAAATGATTACGAGTTGTAAGGAAGTATAAAAGAGAAATGGCGAACTCAAAATCACCTATTTATAATAAGATGAGACAAGACGTTTCGAACTCATCGCAGCTACTCATATTCCCGCCAAAAACGGAAGGATACGAAAAGCCTCCTGAATAGACGCGTGGCGATTAGTAATCGGACAAAGAAAACGACTATCTATGATATGTAGCACTCTTTTCCTTACTTAAGATTTTTTTTTCCCACAGGGTTTTTTCTTAAGAAAGGTTTTTAACGAGGCTCCATTCATAGAAAACAAACAGTCGTAAAGATTTATCTACTTCTACGAGCTTCTATTATCTATACGCTCGAAGAAGTGAGGGAGTACTGATGGGGGCTATTTCGCACCCTACATACTACTCGGATCGAATGAAGAGGATAAGATCGATACGACCAATTCAAACTGATCGGGATCATCTTATTGACCCGGCCAAGTGCAGCTCGCTTCGATAGAAGATTATACTCCAGACTCAAGAAGGATATTTGGGCCGAGTCCTATTAGGACTATGTTTCCTTGTAACGCTAGGTTTAAAATTATATAAATACCTAGTTAATCATTGTATTAGATGACTACGAAAATTCCTGAACTCTAAGAATACAGGATTTAACACTGCTTACAATAGCACAACTCAATAATATTCAATATTATTATAGAGCTTTTTACCTTCATATCGGTGTGTTCTTAGCTTTGTTTTGTGGTTTTACTTCTTGTTCTTGAATATTGCTTTTCTTTGTAACTGATCCATCCGGAATAAAGTAACAGAGCCCTATATAACACATATATAAATATCGGAAAACCCCCCGATATCACAAATTCACTGATATTCAATTAACCCGACGAAATCCGGCTAAATCAATATATTAATATAATAAAGTTCAAGGGTCAAGATGCAATTCTTAATTTAAAAAAAAAATTTAAGCAACAGGACAAATGTCCTGTTGCATGTCGATGGAAGCACCAAGTGGAGTCATCCTCCATTTGGTTGCTTATGAGTCATGAAGAATAACATTATTCTTCTTTAATTTCACATATACATGCATACATTTTCAGTAGCAAAAAATTTAAAGAAAGGAATGAGGGTTTGAGTTATTTTTCTATTTCACCATTGTTATCTTCTCCAACTAAGCTTTAAAAACTCCTACTTTATTTTGTTAATAACTTCCTCATTTCTTAACCAAATTGAGTGAATGAGTAGTCAAAATTCATCTACTCAACGAGAGGAACACAATGGTGGTGGTAATTGAAGGAATAGAAGGTTTTTTCCGGCGGAAATTAGAGGAGGAAGTGGCGGTTTTAAGTGGGTTTCCTTGCATGTCCCTTTTCCGGTCATTTCTTCGACAATCGAGCTTCACCACGGTGTTCTAGGCTTAGAGGAGAGCGGAATGGTGGGTTCGGCTCATTTTCCGGTGTCGGTCAACGGCCGGTCAACGGTGGTCAACGACCGGTCAACGGAGCCTGCTCCGGTCAGCGATTTCGTCTCGGAATGGGTATTCCATTTTCGGTCTTCATTTATCGATTTGAGTTCGTTAGATAGTTCATTGAGCCTAAATGTTATTGTGCATTATTGTGGTTAATTTTAGGCTTTAGAGTTTAGTTTGAGTTCGTACTATGTTATGCATGTATCTCGATTAACTCGATTTTAGCTATAAGGATGGTATAGTTTTGCTTGGTTTAAATAAATGTTTATTAGATATTTGGATTTGATTTATTTTTGTAAGAAAGTTATTGTTTATAATTATTGAAACTTTAGGGGGTATTTTTGAAAAATTTAAAAAGTTCAAGGACTATGGTTGCAAAATTTTGAGAGTATAATGGGCTGAAAATATCTATTTCGTTTGATAATTGGTTAGGTTTACTTGAAAATCATTTGCTTTAAAGTTTGTTTCGATATTTTGCAAAAATGGGAGTTTTTGAAATATTTGGGGTTATTTTTATAAATCTAAAAATAAGGGGGTAAAGGTGTTGTTTGGTCGCTGTTTTTACAAACTTTTGATTGATTAAATTGATGTAGTGCTTTGATAACTTGTGTTTTAAGATTGAAAATTTGAAAAAAAAATTTCCTAAGGAAATTTATGATCAAAGAAATTTTGTTTCTCATTGTTAGTTGGTGAAAAGTTATTAAAACCTATTTTTAATCTTAGTTTTATAGTGAAAAATATGCTTGATTATTTTTAAATATTGCTTAGATGCTTGGATCGTGAATTATTTTTCAAGAAAGTTGATTTTATTAAGTTTTTGAAAACTATGAGGGCGTTTTTGAAAAGTTTAAACTTGTGGGAAATTTAAAGATTTGATTTTGAATTAACAATATTTTTAATACTTTTATTTGATTTTCGATATGAGTCTAGCTAAAAAAAATCTTTTGATTTAAAGTTTGTTGCAAATTTTTGAAAAAATGAATATAATTAAAAGTTTAGGGGCTGTTTTGAAAATCTGAAAAATGAAGGCAAAAATTTGCTGTTTTGGAGTTGTCTTACTTAATTAGTATTTTTTAGTTTTAGAAATAATATCTCTTAATTGAAGTTGATGTCCTAAGTTCTAAGTACTTTTGTGTGATGTGTTAGTTTAGGAAATCCTTGTGTAGGATTTTCATTAGTTACGTTTTAGTAAGCTTATTAGATATATTCTTAGTCATAAACGTATTTGCTCAAGTTTCGGATACACTTCACTGTGGAATTTTGATCGCCGTAATAAGCTCCTCAGGTGAGTGCTATGTGTTACTTGTGTGCAAGTCTAAATGTGCTAGTAGGTCGAGTCATAACTGTAACTTAGTTACTAAACGAACAAGCATGTGATGTATGATAACATAAAGAACTCGGCTGCTAGGATAAGTTACACGTTGAATTATTGTTTATGTCTATGTGCTTATGAGTCATTGATATTGTATGTTGAACCGTTATTGAGTTGTTTACCGATTTTCTATTACTGTTACTTTTACTGTTATTGTACTGTACTGTTTACTGTTACTGAGTGGGCCCCTATTTTTGGTGTGCGGAATCGTGGTTAACCCGGAAGGTAAGGGCCGGAGGGTTACCTCGATCCACCGTAGACCCGCTTCACGAGCCAAGTGTGGAGGTTACACTTGGGGAGTGAATGTCAAACTCCTGGCATTTGACGTCAATGCGTACTGTTATGTAAGGTCGCACCTTACTTGGAGTGTTTGGTGGTGGTTTTCCTGACTGTGGATTGGAGGGTAAGAGGAGGACGGCATCAACAAATGTTGGTTACTTGTTTAACGTGCTTAAATTGTGCTTAAATTGTTATAGCATATGTTCATTACTGTACTGTTGTATATGATCATGTATATTATGTTGCATCCACGCACATGTGCACTATAGCCTCACTAAGTTGGACGATCAACTTATGCATTCCATGTTTCAATCCTTTCAGCTACAGGTGTTTGGGTAAATGATAGTTCATGTTGCGGTTAGGTCATCACGGTTGCGGTCCCACCCTAGTTCCAGAGAGTAATTGAACTTTTGTTTAACTTCTTATTTGATTTTAAGATTTTCGTTTGAACTCATGTTTTAAATCTCCTATAATGTCTAAGTCGATTTTTTTTATATCTTGCTAAATATTTTGGTAATTTAGCTAATTTTGTAAAGTGGGAATGTCTAAAAAAAAATGATTTTAAATTTTCATCAAATATTAATCTTAATCATCTTGTATTTCTTTTGGGTCCCACAAGTTGTTTCACCACGTCATGTCATCCGTTAAAATTTGTTTTAATCACTTCCGCTTTAAACTTAGTAATCAAAATTGTTCTTATATCGTTTTAAACCGCTTCCGCTTAAAATCTTTAATTCTCGATTTTAATTTATCATTCTTTTAAAGGTTTCGATATTTTAACTCTTTTTTTCAAAATAATAATAACTTTTCGACCGTTATTCGACGGACCCGCGGAGCCGGGCCGTTACAGATGGTATCAGAGCTTCGGCTCATGGCCAGGATGTGGTCCTCGGAATTCGTACTGTGGTGCTAGTAAGGTGGGACTAACTGGCAAGATTTCAGGGTGTCTACCCACATTGGGTAGTTCACTTTTAGGACAAAACCGCAACCAAAACATAGGTATTGTGCGTATCCTCGGGGGAAGGGTTTATGTTTGATTGTTAATTTGATTTCTTGATTTGTTGTTTTATTGTTGGTGCCCAGAATATATTTGACGTTACTTTGACTGAACTATTTGAATTAGTGTTTGAATATGATAGTAGATGAGTATGCTCCTTGATTTTGTGCTAATTGAATTACTTTAATCAAGTGTCTTACTTGAAGTACATATAAAATGACTAATATAGCCCTTAACCTTTTCGAAGTCCATCATCATGCGAGTTTACCTTATTCAGAACTCATATTGTTGACTTCAGACATTTTCTCTTCAAATTGATCTCTCACCTTTAGTAAGCTTGCGCGAAAGTCTTAAGGTCAACTCAATTCGAATAACTCACTTTGTGGGATAAGGCTGCAATCAAAATTATACGCATATGTTCGATCTCAATGGAGGTTTCATTTCTTGGTATCACTATTTCGTTACCAAATAACTAGAATGACCTCAACTATTTAACCCTCCTTATCGCTTGACTACGATTAAATCGGAGAAAGCTCTTTCTTTCTCTATCTTACTTAGATCCTAGAATCAAGTTTCTTTTCTTGGGACACTTGTAAGTTAATTAAAGTAGTCATGGGTGCTCTTAAGATTCCTTTAATTGTGCTTAATTCATTCAAAACTCGTTCTCCTGATTTCAAACATTACTCTTTCATAAAGAACCATCAAATCTGAATATGTTTGGATTCTCCTTGAGCTCCGTTCTTTGGTTTTAACTCATTCCCAAACCCATCATGTTTTTGAGTTTTGTGTATGGGTTATTCTTGATAGTATGAAATCGATACACGTTTCTTTGAATCTTGGTGATTTACTATAAATTTTACGTCGTACTTTTGTTACATTCGTTGCTACTTAAAATGAATCTTTGAGTAGCGAATTTTATCTTAGTTCAATTTTTAAATAATCAAAGACATTTCAAAGCTTTGATTACCATTGACAGAACTCTTGAATTAATTTCCATTATCCTTATTGGCACACTTGGTTTAACCTTCTTCTTGTTCCTCCGATCTCTTGACTTGATTATCATTGTTATTGTTATTCTGTTATGTTTGCAATCTTCATCGATCTTTTTTCGTTACCGTTATTTAGTTTGACCTTATTATCTATATCAATTGACTCGGTCATCTTTTACAATCATTGTCAAGGCACTTCATTGGACTGTCATTTCTGACTCCTGATGAGAATATCAATTCAGATGTCTTCCACTATCTTTTGAATTTCATTTGCAAAAATCAAATTTTTGTCTTATAACGTGAAAGTTTTCCTTTTTGGTAGAATCATATATAAGTCATGTAAGTTTGATTATTCGTCGAACTTTGATTTATCGCGTAAAATTCCACATATGAAGTTCCAAAAGGATTTTTCCTCATGCTCGCGACTACATATCATCAGACTCCAGAAACATCTAGAGTTAGAGAAAAGATTTGTTCACATACTCATCAAAATCAAGAAACCAGTGGACTCCATCGTTTAAAGCCTCATGGTGCTGTCAAAGTATACAAGAAACGACTTGGGAAATACAAAGAGAGATACAACAGCATCACTCGAACTTTTCAAAATTCAAGAATGTTTGGGGACCAAATTCTTTTAAGGGAAGGAGAGTGTAATACCCCAAAATTTCGATTTTCAGAAAGTCTTGAAGTTTTACTTTTGTTTAGTTAAAATATTTTGAGGTTATGTATTTTGAGAAAGTTTAAGTTTATATTTACAAATTAAGTTATGATTTTATATAATACTTACATGACCATGAAAATAGACCATTTTTGTTGTTTCTAAAATAAATGGGGTTAATATATTAATATAATAAAGTTCAAGGGTCAAGATGCAATTCTTAATTTAAAAAAAAAAAATTTAAGCAACAGGACAAATGTCCTGTTGCATGTCGATGGAAGCACCAAGTGGAGTCATCCTCCATTTGGTTGCTTATGAGTCATGAAGAATAACATTATTCTTCTTTAATTTCACATATACATGCATACATTTTCAGTAGCAAAAAATTTAAAGAAAGGAATGAGGGTTTGAGTTATTTTTCTATTTCACCATTGTTATCTTCTCCAACTAAGCTTTAAAAACTCCTACTTTATTTTGTTAATAACTTCCTCATTTCTTAACCAAATTGAGTGAATGAGTAGTCAAAATTCATCTACTCAACGAGAGGAACACAATGGTGGTGGTAATTGAAGGAATAGAAGGTTTTTTCCGGCGGAAATTAGAGGAGGAAGTGGCGGTTTTAAGTGGGTTTCCTTGCATGTCCCTTTTCCGGTCATTTCTTCGACAATCGAGCTTCACCACGGTGTTCTAGGCTTAGAGGAGAGCGGAATGGTGGGTTTGGCTCATTTTCCGGTGTCGGTCAACGGCCGGTCAACGGTGGTCAACGATCGGTCAACGGAGCCTGCTCCGGTCAGCGACTTCGTCTCGGAATGGGTATTCCATTTTCGGTCTTCATTTATCGATTTGAGTTCGTTAGATAGTTCATTGAGCCTAAATGTTATTGTGCATTATTGTGGTTAATTTTAGGCTTTAGAGTTTAGTTTGAGTTCGTACTATGTTATGCATGTATCTCGATTAACTTGATTTTAGCTATAAGGATGGTGTAGTTTTGCTTGGTTTAAATAAATGTTTATTAGATATTTGGATTTGATTTATTTTTGTAAGAAAGTTATTGTTTATAATTATTGAAACTTTAGGGGGTATTTTTGAAAAATTTAAAAAGTTCAAGGACTATGGTTGCAAAATTTTGAGAGTATAATGGGCTGAAAATATCTATTTCGTTTGATAATTGGTTAGGTTTACTTGAAAAGCATTTGCTTTAAAGTTTGTTTCGATATTTTGCAAAAATGGGAGTTTTTGAAATATTTGGGGTTATTTTTATAAATCTAAAAATAAGGGGGTAAAGGTGTTGTTTGGTCGCTGTTTTTACAAACTTTTGATTGATTAAATTGATGTAGTGCTTTGATAACTTGTGTTTTAAGATTGAAAATTTGAAAAAAAAATTTCCTAAGGAAATTTATGATCAAAGAAATTTTGTTTCTCATTGTTAGTTGGTGAAAAGTTATTAAAACCTATTTTTAATCTTAGTTTTATAGTGAAAAATATGCTTGATTATTTTTAAATATTGCTTAGATGCTTGGATCGTGAATTATTTTTCAAGAAAGTTGATTTTATTAAGTTTTTGAAAACTATGAGGGCGTTTTTGAAAAGTTTAAACTTGTGGGAAATTTAAAGATTTGATTTTGAATTAACAATATTTTTAATACTTTTATTTGATTTTTGATATGAGTCTAGCTAAAAAAAAAATCTTTTGATTTAAAGTTTGTTGCAAATTTTTGAAAAAATGAATATAATTAAAAGTTTAGGGGCTGTTTTGAAAATCTGAAAAATGAAGGCAAAAATTTGCTGTTTTGGAGTTGTCTTATTTAATTAGTATTTTTTAGTTTTAGAAATAATATCTCTTAATTGAAGTTGATGTCCTAAGTTCTAAGTACTTTTGTGTGATGTGTTAGTTTAGGAAATCCTTGTGTAGGATTTTCATTAGTTACGTTTTAGTAAGCTTATTAGATATATTCTTAGTCATAAACGTATTTGCTCAAGTTTCGGATACACTTCACTGTGGAATTTTGATCGCCGTAATAAGCTCCTCATGTGAGTGCTATGTGTTACTTGTGTGCAAGTCTAAATGTGCTAGTAGGTCGAGTCATAACTGTAACTTAGTTACTAAACGAACAAGCATGTGATGTATGATAACATAAAGAACTCGGCTGCTAGGATAAGTTACACGTTGAATTATTGTTTATGTCTATGTGCTTATGAGTCATTGATATTGTATGTTGAACCGTTATTGAGTTGTTTACCGATTTTCTATTACTGTTACTGTTATTGTACTTGATGGGGGCTATTTCGCACCCTACATACTAGTCTGATCGAACAAAGATTACAAGATCGATTCGACCAACTCTAACGGATCGAGATCTTCTTACTGACCCAGCCTGATGCCGCTCGCTCCGAGTAAAGATTACACTCCGGACCCAAGAAGGATAGGTTGGGCCGAGTCCAACTAGGACTATGATTCCTTGTAATACTAGGTTTAGCGTAATATAAATACCTAGTTATTCATGGTATAAGACAACTACGAATTCTCTTAATTCTGAGATTACACAAGAATACATTGATAACAATAGAACTCAATAATATCCATTATTATTGCAGAACTTTACCTCCATATCATTGCGTTCTTAATTTCGTTAATGGTTTTACTTCTTGCCTTTGATTATTGCTTTTCTTTGTAAACGATCCATCCAGAATAAAGTAACGGAACCCAATATACTGAGTAATTCAATATCCTAACCCCCGATATCACAAATTCACTGATATTAAATTAACCCGACGAAAAACGGTTAAATCAGTTGGCGCCCACCGTGGGGCTAGGTTAATTATTCGATCGACATATGGCTCGCCCAAGGAAAAGCGCTCGTATCGGAGCAAGAAGTAACACAACCACCGGTCATGACACATCTGAAGATCCACAAGGGAACGACAATAATAACGTTCCCAACACCGACGAGAATTTACAGAATACCCATCCCCGAGATCATGAACCCCTAGGAGGTCCTCCCGGCACGATACAGGAAGAGCCGGAAGTCCCCGAGATCCCTGCTCCTCTCCCGGGTGCTCAGGAGAAATTACGACAAATAGCGATGCTCTTTAAATCACTCTCCCCGGAAGAATTACTTGTGCTTGATCAAATTCCGCAAAATCCTAAGGCTGCCAGGACAATTCCTGCTCGGAGAACGCCCGGACAAAACGATCATGTATCTCAACAAGCTGATAGCCCACCAAGCGAGCACCGCTCGCTACACAGTCCACAACAGGACAATTCGAAACCCACCGACAACAATCCTCGAAGGAAACGAGGTCACAGAAAAACCCCGGCGAGGCGCAGTAGATCCAGGGAACGAACAATTATCCCTATTGAGGATGATATAGATGATACAATCCCTGATCGACCACGAACGGCTCGACTGACGGAAAGAGAAATCGAAAGGATGGTGCAGGACCGACTTGAACAACGATTACGGTCTATTCAAAATCCGTGGGCCCGAACCACGGAACTCCAGGAAAGCCTTGCGGCCTGTTCTCCCTTTTGCAGGGAAATAAAAGAGGCACAATCGATCGGACAAGTCCCGGGCAGACTACCTCGCTACGATGGAACCACTGACCCGGATGATTATATTTTTAGCTTTACGAATATAATGAATTTATATGCCCACTCTGCTGAATTCACTGCCAAATTAATGGTAACCACATTCGAAGGACTCGCGTTGGACTGGTTCGCGAAACAACCTGCCAACTCCATATTCAGCTTTAGGGAACTCTGTAACAAATTGACACAGCAGTTCGCCAGCCAAAAGAGACAAAAACTTCCAATGAGCTACCTTGGAACTATATATCAACAAGAAGGAGAATCCCTAAGGAATTGGTTGGCCAGATTCAACGTAGAATTGCTTAAAATCGATTCCCCAAATATTGACTACATAATATCTATCCTCTTCGATCTCACTAAAAACAGGCAGTTCGGGAATGCCCTCAGTCGAAAGCAACCAAGAACGTTCGCCGACATCATGAGCCTAGCATCTAAGTATATGACCCAAGAAGAGATGAATTCCTTTAAGGATAAAAACAAAAACAAAGTTACGGCTACAGGGTCTAAGCGCCATGATAGGATTCCCGCCCAAAGATCCTTGGATTACGAGCGATCTTCCAAGAGAGGTAACAAATTCCAGCGACTGGAATACAGCGGAGCCGACCGAGAAAGGCAACCTAATTTCTACCAAAGACCAAGAAACCCTGAACCACCAATCAGAAGCAGAGTGAATCAAGTAGAACACCCAAGATTAAATGCTCCAATCGAAGAAATCTTGGAAGTTCTAGAAAGGAATAATTGGATTCCTGAGGCGAGGAAAATCGCTCAGCCCAGACCAGGGTCTAGAAACTATGATCAATACTGTAAGTACCATAGGGCACATGGGCATCGAACGGAAAATTGTTTTCACCTTAAGAGAGAAGTTGAAAAACTGATCGAGCAAGGAAAACTAGACGAATACATAGAACGAGATAATCGCAAAAGGGAAAGAAGCAGAAGCCCCCGGAACGGAACTCAAAGGAGAAGTTCTCATCGAAGGTCACCAGAACATCGACCTACTCAGGAGTTGAATCACGACCAGATCAATGGAACTATCCACACTATATCCGGGGGGCCTGCGGGTGGAGATAGTCGCAATGCTCGACGAAGAATGGCAAGATCCCTAATTGCAAGTTCTAAATATCCAAAAGAAATATGGACGTTAGAAAATAGGCCAACAAATCACGAGCCGATTAGCTTTAACGAAGGCGAAGTACCTAAAAACATTACTTGGGATACGAAAGAAGATAACCCAGATTTCCCTATGGTAGTGTCGTTAGAAATAGCGAATTACAATGTGAAAAGAATCCTAATCGATAATGGAAGCTCAGCAAATATCATCTCCAGGGAGGTTCTAGCACAAATGAACCTCGGACAAATAAACTTACAAAAGGTAGCCACACCGTTAGTAGGCTTTGGAGGGTCCGAGATCATCCCCAGCGGAACGATATCTTTGAGTGTATCGCTCGGAAAGAAGCCACTTCGAACAGTGAAGCTGGTAAAATTCCTAGTGGTAGAAACACCCTTCGCTTATAACGCTATATTAGGGCGACCAGCCCTTAACCTTTTTCGAGCTGTGGTCTCTACCTATCACCAGAAAATAAAATTTCCGACCGATAGCGGCATTGGAGAAATAACGAATGACCACTGTATGGCGTGGGATTGCTACAGCACGTCGCTGACCTTGAGAGAACATCCTAACCCTATTACTCCGAGCAAGAGAAAGATCGAAGACGATCCAATTAGAAATGAGGTCGAAATTCCTATTACTGATCGATTAGATAAAAAGGGGAAAGAACCACTAGATTTATCCTTGCAACCCCCAGAACATAAAGATATAATTCTAGTAGAAGGCGACTCGTCCAAAAGGACAAGAATTGGTACAGAATTGAGCAAAGAAGGAGAAGTAATGTTAATCGAATTTCTAAGAAATAACGTGGACGTTTTCGCTTGGAGTGCAAATGACATCGAAGGGATCGATCCTCGAGTAATCAAGCATACCCTAAAAATTGACTCTTCGGCGAAACCCGCCAGACAGAAGAAAAGAAATCATGGACCAGTGAAAGATAAAATCATTAAAGCCGAAGTTGAAAGACTGATGGAAGCAAAACAAATCCGAGAAATACATTTCTCGGAGTGGCTATGTAATGTTGTACTAGTAGCAAAGGGGGATAAAAAGGACAACAAATGGAGGATGTGTAATGATTTCACCGACCTTAACAAGTTATGTCCACGCGACCCTTACCCCCTCCCAAGAATCGACTTATTGGTCGACTCGACTGCTGGCTTTGCGCTGTTCAGCATGATGGACGCCTTCCAAGGCTTTTACCAAATATACATGGACGAGCGCGACCAAGAGAAGACCGCATTCATAACCGAACAGGGAGTATACTACTTTATAGTAATGCCGTTCGGATTAAGGAACGCTGGGGCTACATACCAAAGATTGGTAAACCTAATGTTCAGGGAGTTAATCGGAGAAATAATGGAGGTCTATGTAGACGACATGTTAGTTAAAAGTATGAATGAAACAGATCACGTAAAACATCTAGATCGATGTTTCCAAATCTTAAGAAAATATCGTATGAAGTTGAACCCCGCAAAATGCACCTTCGGTGTTAAGTCAGGAAAATTTTTGGGATATTTGGTACACCAGCGAGGGATAGAAGCCAACCCAGAAAAAATTCGAGCCATAACTGAAATGAAACCTCCCAAGACCATCTCTCAAGTGCAAAGCTTGGTTGGGAAGATCGTAGCGTTGAATAGATTTATATCTAAATCGGCGGATAGAAGCTTGCCCTTTTTCCAAACACTTCGAAAAGCGAAAAATTTTGTTTGGACCGAAGAATGTGAACGAGCTTTCGAACAACTCAAAGAATATTTAACATCCCCTCCGATGTTGGCCAAACCAACAGAAGGGGAACCATTGTACTTATACATCTCCATCTCCGATACGGCCGTTAGCTCGGTCCTAATTAAGATAGAGGGTTCAGAGCATAAGCCTGTCTATTATCTCAGCAAGTTATTACAAGGGGCGGAGAAGAATTACTTGGAAATAGAAAAATTCACGCTGGCTTTAGTAGTGGCTGCACGAAAACTCCGACCCTACTTCTTAACCTACAAAATCATCGTTTTGACGAATCAACCGCTAAGGCAAATCCTAGCGAAACCAGAAGCCTCCGGACGACTAATCAAATGGGCCATCGAACTCAGCCAGTTCGAGGTAGACTACAAACCAAGGATTGCCATCAAGGCCCAGGTGTTGGCTGATTTTATACTAGAAACACCGACGCAGGCCACTGAATCATCGAACTGTCACAACAACGATGTCTTGATGATCGAGGATCAAACTTGGTTAATGCATGTCGACGGTGCTTCATGCCGAGAAGGGGGAGGCGCCGGAATCAACTTCACTGGACCAAATAAGGAAGATTTGAATTACGCGATAACATTGGACTTCATCGTAACAAACAATGAAGCCGAATATGAAGCGTTAATCGCAGGAATGGAGATGGCGATAAAAGCCAACATAAAGAGTCTTAAGGTACTGACTGATTCGGAATTAGTACAAAGACAAATAGAAGGCCTATACGAGGCTAAAGAGTTCAATATGATCAAATACCTCGCCAAAGTGAAATCTCTAGCTGGGAAATTTGAAAGCTTCAGTATCCAGAACATCCCACGTTCGGAAAACAAATGGGCCGATCAGCTATCAAAATTCACAGGATCCCATGACGGAAAGACCGAACGGGTGATTAACTGGTTAATATCTAATACACCAGCAATCGACATCGATGAAATACCGATAATCGATATAATGGAAATCGAAGAAGCCGAAGAAAACTGGATGAACCCAATGAAAGACTATCTTCAAGATGGAAAACTACCATCTGATCAGAATGAAGCTCGGAAAATAAAATATCGAGCCCCAAAGTATACACTTGTAGAAGGAAAACTCTACAGACGATCAGTATCGGGAATTCTCCTGAGATGCATCCCTGAATCACAAACCATGGATATACTGCGAGAAATACATGAAGGAGACGCAGGAAATCACAGTGGATCGAGGGCATTGGCCTTAAAATGTCTCAGAACAGGTTACTATTGGCCAACCATCAATAAAGATGCCGCTCAATATGTCCAAGAATGTCATCACTGCCAGATCCATGCTAACATATGTCATCAACCAGCAGAAAATATGCACCCTATCCCGATTTGTTGGCCGTTCGATCAATGGGGAATGGACATCGTGGGACCTTTCCCAACAGCTAGATCAAAGAAATCCTATGTCCTGGTCGCTGTAGAATACTTCAGCAAATGGATAGAATGCGTCGCCCTCGCACGAATAACCCAATTCCAAGTTATTAACTTCCTCTGGAAATTCATAGTCTGTCGATTCGGCATCCCAAGGGTCCTTATCTCCGATAATGGAACTCAATTCGCGGGAAAACAAATAATAGAATGGTGTACAAGACTCGGAATTCAACAAAATTTTACCTCGGTAGGACATCCTCGAGCAAACGGACAAACTGAAGTAGCAAACCGAGAGATAATAAAATCTTTGGAAAAAAGGTTAGGAGCTGCCAAAGGAAAATGGCTCGATGAGCTACCAGGAGTTTTGTGGGCTAATCGAACTACGGTAAGAAATTCAACTGGGGAAACCCCATTCAGCTTGATATATGGGTCGGAAGCTGTTATCCCTGTGGAAACTTTAATTCCAACTCCAAGAATAGAGATGTTCAATAAAGAAGAAAATGAAAAGGCGAGGGAAAATGACGTTGATTTAACAGAAGCCTTAAGAGATAAAGCTGCTGTACGCCTACAAGCCACTAAGGCAAATATGGAGAAAGCATACAATCAAAAAGTACGCGTCCGAACCTTCAAAGAAGGGGACTTGGTTTTGAAAAAGGTAGAAGTATCCAAGCATGTGGGAAAGTTACAACAAAATTGGGATGGACCTTACATCGTCATTGGCGTAGGAAAGAAAGGTTCATACAAAATTGCACACATGGATGGGACAGCCTTACCAAGAACCTGGAACGCAGTCAACCTTAGGAAATACTATGGTAAATAAATTTTAGCAGATTATACTGCATTGTTTTATTTTTACTTTATCAAAGTTTTAATCCTTGTAACAAAGGCCCTAGCCTAGAGTTCAAATAGTAAAAATTTTAGCATTTTCTATACATCGATTATTTCGATTAACGCTCTGTGGAATTACACTAGCATATTGATAAATATTAGAACGAAACGAGTCGAGTATACATTGATCCGCTCAGTAAACACTCCTCGATCTATATCAGCAGCAACAAAGACTTTTTGGTGATAAACCTAAGTCTGGATTATAAATGAGTCGAGTATACATTGATCCGCTCAATAAACACTCCTCATTCCGACGACAAAAACGAGTTGAGTATACATCGATCCGCTCGATAAAAACTCCTCGACGTATAAAAAGACTTTTTGGTGATAAACCTAAGTCTGAATTATAAATGAGTCGAGTATACATTGATCCGCTCAATAAACACTCCTCATTAACAAAACGAGTCGAGTAAACATTGATCCGCTCAATAAAAACTCCTCGATATATCTATAATGATCAAAAAGACTTTTTGGTATGAAAAACCTAAGTCTAAAACAAAACGAGTTGAGTAAACATCGATCCGCTCGATAAAAACTCCTCGACATCATATATATTCAACGATCAAAAAGACTTTTTGGTGATAAACCTAAGTCTGAATTATAAATGAGTCGAGTATACATTGATCCGCTCAATAAACACTCCTCATTAACAAAACGAGTCGAGTAAACATTGATCCGCTCAATAAAAACTCCTCGATATATCTATAATGATCAAAAAGACTTTTTGGTATGAAAAACCTAAGTCTAAAACAAAACGAGTTGAGTAAACATCGATCCGCTCGATAAAAACTCCTCGACAAATATATTCAACGATCAAAAAGACTTTTTGGTGATAAACCTAAGTCTGAATTATAAATGAGTCGAGTATACATTGATTCGCTCAATAAACACTCCTCATTCCGACGACAAAAACGAGTTGAGTAAACATCGATCCGCTCGATAAAAACTCCTCGACAAATATATTCAACGATCAAAAAGACTTTTTGGTGATAAACCTAAGTCTGAATTATAAATGAGTCGAGTATACATTGATTCGCTCAATAAACACTCCTCATTCCGACGACAAAAACGAGTTGAGTAAACATCGATCCGCTCGATAAAAACTCCTCGACAAATATATTCAACGATCAAAAAGACTTTTTGGTGATAAACCTAAGTCTGAATTATAAATGAGTCGAGTATACATTGATTCGCTCAATAAACACTCCTCATTCCGACGACAAAAACGAGTTGAGTAAACATCGATCCGCTCGATAAAAACTCCTCGACAAATATATTCAACGATCAAAAAGACTTTTTGGTGATAAACCTAAGTCTGAATTATAAATGAGTCGAGTATACATTGATTCGCTCAATAAACACTCCTCATTCCGACGACAAAAACGAGTTGAGTAAACATCGATCCGCTCGATAAAAACTCCTCGACAAATATATTCAACGATCAAAAAGACTTTTTGGTGATAAACCTAAGTCTGAATTATAAATGAGTCGAGTATACATTGATTCGCTCAATAAACACTCCTCATTCCGACGACAAAAACGAGTTGAGTAAACATCGATCCGCTCGATAAAAACTCCTCGACAAATATATTCAACGATCAAAAGGACTTTTGGCACGAAAAACCTAAGTCTAAATTAAAACGAGTCGAGTATACATTGATCCGCTCAATAAAAACTCCTCGTTCAATTTTATTAACAAAAAAAAAAAAGGGGGACTTCAGGTATAGAAAACCTAAGTCTAAACAAAACGAGTCGAGTAAACATTGATACGCTCAATAAAAACTCCTCGATCTACTCCTAACGATCTAAAAAAGATCCGCTGATACTCCTAAAGTTTTGAAAGATAAATCAAGTATGAATTCATCTGCTCGGAAATTACTCCTCGTAAATAAAATTATCAAACGACAAAGAAGATGCAAGGAATAAAATAATATTTTATTCATCAAATCAATTACATACAAATATTCTACGTTACAAAAATCTGCTTGCTATCTAAAGATCGTTACAATGATCTAGTTAAATTGATCCTTTGACTTCCCGAAATAAATGCAAGTAAGTTGGAACGGCGCCCGTCTGATCGATTCAACTGATCGGTGAAAAACAAATCTACAGATCGAAGCGATCAACAAAATAATCCAAGAAAACTTAAAGAAGTTCAAAGACCAAAACGATCTGCACGATCATATATGAAGGTCGCCTAATAGAAAATATTAAGAACTCCTCAACGAAGGCATGCAAAGTTGGACCGTTGAAAGAAGATAATTGCTTAAAAACGACCAGAGCCTCCACCATACGGGGGTCGTAACTGCCTCATACATCATTGGGGGACTACTAAGTTGGCCATACAAGAATTCCATTTAGAATCCAAGAAATCTGACATCGAAATCAGGAGAATAGCCCTCCCTATTCGAAACTATAAGGCCGTCACTGCCTAATTTTCCAAAGAATTGCTGAAGGAGGTCTGAACGGGTCAGATCTGGCCAGGACTGTTACATTTTCCAATTCCTCCCATATCAAGAGTATGATATACTGGTTAGGGATATGTATAGTTGAAAAGCTAATAATGGAAGACATGAATAGGTGAAAAGCACCTAAAGGAAAATTTCTCTCTGAGGAAAAGAAGAACTGAAATTCAACGGGAGGAACAATAACCTCCTTATATAAGATATATGTCATATAAGGACAAATTTATAAGGCATGAATCGAGCATCGACCAGACAGCTAAGGGTTTGCACAACGACGATCGGCTGGATCGATCAACAAAGATTAAATATGCGAAGCAAATATTATACCGTTCAGTTATCTTACAAGCGACCAAAGCAAGATCAAGCTTACTTTCTCCATACTCAAATCTCTCCGCAGAAATAAAAATTCAGATAAGTAAAACTAATCTTTGTCAATTACTACATGATGGTATATTTATGCGTAGCAATTACATATATAAAAAAGATATATCATTAGAATCAAGGCAAGAATCTGCCTACAGAAGAGATCATAATATTTCCATTTTAGTGCTTCTCCCATTACAAAATTTCAGCCCAAACGAATGCACAAATGTTGGGCGACAAAAAAAAAAAAAAAAAAAAAAAAAAAAAAAAAAAAAGAGACAGTCCAAGGTCTGCCAGATCGAATAAAAATCATTGAGAAGAATCGCCAGAGGGGCGACCACCAGAAACAGTCCTCCGAGGAGTCAAGTTGCCAGCAAAAGCCATCAACTCATCTTGACGCTTTAGATAACCGGCGTCATATCCCTCCTCATAGGACCGCAGTCGAGACTCCTCTGCAAGGGCAGCAGCCTGAGTTAAATCATCTTTCTCTTTCTCAAGAATAACTTTGTCAGCCTCTAACTTTTGGAGATCATCTTTAGCAAGTTGCAGCTGCAGCTCCAAACCCCTGGTTTTAGCTTTCTCCGACTCCAGCTGAACTTGAAGAGCTCTCCGACTATTCCACAGTTCATCATTTTGCACACCCAGCTGGAGTGCAAAATACTTGCCCTAAAAACAGAAAAGAGTAAGAAAAACCGCCGTACAACAAAGAATTCAAAACAAAGAACAGGAAAAATGTTCGAAATATGTTTACCTGTTCACATATCTTCACCAGAGATTGAACAAGGCGAACATTGGAAGTACCTTCGAGCTTCCTCAATTCACCGGGCAAAATAGTACTCATGCCTAAGTCCCAAGACAAAGCATCAGGTTCAACAGAACCAGGCAGTTCGCTTGTCAAAGGGACACCGTCGGAACGTGGAGTCTCCGACAAAAGAATGTCATTAACCTGCATAAGCACGCAGCGATCATCCAACGGACGAGGGGAGTCCCTCTCGTCGGGACTAACAGAGGTCTCTTTGCCGGAAGCAGATATAATGGTCCGACGACCAGACCTCGACCCAGATCGACCCCCAGAAGGTCCCCCAGACTCAAAAGAAGCAGTCGTTACAGTGGTATCATGAAACAGATATTCAGGACCATATTGCGAAATAGACTGCGTTATGGAAGGATTGACAGAAAAACCATCACCGACTTGCCCTTCACTAACTAGCAGGGCAGTAGAAGTAGAAAAAGGAAGGGAACTAACAAAATCCCCTCCATGAGATCCATACTCGTAAGAAGAAAAACCTGAAGAAACAGGTATGTCGTAAACCTGTTCCATGTTGGATGGGTCTCCGAAAGCTAATCGACCTGGGGAAGATCTATTACCTCCCGCAGGGGTAGAAGAAAAGTTTGGTTGGAGGAGCGACGAACTAACTTCTGACAAAGGTTGGAACGTGGTAATAGGAGTATCGATCATCGAACTACTAACTGAGGACGAACGAGGAGGCTCCATCGAAGGCCCTTCTCTTCGAAATTTCTTCGATCTATTATCCCTAGCGCCCTCACGAGAAGGTCGCTTCGAAGTATTACCGAAAAGGTTACTCATGATCGGATTACGGAAAAATATAAATTAATATCGAGGAAGTTTATCGACTAGCTCAAGAAAGAGTATTATGTTAAGAGAGGAGTATAGCAGTAAAAAAGACAAGTCAAATTTTACCTCTCGTATTTATACTACATGAAAAGACGCGACTGACCCGAAGAAAGGGCGCGAAACAGGAAAACTGACCTTGGAGCAAACGCTAGAATTTGAAAAGACACATACATAATGATTACGGCAAATTAAATGATTTGTCTGAATCATTACAGCGAATGTGAAAGGACACGACTGTCAGAATAAGAAACGTTTAGTGTACAAAGTAGGGAAAGCTAAGCTGCAATTAAACCTACAAGCGGATAATTACAAAGATTATTTTAAAGATAAATCACTATTTCAAGAAGCCTGGTCGCTTTCCGGAATCTTCTGCTCACTATCGACGTCCTCAGTCATGCCTGTATCATCTTCTTCTTCCTCTTCATCTACTGGATCGATGAAAGTATTATCGAGCTCATCGTTAACATCAGAAGGAGGAATCGGCAATGGATTTCCAAATTCCTCGACAAGATGAGCCAGAGGAAAACCTTGATATTCGACATCTGGAACCTCAGAAGAAGAATAAAGCTCGCCATAACGGTTCAACCGGATATGAGCTGCCTTAAAATACTCCTTCCGACGATCGTCGATCATCTCCAAAGCGACCAGTTGATGAATCGATTTTTTAAAAGTATTCTCAAGAAGAGGGCCGACCATCCGGTACACCAACGCCGTATGAACAGGAGAGTTGAGGAATTCACGAACGACCTGTTCATCAGATTTCCTAACATATCGATCCCTTTGCCTAAGTGGGACGTCATTTTCATACTCCTCTAAAAAAGCTTCAAGGCTTGACACTTGAGATTCAAGCTCACTAATCCGAGTCGTGCTCTGCAACTGCAATTCTTCTAATTTTCTTGCCATTTGATTGGTTTGTTCTTGAGCACGAGAAACCTCTATTACCCTATCTATCATTTCTTGATCTTCGGTCCCGGCAGCACGAGTCTCTACGACAGGAACAGAGGAAGATGTCGAGGGACCAACTTCTGAACCGGAAGATTTGTGAAGTAAAACTTTATATTTCTCTTCAAGGAATTCGCACTGTTGTTTCCAAAGAGAATTTTCATAGGCGTATGATGTCAGACAGGTGTTAACCTGAAATAACGAAGGGGTCAGAAAGAAACGAATTAGCAAATTAAGAAAATCTTAAAAGATCACTTCATCAGAATAATAGAAAGAAAAAGGTCTCACTTTTTCAGCATAAAGAGAAGCTCGCTGGAATTTCTCCAAAGGATCCTTATGAAGAAGCTTATTAAGATCACGAGTAAGAACGCCAGACAAAAGAATACGGGTCGCCTTATCAACCGCATTCTCATTATTATCATGAATAAGAGAATCCTTCTCGGAATAACCAGCAGCCCTCCTTCCCTCTAAATGATCCTCGATCATTTCGACCAGAGTAGGCTTTGGATGTTTATCTCCAAGTAAAGAAAGGTCGTCACCAGAACGTCCATAGTAACTCCTTTTTCTATCAACTGGATTATTAGTAGGATGAGGCATCGACCAGCTACGACATCCTCGAATACCCAAAGATGTTCTAAGGTGAAGAGGAGGATAACCAGATCCCGTCCCCTGACGAATGGGGGACTCACGAGAAGAATCTGGAGATTCCCCTCTATTATCCTCAGACTCGTGGCCCGACTCCAGTTTCCTTTTTCGAGATGCCCTCTGCTCAATAGGATTATTCTCTACTGACTTGGAGGATTTCGACAGCACCATTTTTCCCTTCAAAGAATGTCGGGAATTTTCTACCATATGAGCTGAAAAAGAAACAAAATAAAGTTAATTTCTCCGTATAAAAAGTATAGCGACAATACTAAAGGTCAAATAAATGCTAACCAAGAGGTTCAGGTGATGAACTGATGGGGAAATTATGGACACTTAACCCCGCCTTACGAAGAAAAGCTTCCCCAATCAGAAGAGCACTTTGATATTTGTTTGTACGCATCTCGGGAATCTTAGTTATAAATCGTACATCGTCGGGAACAAGTTCGCCAGTTGATGAGCGACCTCCAGGAATCCAACTAGAGCCATGATCCCATGAAAAAGGTATGGTCGAACCATCCACCGAACGGAGATTAGACGGAGGACGAACAAAGAAGAAATGAGATTTCCATGAAGGATTACTAGAAACCGGAGCATCAAAAATTGCTCGGCTAGGTCGCTGACTAGCAAAGAAATATCCACGATTTGAAGAACTAGAAATATTAAAACGGAAAAGTTGCGTAAAATTGCGGAAAGAAGGTTTAAACCCCTTTGCAATCATCAGAACGGAAAAACAAACCACGAAAGCAACAGAATGTGGAACCAGTTGTGTCAAGCACACGCTGAAAGTTTTCAGAACTTCCAGGAAAAGGGGAGACAAAGGAAGACGCAGTCCGCTATTAAAATGAGCCGTATAAAAGGCTCGACATCCCTCCGGCGGGGTAGTAACCCTATCAGTAGGTGAAGGGAGAATTATCTCAGAACCCTCCGGAAAATATTTGGTATAGCTATTCACGACTTCGGGGAATGTTTCCTCTGTATATGCGCAAGCTAGATCCTCAATTGGTTCAGAAATCTGAGGAACAGTACCTTTGCCCTTTTTGGCTCGGGCGGCTACATCCGCATCGGAAAGGATTCGTACCTTGTAAGTATCTTCTACAGGGATAACAAGATCAGATATCGTGGTTTGTTCACCCAGAGGATTAGAATGTAACTCCTCCTCGTTATCGGGGGCGATGATCTCTCTAGGAGAAGAAGAAGACCTTCTTACGGAAGCCATCTATATTTTAGTTCTCGGAAGAAGAAGGTCGATGAAAGGAAAATTTTATACGACGAACGACCAAACTAGAAAATGACTGCGATCTAAAAGCAAATATAAAAGAGAAATGGCAAACTCGAAAGTCACCTATTTATAAGGAAATGAGAAAAGACGTCTCGAACTCATCGCAGCTACTCAAATTCCCGCCAAAAACGGAAGGATACAAAAAGCCTCCTGAATGGACGCGTGGCGATCCATAATTAGACAGAAGAAACGACTATCTATGATACGTAGCACTCTTTTCCTTACTTAAGATTTTTTCCCACTGGGTTTTTTCTTAAGTAAGGTTTTTAACGAGGCTCCGTTCATAGAAAAGAAACAGTCGACAAGTTTTATCTACTTCTACGAGCTCCTATTATCTATACGCTCGAAGAAGTGAGGGAGTACTGATGGGGGCTATTTCGCACCCTACATACTAGTCTGATCGAACAAAGATTACAAGATCGATTCGACCAACTCTAACGGATCGAGATCTTCTTACTGACCCAGCCTGATGCCGCTCGCTCCGAGTAAAGATTACACTCCGGACCCAAGAAGGATAGGTTGGGCCGAGTCCAACTAGGACTATGATTCCTTGTAATACTAGGTTTAGCGTAATATAAATACCTAGTTATTCATGGTATAAGACAACTACGAATTCTCTTAATTCTGAGATTACACAAGAATACATTGATAACAATAGAACTCAATAATATCCATTATTATTGCAGAACTTTACCTCCATATCATTGCGTTCTTAATTTCGTTAATGGTTTTACTTCTTGCCTTTGATTATTGCTTTTCTTTGTAAACGATCCATCCAGAATAAAGTAACGGAACCCAATATACTGAGTAATTCAATATCCTAACCCCCGATATCACAAATTCACTGATATTAAATTAACCCGACGAAAAACGGTTAAATCAGTACTGTACTGTTTACTGTTACTGTGTGGGCCCCTATTTTTGGTGTGCGGAATCGTGGTTAACCCGGAAGGTAAGGGCCGGAGGGTTACCTCGATCCACCGTAGACCCGCTTCACGAGCCAAGTGTGGAGGTTACACTCTGGGAGTGAATGTCAAACTCCTGGCATTTGACGTCAATGCGTACTGTTATGTAAGGTCGCACCTTACTTGGAGTGTTCGGTGGTGGTTTTCCTGACTGTGGATTGGAGGGTAAGAGGAGGACGGCATCAACAAATGTTGGTTACTTGTTTAACGTGCTTAAATTGTTATAGCATATGTTCATTACTGTACTGTTGTATATGATCATGTATATTATGTTGCATCCACGCACATGTGCACTATAGCCTCACTAAGTTGGACGATCAACTTATGCATTCCATGTTTCAATCCTTTCAGCTACATGTGTTTGGGTAAATGATAGTTCATGTTGCGGTTAGGTCATCACGGTTGCGGTCCCACCCTAGTTCCAGAGAGTAATTGATCTTTTGTTTAACTTCTTATTTGATTTTAAGATTTTCGTTTGAACTCATGTTTTAAATCTCCTATAATGTCTAAGTCGATTTTTTTTATATCTTGCTAAATATTTTGGTAATTTAGCTAATTTTGTAAAGTGGGAATGTCTAAAAAAAAATGATTTTAAATTTTCATCAAATATTAATCTTAATCATCTTGTATTTCTTTTGGGTCCCACAAGTTATTTCACCACGTCATGTCATCCGTTAAAATTTGTTTTAATCACTTCCGCTTTAAACTTAGTAATCAAAATTGTTCTTATATCGTTTTAAACCGCTTCCGCTTAAAATCTTTAATTCTCGATTTTAATTTATCATTCTTTTAAAGGTTTCGATATTTTAACTCTTTTTTTCAAAATAATAATAACTTTTCGACCGTTATTCGACGGACCCGCGGAGCCGGGCCGTTACAGATAGTATCAGAGCTTCGGCTCTTGGCCAGGATATGGTCCTCGGAATTCGTACTGTGGTGCTAGTAAGGTGGGACTAACTGGCAAGATTTCAGGGTGTCTACCCACATTGGGTAGTTCACTTTTAGGACAAAACCGCAACCAAAACATAGGTATTGTGCGTATCCTCGGGGGAAGGGTTTATGTTTGATTGTTAATTTGATTTCTTGATTTGTTGTTTTATTGTTGGTGCCCAGAATATATTTGACGTTACTTTGACTGAACTATTTGAATTAGTGTTTGAATATGATAGTAGATGAGTATGCTCCTTGATTTTGTGCTAATTGAATTACTTTAATCAAGTGTCTTACTTGAAGTACATATAAAATGACTAATATATCCCTTAACCTTTTCGAAGTCCATCATCATGCGAGTTTACCTTATTCAGAACTCATATTGTTGACTTCAGACATTTTCTCTTCAAATTGATCTCTCACCTTTAGTAAGCTTGCGCGAAAGTCTTAAGGTCAACTCAATTCGAATAACTCACTTTGTGGGATAAGGCTGCAATCAAAATTATACGCATATGTTCGATCTCAATGGAGGTTTCATTTCTTGGTATCACTGTTTCGTTACCAAATAACTAGAATGACCTCAACTATTTAACCCTCCTTATCGCTTGACTACGATTAAATCGGAGAAAGCTCTTTCTTTCTCTATCTTACTTAGATCCTAGAATCAAGTTTCTTTTCTTGGGACACTTGTAAGTTAATTAAAGTAGTCATGGGTGCTCTTAAGATTCCTTTAATTGTGCTTAATTCATTCAAAACTCGTTCTCCTGATTTCAAACATTACTCTTTCATAAAGAACCATCAAATCTGAATATGTTTGGATTCTCCTTGAGCTCCGTTCTTTGGTTTTAACTCATTCCCAAACCCATCATGTTTTTGAGTTTTGTGTATGGGTTATTCTTGATAGTATGAAATCGATACACGTTTCTTTGAATCTTGGTGATTTACTATAAATTTTATGTCGTACTTTTGTTACATTCGTTGCTACTTAAAATGAATCTTTGAGTAGCGAATTTTATCTTAGTTCAATTTTTAAATAATCAAAGACATTTCAAAGCTTTGATTACCATTGACAGAACTCTTGAATTAATTTCCATTATCCTTATTGGCACACTTGGTTTAACCTTCTTCTTGTTCCTCCGATCTCTTGACTTGATTATCATTGTTATTGTTATTCTGTTATGTTTGCAATCTTCATCGATCTTTTTTCGTTACCGTTATTTAGTTTGACCTTATTATCTATATCAATTGACTCGGTCATCTTTTACAATCATTGTCAAGGCACTTCATTGGACTGTCATTTCTGACTCCTGATGAGAATATCAATTCAGATGTCTTCCACTATCTTTTGAATTTCATTTGCAAAAATCAAATTTTTGTCTTATAACGTGAAAGTTTTCCTTTTTGGTAGAATCATATATAAGTCATGTAAGTTTGATTATTCGTCGAACTTTGATTTATCGCGTAAAATTCCACATATGAAGTTCCAAAAGGATTTTTCCTCATGCTCGCGACTACATATCATCAGACTCCAGAAACATCTAGAGTTAGAGAAAAGATTTGTTCACATACTCATCAAAATCAAGAAACCAGTGGACTCCATCGTTTAAAGCCTCATGGTGCTGTCAAAGTATACAAGAAACGACTTGGGAAATACAAAGAGAGATACAACAGCATCACTCGAACTTTTCAAAATTCAAGAATGAATTTGGGGACCAAATTCTTTTAAGGGAAGGAGAGTGTAATACCCCAAAATTTCGATTTTCAGAAAGTCTTGAAGTTTTACTTTTGTTTAGTTAAAATATTTTGAGGTTATGTATTTTGAGAAAGTTTAAGTTTATATTTACAAATTAAGTTATGATTTTATATAATACTTACATGACCATGAAAATAGACCATTTTTGTTGTTTCTAAAATAAATGGGGTTAATATATTAATATAATAAAGTTCAAGGGTCAAGATGCAATTCTTAATTTAAAAAAAAAAATTTAAGCAACAGGACAAATGTCCTGTTGCATGTCGATGGAAGCACCAAGTGGAGTCATCCTCCATTTGGTTGCTTATGAGTCATGAAGAATAACATTATTCTTCTTTAATTTCACATATACATGCATACATTTTCAGTAGCAAAAAATTTAAAGAAAGGAATGAGGGTTTGAGTTATTTTTCTATTTCACCATTGTTATCTTCTCCAACTAAGCTTTAAAAACTCCTACTTTATTTTGTTAATAACTTCCTCATTTCTTAACCAAATTGAGTGAATGAGTAGTCAAAATTCATCTACTCAACGAGAGGAACACAATGGTGGTGGTAATTGAAGGAATAGAAGGTTTTTTCCGGCGGAAATTAGAGGAGGAAGTGGCGGTTTTAAGTGGGTTTCCTTGCATGTCCCTTTTCCGGTCATTTCTTCGACAATCGAGCTTCACCACGGTGTTCTAGGCTTAGAGGAGAGCGGAATGGTGGGTTCGGCTCATTTTCCGGTGTCGGTCAACGGCCGGTCAACGGTGGTCAACGATCGGTCAACGGAGCCTGCTCCGGTCAGCGACTTCGTCTCGGAATGGGTATTCCATTTTCGGTCTTCATTTATCGATTTGAGTTCGTTAGATAGTTCATTGAGCCTAAATGTTATTGTGCATTATTGTGGTTAATTTTAGGCTTTAGAGTTTAGTTTGAGTTCGTACTATGTTATGCATGTATCTCGATTAACTCGATTTTAGCTATAAGGATGGTGTAGTTTTGCTTGGTTTAAATAAATGTTTATTAGATATTTGGATTTGATTTATTTTTGTAAGAAAGTTATTGTTTATAATTATTGAAACTTTAGGGGGTATTTTTGAAAAATTTAAAAAGTTCAAGGACTATGGTTGCAAAATTTTGAGAGTATAATGGGCTGAAAATATCTATTTCGTTTGATAATTGGTTAGGTTTACTTGAAAAGCATTTGCTTTAAAGTTTGTTTCGATATTTTGCAAAAATGGGAGTTTTTGAAATATTTGGGGTTATTTTTATAAATCTAAAAATAAGGGGGTAAAGGTGTTGTTTGGTCGCTGTTTTTACAAACTTTTGATTGATTAAATTGATGTAGTGCTTTGATAACTTGTGTTTTAAGATTGAAAATTTGAAAAAAAAATTTCCTAAGGAAATTTATGATCAAAGAAATTTTGTTTCTCATTGTTAGTTGGTGAAAAGTTATTAAAACCTATTTTTAATCTTAGTTTTATAGTGAAAAATATGCTTGATTATTTTTAAATATTGCTTAGATGCTTGGATCGTGAATTATTTTTCAAGAAAGTTGATTTTATTAAGTTTTTGAAAACTATGAGGGCGTTTTTGAAAAGTTTAAACTTGTGGGAAATTTAAAGATTTGATTTTGAATTAACAATATTTTTAATACTTTTATTTGATTTTCGATATGAGTCTAGCTAAAAAAAAAAATCTTTTGATTTAAAGTTTGTTGCAAATTTTTGAAAAAATGAATATAATTAAAAGTTTAGGGGCTGTTTTGAAAATCTGAAAAATGAAGGCAAAAATTTGCTGTTTTGGAGTTGTCTTATTTAATTAGTATTTTTTAGTTTTAGAAATAATATCTCTTAATTGAAGTTGATGTCCTAAGTTCTAAGTACTTTTGTGTGATGTGTTAGTTTAGGAAATCCTTGTGTAGGATTTTCATTAGTTACGTTTTAGTAAGCTTATTAGATATATTCTTAGTCATAAACGTATTTGCTCAAGTTTCGGATACACTTCACTGTGGAATTTTGATCGCCGTAATAAGCTCCTCAGGTGAGTGCTATGTGTTACTTGTGTGCAAGTCTAAATGTGCTAGTAGGTCGAGTCATAACTGTAACTTAGTTACTAAACGAACAAGCATGTGATGTATGATAACATAAAGAACTCGGCTGCTAGGATAAGTTACACGTTGAATTATTGTTTATGTCTATGTGCTTATGAGTCATTGATATTGTATGTTGAACCGTTATTGAGTTGTTTACCGATTTTCTATTACTGTTACTGTTATTGTACTGTACTGTTTACTGTTACTGTGTGGGCCCCTATTTTTGGTGTGCGGAATCGTGGTTAACCCGGAAGGTAAGGGCCGGAGGGTTACCTCGATCCACCGTAGACCCGCTTCACGAGCCAAGTGTGGAGGTTACACTTGGGGAGTGAATGTCAAACTCCTGGCATTTGACGTCAATGCGTACTGTTATGTAAGGTCGCACCTTACTTGGAGTGTTCGGTGGTGGTTTTCCTGACTGTGGATTGGAGGGTAAGAGGAGGACGGCATCAACAAATGTTGGTTACTTGTTTAACGTGCTTAAATTGTTATAGCATATGTTCATTACTGTACTGTTGTATATGATCATGTATATTATGTTGCATCCACGCACATGTGCACTATAGCCTCACTAAGTTGGACGATCAACTTATGCATTCCATGTTTCAATCCTTTCAGCTACATGTGTTTGGGTAAATGATAGTTCATGTTGCGGTTAGGTCATCACGGTTGCGGTCCCACCCTAGTTCCAAAGAGTAATTGAACTTTTGTTTAACTTCTTATTTGATTTTAAGATTTTCGTTTGAACTCATGTTTTAAATCTCCTATAATGTCTAAGTCGATTTTTTTTATATCTTGCTAAATATTTTGGTAATTTAGCTAATTTTGTAAAGTGGGAATGTCTAAAAAAAAATGATTTTAAATTTTCATCAAATATTAATCTTAATCATCTTGTATTTCTTTTGGGTCCCACAAGTTGTTTCACCACGTCATGTCATCCGTTAAAATTTGTTTTAATCACTTCCGCTTTAAACTTAGTAATCAAAATTGTTCTTATATCGTTTTAAACCGCTTCCGCTTAAAATATTTAATTCTCGATTTTAATTTATCATTCTTTTAAAGGTTTCGATATTTTAACTCTTTTTTTCAAAATAATAATAACTTTTCGACCGTTATTCGACGGACCCGCGGAGCCGGGCCGTTACAGATGGTATCAGAGCTTCGGCTCATGGCCAGGATATGGTCCTCGGAATTCGTACTGTGGTGCTAGTAAGGTGGGACTAACTGGCAAGATTTCAGGGTGTCTACCCACATTGGGTAGTTCACTTTTAGGACAAAACCGCAGCCAAAACATAGGTATTGTGCGTATCCTCGGGGGAAGGGTTTATGTTTGATTGTTAATTTGATTTCTTTATTTGTTGTTTTATTGTTGGTGCCCAGAATATATTTGACGTTACTTTGACTGAACTATTTGAATTAGTGTTTGAATATGATAGTAGATGAGTATGCTCCTTGATTTTGTGCTAATTGAATTACTTTAATCAAGTGTCTTACTTGAAGTACATATAAAATGACTAATATAGCCCTTAACCTTTTCGAAGTCCATCATCATGCGAGTTTACCTTATTCAGAACTCATATTGTTGACTTCAGACATTTTCTCTTCAAATTGATCTCTCACCTTTAGTAAGCTTGCGCGAAAGTCTTAAGGTCAACTCAATTCGAATAACTCACTTTGTGGGATAAGGCTGCAATCAAAATTATACGCATATGTTCGATCTCAATGGAGGTTTCATTTCTTGGTATCACTGTTTCGTTACCAAATAACTAGAATGACCTCAACTATTTAACCCTCCTTATCGCTTGACTACGATTAAATCGGAGAAAGCTCTTTCTTTCTCTATCTTACTTAGATCCTAGAATCAAGTTTCTTTTCTTGGGACACTTGTAAGTTAATTAAAGTAGTCATGGGTGCTCTTAAGATTCCTTTAATTGTGCTTAATTCATTCAAAACTCGTTCTCCTGATTTCAAACATTACTCTTTCATAAAGAACCATCAAATCTGAATATGTTTGGATTCTCCTTGAGCTCCGTTCTTTGGTTTTAACTCATTCCCAAACCCATCATGTTTTTGAGTTTTGTGTATGGGTTATTCTTGATAGTATGAAATCGATACACGTTTCTTTGAATCTTGGTGATTTACTATAAATTTTACGTCGTACTTTTGTTACATTCGTTGCTACTTAAAATGAATCTTTGAGTAGCGAATTTTATCTTAGTTCAATTTTTAAATAATCAAAGACATTTCAAAGCTTTGATTACCATTGACAGAACTCTTGAATTAATTTCCATTATCCTTATTGGCACACTTGGTTTAACCTTCTTCTTGTTCCTCCGATCTCTTGACTTGATTATCATTGTTATTGTTATTCTGTTATGTTTGCAATCTTCATCGATCTTTTTTCGTTACCGTTATTTAGTTTGACCTTATTATCTATATCAATTGACTCGGTCATCTTTTACAATCATTGTCAAGGCACTTCATTGGACTGTCATTTCTGACTTCTGATGAGAATATCAATTCAGATGTCTTCCACTATCTTTTGAATTTCATTTGCAAAAATCAAATTTTTGTCTTATAACGTGAAAGTTTTCCTTTTTGGTAGAATCATATATAAGTCATGTAAGTTTGATTATTCGTCGAACTTTGATTTATCGCGTAAAATTCCACATATGAAGTTCCAAAAGGATTTTTCCTCATGCTCGCGACTACATATCATCAGACTCCAGAAACATCTAGAGTTAGAGAAAAGATTTGTTCACATACTCATCAAAATCAAGAAACCAGTGGACTCCATCGTTTAAAGCCTCATGGTGCTGTCAAAGTATACAAGAAACGACTTGGGAAATACAAAGAGAGATACAACAGCATCACTCGAACTTTTCAAAATTCAAGAATGAATTTGGGGACCAAATTCTTTTAAGGGAAGGAGAGTGTAATACCCCAAAATTTCGATTTTCAGAAAGTCTTGAAGTTTTACTTTTGTTTAGTTAAAATATTTTGAGGTTATGTATTTTGAGAAAGTTTAAGTTTATATTTACAAATTAAGTTATGATTTTATATAATACTTACATGACCATGAAAATAGACCATTTTTGTTGTTTCTAAAATAAATGGGGTTAATATATTAATATAATAAAGTTCAAGGGTCAAGATGCAATTCTTAATTTAAAAAAAAAAATTTAAGCAACAGGACAAATGTCCTGTTGCATGTCGATGGAAGCACCAAGTGGAGTCATCCTCCATTTGGTTGCTTATGAGTCATGAAGAATAACATTATTCTTCTTTAATTTCACATATACATGCATACATTTTCAGTAGCAAAAAATTTAAAGAAAGGAATGAGGGTTTGAGTTATTTTTCTATTTCACCATTGTTATCTTCTCCAACTAAGCTTTAAAAACTCCTACTTTATTTTGTTAATAACTTCCTCATTTCTTAACCAAATTGAGTGAATGAGTAGTCAAAATTCATCTACTCAACGAGAGGAACACAATGGTGGTGGTAATTGAAGGAATAGAAGGTTTTTTCCGGCGGAAATTAGAGGAGGAAGTGGCGGTTTCAAGTGGGTTTCCTTGCATGTCCCTTTTCCGGTCATTTCTTCCACAATCGAGCTTCACCACAGTGTTCTAGGCTTAGAGGAGAGCGGAATGGTGGGTTCGGCTCATTTTCCGGTGTCGGTCAACGGCCGGTCAACGGTGGTCAACGACCGGTCAACGGAGCCTGCTCCGGTCAGCGACTTCGTCTCGGAATGGGTATTCCATTTTCGGTCTTCATTTATCGATTTGAGTTCGTTAGATAGTTCATTGAGCCTAAATGTTATTGTGCATTATTGTGGTTAATTTTAGGCTTTAGAGTTTAGTTTGAGTTCGTACTATGTTATGCATGTATCTCGATTAACTCGATTTTAGCTATAAGGATGGTGTAGTTTTGCTTGGTTTAAATAAATGTTTATTAGATATTTGGATTTGATTTATTTTTGTAAGAAAGTTATTGTTTATAATTATCGAAACTTTAGGGGGTATTTTTGAAAAATTTAAAAAGTTCAAGGACTATGGTTGCAAAATTTTGAGAGTATAATGGGCTGAAAATATCTATTTCGTTTGATAATTGGTTAGGTTTACTTGAAAAGCATTTGCTTTTAAGTTTGTTTCGATATTTTGCAAAAATGGGAGTTTTTGAAATATTTGGGGTTATTTTTATAAATCTAAAAATAAGGGGGTAAAGGTGTTGTTTGGTCGCTGTTTTTACAAACTTTTGATTGATTAAATTGATGTAGTGCTTTGATAACTTGTGTTTTAAGATTGAAAATTTGAAAAAAAAATTTCCTAAGGAAATTTATGATCAAAGAAATTTTGTTTCTCATTGTTAGTTGGTGAAAAGTTATTAAAACCTATTTTTAATCTTAGTTTTATAGTGAAAAATATGCTTGATTATTTTTAAATATTGCTTAGATGCTTGGATCGTGAATTATTTTTCAAGAAAGTTGATTTTATTAAGTTTTTGAAAACTATGAGGGCGTTTTTGAAAAGTTTAAACTTGTGGGAAATTTAAAGATTTGATTTTGAATTAACAATATTTTTAATACTTTTATTTGATTTTCGATATGAGTCTAGCTAAAAAAAAATCTTTTGATTTAAAGTTTGTTGCAAATTTTTGAAAAAATGAATATAATTAAAAGTTTAGGGGCTGTTTTGAAAATCTGAAAAATGAAGGCAAAAATTTGCTGTTTTGGAGTTGTCTTATTTAATTAGTATTTTTTAGTTTTAGAAATAATATCTCTTAATTGAAGTTGATGTCCTAAGTTCTAAGTACTTTTGTGTGATGTGTTAGTTTAGGAAATCCTTGTGTAGGATTTTCATTAGTTACGTTTTAGTAAGCTTATTAGATATATTCTTAGTCATAAACGTATTTGCTCAAGTTTCGGATACACTTCACTGTGGAATTTTGATCGCCGTAATAAGCTCCTCAGGTGAGTGCTATGTGTTACTTGTGTGCAAGTCTAAATGTGCTAGTAGGTCGAGTCATAACTGTAACTTAGTTACTAAACGAACAAGCATGTGATGTATGATAACATAAAGAACTCGGCTGCTAGGATAAGTTACACGTTGAATTATTGTTTATGTCTATGTGCTTATGAGTCATTGATATTGTATGTTGAACCGTTATTGAGTTGTTTACCGATTTTCTATTACTGTTACTGTTACTGTTATTGTACTGTACTGTTTACTGTTACTGTGTGGGCCCCTATTTTTGGTGTGCGGAATCGTTGTTAACCCGGAAGGTAAGGGCCGGAGGGTTACCTCGATCCACCGTAGACCCGCTTCACGAGCCAAGTGTGGAGGTTACACTTGGGGAGTGAATGTCAAACTCCTGACATTTGACGTCAATGCGTACTGTTATGTAAGGTCGCACCTTACTTGGAGTGTTCGGTGGTGGTTTTCCTGACTGTGGATTGGAGGGTAAGAGGAGGACGGCATCAACAAATGTTGGTTACTTGTTTAACGAGCTTAAATTTTTATAGCATATGTTCATTACTGTACTGTTGTATATGATCATGTATATTATGTTGCATCCACGCACATGTGCACTATAGCCTCACTAAGTTGGACGATCAACTTATGCATTCCATGTTTCAATCCTTTCAGCTACATGTGTTTGGGTAAATGATAGTTCATGTTGCGGTTAGGTCATCACGGTTGCGGTCCCACCCTAGTTCCAGAGAGTAATTGAACTTTTGTTTAACTTCTTATTTGATTTTAAGATTTTCGTTTGAACTCATGTTTTAAATCTCCTATAATGTCTAAGTCGATTTTTTTTATATCTTGCTAAATATTTTGGTAATTTAGCTAATTTTGTAAAGTGGGAATGTCTAAAAAAAATGATTTTAAATTTTCATCAAATATTAATCTTAATCATCTTGTATTTCTTTTGGGTCCCACAAGTTGTTTCACCACGTCATGTCATCCGTTAAAATTTGTTTTAATCACTTCCGCTTTAAACTTAGTAATCAAAATTGTTCTTATATCGTTTTAAACCGCTTCCGCTTAAAATCTTTAATTCTCGATTTTAATTTATCATTCTTTTAAAGGTTTCGATATTTTAACTCTTTTTTTCAAAATAATAATAACTTTTCGACCGTTATTCGACGGACCCGCGGAGCCGGGCCGTTACACCAATCATCTTGATGCAGTGAGATCGAACATCAGCACCTTCAGCCATCCTCGTTTGTTGCAAAGTCTTAGCAGTTTCATACCGCTCATATCTACTTTGCACCCCAAATAAACCATTCAGGTGCGTGTAGATTTCAAAAAAAGACTTCATATGCTCGTGCTGCTTTTGAAGCTCATTCGTCATGGATGCCAACATGAGACAACGTGACTGTAAGTCATCGTCAAGCCATAAATCCACGGCTTCTTTCTCAGTATCATCGGCATCCTTAGCAAGTTCGGGAGGGGGTCCATCAAGGAGAAAACCTCGCTTTTCAGAAGCGAGAATGATCTTAAGGTTCCTGACCCAGTCATGGAAGTTTGGTCCAGTCAATTTGTTTTGTTCAAGTATGATGGAAATCGGATTCTTAGACATTATATCTACAAAACGACGATAGAAGAAATAAATACGCGAAAGATCAATTTAAAATGCACAATTTACAAACATGGTTTTTTTTAATTTGTAAATTACTCTCACTATTTTAATCAAAATCTTATGCCCCCACATAAGTTTCGGGAATTTAAAATATCCTAGCGGGCTTAAGGCCCAAATGCAATCTCCTAGTACCCACGACTCGTTGGCCATACTATTTGATCCACTTGGTGGTCGATTACGTCGACGGTTAACCATCGCGGCTAACCCTTAAGTTTATTTAGCCTCGTTTTTCGATATGGACCCACGACTCGTGAGACATCCATATTTACTAGCGTTAAATCATGTCCAATACTCGTGAAGAGAAATAGTTCAATTCTAGACGCCCCACGACTCGTGAGACAGCGCCTAAAACCTTGCTATCCCCTCCCTTGGCACTAAACTCGTGCATCGAGGCAATAGACATATCATCTTCCTATAGCTCGACCCACGACTCGTGAGACATCGAGATATATTCGTACAATATGCCTAAGACCTAGTGATTGGATAGGCTCGGACCATAGACACCATTCATATGCGCCCGTTATTCGATTTAATATTCTAATTGAATTTTAAGTTCAATTGGAGGTTTTAAAGTTTATCTTGTGCGAGGTCTCATCAGATTATGCTTATCTTGTTTACGTTTTTCTATCCTAAGCATGCATCTCATACATCAAAGAATAATTTGCGAAAAAGTAAACATTCATCACCTAGCAAGATATGATTGGTCGATTGCCCATCCTATGCGATCCATCACGAGCCACGTGATGAATCAATTGGTCAGTCTAGGGTGAAAATTAAATGTCCTAACTATTACAATTTTCAAACCCATACATCATGGGCCTTCTTGTAACATCCAGCTTGATTGGGCCTCCATGTAATGAATTGGGCCTCCATGTCCTCCAAGGTAAATGGGCCTCCATGTGGATCTCCAAGTCTTCATGAGGTCTTCTCGGCTCCAAGCCTAAACTAAGTCTAACTTATAAAAAATAAATGGCCTATTCTATTACATTTGTTTGCGCAAACAAGGGCACCAATCAGGCCCATTTAATTACAACCCATAAAATAAATAAACCAAAAACTACATAGGGCTTAAGGGCAAAATCGACCAATCCACATATTCACACAAGAACATGCATAAATTCACATAAGGGCAATAATGTAAATTTACCGGCTTCATTAATTTTAATTCGCAAAAATTCATCCAAGTTAATTAATTTTGAATTAACAATTAATCTCTAAGATTAATTAGCTCTTACTTGAGCTCTAAGTAATCTACAATTCTTATCTTGATTAAATTGGTTAATTAAGGTAATCTAAATCTCTAAGATTCTTACCTTATCAAAAACTCTAAGTTTCCCAAAATTCCCAAATCTCCAAGATTCTCAAGATAATCCTATTTTGACTAGATTAGTTAATTAAGGTAGTGTTTAAGTTTAACAAAGTAACTACCTTATCCAAAAACTCCAAGTTTCCTAATCTTTCAAAATTCTCCAAGATTTTCAGGACTTTCAAAATAGGTGTGTTTGAGATCAACCAAAATTCAGCCAAGTAGTGACGAATAGGACACCACCACGTGGCAGCATACACGCGGCCACGGAGGCCGCGCGTGAGCCGCACGCAGCGGCTGCTGCCGCGCGTAACAGCACGCAGCAGCGTGCTGCTGCGCGTTGCAAGCACGCGGCAGACTGCCCGAAGGCAGCTGCCGTGTGCTGCACGCGCAGACAGCGCGCTGTTTACGCGCTGCTGCTCGCGGCAGCTTGCGGTGGCCGCCCAGCCGCGGTGCGCTGCCGCGCACCGCCGCGTGCCACCGCGGTTGAACTCGAAATTTTTATTTTTTTTTTGTTTTGATTACTCACATGATTTAATTTATCATATCCAGTCTAATTAAATCCCAATCCAAAATTAAAACTAACATGATAAAATTTTCGAATCCAAAATTAAACATTAACTCCAAGTCAATTACACATACGTCCTATAACATTCAAAGTTAAAGAACTAGCCACATAAATCAAATATATGATTTAATAAACACAGAATTTGCAAATTCATATATATACAAAGCCTAGAGTTGGCTCTGATACCACTGTTGGGATTCGGTAAGAAAAACAGCCCTAGGCACAGCGGAATATAAAAAACTTTTAGGGCCTCTTAAAGAATCTTGCCAGGATATTCTCTAGTTGTATATATATGTATATAATTAAATCGATAGTATAAGTTTTCTCGTTTATACCTATCTCCTTGCAAATCCTCGGCTAGCAAGACGAGCTCTGAATTCTGCCCCGGTAAGATCGACCCACACCTTTGAGTAGCGCCCCACGTGTTGCGCCTCTACGAGTTGATACACCACAATATCACGAAAATAATATAACCTAATCGACTAGAACATAGGCTATATTAATATCTAAGATTTTAGAACGACTTTGGAATAATAATCGAACACGAAAAATTCTTCCAAAGTGGAAGTAGGTTCGGCCGATCAAAAGGGAGAGGGAGAGAGAATTCTTGCTTTTCTTATTTTTCTTGAAGAGTTGTGTGTGAGATATGAGACCTAGTCTCTTATTTATAGATATCTCTCATATCCTAATCCTTCTAGGTTTAGGATACTAATTCTCCTACATGGGCCATGGCCCTCTTTAATTAGAAGACTAAGTCTTCTAATTAATTCATGGCCCATTTTAATTAATCTTTCAGGGCTTTATTTAATCTCCCAATTAAATAGCCCAATTAATTAAATCATCTCCCAATTAATTAATTAAACTCCAAGTCTCATTAATTAATTATTCCATTAATTAATTAAATCCTAATTAATTAATTTACTCATAAATTAAATTCCAATTTAATTTATAA
Organism: Penstemon eatonii; assembly: GCA_038501285.1. Classification (NCBI taxonomy): domain Eukaryota; kingdom Viridiplantae; phylum Streptophyta; class Magnoliopsida; order Lamiales; family Plantaginaceae; genus Penstemon; species Penstemon eatonii. Next base: position 39,445,117 of record CM076711.1, on the reverse strand, counting down.
TCTTGATCCAATTCCAATTGGATCCAATTTCGTTCCACATGGGTCGACTGGGTCGACCCAGCCATTTAATCGACCCAGTCGATTTTTGACTCAGTCGACCCAGTCGACTCGTTCGTTCTTACTTCCTCGCTTTCGCTTCATGTGTATTGTGTATGCCCCCGTAGGTTCACCACATAATTGGCCGTGGGTCATAATTAAATATTATTTAATTACATGAGCAATTGATACTCTAAATTAATCGAACACTCTGTCGATTAATCATTCCAAAATCAGCACCCCTGCCAATTTGGGAATTCTCCCACACTCCACGGTCGATGTCCAGTCACAAGCCCATGGAGCCCAATCACTGGTGAATTAATTCAGTGAACCTTTTATCATTTATAATTTCCATATGCGACATAATCTCTCCATTTATCAATCTCCCAGTCGAGACTTAAGGGTATGGTCTTTCATCGGTTTCCCTTTCGTTTCGTCTCGACTTTTTGTATTCTGGTCTCGAAATAAATTCTCTTTGACTTAATCTTTATGAGCTACTTACATAAAGTCGTCTGTTACCTTGGCCAAGGATTTCATCAAAATTAATTTCTCACAGAAATCCCTAGGAGAATTTCTCGACCTATCAAGTCGAGTCAATGGATCCTTTGTTGATGATATGAATCTGCACACGAGTTCCTCTATACCCAATATGAATCCTCAGAGACTTTCTGGCTATCCCCAGTCAGTCGGAACTCATATCAAAGTATAGACGTTCTCGTACCAGATAAGCCCTATCACCTCAAGTAGTTAGGGATCGTTCCTCGTATACTATTATAAATTGGAATAACTTCAACCCCGATATGAGACTACCGCTTCCATGGTGAGTTATTTCCCAATTGGGGTATTCAGTGCGCTTGCCATCCCAGCAAGCCACCCACTTATGTGTGTCGACTATCCCAGTCACGCTCGTGGACCCCAGCGTCCTCCAGTTCATCGGAGTATACACAATAGTGAGAGTCTAACCGAATCCAACGATGTCCTATCTCGATTGGATTCTACGACTCTTGAATATGTTCTAGATCACGGCCTTGGAGATCAGTCCACGGGTTGTCCCATAGCCCTGTGATCTAAGGACTTCTATCCTTATGCGCAGATAATTATTACATAAGATAAAGATGACCATTTAAATAAAGTGCATTTATTAATCTAAATTGAATAGTTCCTCATTAATTACAATTAATGCTAGCTATACAGCTGGCTTGCAGGACACTATTTCTATCATTCTGAACCTTATACTTCTGGATCCGCTGTTACCTTTCCTTCCCTACTTTGGGAGTCGAAGGATGAGTCTGCTCGGGAGGTGGAACTTGAGAAGCCTGTTGAGAATTCGTCGCTGGCCGATCTTCCAATTCCTGAAGTTGAGGTGTCTAAGGGAAAGAGTCTCTCGGAGCTGTTCAGTCTGGATCGAATTCTCTATCTCAGGTCCTCCTTTATCCCCTTTTTTTTTTTTAGATAGAAAGCTAACTCTTTCGTATATAGGCTAGACAAGACTTTCTTGAATTGAGGGTGTTGGCTGAGCGGGAGTTGAGTCGATGTGCTGCTGTCACCCTCGAGCTGGAGAAGAAGAATGGTGAGTTGGGTCGTGTTCTTGAGGAAAAATTGGCTTTAGAGAAAGAGAAGGCTGCTAATGTACAGGGAAAAGAGCTCCATCAACAATTGAGCAAGGAGCTTGATGTGCTCAAAGGGCTTTTCGAGCGGGAGAAGAAAGACTTCGAACTTCGCGAGAAGGAGGCTTATGCTCGTGGTTATGAAGCCCATAGTGCTGAGCTTCGAAAGGCTCTTCACGATCATAAATTTGTGTAACTTTTTCCGAACGGTGTTGTTGTAACTCTATTTTATTTTCCTCATTTGTGATGTATTCTGAATAATCTTTTCTGTTCATGCTTTTCATTTTCGAACTCGGATGATGTATTGGGCCGCGTGCCTTTTTTGTAATTGTTATGCCCTTCTGTGATGCTTTTATCCTTCGTTAAATATTTGTTATCTTCAAAGTTCGATCCTTGCAGTTCGAATGTAACTGAATTAATGTCATCGTATGGATATTTTATCCTGGATCAATAACTTTTTGGTTGCATAGCTTCCCTATTTTGATTTTGAAATAATCTACTCTAACCAATCAGTCCCTTATTTCTCGGGAAGCGGAACTGTCGGCGCATTTATCGCTCGTATCGCGACCGTTCCCTATGGTAAATCTGAGCCGTCAATGTATATTTCCTCCTCCTATAAATACTCTAGCATGGTTCTTGTTTTTACCATTGCATTTTTACTTTTCTGTAAAAATTCATTCGAAGCTTGCACTCGAGTGACATTCTTCTTTAATGAACGATTGTTTATCTCTAGTAATGACATCCCATATTCGAATTCAATCCCCAATAATTATGTTCGAGATTCGTATTCGAACTCTTTTCTTTGATTTTCTTGTCTCCAAATTAAGCTTTACTTCCACTAGGACATCGATAGACGAAAAAGATTGCGACTAGGATACCGGTAGACGACCTGCTCTCTCTGATTCCAAATCCTTGGGGCAGGCTCGGACTCCTGTATCCTATCGTCCTACCCAGACGGATATTGGGTCAACTTCTGGAGAAGTTTTCCTGCTCTCGATCTCAACTTCTTCAAGATGTTTCTTGAAGAATGTTGCCTTCGAGATTGCGTGGAGTAATTTTTCTAGGGATTGCTTCCTGCTGCTTCGACATGGGTGAATGTACAAACTAACCAGCAGGGGAGTGGTAGCAAGAATGCTAGAAAAAGTGCTCCTAATCCAACCCCTGCACTCTTGGATGAAGGGTAGATGCAGAACCAGCTCTACTCAGCCCCACCGATAGAACGAAGATCCCTAGCGTAGAGCTTGTCATTTGTAGTAGGATAGTACTGAATGTAACCTTTAAATTTTAGCTCGACTTTCCTTATTGTAATCGAGAATTCTCTTGTAACTATTTGAAAACGTATGAATGAAATATTTATTTTCCTTTATTATCCTTGATTGTTAATCTATAAACTTGCTTCTGTACATAGCAACGATCATTAATTCCTTCGCCTCGGAAGCACGAGCGACAAGTGTTATTCTTTGCAGATCTTGATAACTGATAGGATAATAACTAATATGATAATGATCGAACATCAATTATGTAATTGTCCTTGAATAAAATATTTGAACCTCAACTTTTAGTAGCCAAATATAAACAATGATTGACGTTTTCTGTCGATCTCATTTATTGATAGAGTGATCGAAGATTAATATTAATTTAACGAAAATTGGCATCCCCAAAAGATCTCGATCATCGTAGTTCGGAACAGGATATTATCGGGATTTTGGATAATCAATAATTCGAACTTGGGGTCTTAGCAACAGCTTTCACCCTTTAATTTATTTCAATCTAAGGGGCATAGCAACGACTTTCACCCTTAGTCGTTTTGATCGGTCATAGCAACATCTTTCACCTGAGGGTCCTAGCAACAGCTTTCACCCTTTAATTTATTTCGATCTAAGGGGCATAGCAACGACTTTCACCCTTAGTCGTTTTAATCGGTCATAGCAACAACTTTCACCTGAGGGTCCTAGCAACAGCTTTCACCCTTTAATTTATTTCGATCTAAGGGTATATCAACGGCTTTCACCCTTAGCCGTTTTGATCGGTCATAGCAACAGCTTTCACCTGAGGGTCTTAGCAACAGCTTTCACCCTTTAATTTATTTCGATTCCAGGGGCATAGCAACGGCTTTCACCCTTAGTCGTTTTGATTGGTCATAGCAACAGCTTTCACCTAAAGGTCTTAGCAACAACTTTCACCCTCTAATTTATTTCGATCTAAGGGGCATAGCAACGGCTTTCACCCTTAGTCGTTTTGATTGGTCATAGCAACACCTTTCACCTGAGGGTCTTAGCAACAACTTTCACCCTTTAATTTATTTCGATCTAAGGGGCATAGCAACGGCTTTCACCCTTAGTCGTTTTGATTGGTCATAGCAACAACTTTCACCTGAGGGTCTTAGCAACATCTTTCACCCTTTAATTTATTTCGATCTAAGGGGCATAGCAACGGCTTTCACCCTTAGTCGTTTTGATTGGTCATAGCAACAACTTTCACCTAGGGTCTTAGCGACAACTTTCACCCTTTAATTTATTTCGATCTAAGGGGCATAGCAACGGCTTTCACCCTTAGTCGTTTTGATTGGTCATAGCAACAACTTTCACCTGAGGGTCTTAGCAACAACTCTCACCCTTTAATTTATTTCGATCTAAGGGGCATAGCAACGGCTTTCACCCTTAGTCGTTTTGCGAGGGTCGTCACCCATTTTGTCGATCCAAGGGGCATAGCAATAGCTTTCACCCTTATTTGATATGTGATTAATATGCACTCAGGTTGGCCATAATAACTTTTCGAATATAATGAACAGATAATGTCTCTGCGAATAAAACTTTCATTGATTATATAAGCTTCAAGAACATGAGAAATAAAGAACACAACGAGACAACAAACTAATAGATAGGCCAGAAATTGCTAAATAATCTTCATCTTCCATAATATCTTCTCAAGTTTATAGCATTCCAGGATCGAGGCAAAACTTCTCCATTTAGATGAGCAATCTTGTAAGAACCTTTCTTCCCTACTTCGACCACTATATAATGACCATCCCAATTGGGCTGAAGCTTTCCAACATGTTTTGAGACCTCTACTTTTTTCAGCACTAGATCTCCGACCTTAAAGGTACGGATTCTAACCTTTTGGTTGTATGCTTTTTCTATGTTGGACTTCATGGCCTGAATTTTCAATTTAGCATGATCCCTCTTGCCGTCTGCATGATCGACTTCTATCTCCCTCAATGATTTATTCTCTTCGGAATCATAGAAATCAACTCTGGGAGAAGATATCAGATTCTCTACTGGAATAACTGCTTCAGATCCGTAAACCAAGCTGAAAGGAGTTTCCCCTATAGTTGCTTTCGTAGTGGTTCTATAAGCCCATAAAACTCCCGAAGTTCATCAAGCCATTTTCCTTTTGCGTCGGATAATCGCTTTTCTAGAGATCGAACGATCTCTCTATTCACGACCTCTGTCTGTCCATTGGCTTGCGGGTGCCCTACGGATGCAAATATTTGTTGTATCCCGAATTTCTCACACCAATCCGTGACCTTCTTGCTAGCGAATTGTGTTCCATTGTCGGAGATTAAAACTCTGGGAATTCCGAATCGGCAGACAATATTCTTCCATAGAAAATTTATAACCTGAAACTGAGTAATCTTTGTCAGGGCCACACATTCGACCCATTTACTGAAATATTCGACCGCGACCAAAACATAATTAGTCATTGACATGGCGGTCGGGAAAGGACCGACAATGTCGATACCCCATTTATCGAATGGCCAACAGATTGGAATAGAGTGAATCTGTTCGGCTGGCTGATGAATCAAATTTGAATGAATCTGACAATGATGACACCTTTTCACATATTCTACCGAATCAGAAAAGAGAGTTGGCCAATAATATCCAGTCCTTGAGCATTTTAGGGCTAACGCTCGAGCTCCACCATGATTTCCTACTTCTCCCTCGTGAACCTCTTTTAGAATCATACTATATTGATTTTCAGAAACACACTTTAATAGGATTCCAGAGGAGGATCGTTTGTAGAGCTTATCATCAATCAGGGTAAATGATGGTGATCGATATTTAATCCTTCTGGCTTCATTAGCATCTTCTCGCAGTTTTCCTTTCTTTAGATAATCGATGATGGGGTCGATCCAAGAGATCTTTTGCTTGTCAATCTCCATAACATTAATGCCAGGGGTGACATCCAGATCGATAGCAGATGTGTTCGATAACAGCCATGTAATAATCCTTTCCTTCTTACCATCTGCTATACCGGTGAATTTTGACAGCAAGTCAGCCCATAAATTTTCTTCTCTAGGAACAGGCTGAATATCGAACTTTTCAAATTGCGATATCAGACTTTTTGCCTTGTTTAAATATTTTATCATATTGAACTCCTTTGATTCGTAAATGCCCTTCACTTGCCTGTGAACAAGTTCAGAATCTGTCAGCACAGTAACTGATCTTACCTTTGCCTTTAAGGCCATCTCTAATCCTGCAATCAAGGCTTCGTATTCCGCTTCGTTGTTTGTAACTACAAAATCCAAAGTGATTACATAACTCAAATCTTTGCCATTGGGTCCTTGAAAATGAATTCCTGCTCCACCTCCTTCTCTGTCGAAGAGCCATCCACGTGCATCAACCATATTGGGCTCTCTACCTCTGTTAGCATGTTTGTTTCAGAATTTTCTTCATTCTCTGAGCTTTTCAAACTAGTGGATTCCACCAGGAAGTCAGCTAGCACTTGAGACTTTACTGCTGTACGCAGCAGGTATTCAATTTCGAATTGCCCCAATTCGATTGCCCATTTAATTAGTCGACCAGATGCTTATGGCTTAGATAAGACCTGCCTTAAAGGTTTGTTAGTTAAGACAATAACCTTATAAGTTTGAAAATAGGGTCTCAGTCTTCGCGCAGCCACTACAAAAGCAAGTGCGAATTTTTCGATCTCCATGTAATTCTTCTCGGCACCTTGCAACAATTTGCTCGAGTAATAGACCGGTTTTTGCACGGATTCTTCTAACTTCACCAGCACCGAACTAATAGCCTCCTCCGAGACAGCTATGTAGAGGTACAAAGGCTCTCCATCCGTAGGCTTGGCCAGCATAGGAGGTGAAGTTAAGTATGTTTTTAGTTTCTTAAAAGCCTTGTCACATTCAGCATTCCACTTGAAGTCCTTTGACTTGCGCAATAGCTTGAAAAATGGCAAACTCTTGTCGGCGGATCGAGAGATAAATCTATTCAATGAAATGATTTTTCCGATCAAGCTCTGAACATCCGAAAGTTTTCTTGGTGGTTGAAGATTGGTAACTGCTCGGATCTTCTCTGGGTTTGCCTCGATCCCTCTCTCGTGGACAAGATATCCAAGGAACTTTCCCGATCATACCCCAAAAGTGCATTTTGCTGGGTTCAATTTCATTCCATATTTTCTCAATATTTCGAAGTATCTGCCGAGATGCTTAATGTGGTCTTCTTATGTCATGCATATCGTCCACATAAACTTCCATGATCTCTCCGATCAATTCTTTGAACATCGTATTGACCAGCCTTTGATAGGTTGCGCCCGAGTTTCTCTGACCGAACGACATAACTATGAAGCAATACACTCCTTGTTCGGTAATGAATGCGGTTTTGTCCTGATCCTTCTCGTTCATGAAAATTTGGTAAAAACCCTGGAAAGCATCCATCATGCTAAAAAACACAAAACCTGGGTAGCGGGTAAGGATCCCTTGGGCATAACTTGTTTAAGTCAGTAAAATCGTTACACATCCTCCACTTATTCTCGATTTTGTCACCCTTGGAGACCAGAACCACATTACATAGCCACTCGGTGAACTTGATTTCCTTGATTTGACCAGCAGCCAATAACCTATCGACTTCCGCCTTAATTATTTTATTCTTTTCGCGTCTGTGGTTACGCTTCTTCTGTCTCACTGACTTAGCCTTAGGATCGATGTTTAAAGAGTGGGTTATTACACGCGGATCGATTCCCACAATATCATCCGAGCTCCAGGAAAATACATCTACATTCTCTTGCAAGAATTCCAGGAGCATAGACTCCATTCCTTCACTTAGTTCCGTTCCAATTCTGGTGACTTTCTCCGGGGATCCTGGAACCAATATCACCTTCTTATGATCAGGTGCTTGTATGCTCATGTCTACATTATTTCCTTTCTTTCCCTGCAATTTTTCAGTTTCGGGAATTGGTAAATTCGAAGCCGGGCCTGATTCCAAATCAACCAGTTTTCTTTTTGCTGGGGTTTCGGGCTCCACTTTCTTTTTTATGCTTAAAGATGAGTTATAACATTCCCAAGCCATGTATTGATCATTTCGCACCTCCCCTACTCCACCGTCCGTTGGGAATTTTACTTTTTGATGGTAAGTAGACACTACTGCCTTGAAGGTATTTAGAGCAGGTCTTCCGAGTATAGCGTTGTAGGCAAAAGGCGTTTCGACCACCAGAAATTTTATCTTCCTTGTTATGCTTTTGGGTTTTTTTTCCGAGACTTGTGCTTAATAGAATGGTTCCTAATGGGACGATCTCTGAGCCTCCGATCCCGACTAAAGGAGTGCCTACTCGATCGAGATGAGGATACTGAAGATTCATTCGAGCGAGGGCTTCTGAGGAGATAATGTTTGCCGAACTTCCATTGTCGACCAAAATTCTTTTGACTTCGTAATTAGCGATTTTTAGCGTCAATACCATGGAAAAATCCGAATCATCTTCATTTGTGTCCCACGTAACATCGGTAGGTCGATCAGCATCGCTAAAACTTATGACTTGATTTTCTATGGATGGGAATTCCAAAGAAAATATTTCCCTTTTGGTTGAAACGGATGATTTTATTGACCTCATCGTCCTTTTTCTAGCGTTTTTGCTATCTCCTCCTGCTGGTCCTCCTGCGATCACGTTTATTACTACGTTCAACTGCTCATCTCCCTGATTTCGAACCTCCTTTCGCTGATTACTAAATCTTCGTGGACTCCTGGATCTATATCGGCCTTTGTAATTATTTCCCTTGACAAACTTCTTAAGTTTTCCTTGCGCAATTAACTTCTCAATCTCGACTTTCAGTTGATAACAATTCTCAGTACTGTGCCCCCGAGCTCTATGGTATCTGCAGTATTGGTCATATCCCATTGCCCCTGGTCTTGCCTGGGTAATCCTATGGGCTTCAGGAATTAAATTTCCTTCTTCCAACACAGTCAAAATTTCCTCTTTTGGGATATTCAACTCGGTGAACTGAATTTTTTCAGGTCGGGGGGGCCGATTTTGATCATAAGGTGGACCGTAGGCATTCGGCCTTTGCACTGGTACCTGCGGCTTATATGCGTTGAGTCGTTGTCATACAGATCCTCTATTCGACCCTCTATAATCGCTTGGTTTTGGTATGGGGGCTCGATCTTGCTTTTTGTTAAGAGTGAGCTTTGGGCTATGTGCATTTTTTAATCTATTCATCTCCTCTTGAATCATATACTTCTCAGCAATATCCATTATTCATTCAAATGACTTCGGTTGCTTCCTACATAATGCGTTTCCGAATTGGATGCTTCTAGTTAACTCGAACATCAGAGAAGATAAGTATTCGATTTGAGGGGTATCGACTTTCAATAGCTCGATACTAAATCTCGATAACCATTGCCTCAAGGTCTCTCCTTCCCACTGCTTGACTGTTCCCAAGTGATTTGCCGGCAACTTAGGTTTTCTCTGGCTCGCAAATTGATGCTTAAACTTATCACAAAATTCATCGAACGAGAATATAGAATTCGGCGGTAATTTTCCGAACCAATCAAGGGCAATTCCTTCAAAGGTCGTGACCATAATTTTGTAGCAGAAATCTTCCGAATGTCCATATAAATTCATCACATTAACAAAACTGTTGACATGTTCCCCGGGGTCGGTAGTCCCGTTATACCGTGGTAACCTTGTTGGTACTGTCTCTGTATTCCTGGCTTCACGTATCTCTTGGCAAAATGGCGAGCATCACATGATGCTATTTCCGATATCTCTATCTCTGATATTTCTCTGGACGATTTCTCTATTTTGGTTCATTTCAGTGCCCCTAACAGATGTGGCGGCACGACGGACCTCTATCACTGCTTCTTCCCTATCCACCTTCTTTGCAACCCGCTCCTGCACAATCCTTTCAAGCTCGGACTCTATAATTCTTTTCTAGGTCGATTTTTTTTTTCTTGTCATATCTATTGTAACACCCCGTAACTTTAAAATATTTTAAAATAAAGTTATTGAATTAATAACCCGATTTTGTGTGGTGTATTTTATTTTTAATAAACATAGTATTTCTTTAAACCTAAACGTACAATTAAAATTTTCGAGCACAAAAAAATTGAACTCTCTTTTGTGCTTTGTGTGCATTAATTATTCCTTATGGAATATTGGACTTAGAAATAATTTAGAAAACATGTCTATTGCATTTTAAAAATATTGGGGTCATTTTGTAATTAGTTTGGACCAAAGTGTGCGAAATTTTTTGATTTAGGGGTCATTTTGCACTTTTTGAAATTTTGGGGGCCAAAAGTGCAAAAACGCCCCTTCTCATCCATTGGCTAAGCATGCAATGATTTCTTCTCCTTGGTAAGCCAAGAAATTAGCCATGGCATAGGGAATAGACCATACCCCTTTGTCCATTCACCATACCCCTTTCTCCATTCAAACACTCCACCTATTTCTCCATTCAAACACTTCACTACCCTCTCTATTAGCTCCCTAAATCAGATTTTTGTCTCCCCTACACCATTTACCTTCTTGAAGTAAAAATCTAAGTGGGTAAGAGAGAGAGATGCAAGAGGAAATACATTTAGAAAGATAGTTTTCGGGTATACTCAGCACAGTCTCGGTTTTTCGACCATTACGCCTTCGTCCACCGTTGGATCGTGCCCAAATTTTTCCTGAAGGTCCTACACACATGGGGCTACATATTGACCGTTCGGATCGTCGATTGGATTTCCCAAAGTGAATCGGCAGTCATTAGAAGTTGGGGAAAAGTAAGGATTTGAGGGCTTTTGTTATGAACCACCACCGGAGCCGCCACCACTGTCACCGGAGCTACAACCACCACCTTCGGAGGTTTGGAAATGAAGAGAGTTTCACCCCCTTCGTTGCTTTGGGTAAAGATCCATCTTTAATATTTGTGATTTTACATTCTTTTCTTCAAAGTATATATTGAAGAAGTTTAGTTATCCTTGTGGCTATTGTGATAAGTTGTTGAGTTCATGTTTAATATTAGATATTTAATGTGACTTGCTTTGGTTTTGTTTAAATATTGCTTATATGTTTGGATCTTGATTTATTTTCGTAAAAAAGTTATTGTTCATAATTTCCGAAACTTTGGGGGGTATTTTTGAAAGGTTTTAAAAGTTGAAGGGCTTAGGTTGCGATTCTTGTTGGGATTAAAAAGGGACTGAAAATATAAGTTTTTGTTTGATATTTGGTTTGGTTTACTTGAAAAGCATTTGTTTTAAAGTTTGTTCCGATATTTTGCAAAAATGGGAGTTTTTGAAACATTTGGGGTTATTTTTGTAAATCTGAAAATAAGGGGTTGAAGTTGCTGTTTTGTTGCTGTTTTTACATGGTTCTTTTATAAACTCTGGATTAATTGATTTGAAGTATTGTTTTATTCATTTTAGTTATAAGATTGAAAATTTGTAAATTTTTCCGAAGAAAATTTATAATTAAAGAACTTTTTGTTTCTCAATGTTAGTTTGTGAAAAAAATTATTAAAACTTATTGTTAGTCTTAGTTTTATATTGAAATTATGCTTGATTATTTTTAAATTATTGCTTAAATGCTTAAATGCTTGAATCTTGAATTATTTTTTCAAGAAAGTTGATTTTTCTATGTTTTCAAAACTATGAGGGTATTTTCGAAAAGATTTGGTTTTAAACTTGTGGGGATTTTAAAGATTTGGTTTTTGAAGTAACAAGATACTTAATACTTTTATTTGATTTTCTATATGAGTTTAGTTAAAAATCTTTTGATTTAAAGTTTGTTGCAAATTTTCGAAAAAATGGATGTTTTTCAAAGTTTAGGGGCTATTTTGTAAATCTGGAAAATGAAGGGAAACTTTTGCTATTTTGGCGCTGTTTTTGTAATTAGAATTTCGAGTTTTGAAAATAATAACTTTTAGTTGGAGTTTGATGTCGAAAGTTCTAAGTTCTTGTGTGCGATGTGTTAGTTTAGGAAATCCTTGTATAGGATTTTCATTAGTTACGTTTTAGTAAGGTTGTTAGATACATTCTTAGTCGTATACTTATTTGCTCAGGTTTCGGATACACTTCATTGTGGAATTTTGATCGCCGTAGTAAGCTCCTCAGGTGAGTGCTATGTGTTACTTGTGTGTAAGTCTAAATGTGCTAGTAGGTCGAGTCATAACTGTAACTTAGTTACTAAACAAACAAGCATGTGATGTATGATAACATAACGAACTCAGCTGCTAGGACAAGTTACATGTTGAACTATTGTTTATGTCTATGTGCTTATGAGTCATTGATATTGTATGTTGGACCGTTATTGAGTTGTTTACCGATTTCCTGCTACTGAACTGTTACTGTTACTGTTACTGTTACTGTACTGTTTACTGTTACTGTGTGGGCCCCTATTTTGGTGTGCGGAATCGTGGTTAACCCGGAAGGTAAGGGCCGGAGGGTTAACTCGATCCACCGTAGACCCGCTTCACGAACCAAGTGTGGAGGTTACACTTGGGGAGTGAATGTCAAACTCCTGGCATTTGACGTCAATGCGTACTGTTATGTAAGGTCGCACCTTACTTGGAGTGTTCGGTGGTGGTTTTCCTGACTGTGGATTGGAGGGTAAGAGGAGGACGGCATCAACAAATGTTGGTTACTTGTTTAACGTGCTTAAATTGTTATAGCATATGGTCATTTACTGTACTGTTGTATATGCTCATGTATAATATGTTGCATCACGCATAAGTGCACTTCAGCCTCACTAAGTTGGACGATCAACTTATGCATTCCGTGTTTCAATCTTTTCAGCTACAAGTATTTGGGGTAAACGATAGTTCATGTTGCGGTTAGGTCATCACGGTTGCGGTCCCACCCTAGTTCCAGAGAGTAATTAAACTTTTGTGTAAATTCTTATTTGATTTTAAGATTTTCGTTTGAACTCATGTTTTAAATCTTCTATAATGTCTAAGTTCATTTTTATTATATCTTGCTAAATATCTTGGTATTTTAGCTAATTTTGTAAAATGGGAATATCTATCGAAAATGATTTTTAAATTTTATAAAATGTTAATCTTAATCTTCTTGTATTTCTGTTGGGTCCCACAAGTTGTTTCACCATGTCATGTCATCGGTTGAAATTTATTTTAATTACTTTTGCTTTAAACTTAGTATATTAAAATGTTCTAATTTCGTTTTAAACCGCTTCCGCTTAAAACATTTAATTCCCGATTTTAATTTATCGTTTCTTTTAAAAGGTTTCGATATTTTAACTCTTTTTCAAAATAATAATAACTTTTCAACGGTTATCCGACGGACCCGCGGAGTCGGGCCGTTACAGATGGTATCAGAGCTTCGGCTCAAGGTCAGGATAGGGTCCTCGGATATTGTACTGAGGTGACAGTAAGGTGGGACTCGCCGTCATGACTTTAGGGTGTCTACCCACATTGGGTAGTTCACTTTTAGGACAAGACCGCAACCGAAACCATATGTGTAGTACGTGTCCTTGGGGTTAAAGGTTATTTTTGCTTGATTCTGTGTTTTCTTGATTAATTATTTTGTTGGTGGTATCACGAATACCATAACGTTATTCAAACCTTATTGTTGATATTATTGTCTGGCTATGATTGTATATGTGTGCACTCCGTGATTTTTCGTAAATTAAAATATTTGAATCAAGTGACCTTTCTTGAAGTACATATAGAATGACTAAAATAGCCCTAATCCTTTTGAATTCCATTATCGAGTTTACCTTACTCATAATTCTGATTCTAAACATATTCATTTCCAAATTGATCTCTCGAATTTAGTAAGCTCTCTTGAGCCTATTTTCACTATAATTAATTATTTCGCCCTTATTCTAATGTTGGTGCTTGTTCATTTTTAGCATGTGACCCCTAGATGTCTTTTCTTCATCATTTTGGCGAATCAAATTGTTATGTAAGCAATCTTTCTTTCAATAGACAAAATATCATTCAAATTTCGTTGACACCAGTCTTGTGTTCTAACTCGTCTATTACATGTTCCTTGCATTCAACTATGAATCACTTTTGATAGCGAGTAACTTCATTTTCAATTCTAAAACTATCCTATATTCATATATTATCTCTTTATTTCCGCTCGTGTTTTTCTTAAGTTTCTAAATGCGATTGCCCGATTGTATCTTTTCCTTCATGTTGTGTAATTTACCGTAAAATATTCTTCAATCATTTTAGCCTCATTCTTGATATGGCTTCTTCAAGTCGTGCCCTTAATTACCTTTAATCTGACTCCTTGATTGGTTTCCCTGAGTGCTTGTCGACTCTCTCAATGAACATGTCTTTATTTATTGGGGATTGACTTCTTGTACCATATCAAGCTTTTATATTGATCCCTTATTTTTGTACTCGTTCAGAGTTTATCCCTCCCTATTTCATGAGATACTTTCTTGTATCGACTTCGTAAACCAAAATTATTTATTTTTGTCAGATTCTATGATTGTTATTGTTCATTCTCCTTCTTTTTTTCCCGAGCCTATTTATTCCGTTATGATCGTTTTGAAATTATCCATATGATTTCATGTTACTCTTTTTTTTTTTTGTATTCAATTATACAATCTTCTAAATTTCCTGAAAGAATTGAATTGTCTCCGTTTCTTTTTAACTTCACGTTTTCATTTGTCCATTCATAAATTGTCCTTCCTTTCTCTATTTCATTCCTTTTTGCGAGCCGCATAAATCAGATCAATTTATTCTCAATTCCTTTTGAACTTTGGACTTACCTTCTATTTGTTTTGAACTTATTTTTAATTCCGTCTCGCTCAATTTGATCGTTTCAATTTTCTCAGATTTTACTATTGAGCTTTATTTGTTTTCTATTGCATCTTGTTGCAATCATTATTGAAATGATCTTTAAATCACGTCATTTATTTTGACTTGCTTTTCAAATGACCAAACACACTTTAATGTTTTGGTTATTATCGTCATGATACTTGTTTCGACTTTCTATTATCCTTATCGATATCCTTGATCATCTTTTTACTTACACCATTTGAAATGGTGAGGCTCATCCCTTCAGTTATTCTTATCGGTGCGCCTTAATCGTTTTCCTTGTCACTTATATCGAACTATTCATTTGATTATCTTTATTATCGATATTTCAGTACTTTTGCAATCTTCGTTGATTATTCTTTATGTTGCCATTGCTAATTCTTATCTTGTCATCTTGAGCATCTTGATTCGATCATCTTTTCTAATCCTTATCGTGTCTCTTCATTTCACTCATTTTGTTCCTTGATAGAATCCCAAGTCAAATGTCATTCAGTTCCTTTTGAATTCTCTGGGCCAAACTAAACTATATATTGTTATGTGAGTAGTTTTTCTTTTGAGAAGAATCTTAATCCGCGGCATAGGAGTTGGAATTGTCGTCGTATCTCATTCTACCGCGTCATGTTTATGCGTAACGTATATGAAGTACTACCTCGATCATCCTCGTGAACCTGACTGCATATCTTAAGATCTTCAGAAATATCTAACGTACAAACGAAGACACGTTTGCATACTCATCTAGATGAAGAAACAAGTGAATTCCATTATGGCGTGGCCAGAGTATAAAAAAGCGACTTGAGAGTTAGAAAAAAAGATGTGTCAGAGTTTCGAAAACAACTAATGTATGAGGGAACATTTTCGCACACTCGTTGTAATCAAGAAGGCTGCAGATTCTGCAAGAAAAATGTTTTATGACGCACACAGAATACGGAAGAAACGTTTCGGGAGCAAGAAAAGAATATACATCGGCGTTAACCGTACCACGCGAATCTCAATAACGAATTTGGGGACCAAATTCTTTTAAGGAGGGATGATTGTAACACCCCGTAACTTTAAAATATTTTAAAATAAAGTTATTGAATTAATAACCCGATTTTGTGTGGTGTATTTTATTTTTAATAAACATAGTATTTCTTTAAACCTAAACGTACAATTAAAATTTTCGAGCACAAAAAAATTGAACTCTCTTTTGTGCTTTGTGTGCATTAATTATTCCTTATGGAATATTGGACTTAGAAATAATTTAGAAAACATGTCTATTGCATTTTAAAAATATTGGGGTCATTTTGTAATTAGTTTGGACCAAAGTGTGCGAAATTTTTTGATTTAGGGGTCATTTTGCACTTTTTGAAATTTTGGGGGCCAAAAGTGCAAAAACGCCCCTTCTCATCTATTGGCTAAGCATGCAATGATTTCTTCTCCTTGGTAAGCCAAGAAATTAGCCATGGCATAGGGAATAGACCATACCCCTTTGTCCATTCACCATACCCCTTTCTCCATTCAAACACTCCACCTATTTCTCCATTCAAACACTTCACTACCCTCTCTATTAGCTCCCTAAATCAGATTTTTGTCTCCCCTACACCATTTACCTTCTTGAAGTAAAAATCTAAGTGGGTAAGAGAGAGAGATGCAAGAGGAAATACATTTAGAAAGATAGTTTTCGGGTATACTCAGCACAGTCTCGGTTTTTCGACCATTACGCCTTCGTCCACCGTTGGATCGTGCCCAAATTTTTCCTGAAGGTCCTACACACATGGGGCTACATATTGACCGTTCGGATCGTCGATTGGATTTCCCAAAGTGAATCGGCAGTCATTAGAAGTTGGGGAAAAGTAAGGATTTGAGGGCTTTTGTTATGAACCACCACCGGAGCCGCCACCACTGCCACCGGAGCTACAACCACCACCTTCGGAGGTTTGGAAATGAAGAGAGTTTCACCCCCTTCGTTGCTTTGGGTAAAGATCCATCTTTAATATTTGTGATTTTACATTCTTTTCTTCAAAGTATATATTGAAGAAGTTTAGTTATCCTTGTGGCTATTGTGATAAGTTGTTGAGTTCATGTTTAATATTAGATATTTAATGTGACTTGCTTTGGTTTTGTTTAAATATTGCTTATATGTTTGGATCTTGATTTATTTTCGTAAAAAAGTTATTGTTCATAATTTCCGAAACTTTGGGGGGTATTTTTGAAAGGTTTTAAAAGTTGAAGGGCTTAGGTTGCGATTCTTGTTGGGATTAAAAAGGGACTGAAAATATAAGTTTTTGTTTGATATTTGGTTTGGTTTACTTGAAAAGCATTTGTTTTAAAGTTTGTTCCGATATTTTGCAAAAATGGGAGTTTTTGAAACATTTGGGGTTATTTTTGTAAATCTGAAAATAAGGGGTTGAAGTTGCTGTTTTGTTGCTGTTTTTACATGGTTCTTTTATAAACTCTGGATTAATTGATTTGAAGTATTGTTTTATTCATTTTAGTTATAAGATTGAAAATTTGTAAATTTTTCCGAAGAAAATTTATAATTAAAGAACTTTTTGTTTCTCAATGTTAGTTTGTGAAAAAAATTATTAAAACTTATTGTTAGTCTTAGTTTTATATTGAAATTATGCTTGATTATTTTTAAATTATTGCTTAAATGCTTAAATGCTTGAATCTTGAATTATTTTTTCAAGAAAGTTGATTTTTCTATGTTTTCAAAACTATGAGGGTATTTTCGAAAAGATTTGGTTTTAAACTTGTGGGGATTTTAAAGATTTGGTTTTTGAAGTAACAAGATACTTAATACTTTTATTTGATTTTCTATATGAGTTTAGTTAAAAATCTTTTGATTTAAAGTTTGTTGCAAATTTTCGAAAAAATGGATGTTTTTCAAAGTTTAGGGGCTATTTTGTAAATCTGGAAAATGAAGGGAAACTTTTGCTATTTTGGCGCTGTTTTTGTAATTAGAATTTCGAGTTTTGAAAATAATAACTTTTAGTTGGAGTTTGATGTCGAAAGTTCTAAGTTCTTGTGTGCGATGTGTTAGTTTAGGAAATCCTTGTATAGGATTTTCATTAGTTACGTTTTAGTAAGGTTGTTAGATACATTCTTAGTCGTATACTTATTTGCTCAGGTTTCGGATACACTTCATTGTGGAATTTTGATCGCCGTAGTAAGCTCCTCAGGTGAGTGCTATGTGTTACTTGTGTGTAAGTCTAAATGTGCTAGTAGGTCGAGTCATAACTGTAACTTAGTTACTAAACAAACAAGCATGTGATGTATGATAACATAACAAACTCAGCTGCTAGGACAAGTTACATGTTGAACTATTGTTTATGTCTATGTGCTTATGAGTCATTGATATTGTATGTTGGACCGTTATTGAGTTGTTTACCGATTTCCTGCTACTGAACTGTTACTGTACTGTACTGTTTACTGTTACTGTGTGGGCCCCTATTTTGGTGTGCGGAATCGTGGTTAACCCGGAAGGTAAGGGCCGGAGGGTTACCTCGATCCACCGTAGACCCGCTTCACGAACCAAGTGTGGAGGTTACACTTGGGGAGTGAATGTCAAACTCCTGGCATTTGACGTCAATGCGTACTGTTATGTAAGGTCGCACCTTACTTGGAGTGTTCGGTGGTGGTTTTCCTGACTGTGGATTGGAGGGTAAGAGGAGGACGGCATCAACAAATGTTGGTTACTTGTTTAACGTGCTTAAATTGTTATAGCATATGGTCATTTACTGTACTGTTGTATATGCTCATGTATAATATGTTGCATCACGCATAAGTGCACTTCAGCCTCACTAAGTTGGACGATCAACTTATGCATTCCGTGTTTCAATCTTTTCAGCTACAAGTATTTGGGGTAAACGATAGTTCATGTTGCGGTTAGGTCATCACGGTTGCGGTCCCACCCTAGTTCCAGAGAGTAATTAAACTTTTGTGTAAATTCTTATTTGATTTTAAGATTTTCGTTTGAACTCATGTTTTAAATCTTCTATAATGTCTAAGTTCATTTTTATTATATCTTGCTAAATATCTTGGTATTTTAGCTAATTTTGTAAAATGGGAATATCTATCGAAAATGATTTTTAAATTTTATAAAATGTTAATCTTAATCTTCTTGTATTTCTGTTGGGTCCCACAAGTTGTTTCACCATGTCATGTCATCGGTTGAAATTTATTTTAATTACTTTTGCTTTAAACTTAGTATATTAAAATGTTCTAATTTCGTTTTAAACCGCTTCCGCTTAAAACATTTAATTCCCGATTTTAATTTATCGTTTCTTTTAAAAGGTTTCGATATTTTAACTCTTTTTCAAAATAATAATAACTTTTCAACGATTATCCGACGGACCCGCGGAGTCGGGCCGTTACATCTATAGGGTGACTTTCTCCTACCACCGAGTCCTCCACATCATGTACTGATCGCACCGGGTTTTCCGAGCGGATATTAGTTTCCGTGGGAGCAGCTCGAGGCATGTTTGGTGCGGGTGCATTCGATGTGGCTCGTAACACACTATTTTCCTTCTGGATATTCGAAGAAGGGATCTCTGGTCTTCCATAGACAGGTGGCTGGTCCACGGGAGATTGGTCAGCCCTTCTCAGATCAGCAATAGTTGTGTGGATCGGAGCATTGTCCTGGGGAAGGATTGGCGGAACTTCTGGTTGCTTAGTCGCCCTAGATAGATTATCAGGCTCATTGTTAACTGAATTCTGAACCCCCGCAGCGTGCGATGGTTCTCCTCGGTTATATGTATTCTTCCTCGTAGTAGGCATTTTTCGATCTAACACCCAAATAAGGCCCCTCGGTGGGCGCCAATTGATCTTACACAGATTCGTTGTATGATCGAATTAATAATATAAATAATGTTAACGCTGCAAAATAAGAGAATGATCAATGTATATGTATATTCCGAACGTTGAGGTATAAATTACAAGTATTGAGGATCCTATTTGAGCATTATAGGATGCCGTACAAGCTAGAGGGTGAAATACATATAAAATGGCTGAATCTATCTATCCGAGCAGCAGCTTCGAGCGGAGTGCACCTGGGAAAGCGTGTCCGGCGTCATAAATGCGGGTGGTATTTATAGTGAAAAATGGTGAGCTAGCTACTCCATCCACAGGGATACATTTCTCTGGCCCAAGGGCTTGGGCCTGTGATCGGCCCAACAGTAAGCTCCGTCCACGAGCATTCCCTGGGTGATCGGATAGTAAAGGCAGCGATTTGGACTCGGTTTTATATTGGCAAGGTCGGATTCTTCATTCTTTGATCTGGCCCGGGCTTCTCAATATAGAGTCTAAAATACCCCTCATCAATATTAAAGTCAATTCTTACAACACCGTACTAATTAAAGTGTGGTGTATCACCCATGAAAAGTAAATTGGATAGTAGATCCAGTTCGAGCAAATTTGTAGGGTATCCAACGAAATCCATTGGATACCTGTTCTATGATCCTAAAGAACGAAAGGAGTTCGTTTCTAGGAATACCCAATTCTTAAAAGGTGGTTCCCTCGCTAATAGAAATAGGATTATCAATGAACTTGATGAAGTCTTAGACTCAGACCCATCCCTACAAATAGTGGGAGTATCTTTCCAAACCTACTGAATCAAAATTTTGTACACCAAAATATCGAAGATCCGACCGAATTCGTGAACTTGTTCGTTCACGAAAATGATAAGTTGGATAGTGATCCAAGAACTTGCGAAATATCTATGTATAACATAGACTCGGGCACATAGCTTAACGCCATGTGATCTAAGTGGATTGTCAAAATCCATTTGCAAACACTGAACCATAGAAGCTTGGTATGACTACGAAGCATAACCATTGGATTTATTTCCAAAGATAAATCTATGACTCTAGACCAGTATCCCGAAACTGGAACGTGCGACTAGAAGAGACAGTCAAGGTAATTGACTTTATCAAAATTGCATATAAATCAAAATGTACAAAAGAATCAGTGGGAGTTGTGTGGTTCATAAAATAACATGATAATAACATTAATGTTGACATAGAAATGTAAGAGTGTTAAAACGCAGACGAAATCATGTTCGATCACGCAATTCTTCATTAAAAGATTTAAGGGATACATCTCACGTATTGGCACTACGTATCTATGGGGATAGATTAGAGAAGATGTTCTTTCCCAAATCTTAGTACATGGAAAAAATTGAATGAATTCAGTATGGAAGGATCCTAGAGATGACCGCTTCCATAGAGACATAGAATCTCTCTCAAAATTAATGTGCCCTACATGTGATGAGTAAAGAAGAGATTGTCTCTATACACCTCTTAAGAAAAAGGTGGCATAAGATATGCAACGTCATGTACAAGACCAGACTGAACACATGCTATGAATATCATGAGCTATTGTTAGTCGAACACCAGTAAGAAGTAATGGATTACCGAAAAGAGCATGCACAGTTTATAGAAATATTAACTTCAACCAAGAAAATACCTTTGGCTACCAGTTTAAGGTAGTCTGGGCAGTTCCTTTTCCAGTGCCCTGCTTTTTTCCAGTGGAAGCATTCGTCGTCCGGGCTTTTTCGCTTCTTTTCGACAACCTTGGTGACTACTTTGGAAGAGAACAACTTCTTCTTCTTGCCTCTCTTGGGCTTTGCAGCCTTCGATTGGTGTGCAATTATTACAGGGTTCTCTTTCTTGAGAGTGGATTCTGCTATAACCAACAGATTGGTCAGTTCGTGAAGAGCGAGGTTTTTGTCCTCCATGTTGAAGTACAACAAGAACTGGTCGAACGAGCAAGGCAGCGTATGGAGAAGGAGGTCAGTGCTAAGATCAGCGTGCAATTCCATGTCCAATCGCCCCAGTTTTTCATCCAGGTTGATAAAATGTAGATAGTGATCCTTGACACTGCTTCCCTCATCCATCTTGAGATTAAACAACTCCTTAGTTGCCGAGAACCTTTCGGTACGAGACCTTTTTCCAAACATATGTTGGAGGTGGAGAAGTATATCTCTAGCAAGCGGTATTTTGGCATGCTTTTTCTGCAGCTCATTTGACATGGAAGCTAGCATGAGGCAGCGAACTGGAAGATCATCATCAACCCTTTTAGCATGGGCTGTTGGGATATCTCGGTTGTCAAAACAACAAAAGTGCGAAAATTAAAATTTTTTCGAGATACCCATCAGTCCTAGGATATAGTTAACCATCTTATATATGCGGAAAGGTTGAATCAAGCAACATACATAAGTAATAGGGAGGATATGCGATTTTACCTCACCACTGGCAAGGTGGTGGCAACCTCCGGCTTTGTTCTAGATTCACAGCCAGTGATCCAATTATCTCACCTCCAGTGCGTATCCACACCAGCTGGATTGTAGGGACACTTTCAAGTCACATGCTACGAACTAGATCTTGAAGGCTGTCAATGGAGGAAAGGGCCAGATCTATTTTTCCAGCATGATCCAGCAATGGAAGAACAGAGAGAGAGGGGGCGGCAAACAGCAGGGGCGGCTAGGGTTGTCGAGTTGGCTCAGGGTTTTTCCAAAAGTGAATTAGCAAGATTAGGTTTTCAACCCCTACTTTGTGTCTTACTTAGACTCCATTTATTAGCATCCCACTTAACCTAGTCTTGCAATACTTCTTTTGGGCTTTTAATTAAAGGCCCATGTCTTGCAAGTTAATTTAATTAACCCATTAATTAAATTAGCCCAATTAATTAATAAATTAATATTTAATGAATTAGATCATCTAATTAATTAGTCTCCTAATTGAATTAATACTTTAATTCATTTATTGATTTAACTTCCTTAAATCAATTATTTCATTTTATGACTGTCACTGTCCAACTGTATTGTGTGTGACCCTCTAGGTTCACCATCAATTGGCAGCAGGCCCACAAACTCGTCGTGATTTAATTTACGAGCAGTTAATTGCTCCGATCAATTAAATCCCTTTAATTGACCACTCCAGAATTAATCTCCCTTATCAATTCAATAGTACCCACACTTCATGGTCGATGTCTAGCCACAAGCTAATGAAGCCCAACTTCAGGTGAATTGATATTTGTGAACCTCACCTCTTATAATTACCATGTACATACGGTCCTTCTATCGACTTAATTTCCTGATCCCTAGGGTGTGTGAATTGATCGGCACCTCTAATCATCTCGATAATTATACTTTCTAATTCGGGATAATAATCCAGTGTGACTGCTAAATTTGGAAACCCCTTTCCAAATCCGTCACCGACTGTGGCCGCAGGTTCCTCGGATATATTATCTAAGAATCGTATAGAAAATTCCCTCATCCATTACGATGAGTCGGTAGATTCTGTATTGGTACTACCTACTCCCGTACACAACTATACGCACCCAACCTAGGCACATTATGGTCAGGCTATGTGACATGTACCTAGATCTAAGTACGCACATTCGATCTAAGTATGCACATCATCGATATGCATCATGCGCTTCCACAATGGGTTTCTCTGTTCAGGTCGTTCGAGGCGTTCGATCCTCTATCGAACCACCTACTCATATGCACTGACATCAAAATGTCTTGTTCATGAAACTCTACAAATTCACTCCACATGAATCATGCATATTCATACAAGTCTTGACGATTCCTATGATAACCAGTCTCGTTTCGGAATCTATGACTTGGAACGTGTTTTAAGATCACGACCTCAGAGACTGTTTCATGATTGCACTCAACACCGAAGTGAATCATCCCATAGTAAAATGTGATCTAAGGATATCATTCAATCGCTTAAATGTATTCACGAGAGATGAAGTTGGCCATTGTTTATTCTATACAGATATAAATAAACGTGCATATTATTTATAGAATCAAAGATTGTTTTACAGAATAGACCTATTACAAGCTAAAGTGAATCGGCTTGCTGGGCACTATCCTATCAATCTTCTACTTGCCCTAAAGCCATTCACAAACGTTTCTAAGACCCATCTATTCAAGATATCCCTCAAACGCCTTTTGCGAAAGCGGCTTAGTTAGTGGGTCAGCTATGTTGTCTTCTGAGTCGACACGATCCATGTGTATGTCTCCTCAATGATCTCCCAGATCACGTGGTATTTCCTCATCACGTGCTTGGATTGGTGGTGTGATCTCGGCTCCTTCGCTTGAGCTATCGCCCTGTTGTTGTCACAGAAGACTACTACAGGCTCGACAATGCTTGGAACTACATCCAGCTCTTGGATGAAGTTTCTCATCCAAACACTCTCCTTTGCTGCATCTGATGCTGCAATATATTCTGCTTTAGTGGTTGAGTCGGCAGTGGTAGAATGTTTGGAACTTTTCCAACTCACCGCTGCGCCATTGAGGTGGAATATGTATCTAGAATTGGATTTGTAATCATCCACGTCAGACTGGAAACTTGACTCAGTGATTCCTTCAAGTTTCAATTCTCCACTACCACCGTAGACCAAGAACATATCCTTCGTCCTTCGCAGGTACTTAAGGATTGCTTTTACGGCGGTCCAGTGCTCTTCGTTTGGATTCGACTGATAGCGGCTCATTACTTAGAGCGTGTGCTACGTCTGGTTTAGTACACAACATTGCATACATTATGCTCCCTATAGCAGATGCATAAGGTATGGGAGACATTCTCATTTTTTCTTCGTCAGTTATAGGGCACATTGACTTGGAAAGAGAGATACCATGTCTCATTGGAAGCAATCCTCTCATGGATTCTTCCATTTTGAATCTCTTCAAAATCGTGTTGATATACTGAGATTGGAGAGACCCAACATCTTCTTCGATCTATCCCTATAGATACGTATCCCCAATATGTAAGATGCTTCTCCCATATCTTTCATGGAGAACTGCGCGGATAACCACGCTTTTGTCTGCGTTAACATTCCGATATCGTCCATGATCAACAGAATGTCGTCGACGTATAAAATTATGAATTGTACCGAACTCACACTATTCTTCTTGTATACACGAGGTTCAAATACATTTTTCATGAAGCCAAAAGCTTTGACTGTCTCATCAAATTGTATGTTCCAGGTTCGGGACGCCTGTTTGAGGACATAAATTGACCTTTGAAGTTTGAACACTTTATGCTCGCTTCCTTTGGATGCAAACCCTTCGGGTTGTTGCATAAAGATCTCTTTGTCAGTGTATCCATTGAGAAAGGCGGTCTTTACGTCCATTTGCCATATCTCGTAGTCATACCACGCGGCTATGGCTAAGTATCTGAATGGATTTTGACATCGCTATGGGAGAGAAGGTTTCCTCATAGTCTATTCCAGGCCTTTGAGAATAACCTTTCGCCACAAAGTGAGCTTTATTAGTTAATATATCTCCATTCATTCCAAGCTTACGCTTGATGATCCATTTGCATCCTACAGGGACAGTTCCCTCAGGTGGATCGACCAAGGTCCAAACCTAGTTGGAATGCATAGAATCTATTTCGGATTGCATGGCTTCGAGCCACGCACCCAAAAATGTCTGACATAGCTTCTTCATAAGTCCTTGGATCACTGTCCAACTTATCATTTTCGTGAATGAAACCAAATCTCTCTGGCTCCTTACGAATTCGATCGGACCTTCGAAGTATAGGTGTACTAGTAGGTTCAGTGAATTCAGGATCAGCTCCCACTGTTTATGGGGATGGGTCCGATTCTTGGACTTCATCAAGTTCTACGATTGTCCCATTTCTGTTGGTGAGGAAATCATCCTCTAAGAAGTGAGCGTTCCTAGATACGAACGTATTACGTTCTTTAGGATCGTAGAACAGGTATCCAATGGATTCCTTTGGATACCCCACAAATTTGCACAAACTAGATCTACTATCTAGCTTATCTCCATTCTTGTTCTTCACATAGGCAGAAGATCCCCATACTCGTAAATACGAATATACGGGTGCTTTACCATACCATTCTTGGTACGGCGTTGTTGGCACTGACTTTGAAGGTACTATGTTTAGTATCTTCGAAGCAGTTAATAGGGCTAAGCCCCAAAACAGAAAGGGAAGTTCAGCGAAGCTCATTACGGAACGAACCATGTCTAACAAAGTTTTATTCCTCCCTCCAGACACTCCATTGTGTTGGGGCGTCCTAGGGGGAGTTGCTACGCGAGAATTCCATTCTCTTTCAGATAATCGAGGAATTCTTGGCTTAAGTACTCGCCACCTCTTTCAGATCGAAGTGCTTTAATACTATGTCCAAGTTGGTTCTCTACTTCCATTCAAAATTCCTTGAATTTCTCAAATGTTTCGGATTTGTGTTTCATAAGATACACATATCCATAACGACTAAAGTCATCGGTGAATGTTACGAAGTAGGAGAATCCAGTGCCCACAAACGTCATTATGGATTAAATCCAGTGTCTGTTTGGTTCGCTCGGGATTCCCTGTGAAGGGTGATTTGGTCTTCTTTCCTTTGAGACAAGATTCGCAAGTCGGGAGGTCATCCAAGTTCTTTATTTCAAGAGCCTTAGAGGAAACCAACTTTTGAATCCTACTCTTGGAAATATGTCCAAGTCTAGCGTGCCAAAGTTGTGGAGTGTGATTATCATATTTTCTTTTTCTAGATTGAATGTGCTTGACGTTGGAGTTTGTAGGTTCAAGGGATTATAGAACATCCATCAAAGTACCACGAGCATAAGTTAAAAGTTGAATAGAAATAATGTTCTTAATTATTGATGCTACCTACAAACAGTCACTTAAAAGCAAAGTAAAATTCCCTATAACTAACTCCACGTCTCCTATAGCCTCAGCAACAACTCTTGCTCCTTTTCCAAAATGCAGGATTCTATCCCCGGCCTTCGGGTTTCTTACTGCTCCCATCACCTACAAATCGTTGCAGATATGAGAACGGATAGGATAGTGCCCTGCAAGCCAATGAAATAGCTTGTAATAGGAACATTATTTTATCTTGAAAGAATCTTTGATTTATCAATTAATACGAATTGTTTATTTATCGAGAATTCATAATATAAACAAATGGCCATCTTCATCTTTCGCGAACACATTTAAGAGATTGGTTGAAACCCTAAGATCACTCATGACTATGGGACTATACACTTCAGGACTGAGTGCGATCTATCATGAAACAGTCTCAAAGGTCGTGATCTCGAAAATGTTCCAAGTCATAGATTCATGTCAAGACGGGGTCTCGAATGAATCGTCAAGACTTTTACGATTATGCATGATTCAAGGGGAAGTGAATTTGTTGTAGTTTCATGAACAAGACATTTTGATGTCAGTGCATATGACTAGGTGGTTCGATAGGGGATCGAACGCATCGAACGACCCGAACAGAGAGACCCATTGTGGAAGTGCGTAAAAAGCATATCGGTGATGGGATGTCTCTCAAGACTTATAACAGTGTACGATTTAGTCCTTAGACTTGAGGTGCTAGGGCGAATTCGGTATACGGGTATGCATACTTTGATTTAGGAGCCGGTCACATAGCTTGATCATTGTGTGCCTACGTTGGGTTCGTATAGTCGTATGCGCGGATAGTTAGCATCAATATAGGATATACCGACTCATTGTAATGGATGAGAGAATTTCCTGTACATTCTTAGATGATACATTCCGAGATTTGAAATCCATGGCCTTGGTCAGTAACGGATTTGGAAAGGGGTTTCCAAATTTAGCAGTCACACTGGAAGTATTATCCAGAATTAGAAAGTACAGAATCAAGATGATTAGAGGTGCCGACCAATTCACACACCCTAGGTCTCGATCGGGAAATTAGTCGTTAGAGGGACCATATGTACATGGTACTTATAAGAGGTTTAAGGTTCACTAAAGCCAATTCACCTGAAGTTGGGCCTCATGGGCTTGTGGCTAGACATCGACCATGAGGTGTGGGTACTCCTGAATTGATGGGAGATTAATTCTGGAGTGGTCAATTAAAAGTAGTTTAATTGATCGAAGCAATTAATTAAATAATTAATTAGTCATTAATTAAATCACAGAAATGTGAGCCTGCGGCCAATTGATGGTGAACCTAGAGGTTCACAATACAGTTGGAAATGTGATGATCAGTTGTAGAAAGAATTGATTTAAAGGGGTTAAATCAAAGTAAAAAATTAAAGGGTTAATTCTTGGAGAGAGAGAATTAATTAGATTTATCTAATTAATTAAATGATTAATTAAAGGGTTAATTAAAGCATTAAATCTTTAATTAGATTTATTGGATTATTTAATTAAAGTGTTAATTAAATAAATGGGCCATTTAATTAAAAAGGTTATTTAAATGACTTGGGCTATTTAATTAAAAGGACTAATTAAATAGAGGGATAGGCCAACTTATCTGATGACCCATTAGCTTTGAAAAGATAGGGTTAGGGATAGGGTTTGAACTCTACATTAAAAGAGAGTCTTGGAGACTCAAAACCCTAAGCTAGCAAAAATACTAAAATCCTAACCTATCTACTCCTAGCCGCCGCCCCCTCTGCCCTACAATCCCTAGCCGCCGCCGCCTTCTACAACCAAGCCGCCGCCGCCGTGGTTGTGGAGAAGGGACGAGCACCTCTCTCCTTCTTCCGATCTACATCTATAGTTGGATCTCAATCCAACTCTTGAATCTGAAGTGCTTGCCTCCTAGTTCTTAGCCCGAGGATTGAAGCAATCGCATATCCAGCTGGTGTGGACTATTCTCTAGAGGCCCAACACTTGGGGTGCTCTAGTGATCCGAAAAGAAGACCGGAGAAACCACCACCTTGCCTGTGGTGATGTAAAATTACATTTTACCACCCTATTTATTTTAGTATTTATGTGCTAAGATAAATTCAACCTTATTCATATGTGCTAATAAGATTCCTGGGATGTGGTGTATAAAAATTTTAAATTCCGCACCGTTGTAGTTGACAATTATACCCACGAAATCCCAACAGTGGTATTAGAGCCAAACTTGTTATGCACGTATGAAAAAATCCTGAACGCATCAAATTATGTGATTATTTGTGTTTGTTGTGTTCTGATTTTGATTCTTGCTTGCTATGATAAATTGAATGTTCGGATCTATGCACTTTTCGGTTTTTGGGCCTAAAATGTAATTTTTGCAAATTGGAGGGCTAATTTGCAAATTTCAATTTTTCAAAAATGTGGACAGAAAATAAGATTTTGTTTTTCTGCAATTCTGGACCAAATTGTAAATTCTGGAATTTTTCAAAATCTGGACCATTTTGCAATTTATGAAAAGTTAGGGGGTGTTTTGCTATTTCTGTAAATCTGGGGTCTGTTTTGCAATAAACAAAAGTTTCTGGAAATTTTGTTAATTTTCTGCTTTCTGGTCCAATTTGCATATTCGGGAAATTTTGGGGCTGATTTGTAATTTCCGAAAGATGAGGGGTCAAAGTGTAATTTTTTCGAAAATTCAGGGGCCGAACTGCAATTTTTTAAAGTTGAAAAACAGAAATTGTTTTGTGCACTAAAAGGGTTTAGTAAATCCAGAAAGTCAATTTTATCATAATCAGTAGGGACTTAAAAGTGAGAATCAAAGGGTCATTTTAAAGGGGTTTAAAATGATGGTTAGAGATTGTTTTAGAAAGGGGTTTTAAAACTAGAATCTAAAGTATTTTAAAAGGTTGTTTTAAAATAGGATAAGAAATAAGAAAATGGGTTTTGCTTGTTTCTTGCTCTACGTGAAATTGTTTACGTGGTTTTCGATCGCGCCGAGCCTTGACCCTTAGGTTAGATGTGATTGGTTATTTTAATCTTATTGGTTTTATTGGGCCTGCGAGTGTTTTGGGCCACTTTGAGCCATTTTAATAGATAGGGTTTTACTGTTTTATTAGTTTAGGATGGAGGTCCGTTACAAGCAAGGTGGGAGCCCAAGAAGACTAAAGTCCATCTATGCATGGTAAAATGTGTAATAGTGTAGGTCTCTTTGAAACCTAATAGATTGACCAATAGGACCATCATCTTTGGCTCGATGGTGGTCCTCATAGGAGGGTCCCGATCGAAAATATATTGTGGTAGCATGCATGCTAGGTGTGTATGAGTTTATTTACGTATTTATATCTGAGCTTGTATGGTGATGCGCGCTAGTTATATTTAGATCGTAAATAAAAGATAATGCATAACTGGAACGGTGAGATCTCAAGGAGAGTTCCCTCAAACTCTTAAACCCTCAAACCCCTCTTGAAAATAATATTAAGTCATATTGGGTACATTTAAAATGAAGTTTTAAAGATCCAAGCCTTCCATCAATAGGGACTAGTGTATGTTGTCTACTTATCGTTGAAGGTGATCCAGAGTCTGGCACCCTAGACGAAGAAAGGGACAATACACGAAATTCCTTGATCCTTGTTTTTAAATAAACTTGACAAGGGTGGGGACTGGTCCGGATGTGAATATCGACCGATAACCAGTTACGGGGATTTCACGACCGGGCCAGTTGCTCATCATGATTGATGGGTTAGACTTAACGATTAGTAACACTTATGATGTAGCAGTGCTAGATAAGTGCGAAGACCGAGGCAAAATAGTTTGAAGGTTGTGGAGTAACAAAATTGGTAAAAGTATACCTACCTGGGGAGTTAATTGTATAGTCGCGAGTCGTGGGTGCAATTAATGTCTGCTGGGACGTCAAGACCTACTAGAAGATTAGATTTCCCGAACAATTGAAGGGGTAATTATTTCGAGAAAATAGTGGGAGAACTTTTTCGATAACAAGTCCAACATCGTTAATTATAAGTATTAATATAGATCAGTCAGCTAAACGTTATGATTTACTTTTGTAGATCATTTCTGCAAAAATGTCTAAGAATCCATTAGCTATCATCCTTGACACTAACAAACTGAACGGATCAAATTTCGTCAACTGGCTTAGAAATCTGAGGATAGTCCTCGACTCCGAGAAAAGGAGTTACATTCTCGATGCACCCATGCCTGGTGCACTTCCGGAAGGGGTTTCGGAAGAGGAACGAGCTACCCATCAGCAATGGGTCGATGATGATATTCAGGTTCGTTGCCTCACGCTGGCATCTATGACCAATGAGCTGCAGAAACAACATGCAAAGATGTTGCATGCTAGTGACATAATTCTTCATCTCCGAGAGCTATTTGGGGAGAAGTCTAGGATCGAAAGTTTCAAGACTACAAAAGAATTATTCAATCTGAGAATGGTTGAGGGTTCAAGTGTGAAGGATCACTGTTTACGCTTCATCAATCTGGTTGAAAAACTGGAGAACTTGGACGTAGACCTGCATGCTGATCTCTCTACTGACCTGCTCCTCCATACTCTGCCGCGCTCATTTGAGCAGTTCGTGTTGAACTACTACATGGAAGATAGAGCACACGCTCTACACGAACTGACCAATTTATTGATCACGGCAGAATCAACCCTGAAAAGGGAGAAGTCTGTCTTGATTGCTGAGCAACCCAAGGCTGCAAAGCCTAAGAAGGGCAGGAAAATGAAGAAGAAAGTAATCTCTTGTAAAACAACCAAGAAGGTTGTTGAGAAGAAAAGGAAAAGCCCAGAAGATGAATGTTTCCAGTGCAAGAAAGCAGGGCACTGGAAAAGGAACTGCCCAGACTACCTGAAAACGGTGGTCAAAGGTATTTTCTTTATTGAAGTTAATATTTCTATTAACTGTGCATCATGGGTGTTAGACACCGCAGCCGGTTCTCATATCTGCAATGATTTGCAGATGATGGGAGCAGTAAGGCCTCTTAAACCTGGGGATAGAATCCTGCTTGGAAACGGAGCTAGGGTTGCGGCAGAGGCCATAGGAGACGTTGAATTAGTCCTAGGAAATTTTTCTTTGGTTTTAAAAGAATGTTTGTACGTACCGTCGATTATCAAAAACATTATTTCGATTCCTTTGTTGGATAATGATGGTTTTTGTTTTTCCATTTCTAATGGAAATTTTAGCATAATGAAAGGTGGTTTTACTTATGCTTGTGGTACTTTGATAGATGGTCTTTATTCCTTAGAACCTGCTAATTCTAATGTCATGCACATTCAATCAAAGAAAAGAAAACAAGATGATCATGATCCACAACTTTGGCACGCTAGGCTTGGACATATTTCCAAGAGTAGAATTCAAAAGTTGGTCTCCTCTAGGGCTCTTGAAATAAAGAACCTAGATGATCTCCCAACTTCCGAATCCTGTCTCAAGGGAAAAATGACCAAAGCGCCTTTCACTGGGAAACCAGAGCGAACCAAACAAATGTTGGATTTAATCCATACTGATGTTTGTGGACCACTGAGTATCAGTGCGAGAGGACGATTCTCATACTTCATAACCTTCACAGACGACTTCAGTCGTTATGGGTATGTATACCTGATGAAGTATAATTCCGAAGTTTTTGATAAATTCAAAGAGTTTCGAATGGAAGTTGAGAATAAACTTGGACATAGTATCAAGGCACTTCGGTCAGATCGAGGTGGTGAATACTTGAGTCAAGAATTCCTTGATTATCTTGTAGAGAATGGAATTCTCTCTCAGCGAACTCCTCCTAGAACACCGAAGTTGAATGGTGTGTTTGAGAGAAGGAACAAAACTTTGTTAGACGTGGTTCGTTCCATGATGAGTTTCGCTGACCTTCCTTTTTCGTTTTGGGGCCAAGCCCTCTTAACTGCCTCGAAGATACTTAACATTGTACCTTCAAAGGCAGTGCCGACGACGCCATACCAGGAGTGGTTTGGTAAAGCACCCATGTACTCATATTTACGAGTATGGGGATCTCCTACTTATGTAAGAAACAAGAAAGGAGATAAACTAGATAGTAGATCTAGTTTGTGCAAATTTGTGGGGTGTCCAAAGGAATCCATTGGATACATGTTCTACGACCCTAAGGAACAAAAGACGTTTGTGTCCAGGAACGCGCACTTCTTAGAGGATGACTTCCTCACTAAAAGAAGCGGGATATCCGTAGAACTTGATGAAGTCCAGGAAGTGGACCCATCCCCACAAACAGTGGGAGTTGATTCTGAACCCGTTGAACCATCTAGTACACCAGAACTTCGTAGGTCCGATCGAGTTTGTAAAGAGCTTGAGAGGTATGGCTTTATTCACGAAAACGATCAATTGGACACTGATCCAAGGACATATGAAGAAGCTATGTCAGACATAGAGTCGGGTGCGTGGCAGGAAGCCATGCAATCCGAAATGGATTCCATGTATTCCAACAAAGTACGAAGATTGAGTAAAATCGATCCGCTCGATATACACTCATCGATCTCCAAAGTGAAGACAAAACGGGTTAAAGCCAATTATTGGTAAAAAACCTAAATACAATAATGGAGTCAAATCGATCTGCTCGATAAATGTTCACCGATCTCCATAATTATGAAAGGAAAGGTTAAAACCAAGTATAGGTAAACAACCTACTTATTACATCGAATAAAATAGAACTGGTCGATACAACAGTCAGTGATACAGAGAATAAAAACAAGGATCAAGAATGACATGAGGCAAGATATGGAGAAATGTGAAGTTTTATTCATCTGAATACAAAAGAACAATTTTCAATTTACATATCTTTTACAAATACAAAAGCGGAAAATCCTATTCAATAAATCGGAGTTTTTCACGACAATGTCCACGGAAACATCAATCTCCTTCCTGGTGCCTCGACGTTCTTCTTCAACCACCTAAGAAGCATGCTGCTCAGGATGGTCGACTTCTTTAGTTCAATGGCCAGACTCAGAAGATCGATTCTCCCTTTAATCGGAATGGCTATTACAAGCCAGATATCTTGTAGCGGTCATTCGACTAAGACGAGCTCCTGCTTGAGAGATTGTTGCAGTTGTTCGTCCAAAGCAGGATCTCACGAGGACCATCGCAAAAGTTAAAATTTACCAGCACACCACGACAGTCTATCACTCCGGAGGTAACATCCAAGAACAGAGATGCCTGGTAAATATGAACCCTCCATGTGCAAACAAAATACCTTGGACCCCAACCCCATGAGGAATAAAGTTGAGGCCACATGGGACTCGTCAGTACTAGGTAGGGTATTAATGGGACTTGTCAGTACTAGGCAAGATGGTGATTGAGTGATCAAAAATGGGTACTCATAGTAATGTGATTTTCTAAAGATTATGGGATCACTTGGTAAAGTGAAGCCTGAGGAAACTAAATTTTCCATTTTGTACGGTATAAGTTGAAATGGTGGAATGAATTTGATGGGGGCTATTTCGCACCCATTATAATGAGCGGATCGACTGAAGATTAAAGGATCGGTTCGACCAGACTAGTCAGTTCGGGATCATCTTATCGACCCGGCCAAATAAGAGATAAGAAGACTACACTCCGGACTCAAGAAGGACAATTGGGCCGAGACCTATTAGGATTATATTTCCTTGTAATGCTAGGTTTAGTATGATATAAATACCTAGTTAATGATTGTATTACGGACCTTTTTGAATACATAGCAAATACGCCACTGAATTCTGCATAAACTGCAGAACCAAATATTATTCAATAAAAGAAAAGAGCTTTCTCTTCATATTCATCTTATTTTTACGTTGGTTATGATAATTACTTGTTGTTCCTTCAAAGTTGTTCTTCTTTGTGATTGATCCATCCAGAATAAAGTAACAGAGCCCTATAAATCATATATATTGAGAATCCCCAATATCCCATATTCACTGATACAATTAACCCGACGAAATCTGGTTAAATCAGTTGGCGCCCACCGTGGGGCTAGGTTAATTATTCGAACGACATTTGGCTCGCCCAAGGAAGAGCGCTCGTAACGGAGCAAGAAGTAACATGACCAACCAGCATGATGCGTCTGAGGATCTACAGGGCAATACCGATAATAACGCCCGTGTATACAACGACAGCCTTTAACAGAATGAGCATCATCAGAATCAAGTGGAACCACAAGGGATCCCTATTGGCACAATTCCAAAAGAACATGTGACTCCAACGATCCCAGTCCCCCTGTCAGATGCTCAGGAGAAATTGCGACAGATCGATATGCTCCTTAAATCACTCTCTCCAGAGGAATTACTTGTACTCGAACAAGTCCCCTAAAAAGTTAGAACTACTAGAGCAAATCCCGCTCAAAGAAAGTCGAGACAGAACGATCAAATCTCTCAACAAGCTGATAGCCCGGCAAGCGAACGACGCTCGCTACACAGTCCGCAGCAGGACAAATCAAAACCCTCCGATGACAACATCCGAAGAAAAGCGGATCGAAGGAGACCACGACACAACGAATCAAAGGAACAAACCATAATCCCCATCGAGGATGACGTTGGCGAGGCGATACCGAATCAACCAAGAACTATGCGATTCTCGGAAACAGAAATCGAAAAGATGGTACAAGAACGACTCGAGCAACGCTTACGATCCGTTCAAAACCCGTGGTCCAGAACCACAGAGCTCCAGGAGAGCCTAGCAGCATGCTCTCCCTTCTGCAGTGAAATAAAAGAAGCACAGTCAATCGGACAGGTCCTGGGTAGACTACCCAGATACGACGGAACCACTGATCCGGACGACTACATCTTTAGTTTCACAAACATAATGAACTTGTATTCTCACTCAGCGGAGTTCACCGCTAAGCTAATGGTGACCACCCTAGAGGGATTAGCTTTGGACTGGTTCGCCAAACAACTAGCCAACTCCATATTCAGTTTTCGAGAATTATGTAACAAACTGACACAGCAATTCGTCAGCCAAAAAAGACAAAAATTGCCGATGAGCTATTTAGGAACCATTTATCAACAAGAAGGTGAATCTTTAAGGAATTGGTTAGCAAGATTTAATGTCGAATTACTCAAAATCGATCCCCCCAATATTGATTACATAATCTCGATTCTCTTCGACCTCACAAAGAATAGGCAGTTTGGGAACGCCCTCAGCCGAAAGCAACCAAGAACGTTCGCGGACATCATGAGCCTGGCATCTAAGTATATGACCCAGGAAGAGATGAACTCTTTCAAAGATAAAAACAAAAATAAAGTTACGACCTCAGGCTCAAAACGGCAAGATAGAATTCCTGCCCAAAGATCCATGGACTATGAACGATCTCTTAGAAAAGGCAACGTCTTCCAGCGATTAGAGTATAATAAAAACGACAAGGATAGATGACCTAACATCTATCAAAGGCCTAGAATCAGCGAACCAGCGACCCAGAGCAGGGTCAATCAAGTGGATCACCCAAGACTAACCGTTCCAATAGACGAAATCTTGGCTGTACTAGAAAGGAATAATTGGATCCCAGAAGCAAAGAAAATCGCTCAGCCCAGACCAGGTGGACGAAACTATGACTTATACTGCAAGTATCACCGGGCACACGGGCACCGAACGGAAGATTGTTTTCACCTTAAAAGAGAAATCGAAAAGCTGATCGAACAAGGAAAACTAAATGACTATTTGGAGCGGGACAATCGCAAGCGAGAAAGAAGCGGGAGTCCTCGGTATAACCACCCAAGAAGAAGTTCACGAAGAAAGTCCCCTAATGAAAGTCCCCCTCAAGAATTAAACAATGATCAGGTCAACGGAACCATACACACGATCTCAGGGGGACCCGCAGGGGGAGATAGTCGTAATGCTCGTCGAAGGACTACTAGATCTATAATCGGAAGCCTAAAATACCCGAAAGAAATATGGACCTTAGAAAACAAAGCAACGACGCACCAGCTGATTAGTTTCAACGAAGGAGAAGTACCCAAAAACCTTGTTTGGGACACGAAAGAGGATAGCCCTGACTTCCCGATGGTGGTATCCCTAGAAATTGCAAATTACAACGTCAAGAGAATCCTAATCGATAATGGGAGCTCCGAAAATATCATCTCTAAAGAGGTACTAGCCCAGATGAACTTGGGGCAAATAACATTCCAAAAGGTAGCTAGGCCGTTGGTAGGATTCGGAGGATCCGAAATTGTCCCCAGTGGGACAATTAATTTGAGTGTTTCACTCGGAAAGAAACCATATCGAACAGTGAAGCTGGTAAAATTTGTAGTAGTAGAAACTCTGTTCGCCTACAATGCAATTTTAGGGCAACCAGCCCTCAACTTGTTCCGAGCTGTCGTCTCAACTTACCATCAAAAAATTAAATTTCCGACCGACATAGGTATCGGGGAAATAGTGAACGACCATTGTATGGTATAGGATTGCTACAGTACATCGTTAACTTTGAAAAGCCCCCCTAAAACGATTACCCCGAGCAAAAGGAAGCTCGAAGACGACGTTAGTAGAAATAAGGTTGAAATCCCTTGCACTGATCGAATAGATAAAAAAGGCAAAGAGCCGCTGGACTTAGCCTTAAAACCACCGGAACATAAGGATGTCGTACTAGTACAGGGGGACTCATCAAAAACAACGAGAATACGAACGGAGTTGAGCAAGGAAGGGGAAGTAATGTTGATCAACTTTCTCAGAAACAATGTGGATATCTTCGCCTGGAGCGCGAACGACATTGAAGGGATTGACCCTCGTGTAATCAGTCATTCCCTAAAAATCGACCCTCTGGCAAAACCTGCCAGGCAAAAGAAGAGAAATCATGGGCCAGTAAAGGATAAAATAATTAAAGCCGAAGTAGAAAGGCTACTCAAAGCAAAACAAATTCGTGAAATACACTTTTCGAATTGGCTATGTAATGTCGTGCTAGTAGCAAAGGGAGATAAAAAGGATAACAAATGGAGGATGTGCAACGATTTCACCGACCTTAACAAATTGTGCCCACGAGATCCATATCCTCTCCCAAGGATCGATCTACTAGTCGACTCCACCGCTGGTTTTGCAATTTTCAGTATGATGGATGATTTCCAAGGTTTTTATCAAATATACATGGACGAGCAGGACCACGAGAAAACTGCGTTCGTAACCGAGCAAGGAGTGTATTACTTTATAGTGATGCCGTTCGGCTTAAGGAATGTCGGGGCCACCTACCAGAGGTTAGTTAACCTGATGTTTAAAGAATTAATTGGAGAAATAATGGAAGTATACGTGGATGATATGTTGGTTAAAAGCATGAATGAGAATGATCACGTAAAACACCTCGATCGATGCTTCCAAATATTGAGAAAGTATCGAATGAAGTTAAACCCTACCAAATGCACTTTCGGGGTTAAATCCGGAAAGTTTTTGGGATATATGGTACATCAACGTGGAATTGAGGCCAACCCAGAAAAAATTCGAGCAATAACTGAAATGAAGCCTCCAAAAATGATCTCCCAAGTACAGAGCTTGGTAGGCAAAATCGTGGCGTTAAACAGATTCATATCCAAGTCAGCCGACAGAAGCTTGCCGTTCTTCCAAACGCTTCGAAAAGCGAAAAACTTTGCTTGGACTGATGAATGCGACCAGGCCTTAAAACGATTAAAAGAATACCTAACGACGCCCCCACTTTTGGCCAAACCGACCGAAGGGGAACCGTTATATTTATACAAATCAATCTCCGAAGTAGCCGTTAGTTCGGTACTAGTTAAAGTGGATGGCTCAGAACATAAGCCTATTTATTACTTAAGCAAACTATTACAAGGGGCCGAGAAAAACTACTTGGAAATAGAGAAATTCGCCTTGGCCTTAGTAGTGGCAGCAAGAAAACTCCGACCCTATTTTCTGACCTATAAAGTTTTGGTATTAACCAATCAACCATTAAGACAGGTCTTAGCAAAGCAAGAAGCCTCTGGAAGATTGATCAAATGGGCGATCGAACTTGGTCAATTCGACATCGAGTACAAACCAAGAATCACAATTAAAGCACAAGTTCTAGCCGATTTTCTACTTGAGATTCCGAGTCGAGAACTTGAAAATCCTGAATTGACCAGCCATACACACGATATCCTGATAATACAAAATCAAACCTGGTTGATGCACGTCGACGGCGCTTCATGCCGAGAAGGAGGAGGTGCTGGAATCAACTTTACCGGGCCAAATAAGGAGGATATCAATTACGCAATAACATTAGACTTCGTCGTAACAAACAACGAAGCAAAATATGAAGCATTGATCGCAGGAATGGAAATGGCAATCAAAACAGACATAAAGAATCTTAAAGTATTAACCGATTCAGAGTTAGTACAAAGACAAATAGAGGGCCTATATGAGGCAAAGGAATTTAACATGGTCAAATATCTGGCCAAAGTGAAACAACTGGCTGAAAAATTCGAAGAATTTGGGATACAAAACATTCCAAGATCAGAAAATAAATGGGCCGATCAACTTTCTAGATTTACGGCATCCAACGACGGAAAAACTGAAAGAGTGATCACTTGGCTAATGTCTAATACACCAGCAATAGATATCGATGAAACGCCGATCACTCAAGTAATGGAAATCGAAGAGGTCGAAACAAATTGGATGACTCTGATGATAGAGTACCTTCGAGAAGGAAAACTACCACTCGACCAAAACGAAGCTCGCAAAATAAAATATCGTGCTCCAAAATATACATTGATAGAAGAAAAACTTTACCGAAGATCGGTATCAGGAATTCTTCTAAGATGCGTCTCCGAGTCTAAAACCAATGATATATTCCGAGAAATACACGAAGGAGAAGCAGGGAATCACAACGGAGCAAGGGCGTTGGCTTTAAAATGCCTTCGAACAGGTTACTATTGGCCTACCCTCAACAACGATGCCATACAGTACGTACAAAAATGTCATCATCGCCAAGTCCATGCTAATATATGTCATCAACCAGCCGAAAACATACACCCAATACCAGTGTGTTGGCCCTTCGATCAATGGGGAATGGACATTGTAGGACCTTTCCCTGCAGCTAGATCCAAGAAAGCATACGTTCTGATTGCTGTTGAATACTTCAGCAAATGGATAGAATGCATCGCCCTTGCACGGATAACCCAGTTTCAAGTGATCAACTTCCTCTGGAAATTAATAGTATGTCGATTTGGCATCCCGAGAATTCTAATCTCCGATAATGGAACTCAATTTGCGGAAAAACAGGTAATAGAATGGTGTTCAAAACTAGGGATTCAGCAAAATTTCACTTCGATCGGGCATCCTAGAGCGAACGGACAGACTGAGGTAGCAAACCGAGAAATAATAAAATCCTTGGAAAAAAGATTAGGAGCAGCCAAAGGAAAATGGCTTGATGTACTCCCAGGAGTGTTTTGGGCCAATCGAACCACAATCAGAACTTCAACCGGGGAAACCCCATTTAGCTTAGTATATGGCTCCGAAGCTGTTATTCCGATCGAAACTCTAATTCCAACACCAAGAATTGAAATGTATCACGATCAGGAAAATGAAAAGACAAGTGAAAATGATATCGATTTAACAGAAGCTTTAAGAGAAAAAGCCGCTGTACGTTTGCAAGTCACTAAAGCAAATATGGAAAGGGCGTATAACCAAAAAGTACGCATCCGAACCTTCAAAGAAGGGGACCTGGTATTGAAA
The DNA here is from genome assembly GCA_038501285.1 of Penstemon eatonii. NCBI lineage: Eukaryota > Viridiplantae > Streptophyta > Magnoliopsida > Lamiales > Plantaginaceae > Penstemon > Penstemon eatonii. The sequence continues at coordinate 39,405,228 of CM076711.1, read as the reverse complement.
AAAGTAGAGGTATCCAAGCATGTGGGAAAGTTACAACAAAATTGGGATGGACCTTACGTTGTCATTGGCGTAGGAAAGAAAGGTTCATACAAAATTGCACACTTGGATGGAACAGCCTTACCAAGAACCTGGAATGCAGTCAACCTTAGAAAATACTATGGTAAATAAATTTTAGTAGATTATGATGCTTTATTTTATTAAGTTTTAATCTTTGTAATAAAGGCCTCAGCCTACAGTTCAATTATTAAAGATTTTAGCAACTTTAAATATTAAATCAAGATTGAGTATAAATCGATTGTTTCGGTAAACACTCCTTGGAATTCTACTATCATATTGGTTGAGATCAAGACACAATGAGTTAAGTATACATTGATCCGCTCAATAAACACTCCTCGATCCAACCATACACACGAGTCGAGTATACATTGATACGATCAATAAATACTCCTCGATCCAACCGTACACACGAGTCGAGTATACATTGATCCGCTCAATAAACACTCCTCGATCTAGCAACAAACGAGTCGAGTATACATTGATCCGCTCAATAAACACTCCTCGATCTAGCAACAAACGAGTCGAGTATACAATGATCCGCTCAATAAACACTCCTCGATTATATTTCAACAATTAAAAGTCTTTTGGTATAAAAACCTAAGTCTAAACAAAAAGAGTCGAGTATACATTGATCCGCTCAATAAAAACTCCTCAATCTGTTTTCAACAATTAAAAGACTTTTGGTATAAAAACCTAAGTCTAAACAAAAAGAGTCGAGTATACATTGATCCGCTCAATAAACACTTCTCGATTACATTTCAACAATTAAAGGATTTATGGTATTAAAAACCTAAGTCTAAACAAAAGGAGTTAAGTATACATTGATCCGCTCAATAAACACTCCTCGATTAAGTTTTCAACGATTAAAAAGACTTATGGTATAAAAACCTAAGTCTAAATAAAAAGAGTTGAGTATACATTGATCCGCTCAATAAACACTCCTCGATTAAGTTTTCAAACGATTAAAAAGATTTATGGTATAAAAACCTAAGTCTAAATAAAAAGAGTTGAGTATACATTGATCCGCTCAATAAACACTCCTCGATTAAGTTTTCAACGATTAAAAAGACTTATGGTATAAAAACCTAAGTCTAAATAAAAAGAGTTGAGTATACATTGATCCGCTCAATAAACACTCCTCGATTAAGTTTTCAACGATTAAAAAGACTTATGGTATAAAAACCTAAGTCTAAATAAAAAGAGTTGAGTATACATTGATCCGCTCAATAAACACTCCTCGATTAAGTTTTCAACGATTAAAAAGACTTATGGTATATAAACCTAAGTCTAAATAAAAAGAGTTGAGTATACATTGATCCGCTCAATAAACACTCCTCGATTAAGTTTTCAACGATTAAAAAGACTTATGGTATAAAAACCTAAGTAAAAAGAGTTGAGTACACATTGATCCGCTCAATAAACACTCCTCGATTATGTTTTCAACGATTAATAGACCTATGGTATTAAAAACCTAAGTCTAAATGAAAAGAGTTGAGTATAAATTGATCCGCTCAATAAACACTCCTCGATGACAATCATAAGTAAGATTAAGCCAAATTCAACAACAGGAAGAATGCAATGAATAAAAATGAAGTTTTATTCATCTATGAATATGTAAAAAATTACAGGCAAAAGCTGAAGATCAAATTACAAAAGTCTATATACTATTTACACATCATTACATTTGTTTAAATAAACTAATCCTATTCTATGGATTGGTGCTCTTCACGACAATGTCCACGGAAACATCAATCTCCTCCCTAGTGCCTCGACGATTATGAACGACCACCTAAGAAGCATGCTGCTCAGGATGATCGACTTCTTTAGTTCGATGGCCAGGCTCTGAAGATCGAATGTTCTTCCATATGAAATGAGCATTACCAGCCAGATAACCGGTAATACTCATTCACCCACAACAAGATACTGCTTTTACATTAAGAGATAAAACATTTTACTCTGAAGCAGCATCTCGCAATGGCCGTCGCGGTAAGCACTTTACCAGCACACCCCGGTAGTCTATCACTCCGGAAGTAACATCGAAGAGCGGGGGTGACTGGCAAATATGAACCCTCCATGTGCAAACAGATACCACGGACCTCAAATCTGTGAAGACAAAGATTGAGGCCTCATGGGACCCGTCAGTACAAGGTAGGGCTTCCATGGGACCCGTCAGTACAAGACAGATGAAATTTAAGTTATTGTGATATGAATCGCGATAATGTGACTTTTTGAATATTATGGGATCAGAAGGCAAAATGAAATCTAAGGAAACTGAGATCTCCATCATTTTTGAGAATTGCAAATGAGATATGCAAACCACCTCCCTATTTATAGGGATAGAACAAGCAATCCAACGGCTGAAAAAGTATTTGATCAAGGGAAGGAAATGTGACCGTTTGACTCCCATAATTAATGCAAATAAGTTGGAACGGTGCCTCCCTCATCGACTCAACCAATCGATAACAAAAAGAAACCTTAGATCGAAGTGATCAACGGATAGCTCAAGCGGACCTAAAGGAGCTCCGGACAGAATGGTTTGCCCGCTCAAATATGATAGTCGCTCAGCAGAAAACTTAAGATCCTCAACGAAGGCATGCAAGTTTAAACCGTTGTAAAAAGGATACTTGCTCGCATAGAGATATAAGACCAAACCTTCCACCATACGAGGGTCGTCACTGCCTCATACATCATATGGGGAACTATTAAATTAGCCATACAAGAACTCCATTGCAGTCCAAGAAATCTGACGTCGGTACTGGGACGATAAATACCACCACGCCAGACTGCACTATCGTCACTGCCTAATTTTCCAAAGAATTGCTGAAGGAGGTCTGAGCAGGCCAGATCTGGCTAATAATTCTACGTTTTCCAATTCCTCCCATATCAAAGAAATGATATAATGATACACGGGTTGTTCTGTTTGAGGAACACATAACTCACACTCAATACAAAGAAACATAAAGTTTAGAAAGATACTTAGAGGGATATCTTCTCCTCGAACTTAGTCCTATGGAAAGAAAAGCGGAGTTCAACAGAAGGAATAATAGCCTCCTTATATAAGATATACATCACAAAAAGACAAATTTACAAGGCATGGATTGAACATCGACCAAGATACTGAGCGTTCCTTAACAGTTATTTAATTGATTATCGATACGAGTTGCCTACTGTCTACATTTTAACATCTAATGTGACTTTGGATATGACCCAAGGGACCATACTGGGTTGATCATCAAAAAAGTTTGATTTGCAAAACAAACATTATATCATTCAGTTACTTAAACACTGACTGAGCAAGATTAAGCTACCTTTTTTCTCTGTTCTGAATATTTTCCGCGAAGATCAATATCAGATAAGTATGCTAATCTATGATGATTATTTCATGATGTTATATTTATGCATAACAGCATAATGTGCATAACAAAATATATCTACAGAATAAAATTGATCAAGGCAAGGATCTGCCTGCAAGAGATAATAGTTTTTAATTGAGTCGTTCTCCCAATACAAAAAATTCAGCCCAAGCAGCTACACAAAAAAGTTGGGCACTAAAAAAAAAAAAAAAAAAAAAAAGAAGAAACAGTCCAAGGCCTGCCAGGTCGAACAGATCACTAAGAAGAGTTGTCAACAGGCCGACCAGCAGAAACAGTCCTCCGAGGAGTCAAGTTACCAGCAAACGCCATCAACTCCTCTTGACGCTTTAGATAACCGGCATCATAACCTTCCTCAAAGGACCGCCGTCGAGACTCCTCTGCTAGGGCAGCAGCCTGAACCAAGTCACTTTTCTCTTTCTCCCAGACAGACTTTTCTTCTTGCAATTTTTGTAGATCATCATTGGCAAGCTGCAGTTGGAGAATCTGCCCTCGGACCTTGGCCGACTCTGATTCCAAACGACGTTGATAAGCATCTCTGCTCATCCACAGATCGTCATTTTGCACACCCAGCTGGAGTGCAAAGTACTTAGCCTGGAAAAAGAAAACAATCCTTATGTAACAGGGCAATCAAAATGAAAGCGAGAAAAATAATGAAAGATGGGTCTACCTGCTCGCATAACTTCACTAGCGACTGTACAAGGCGCACATTGGAAGTACTCTCAAGCTTCCTCAACTCACCGGGCAAAATAGTGCTCAATCCCAGATCCCAGGACAAAGCATCGGGCTCAACAGAGCCCGGCAGTTCACTAATAAGAGGGACATTGTCAGCGCGGGGAGTCACTGACCGCAAGATATCCTTAACCTGCTCAAGGATACAACGATCATCTAATAGACGAGGGGATTCCCTCTCGTTGGGGCTAATTGAGGTCTCCTTACCCGAAGCAGATATAACGGTCCGGCGACCAGGCCTTGACTCAGTTCGACCTCCAGAAGGACCGCCAGATTCAAAGGAGGCATTAACAATAGTTGTATCGTGGAATAAAAAATTAGAAAAATCATGAGACACAGATTGTGTCATAGACGAATCCAAAAAAGAACCTTCGCCGACTGACCCTGCTACATCTCCCCTTAAGGGTCCGCTCACAAGCTGGGCGGAAGAAAGAGAGCAAGAAACGGAGTTGTTATGGACCTCTCCGTGAAAAGCATGCTCAAAGGAAGAAACACCTGAAGTAACGGGTATATTATAAGTCTGCTCCTCATTGGACATATCGCCAAAAGCCACCCGACCAGGGGAAGGCATACTTCCAACGTCAGCGGAAGAAGGAAAGAGTGGTACTGCAAACGATGAACTAACTACGGGAAAAGGTTCGGAGGGGACGACAATGGAATCGATCACCGACCTACTAACATAAGATGAACGAGGAGGTTCCATCGAGGATCCTTCCGTTCGGGAATTCTTCGATCTGGGATATCTAGCGTTCTCACGAGAAGGGCGCTTTGATGTATTACCAAAAAGATTAGTCATGATCGGAATACAAGAAGTAAATTTAAAATATCAAAAAAGCTTATCGACCTAATAAAGAAGGAGTATTCTGTTGAGAGATAAGCAAAGCGGTAAATAGCGAGACAAATTTTTACCTTTCATATTTATACTATACGAAAAGACGCGACAGACCCAAGGAAAGGGCGCGAAATAGAAAAACTGATCTTGAAGTAAACACTAGAATGTGAAAAGACGCACGCGTAATGATTACGGTGAAGTTAATGACTTGTCTGAATTATTACGGCGAAGATGAAAGGACGTGGCTGTCAGAATATGAAACGTTTAACGTACAAAGGGATAAAAGTGTAAAATTACATTTAGTCCTATGATAGATAATTACAAAAACATTTTCATGGATCAATATATCATGCAGCCTGACCGCCCTCCGGAATCTCCTGTTCGCTAACGACGTCTCCTTCTTTGGCTGGCTCAACAACCTCTTCCTCTTCCTCTGGATCGATAAAATTGTCATCGAGCTCATCATTAACATCAGAAGGAGGAATCGGCAATGGGTTTCCCAACTCTTTTACAAGGTGGGCCAAAGGAAAATTTTGATATACGACGTCTGGAAGCTCGGAAGGAGAGTATACATCGCCTTAACGGTTTAACCTAATATGTGCCATTTTAAAATATTCTTTTCAACGATCCTCTATCATTTCAAAAGCAACCAACTGATGAACCGCCTTCTTGAAAGTACTTTCTAGGAGCGGACCGACCATTTGGTGTACCAACGCCGTATGTACAGGAGAATTAAGGAATTCCCGAATCACTCTTTCGTCACGATTCCTGCCATAGCGATCCCTGAGTCCACTAAGAGGAGTATCCTCCTCATACTCCTCTAAAGAAGCTTCAAGACTTGATATTTGAGATTCCAACTCGCTAATTCGAGCAGTACTCTGAAATTGGAACTCCTCTAACTTTTTAGCCATTTGGTTAGCTTGTTCTTGAGCACGGGAAATCTCCAGAACCCTATTTACAATCTCCTGGTCTTCAGTCCCCGTAGCCCTAGTCTCTACGACCGGAACGGAAGAAGACGTTGATGGACCTACCCCTGAACCAGAAGACTTATGAAGTAAAGCTTTGTTTTTCTCTTCCAGGAACTCACATTGTTGTTTCCAGAGAGCACTTTCATAGGCATATGAGGCTAAACAAGTCTTAGTCTGAAAAAGTAAAGGGATAAAACAAGAAATAAGTTAGCAAACTAAAAAGATCTTCGAAGGAAAATATCCTATAAAGCAAACTTAAAAAGAGGTTACCTTTTCAGCATAAAGAGAAGCTCGCTGAAATTTCTCCAGAGGATCCTTCCGAAGAAGCTTATTCAGATCGCAAGTAAAAATGCCGGACAAAAGAACACGAGTTGCCTTATCGACCGCGTTCTCGCTATCATCATGAACAAGTGAATCATTATCGGAGTAGCCAACGGCCCTCCTTCCCTCTAAATGATCCTCGATCATTTCGACCAAAGTAGGTTTTGGATGATTGTCGCCGAGTGAAGAAAGATCGTTACCAGAACGACCATAGTAGCTCCTCTTTCTATCCACTGGATTATTAGTAGGATGAGGCATCGACCAGTTGCGACATCCACGAATACCCAAGGATGTTCTAAGCTTAAGAGGGGGATAACCGGATCCTGTCCCCTGACGAATAGGGGACTCTTGAGAAGAATCTGGAGATTCCTTTCCATTCTCCTCGGACGCATGACTCAACTCCAGCTTTCTCTTCCGAGACGCTCTCTGCTCGATAGGGACGTTCTCTATGGATTTGGAGGATTTGGACAACACCATTTTTCCCTTTGAAGAATGTCGGGAATTTTCTACCATATGTGCTGAAAAAGAAACAAGATAAAAGTTAGATTCTCTGTAAAGAAGATATCATCACAACACTAAGCTGAAGTAAAATGCTTACCGAGTGATTCGGATGATGAACTGATTGGAAAATCATGAGCACTTAATCCCACTTTACGAAGGAAAGCTTCCGCAATCAGAAGAGCACTCTGATATTTGTTGGCACGCATAGCGGGGATTTCACCAATAAACTGAGCATCATCAGGAATGAGTTCACCAGTCGGCAGGCGACCTCCGTGAACCCAACTGGAGCCATGATCCCACGAGAAGGGCATGGTCGAACCATCCGCCAAACGAAGACGAGATGGGGGACGAACAAAGAAGAAATGAGATTTCCAAGAAGGGTTTCTAGAAACTGGGGTATCAAAGATTGCTCGACTAGGCCTCTGACTAGCGAAGAAATATCCGCGATTGGAGGAACTGGAAATATTAAATCGAAAAAGTTGTGTAAAATTACGAAAGGAAGGCTTGAACCCTTTTGCGATCATTAAGACAGAAAAACAAACCACGAATGCCACAGAATTAGGAACCAATTGTGTTAGGGACACACTGAATATTTTTAGAATATCAAGAAAGAGGGGAGACAACGGAAGACGCAGACCACTATTAAAATGGGCCGTGTAAAAGGCTCGACATCCTTCCGGTGGTGATGTAACCCTATCAGAAGGAGAAGGGAGAACTATCTCAGAACCTTCCGGGAAATATTTGGAATAGTTGTTCACAACCTTGGGGAAAGTATCCACGGTGTAAGCACAAGCTACGTCCTCAATTGGTTCAGAAATTTGAGGAGCAGTACCTTTGCCCTTTTTGGCTCGGGCAGCGACATCTGTATCGGAAAGAATTTGTACCTTAAAGGTATCTTCAACAGGAACAATAAATTCAGAAACTCCAATTTGCTCGCTCGAAGGATTAGAATGCAACTCTTCCTCGTTAGTGGGAGCGACATTCTCCCTGGAAGAGGAAGAAGATTTTCTTAAAGAGGCCATGTTTTTTGACTCTCGGAGGATATAAGTCGATAAAAGGAAAGCTTTATATGATGAACGACTAAGCAAGAAAATTACTACAAACTATAAGGAAGTACAAAGGAGAAATGACAAACTCAAAAGTCACCTATTTATACTGAGAAAAGAAAAGACGTTTCGAACTCGTCACAACTAATCACATTCCCGCCAAAAACGGAAGAAGATAGAAAGCCTCCCCGAAGGGACGCGTGGCGATTCATAATTGGAAAGAGAAAACGACTATCTATGATGCGTATCACTCTTTTCCTTACTTAAGATTTTTTCCCATAGGGTTTTATCTTAAGTAAGGTTTTTAACGAGGCACCATTCATAGAAGATAATAGTCGTAAAAAATTGTCTACTTCTACGAGCTTCTATTATCTATACGCTCGAAGAAGTGAGGGAGTACTGATGGGGGCTATTTCGCACCCCTTATAATGAGCGGATTGACTGAAGATCAAAGGATCGGTTCGACCAGACGAGTCAGTTCGGGATCATCTTATCGACCCGGCCAAATACAACTCTCTTCCATAAGAAGACTACACTCCGGACTCAAGAAGGACAATTCGGCCGAGACCTATTAGGATTATATTTCCTTGTAATGTTAGGTTTAGTATGATATAAATACCTAGTTAATGATTGTATTACGGACCTTTTTGAATACACAGCAAATACGCCACTGAATTCTGCATAAACTGCAGAACCAAATATTATTCAATAAAAGAAAAGAGCTTTCTCTTCATATTCATCTTATTTTTACGTTGGTTATGATAATTACTTGTTGTTCCTTCAAAGTTGTTCTTCTTTGTGATTGATCCATTCAGAATAAAGTAACGGAGCCCTATAAATCATATATATTGAGAATCCCCAATATCCCATATTCACTGATACAATTAACCCGATGAAATCTGGTTAAATCAGATTGTTACCTATTTATAAGGAACTCTGATTGGATCCTACGGTTGGATACTAATTAAATCAACGGACAAAAAAAAGACCTTTTGACTTCCCGTATTTAATGCGAGTAAGTTGGAACGGCACAAGAATGATCGATAAAGCTGCTCGACGAGAATGGGATGTCGAGATAGAAAACGACTAGCATGTCATAACCAATATGCAACAAGGTCAATTTGACGACAAACAGCTTTGTAACTTGAGAACAGTAAATCGACTGACGGTCAACATCGAAAAAAGAAAAATACGATAAGGAATGAGCATTTCTACCCAAAATGCCAGATCCATTCTTTCTACACGGAGTTTACAAAATAGTTGATCGTTTTGAAACCTAATGAGAACCCGACAATGTAGAATCCAGCTTTCCTCTTAGAGCCCAAGAAATCTGACGGAATAGTAGAAAAGACAATCGTCCTTGCTAGGGCATACGGACTTGTCTCTGCCTCATATTCCAAAGAAATGCTTAAGGAGGTCTGAACAGGCTGGATCTAACTAATGGTTCTACATTTTCCAATTCCTCCCCTACCAAAGATCCGACGTGATGGCATAATGGTTGTTTTATTTGAGAAAAATGAAGCTCACAGTCAGTACACAGAAACATGAAATCCAAAAATAGCAGACATGCTATATTAAGAGGTTCAACTATAACGAAAGTAATGCTTGAAGAAAAGTTGCAAAGGAGCCTTTATATAGGACTTCATAAAAGACAAAATAATGTCTGAGATTTTTGACAGATCGACTATCGAGAAGGATAATTGCTCCATTAACGGACAACACAAGGATTTGAACAAATCGCATAAATAGTAAAGGTAAAAAACTCATAGTTCTAACGACCTACATAACTCGGCTGCATGGCATACATGGATTTTAGTTGGCATATTCCAATACCAGTAAGAATCAGCAAAATCATATTACCTTACAACAACTTTCAGTTATGAGGTAAAATATACAACAGGGATCTAAACAAAGATCATGAGTTGTCAGAGATCAACACTGTATATTAACATTGGAAACAATCTTATTATGAAGTTACATCCAGAAGTATTACAAGAAAAAACTTCCCTATTACATCTGTTACAACTGACTAGTGTCATCCTACAGCTACGATCAACTAAATCTTCGACTTGATGTTGCGCCTCCTCAGACCGGCACCTCCAAAAGAAACATCCTTCTGGATCAGAAAAGAATACCCCTCACTGATTATGTACCCCTGCTCAGAGGGGCATACGTTTTCAACAAAGGCTTTTACAAGGTTGACGGATGAAAATAATTATAAAATACACTTCATGATGGAAACAGAGAAGTTTTGGCCCTTTTTGATGAGTTGACAAGTTTTCCGTTAAAACTGGTTCAAATACAATGGATCCCTCAGAGAGAGATGGACCTTTTACTTTTCCAATTCCACCCAAACCAAAGAAGAAAAGAGATCCCGGACAACCTAAGCGCAATTTGGTTCGGCAAAAAATCTCATACGTTGTTATTTATACAGAATAAATGGGTGGAAATACATATGAAGCCATTATAGAAAGGTTACATGGAATCTGCATATATATAAGCACAGAAAACATTATAAAGGGCAGGCGAACATCAAGTAACATCTCCAAAACCAAGGTAGACTCATGTCTAGTCGACGACGACATCTTACTTATTCCCGACCTATAAAACTGGTCGCTATAAGACAAATACTTAGAGATAATCAAAGCAGTCTACACCAAGTCCATCAGGATAAGCTTTTACTAAGCTATATGCATGAATCTTTTACTAACAACCAGCTAAACATTGCTTAAACAGTAAAATGCTCATATATATACTATCAGTTTTTGCCTAATCAATAAGGTAATCTAGACTACTTCTCGATGAAGATTGCAAATAAGAAAAATTATATTTATACAAAAATATATATATACAAAAGTATTAAGGAAACACTATTCCTTAAACAAAAAAAAAAAAAAGAAGAAACAAGGCCAATGGAAGTTTTAGGGCTAATCGGGACGGTTGGCCTGCTAGAAGAAGCACCTTTTCGGGGAGTAGGCGTATCCAGAAACGATCTGAGCTCCTCCTGACGCTTCTGATAACCTTCATCATAGCCTTCTTCAAAAGCACGTCGACGAGACTCCTCTGAATTGGCATTCAATTGAGCCAGATCATCCCTCTCTTTCTCAAGAGCTAATTTTTCATCGCGTAACTTCTGGAGATCATCATTGAGCAGCTCAATTTGAAAGGCAATTTGAGATCATCCACTGATTTTCAGAAATTCAAAATTTCACTTTTGGTCCCTTAATTTTCAAAAATTGCAATTTGACCCTATATTTTTAAAAATTGCAATTTGACCCTATATTTTCAAAAATTCCCAATCATGCCTTATAATTTACTATATGAGTTAATTCTTGTTGTTGATATCGGGATAAAATCACATAAATTGATTTGGGGCAAAATTATAATTTTTGAAAATTGAGGGACCATAAGTGCAAATTTGGATTTCTGAAATCAGGTGCCGAATTGAAAATTTTAATTTTCTTAAAATTATAGACTGAATTGTAATTCTTATTTTTTTGAAAATATAGGGCCAAATTGCAATTTTTGAAATTTAAGGGACCAAAAGTGAAAATTTGGATTTCTGAAATCAGGGGCCGAATTGAAATTTTCAGTTTTCTTAAATACTGGACTGAATTACAATTCTTGATTTTTCAAAAATTTAGGGTCAAAATTGCAATATCCAAAAATTGAGGGAACAAAAGTGCAAATTTGAATTTCTGAAATCAGGGGCCGAATTGAAATTTTCAATTTCTTAAAATACTGGACTGAATTGCAATTCTTGATTTTTCAAAAATTTAGGGTCAAAATTGCAATATCCAAAAATTGAGGGACCAAAACTGCAAATTTGGATTTCTGAAATCAGGGGCCGAATTAAAATTTTCAATTTTCTTAAAATAATGGACTGAATTGCAATTCTTGATTTTTCAAAAATTTAGGGTCAAAATTGCAATATCCAAAAATTGAGGGACCAAAAGTGCAAATTTGGATTTTTGAAATCAAGAGCCGAATTGAAATTTTTAATTTTCTTAAAATACTGGACTGAATTGCAATTCTTGATTTTTCAAAAAATTAAAGTCAAAATTGGAATATCCAAAAATTGAGGGACCAAAACTGCAAATTTGGATTTCTGAAATCAGGGGCCGAATTGAAATTTTCAATTTTCTTAAAATAATGGACTGAATTGCAATTCTTGATTTTTCAAAAATTTAGGGTCAAAATTGCAATATCCAAAAATTGATGGACCAAAAGTGCAAATTTTGTTCCTGAAAATCAGTGTCGGATTGGAACTTTGAATTTATTAAATTTTTGGTTTTTTAAAAATTTGGGGTTAAAATTGCAATTTTCAAAATAAGTATTAGAGAGAAAGGTTTTCACAGTCCAATAATAATTTTTTTTTTTGGATCCAATAATGGATCCGGTGGATTCTTTAGTGGATCCATTCGTGGATCCAGAATCCATTGATGGATCCATCACAATCCATTACTTGTATGTGTTGATCCAATATGAATCCAGGTTTTATGAGATCCGATCCAGATCCGATCCGAGTGAAAATTTAATGGATCTTTATGGATCGGATCCTTTTGATTTGGATCAGATCTGGATCAGATACAATCTTAGTAATTGACTTATATGTGGACTTTGCAAAAATTATGCAATCATCCGCATAAGCCAAGTGAGACACACATAAACCCTCATTAGTGAAATACTGAATATCTGGATGATCCAGAAACAACTTGTTAAGACCTCTACTCAAAAACTCATAAGCCAAAATAAACAAAGTGGGAGAAATGGGATCTCCCTGCCTAACCCCTCTCCTAGATCTAAAGAAACCAGAAGGCTGACCATTGACAAGCACAGAGGAGTAAGTATGTTCAACAGTGCATCGAAGAAGGGAAATAAATTGATTAGAAAAACCCAACTTCCTAAGCATTGAAAAAAAAGGCCAATGGACTCTATCATAAGCTTATTATTATATTGTTAGATTTAATTTCACATCCTTGCTTATCAATCTCAGATTCAAATTCATTTTTTTTTTCGTGCCTGGTTCACCTCTGTGCTTGCGTTCATCGTTCATCAATTTTCATTAGTTTATTGGTTGAATTAGTTACAACTGCTTGATTACTGTTTGCTATAAATTTTGCAAAGAGATACACCTCGACGTCGAGCGACCCTTGGCATCGAGATGTGCCAAAATATTGTTTGTGTTAAAGTGGACGTCGAGGGATATTTGGCATCAAGGGGTTGATATCGAGGGATGCTTGGCATCGAGGAACACCAGAACACTGTTTGTTACCAGCCTGTCAGTGAATCCCTCGACGAGCCAATAGCTCGATGTAAAATACCCCGATATGATGTAAGGTAAATGCGGGCGTGCCAATGTTTGTGCGTGCAAACATAACGATTCAAAATCAGACATGTTGATATCAGTGAATTAATAATATAAGTGTCTTGATACAGACATATTGATATCGAAATGAGTTGTCCTGATAAGGCTGACTTCTAAACGATTGCGACAGAGTAGGCAAACACTACCCCTAGTTCTTCTCTATGCCTGCCTGGCCGCAGGACTTAAACAATTCATGAAAATCTTTATTAAATGCCAAATTTTATGACCAATCAATGGCCTGCTCAACATATCAACGGATTTGTAAATCAGCAAACAGGTTGACAGTCAATCAGTTTAAACAAACACCTTGACAGAAAACATCAGCTTGACAGAAACAAATCAATGAAAATTCGTCGACGTAAAGTATATTTATGCAAAAGAGTCAAGACATACGGGCCAAACTACGTCCATTAATAACAAAAGAATACTGGCAAGTTCCCCGACGTACGAATGTTACAAAAATATACAAAACGATGAGTCTCCTGTTTCGGCATAATCTGCCAGATGAGTTGATAAATCAAATATGCTCTGAAAATTGACTCCTTGATCGGCAGGTAAACCTGCCGATGAGCTGATAAAACATTATAGAACAACTTGTTGACAGAAAGTAACATTGACGACGGAAAACCGCCGTCAATGGTTCGCCCAACCTTGATGGGTGACCACCTATCGAGCTCCTGATCAGCGGGTAGCCACTGAAAAGGGCATCGACAGAGCAGATGGCTACTCAGCTGATAGCCGTCAAGTAGATGGCTACTTGACGACGAGCTCATCAGGCAGATGGCTACTCGATGAGTTTGTCATATAAATACGTGGGCACTTACATGACAGTTAACAGCGAGCTATTTGCTGATATGAGTGGTTTCGCTCGAGACAGTGTCAGCTGACGGCGGAAGACAGCGGCGGCGGCGGCTGGCTTTGAGCGGCGGCGGCGGCAAGACTTCAAGCTGTCAGGGATCACTGGTGGCTGAGGAGGGACAGACTGATATCGAGGAGTTAGCAGGCTGATAACTTGACAGAAAACAGATTGTTATCTGCTTGCTATCAAGGTTTCGCTCGAGACAGCTTCCTGACGGCGGAAACAGCTGCGGCGGCGGCGGCTATTTTTTCAGCGGCGGCGGCGGCGGACTTTGGGCGGCGGCGACGGCAAGTTTTCAGGCGGTCAGGGGTAGCTGGTGGCTGAGGAGGGACAGTTGATATCAAGGGATTGACAATTGTTTGCTGAAAGAGAAGCAGCGAGGTGCTGGACTTCCGGTGAGGCGTTGAGCCGATCAGTGTAGACTGAAAAGTTGTTGATTGAGTTGTTGATTCGGAGCAAGATGCAAAATGCCCTGACAGAGGCGGAATCAATTGCCAACCAGCTGTCTGACACCAACGACTTGCTCGTCGAGGCGAGGGCTGAAGAAGATCGAGTGATGGCCCAGGCAGCAGCTGCTAGAGTTGATCAAGCCAACATAGAAACGGACCTCAAGAGTTTCCTGGAGCGCTTTATCCAAGACTTTCTTAATTAGTTTTCTGGCCTGCGAGCCATCGATATTGGCGCCTGTGCCTTGATATCTTTTGACACATAGGACTTAGTTTGCCTTTTAGTTTGTTTTTGTCATGGCCTGATGGCCACAGATTGATTTGCTTTTTCATTAGTGTAATGGCTTGACAGCCATCGACTGATTTTCTTTTGCTTATCAAAGCTTCGTTTTGGCCTTATATTATATTTTCCGTTGAGACAAAGCCAAAATAGACCAAATATTGAACCTCCTAGCTATCAACCCGACCCCTTGACGAAACAGTTTTGCAAACAGAAAACACAACTTTTTGTCAACAAACCTAACTAAAAAGACGGATCAACTCAAAGGTTTAAACGAAATGCCTTGATGTAAAAAATTTGCAAATCGGGGTAACTTATCAAATTAAATTAAAATGAAAGTATTTGGAAAAGGCCATCAGAAATAAACTGCAATTACTAAAACTACTTTAAAAAAACCTATCCTAAATAAACGGAGAAAGAAAATAAAACGACAAATTGAAAATCAATCTAACTTATATTTACAGGGGAATCGGAGCATTATAGTACACCTGACGCCGTTCGATTTCCAGCTCCAATGCTCGTTGATGCTCTAGGCACATCGATTCCCAAAGGGTGGGCCTAAACTTTTTCAGATATCGGCCATTGATGGGGTCTCGACAGAGATTCCCATCTGGCTTTTTCAAGATGTAGCCACCACCTCGAGTTATCGAGAAGATTTCATATGGTCCTTGCCACGTCGCGCTCCATTTGCCATACTTTTTCTCGCGCTGATGAAGTGGCAAAACAGTCCTCCAGACCATGTCCCCGACGTCAAACTGTTTCCTGCGTATCTTTTTATCGTAGCAACGGGCGACTAGCCTCTTTTGTGCCTCGATTTTATCTAACGCGGCAACCCTGATTTCGTCGAGCTCATCGAGCTGCTGGAGCATGCTCTCAGTGTATTCTTCGGGCGTCAGCTCATTTTGCTGCATCACCCGAAGCGATCGGACGTTGATTTCCATCGGTAGAACGGCATCCTGTCCATAAGTCAGTTTGTACGGAGTGGTGCCAGTGCTTGTCCGTTTACTGGTCCGATAAGCCCACAATGCCTCTGACAGCATCAAGTACCAAGCTCTTGGGTTTTCCTCGATCATTTTCGAAATAATGTCCTTAAGGACTCGATTAGAAGCTTCCGCTTGGCCATTCCCTTGTGCATAATACGGTGTTGAATGGACCAACTCAAAACCCATTGATCTGGCAAACTCCTTGATCTCTTGACCGACGAACATCAGTCCCCTGTCAGTGACAATGGTCTGTGGCAGGCCAAACCTGTGAATGATTAAGTCCTTGATGAACTTCATCACTTCGGTCTGATTGGCCTGTTTGAGCGGTTTGGCCTCTACCCACTTAGTAAAGTAATCTGTGGCCACAATAATGTACCGATGATGCTTGGAAGACGAAGGGTGGACCTCCCCGATGATATCGATGGCCCAGCATCTGAAAGGCCATGGCTTGATTATCATATTCATCTCCTCGACGGGCATCCTCTGGACCACCCCAAACCGTTGGCACTTCTCACAACCTTTTGCCAACCGTACACAATCTCCGACCATTTCTGGCCAGTAATAACCATATCGGCGCAGCAGCCATGCTAACTTGTGGCCGTTTTGGTGGGCCCCACAAATTCCTTCATGAGCTTCCATCATAATCCTCATGGATTCCTGTTGATCGACGCATAACAGGAGCACGCCGTCGTGGCTTTTTCTGTAAAACTGATCTCCCATCAAGACATAGTTGACTGCCCTGAGTCTCGTCTGTCGAGAGGTTCGGTCCGACGGATCAGCCAGATATTTTCTGATCGGCTCTCTCCAGTCATCAGGGTCCTGAAACACACTCAAAACAGTCAGGATATTGTCTCGATACATAAACGACGGACAGTGTCGTCTCCTGATGACGTAGTGAGATTCCTCGACGTCATCAGGGAGATCGATACCAGTCGCCAATTGGGCCAAACTGTTGGCCTCGCTGTTATTTCCTCTTGTCACATGATAACATGTAACATCAACAAACTCCAACAACAACGACATCACAGTTAAATAGTATTTGTCAAGTGTTGGATTTCGGCATTTATAAGAACCTTGTATCTGCCTGATAACCAACTGCGAGTCCCCGACGATGACGACAGACTTACTGTCGAGCTCCCTGAGCATTTCTAGTCCGATTATCAAGGCTTCGTAGACCTGATTGTTAGTACATTCAAAGTCAAATTGAATCGATAGCTTAGTTTTTACATTTGATGGAGAAATCAAAACGATACTTGCTCCGCATAGTCTGTCGGTTCTAGACCCATCGAAAGCCAAAGTCCATGGCCTGATCTCTACTGTCATCGAGTCCAGTCCCTTGAGAATGGCTTGATCAATATCGAGACATGGATGGTCAACCAGAAAATCAGCCAATACTTGGCCTTTGACTGCTTTTGTGGTACGTATTGCAACTGATATTCCATCAATTGGATGGCCCATCGACCGATCCGTCCCCTCATCACAGGCTTAGCTTTTCTATTGGTGAGTACCTCTGCTCCGTTTCTGTCAAGTGCCTGCTCAAGTAATAGATTGCTCGTTCGAACCCATCCTCGTCGTCTTGTGCCAGAAATCCGCCGACGGTGTCATCCGTGGCAGATATGTATAATTTCAAGGGTTTCCCCTTGACAGGCGGCATCATTACAGGCGGCGTTGTCAGCTTATCCTTGATTTCCTGAAATGCCTGCTCATGCTCCGTTTGCCAGCAAAATTCTTCTTTGTCCTTCAATTTTAACAAAGGCGAGAAGACCTTCGTTTTTCCAGCCAAGTTAGAAATGAACCTCCGTAAAAAGTTAACTTTCCCAAGGAATTGTTGTAATTCCTTCTTCGTCGACGGAGGTCTGGCCGTCAAGATAGCTTTGGACTTATTTTTGTCGATCTCAATCCCCTTGCGATGCACTAAGAAGCCAAGAAAATTGGCTGACGCAACTGCAAACACACACTTCAAGGGGTTAAGCTTTAATTTATGTTTCCTCATTTTGGCAAATGACTTCGCCAAATGTGTTAAGTGTTCATCGTAACTAGCCGATTTAATAATGATATCATCGATGTAAATTTTAACAAAGTCATCGATGTACTCACTGAAGATGCAGTTCATGGCTCGTTGATAAGTTGATCCGGCGTTTTTGAGTCCGAATGGCATCACTTTCCATTGGAAGGTGCCTATTCCGCCGGGACATTGAAAAGCGAGTTTTGGTACATCGTCAACAGCCATAAAAATCTGATTGTAACCTGCACTTCCGTCGACGGCTGTCAGGAACATATTGCCAGCGGCAGCATCGATTAACATGTCCGCCATTGGCATCGGGTATTCGTCTTTAGGAGATGCAAGATTTAGGTCCCTGAAATCGATGCATATCCTAATTTTCCCGTTCTTCTTCATCACGGGTACAACATTCGCTACCCACTCCGGATATCGGGCCACCTCGATGAAACTGGCCTTCAAAAGCTTCTCGATTTCTTCCCGGATCAGTCTGCAGACCTCGACAGACATCCTTCGCAGGGGCTGTTTCTGGGGTAAATATCCTTCAAGTATCGGAATACGGTGTTCTACTAACTCTCTGCTCAATCCTGGCATCTCGTCGTAATTCCAGGCAAAACAATCCTTGTATTCCTTCAACACTTGTATCAATCGATCCTTCTGGCCATCATCAAGCAATGCGCTGATGTAAGTTGGCCTATGATCATCCTCGGTGCTTAACTCAATCTCGACGACAGGGTCTTGTACCTGTATCTTGATGTCATCGAGCTTGGCTGGCGCCGTCGCTAATTCCTCTAACTGAATCTCATCGCCGACCGACAGTGGCGTTTCCTCCTCGAAAATGAGATCGCCTGTATAGCATTCGGCCACGTAGGCCCGAAACCTTCGAATCAAATCAGCACATGCTTCTTGCTGCGGCCCGATAACAACGATCTCATCGATCTCCAATCTGTCGGCCTTATAGGCCGATGGTCCTTCGTCATCAGGACAGTTCATCAGGACTGACAGTGCTGTTCGTGCGGCCCTGACTCCTTGACGTTGCAAGGCCGACTTAGTTCCTTGGCTAAACAAGCCATTTCAAGTTGCGTCAACTTCTTGCTCGAAGTGACTTCCTTCGGTCGTCCGTATTTATCCTGCCCAATGAATCTGTAAGGACCCACATCATCTCGAAAATACGCTGCCTCGACAGCGTTGATCTTGGCGGTGAATGGCCTGTTGTCGGCCATAATTATTTCAGGTTCGGGGGTGTCTCCCCAAATTAATAAGCACTTGTGCAGGGAGGACGGTACACAAAGGGTTGAATGAATCCAGTCCCTTCCCAGCAATGCATTGTAAGAAGTGGCAGCATCTACCACAAAGAAAGCGATTTTCAAACTGGTTTTTCCAATCTTTACCTCGACGGGCAATATTCCTAATTTGTCAGATTTTCCCCCTGTAAAGTTGCTGACAATCACCTTAGTTTCCATCAAGTCTTCGCTGACTTTTCCCAGTTTGTACATCGTCGATGCAGGCATCACGTTGACGGCTGCCCCATTGTCGACCAGCATTCTGTCGATGGGTTTTCCGTCGATATGGCCTGATACGTAAAGTGGCCTGATGTGTCGAGCCATAAATGAAGGTGGTTTTTGGAAAATAGTTTCAACTCTTTTATCCCAATCGGTCTCTTTCTCGTCGTCGACCGATAACAGCTCTAAATCCTCTGCCATTTGTACAACTGGCATACTGTCGTCCCAAAAGCCATCAGTGGCATACTCCAGCTCCTCGTTAACGAATTCAACAAGTTCAGAATCGATGGTGTTGCATTCCATCACCGTCGAGCCGTTCGTCGGCTGGTTGGTGACGGCACTATTTTTGTTTCCACTCCATCGATGGGTTGTTTTTCAACCCCTTGTTTCTCGATTTCCGGGCCAGATTTGGCCTTGACAGTTTGGCCAGGTTTGGCCTCGTTTTCTTTATTGGCTTTGTCGTCGTAGATCTCGGCAAATTTTGCCTCGAGATCATTCCCATCTTCTTTGTCGGACAATAAATCATCCTCCGCCATTATCTTTTCTATGTCGATTGTGCCAAATTGGGCTTTCTTCGGGGTCTATTTGGAAGTATCGGTTTGCATCGAGGTCTTGGCCTCGACATTGACCCCTTGGCCAGATTTGGCCTCGCTTGCTCCCTGTTTCAGTTTCTGTTCCCTTGACTGAGGTTTCTTTACTGATTCTCTCATTGGGGCCTGCCCATTAGCAATTTCCAATTCCTTTCGTTGGCGTAAGTAACGTCTATACTGTGTCCGGGTCATCTGATCGACCCTTTGATCTCCGGGAAACTTAGGATGCCTGACGGGAACCCATCGATCCACCTGTGTATCGGCGGGAGTATGAACAGTTCGCGGCTTTGATGAGCCTGGCGGTGTAATTTTTGGCGACGGGCCATGTGTCCTGTCCCTGTGACTGGCGTTCGATCTGACCTGCCTGATTGGTGCTTTATCAAGGGACCTCTCCCTGATTCTGCTGCTACGGCTAGTACCCTCTCGATGTTGTCGAGGCATTCTGTCCTCAGCCCGTTCTTGGCCTTGCTCCATGGTTGACAATGCATGTTCTGTGTATTCCATCGGAAATGGAATCGGGCATGGCCCCATCGGTCGAGGTGGCGGTGGTGGTGGTGTTGCCTGCGGTTGCGGCGCTGTTTGGGGCGTTGCCAGCGTTTGCGGCATCATCTGATATGGGTTCCCCGTCGGCATTGCATTTAGCCAAGGCATGTATGGGCTATATAATGCTGGATTGAGGAACAATGGGATTGTTGCCAACTCAGTTTGGCATCTTGCACATAGACCCATCTCCCTGATTGTCGGCGAACGTTCTGGTTCCTCATCAACGTATAACTTCTCACCCGTTGACGGATCTGTGACCATTATCACGTTTATCCCCACCTCGTTTTGTTGGAAAGGATTGGTGTCAACCGTCATCGGCTTTGTGATTTTCCAATCTGGGGCGAACCTTAAGATGCCCTTGTCGTGGTGGTCTTGCACCATCCACCTGAATACTAGACATTCATTGGTAGAGTGAGTCCACACATCATGATACTTACAATAAGTTTTACCTGATATTTGATGGAATAGTGCCCAGCAAGCCAATGTTAATTAGCTTGTTGAAGTACTGTTTTCTTATGGTTTATAATTAATAAGCCGTTCATTCATAGTATGTGAAACTGAACAATGGCCAACTTCATCTCTCGCGAACCTATCTAAGCGATTGGATGAAATCCTGAGGTCACAATAGACTATGGGACGATTCACTTCAGTACTGAGTGCAATCATGAAACAGTCTCAAAGGTCGTGATCTTAAAACCGTTCCAAGTCATAGATTCCAAACGAGACGGGGTATCGTAGGAATCGTCAAGACTTGTACAAATATGCATGATTCACATGGAGTGAATTTGTAGAGTTTCATGAGCAAGGAATTTGAGTCCAGTGCATATGAGTAGGTGGTTCAATGGAGGATTGAACGCATCGAACGACCCGAACAGAGAAACCCATTGTGGAAGCGCATGACGCATATCGGTGATGGGATGTTTCTCAAGGCTTATAATAGTGTACGATTTAGTCCTTAGACTTGAGGTGCTAGGGCGAATTCGGTGCACAAGTGTGCGTACTTAGATTTAGGTACTGGTCACGTAGCCTGGCCACAAAGTGCCTAAGTTGGGTGCGTACACGACTGTACGCGAGTGGTTAGTACTAAGAAAGGATCTATCGACTCATCCTGATAAGATGAGAGTATTTCCTGTACGTTCTTCGATAATATGTTCCTAGAAATCCATGGCCATGGTTGGTGACGAATTTGGAAGGTATTTCCAAATTAGGCAGTCACACCGGAATTATTATCCAGAATTAGAAAGTACAGTATCGAGATAATTAGAGGTGCCGATCAATTCACACACCCTAGGTCTCGATCGGGAAATCATCGTGGAAGGACCGTATGTACATGGCAATTATAAGAGGTGAGGTTCACAATAAATCAATTCACCTTTGATTGGGCTTCATGGGCTTGTGGCTAGACATCGACCATGAAGTGTGGGTACTCCGGAATTAATAGAGGATTTAATTCTAGGAGTGGTCAATTAAGAGTAGTTTAATTGATCGGAGCATTTAATTGCTCGTTAATTAAATCACGAAAGTCGTGGGCCTGCTGCCAGTTGATGGTGAACCCAGAGGGTCACACACAATACAATTGGACGGTGACTGTCTAAAAGGAAAGCAAGTGATTTAAAGTTATTAAATCAAGATGATTGAATTATGGTATTAATTCAATTGGAGATTATTGATTAGATGACTAATTGATTAATTGATAATTAATTAATTAGAGTTATCTGATTAATTTTGGAATTAATTAAAGTAGTTAATTAATTGGAAGAATAAATAATTAACCAATTTAAGTATTGGATAATTATGGGTTGATTTTGGAATTATCTAAAATTAGGGGGCATGGGCGATTTTAGTAGTTAAAAAGAAAAGGAGTTTTGTTTCTTGAAAAGCAAGTTTGAAGAGATTTATCAAATCTCATATTCCTAAGGATAAGGAATGAAGATTTGATAAACAAGGAAAGGAGATCTTTTTGGAGAAGGACTCTTCTCCTATAAATACTCCTTCTCCTCTTCATTATTAAAAGCTAACCAAGTTGCACTCAAAGACAAGAAAACTTTTGAGAGAAAAACAAAATACTTTTGCTGAAAATTGAGAGAGAAAAATCGTGTGAGGAAAAGATTTTTCGACAAGAAATTTTAATTGCAAAAATCGCCCCAAGGTTTTCGCCCCTAAACCCTAGTCGCCCAACCTAGCTTTGGCCGAACCCAAATCGGACCAAACCTGACCCTGGCCGAACCCTGCTCGGACCAGATCTGTACTTGGCCGAACCCTGCTCGACCACATAAGTCCTGTGGGTCGATTCTTCCATTGGTGTCTCCGTTCCTTTGCTGACAAACCTGCGAGATCCAGTTCGTAGCCTAAGACTTGTAGGCGTCACTACAATCCGATTGGTGTGGACTAGCTTTGGAGGTGAGACATATGGATCACTCTATCTGTGGATCGAACCAAACACTTGGAGGACACGGCAACCACAACTTGGTGGTCAGGTAATTTGCGATTAACCCCCTCGTGTTTTAATTGATGTTTGATTCATACCTATTCGTATAATAACTATGGAGAAAGAATTCATGGGACTGTTAGGAACTCGAAAAATTTTAAAATTCCGCACTCTGTTGTATTGACAATCGAGCCCTACCCAAGATATCCCAACAGTGGTATCAGAGCCAACTCCATACGTTTTTATACGAAAAGGCCTGAACATAATGTGTTTTCACTGTATATGCTTGATTGTATGTATGAGAACGCATGTTAATTATGTTCTAGTGATTGATTCTTGCTTGTTATGACTAGATCTATGATTGGGTAAAACTGCTTTTTTAGATCTGTGGCGAATTTATAGTTTTTCGAAAAATCAGGGCTTTTATGCAAAAATCGCAAAACACGATAATTAGGGCTGAAAATTTAATTTTCTGTTTCTGGAAATTTTTGAAAAATCTGGGTGTTTTCTGAAAATCTGATCGCACACTATTTTGGACCATTTTGCAATTTTCAAAAATTCGAGGACTGTTTTGTAATTTCCGAAACTTCAGGGGTCTGTTTGCAAATTCAAAAATTTTCTGGATTTCAAAATTTTAATTTTCTGCTCATTCTGTCCGAAAACTGTTTTGGGGGTATTTTGTAATTTTTCAAAAGTTTTGGGGTCAAAAGTGCAATTTCCGAAAGTATAGGGGCCGAACTGCAATTTTCAAAAGTTGAAAAAATCAGAATCTGAAATTAAGGCAGAAAAGTTGTTTTGTTTATCCGAGAATTTATTTTGTCATAATTAGTAGTGACTAAAAAGCAAGAATCATAGGAAGTTAGTTTTAAAAGGTGTTTTAAAATTAAGATAGAAGAAAGTAAAAGTTGTTTACATGTTTCTTTGCTCTACGTGAACTGTTTACGTGGTTTTCGATCGCGCCGAGCCTTGCCCTTAGGTTAGATGTGATTGGTTTAAATTTAATGCATGGTTTTTATTGGGCCTGCGAGCCTGTTATTATTTTTGGGCCACTTTGAGCCTTTGTAATAGAATAGGGCTTTACTGCTTTCCTAGTTTAGGATGGAGGCCCATTTACAAGCAAGGTGGGAGCCCAAGAAGAATTGAAGGCCATGTATGCGTGGTACATTGTGTAATAGCATAGGTTCTTTGAGAACCCTTTAGATTGACCAATTGGGCCAACATCATTGGCTCGATGATGGCCCGCATAGGAGGCTCCCGATCGAAAACATATTGTGGTAGTATGCATGCTAGGCTTGTATGGCTTTTATTTATTAGTCGATTTATGATTGCTTGTGTGTTTGCGCGCTAGAATCTAGATCGTAAATAAAAGATAAAGCATAATTGAAGCGGTGAGATCTCGAGGAGAGTTTCTTCAAACTTTCAAAACGAAAATTCCCCTCTCGAATAAATATTAAGTCATATTGGGTTAAATTATAAAATGAGGTTTTATAAAATCCAAGCCTTCCATTAATAGGGACTAGTGTATGTTGTTTACTTATCGATAGAGGTGATCCAGAGTCTGGCACCCGAGTCGAAGAAAGGGGCAATGCACGAAATTCCTTGATTCTAGTTTTCTTAAAACTTGACAAGGGTAGGGACTGGTCGGGACGTGAAAATCGACCGATAACTAGTTACGGAGAATTCATGACCGGGCTCGTTGCTTATCATGATTAATGGGTTAGACTTAACGCGTAGTAACATTTATGATGTAGCAGTGCTAGATAAATGCGAAAAACGAGGCAAAATAACTTGAAGGTTGTGTAGTAGACACAATTGGTAATATGTATACCTACCTAGGGAATTAATTGTATGGCCACGAGTCGTGGGTGCAACTAATTGCTGCTGGGACGTCAAGACCTACTAGGAAATAGATTTTTCCCGAAACTAGAAGGGGTTGCTGTTTCGATAAAATAGTGGGAGAACTTTTTCGATAAAAAGTCCAAATTTCGTTAATTATAAGTATTAATATTAAACCTGTCTGCTTATAGTTGTCTGTTTTTAAATGTTAGCCATTTACCATCCACTATCCGATCCTCGATGCGTTTAAGAACCGAACCAACTTTGAAAAAGGTGATGTGCAATTTCCTCTACGAAACCGACATGGCTAAGTTTGACAATGTTAGGGAATATTGTTCTTACTTAAGCAAGACATTCGAGCTGATCAAAGGGTTTGGAGCCCAATTGACTCTCGAAGATGAGATAACGATAACCCTTCAAGGATTATCTGAGACCTTCACTCATTTTATGCAACATTGCGTTATTCCGCCTGATGGAATACAGACAAAGCAATTGCATGAGTTGTTAGACAAATATGAAGAAGCTCATCAACGTGGTTTTGGTCTATATGATTGGAATTGCCCTCTGTGTAAGTACGAAGAGAAAATAAGGAAGCTTGTTGAAAAGGATTTCCTGGAAAGACTTGACTACGGTATGACTTTTTAAGTTATACACTTGTTGAATCTTTTTGATGTAAGACATCTGATTAAAACTTTCATTTCTGTAAAAGCATTTACAGGCGATGATAGTCTTCCCGCTCAACCTAAAAGGAGGAAAATCCTTGAAAGGGAGATGCAAGTAGTGCAGAGCGAGATGAGGAAACTGGAATTCCGGGACTGGGTCAAGGAAGAATTGTACCTAGACATTCCTTTTTAGCAAAGAAGTTTTTCTTAGTTTTTCGTATTAGCATGAGTTTTAAGTTTTAGTTTACTTTGAGTATTATTTCACATTTTGTACGAGACATTATTGCTTTACCATTGAGAAATGGAATTTATTTAATTAGAGCAATTTAACTTTGTACAAATGTCGATGTTTTGAAACATAGAAATAAACAATGATAAACAAATCAAAAACTTTGAAAAACTATGTGCTAAATCGAAAACAAGCAAAACAAACGAGATAATCGTTTACGCTTGAAATGTTCATTCTGGACATTCTTCCTAAAGAGAGATGCGAAAGGGAAGTTTTATTTACTGTTCCTGAGATAATGAACTTGAGTAAAATCGGAACTTTCAAATCTTGAAGGAATGATAACCGAAGAGAAGGATTGCTAAGGCATTCCAAAACATTTCAATCGACATGAACTAAAAGCACTAGTTCAAAAGAAATCTACTTCATATATACTTACGATTTCAATCGTTAAAGTATATGTGTACTTGGCTGAAGTACAATTCTGAAACTATTGAAGTAACTCAATAGACGTTTTGGAAATGAAGTAACTAGATGCATTATGTCGAAAGCAATTTGATTTAATCAAACCTGCTGAAACATAAGCAACTTAACACCTCGATTATCTAAGACGAGAATAGAATTCTCATGAAGCAAATCAAAGAAAAAATCGAACTTTGTTTGATTCACGACTCTGATCTTGCTCAGTTTCCTTTATTCAAATTAGGGGATACCTTCCCTTGACTCTTCAAAGATACTTGGTATAGTATATTTCGAAGTAAGTCCTTACATCGCCATGTCTTTTAAGACATAGCAGAACACCCTTATATGAGAAATTAGATGGTAGATCTAGTTCATATAATGTTTATGGGGTATTCAACAAAACCCATTGAATACCTGTTCCACGACAATGAGAAACGAAAAGAATCTCGTAAGTAGCTTGTTCCTCTGTTGACAAGACCTTGTCAAAGGAAATAAGGAACGTCGTAGAACTTGATGAAGTACAAGGATTGGACCCGTCCCCATGAACAGTGGGAGTAAACACTGAAAACTGCTGAATCAATCCATGCACAAAGAAATCGTAATCTGATCAAAAATCGTAAGGAACTCAAAATTCCATTTTACGAAATTGAGAAATTGGATTCTAATCAAAGATTACAAAGAGATTATGTTAAACATGATCTAAGGGATATGGCACATAGCCATAAGATTCGAAGTTGAAAACTTTGACTCACTTAAATGGCAATAGGTCATTATTCAAAAGTCCTTTTAGGATTGATGAAAATGCCTTATATCCATTAACTACGTCAAAATTCATTTCGAAACTATTAGCCATAGAAAAGTAGTTTTGACTACCGAAGGCATGACTATTGGATATGAATCCTGCATCTCACAATTGAAAATTGATGAGAAGATCTCTATTCTAATCCAAAGGTCGATCTATGACTTTTTCCCAAATTTGGAACATGCAACTTGATAGTTGATCAAGAATGTTGAAGTTGTCAAAAGGCATATAGATTCCAAATGTGCAAAAGAATCAGTGGGAGTGTAGTTGAGTTCGAAACGCAACAAGATGATGTTCTGTACATCAAACAAGATATAAGCATATCAGAAAAGCACAGACGAAAGCGTGTTCTTCACGCAATTCTCCATGATAAGATTTGGAATTACATCTCACGTACTGGCAATACGTATCTATGGTAGATAGAAGGAAGAAGATGTAGTAATTTACCAAATCAAAGTACAAAGACTATATTGATTAAATTCAATATGGAAGAATCCAAGAAAGGATTGTTTCCAAAAGAGACAAAAACTCTCTCACTTATTTAATGAGCCCTAAATTAATGAGTGAAGAAGTAACTGTCTCAAGAAACCTAATGCTTTGGCATTTGGATTGCATGTAGCATGCAAAGTCTTGTACTAGACCTGACTCGTCGAAATGCTTTGAACGAGCTACTGATAGTCAAACACCAGTAAAGGACACTGGTCTACCATAAAAGCAAATCCTCGAAGATAATTAAAGGATGCGACGCTGGTCTATGGTAGTAGTGGAGAATTGAAACTCGAAGGATTTTTTGAAATTCGAGATTTCCAGTCTGAAGTGGATAATTTATTCTGTTTTGATAGAGCAAGGTAAATTGGAAGGAATTCCAATAATATACCATTGCCGATTCAAACAAGAATAAAAGGGCACCATTATGATGCTGCACAAAAGAAAGTGTTTAGATGAGAAAATTTTCATCCAACGACTGGATGAAATACCTAGCATGACATTTGCCCATCATAATCTTAGCCGATTTAGATGAGGCAATTGCTCAATGAATGGAAATCGAGATCTCACCTATAATCTGAACGCAATACCGTATGATTGAACTAGTCATGGGTAGTTGAGACGAGTAGAAGTATTACTTCATCTCGACAAAGACAACTTAGCAGATCCACTAATTAAGCTCTCTCACAAATGGTTCGAGGGACATCTTAGTATAGATGGGTCTTAGAAATGTTGTGATTGGCTTTAGGGCAAGTGGGAGATTGATGGAATAGTGCCCAGCAAGCCAATGTTAATTAGCTTGTTGAAGTACTGTTTTCTTATGGTTTATAATTAATAAGCCGTTCATTCATAGTATGTGAAACTGAACAATGGCCAACTTCATCTCTCGCGAACCTATCTAAGCGATTGGATGAAATCCTGAGGTCACAATAGACTATGGGACGATTCACTTCAGTACTGAGTGCAATCATGAAACAGTCTCAAAGGTCGTGATCTTAAAACCGTTCCAAGTCATAGATTCCAAACGAGACGGGGTATCGTAGGAATCGTCAAGACTTGTACAAATATGCATGATTCACATGGAGTGAATTTGTAGAGTTTCATGAGCAAGGAATTTGAGTCCAGTGCATATGAGTAGGTGGTTCAATGGAGGATTGAACGCATCGAACGACCCGAACAGAGAAACCCATTGTGGAAGCGCATGACGCATATCGGTGATGGGATGTTTCTCAAGGCTTATAATAGTGTACGATTTAGTCCTTAGACTTGAGGTGCTAGGGCGAATTCGGTGCACAAGTGTGCGTACTTAGATTTAGGTACTGGTCACGTAGCCTGGCCACAAAGTGCCTAAGTTGGGTGCGTACACGACTGTACGCGAGTGGTTAGTACTAAGAAAGGATCTATCGACTCATCCTGATAAGATGAGAGTATTTCCTGTACGTTCTTCGATAATATGTTCCTAGAAATCCATGGCCATGGTTGGTGACGAATTTGGAAGGTATTTCCAAATTAGGCAGTCACACCGGAATTATTATCCAGAATTAGAAAGTACAGTATCGAGATAATTAGAGGTGCCGATCAATTCACACACCCTAGGTCTCGATCGGGAAATCATCGTGGAAGGACCGTATGTACATGGCAATTATAAGAGGTGAGGTTCACAATAAATCAATTCACCTTTGATTGGGCTTCATGGGCTTGTGGCTAGACATCGACCATGAAGTGTGGGTACTCCGGAATTAATAGAGGATTTAATTCTAGGAGTGGTCAATTAAGAGTAGTTTAATTGATCGGAGCATTTAATTGCTCGTTAATTAAATCACGAAAGTCGTGGGCCTGCTGCCAGTTGATGGTGAACCCAGAGGGTCACACACAATACAATTGGACGGTGACTGTCTAAAAGGAAAGCAAGTGATTTAAAGTTATTAAATCAAGATGATTGAATTATGGTATTAATTCAATTGGAGATTATTGATTAGATGACTAATTGATTAATTGATAATTAATTAATTAGAGTTATCTGATTAATTTTGGAATTAATTAAAGTAGTTAATTAATTGGAAGAATAAATAATTAACCAATTTAAGTATTGGATAATTATGGGTTGATTTTGGAATTATCTAAAATTAGGGGGCATGGGCGATTTTAGTAGTTAAAAAGAAAAGGAGTTTTGTTTCTTGAAAAGCAAGTTTGAAGAGATTTATCAAATCTCATATTCCTAAGGATAAGGAATGAAGATTTGATAAACAAGGAAAGGAGATCTTTTTGGAGAAGGACTCTTCTCCTATAAATACTCCTTCTCCTCTTCATTATTAAAAGCTAACCAAGTTGCACTCAAAGACAAGAAAACTTTTGAGAGAAAAACAAAATACTTTTGCTGAAAATTGAGAGAGAAAAATCGTGTGAGGAAAAGATTTTTCGACAAGAAATTTTAATTGCAAAAATCGCCCCAAGGTTTTCGCCCCTAAACCCTAGTCGCCCAACCTAGCTTTGGCCGAACCCAAATCGGACCAAACCTGACCCTGGCCGAACCCTGCTCGGACCAGATCTGTACTTGGCCGAACCCTGCTCAACCACATAAGTCCTGTGGGTCGATTCTTCCATTGGTGTCTCCGTTCCTTTGCTGACAAACCTGCGAGATCCAGTTCGTAGCCTAAGACTTGTAGGCGTCACTACAATCCGATTGGTGTGGACTAGCTTTGGAGGTGAGACATATGGATCACTCTATCTGTGGATCGAACCAAACACTTGGAGGACACGGCAACCACAACTTGGTGGTCAGGTAATTTGCGATTAACCCCCTCGTGTTTTAATTGATGTTTGATTCATACCTATTCGTATAATAACTATGGAGAAAGAATTCATGGGACTGTTAGGAACTCGAAAAATTTTAAAATTCCGCACTCTGTTGTATTGACAATCGAGCCCTACCCAAGATATCCCAACAATATTTTCATGGATGGTGGAATCACGTGGTCTCCTTTGAGGCGAAGGATCTTGTCGGCCAACAACTGATCGAATATGGCCTCTGTTTTCGAGACGTCGAAAGAATATCGTCTTTCCCTGTCGGTTTTATATTCAGCGTCTCGACGCACCAAATTATTTGTCACCTTGATAGTAGGTTGAGGTTCTTTCGGCTTGGCGAGAGCCGAACAGACGGTGTTCTTAGGGCAGACCACTTCTGCCAGTCCGATCTCGATACCCT
This sequence comes from Penstemon eatonii, assembly GCA_038501285.1. Lineage (NCBI taxonomy): Eukaryota > Viridiplantae > Streptophyta > Magnoliopsida > Lamiales > Plantaginaceae > Penstemon > Penstemon eatonii. Next base: position 39,374,723 of record CM076711.1, on the reverse strand, counting down.
GTTGCTCAATTGGTCTGTTGACCTGATTGATCTGCTCCTCACTAGAGTCGGCCATACCCACTTGATAATAACTTCCTCTAGGCTGTCGGCCGTTCTCGTCTCTCAATACTCGTTCATAACGGACCGCGTGATCGGTCAACTCGAACAAGTCCTCGTGGTATTGTGCCATCATGATCTTTCGTAATTCGAAATGCATGCCATGGATGGCAATTTTGATGCATTCCTTTTCTGGCAACGGGATGGCGCAGAACCCCCAGGCCCTGATGAACTTCTTCATGTATTCCTCGACAGTCTGTCCTGTCAGTTGTCTCATATTCGATAGCTCGATGACAGATACCTCGAGCGGGGCCTGATAGTGGTTCATCACAAAAACTTTTTCCATGGATGGCCAATCGAGGACCGATCCAGGGCGTACCAGTGGAACGCCATTCCCGTCAGGGAGTTGGGAAATATTTTCAATTTTAACTCGTTTGTCATTTTGCCACATTCTAAAGAGAATCGAGCCAGATGCTCTGTGGCAGACTGTGATCCCTCGCCTGAAAACAATGTAAAATTCGGCGGTCTGTAGTTCATTGGGAACGGGATCTGATCGATATACTCCGGGTGAGGCTTATTATACCTCGCTGCCCTGTTTCCCTGTCTCCTGACAAACATTTCTTCAGCTTGGTTCACCGTCAAGAGGTCTTCTGGCCCCTCTACAGCTCGATGAACAGTCCTGTCATAAGCCATTGAGTTGGCCTGATATCCTTCCTGGCCGTGTCCGACGGCCTCTAATCGGTCCTCTTCGGACCTGCCCCCCGACTTTTGACGGGTGTTCCTTGCCTTGGAGGTGCTTCCTTTGTTTCTTTCTTGGACATTAGATTGTCCGTTGCCTTGTTTGTAAGGCGTTTCGTCCTTCGATGAACTTCCCCCGATCTGGATTGCGGGGCCTTTGCCTTTGTCGACGGCAGTCCTCTGCGGCCCAGTCCAGGCCTGCGCTTGTATGCCGTTGGCGAGAGCATTGATTCTCTCTTCGAGTGAGGTCATCTTTGCCTCTAAGTGCATCAAGGAGTTATTTACAGTGTTGCTGGCTTCTGTATTGGCCTGACTAGCAGCAGTGGCCGAGCCTAGCATGTTTTCAAACTTGCTGACAACGTTAGACCATTTCTCCTGTTTGGTCTCAAGGTCCCTGGTGAAGTTACGGACCTCTGCAGTCAGCTCCTCGATTATGTCGGCTCCTTCCATAGTCAATGCAACCTTTGATAGATTTTCCAAAGTATGCGTTAAGTCAGAGCGTGTCCTTGTCAAGGTTGATCGAGTCCTTCGTGGTACCTGTGATGTCATCTGATGACAACCAAACAATAACAACTTAGTATCAACTGATTGACTGTTTGGCAAAGAGATAATCAAGTGTCAGCGAGCCAAAGTTGGCTGATAATCGTTTCATGGCAACTTAATTAAAACACAGAATCATTTTCATGCCCCCCGAGCCATAAAATTGTGTGGCTGGTGGGGTTTTTGACAAAAAGATTTTCAAGTCCCACTGGGCGTGCCAAAATATTGTTTGCTATAAATTTTGCACAAAGATACACCTCGACGTCGAGCGACCCTTGGCATCGAGAAGTGCCAAAATATTATTTGTGTTAAAGTGGACGTCGAGGGATATTTGGCATCAAGGGGTTGATATCGAGGGATGCTTGGCATCGAGGAACACCAGAAAACTGTTTGTTATCAGCCTGTCAGTGAATCCCTCGACGAGCCAATAGCTCGATGTAAAATACCCCGATATGATGTAAGGTAAATGCGGGCGTGCCAATGTTTGTGCGTGCAAACATAACGATTCAAAATCAGACATGTTGATATCAGTGAATTAATAATATAAGTGTCTTGATACAGACATATTGATATCGAAATGAGTTGTCCTGATAAGGCTGACTTCTAAACGATTGCGACAGAGTAGGCAAACACTACCCCTAGTCTTTTCTATGCCTGCCTGGCCGCAGGACTTAAACAATTCATGAAAATCTTTATTAAATGCCAAATTTTATGACCAATCAATAGCCTGCTCAACATATCAACGGATTTGTAAATCAGCAAACATGTTGACAGTCAATCAGTTTCAACAAACACCTTGACAGAAAACATCAGCTTGACAGAAACAGCAAATCAATGAAAATTCATCGACGTAAAGTATATTTATGCAAAAGAGTCAAGACATACGGGCCAAACTACGTCCATTAATAACAAAAGAATACTGGCAAGTTCCCCGACGTACGAATGTTACAAAAATATACAAAACGATGAGTCTCCTGTTTCGGCATAATCTGCCAGATGAGTTGATAAATCAAATATGCTCTGAAAATTGACTCCTTGATCGGCAGGTAAACCTGCCGATGAGCTGATAAAACATTATAGAACAACTTGTTGACAGAAAGTAACATTGACGACGGAAAACCGCCGTCAATGGTTCTCCCAACCTTGATGGGTGACCACCAATCGGGCTCCTGATCAGCGGGTGGCCACTGAAAAGGGCATCGACAGAGCAGATGGCTACTCAGCCGATAGCCGTCAAGAAGATGGCTACTTGACGACGAGCTCATCAGGCAGATGGCTACTCGATGAGTTTATCATATAAATACGTGGGCACTTACATGACAGTTAACAGCGAGCTATTTGCTGATATGAGTAGTTTCGCTCGAGACAGTGTCAGCTGACGGCGGAAGACAGCGGCAGCGGCGGCGGCGGCTGGCTTTGAGCGGCGGCTGCGGCGGCGGCGGCAAGACTTCAAGCTATCAGGGATTACTGGTGGCTGAGGAGGGACAGACTGATATCGAGGAGTTAGCAGGCTGATAACTTGACAGAAAACAGATTGTTATCTGCTTGCTATCAAGGTTTCGCTCGAGACAGCTTCCTGACGGCGGAAACAGCTGCGGCGGCGGCTTACTATCGGCGGCGGCGGCTATTTTTTCAGCGGCGGCGGCGGCGGACTTTGGGTGGCGGCGACGGCAAGTTTTCAGGCGGTCAGGGGTAGCTGGTGATTGAGGAGGGACAGTTGATATCAAGGGATTGACAATTGTTTGCTGAAAAAGAAGCAGCGAGGTGCTGGACTTCCGGTGAGGCGTTGAGCCGATCAGTGTAGACTGAAAAGTTGTTGATTGAGTTGTGTGTTCTCCGCGTGTAGCAGCCTCCTGTTGTATTTATAGCTGCTGGAAAATGAGCTGATGGCTGTCAAGTAACCTCCTGATGGCCGAAAATCAAGGAACTGATGGCCACTTTCTTACTTCTCCCACTACTTTGCTATTTCCCACTACCTCCACTATTTCAATGGTGGTTCTCTCTTTATGTTTTGCTGAAAATTAAGGCTAATGGTAGTTGAGAAGAAAGAACGTGTGTTTTATTTAATTTGAATTTGAATTAAAGATAACTAATTAGATATGTTTAAGGAAGTTGTTTTTTTAACCAACTAATATGGTTTAATCCTTTATTAATTATCTCTAATTAATATTAATCTTCACTTAAAATCCAATTTAGGCAAAAACACAAGCTGACCGATTTTTAGGCTGGGCCCAGGTCGGCTTCGGGCTGGTCGGACCATTTTGGCTTCGGGTCGAGCCATTTTGGTTTCATTTTGCAATTATAATTTGCCCATTTAACTAATTGCCCAATTAACTGATTAATGGCCCTATCTATCAAGTGGGCCACTTAATTAGACTTGGCCCAATTAATTAATAAACTTTAATTAATTAGTCCAAAAACATTTACTGAGTTAATTGGGCTTAATTAACCATAATTTGGTCTTAGTTGTTAATTAATTCAACTTAGCCCATAAATTAATTAACTTTATCAATTATCTAATTTATGTTTGGCCTAAGTATTAATTAATTGCAAAAACTGGGTCGAATTTTGAAATTGGGTTCGTGACCAATTCATTGGCTCGATTGGGTCTATTTTCGGTCCAACCTGGGTCCGATCTGGTTCGAACCATTCGGAATGACTTGGTTCGGCATTGTTGCCATTTTTTGGCTAATCATCGAGTCGTCATTCCTCGATTAATCGAGGGTGATTTTTTGGGTACAAACAATTACATTACTCCGGTTCATATTCAATCAATTGATTACATTAGTTTATTGGTGGAATTATTTACACCTGCTTAATTACTTATTTCCGATTCAAATAAAATCATATTGACGTACTTGGTTGCTTGCCTTCATCGTTCATCAATAGATTCCATTAGTTTATTATTTGAATTATGTTCACCTGCCTGCTTACATATCTCCGCAAAGTGATTGATTCACCAGCGTGCTTGGTTCCAATTGATTTCATTATTTTATTGTTTGAATTATTTGCACTAGCTTGCTTTCAATTCATACAATTTAATTTGCATTGATTCACTTGCGTGCTTGTATTCATCCGTAGCTATTGATCAGATTATTTTATTGTTAGATTTATTAGCACCAGCCTGCTTCACTCACGGTATTGATCAGATTATTTTATTGTTAGATTTATTTGCACCAGCCTGCTTCACTCACGGTTCAATTGCAAATACTCATTCATCACGAACTGCTGCATATCATTGGATTTACTTGCCATTGAATCTGTACTTGGTGTCTTTCGCATCAATTTCAATATTTCCTATTTTCTAAAATTTTCAGCGTTAACGTGCTGCTTGTTTGTGTTTTCAGCGGTAACTGGCTGATTTTTGTGAGTTTTTTTCTATACTCTTTGTTGTTGTAAGGTATGGCTGCTCCTACCTTATCTCCGTTGAAGAAGCCGATCCGTTTTTCGGACATGCTGAAGGGCAATTCATCATCTTCAAATCCTACGGGGAAAACTATAGGCCCATTTTGTTCACCTTTTGCTATGGACACTGATCCAAGAAGTAGAAACAAATCACTGATTAACATAGCAAAGAAGCCTCTAAGTGAGAGACGGATTGCACCTAAACCTCACTTGCTTCTTAAGGGAAAACCATTTATTCAGTTCTCAAAGGCTGAAATTGACCTGCTCTCTAAACCTTATGAGTTTCTGTTGGTGGGGAGATTCAATTATGGAGTTCCTGGATTTATGGCTCTGAAGAAGGCTTTTGCCAGCATAGGGTTGAAAGGGGAATGGAAAATTGACATGATGGATAAAAGGAATTTGTCAATCTTGTGCTCACTTGAGGAGGACTACACAAGGCTATGGATTAAAGGAAACTGGGAATTCTATGGATGCCCAGTGAAGATTTCGAAGTGGTCCTTAAACTATAAGCCAACCGAGGAATCATCTATAGTTCCTTGCTGGGTCTTTCTAAAGGGACTAGCCCCTGTTTTCTACGAGCCGGAGACCTTGTACGAGATCTGTTTTAGAGATGGAAAACCTTCAAGGACTGATGAAGCAACAACAAATAAGACCAACATGTTGGGGGCTCGAGTTTGTGTAGAGATCGATCTGTTGAAAGAACCTGTTTATGATATTACTCTTGGGCTTGATGAGGAAGGAAATGTGATTCATCAAGAGGTAGTTTATGAGAAGAGACCTCAATTTTGCTCGACTTGCAAGGTTACTGGTCATCCATCTAACACTTGTTCACAAGCAAAGGGTAAGGGAATTGCTATGGGTCCACAAGATAAGGTGCATCAAGACGCTACCAAGGACTTCACTCTGAGTTCTGTGCCAGAGTTTCAAAAGAGAAAATATGATCTTGGGAATAATTCAAAGAATCAGAAATTTGCTAGTAACAAAGCTCAAACAGACACTGAGGGGGAGGAAAAGTGGCAGCATGTTACAAGAAAAAACAAACAGAGGAGAAAAGTGCAATATGCAACTGATACTGAAACTAGCAATAAGGTGCCAAGTAAATTGCAACAAAGGTATGTCCCAAAACATAAATCTGGTTTACAGGGGAGTGCCACCCCTGGAAATGTTTTGTCTGATTGAAAGGGGACTGCCACCCCACTTATTGCGCATGATGGTTTACAGGGGGTGCCACCCCTGGAATTGCTAATAGTAAATCTGTTGTTGCTGTTGATGATAATGTGAATTCTGTGATGCCTGTCAATTTGAACTCTGTGAAGTTGACTGACGCTGTAAAATCAATTGATGCTTTGCCTGTTTTGAATGAGTCTAAGGAGAATGAGTTAGTCAAAGTTAAGGGCAAAGAAACTGAGGGGGGTAAGTCTGGATCTGCTGGTGGAAGTAAGTTAAAGGAAAATAATGATAAGTCTGATTCTGGTGGGGGGTCTAATGAAAAGTTAATTTGAAAACTGTGAGTAAAAACACTTTGACTGAACAATCTGTGAATGAGAAGGTTTTAAATGAAAACGAACTTGTTGTTGAAACTGTGTGTAGTCTTAAGGAAGTGTCTAAGGACAATGTCTGTCTTCATGCTTATGTTAAGGATAATTTCTTTTCCGAATAACTTACAATCGTTCGCTTTGTTAATTTCCGTTTCGCCTCGTTTATTTGAGGTTCGTTCTGCTCTATTTGTTTCGGTTCTTTCGAACTCAGTTGTTGTCGGTTAGGGTTCGTTTCCTCGATTGTAGTTCGGTTGTGTTAATTTGTGAATGATTGAGTATTGGTTGAATATGACTTCTGAAAGTGGTGATTCGTTGCAGTCTATTAGTGTTAGATTGAATGGGAAGAATTTTTCATATTGGAGTTATGTTATGAAAATTTCTTGAAGGGAAAAAAGATGTGGGGCTATGTTACTGGTATTGAGGTTAAACCGACAAAAGATTCTGGTGTTGATTATGCTAAATTGTTGGATATCTGGGAAACGAACAACTCGAAGGTTATTAGTTGGATCAACAACTCGGTGGAATGCTCTATTGGTATGCAATTAGCAAAATATGAGTGTGCAAATGATGTTTGAATCATTTAACAAAATTATATACTCAGTCTAATTTTGCTAAAAGGTATCAACTGGAGCATGATATACGTGCTCTTGAGCGAATGACATGGGTATTCAGGAGTTTTATACCTTAATGTCAAATCTTTGGGATCAATTAGCTCTCACTGAACCGGCAGATTTAAGAGGAAATAGTTCTTTCATCACCTATAGAGAAGAACAGAGGTTGGTTCAGTTTTTTATGGCCTTGCGCAATGACTTTGAAGGAATTCGAGGATCAATTCTACATCGCAGTCCTCTCCCCTCTGTTGATTATGTGGTGAGTGAATTATTGGCTGAGGAGACTCGTTTGAAGTCTCATTCGGGAAAAGGACTTCTACCATCTCCAAGTGCATCTGTATTGGCAGTTCCTTTCAGACCACCTGCAAATAATAGAAATCAACCTTATGTTCCACCTCCGCCCGATGAGTGTCGATTTTGCAAGAAAAAAGATCACTGAAAGTCTCAATGTCCAGTATTAATGAGATAGAAATCATTACAACAACAACAACCGTAACATCAGTCGCAACAACCACCATGGAGATATGGAAATCAACAGCGGCCTAACATGAATTCACGGCCTAACACTGCTGCTGTAGTGCCATGTTCCGATTCTGCTGGCTTTGGAGGTTCTCCTTCTTCGAACTCCTCTATGGATTCTCTTGCCGAGCAAATTTAGCAAATTCAGAAGATTCTTGCTATACAACCACATGCTATGTCTGCTGCCTCTGCTTCTCATATATGTTTGTCACCCCCTAGTTCCTCGGGTAAATCTCCCTCCACGTGGCTCCTAGATTCTGGAGCTTCTCATCATATGTCACCTAATTCATCTGTCTTTACTACTTTACATTCTAAACCATATGGTTCGGTTTCAACTGCTGATGGTACTCCTATGCCATTAGCAGGTATTGGTCCTATTGAAACACCGAATATGTCTCTTGATAGTGTCTATCACATTCCAAATCTTGCAATGAATCTTGTCTCTGTTGGTCAATTATGTGATTCTGGATACTCAGTCACTTTTTCCTCTACTTCTTGTCATGTGCAGGATCAACGATCCAAGAAGCTGATCGGGACAGGCCATAGGCAGGGGGGATTGTACGTTTTGGACAAGTTAAAAGAACCAGCAATTGCAGCCTCTAGTGTTGATTTTTCTTCTTTTCATTTAAATTCTTCAACTTCTCCTTTTTATTTGTGGCATTCTCGTCTTGGTCATATTTCAGCTCCTCGTTTAAAATATTTAGTTTCTAGTGGAGCTTTAGGAAGTTTGAAAACTACTGATATTTCTGATTGTTCTGGTTGTAAACTGGCAAAATTTGCTGCTCTTCCTTTTAATCTAAGTTTATCTCGTTCATGCACACTGATTTAACCGAATTTCGTCGGGTATGATTATATCAGTAAATAGGTGATGTTGGGGATTCACAATCAATATGATTTAAAGGGCTCTGTTACTTTATTCCAGATGGATCTATCTCCAGGAAAAACAACTAGATGGAACAATCAGTAATAAAGACAAACCATGAATATGAATATGAAGAAAAAGCTTTTCTTATTGAATAATCTTAGATCCTATTGTAATGCAGGCGTAAGTTGAATATGTCAAGGTGTGTAATACAATGATTAACTAGGTATTTATATCACATTAAACCTAGCTTTACAAGGAAACATAATCCTAATAGGACTCGGCCCAATTGTCCTTCTTGAGTCCGGATTGTAGTCTGCTTGTTGAGGAGAGTCGTATTCTACCGGGTCGATAAGATGATCCCGAACTGACTTGTCTGGTCGAACCGATCTTTTATACTTCAGTCGATCCGCACATTATAAGGGGTGCGAAATAGCCCCCATCAGTACTCCCTCACTTCTTCGAGCGTATATGTAGTAAAGCTCGTAGAAGTAGACGGTTTCTTACGTCTGTTATTTTCTATGAGTCGTGCCTCGTTAAAAACCTTACTTAAGAAAAAACCCTGTGGGAAAAAATCCTAAGGAAAAGAGTGCTACGCAACATAGATAGTCGTTCTCTCTTTCCAATTATGAACCGCTACGCGTCGCTTTGGGGAGACCCTTCATCTTTTTTCGTTTTCGGCGGGAAAGTGATTAGTTGTGAGGAGTTCGAAACGTCTTTTCACTTCTCAGTATAAATAGGTGACTAAAGTTTGTCATTTTTACTTTATACTTCCTTTCACGTCGCAGTCATTTTCTTGCTTAGTCGTTCATCATTTAATGTTTTCCTCTTATCGACTTATATCCTTCGAGGATCCAACAAAAATGGCTTCTATAAGAAAATCTTCTTCCTCCTTTAAGGAGAATGTCACTCCCATTATCGAGGAAGGGTTGCATTCTAATCCTTCGAGCGAGCAAACTGGAGTTTCAGAATTCATTGTCCCTGCCGAGGATATCTTTAAGGTACAAATTCTTTCTGATATGGACGTCGCTGCCCGAGCCAAGAAAGGCAAAGGCACAGCTCCTCAAATTTCTGAACCGATTGAAGATCTAGCTTGTGCTTAGACTGTTGATACTTTCTCTGAGGTTGTGAACAATTATGCCAAGTATTTCCCAGAGGGTTCCGAGATAGTTCTTCCTTCTCCTTCTGATAGGGTTACATCGCCGCCGGAAGGATGTCCCGCCTTTTACACGGCCCATTTTAATAGTGGTCTGCGTCTTCCGTTGTCTGCCCTTTTTCTTGATATTCTAAGAATATTCAGTGTGTCCTTGACTCAATTAGTCCCCAATTTCGTGGCCTTCGTGGTTTGTTTTTCTGTTTTGATGATAGCGAAAGGATTCCAACCCTCCTTTCGTAATTTTACGCAATTGTTTCGCTTTAACATTTCTAGTTCCTCCAATCGCGGATATTTCTTCGCTAGCCAGAAGCCTAGTCGGGCAATCTTTGACTCCCCAGTTTCTAGCAACCCTTCTTGGAAATCTCATTTTTTCTTTGTTCGTCCACCCTCTGATCTTCATTTGGCGGATGGCTCAACTACGCCCTTTTCGTGGGATCATGACTCCAAGTGGTTTCATGGAGGTCGTCTGCCGACCGGTGAACTTATTCCTGACGATCCTCAATTTATTGGTGAAATCCAGGCTATGCTTGCCAATAAATATCAGAGTGCTCTTCTTATTGGGGAAGTTTTCCTTCGCAAAGCTGGATTGAGTACTCATGTTTTTCCAATCATTTCGTCATCTGAAACACTTGGTAAGTAGTTTTTTTCAGCATGACGTTGTGATGATCTCTTTTCTGCAGAGGGTCTGACTTTGACCGTGTTTCCTTTTCAGCTCATATGGTAGAAAATTCCCGACATTCTTCAAAGGGAAAAATGGTGTTGTCTAAATCCAGCAAAACCATAGAGAATGTTCCTATCGAGCAGAGAGCATCTCAGAAGAGAAAATTGGAGTTGAGTCATGACTCAGAGGAGAATAGAGAGGAATCTCCAGATTCTTCTCAAGAGTCTCCAATTCGTCAGGGGACAGGATCCGGTTATCCCCCTCTCCATCTTAGGACATCTTTGGGTATACGCGGATGTCGCAGCTGGTCGATGCCTCATCCTAATGACAACCCGGTGGAGAGAAAGAAGAGTTATTATGGTCGTTCTGGTAATGATCTTTCTTTTCTCGGCGATAATCATCCAAAACCTACTTTGGTCGAAATGATCGAGGATCATTTAGAGGGAAAAAGAGCCGCTGGCTATCCTGAGAATGATTCTTTAGTTCACGATGAGAGTGAAAATGCAGTGGATAAGGCCACTCGTGTTCTTTTGTCCGGCGTTTTTACTCGTGACGTGAATAAGCTTCTTCGGAAGGATCCTTTGGAGAAATTTCAGCGAGCTTCTCTTTATGCTGAAAAGGTGATCTCCTTTTAAGTGTGCTCATATGGTAATTTTTCTTCGAGGATCATTTTAGTTTGTTAACTCATTTCTATTTTACCCCTTTTATTTTATTTTTAGACCAAGACTTGTTTGGCATCATATGCCTATGAAACTGCTCTCTGGAAACAACAATGTGAGTTTCTTGAAGAGAAATATAAAACTTTACTTCATAAGTCTTCTGATTCGGAGGTTGGTCCCTCAACGACTTCTTCCGTTCCGATCGTAGAGACTGGGGCTACGGGGACGGATGATCAGGAGATTATAGACAGGGTTCTGGAGACTTCCCGCGCTCAAGAACAAGCTACCCAATTAGCTAAAAAGTTGGAAGAGTATCAATTTCAAAGTACTGCTCGAATTAGTGAGTTGGAATCCCAAGTATCGAGTCTTCAAGCTTCTCTAGAGGAGTATGAGAAGGACATTCCTCTTAGTTGACACAGGGATCGTTATGGCCGAAATCATGATGAAAAGGTGATTCGTGAATTCCTCAGCTCTCCTGTTCATACAGCGCTGGTTATCAGATGATCGGTCCACATTTAGAAAGCACGTTCAAGAAGGCGATTCATCAGTTGGTCGCTTTTGAAATGATAGACGGTCGTCGAAAGGAATATTTTAAAGCGGCGCACATTCGGCTGAACCGTTATGGCGAAGTATATTCTCCTTCCGAGCTTCCGGACGTCGTTTATCAAAATTTTCCTTTGGCTCACCTTGTTAAAGAGTTTGGAAAACCATTGCCGATTCCTCCTTCAGATATTAACGATGAGGTCGATAACAATTTTATCGATCCAGAGGAAGGAGAAGAAGATATTGACACATCAGAAGAAGGAGACGTCGCTAGCAAACAGAAGATTCTGGAAGGCAACCAAGCTGTGTGATACTTTGATCTCTGAAATAACTTTTGTAATTGTTTACCGTAGGTTTAATTGTAATATTACTTTTTTATCCTTTTGTAGATAAACGTTTTGTATTCTGACAGTCACGTCCTTTCGTGTTCTCTGTAATAATTCAGACAAGTCATTAACTTTGCCGTAATCATTATGCATACGTCGTTTCAAATTCTAGTGTTTGTTCCAAGGCTAGTTTCTGTATTTCGCGCCCTTTCTTTGGGTCTATCGCGTCTTTTCGTATAGTATAAATATAAAAGGTAAAAACTTGACTCGCTATTTACCGCTTTACTTATTTCTTTAACAGCATACTCTTTCTTCAGCAGGTCGATAAACTTTCTCGATATCTTAATTTTACTTTTTGAACTCCGATCATGAGTAATCTTTTTGGTAACACATCGAAGCGTCCTTCCCGCGAGAGCGCTAGGAATGCTAGACCGAAAAAGTCTCGAACAGAGGGGCCCTCGATGGAACCTCCTCGTTCGTCCTCCGTTAGTAGGTCGGCGACCGATATTCATGTCGTCCCTTCTGAACCTTTTTCTGTAGTCAGTTCATCTTTTGTACAACCAAACTTTTCTTCTTCTGGTGAAGTAGGAAGGAGGCCTTCCCCTGTTCGGGTGGCCTTTGGCGATTCATCATTTATGGAGCAAGCTTTCGACGTACCGTTTCCTTCAGGCACTTCTGCTTTTGAACATGGCACATACGAACATGTTTCTTTTAATTCCCTTCATTTTTCTACTTCTGCTGCTCCGGTTGTCAGCGGGGGCCAAGTTGGTGCTGTCTCGGAGGTGATTAATGAGGGTTCCTTTGTAAATCCCTCCACAACACAACCTATCTCTAAAGATTTCCCTGATTATTTGTTTAATGATACTACTGTGATGACTACTTCTTTTGAATCTGGCGGGCCGTCCGGAGGTCGGACTGGATCAAGGTCTGGTCGGCGGACCGTTATCTCAGCTTCGGGTAAGGAAACCTCAGTGAGTCCTAACGAGAGGCCATCCCCTCGGATGTTAGATGACCACTGCGTTCTCGAGCAAGTTAAGGACATTATGCAGTCGGTGACTCCACATCCTGATGGTGTTCCTTTTGGTAGTGAACTGCCTGGCTCTGTTGAGCCCGATGCTTTGTCCTGGGACCTGGGCATGAGCACTATTTTGCCTGCCGAGTTGAGTAAACTCGAGGTTACCCCCAATATTCGCCTTGTTCAGTCGCTAGTGAAGATATGTGAGCAGGTAAATATATTTTGATTATTTTTCCCGCTTTTATTTTGATTGCCTTGTTATGTAAGCACTTTTTTCTTTTTCAGGCTAAGTATTTTGCACTTCAGCTGGGTGTGGAAAATGACGACCTGTGGATCAGAAAAGATGCCTATCAACATCGTTTGGAGTCGGAGACAGCGAAGGCCGCAGGGCTGACCCTACAACTGCAGCTTGCCAAAGATGATCTTAAAAAATTAGAGGAAGAGAAAGTCGTCCTTGAGAAGGAGAAAAGTGATTTGGTTCAGGCTGCTGCCCTGGCGGAGGAGTCTCGTCGGCAGGCCTATGAAGAAGGTTATGAAGCCGGTTATCTAAAGCGTCAGGAGGAATTGATGGCGTTTGCAGGTAACTTGACTTCTCTGAGGAGTGCTTCTGCTAGGCGGCCTGGTGATAACAATCCTTCTCAATGACCTTTTTTTTTTTTTTTTTAGCGCCCAACCTTCTGTGTGGCTTTTTGTGCTGAATTTTTGTACGGGGAGAATGAATTTATGAAAATGATAATATTTTATGACTAGATCCTCATCTTGATCAGTTCTTAGTCATTAGATATCTTTTGTTATGCACATTTTGCTGTTATACATGAAAATAACTTCTTGAAATAATCAGCATAGACTAGCTTACTTATCTGATATCGGTCTTCTGGGAGGATGTCTGATTTTCGAAAAAAGTAGCTTAGTCTTGCTCGAGTAACTGAATGATATAGCGTTTGTTCTGCAAATCAAACTTTTTGAATCAAGTATAAGAATGAATGATCAACCAAGCGTGATCCCTTATGGTCGTCCAGAAGTCGTGTTAGTCATAAAAATGTGGACAGTAGGCCGCTCGTGTCGATAATTGATTGAATAACTGTTTAAGGAACGTTCAGCGTTCTAGTCGACGTTCGATCAATGCCTTCTAAATTTGTCCTTTTGTTATGTATATCTTATATAAGGAGGCTATTATTCCTTCTGTTGAACTCTGCTTTTCTCATCATAGGTTTAAGTTTGCGGAGAAGATATCGTTCTACGTATCTTCTTAGAAATCCATGTTTGTCTGTACTGATTGTAAGTACCTTGTCCTTCAGATAAGGCAACCAGTGTACCAAATATATCAAATATCTTGATATGGGAGGAATTGGAAAATGTAAACTTATTTGTTAGATCCAGTCTGTTCAGACCTCCTTCAGCAATTCTTTGGAATGTTAGGCAGTGATTTTTTTGTAGTCCTGAATAATGACGACTATTTTCCTGATTTCCGTGTCAGATTTCATGGATTCCAATAGAGTTACTGTATAGCCTATCAATAATTTTTCATATAATTTATGAGGCAGTGACGACCCCCATATGGTGTAGGGTTAGGTCTTATGCCTCTAGGCGATCCAGTATTTTTTATAATGGTGTAAACTTGCATGCCTTCGTTGAGGATCTCGAGCTCTTACCGAGCGACTAGCATATATGAGTGTGTAAAACTTTCCTGGTCTGAAGCTCTTTTAGATCTGCTTTATTGAGCATTGATCGCTTCGATCTTCTTTCTCTTTTATCACCGATTCGTTGAGTCGATCAGGGAGGCGCCGTTCCAACTTATTTGCATTTATTACGGGAAGTCAAAAGATCGCATTTCTGTCCCTTGATCAAATCTCCATCCAGCCGTAGGATTAATTAGATATATCCCTATAAATAGGAAGGCGGTTTCCATATTTCAATTGTAACTCTCAAAAAGGATGGAGGTATCAGTTTCCTTAGATTTCATTTTGCCTTCTGATCCCATAATATTCAAAAAGTCACATTATCGTGATTCATATCTCAATAACTTAAATTTTGTCTGCCTTGTACTGACGGGTCCCATGGAAGCCCTACCTTGTACTGACGGGTCCCATGAGGCCTCGAACTTTGTATACACGGGTTTGAGGTCCGTGATTTCTGTTTGCACATGGATGGTTCATACGTACCAGGCACCGCCGTGTTTGCATGTTACCTCCGGATCGATAGACCGCCGGGGTGTGCTGGTAAATTTTTTCTTCTTCGACGGTCCTTAAGAGATGCTACTCTAGAGTAAATTTCAACCCCATCATACCAGTAGTATCTCCTTCTAGGTGAGTGGCTGTTACCGGGCATCTGGCTGGTAATGGTCATTTCATCTGGAAGAACATTTGATCTTCTAACCCTGACCATCGAACCAAAGAAGTCGACCATCCTGAGTAGCATGCTTCTTAGGTGGTCAGTTACAACTATCGAGGCACTAGGGAGGAGATTGATGTTTCCGTGGACATTGTCGTGAAGGTCACCGATCTATAGTATAGGATCGTTTTATCTAAACAAATGTAATGATGTGTAAATCGTATATAGACTTTTGTAATTTGATCTTCAGCTTTTGCCTGTAATTTTTTACATATTCATAGATGAATAAAACTTTATTTTTACTCCTTGCATTCTTCTTGTTGTTGAATTCGGCTTAATCTTATTTGTGAGGAGCGTTTATCGAGTAGATCAATTTATACTCAACTCATTGTATTGTGTAGATCGAGGAGCGTTTATTGAGCGAATCAATTTATACTCGATTCTTTTTATTTAGACTTAGGTCTTTATACCAAAAGTCTTTTTAATCGTTATGAATAGATCGAGGAGTGTTTATTGAGCGGATCAATGTATACTCAACTCTTTTTTGTTTAGACTTAGGTTTTCATACCAAAAGTCTTTTAATCGTTAAATGTAGATCGAGGAGTGTTTATTGAGCGGATCAATGTATACTCGACTCTTTTTTCATTTAGACTTAGGTTTTAATGCCAAAAGTCTTTTTAACCGTTATGAATAGATCGAGGAGTGTTTATTGAGCGGATCAATGTATACTCAACTCTTTTTTCATTTAGACTTAGGTTTTAAATACCAAAAGCCTTTTAATCGTTATGAATGGACCGAGGAGTGTTTATTGAGCGGATCAATGTATACTCAACTCTTTTTTGTTTAGACTTAGGTTTTCATACCAAAAGTCTTTTAATCGTTAAATGTAGATCGAGGATTGTTTATTGAGCGGATCAATGTGTACTCGACTCTTTTTTCATTTAGACTTAGGTTTTAATACCAAAAGTCTTTTTAACCGTTAAATGTAGATCGAGGAGTGTTTATTGAGCGGATCAATGTATACTCAACTCTTTTTTCTTTTAGACTTAAGTTTTAAATACCAAAAGCCTTTTAATCGTTATGAATAGATCGAGGAGCGTTTATTGAGCGGATCAATGTATACTCAACTCTTTTCATTTAGACTTAGGTTTTTAATACCATAAGTCTGTTTAACCGTTTAAAACTTAATCGAGGAGTGTTTATTGAGCGGATCAATGTATACTCAACTCTTTTCATTTAGACATAGGTTTTTAATACCATAAGTCTATTTAATCGTTTAAAACATAATCGAGGAGTGTTTATTGAGCGGATCAATGTTTACTCAACTCTTTTTATTTAGACTTAGGTTATTATTACCAGAAGTCTGTTTAATCGTTGAAAACTTAATCGAGGAGTGTTTATTGAGCGGATCAATGTATACTCAACTCTTTTCATTTAGACTTAGGTTTTTAATACCATAAGTCTATTTAATCGTTGAAAACTTAATCGAGGATGTTTATTGAGCGGATCAATTTATACTCGAATCGTTGTATGGTTGGATCGAGGAGTGTTCATTGAGCGGATCAATGTATACTCAACTCTTTTCATTTAGACTTAGGTTTTTAATACCAGAAGTCTATTTAATCGTTGAAAACTTAATCGAGGAGTGTTTATTGAGTGGATCAATTTATACTCGACTCGTTGTATGGTTGGATCGAGGAGTGTTTATTGAGCGGATCAATGTATACTCAACTCGTTGTATGGTTTGATCGAGGAGTGTTTATTGAGCGGATCAATGTATACTCGACTCGTTGTATCTTGATCTTCAACCAATACGATCGTAGAATTCCGTGGAGTGTTTAATATTTAGAATAGCTAATAGATATATAAAAAATCGAATCATAGGCTAAGGCCTTTATTACAATGAATAAAGTTTACTAAGAAAAATAAAACAGCATGATCTACTATAATTTATTTACCATAGTATTTTCTAAGGTTGACTGCATTCCAGGTCCTTGGTAAGGCTGTTCCGTCTAAGTGTGCAATTTTGTATGAGCCTTTGTTCCCTACACCAATGACAACGTATGGTTCATCCCAAGTTTGTTGTAACTTTCCCACATGTTTGGATACTTCTACCTTTTTCAAGACCAGGTCCCCTTCTTTGAAGGTTCGGATGCGTACCTTTTGATTATACGCCCTTTCCATATTTGCTTTGGTGGCTTGCAAACTTACAGCCGCTTTTTCTCTTAAAGCTTTTGTTAAATCAATTTCAGTTTCTCTTGTTTTCTCATTTTCCTGGTCATTATACATTTCAATTCTAGGTGTCGTAATTAACGTTTCGACTGGAATAACAGCTTCCGAACCATATACTAAACTGAATGGGGTCTCCCCGGTTGAGCTTCTGACCGTTGTTCGATTAGCCCATATTACCCCTGGGAGTTCATCTAGCCATTTTCCTTTGGCTGCCCCTAATCTTTTCTCCAGAGATTTTATTATTTCACGGTTAGCTACCTCAGTCTGTCCATTCGCTCTAGGATGCCCAACTGAAGTGAAATTTTGCTGAATTCCTAGCTTTTCACACCATTCTATTACCTGTTTTCCTGCAAATTGGGTTCCGTTGTCTGAGATCAGAATTCTTGGGATGCCAAATCGACATACTATAAATTTCCATAAGAAATTGATCACTTGAAATTGAGTTATTCGGGCAAGGGCGATGCATTCTATCCATTTGCTGAAGTATTCAACAGCGACCAAAACATACGCTTTCTTGGATCTAGCCGCCGGGAAAGGTCCCACGATGTCCATTCCCCATTGATCGAACGGCCAACATACTGGTATTGGGTGTATGTTTTCGGCTGGTTGATGACATATATTAGCATGGACTTGGCAATGATGACATTTTTGGACATATTGTATGGCATCATTGTTGAGGGTAGGCCAATAATAACCTGTTCGAAAGCATTTTAAAGCCAAGGCCCTCGCTCCGCTGTGATTCCCTGCATCTCCTTCGAGTACCTCGCGGAGGATATCGTTGGTTTGAGATTTGGAAATGCATTTTAGAAGGATTCCCGATACTGATCTTCGGTAAAGTTGTCCTTCTATTAATGTATACTTCGGAGCCCGGTATTTTATTTTTCGAGCTTCGTTTTGGTCCAGTGGCATTTTTCCTTCTCGGAGATACTCTATCATTGGAGTCATCCACTTTGCTCTGGTTTCTCCAATCTCCATAATTTCTGCGACCGGTGTCTCATCTATATCGATTGCCGGCGTATTTTAGATTAGCCAGTGGATCACCCTTTCGGATTTTCCGTCGTGGGAACCTGTGAACCTAGATAGCTGATCGGCCCATTTATTTTCTTCGCGCGGAATGTTCTGTATACCAAAACTTTCGAAATTTTCAGCCAATTTTTTCACTTTGGCAAGGTATTTTAGCATATTAAATTCCTTAGCCTCATAAAGACCTTCTATCTGTCTCTGTACTAACTCTGAATCGGTTAATACTTTAAGGTTTTGTATCTTGGCCTTGGTCGCCATTTCCATTCCTGCGATCAGTGCTTCATATTCTGCTTCTTTGTTTGTTACGACGAAGTCCAAAGTTATCGCATAATTTATATCCTCCTCATTAGGTCCGGTAAAGTTGATTCCAGCACCTCCTCCTTCTCTGCATGAGGCGCCGTCGACGTGCATTAACCAGGTCTGATTTTCTACGATTAAGATATCATTGGCAAGGCTGGTTGATTCAGGATGTTCAATTGCCTGGCTCGGGGTTTCTAATAGAAAATCGGCTAAGACTTGGGCTTTAATCGCAATTCTAGGTTTGAACTCGATATCGAACTGACTGAGTTCGATCGCCCATTTGATCAGTCTTCCAGAGGCTTCTGGTTTGGCCAGGACCTGTCTTAATGGTTGGTTGGTCAATACCACAACTTTATAAGTTAGAAAGTAGGGTCGGAGTTTTCTTGCTGCCACTACTAAGGCCAAGGCGAATTTCTCTATTTACAAGTAGTTTTTCTCGGCCCCCTGCAGTAGTTTGCTTAAGTAATAAACAGGTTTGTGTTCTAGGCCATCCGCCTTAACTAATACCGAACTGATGGCCACTTCGGAGATTGATATGTATAAATATAATGGTTCTCCTTCGGTTGGTTTGGCCAATAGCGGGGATGTCGTTAAGTATTCTTTTAATCGATCAAAGGCATGGTCGCAATCTTCGGTCCAAGCAAAGCTTTTTGCTTTTCGAAGGGTTTGGAAAAACGGCAAACTTCTGTCAGCCGACTTGGATATGAATCTATTTAATGCCACGATTTTGCCTACCAAGCTCTGTACTTGGGAGATCGTCTTTGGAGGATTCATTTCAGTTATGGATCGAATTTTTTCTGGGTTGGCTTCAATTCCCCGTTGATGTACCAGATATCCCAAAAAAATTTCAGGATTTAACCCCGAAAGTGCATTTTGCAGGGTTTAGTTTCATTCGATACTTTCTCAGTATTTGGAAGCATCGATCGAGGTGCTTCACATGATCGACTTCATTCATACTTTTGACCAACATATCATCTACGTATACTTCCATTATTTCTCCAATTAATTCTTTAAACATCAGGTTAACTAACCTTTGGTAAGTGGCCCCGGCGTTCTTCAAGCCAAACGGCATCACTATAAAGCAATATACTCCCTGCTCGGTTATGAACGCAGTTTTCTCTTGGTCCCGTTCATCCATGTATATTTGATAGAAACCTTGGAAAGCATCCATCATACTGAAAATTGCAAAACCAGCGGTTGAATCGACTAATAAGTCGATCCTTGGGAGAGGATATGGGTCGTGCGGGCATAATTTATTAAGGTCGGTGAAATCGTTGCACATTCTCCATTTGTTATCCTTTTTGTCTCCTTTTGCTAGTAGCACAACGTTACATAGCCATTCTGAGAAGTGTATTTCCCGGATTTGTTTTGCCTTGAGTAGCCTTTCTACTTCTGCCTTAATTATTTTATCCTTTATTGGCCCATGATTCCTCTTCTTTTGTCTAGCAGGTTTCGCCAAGGGTCGATTTTTAGCGAATGACTGATTACTCGAGGGTCAATCCCTTCAATGTCGTTCGCGCTCCAGGCGAAGATGTCTACATTATTTTTGAGAAAGTCGATCAACATTACCTCCCCTTCTTTGCTTAACTCGGTTTCTATTCTGGTTGTTTTTGTTGGGTCCCCTTGTACCAATAGGATATCTTCATGTTCCGGTGGTTTTAAAGCTAAATCCACTGGTTCCTTTCCCTTTTTATCTATTTGGTCGGTGCTAGGGATATCGACTCTGATTCTATCGTCGTCGTTTTCATGTTTTCTTTTGCTTGGGGTAATCGTTCTTGGGAGATTTCCCAGGGTTAGTGATGTGTTGTAACAATCCCATGCCATGCAATGATCGTTCACTATTTCTCCGATCCCTGCGTCAGTTGGAAATTTTATTTTCTGATGGTACGTTGAAACTACAGCTCGAAACAGATTGAGTGCTGGTCGCCCTAGGATCGCATTGTAGGCAAAGGGAGTTTCTACTACTAAAAATTTTACTAGCTTCACCGTCCGATATGGTTTCTTCCCGAGCGATACACTCAAAGTTATTGTGCCAATGGGGACAATCTCTGATCCCCCGAATCCTACTAAAGGCGTGGCTAATTTTTGGAATGTTATTTTTCCCAAGTTCATCTGGGCTAGGACCTCTGATGGGGGCTATTTCGCACCCCACATAATGTGCGGATCGACTAAAGAACATAAGATCGGTTCGACCAAATCAGACAATTCGGGATCATCTTATCGACGCGGCCGAATACAGCTCTCTTCGACAAGAAGACTACACTCCGGACCCAAGAAGGATATTTGGGCCGAGTCCTATTAGGACTATATTTCCTTATAACACTAGGTTTAGTATGATATAAATACCTAGTCAATCATTGTATTAAACAACTCTGAATCATAAGGCAAATACGCCATTGAATTCTGCATAAACAGCATAACTCACTATTACTTAATAAAAGAAAAGAGCTTTCTCTTCATATTTGTGTTATTCTTGCGTTGGTTACGATATTTACTTATTGTTCTTACGAAATTGCTCTTCCTTGAGATTCATCCATCCTGAGTAAAGTAACAGAGCCCTATATACTATATATTGAGAACCCCAATATTACAATTTTACTGATACATTTAACCTGACCAAATCCGGTTAAATCAGTTGGCGCCCACCGTGGGGCTAGGTTAATTATTCGATCGACATATGGCTCGCCCAAGGAAAAGCGCTCGTATTGGAGCAAGAAGTAACATAACCACCGGTCATAACACATCTGAAGATCCGCAGGATAATAATGATAATAACGCCCACGACACCAACGAGAATTTGTAGGGTCCTCTTTCTCATCAGCAGGAACCCCAAGGAGATCTTCCCGGTACCATACCGGAAGAACCGGAAGCCCCTGCGATCCCCGTTCCTCTCCCGGGCGCTCAGGAAAAATTGCGACAGATTGCTATGCTCGTTAAATCACTCTCCCCAGAGGAATTACTCATACTTGAACAAGTTCCTCGAAACGATAGGACTGCTAGGGCAAATCCCGCTCAAAGAACGCGAAGGCAAAACGATCAAACCTCTCAACAAGCTGACAGCCCGGCAAGCGAGCGGCGCTCGCTACACAGTCCACAGCGGGGCAATTCAAAACCCTCCGATAACCATCCCCGAAGGAAACCAGGGCAAAGAAAACCACTGCCGAGACGCAGCGGGTCGAAGGAACTTACGATAATCGCTATCGAGGATGACATAGATGATGCAATCCCAGATCGACCACGAACAATGCGATTCTCGGAAAGAGAAATCGAAAGGATGGTACAGGAACCACGGAACTGTTCAAAACCCGTGGGCCCGAACCACGGAACTCCAGGAGAGCCTTGCGGCCTGTTCTCCCTTCTGCAGAGAAATAAAAGAGGCACAGTCTATCGGACAGGTCCCGGGTAGACTACCCCGATACGATGGAACCACTGATCCAGATGACTATATTTTTAGCTTCACGAATATAATGAACTTATACGCTCACTCGGAGGAATTCACCACCAAATTAATGGTGACCACATTCGAAGGACTCGCTTTGGACTGGTTCGCCAAGCAACCTGCCAACTCCATATTCAGTTTTCGGGAATTATGCAACAAATTGACACAGCAGTTTGCCAGTCAGAAGAGGCAAAAAATTCCGATGAGCTACTTAGGAACTATACACCAACAAAAGGGAGAATCCTTAAGAAACTGGTTGGCAAGATTTAACGTAGAATTACTTAAAATAGATTCCCCAAATATCGATTACATAATCTCTATTCTCTTCGACCTCACAAAGAATAGGCAGTTCAGAAATGCCCTCAGTCGAAAACAACCAAGAACGTTCGCCGACATCATGAGCTTGGCATCTAAATATATGACCCAAGAAGAGATGAATTCCTTTAAAGATAAAAACAAAAACAAAGTCACAACCTCAGGCTCCAAACGGCAAGATAGGATTCCTGCCCAAAGATCCATGGATTATGAATGATCTTTTAGAAAAGGCAACGTTTTCCAGCGGTTGGAATACAATAAAACCGACCAAGACAGACAACCTAATTTCTATCAAAGACCAAGAAACCCCGAAATAGCGATCAGAGGAAGGGTTAATCAAGTAGAACACCCAAGGCTAAATGCTCCGTTAGAAGAGATATTGGAAGTGTTAGAAAGGAATAATTGGATCCCTGAAGCGAAGAAAATCGCTCAGCCCAGACCAGGATCACGAAACTATGAGTTATACTGCAAGTACCATCGGGCACATGGGCATCGAACAGAAAATTGTTTTCACCTTAAAAAAGAAATTGAAAAACTAATCGAACAGGGAAAACTAGACGACTATCTAGAGCGAGATAACCGCAAGAGGGGAAGAAGTAGAAGCCCTCGGAATAATAATCAAAGAAGGAGTTCTCGTCGAAGGTCACCCGAGCACGGTCCTACACAGGAGTTGAACCATGACCAGATCAATGGTACCATCCATACAATTTTCGGAGGACCCGCAGGCGGGGATAGTCGTAACGCTCGACGAAGGACTGCTAGATCCATAATTGGAAGCTTAAAATACCCAAAAGAAATATGGACTCTAGAAAACAAACCAACAAACGACCAGCTGATCAGCTTTAACGAAGGCGAAGTACCCAAAAACATTGTTTTGGACACAAAAGAGGATAACCCCGGTTTCCTGATGGTAGTGTCGCTAGAAATAGCGAATTATAATGTCAAAATGATCCTAATCGATAATGGGAGCTCGGCGAATATCATCTCCCGGGAGATTTTAGCCCAGATGAACTTGGGACAGATAAACCTACAAAAAGTAGCTACGCCATTAGTAGGGTTTGGAGGATCCGAAATCGCCCCCAGCGGAACAATAACCTTAAGTGTATCACTCGGGAAAAAACCGCACCGGACAGTGAAGCTAGTAAAATTTCTAGTGGTAGAAACACCCTTCGCTTATAACGCAATATTAGGACGACCAGCCCTCAACCTATTCCGAGCTGTTGTCTCTACTTATCATCAGAAGATAAAATTTCCGACCGACAGAGGTATCGGGGAAATAATGAATGATCACTGTATGGCATGGGATTGCTACAGCACCTCATTAACTTTGAAAAACCACCCCGAATCAATTACCCCGAGCAAAAGAAAGCTCGTAGACGATGACGTTGGAAACGAGGTTCAATTCCCTAGTACTGATCGAATAGATAAAAAGGGAAAAGAACCGCTAGATTTAGCTTTGAAGCCACCTGAACATAAGGATGTAATTCTAGTGCAAGGGGACTCGTCAAAAACAACAAGAATAGGTACTGAATTGAGCAAAGAAGGGGAAGTAATGTTGATTGACTTTCTCAGAGATAATGTCGACGTCTTCGCTTCGAGCGCGAATGACATTGAAGGAATTGATCCTCTAATAATCAAGCATTCGCTAAAAATTGATCCCTTGGCAAAACCCGCTAGACAAAAGAAGAGAAATCACGGGCCAGTAAAAGATAAAATCATCAATGCCGAAGTAGAAAGGCTACTTGAAGCAAAACAAATCCGAGAAATACACTTCTCAGAATGGCTATGTAATGTTGTTCTAGTAGCAAAAGGGGATAAAAAGGACAACAAATGGAGAATGTGTAATGATTTAACCGACATTAATAAATTATGCCCATGTGATATCCCCTCCCAAGGATCGACTTATTAGTTTACTCAACCGCTGGCTTCGCGATTTTCAGCATTATGGATGCCTTTCAAGAGTTTTATCAAATATATATGGATGAGCGGGACCAAGAGAAGACTGCGTTCATAACCGAGCAGGGAGTATATTGCTTTATTGTAATGCCATTCGGCTTAAGGAATGCCGGGGCTACTTACCAAAGGTTAGTAAGCCTAATGTTCAAAGAGTTAATCGGAGAGATAATGGAAGTCTATGTAGACGACATGTTAGTCAAAAGCATGAACGAAGCAGATCATGTAAAACATCTTGATCAAGGTTTTCGAATATTGAGAAAATACCGCATGAAGTTAAATCCCGCGAAATGCACTTTCGGTGTTAAGTCAGGAAAATTCTTGGGCTATTTGGTACATCAACGAGGAATCGAAGCCAACCTAGAAAAAATTCGAGCCATAGCCGAAATGAAGCCTCCCAAAACCATCTCCCAAGTACAAAGCTTGGTAGGAAAAATCGTAGCGCTGAACAGATTCATATCAAAATCAGCAGACAGAAGTTTGCCCTTCTTCCAAACGCTTCGAAAAGCAAAAAACTTCGTTTGGACCGAAGAATGCGATCAGTCCTTCAACCAGCTCAAAGAATATTTAACAACATCCCCGTTGTTGGACAAACCGACCGAAGGGGAACCATTATATATCTACATATCGATCTCCGATGCGGCCGTTAGTTCAGTACTGATCAAAATAGAAGGATCAGAACATAAGCCTGTCTATTATTTAAGCAAATTACTACAAGGGGCGGAGAAGAATTACTTGGAAATTGAGAAATTCGCTTTGGCCTTAGTAGTGGCAGCACGAAAACTTCGACCTTACTTTTTGACCTACAAAATCGTGGTTTTAACAAACCAACCGCTAAGACAAGTCTTAGCAAAGCCAGAAGCTTCCGGAAGACTAATAAAATGGGCGATCGAACTCGGTCAATTCGAAATCGACTACAAACCGAGAATTGCAATTAAGGCCCAAATGTTAGCTGATTTCCTACTGGAAACTCCCACACAAGCAACCGAACTATCGAGCAGCCTCAACGAAGATATCTTGATCATAGAAGATCAAACTTGGTTAATGCATGTTGACGGTGCTTCGTGCCGAGAAGGAGGAGGCGCTGGAATCAACTTCACCGGACCGAATAAAGAGGATTTAAATTATGCAATAACATTGGACTTCGTCGTAACAAACAATGAAGCAGAATATGAAGCGTTAATCGCAGGAATGGAAATGGCGATCAAGGCAAACATTAGAATCCTTAAAGTATTAACCGATTCAGAGTTAGTGCAAAGACAAATAGAAGGCCTATATGAGGCTAAGGAATTTAATATGGTTAAATACCTTACCAAAGTGAAAACACTAGCGGAAAAATTCGAAAGCTTCGGTATACAGAACATTTCACGTTCGGAAAACAAATGGGCCGATCAACTATCTAGGTTCACAGGAGCCCATGACGGAAAAGCTGAAAGGGTGATCAATTGGTTAATCTCTAGTACACCGGCCATCGACATCGATGAGGTACCGGCTGTTGATATAATGGAAATCGAAGAAGCAGAAGAAAATTGGATGACTCCAATGATAGACTATCTTCGAGAAGGAAAATTGCCGCTTGACCAGAATGAAGCTCGGAAAATAAAATATCGGGCTCCAAAATATACATTAGTGGGAGAAAAACTCTACCGGAGATCAGTGTCAGGAATTCTTCTGAAATGCGTCTCTGAATCACAAACCACAGATATTCTACGAGAGGTACATGAAGGAAATGCAGGGAATCACAGCGGAGCAAGGGCATTGGTTTTAAAATGCCTCCGAACAGGTTATTATTGGCCTACCATCAACAATGATGCCGCTCAGTATGTCCAAAAATGTCATCACTGCCAAGTCCATGCTAATATATGTCATCGACCAGCAGAAAATATGCACCCTATACCGGTATGTTGGCCTTTCGACCAATGGGGAATGGACATCGTGGGACCGTTCCCAGCGGCTAGATCCAAGAAAGCTTATGTCCTGGTCGTTGTAGAATACATCAGCAAATGGATAGAATGCATCGCCCTTGCACGAATAACTCAATTCCAAGTGATCAACTTCCTATGGAAATTCATAGTTTGTCGATTTAGCATCCCAAGGATCCTAATCTCTGATAATGGAACCCAATTCGCGGGAAAACAGGTAATAGAATGGTGTTCGAAACTTGGGATTCAACAAAATTTCACTTCGGTCGGGCATCCAAGAGCGAACGGACAGACTGAAGTCGCAAACAGAGAAATAATAAAATCCTTGGAAAAAAAGATTAGGAGCGGCCAAAGGAAAATGGCTCGATAAACTCCCAGGAGTACTTTGGTCTAATCGAACCACTGTCAGGAGCTCAACCGGGGAAACCCCATTTAGCTTAGTATATGGTTCGGAAGCTGTTATTCCTGTTGAAACTCTAATTCCAACACCAAGAATTGAAATGTACGATGATCAGGAAAATGAAAAGACAAGAGAAAATGATATCGATTTAACAGAAGCTTTAAGAGAAAAAGCCGCTGTACGTTTGCAAGTCACTAAAGCAAATATGGAAAAGGCATACAATCAAAAGGTACGCATCCGAACCTTCAAAGAAGGAGACCTGGTCTTGAAAAAGGTAGAAGTATCAAAGCATGTGGGAAAATTACAACAAAATTGGGATGGACCTTACGTTGTCATTGGCGTAGGAAAGAAAGGTTCATACAAAATTGCACACTTGGATGGAACAGCCTTACCAAGAACTTGGAATGCAGTCAACCTTAGGAAATACTATGGTAAATAAATTTTAGCAGATTATGCTGCTTTATTTTATTTTATTTTATTAAGTTTTAATCTTTGAAATAAAGGCCTTAGCCTACAGTTCAATTATTAAAGGTTTTAGCAATTTTAAATATTAAGTCAAGATTGGGTATAAATCGATTGTTTCGGTAAACACTCCTTGGAATTCTAGTATCATATTGGTTGAGATCGGGACAAAAGGAGTTAAGTATACATTGATCCGCTCAATAAACACTCCTCGATCCAACCATACAATCAAGTCGAGTATACATTGATCCGCTCAATAAAAACTCCTCGGTCAATTTTTTCAACAATCAAAAGACGTTTGGTATTAAAAGCCTAAGTCCAAACAACGAGTCGAGTATACATTGATCCGCTCAATAAAAACTCCTCGATCTACTTATGACGATTAAAAGACTTTTGGTATTTAAAACCTAAGTTTAAACAATAAACGAGTCGAGTATACATTGATCCGCTCAATAAACACTCCTCGATATATTTACAACGATTAGAAGACTTTAGGTATTAAAACCTAAGTATAAACAAAACGAGTCGAGTATACATTGATCCGCTCAATAAACACTCCTCGATCAATTTTTCGACGATTAACAGACTTCTGTTATTAAAAACCTAAATCTAAACAAAACGAGTCCAGTATACATTGATCCGCTCAATAAACATTCCTCGATCAATTTTTCAACAATTAATAGACTTCTGGTATTAAAAATCTAAGTCTAAACAAAACGAGTCGAGTATACGTTGATCCGCTCAATAAACACTCCTCGATCAATTTTTCAACAATTAATAGACTTCTTGTATTAAAAACCTAAGTCTAAACAAAACGAGTCGAGTATACATTGATCCGCTCAATAAACACCCCTCGATCTGTTTTCAACGATCTAAAAGGCTTTTGTTATAAAAACCTAAGTCTAAATTATAACGAGTTGAGTATACATTGATCCGCTCAATAAACACTCCACGATCTGTTCTCAACGATCTAAAAGACTTTTGTTATAAAAACATAAGTCTAAATTATAAAAGAGTTGAGTATACATTGATCCGCTCAATAAACACTCCTCGATCTATTTTCAAAGATCTAAAAGATTTCTGGTATTAAAAACCTAAGTCTAAATAAATAACGAGTTGAGTATACATTGATCCGCTCAATAAACACTCCTCGATCTGTTTTCAACGATCTAAAAGGCTTTTGTTATAAAAACCTAAGTCTAAATTAAAAGAGTTGAGTATACATTGATCCGCTCAATAAACCCTCATCGACCTGCTACAACGACTAGAAGGCTTTTTGGTATGAGAACCTAAGTCTAGATTACAAAGAGTTGAGTATACATTGATCCGCTCAATAAACACTCCTCAACCTATTCCTAACGATCTAAAAAGATCTGCTATTACACCTAAGTCGTGAAAACGAATTGAGTATGAATCCATCTGCTCGGAAAATGCTCCTCGTAAATAAAATTATGACAAACATCAACAAAAAAGGAGAATGCAAGGGATGAAAGTAATATTTTATTCATCAAATCAATTTCATAAAAATGTCCTAAATTACAGAGGTATACATACTACTTAAACATCGTTACAATGGTTTAGATAAATGATCTTATAGATCAGCGATCTTCACGACAATGTCCACGGAAACACCAATCTCCTCTCTAGTACCTCGTCGATTATGATAAACCACCTAAGAAGCATGCTGCTCAGGATGGTCGACTTTTTTGGTTCGACGGCCAGGCTCTGAAGATCAAATGTTCCTCCAGACGAAATGAGCATTACCAGCCAGATAACCGGCAATACTCATTCACCCACAACAAGATACTGCTCTTACATTAGGAGTTGACATTTTACTCTGAAGCAGCATCTCGCGAGGACCATCGCAATATACTCATTTACCAGCACACCCCGGTAGTCTATCACTCCGGAAGTAACATCGGAGAGCGGGGGTGACTGGCAAGTATGAACCCGCCATGTGCAAACAGAAACCACGGACCTCAAATCTGTGAAAACTAAGATTGAGGCCTCATGGGACCCGTTAGTACAAGGTAGGGCTTCCAGGGGACCCGTCAGTACAAGGCAGAAGAACATTAAGCTATTATGGTATGAATCACGATAATGTGACTTTTTGAATATTATGGGATCTGAAGGTAAAATAAAATTTAAGGAAACTGAGATCTCCATCCTTTTTGAGAAATTGCAAATGAAGTATGCAAACCACCTCCCTATTTATAGGAAGAGATCTAAGCAATCCAACGGCCGAAAAAGTATTTGATCAAGGGACGGAAACGCGACCGTCTGACTTCCTACAATTAATGCATGTAAGTTGGAACGGCACTATCTAATCGACTCAACCAGTCGATAACAAAAGAAGCCGTAGATCGAAACGATCAACAAAATAATTCAAGCAGACTTAAAGAAACTCCAGACCAGAAAGCTCTGAATGCTCACATATGGTAGTCGCTTAACAGAAAAACTGAAAGATCCTCAGCGAAGGCATGCAAGTTTAAACCGTTGTACAAAGGATACTTGCTCGCCTAGAGATAAAAGACCAAACCTTCTACCATACGAGGGTCGTCACTGCCTCATACATCATATGGGAAACTATTAAATTAGCCATACAAGAACTCCATTGGGGTCCAAGAAATCTGACGTCGGTACTGGAACGATTAATACGACCATGCTAGACTGCAAAGTCGTCACTGCCTAAAATTCCAAAGAATTGCTGAAGGAGGTCTGAGCAGGCCAGATCTGGCTAATAATTCTACATTTTCCAATTCCTCCCATATCAAAGAAATGATATAATGATACACTGGTTGAGGAACATATAGTTCACAGTTAATGCAGAGAAACATAAAGTTTAGGAAGATACTGAAAGGGATATCTTCTCTTAGTCTTATGAAAAGAAAAGTAGAGTTCAACAGAAGGAATAATAGCCTCCTTATATAAGATATATATCACAAAAAGACAAATTTACAAGGCATGGATTGAACATCGACCAAGATGCTGAGTGTTCCTTAAACTGCTATTCAATCGATTATCGATACGAATGACCTACTATCTACATTTTGATGAACAACGTGGTTTTGGGTATAACGCAGGGGACTATACTGGGTTGATCAACAAAAAAATTATTTGGCAGAGCAAACAGTATATCATTCAGTTACTTATATAGTGACCGAGCAAGATTAAACTACCTTTTTCTCTATTCTCGGTATCCTCTGCAAGGATCAATATCAGATAAGTATGCCAATCTATGCTGATTATTTCATGATGTTATATTTATGCATAATAGCAAAATGTGCATAACAAAATATATCTACAGAATAAAATTGATCGAGGCAAGGATCTGCCTACAAAAGATCATAATTTCCAATTTAGTCGTTCTCCCAATACAAAAATTCAGCCCAAAAACTACACAAAAAGTTGGGCACTAAAAAAAAAAAAAAAAAAAAGAGACAGTCCAAGGCCTGCCAGGTCAAACAAATCACTAAGAAGGGTTGTTTTCAACAGGCCGACTAGCGGAAACAGTCTTCCGAGGAGTCAAGTTGGTGCAAACGCCATCAACTCCTCTTGACGCTTTAGATAACCGGCGTCATAACCTTCCTCATAAGACCGCCGTCGAGACTCCTCTGCTAGGGCAGCAGCCTGAACCAAGTCACCTTTCTCTTTCTCCCAGACATACTTTTCTTCTTCCAATTTTTTCAAATCATCATTGGCAATCTGCAGTTGGAGACTCTGCCCTCTGACCTTGGCCGACTCCGATTCCAAACGACGTTTATAAGCATTTCTGCTTATCCACAGATCGTCATTTTGCACACCCAGCTGGAGTGCAAAGTACTTAGCCTGGAAAGAGAAAACACTCCTTATGTAACAAGGCAATCAAAATGAAAACAAGAAAAATAATGAAAAGACAGGTCTACCTGCTCGCACAACTTCACTAGCGACTGAACAAGGCGCACATTGGAAGTATTCTCAAGCTTCCTCAATTCACCGGGCAAAATAGTGCTCAAGCCCAGATCCCAGGACAATGCATCAGGCTCAACAGAGCCCGGCAGTTCACTAAGAAGAGGGACATTGTCAGGGCGGGGACTCACTGACCGCAAAATATCCTTAACCTGCTCAAGCATGCAACGATCATCTAACGGACGAGGAGATTCCCTCTCATTAGGACTAACCGAGGTTTCCTTCCCCGAAGCAGAAATAACAGTTCGGCGACCAGACCTTGACTCACTTCGACCTCCAGAAGGCCCGCGAGATTCGAAGGAAGTAGTCATCACAGTAGTATCATGAAGCAAGTAATCAGGAAAATCTTGAGAAATAGGTTGTGTTGAAGAGGGATTTATAAAGGAGCCTTCTTCAGTTTGGCCCCCGCTAACGACCGGGGCAGCAGAGGTAGAAAAAGGAAGGGTACTGACAAAATCCCCTCCATGAAACCCATGCTCAAAAGAAGAAACACCTGAAGAAACAGGTATATCGAAAAACTGATCCACATTGGATGAATCACCAAAAGCCACCCTACTAGGGGAAGGCCTATTTCCTACTTCCGTAGAAGAAGAAAAATTTGGTTCTACAAAAGACGAACTAATTACAGAAAAAGGTTCAGAAGGGATAACAGGAGTGTCGATCACCGACCTAGTTATTGAAGACGAATGAGGAGGCTCCATCGAGGGCCCCTCTCTTCGAGATTTTTTAGGTCTGTTATCCCTAGCGCTCTCACGGGAGGGTCGCTTCGAAGTATTGCCAAAAAGATTACTCATGATCGGATTGTTGAAAAGTACAGAATAAATATCGAGAAAGTTTATCGACTAGCCAAAGAAAAAGTATTCTATTAGAAGAGACGAGTATAACAGTTAATAACAAGCCAAGTTTTTACCTTTTTGTATTTATACTACACGAAAAGACGCGACAGACCTAAAGAAAGGGCGCGAAATACTTAAGATAGCCTTGGAATAAACAATGGAATTTGAAACGACATACGCATAATGATTACGGCGAAGTTAAAGACTTGTCTGAATCATTACATAAGAACACGGAAGGACGCGACTGTCAGAATACGAAACATTTATTTCAAAGGGATGAAAGGGTAAATTTTCAATTAAACCTACGGGTAAATAATTACAAAGATTATTTCAAAAGATCAATATATCATATAGCTTGGTCGCTATCTGGAATTTTCTGTTCGCTACCGACGTTCTCTTCCTCGGCTATGCCAATATCTTCTTCTTCTTCTTCATCTTCTGGATCGATGAAGGTTTTGTCGAGCTCATCATTGATATCTGAAGGAGGAATTGGCTATGGTTTTCCGAACTCTTTAACGAGGTATGCCAAAGGAAAGTTTTGATATACAACATCTGGAAGCTCGGAAGGAGAGTATACTTCGCCGTAGCGGTTCAACCGAATATGTGCCGCTTTAAAGTATTCCTTTCGACGATCATCTATCATGTCGAAAGCGACCAACTAATGGATTGCTTTCTTGAACGTATTTTCTAAGAGCGGACCAACCATCTGATTTACCAACGCCGTATGAACGGGTGAATTAAGGAATTCACGAATCACTTTTTCATCATAATTACGGCCATAACGATCCCTGAGTCCACTAAGAGGAATATCCTTCTCATACTCCTCTAATGAAGTTTGAAGACTTGATACTTGAGATTCTAGCTCGCTAATCCGAGTAGTACTCCGAAACTGGAATTTCCCTAACTTTTTAGCCATTTGATCGGCTTGCTCTTGAGCACGGGAAGTCTCCAGGACCCTGTTCATGATCTCCTGGTCTTCGGTCCCCGTAGTTCTAGCCTCTACGACCGGAACGAAAGAAGACGTTGAGGGGCCTACCTCTGAACCAGAGGACTTATGGAGTAAAGCTTTATATTTCTCCTCCAGAAACTCACATTGTTGTTTCCAGAGAGCAGTTTCATGCGCATATGAGGCTAAACAAGTCTTAGTCTGAAAAAAGTAAAAGAGTAAAAGAGTAAAACAAAAAATAAGTAAGCAAAATACAAAGACCTTCAAAAGGAAATATTTTATAAAGCAAACTTAAAAGGACGTTACCTTTTCAGCATACAGAGAAGCTCGTTGAAATTTCTCCAGAGGATCCTTTCGAAGAAGTTTATTCAGATCACGAGTAAAAACACCGGACAAAAGAACACGAGTCGCCTTATCGACCGCGTTCTCGCTCTCGTCATGGACAAGAGAATCTTTCTCAGAATAACCTGCAGCCCTTTTTCCTTCTAAATGATCCTCAATCATTTCGACCAAAGTAGGTTTTGGATGATTGTCATCAGGTAAAGAGAGATCGTTACCAGAACGACCATAACAACTCCTCTTTCTCCCCACCGGATTATCGTTAGGATGAGGCATCGACCAGCTGCGGCATCCACGAATACCTAAGGATGTCCTAAGCTGAAGGAGGGATAACCGGATCCAGTCCCTTGACGAATAGGGGAATCTTGCGAAGAATTTGGAGACTCCTCTCCATTCTCCTCGGAATCATGACTCAACTCTAGCTTTCTCTTCCGAGACGCTCTCTGCTCGATAGGGACGTTCTCAATGGATTTGGAGGATTTAGATAACACCATTTTTCCTTTGAAGAATGTCGGGAGTTTTCTACCATACGGGCTGAAAAAGAAACAAGATAAAAGTCAGTTTCTCTGTATAGAAGGTATCATCACAACCCTAAGATAAAATGAAGTACTTACCAAGAGGTTCAGACGATGAACTGATTGGAAAATAATGAGCACTCAATCCCGCTTTACGGAGGAAATCCTCCCAAATCAGAAGAGCACTCTGATATTTGTTGGCACGCATAGCGGGGATTTCACCAATAAACTGAGCATCATCAGGAATGAATTCACCGATCGGCAGGCGACCTCCGTAAACCCATTTGGAGCCGTGATCCCACGAGAAGGGTATAATCGAACCGTCCGCCAAATGAAGATGAGGTGGGGGCGAACAAAGAAAAAATGAGATTTCCAGAAAGGGTTGCTAGAAACGGGGGAATCGAAAATTGCTCGACTAGGCCTCTGACTAGCGAAGAAATATCCACGATTGGAAGAACTGGAAATGTTGAACCGAAAGAGCTGTGTAAAATTACGAAAGGAAGGTATGAACCCCTTTGCGATCATTAAGACAGAAAAACAAACCATGAAAGCCACAGAATTAGGAACTAATTGTGTCAAGGACACACTGAATATTCTTAGAATATCAAGAAAGAGGGGAGACAACGGAAGACGCAGACCGCTATTGAAGTGGGCCGTGTAAAAGGCTCGACATCCTTCCGGTGGAGATGTAACCCTATCAGAAGGAGAAGGGAGAATTATCTCAGAACCCTCCGGGAAATATTTGGCGTAATTATTCACAACCTCTGGAAAAGTGTCCACCGTATAAGCACAAGCTAGGTCCTCAATTGGTTCAGAAATCTGAGGAGCAGTACCTTTGCCCTTTTTAGCTCGGGCAGCAACATCTGTATCGGAAAGGATTTGTACCTTAAAAGTGTCTTCAACAGGAACGACAAATTCAGGAACTGCAGTTTGTTCGCCCAAAAAATTAGAATGCAACTCCTCCTCGTTATTAGGAGCGACATTCTCCCTAGAGGAAGAAGAAGGTTTTCTTAAAGAAGCCATATTTTCAGATTCTCGGAGGATATAAGTCGATAAAAGGAAAACTTTATATGATGAACGACTAAGCAAGAAAATGACTACGAACTATAAGCAAGTATAAAGGAAAAATGACGAACCCAAAGGTCACCTATTTATACTGAGAAGAGAAAAGACGTTTCGAACTCGTCATAACTAATCACATTCCCGCCAAAAATGGAAGAAGATCAAAAGCCTCCCGAAAGGACGCGTGACGATTCGTAATTAGAGAGAGAAAACGACTATCTATGATGCGTAGCACTCTTTTCCTTACTTGAGATTTTTTCCCACAGGGTTTTTTCTTAAGAAAGGTTTTTAACGAGGCACCATTCATAGAAGATAAACAGTCGTATAAAATTATCTACTTCTACGAG
The DNA here is from genome assembly GCA_038501285.1 of Penstemon eatonii. Classification (NCBI taxonomy): domain Eukaryota; kingdom Viridiplantae; phylum Streptophyta; class Magnoliopsida; order Lamiales; family Plantaginaceae; genus Penstemon; species Penstemon eatonii. The sequence goes on along the minus strand of CM076711.1, from coordinate 39,339,744 downwards.
CTTCTATTATCTATACGCTCGAAGAAGTGAGGGAGTACTGATGGGGGCTATTTCGCACCCCACATAATGTGCGGATCGACTAAAGAACATAAGATCGGTTCGACCAAATCAGACAATTCGGGATCATCTTATCGACCCGGCCGAATACAGCTCTCTTCGACAAGAAGACTACACTCCGGACCCAAGAAGGATATTTGGGCCGAGTCCTATTAGGACTATATTTCCTTATAACACTAGGTTTAGTATGATATAAATACCTAGTCAATCATTGTATTAAACAACTCTGAATCATAAGGCAAATACGCCATTGAATTCTGCATAAACAGCATAACTCACTATTACTTAATAAAAGAAAAGAGCTTTCTCTTCATATTTGTGTTATTCTTGCGTTGGTTACGATATTTACTTATTGTTCTTACGAAATTGCTCTTCCTTGAGATTGATCCATCCTGAGTAAAGTAACAGAGCCCTATATACTATATATTGAGAACCCCAATATTACAATTTTACTGATACATTTAACCAGACCAAATCCGGTTAAATCAACCTCTTTAGAGATGATATTCGCCGAGCTTCCATTATCGATAAGGATTCTTTTGACGTTGTAATTCGCTATTTCTAGAGATACCACCATCGGGAAGTCAGGGCTATCTTCTTTAGTGTCCCAAAAAAGATTTTTGGGTACCTCGCCCTCATTAAAACTGATTAGCTGGTGGGTCGTTGCTTTGTTTTCTAGGGTCCATACTTCTTTCGGGTATTTTAAGCTTCCGATTATGGATCTAGCAGTCCTTCGCCGTGCATTACGACTGTCTCCGCCTGCGGGTCCCCCTGAGATCGTGTGGATGGTACCGTTAATCTGGTCGTTATTTAATTCTTGTGGGGGACCATCATCAGGGGACCTTCTACGGGAATTCCTTCTTTCGTTGTTATACCGAGAACTCCTGCTTCTTCCTCGCTTGCGGTTATCCCGCTCCAAATACTCATTTAGTTTTCCTTGTTCGATTAGCTTTTCTATCTCTTTTTTAAGGTGAAAACAATCTTCAGTAAGGTGCCCGTGTGCCCTGTGATATTTGCAGTACAACTCATAGTTTCAGGCACCAGGTCTGGGCTGAGCAATTTTCTTCGCTTCCGGGATCCAATTATTCCTTTCTAGTAGGGGCAGGATTTCTTCTATCGGAACAGTTAGCCTTGGGTGTTCTACTTGATTAACCCCCTGCTCCTGATTGCCAGTTCTGCGGTTCTAGGTCTTTGATAAATATTAGGTCGTCTGTCCTGATCGTTTTTATTGTATTCTAACCGCTGAAAAACGTTGCCTTTTCTAAACGTCCGTTCGTAGTCCATGGATCTTTGGGCAGGAATTCTATCTTGCCGTTTGGAGCCTGAGGCCGTAACTTTATTTTTGTTTTTATCTTTAAAGGAATTCATCTCTTCTTGGATCATATATTTAGACGCCAAGCTCATGATGTCGGCGAACGTTCTTGGTTGTTTTTGGGTCATCCAATATTAGGTTGTTCATCTCTTGATTTCCGAACTGCCTATTCTTCGTGAGGTCGAAAAGAATAGAGATTATGTATCGATATTTGGGGAATCGATTTTGAGCAATTCTACATTAAATCTTGCCAACCAGTGCCTTAGGGATTCTCCCTCTTGTTGATAGATAGTTCCCAAGTAGCTCATTGGAAGTTTTTGCCTTTTCTGACTGGCAAACTGCTGCGTCAATTTGTTGCATAATTCCCGAAAACAGAATATGGAGTTGGCTGGTTGCTTGGCGAACCAGTCCAAAGTGAGTCCTTCCAACGTGGTCACCATTAATTTAGCGGTGAATTCTGCCGAGTGAGCATATAAGTTCATTATGTTCGTGAAGCTAAAAATATAGTCATCTGGATCAGTGGTTCCGTCGTATCTGGGTAGTCTACCCGGAACCTGTCCGGTCGACTGCGCCTCTTTTATTTCTCTGCAGAAGGGAGAGCATGCTGCTAGGCTCTCCTGGAGTTCTGTGGTTCTGGTCCATGGGTTTTGAACGGATCGTAAGCGTTGCTCGAGTCGTTCCTGTACCATCTTTTCGATTTCTCTTTCCGAGAATTGCATTGTTCTCGATCGATCTGGGATCGCCTCGCCTACGTCATCCTCGATGGGGATTATGGTATGTTCCTTTGATTCGTTGCATTGCGGTCTCCTTTGATCTGCTTTTCTTCGGACGTTGTCATTGGAGGGTTTTGAATTGCCTTGCCGCGGACTATGTAGCGAGCGCCGCTCGCTTGTCGGGCTGTCAGCTTGTTGAGAGATTTGATCATTTTGCCTCGGCGTTCTTTGAGTGGGATGTGCCCTAGTAGTTCTAACGTTTCGAGGAACCTGTTCGAGTACGAGCAATTTCTCTGGGGAGAGTGATTTAAGGAGCATAGCAATCTGTCATAACTTCTCCTGAGCATCTGACAGGGGAACCGAGATCGTTGGAGCCGCATGTTCTTCCGGTACCGCGCCAGTAGGGATCCCTTGTGGTTCCACCTGATTCTGATGATGCTCGTTCTGTTGCTGGCTGTTGTTGGATATAGGGGCGTTATTATCGGTATTGCCCTGTGGATCCTCAGACGTATTATGCTGGTTGGTTGTGTTACTTCTTGCTCCGTTACGAGCGCTCTTCCTTGGGCGAGCCATATGTCGATCGAATAATTAACCTGGCCCCACGGTGGGCGCCAATAGATTTAACCGAATTTCGTCGGGTATGATTATATCAGTAAATAAGTGATGTTAGGGATTCACAATCATTATGATTTAAAGGGCTCTGTTACTTTATTCCGGATGGATCTATCTCCAGGAAGAACAATTAGATGGAACAATCAGTAATAAAGACAAACCATGAATATGAATATGAAGAAAAAGCTTTTCTTATTGAATAATCTTAGATCCTGTTGTAATGCAGGCGTAAGTTGAATATGTCAAGCTTGTGTAATACAATGATTAACTAGGTATTTATATCACATTAAACCTAGCTTTACAAGGAAACATAATCCTAATAGGACTCGGCCCAATTGTCCTTCTTGAGTCCGGATTGTAGATTGCTTGTTGAGGAGAGTCGTATTCTACCGGGTCGATAAGATGATCCCGAACTGATTTGTCTGGTCGAACCGATCTTTTATACTTCAGTCGACCCGCACATTATAAGGGCTGCGAAAAAGCCCCCATCACGCACCATTTGATTTGATTCATTCTGATGTTTGGGGACCAGCTCCTGTTACTACAAAAGGAGGGTCTCGATATTATGTTTCATTCATTGATGATTATACTCGTTATTGTTGGGTTTACCTTATGAAACGACGCTCTGAGTTTTTCGATATTTATAAAATATTTCGGGCTTTAGTTAAAACTCAATATTCAGCTATTATAAAGTGTTTTAGATGTGATTTGGGCGGGGAGTACACCTCTAATAAATTCAAAGAACTACTTGCCTTAGATGGGACTATTCATCAATCATCATGTACAGACACTCCTCAACAAAATGGGGTAGCCGAAAGAAAACATAGACACATTGCTGAAACTGCTCGTTCTCTTCTCATATTTGCATCTGTTCCAAGTGAATTTTGGGGGGAAGCAGTTCTTACTGCAGTTAACTTGATTAATAAGATTCCATCATCTCACTCATCAGGCCTGTCTCCTTTTGAAAAGTTATGTGGGCATGCTCCTGACTATTCTTCTTTGAAGGTTTTTGGTTGTACTTGTTTTGTATTGCGCCCTCGTGTCGAGCGTAATAAGTTATCCCCACGATCTGTTGTTTGTGTGTTTCTTGGATATGGTGATGGACAGAAAGGATATCGTTGTTATGATCATGTTAGTAGGAAATTATACGTTTCTCGTCATGTTGTGTTTTTTGAACATATTCCTTTCTTTTCCATTCCTGATAATACTCATAATTTAACAAAATCAGATCTCATTCACATTGATCCTTTTTCAGATAATAGTGAGAATTTTTCTATTGATGTTCCTTCAACTACAAATATTGATTTGTCTTCATCTCATAGTCCTGCTCCTGTCAATCCTTTTCCTTTGAATTATCATCGCAGGGGTCGAAATGTTGGCACTGATAACCTGGATGATTCCCCTCCTCCTACGGACACCCAACCACTTCCTGTGATTGCTGATTCTGCTCGTCGATATCCTCATCGTACTCGTAAGTCGACCAAACTCCCTGATTTTGCTTATTCTCTACATTCACCTTCTTTTTCTTCCTTTTTAGCTGCTATTCATTCTGTTTCCGAGCCTTTGTCCTATGAAGAGGCTGTTACTGTACCCTTTGGCAGCAAGCTTTGGCTGAGGAACTATCTGGTTTACATAAGACAGACACTTGGGATTTGGTTCCTTTGCCTCCTGGCAAACGTGTTGTTGGCTCTCGCTGGGTATACAAAATTAAAAGAATGTCTGATGGGTCGGTTGAGAGATACAAAGCCAGATTGGTTGCCCAAGGATTTTCTCAGCAATATGGTATGGGTTATGAAGAAACTTTTGCCCCTGTTGCGAAAATGAATAATGTTCGAACTCTTATTGCAGTTGCTTCCACTCGCCAGTGGAAACTTTCTCAAATGGATGTCAAGAATGCTTTATTAAATGGAGAACTTCGAGAGGAAGTTTTCATGGCTCCGCCCCCAGGTGTTGCTCATAGTCCGGGTGATGTTTGAAAGCTTAAGAAAGCAATGTATGGGCTTAAACAGGCACCTCGAGCTTGGTTTGAAAAATTCTCTGTTGTGATTACTTCTCCTGAGTTTACTCCCAGTGATCATGATTCAGCTCTTTTTGTCAGAAATACCGATGCAGGTCGTATTTTACTTTCCTTGTATGTTGATGATATGATCATTACTGGTGATGATAATGATGGGATTGGAGTTTTGAAGTCCGAATTATGTCGCCAATTTGAAATGAAGGACTTGGTTCCTTACGCTATTTTTTAGGGATTGAAGTTGCGTACTCTCCTAGTGGTTATCTTCTCTCCCAATCTAAGTACACGGCTGATATCATCGAGCGAGCTCGACTCACTGACTCTAGGACGGTTGATACTCCTTTAGAGGTTAATGTTCATTACTCGAGTTCTGATGGGACACCATTAGAAGATGCTACTCTATATCGCACCATTGTTGGAAGTTTGGTTTATCTCACCATCACTCGTCCTGATATTGCCTATGCCGTTCATGTGGTCAGTCAGTTTGTTGCTTCTCCTACTAGTGTTCATTGGGCTGCTGTTCTTCGCATCTTACGGTATCTTCGGGGTACTCTCTTTCAAAGTTTGTTATTTCCATCATCTTCTTCGTTAGAGTTGCGTGCATACTCTGATGCTGATTGGGCTAGTGATCCTGTTGATCGAAAGTCTGTTATGGGCTTTTGCATCTTCTTAGGTGACTCTCTTATTCCTTGGAAGAGTAAGAAACAAAGTGTTGTTGCTAGATCTTCGACAGAAGCGGAGTAGCGTGCTATGGCATCTACCACTACTGAGATAGTCTGGTTACGGTGGCTACTTGCAGATATGGATGTTTTTATCTCTCGTCCGACTCCGATGTTTTGTGATAACAAGAGTGCTATTCAAATTGCGCACAACTCTATTTTTCATGAACGGACTAAGCTTATTGAGATTGATTGTCATTTCACGCGACATCATCTTCACCATGGCACTCTGACTTTGCCATTTCTCTCCTCCTCCATGCAACTTGCTGATTTGCTCACCAAGCCGCTTTCTGTATCACGTTTTCGTTTCTTGGTTGACAAACTCTCGATGCTTCTTGCTGCCGCATCGTGAGTTTGAGGGGGGGTGTTAGTGTTTTTATTATTAGTGTAACTTGTATATATTTAGTAGAAGGGTAGTTTAGTCTTTTAGCGTTAGCCCTAGCTATTTAGGCTTTTTCTCTTGTATTTCTTTATTATTCTTTTGCCTCTTTTTCTTTTGTATGCTAAAGAACCAAAAGCTTATATGATCTTTTTCATTCAGTTAATGGCTTTTCTTTAAGTTATTATTAAGTCTCTCAAAAATATTACCAAAACAGATTTGTTCTACCACCGTAGTCCTTAACCACCTGCAAAAACCCAGAATGAAGGGCCCAGACACTTAAGTATCTGAAAGGTGTAATCACTGGGATATGCTTAAATTGAAAATTAATTAGCCTAGGGGAATGATCCGAATGCATCCTAGGGAGGAAATTAGCAACAATGGAATCAAACATCTCATGCAAAGCAGGATTGGCCAAACACCTATCTAACTTCTGCCAAACAAAGTTCCTGTACCAAGTAAACTTGGATCCTATGGAATCTAAATTAGACAGAGAGCAGTCAAGAAGACAGTCAGAGAAGTCCCCCAAAGAACTAAGATGAAGAGAAGCCCTTCCCTTTTTCTCAGAAGGATCTAAGATGATGTTAAAATCCCCTACCACGAGCCAAGGCTCACTAGTGAAATTCCTCCTAAGCCCACCCCACAAATCTCTCCTATGACTTCTCTGATGCAAAACATACACACAGGAAAGGAAGACAACTTTAGGGAGAAGGGGAGAGGAAAAAGACACATGCAAAAACTGGGGATGATCCTCAATAACAGTAACCAAGTAACTCCTATCAAAGAACACCCACACCTTATTATTAGAATTACTAACCACATGATCAAAATTAAAAATCTTCTTAAAATTCATGTTATCCAGGGACACCATAGGTTCAAGAATAATCAAGATTTTAATTTTGTTCGCATTTTTTAGTTTTTTCACATTCAATTGGGATTTGAGGTTCCCAAGACCCCACACGTTCCAAGTTAAAATCATTGAGACACATCTCCTGAATCCCTAGTTACCCCTCTTTTCGTATTAAGTCTAGAAGACCTCCTATGCCCATTAACCTCCCCATCAGAAACACTGGATTGGGCCAAAACAGCTTCAGGAACTGAAATATCGAGTTCCTTCAGAATTTTAGCTTTAAGAGAGACAGAAACTGAGGGTCTTGTTTCCAAGAGATTCTCATCAACATGCATAGAGGAATCACCAAGTGTCGGATCATCTTCCATTGGCGGGGAAACATTTTTTAAAACAGTGGTAGAAGGGATGGGGTTATCAGTATAATCAGAGTCAAATTGGGTCCCTAAGCATTCAAACTTATTCGCAAACTTGACCTTCCTCTGATTGGTAAGAACAATACGAGGCTTAGATCTGGGTTGTTTGGTAGGATTAGAGCTTAGCTTGGAGGCAGAAGGACAATCTTGTTCCATTTGTTCACCATCAGAATCCCTAACAAGACTATCTAAGGTAGGATGTGTAAGATCATTGGGGTTGGAGGGGGAGATGCTGACTCCCTCCTGAATAACAATGTTCTTGTTTTTCCTACTCTTAGATTTGCCTGAACTAGGGGCTTCTTTAGTGATTTGATTATTAGGTTTTTGCCTTTTCAGTTTTTTCAATTTCTTTTTTTCCTTTCTTTTTAAGATTTCCTCCTTAAGATCAGCATAAATGCTATCCAATTCTATGTTAGTATTAGTAAAATCAGTATTGGCATATTCAGACGTTAATTCATTTTTCTCCTTATTAAATGCCTCAACTTTCTCTCGTTTTATTTTTCTGACACGTTCCTCTCCAAGTTCATTTTCACACACCTCATATTCAGAGTTAACTTCAGAGTTGGAAAGTGTTTAGATTTGGACCAAGTTGTGATCAAATTCCAAGCCACAATCCTTGCATTCAAAAAGAGTTCCCACAGGTATATCTCCCAAATTAATTTCAGAGTGAGTAACTGTAAGAGATTTACTACCCTCCTTAACATAACCATGAAGACAGACATTGTCCTTAGACACTTCCTTAAGACTACACACAGTTTCAACAGCAAGTTCGTTTTCATTTAAAACCTTCTCATTCACAGATTGTTCAGTCAAAGTGTTTTTACTCAAAGTTTTCAAATTAACATTTTCCTTAGACCCCCCACTAGAATCAGACTTATCATTCTTTTTCTTTAACTTACTCCCACTAGCAGATCCAGACTTGCCCCCCTCAGTTTCTTTGCCCTTAACTTTTACTAACTCATTCTCCTTAGGCTCATTCAAAACAGGCAAAGCATCAATTGATTTTACAGTGTCAGTCAACTTCACAGACTTCAAATTGACAGGCATCACAGAATTAACATTAGCATCAACAGCAACAGCAGATTTACTACTAGCAATTCCAGGGGTGGCACCCCCCTGTAAACCATCATGCGCAATAAGTGGGGTGTCACTCCCCTTTCCATCAGACAAAACATTTCCAGGGGTGGCACTCCCCTGTAAACCAGATTTATGTTTTGGGACATACCTTTGTTGCAATTTACCTGGCACCTTCTTGCTAGTTTCAGAATCAGTTGCATATTGCACTTTTCTCCTCTGTTTGTTTTTTCTTGTAACATGCTGCCACTTTTCCTCCCCCTCAGTGTCTGTTTGAGCTTTGTTACTAGCAAATTTCTGATTCTTTGAATTATTCCCAAGATCAGATTTTCTCTTTTGAAACTCTGGCACAGAACTCAGAGTGAAGTCCTTGGTAGCATCTTGCTGCACCTTATCTTGAGGACCCATAGCAATTCCCTTACCCTTTGCTTGTGAACAAGTGTTAGATGCATGACCAGTGATCTTGCAAGTCGAGCAAAATTGAGGTCTCTTCTCATAAACTACCTCTTGATGAATCACATTTTCTTCCTCATTAAGCCCAAGAGTAATATCATAAACTGGTTCTTTCAACAAATCAATCTCAACACAAACTCGAGCCCCCAACATGTTGGTCTTATTTGTTGTTGCTTCATCAGTCCTTAAAGGTTTTCCAACTCTCAAACAGATCTCGTACAAGGTCTACGGCTCGTAGAAAACAGGGGCTAGTCCCTTTAGAAAGACCCAGCAAGGAACTATAGATGATTCCTCGGTTGGCTTATAGTTTATGGACCACTTCGAAATCTTCATTGGGCATCCATAGAATTCCCAGTTTCCTTTAATCCATAGCCTAGTGTAGTCCTCCTCAAGTGAGCACAAGATTGACAAATTCCTTCTATCCATCATGTCAAATTTCCATTCCCCTTTCAACCTATGCTGTCAAAAGCCTTCTTCAGAGCCATAAATCCAGGAACTCCATAATTGAATCTCCCCACCAACAGAAACTCATAAGGTTTAGAAAGCAGGTCAATTTCAGCCTTTGAGAACTGAATAAATGGTTTTCCCTTAAGAAGCAAGTGAGGTTTAGGTGCAATTCGTCTCTCACTTAGAGGCTTCTTTGCTATGTCAATCAGTGATTTGTTTCTACTTCTTGGATCAGTGTCCATAGCAAAAGGTGAACAAAATGGGCCAGTAGTTTTCCCCGTAGGATTTGAAGATGATGAGTTGCCCTTCAGCATGTCCGAAAAACTAATCGGCTTCTTCAACGGAGATAAGGTAGGAGCAGCCATACCTTACAACAACAAAGAGTATAGAAAAAACTCACAAAAATCAGCCAGTTATCGCTGAAAACACAAACAAGCAGCCCATTAACGCTGAAAATTTTAGAAAATAGGAAATATCGAAATTGATACGAAAGACACCAAGTATAGATTCAATGGCAAGTAAATCCAGTGATATGCAGCAGTTCGTGATGAATGAGTATTTGCAATTGAACCGTGAGTGAAGTAGGCTGGTGCAAATAAATCTAACAATAAAATAATCTGATCAATAGCTACGGATGAATACAAGCACGCAAGTGAATCAATGGAAATTAAACTGTATGAATTGAAAGCAAGCTAGTGCAAATAATTCAAACAATAAAATAATGAGATCAATTGGAACCAAGCACACTGGTGATCAAATCAATCACTTTACGGAGATATGTTAGCAAGCAGGTGAAACTAATTCAAACAATAAACTAATGAAGTCAATTGTTGAACGTGGAGCACAAGCACAAAGGTGAACCAGGCACGTCAATGTAATTGATATTGAATCGGATATATGTAAGCAAGCTAGTGTAAATAATTCAACCAATAAACTAATGAAATCAATTGATGAACGATGAAGGCAAGCAACCAGGTACGTCAATATGATTTTATTTGAATCGGAAATAAGTAATCAAGCAGGTGTAAATAATTCCACCAATAAACTAATGAAATCAATTGATTGAATATGAATCGGAGTTATGTAATCAAGCAGGTGTAACTAATTCAACCAATAAACAAATGAAAAATTGACGAACGATGAACGCACGCACAAAGCTGAACCAGGCACGTCAAAAAAGTGAATTTGAATCTGAGATTGATAAGCAAGGATGTGAAATTAAATCTAACAATATAATAATGCAATCAATTGAAAAAGGATGAACGGGAAGCAAACAGGTGAAACTAATTCATCCATTATCAGAATAGATCTTCATGGCGGCGGTGGAAGTTTTGAATCGCACGCACTTGTTGATGGAATCGCACACACAAGGAGCGTGTTTTTAATAAATTTCCCGAGTTCTAATAGGATTTTGTTTTCTTGTATGGTTAGGATTTGTAACATATAAATACCTAGATTCATCATTGTATTACACACAACATCAGAGCTTACTGTCACGGCCTAGCATTTCGCAGGGGTGAAATGGCGCAACGCAGAGACCCGGGGGACGGGTGCGTGGCTCAGAGAGCTCGGGACGGGACATGCCGAGGACTTTGCGAGGAAACGGAGACAAGCGGGGGTGAGGCTTCGCGCGTGCGGGACGCTGCTCGAGGGAGCAAGGACGGGACAGGCGCGGCGGGCGCGCGCCATGGGCAGCCGGGTGGGCAGCCCAACCTTTCAACCATGATACGGGACAAACAAGTAGCCGGGACAACTCAACCCATGGGGCTGGTCCTTGGGGCAGATTTGCATGGGAATGGAGGTTCTGGGAGGTCTCCAGAAGCTTCTACGGCGTTTCGAATAGGTCCGGAGGGTTCTACACATGGGCGGAACATTCCGGAGGGTTCTATAAGGTTCCGGAGGGATCCGGAATGTTCTACAAGGTTCTGAAAGGATCCGAAATGTCCTACAAGGCTCCAGAAGGGTCCAGAATATTCTAGAAGTATTTGGAATATTCTAGAAGGGTGCGGTACCTTCTAGAAGAATGAAGAATGTTGTAGAAGGTTCTAGAAATAAGTAGTAGTATGTAGTAGTACGTACTAGAACATTGTGGAATGTTCTAGAATAATGTAGGGACTTGTAGATAGGAATTTTGTAGAAGGATCTAGAGCTAGGGATGTTTCTAGATATGGTAGGGAAGTAGTATAAATAGGTGGAAAGGGATTCATTTGTTACCATCCAAGCTAGAATCCAAGTTAGAATCCAAGTTTGAGTGAATAAACATTCCAATTCTCTAAGTGCACTATTTTCTTACTTTCTTACTTTCCCACCCACACATCCTTAGCAACCTTACTTAAGGACAAGGGAGGCTGACTTAGCCAATTCCGACAGAGGGGCAGAACATCGCTAGAGGCGTTAGTGGCTAAGTGCCGCACGGAATACTTACGAGAAGTTTAAGTCCGTGACAGGTGTATCAGAGCCCGAAAGGGCTGGGTATATACTGTGGGAAGTTTGTTTTAAGACAATGGCACCCGTAAACACCGCCTTGGGGGTCAAGGAGCGCGAGACGAGGGCTGGTCGAGGAAAGTCCGGAGAAGTGGATGCATCCCAGCTTCTCGTGGTTGTTGAAGGTCTCGTTAATCTCGGGACACGGGTCGATGAAATGGGACTCGACATGGAGGCCTTAGAGAAACGCGTACAGGGGGTACGTGAGGAGTGTGAAGTTGCCACCCGAGGAGTCGAGGAGCGACTGGATCGGTGGATGGCACGCTTGGAAGAAGCTGTCCAAGCCATACAAGTAGGCATCAAGGCGATGCTGGGCGAGATGGCTGAGATACGAGCTGAGGTAGCAGAGGTGTGTGCCGAGGTTGCGAGCGTGCTGGACGAGCTTCGCTTGGATCAGGGAATCTTGGGGAGCTGCGGGGCGAGTAACTCCAGCCAAGGTGGGGGAGAGACGGACAACGAGGGTGGATCTCCCCGTGAGACAGAGATTGAACCGGTGTCGGCACACTTGGCGACCATAAAGGTGATGGGTTCGAGTGAAGGCCATCAGGGGGATGGTAGTCTCGACACCGATATGGGCGTTCGGGGAAACAGCAGGGGGCTGTCCAAGTTGCCGAATGAGGGGCCGGAGCCTTCGGGGAAGGCAGTACAACTTGATAGGCCGGGGGCGGCCAAAGATCTAAAACGTAGGAATGTGCGGCGCAAGCGAGACTTGGGGACCAAGAGGGACTCGACAGACGAGTGTGACTTGAGCAGCGTTAGGGGTTCGAGAGGCGAGAAGAACTCGGAGAGTGAGTCAAGCTCGGAGGTTGAACGGCGCTTGGGCGTCTAGCAGGACTCGGAGGGCGAGATTGGCCTTGGAGGCAAGCAGGGCTTGGGGCACGATCCGGTAATCGAGGATATTGATAAGGCTATGGCGGTCGAGTGCGAACCGTTGCATAGAACCTTTGGGACGAGCAAGCCAGCTAGGAAGGCTCGGCGAGCTCGAAGACGACGCGGGGCGTCAAGCTTGCCAGGGGGCAAGGCAACAGGACGAGGTCCCGAAGCGAGGGAAACGGCTAAGTCTGGAGCGGGGCACGCTGACCTAGTACCAAGGTGCTTGGGCGAGGGTCGGAGTCTTGCGGAGATGAAAGGGACTAAGCCGAGGGTACAAGCACGTCGACAATATGCAAAGTCGCCTGATCGATGAGGGCGTCGATCGAATAGCTGGGGGAGAATGTCACGGCCTGGCATTTCGCAGGGGCGAAATGGCGCAACGCAGAGACCCGGGGGACGTGTGCGTGGCTCAGAGAGCTTGGGACGGGACATGCCGAGGACTTTGCGAGGATACGGAGACAAGCGGGGGCGAGGCTTCGCGCGTGCGAGACGCTGCTCGAGGGAGCAAGGACGGGACAGGCGCGGCGGGCGCGGGCCATGGGCAGCCCAACCTTTCAACCATGATACGGGACAAACAAGTAGCCGGGACAGCTCAACCCATGGGGCTGGTCCTTGGGGCAGATTTGCATGGGAATGGAGGTTCTAGGAGGTCTCCAGAAGCTTCTACGGCTTCTCGGATAGGTCCGGAGGGTTCTACACATGGGCGGAACATTTCGGAGGGTTCTATAAGGTTCCGTAGGGATCCGGAATGTTCTACAGGGCTCCGGAAGGGTCCGGAATATTCTAGAAGTATTTGGAATATTCTAGAAGGGTGCGGAACCTTCTAGAAGAATGAAGAATGTTGTAGAAGGTTCTAGAAATAAGTAGTAGTATGTAGTAGTATGTACTAGAACATTGTGGAATGTTCTAGAATAATGTAGGGACTTGTAGATAGGAATTTTGTAGAAGGATCTAGAGTTAGGGATGTTTCTAGATATGGTAGGGAAGTAGTATAAATAGGTGGAAAGGGATTCATTTGTAACCATCCAAGCTAGAATCCAAGTTAGAATCCAAGTTTGAGTGAATAAACATTCCAATTCTCTAAGTGCACTATTTTCTTACTTTCTTACTTTCCCACCCACACATCCTTAGCAACCTTACTTAAGGACAAGGGAGGCTGACTTAGCCAATTCCGACAGAGGGGCAGAACATCGCTAGAGGCGTTAGTGGCTAAGTGCCGCACGGAATACTTACGAGAAGTTTAAGTCCGTGACAGGTGTATCAGAGCCCGAAAGGGCTGGGTATATACTGTGGGAAGTTTGTTTTAAGACAATGGCACCCGTAAACACCGCCTTGGGGGTCAAGGAGCGCGAGACGAGGGCTGGTCGAGGAAAGTCCGGAGAAGTGGATGCATCCCAGCTTCTCGTGGTTGTTGAAGGTCTCGTTAATCTCGGGACACGGGTCGATGAAATGGGACTCGACATGGAGGCCTTAGAGAAACGCGTACAGGGGGTACGTGAGGAGTGTGAAGTTGCCACCCGAGGAGTCGAGGAGCGACTGGATCGGTGGATGGCACGCTTGGAAGAAGCTGTCCAAGCCATACAAGTAGGCATCAAGGCGATGCTGGGCGAGATGGCTGAGATACGAGCTGAGGTAGCAGAGGTGTGTGCCGAGGTTGCGAGCGTGCTGGACGAGCTTCGCTTGGATCAGGGAATCTTGGGGAGCTGCGGGGCGAGTAACTCCAGCCAAGGTGGGGGAGAGACGGACAACGAGGGTGGATCTCCCCGTGAGACAGAGATTGAACCGGTGTCGGCACACTTGGCGACCATAAAGGTGATGGGTTCGAGTGAAGGCCATCAGGGGGATGGTAGTCTCGACACCGATATGGGCGTTCGGGGAAACAGCAGGGGGCTGTCCAAGTTGCCGAATGAGGGGCCGGAGCCTTCGGGGAAGGCAGTACAACTTGATAGGCCGGGGGCGGCCAAAGATCTAAAACGTAGGAATGTGCGGCGCAAGCGAGACTTGGGGACCAAGAGGGACTCGACAGGCGAGTGTGACTTGAGCAGCGTTAGGGGTTCGAGAGGCGAGAAGAACTCGGAGAGTGAGTCAAGCTCGGAGGTTGAACGGCGCTTGGGCGTCTAGCAGGACTCGGAGGGCGAGATTGGCCTTGGAGGCAAGCAGGGCTTGGGGCACGATCCGGTAATCGAGGATATTGATAAGGCTATGGCGGTCGAGTGCGAACCGTTGCATAGAACCTTTGGGACGAGCAAGCCAGCTAGGAAGGCTCGGCGAGCTCGAAGACGACGCGGGGCGTCAAGCTTGCCAGGGGGCAAGGCAACAGGATGAGGTCCCGGAGCGAGGGAAACGGCTAAGTCTGGAGCGGGGCACGCTGACCTAGTACCAAGGTGCTTGGGCGAGGGTCGGAGTCTTGCGGAGATGAAAGGGACTAAGCCGAGGGTACAAGCACGTCGACAATATGCAAAGTCGCCTGATCGATGAGGGTGTCGATCGAATAGCTGGGGGAGAATGTCACGGCCTGGCATTTCACAGGGGCGAAATGGCGCAACGCAGAGACCCGGGGGACGTGTGCGTGGCTCAGAGAGTTTGGGACGGGACATGCCGAGGACTTTGCGAGGATACGGAGACAAGCGGGGGCGAGGCTTCGCGCGTGCGAGACGCTGCTCGAGGGAGCAAGGACGGGACAGGCGCGGCGGGCGCGGGCCATGGGCAGCCCAACCTTTCAACCATGATACGGGACAAACAAGTAGCCGGGACAGCTCAACCCATGGGGCTGGTCCTTGGGGCAGATTTGCATGGGAATGGAGGTTCTAGGAGGTCTCCAGAAGCTTCTACGGCTTTTCGGATAGGTCCGGAGGGTTCTACACATGGGCGGAACATTCCGGAGGGTTCTATAAGGTTCCGTAGGGATCCGGAATGTTCTACAGGGCTCCGGAAGGGTCCGGAATATTCTAGAAGTATTTGGAATATTCTAGAAGGGTGCGGAACCTTCTAGAAGAATGAAGAATGTTGTAGAAGGTTCTAGAAATAAGTAGTAGTATGTAGTAGTATGTACTAGAACATTGTGGAATGTTCTAGAATAATGTAGGGACTTGTAGATAGGAATTTTGTAGAAGGATCTAGAGTTAGGGATGTTTCTAGATATGGTAGGGAAGTAGTATAAATAGGTGGAAAGGGATTCATTTGTAACCATCCAAGCTAGAATCCAAGTTAGAATCCAAGTTTGAGTGAATAAACATTCCAATTCTCTAAGTGCACTATTTTCTTACTTTCTTACTTTCCCACCCACACATCCTTAGCAACCTTACTTAAGGACAAGGGAGGCTGACTTAGCCAATTCCGACAGAGGGGCAGAACATCGCTAGAGGCGTTAGTGGCTAAGTGCCGCACGGAATACTTACGAGAAGTTTAAGTCCGTGACAGGTGTATCAGAGCCCGAAAGGGCTGGGTATATACTGTGGGAAGTTTGTTTTAAGACAATGGCACCCGTAAACACCGCCTTGGGGGTCAAGGAGCGCGAGACGAGGGCTGGTCGAGGAAAGTCCGGAGAAGTGGATGCATCCCAGCTTCTCGTGGTTGTTGAAGGTCTCGTTAATCTCGGGACACGGGTCGATGAAATGGGACTCGACATGGAGGCCTTAGAGAAACGCGTACAGGGGGTACGTGAGGAGTGTGAAGTTGCCACCCGAGGAGTCGAGGAGCGACTGGATCGGTGGATGGCACGCTTGGAAGAAGCTGTCCAAGCCATACAAGTAGGCATCAAGGCGATGCTGGGCGAGATGGCTGAGATACGAGCTGAGGTAGCAGAGGTGTGTGCCGAGGTTGCGAGCGTGCTGGACGAGCTTCGCTTGGATCAGGGAATCTTGGGGAGCTGCGGGGCGAGTAACTCCAGCCAAGGTGGGGGAGAGACGGACAACGAGGGTGGATCTCCCCGTGAGACAGAGATTGAACCGGTGTCGGCACACTTGGCGACCATAAAGGTGATGGGTTCGAGTGAAGGCCATCAGGGGGATGGTAGTCTCGACACCGATATGGGCGTTCGGGGAAACAGCAGGGGGCTGTCCAAGTTGCCGAATGAGGGGCCGGAGCCTTCGGGGAAGGCAGTACAACTTGATAGGCCGGGGGCGGCCAAAGATCTAAAACGTAGGAATGTGCGGCGCAAGCGAGACTTGGGGACCAAGAGGGACTCGACAGGCGAGTGTGACTTGAGCAGCGTTAGGGGTTCGAGAGGCGAGAAGAACACGGAGAGTGAGTCAAGCTCGGAGGTTGAACGGCGCTTGGGCGTCTAGCAGGACTCGGAGGCCGATATTGGCCTTGGAGGCAAGCAGGGCTTGGGGCACGATCCGGTAATCGAGGATATTGATAAGGCTATGGCGGTCGAGTGCGAACCGTTGCATAGAACCTTTGGGACGAGCAAGCCAGCTAGGAAGGCTCGGCGAGCTCGAAGACGACGCGGGGCGTCAAGCTTGCCAGGGGGCAAGGCAACAGGACGAGGTCCCGGAGCGAGGGAAACGGCTAAGTCTGGAGCGGGGCACGCTGACCTAGCACCAAGGTGCTTGGGCGAGGGTCGGAGTCTTGCGGAGATGAAAGGGACTAAGCCGAGGGTACAAGCACGTCGACAATATGCAAAGTCGCCTGATCGATGAGGGCGTCGATCGAATAGCTGGGGGAGAATGTCACGGCCTGGCATTTCGCAGGGGCGAAATGGCGCAACGCAGAGACCCGAGGGACGTGTGCGTGGCTCAGAGAGCTCGGGACGGGACATGCTGAGGAATTTGCGAGGATACGGAGACAAGCGGGGGCGAGGCTTCGCGCGTGCGAGACGCTGCTCGAGGGAGCAAGGACGGGACAGGCGCGGCGGGCGTGGGCCATGGTCAGCCGGGTGGGCAGCCCAACCTTTCAACCATGATACGGGACAAACAAGTAGCCGGGACAGCTCAACCCATGGGGCTGGTCCTTGGGGCAGATTTGCATGGGAATGGAGGTTCTAGGAGGTCTCCAGAAGCTTCTACGGCTTTTCGGATAGGTCCGGAGGGTTCTACACATGGGCGGAACATTCCGGAGGGTTTTATAAGGTTCCGGAGGGATCCGGAATGTTCTACAGGGCTCCGGAAGGGTCCGGAATATTCTAGAAGTATTTGGAATATTCTAGAAGGGTGCGGAACCTTCTAGAAGAATGAAGAATGTTGTAGAAGGTTCTAGAAATAAGTAGTAGTATGTAGTAGTATGTACTAGAACATTGTGGAATGTTCTAGAATAATGTAGGGACTTGTAGATAGGAATTTTGTAGAAGGATCTAGAGTTAGGGATGTTTCTAGATATGGTAGGGAAGTAGTATAATAGGTGGAAAGGGATTCATTTGTAACCATCCAAGCTAGAATCCAAGTTAGAATCCAAGTTTGAGTGAATAAACATTCCAATTCTCTAAGTGCACTATTTTCTTACTTTCTTACTTTCCCACCCACACTTCCTTAGCAACCTTACTTAAGGACAAGGGAGGCTGACTTAGCCAATTCCGACAGAGGGGCGGAACATCGCTAGAGGCTTTAGTGGCTTAGTGCCACACGGAAAACTTACAAGAAGCTTAAGTCCGTGACATTACGCCTACATACTTGGGCAATCTGAGATTATTCTAATACAAGGGCTTTTGCTATACTTATTGATGATTACTTAACGTCATTGCGTATTGTTCTTCCTTGAGATTGATCCATCCGGAATAAAGTAACTTGGCCCTATAATCTTCATATAATTATACCCTAAACTATTATTATTGATTTAATCTAACCCCACGAAAAGAAATTCGGTTAAATCACAATGAGCCTGATAATTTGCCTCGAGCGGCTCGACAACAAGAAGCTCCGCCAGTCGTTCCACAAGAGGATGTACCGATCTGAACAACAGTTGCAGACTTGAGATGCATCATTGGAACAATGTGTAGGGAATTTTTTAGCACTGAGAGAGCTGATCCACAGCTCAAGCTAGACCAGAAGCTCCAATTTCAAATCTTAAGATCTGTGGCTGGGGCGCCCACGGTCAATCCTTCTCGAGCTCAAACGAAGTCCAATGTTCGATCTGAGTTGCCACCCAAAGTCATACACGACGTAGAGGATTTCGTGGTCGGAGAAAGCCAACCAAAAGGTGCGGATAAAACAAAGAAGCCTGTCTACCGTAGGGTTACTAAGGCTGAACTGGAAAAAATTGTGCTAGAGAGAGTAGCCACGAAACTGGATAAGGAGGAAACGGTGAAAGAAACCCGACCTGTGGGTATGACGATCAGGCGTACCGTGGTAATGCTAAACAGAGATGCCTTCCGTGAAAAGATCCGAGATCAAGAAGTTGAAAATAGTATCATGAGGTGCTCGCCGTTCTGCCAGGAGATTCGAGAGGCATGAAATACTTAAATTGTGCCCACGAGGCTGCCTCGATACAATGGAACTATTGATCCTGGAAAACATATAAACAGTTTTATCAATGTGATCAATTTGTATGGACATTCGGAGTATTTCTGTAGCAAAATCATGGTTACCACGTTCGAGGGAATTGCCCTCGATTGGTTTGGCAAGTTGCCACCGAACTCCATTTTCTCCTTTGATGAATTTTGCGATAAGTTGAAGCACCAATTTGCGAGCCAAAGAAAGCCTAGGTTGCCAGCGAACCATTTGGGAACCGTAAAGCAGATGGATGGTGAAACTTTGAGGCAATTGTTGGCAAGATTTAGTATTGATCTCCTTAAAGTCGATACCCCACAGGTCGAATATTTATCCTCTCTGATGTTCGAATTAACGAAGAATACACAGTTTGGGAATGCACTATGTAGGAAACAGCCAAAATCTTTTGAGCGGATCATGGATATTGCTGAGAAATATATGATCCAAGAGCAAATGAATAAATTAAAAAATGCTCAAAATCCAAGACTCCCGATCAGGAAGAAGCAGGATAGAGCACCTATTCCAAAGCCAGAAAATTATGGTGGATCCAATAAGGGTTCTGTTTGGCAAAGACTCAACACATACAAGTCCTAACTATACTCGAAGAAGGGAATTTGATCCCTGAGACACAGCAAATTACTCAAGACAGGCCTATAACACTGAATTATGATAAATATTGCAGATATCACAGAGGTCGTGGTCATAGCACCGAAAATTGTTATCAGCTAAAGCTAGAAATCGAGAAGTTGATTGCACAAGAAAAATTGAAGGAATTCGCCAGAAGAGGAAACTATAACTATCGTTATAGGTCCAGAAGCCCTAGGAAATTGGTTGCGCAGCAGCGGGAAGTTCGAAATCAAGCGGATGAGCAAGTAAATGTGGTGATCAATTGATAGAATAGTGTCTTGCAAGCCAACTGTTTTGGCTGCATTTTGAAAGGACCATTCGATTGGATTAATAAATGCATTTATATATATGGTCATCTTTATCTTATGTAATAATTATCTACGCATAAGGATATAAGTCCTTAGATCACAGGGCTATGGGACAACCCGTGGACTGATCTCCAAGGCCGTGATCTAGAATATATTCAAGAGTCGTAGAATCCAATAGAGATAGGACATCATTGGATTCGGTTAGACTCTCACTATTGTGTATACTCCGATGAACTGGAGAACGCTGGGGTCCACGAGCGTGACTGGGATAGTCGATACACATAAGTGGGTGGCTTGCTGGGATGGCAAGCGCACTGAATACCCCAATTAGGAAATAACTCACCATGGAAGCGGTAGTCGCATATCGGGGTTGAAGTTATTCCAATTTACAATAGTATACAAGGAACGATCCCTAACTACTTGAGATGATAGGGTTTATCTGGTGCGAGAACGTCTATCCTTTGATATGAGTCCCGACTGACTGGAGATCGCCAGAAAGTCTCTGTGGACTCATATTGGGTATAGAGGAACTCGTATGCAGATTCATATCATCAACAAAGGATCCATTGACCCGACTTGATAGGTTGGGAAATTCTCCTATGGATTTCTGTGAAAAATTAATTCTGGTAAAATCCTCGGCCGAGGTATCTGACGGCTTTATGTAAGTAGCTCATAAAGATTAAGTCAAAGAGAATTATTTCGAGACCAGAATGCATAAGGTCAAGACAAAAGAAAAGGGAATCCGATGAAAGACCATACCCTTAAGTCTCGACTGGGAGATTGATCGATGGAGAGAATATGGCGTATACGGAAATTGTAAATGAGATAAAAGGTTCACTGAATTAATTCACCAGTGATTGGGCTCCATGGGCTTGTGCCTGGACATCGACCATGGAGTGTGGGAGAATTCCCAAATTGGCAGGGGTGCTAATTTTGGAATGATCAATCGACAGAGTGTTCGATTGATTTAGAGTAAGTCTTACTCGAATAATTAAATAATATTTAATTATAACCCACGGCCCATTATGTGGTGAACCTACGGGGGCATACACAATACACATGAAGCGAAAGCGAGGAAATAAGAACGATCGAGTCGACTGGGTCGACTGGGTGGATAATCGACTGGGTCGATTATTATGGGTGGGTCGACTGGGTCGACCCAATTGGAACAAATGGGATCCAATTGGAATTGGATCAGGATCATAAATTAAATTGGAATTTAATTTGTGGATTAATTAATTAAGTTGGATTTAATTAATTAGAAGGGATTTTAATTAAATGGACTTAGAGTCTGAGTTAATGAAATGGGAGATTAAGTTAATTAATTGGGCTATTTAATTGGGAGATTAAATAAAGCCTGGTCAAATTAATTAACTGGGCCATGAATTAATTAGGAGACTTGGTCTTCTAATTAAAGAGGGCCATGGCCCATGTAGGAGAGAAGAGCCCTAGTCCTAATAGGACTAGGTTAGGGAGATAACTATAAGTAGCCTTCTTGTAGTTATTTTTCACGTAACTCCATAAGCAAAAATTGAGCAAGAGCAAAAATTCTCTCTCCCTCTCCCCACTAGTCGACCGAACCCTGTTCTTCCCTGTGGAAGAATTTTTCGTTTTCGACTTTGTTCCAAAATCGTTTCTAATTCCTAGATCTTAATATATCCTGTGTTCTAGTCGATTAAGATATATTATTTTCTTGATATTGTGGTGTATCAACTCGTAGAGGCGCAACACGTGGGGCGCTCCTGAAAAGGCCTGGGTCGATTTTGCTGGTGCAGAGATCAGAGTTCATTTTTGCTAGCCGAGGATTTGCAAGGAGATAGGTATAACGTGCAAACTTATACTATCGTTTATTTAATATTCATATCTATACAACTATAGTAGTATCCTTGCAAGATTCCGTAAGAGGTCCTAAAAATTTTATATTCCACTGTGCCTAGGGCTGTTTATCTTACCGAATCCCAACAGTGGTATCAGAGCCAACTCTAGGCTTTGTATATATATGAATTTGCAAATTCCGTGATTTAAATCATATGTTTGATTTATGTATGGCTAGTTCTATGACTGTATATGTTTTAGGACGTAGATCTGTTAACTTAGAGTTAATGTAAAAATTTTGATTCGAAATTTTATCGTGTTAAATTTTATTTTGTATTGGGATTTAATTAATTGGATATGTTTAATTAAATCAAAAGTAATCGAACAAGAAAAATTATATATTTTTGGGATCAACCACGGTGGTACGAGGTGCCACCGCGTGCTGCCGTACGCGGC
This sequence comes from Penstemon eatonii, assembly GCA_038501285.1. Taxonomy (NCBI): domain Eukaryota; kingdom Viridiplantae; phylum Streptophyta; class Magnoliopsida; order Lamiales; family Plantaginaceae; genus Penstemon; species Penstemon eatonii. The sequence goes on along the minus strand of CM076711.1, from coordinate 39,317,713 downwards.
AGCGCGTGAACAAGCGCGCTGTCTGCGCGTGCAACACACGGCAGCTGCCCTCGGGCATTTTGCCGCGTGCTGGCAACGCGCAGCAGCACGCTGCTACGCGCTGTCACACGCTGTAGCAGCCGTTGCGTGGGGCTCACGCGCGGCTTCCATTGCCATGTGTGTGCTGCCACGTGGCAGCGTTCAATACGTCACTTCGTGGCTGAATTTTGGTTGATCTCAAAGTCACCTATTTTGGAAGTCCTGAAAATCTTTGAGATTTGATTGTTATGGAATCTTGGTGAATTTTGGATTGATCTTAGAGATCTAATTAACAAGGAAACTTAGAGTTTCATTTGTGATAAGACATTTAATTAGAATTAATGTCTTCTAGTTAATTACCAAAATTAAAGATCTTAGAGATCTTATTAATCAAGGAAACTTAGAGTTTCAATTGTGATAAGAGATTTAATTAAAGTAAATCTCTAGTAAGTTACCAATATTAAAGATCTTAGAGATCTTATTAAATTAGGAAACTTGGAGTTTGGATAAGGTAAAAATCTTGGTGGATTTGGACACTACCTTAGTTGACTAATCTATTCAAAATAGGATTATCTTGAGAATCTTGGAGATTTGTAAAATTGGGAAACTTAGAGTTTTGGATAAGATAGTAATCTTGGAAGATTTGTAACTATCTTAATTAATCAATCTTATCAAGATAAGAGTTGTAGATTACTTAGAACTCAAGTAAGAGTTAATTAATCTTAGAGATTAATTGTTAATTCAAAATTAAATTAACTTGGATAATTTTTGTGAATTAAAATTAAAGGAGCCGGTAAATTTACATTTATGCCCTTATGTGAATTTATGCATGTTCTTGAGTGAATATGTGGATTGGTCGATTTTGCCCCTAAGCCCTGTGTAGTTTTGGTTTATTTATTTTATGGGTTGTAATTAAATGGGCCTGATTGGTGCCCTTGCTTGCGCAAACAAATGTAATAGAATAGGGCCTTTATTTTTATAAGCTAGGCTTAGATTAGGCTTGGAGCTGAGAAGACCTCATGAAGACTTGGAGATCCACATGGAGGCCCATTACCTTGGAGGACATGGAGGCCCAATTCATTACATGGAGGCCCAATCAAGGTGGATATTACAAGAAGGCCCATGATGTATGGGTTTGAAAATTGTAATAGTTAGGACATTTAATTTCCACCCTAGACTGACCAATTGGTCCATCATGTGGCTCGTGATGGATCGCATAGGATGGGCAATCGATCAATCGTATGTGCAATGCTAGGTGATGAATGTTTACTTTTTCGTAATTATTCTTTGATGTATGAGATGCATGCTTAGGATAGAAAAACGTAAACAAGATAATTGATAATCTGATGAGACCTCGCACTTGAACATTTCATAAAACCTCCAATTGAACCTAAAATTCAATTATAATATTAAATCGTAAAACGGGCGCATAGAATGGTGTTTATGGTCCGAGCCTATCCAATTACTAGGTCTTAGGCATATCGTACGAATATATCTCGATGTCTCACGAGTCGTGGGTCGAGTTATAGGAAGATGGTAAGTCTATTGCCTCTATGCACAGTTTAGTGCCAAGGGAGGGGATAGCAAGGTTCTAGGCGCTGACTCACGAGTCGTGGGGCGTCTAGGATTGAACTATTTTTCTTCACGAGTATTGGACATGATTTAACGCGAGTAAGTATGGATGTCTCACGAGTCGTGGGTCCATAACGAAAAACGAGGCTAAATGAACTCAAGGGTTAGCTGGGATGGTTAACCGGCGACGTGATCGCCCACCAAGTGGATCAATTGGTATGGCGAACGAGTCGTGGGTACTAAGCGATTGCATTTGGGCCTTGAGCCCATTAGGAAATTTTTATTTCCCGAACCTTATGTGGGGGCATAAGTATTCGACAAAAATAGTGGGAGTAATTTACAAACGAAAACCATGTTTGTAAATTATGCATTTATTTTAATCTGCCGCGTATTTATCGTCATGTTTATGATAGTTTTTCATAAGTTATGTATCCATGAATATTTACCATCATACTTGAATCAAATAAATTGACTGAACCCAAATGAATTTTGAATGACTTCTCGAGTCCAAGCAAGGACTAATCTCCTTACAAAGATTTCATTGGTTTTCCTTTCGTAGTTACACTTCGAGTGGAATGGTGATAGGTTTCACCAAGCTGCATTTTTTTCGAAGTTACTCTTCAAATAAGAAAGGTGATAAGTTTCACCAGAGGGTTGAGGATGGTTCTCAAGCCCAAATTTTCTTGAAGGCAAACATGAAGTCTCCCATAAATGGGAAGTAACATCTCGTTGAAAAGCTCAAAAGACTTAAGAGATGAAAGAAGAGGAATGAATCCTCTCTGAAGGGAAATAACCTTGGAGGTTTTTCTGTAAGGATGATAAGTTGTAAAGTCAATCAAAATGGTTCTTCCATGGATTAAGATCAAGGGAAAGAAGGAATTGAACCTAGTCTTTCCGTAAGGGATGATCAAATTTTATTGAACTTAACCTTATGGTTAAAGTAATGCATAAGGGTGTTGGATGCCCGATGAAGTACTCATTGATGCATTCAATGCATCTAAAGCCATGAATTATTTAGATCGTTAGAATTTTCTTATACCATCCCTTGTCTTAAGGGATGTGATAGTTCCATAATGGTTGGAACTGATTGCGCTATAAGATTTATACGCAAAAGGTGTACATAAGCAAATGAGTATGGATACTCATAAAACGACTAAATAAAATATGCATAGTCAATAAAATATAAATAATCAAGATTTCGCACACTTGAATCGTTGTTAAAACCGAAAGGCGATACACGAATACTAAAACATATTTCCTAGTTAAAAGATTCAAAGACTGAGCTCGACTGGGTCGAGCTTGACTGGGATGCTATACATAGTAACCGACTATCGAATCTTGCTTAATGGAAATTAGATTTAGTAGTTGGTTGCTAGGCAACCAAGAGGCATAAACAATTGCAATGGATTTAATCCATTTATAAGTGTGTAGAAACACTAAAGCATTAGTGGGAGATAAGGCGTCTTTAGTACCCTCATGGGTAAAAGTACGTTGTGATGTACAATTCCAAATTATTTTTTGAATAAAAGAAGAGAGCGTAATCAATGAAAGCATGTAAGAGATTTGGATCGATTCAAAAATCAAACATGCATTGGCAGTACGCCATTGATTATTTAATAGAGAATTAGATTCTCGAAATGTAAGACCTGCTCGAAACGTTGTATGTTGTCAAGCATTCTGGACATGTAAATGTCCATTAAAGAAATCTTACATGAAATTCCTTATTCAAACAAATAAAACTTGATCGAGAAAATCGAAGATACTGAGCTAAGTATCTCTGAAGCCAGATCCAAAACATATCACGTGATATGAGTTTTGGTATTGTACCTTCATATGCATTCATGCGCATATGGGGTCTCCCGCTTATGTGAATAAGCTGGTGGGAGATAAGATGGATGTAAAGTCCATCTTATGCAATTCGTGGGGTATCCAGAAAACTCTATAGGATACAAGTTCTACGATCCTACAAGATAAACTACGTTTGTCTCAAGGAAAACACACTTCTTGGAGAAGAATTTCTTGCTAAGCAAGAAGGAACACAACGTAGAACTAGATGAGGTCACTGAAGCTGAAAAGACCAAAGAGGTCGATCAAGCTGACCCATCACCACAGGCAGTGGGAGAACAAGAGCATGAAAGTACATCAGAGATTACACCGATACTTCGTAAGTCAGAAAGACAACGTAGAGAACCCGAGAGGTACTACGGTCTGCTGCGTGAGACTAGACAGTCTCTAACTGACCCAAGGAATTACGAAGAGGCTATGCTAGGCATAGACTCGGGAAAGTGGCGTGAAACCATGGAATTCGAATTGGACTCCATGCACTCCAACAAGGTCTGGGCCTTGGTAGATCCACCAGTGGGAGTAGCTCCTGTGGGTTGCAAGTGGATCTATAAGCGAAAGCTTGGAGTGAACGGAGAGGTAATAACCTACAAGGCGCGACTAGTGGCAAAAGGATACACTCAAAGGCCAAGCATCGACTTTGAGGAGACCTTCTCGCCCGTCGCAATGCCTTAATCCATTCGAATACTGCTGGCCATAGCTGCGTGGTATAACTACGAGATATGGCAGATGGATGTAAAGACTGCCTTGATCAATGGGGACATTAACAAGGAGATCTACATGGAGCAACCAAAAGGATGTGCATCCAAATGAGGTGAACACAAAGTGTGCAAACTCCAGAAGTCCATTTATGGACTGTAGCAAGCTTCCCGAAGTTGGAACATCCGTTTCAATGAAACAATCCTAACTTTTGGATTCATCAGAAACGTGTTCGAACCTTGCGTGTACAAGAAGATCAGTGGGAGTACAGTTGAATTTTTTGTGCTTTACGTTGATGACATTCTTCTCATTGAAAACAATGTGAAAGTGTTGTACGAAACTAAAGCATGGTTATCTACACAATTCTCAATGAAGGAATTGGGAGAAGCATCCTTTGTACTGGGTATAAGGATCTACAGAAATAGATCAAAAGGACTGCTGGGCCTCTCCCAATCGCAGTACATAGATAAAATCTTGAAGAGATTTGATATGGAAGAAACCAAGAGAGGATTGCTTCCAATGAGACATGGAATTGCACTCTCTAAGTCTATGGCCCCAAAGACGCCTGAAGAGAGAAGCAATATGTCTCGAGTACCATATGCATTGCTATAGAAAGCATAATGTATGGTATGTTATGTACGAGACCAGACGTAGCATACGCTTTAAGCGTTACAAGTCGCTACCAGTCTGATCCAGGTGAGCAGCACTGGATAGCCGTAAAGACAATTCTGAAGTACCTGAGAAGGACTGAGGAATTGTTCTTGGTATACGGTGGAAGAGAATTGAAATTGGAAGGCTATACCGATTCTAGCTTCCAATGTAATGTAGACGACTTCAAGTTGACATCTGGATACGTGTTCTGCCTCAATAGTGGTGCGGTAAGCTGGAAGAGCTCCAAGCAAAACACTACCGCAGATTCAACCACCGAGACAGAATACATTGCCGCGAGTGAAGCAGCAAAGGAATGTGTTTGGATGAAAACTTCATCCAGGAATTGGATGTGATACCTTGCATTGTCGAGCCATTACTATTTTCTGTGATAATAATGGAGCTATCTCGCAAGCGAAGGAGTCGAGATCTCATCAGAATCCAAGCACGAACTAAGACGATACCATTTGATATGTTATATCATTGGTAGAGGAGACATAAAGATGGAACGTGTCACCTCAAGGGATAATACGACGGACCCACTGTCTAAGCCATTGCCTCAAAGGCATCCGAAAACATCTGTCTAAGATGGGAATCAGAAGTATGAAAAGTTGGCTTTAGTACAAGTGGGAGATTGATAGAATAGTGTCCTGCAAGCCAACTGTTTTGGCTGCATTTTGAAAGGACCATTCGATTGGATTAATAAATGCATTTATATATATGGTCATCTTTATCTTATGTAATAATTATCTAAGCATAAGGATAGAAGTCCTTAGATCACAGGGCTATGGGACAACCCTTGGACTGATCTCCAAGGCCGTGATCTAGAATATATTCAAGAGTCGTAGAATCCAATAGAGATAGGACATCATTGGATTCGGTTAGACTCTCACTATTGTGTATACTCCGATGAACTGGAGAACGCTGGGGTCCACGAGCGTGACTGGGATAGTCGATACACATAAGTGGGTGGCTTGCTGGGATGGCAAGCGCACTGAATACCCCAATTAGGAAATAACTCACCATGGAAGCGGTAGTCGCATATCGGGGTTGAAGTTATTCCAATTTACAATAGTATACGAGGAACGATCCCTAACTCCTTGAGATGATAGGGTTTATCTGGTGCGAGAACGTCTATCCTTTGATATGAGTCCCGACTGACTGGAGATCGCCAGAAAGTCTCTGTGGACTCATATTGGGTATAGAGGAACTCGTATGCAGATTCATATCATCAACAAAGGATCCATTGACCCGACTTGATAGGTTGGGAAATTCTCCTATGGATTTCTGTGAGAAATTAATTGTGGTAAAATCCTCGGCCGAGGTATCTGACGGCTTTATGTAAGTAGCTCATAAAGATTAAGTCAAAGAGAATTATTTCGAGACCAGAATGCATAAGGTCAAGACAAAAGAAAAGGGAATCCGATGAAAGACCATACCCTTAAGTCTCGACTGGAAGATTGATCGATGGAGAGATTATGGCGTATACGGAAATTGTAAATGAGACAAAAGGTTCACTGAATTAATTCACCAGTGATTGGGCTCCATGGGCTTGTGGCTGGACATCGACCGTGGAGTGTGGGAGAATTCCCAAATTGGCAGGGGTGCTAATTTTGGAATGATCAATCGACAGAGTGTTCGATTGATTTAGAGTAAGTCTTACTCGAATAATTAAATAATATTTAATTATAACCCACGGCCAATTATGTGGTGAACCTACGGGGGCATACACAATACACATGAAGCGAAAGCGAGGAAATAAGAACGACCGAGTCGACTGGGTCGACTGGGTGAATAATCGACTGGGTCGATTATTATGGGTGGGTCGACTGGGTCGACCCAATTGGAACAAATGGGATCCAATTGGAATTGGATCAGGATCATAAATTAAATTGGAATTTAATTTGTGGATTAATTAATTAGAAGGGATTTTAATTAAATGGACTTAGAGTCTGATTTAATTAAATGGGAGATTAAGTTAATTAATTGGGCTATTTAATTGGGAGATTAAATAAAGCCTGGTCAAATTAATTAACTGGGCCATGAATTAATTAGGAGACTTGGTCTTCTAATTAAAGAGGGCCATGGCCCATGTAGGAGAGAAGAGCCCTAGTCCTAGTAGGACTAGGTTAGGGAGATAACTATAAGTAGCCTTCTTGTGGTTATTTTTCACATAACTCCATAAGCAAAAATTGAGCAAGAGCAAAAATTCTCTCTCCCTCTCCCCACTAGTCGACCAAACCATGTTCTTCCCTGTGGAAGAATTTTTCGTTTTTGACTTTGTTCCAAAATCGTTCCTAATTCCTAGATCTTAATATATCCTGTGTTCTAGTCGATCAAGATATATTATTTTTGTGATATTGTGGTGTATCAACTCGTAGAGGCACAACACGTGGGGCGCTCCTGAAAAGGCCTGGGTCGATTTTGCTGGTGCAGAGATCAGAGTTGGTTTTTGCTAGCCGAGGATTTGCAAGGAGATAGGTATAACGTGCAAACTTATACTATCGTTTATTTAATATTCATATATATACAACTAGAGTAGTATCCTGGCAAGATTCCGTAAGAGGTCCTAAAAATTTTATATTCCGCTGTGCCTAGGGCTGTTTATCTTACCGAATCCCAACATCAATGTGATCGCTGGTGGACCAGCGGTTGGAGATAGCAGAAATGTTAGAAAAAAGACAACGAGGTCAATTAGGACTGGCATGTCGACCAAGAAAGAAGTTTTCTACTTGGAGTCTCCGTCCATGGAGAACCAAATTATAAGTTTCAGCGACGCGGATAGACCTTCCGATGTTACTTGGGATGTAAATGATGATGATCCAGATTTTCGATGGTTCTAACTCTAAGGATCGTGAATTATGTGATAAAGAGGGTCTTAATCAATAACAGTAGCTCCACTAATATTATCTCCACCAAGGCTCTTGCTCGGATGAACCTCCAACATTTACGTCTTGATCGGGTGTCTACTCCATTGATTGGATTTGGGGGTTATGATATCGTTCTGCTTGGGACCATTATATTAAGCACAACTCTCGGAAAGAAACTAAAGAGCATAACAAGGATAGTAAAGTTTTTAGTGGTAGATACACCCTTCGCTTACAATGCCATATTGGGGAGACCGGCTTTGAACGCATTTAAAGCTGTTGTATCAACTTACCATTAGAAGGTGAAATTTCCAAATGCTGGTGGGGTTGGAGAGATGAAGAATGATCAGTACATGGCATAGGAGTGTTTCAACACATCCTTAACCATCAAACAGAACGTAGAACCCAAAGATCCTATGAAAAGAAGACTCGTTGATTTAGAGTCGGGATTGATTCCGAACTTGTCGATCCCTGATTGTGATAAAATACAAGGGAGGAAGGGGAAAAATGTGGATATGAGTGTCCAAACCATCGATCATAAGAAGGCCGTTCTTGTTCCCAGGTCTCCAGAAAAATTCACCAGGATTGGGACAGAGCTAGGTGAGGGAATGAAAACTATGCTCGTTGATTTCTTCAGGAAAAATATAGATGTCTTTGCTTGGAGTTCGGATGATATCGTGGAGATCGATCCAAGAGTGATCACACTGTAACACCCCTGGCTTAGAAAATACTTAGTTTACATATTTCATAACCTTTCTTAATTTTTACAAGACCAACACTATTAATTAATTTACAATACACTAGTAGATCTCAAAATGTTATTACGCCACGTAGATAAAACATCATCTTCACTTCGATGATATCTTCGGTAAATCTCTAAATTGATAAAGCAGAAACGTAAGTTGACTGCCAACTTAGTGAGGTGGGTGCACGTCTTATATATAAAATATAAAAAAATTTCGGCAAGTAACAATTTAAGAAAATTTCGGCAAGTAACAATTTAAGAAAATTTAAAAAAATTTCGGCAAGTAACAAGTAACAATTTCGGCAAGTGCCAAAACTTTATCAGTAAATATCCCCCTTATATATCCTCAAGGAATTCTTCACCAAACACACCACGATAAGGAGCTACCTTATCAAAACCTGCATGACTAGTCAATGCATCCAACAACGACTACGTATATCCAAAGACCCCCGTCTCTTGAATATACGAAGCCATGCCAGGGTTTCAGGACCGAGTCAATAGCCTGTGCTATTCGACTTAATCGCAAAACCGCACAAGCCAAAATGTGCCCAACAAAACGGTAGATAAATAATTCACATAAATCAGTTCTTATCAAAACCACTTCTTAGCAGTACATATGCTATTTCAAAAATCACGCATAATCTCAATTACGTACAAGAAATAGCACTTTTAAACCTTTTGCCTAAAACTAATGCTGCAAGCCGTACCACTCTAGATTAAAGAACAAAAATCTCATTCAATCCAAACATCATATCAAAACTCAATTTTAGTACCTTATATTCTTAAAGCTTAACAATTTTCCATTATTAAATTAATTTACATAGAAATTATGCTTAATAGCCACTGTTCCAGAACTGAAACTCTCTATCAACTTATATAACTCTTTCACCCATTTCTATTTAATTAAACTCAACTTAGTACCTATTAACCAATGCATTATTATATACTAATTTATCAAAATTCAGTCTACGAAGAGAGTTTAGTGTTATAGACCAACATCTATCAAAATTAGAAGACTTTATAAACCAACTCTATAACATAGTCTATATATACCAATATTTATTTGAGCATCTAAACTAATAAAGTATCCATAGGAAAACATTCAAATAACCGTATCAAGTCATGAAACTAACGAAATTAATACCGAAACCATTTAACGAGTTTAAATAATGAGTCAAGGCAAGCGAATGTTATTTAGATCCCACACTCACCCCTTCCTTTTTTTTTTCTTTGGAATTTCAAAAAATCACCAAGCACTCATAAGTTTACCACAACTTCCAATGGCTTCCGTTTCCTTTCTAGTTGTGAAATTGACGATCAGAATGGTTGAAACGTACACCCAAGTGTTTAGAACCTTCAGTTAAAATTTTAGGACGATCCAACGGTTGATGGTCTCGAAACAGCGAAAAAACTGAGGCTGCTGGATAGAGAGCCGAAAATTGTATTTAGTGTTTTGCCTATATATTTGTTGTGATATTCTACAATGGGGCTCGATTGTCAATACAACAAAGTGCAGAATTTAAAATTTTTCGAGGTCCCTATAAGTCCCATAAATCTTTCTCCACAGTTACTTATACGAAAAGCTTAAATCAAACATAAACAAAGGGGGTTTTGCGATTTACCTCACCACAGCTCGGTGGTGGTTACCTCCAGGCGTTTCGTTCGATTCACAATATGAGTGATCCATGTGTCTCACCTCCAGAGTTGATCCACACCACTTGGCCCAACTACCTTGGGTCCGATCGATCTTGATTTTGGGCGACTAGGGTTTTGGTTGAAAGTATGTGGGGCGATTTTGTAAATAAAATTTCTTGTGCAAAAATCAGATTTCTTCTCATGAAAAATTGGCTACTCTCTTTTCTTTTCAGGGTTTTCAAAAGTGTTACTTCTTGTGTTAATGAAGAGAAGAGAAGAAGTATTTATAAGAGAAGAGTCCTTCTCTTAGAAGATATATTCTTCCCTTATCTATCAAATCCTTTATTCCTTGTCAACTTAGTAATGCAAGATTTGATAGATCTCTTCTTGCTTGCTCTCCAAGATTAAAACTCCTTTTCCTTATCTTGTAAAAATCGCCCCTCACCCCTATTTCAAGATAATTGCAAAAACAACCCATATATTTATCCAATCCTAAAATTGGTTAATTACATAATCTTCCAATTACTTTAATTAACTACTTTAATTAATTTCAAATTAATCAGATAACTCTTATTAATTAATTGAACATTAATCAATTAGATATCTAATTAATATTCTCCCATTGAATTAATGCCTTAATTCAATTACTTTGATTTAACAACTTTAAATCATACATTTCCTTTTCGACAGTCACCGTCCAATTGTATTGTGTGTGACCATCTAGGTTCACCATCAACTGGCAGCAGGCCCACGACTTTTGTGATTTAATTAACGAGCAATTAATGCTCCGATCAATTAAACAACTTTTAATTGATCACTCCAGAATTAATTTCCTTATTAATTCAGGAGTACCCACACTTCATGGTCGATGTCTAACCACAAGCCCATGAAGCCCAATTAAAGGTGAATTGATAATTGTGAACCTCACCTCTTATAATTGCCATGTACATACGGTCCTTCTACGACTGATTTCCCGACCGAGACCTAGGGTGTGTGAATTGATCGGCACCTCTAATCATCTCGATTCTGTACTTTCAAATTCTGGATAATAATTCCAGTGTGACTGCTAAATTTGGAAACCCCTTCCCAAATTCGTCACCAACCATGGCCATGGATTTCTGGGAACATATTATCGAAGAATGTACAGGAAATACTCCCACCTTATCAGGATGAGTCGATAGATCATTTCTTAGTACTAACCACTCGCGTACAGTTGTGTACGCACCCAACTTAGGCACTTATGGCCAGGCTACGTGACCAGTACCTAAATCTAAGTATGCACACTCGTGCACCGAATTCGCCCTAGCACCTCAAGTCCAAGGACTAAATCATAAACTATTATAAGCCTTGAGAAACATCCCATCACCGATATGCGTCATGCGCTTCCACAATGGGTTTTTCTGTTTGGGTCGTTCGATGCGTTCAATCCTCCATTGAACCACCTACTCATATGCACTGGCCTCAAATGCCTTGCTCATGAAACGCTACAAATTCACTCCATGTGAATCATGCATACTTGTACAAGTCTTGGCGATTCCTACGATACCCCGTCTCGTTCGGAATCTATGACTTGGAACGGTTTTAAGATCACGACCTTTGAGACTGTTTCATGATTGCACTCAGTAGTGAAGTGAATAGTCCCATAGTCTATTGTGACCTTAGGATTTCATCCAATCGCTTAGATAAGTTCGCGAGAGATGAAGTTGGCCATTGTTCAATTTCACGTACTATGAATGAACGGGCATATTAATTATAAACCATAAGAAAATAGTACTTCAACAAGCTAATTAATATTGGCTTGCTGGGAACTATACTATCAATCTCCCACTTGCCCTAAAGCCAATCACAACATTTCTAAGACCCATCTATACCAAGATGTCCCTCTAACCCATTTGTGAAAGAGCTTAATTAGTGGATCTACTAAGTTGTCCTTGTTGAGATGACGTAATACTTTTACCCGTCTCAACTACCTATGACTTGTTCAATCACATGGTATTGTGTTTAGATTATAGGTGAGATCTCGTTTTCCTTTCATTGATCAATTGCCTCATCTAAATCGGTTAAGATTACGATAGGCTTTTGTCATGCTAGGTATTTCATTCATTGGTTGGATGAAAGTTTCTCATCTAAACACTTTCTCTTGTGCATCATCATAATGGTGCGATTATTCTGATTGAATTGGCAATGGTATAATATTGGAATTTCTTCTAATCTACCTTTGCTCCATCGAGACAGAATGAATCATCCACTTCAGACTGGAAATCTCGAATCACTAAATCCTTCGAGTTTTCAATTCTCCACTACGACCACAGACCAGCATTATATCATTTAATTATCTTCGAGGATTGCTTTTATGGTAGTCCACTGTCCTTTACTGGTGTTCGACTATCAGTGGCTCGTGAAAGGTCAGAGCTTTTGATGAGTTAGGACTTGTACAAGACTTTGCATGCAACATGCAATTCAAATGCCAAAGCATAAGGTTTCTTGAGACAATTTCTTCTTTACTCATTTATATGTAGGGCTCATTAAATAAGTAAGAGAAATTTTGTCTCTTTGGAACCAATCCTTTCTTGGATTCTTCCATATTGAATTCATTCAATAATCAGTCTATGTACATAGATTCGGTGAATTGTAACATCTACTTTGCTTTTATATCTATAAATACGTATTGCCAGTACGTGAGATGTAATTCCCAAATCTTATCATGGAAAATTGCGTGAAGAGCACGCTATCGTCTGTGCTTCTCTGATATTCTTATATCGTACTTGATGTATATAACATCATCTCTTTGTGTTTCGAACTCAACTATGCTCCCACTGATTCTTTTGCACAATTGGAATCCATATGCCTTTTGACATCTTCAACATTCTTGATCGACTCATCAAGTTGCATGTTCCAAGTTTTGGGAAAAAGTCATAGATTGACCTGATAGGATAGTGCCCTGCAAGCCAAAAAAATAGCTTGTAATAGGGAACATTATTTTATCTTGAAAGAATCTTTGATTTATCAATTAATACGAACTGTTTATTTTATTGAGAATTCATAATATAAACAAATGGCCATCTTCATCTTTCGCGAATACATTTAAGCGATTGGTTGAAACCCTGAGATCACTCATGACTACGGGACTATTCACTTCAGTATTGGGTGCGATTAATCATGAAACAGTCTCAAAGGTCGTGATCTCAAAAATGTTCCAAGTCATAGATTCATATCGAGACGGGGTATCGAATGAATCGTCAAGACTTGTACGATTATGCATGATTCACTTAAAGTGAATTTGTTGTTGTTTCATGAACAAGACATTGTTAATGTCAGTGCATATGACTAGGTGGTTCGATAGGGGATCGGACGCATCGACTGACTCGAACAGAGAGACCCATTGTGGAAGTGCGTAAAAAGCATATCGGTGGTGGGATGTCTCTCAAGACTTATAACAGTGTACGATTTAGTCCTTAGACTTGAGATGCTAGGGCGAATTCGGTATACGGGTGTGCGTACTTTGATTTAGGAGCCGGGCACATAGCTTGTCCATTGTGCGCCTACGTTGGGTACGTATAGTCGTATGCGCGGATGGTTAGCATCAATATAGGATCTACCGACTCATCGTAATGGATGAGGGAATTTCCTGTACATTCTTAGATGATGCATTCCGAGAAATCCATGGCCATGGTCAGTGACGGATTTGGAAAGGGGTTTCCAGATTTAGCAGTCACACTGGAAGTATTATCCTGAACTAGAAAGTACAGAATCGAGATGATTAGAGGTGCCGACCAATTCACACACCCTAGGTCTCGATCGGGAAATTAGTCATTAGAGGGACCGTATGTACATGGTACTTATAAGAGATTTAAGGTTCACTGAAATCAATTCACCTGAAGTTGGGCCTCATGGGCTTGTGGCTAGACATCGACCATGGGGTGTGGGTACTCCTGAATTGATGGTAGATTAATTCTAGAGTGGTCAATTGAAAGTAGTTTAATTGATCGGAGCAATTAATTAAATAATTAATTGCTCATTAATTAAATCACAGAAATGTGAGCCTGCGGCCAATTGATGGTGAACCTAGAGGGTCACACACAAAAGCTGGAACTGTGATAGTCAGTTGTAGAACGAAACGATTTAAAGAAGTTAAATCAAGATAAGGAATTAAAGGGTTAATTCCTGGAGAGAGAAAATTAATTTGATTTTATCTGATTAATTAAATTAAATCTTTAATTAGATTTATTGGATTATTTAATTAAAATATTAATTAAATAAATGGGCTATTTAATTAAAGTGGTTAATTAAATGACTTGGACTTACTTAATTAAAAGGACTAATTAAATAAGAGGTATGGGCTAACTTATCTGATGGCCCATTAGGCCAAGAAAAGAGATAAGGTCAAGAAAAGATAAGGATAAGAATAGAGATTAGGGATAGGGTTGGACTCTCCTATAAAAAGGAGTCTTGGAGAGTCAAAACCCTAACCCCAAGCAAAACTCTAAACCCTAATCTCTAATCTCTCTTGGCCGCCCCCTTCTCCGCAAAAGCCCTAACCGCCGCCGCCTAGCAACCGCCGCCGCCGCCGCCGTGGTTGTAGATCGGCCGTGATCTTTCTCTCTCCTTCTTCCATTCTACATCTAGAGTTGGATCCAAATCCAACTCTTGAATCTGAGCTGCTTTTCTTCTAGTTCTGAGCCTGAGGATTAAAGTGATTGCAGATCCAGCTGGTGTGGACTTTTCTCTAGAGGCACAACACTTGGGGTGCTCTAGTGATCCGACAAGAAGACCGGAGAAACCACCACCTTGCCTGTGGTGAGGTAAAATCGCAATTTTACCACTGTATTTATTTTGTATTTGTATGCTTAAATAAATTCAACCTTGTTCATATGTACTAATAAGATGCCTGGGATGTGGATATAAAAAATTTAAATTCCGCACCGTTGTAGTTGACAATTATACCCACAAAATCCCAACAGTGGTATCAGAGCCTAACTTATTATGTACATATGAAAAAGGCATGAATGCATCAAATTATGTGTTTATATGTATTTGTTGTGTTCTGATATTTGATTCTTACTTGTTATGATAAATTGAGTGTTCGGATTTTTGCACTTTTCGGTTTTTGGGCCTAAATTGTAATTTTCGAAAATTGGAGGGCTAATTTGCAAATTACAATTTTTTATAAATCTGGACAGAAATTAAAATTTTGTTTTTCTGCAATTCTGGACCAAATTGTAAATTCTGGAATTTTTCAAAATCTGGACCTTTTTGCAATTTACGAAAGGTTAGGGGTGTTTTTGCTATTTTCGAAAAATCTGGGGTCTGCTTTGAAATAAACAAAAGTTTCTGAAATTTTTGTTAATTTTCTGCTTTCTGGTCCAATTTGCATATTCTGGAAATTTTGGGGCTGATTTGTTATTTCCAAAAGTTGAGGGGTCAAAGTGTAATTTTTGAAAATTCAGGGGCCGAACTGCAATTTTTCAAACTTGAAAAACAGAAACTGTTTTGTGCACTAAAAGGGTTTAGTAAATCCGGAAAGTCAATTTTATCATAATTAGTAGGGACTTAAAGTGAGAATCAAAGGGTCATTTTAAAGGAGATTTAAAATGATGTTAAATATTGTTTTAGAAGGGGTTTTAAAACTAGAATCTTATGTTTTAAAATGGGATAAGAAATAAAAAATTAGGTTTTGCTTGTTTCTTGCTCTACGTGAAATTGTTTACGTGGTTTTCGATCGCGCCGAGCCTTGACCCTTAGGGTAGATGTGATTGGTTATTTATCATCTTATTGGTTTTATTGGGCCTGCGAGCCTTATGTTTTGGGCCACTTTGAGCCATTGTAATAGATAGGGCTTTACTGTTTTATTAGTTAGAATGGAGGCCCGTTACAAGCAAGGTGGGAGCCCAAGAAGACTAAAGGCCATGTATGCATGGTAAAATGTGTAATAGAGTAGGTCTCTTTGAAACCTAATAGATTGACCAATAGGACCATGGTCTTTGGCTCGATGGTGGTCCGCATAGGAGGCTCCCGATCGAAAACATACTGTGGTAGCATGCATGCTAGGTGTGTATGTATTTATTTACGTATTTATATCTAAGCTTGTATGGTGATGCGCGCTAGTTATATTTAGATCGTAAATAAAAGATAATGCATAACTGGAACGGTGAGATCTCGAGGAGAGTTACCTCAAACTCTTAAACCCGAAAAACCCCTCTTGTAAATAATATTAAGTCACATTGGGTACATTTAAAATGATGTTTTAAAGATCCAAGCCTTCTATCAATAGGGACTAGTGTAAGTTGTCTACTTATCGTTGAAGGTGATCCAGAGTCTGGCACCCTAGACGAAGAAAGGGACAATACACGAAATTCCTTGATTCCTGTTTTTAACTAAACTCGACAAGGGTGAGGACTGGTCGGGATGTGATTATCGACCGATTACTAGTTACGGGGACTTCACGAACGTGCCAGTTGCTCATCATGATTGATGGGTTAGACTTAACGATTAGTAACACTTATGATGTAGCAGTGCTAGATAAGTGCGAAGACCGAGGCAAAATAGCTTGAATGTTGTGGAGGAACACAATTGGTAAAAGTATACCTACCTGGGGAGTTAATTGTATGACCGCGAGTCGTGGGTGCAATTAATGTCTGCTGGGACGTCAAGACCTACTAGGAGATTAGATTTCCCTAACAATTGAAGGGGTAATTGTTTCGAGAAAATAGTGGGAGAACTTTTTCGATAACAAGTCCAACATCGTTAATTATAAGTATTAATATAGATCAGTCAGCTAAACGTTATCATTTACTTTTGTAGATCAATTCTGCAAAAATGTCTAAGAATCCATTAGCTATCATCCTTGACACTAACAAACTGAACGGATCAAATTTTGTCGACTGGCTTAGAAATCTGAGGATAGTCCTCGACTCCGAGAAAAGGAGTTACATTCTCGATGCACCCATGCCTGGTGCACTTCCGGAAGGGGTTTCGGAAGAGGAACGAGCTACCCATCAAAGGTGGGTCGATGATGATATTCAGGTTCGTTGCCTCATGCTGGCATCAATGACCAATGAGCTGCAGAAATAGCATGCAAGGATGTTGCATGCTGCTGACATAATTCTTCATCTCCGAGAGTTGTTTGGAGAGAAGTCTAGGACCGAAAGGTTCAAGACTACAAAAGAATTATTCAATCTGAGAATGGCTGAGGGTTCAAGTGTGAAGGATCACTGTTTGCGCTTCATTAATCTGGTTGAAAAACTGGAGAACTTGGACGTAGACCTGCATGCTGACCTTCGCAGTGACCTCCTCCTCCATACTTTGCCGCGCTCATTTGATCAGTTCGTGCTAAACTTCAATATGGAAGATAGAGAGCTCGCTCTACACGAACTGACCAATTTATTGGTCACGGCAGAATCAACCTTGAAAAGGGAGAAATCTGTCATGATTGCTGAGCAACCCAAGGCTGCAAAGCCTAAGAAGGGCAAGAAAAAGAAGAAGAAAGTAATCTCTTCTAAAACAACCAAGAAGGTTGTCGAGAAGAAAAGAAAAAGCCCAGAAGATGAATGTTTCCACTGCAAGAAAGCAGGGCACTGGAAAAGGAACTGCCCAGACTACCTGAAAGAGGTGGTCAAAGGTATTTTCTTTATTGAAGTTAATATTTCGATTAACTGTGCATCATGGGTGTTAGATACCGCAGCCGGTTCTCATATCTGCAATGATTTGCAGGTAATGGGAGCAGTAAGGCCTCTTAAACCTGGGGATAGAATCCTGCGCTTTGGAAACGGAGCTAGGGTTGCGGCAGAGGCCATAGGAGATGTTGAATTAGTCCTAGGAAATTTTTCTTTGGTTTTGAAAGACTGTTTGTACGTACCAACAATCATCAAAAATATTATTTCTATTCCTCTTTTGGACAATGATGGTTTTTGTTTTTCCATTTCTAATGGAAATTTTAGCATAATAAAAGGTGGTTTTACTTATGCTTGTGGTACTTTGATAGATGGTCTTTATTCCTTAGAACCTGCTAATTCTAATGTCATGCACATTCAATCAAAGAAAAGAAAACAAGATGAAAACAATCCATAACTTTGGCACGCTAGGCTTGGACATATTTCCAAGAGTAGAATTCAAAAGTTGGTCTCCTCTAGGGCTCTTGAAATAAAGAACCTAGATGATCTCCCAACTTGCGAATCCTGTCTCAAGGGAAAAATGACCAAGGCGCCTTTTACTGGGAAACCGGAGCGAACCAAACAAACCTTGGATTTAATCCATACTGATGTTTGTGGACCACTTAGTATCAGTGCGAGAGGAGGATTCTCATACTTCATAACCTTCACAGACGACTTCAGTCGTTATGGGTATGTATACCTAATGAAGTATAAGTCCGAAGCTTTTGATAAATTCAAAGAGTTTCGAATGGAAGTTGAGAATCAACTTGGACATAGTATCAAGGCACTTCGGTCGGATCGAGGTGGTGAATACTTAAGTCAAGAATTCCTCGATTATCTTGTAGAGAATGGAATTCTCTCTCAGCGAACTCCTCCTAGAACACCGCAGTTGAATGGTGTGTCTGAGAGAAGGAACAGAACTTTGTTAGACATGGTTCGTTCCATGATGAGTTTCGCTGACCTTCCTTTTTCATTTTGGGGTCAAGCCCTATTAACTGCTTCGAAGATACTTAACATTGTACCTTCAAAGTCGGTGCCGACGACGCCATACCAAGAGTGGTTTGGTAAAGCACCCATATACTCATATCTACTAGTATGGGGATCTCCTGCCTATGTAAGAAACAAGAAAGGAGATAAACTAGATAGTAGATCTAGTTTGTGCAAATTTGTGGGGTATCCAAAGGAATCCATTGGATACCTGGTCTACGAACCTAAGGAACAAAAGATGTTTGTATCCAGGAACGCCCACTTCTTGGAGGATGACTTCCTCACTAAAAGAAGCGGGATATCCGTAGAACTGGATAAAGTCCAGGAATTGGACCCATCCCCACAAGCAGTGGGAGTTGATCCTGAACCCGTTGAACCATCTAGTACACCAGTACTTCGAAGGTCCGATCGAGTTCGTAGAGAGCCTGAAAGATATGGCTTTATTCACGAAAACGATCAATTGGACACTGATCCAAGACATACGAAGAAGCTATGTCAGACATAGATTCGGGTGCGTGGCAGGAAGCCATGCAATTCGAAATGGATTCCATGCATTCCAACAAAGTATGGACTTTGGTTGATCCACCTGAGGGAACCATCCCTGTAGGCTGCAAGTGGATCTTCAAGCGCAAGCTAGGAATAAATGGAGAGGTATTAACTCATAAGGCTCGCCTTGTGGCAAAAGGTTATTCTCAAATGCCTGGAATAGACTATGAGGAAACCTTCTCGCCAGTAGCGATGTCTAAATCCATTCGGATACTATTAGCCATAGCCGCGTGGCATGACTACGAGATATGGCAAATGGATGTAAAGACCGCCTTTCTCAATGGCAACATTGATAAGGAAATTTATATGCAACAGCCAAAAGGCTTTACATCTAAAGGAAGTGAGCATAAGGTTTGCAAGCTTCAAAGGTCAATATATGGCCTAAAACAGGCGTCCCGAACCTGGAACATACGTTTTGATGAGACAGTCAAGGGGTATGGCTTCATCAAGAACGTTTATGAGTCATGTGTGTACAAGAAATTCGATGGGAGCTCGGTACAATTATTGTGTTATATGTCGATGACATTCTGTTGATCGGAGACGATATCAGAACGTTGACACAGACGAAAGCGTGGTTATCCACGCAATTCTCCATGAAGGATATGGGAGACGCATCTTACGTACTAGGCATACGTATCTACATAGATAGATCGAATAAGATGTTAGGTCTCTCCCAATCCCAGTACATTAACACTATACTGAAAAGATTCAGTATGGAAGAATCCAAGAAAGGATTGCTTCCAATTAGACATGTAATCTATCTTTCTAAATCAATGTGCCCTACGAGTGATGAAGAAAGAAAGAGAATGTCTCTCATACCTTATGCATCTGCCATTGGCAGCATAATGTATCCAATATTATGTACTAGACCTGACGTAGCTCACGCTCTCAGTGTAACGAGCCGCTACCAGTCGAATCCAGGGGAGGAACACTGGACCGCCGTAAAGGCTATCCTAAAGTACCTGAGAACATGGATCAAAATTTCGGTTCAAATGTAGGTTTCGGGCAGTCAAATATTGGAAACTTTTCGAGACTATTCGAAAATGTTTCGGAAACACTAAGGAAAATTTGTAAAAAAAGTTACTAAATTTAGGAAAATAACCAAGCTTAAGGCAAACAAATAGTTTCGGAATTACATCTTGTTTTCGTTTCGTCTGATTCAAAAACAGAAACTTTTTGATGTTTTCGATGGAAAAAATAGAAATTTTGATCCATGCCTGAGAAGGACTAAGGATATGTTCTTGGTCTACGGTGGTAGTGGAGAATTGAAACTCGAAGGATTCACTGATTCGAGTTTTCAGTCTGACGTGGATGATTTTAAATCCAATTCTGGATATATATTTTGCCTCAACGGTGCAGCGGTGAGTTGGAAGAGCTCCAAACAGTCGACCACTGCAGACTCAACCACTGAAGCAGAATATATCGCCGCATCAGATGCAGCGAAGGAAAGTGTTTGGATGAGAAACTTCATACAAGAGCTGGATGTGGTACCTAGCATTGCAAATCCCATAGTAGTCTACTGCGACAACAATGGGGCAATTGCTCAAGCGAAAGAGCCGAGATCACACCACAAGTCCAAACACGTATTGAGGAAATACCATGTGACCAGGGAGATCATAGGTAGAGGAGACATTCAAATGGAGCATGTCGACTCAAAGGATAACATAGCTGATCCACTAACTAAGCCATTATCGCAAAAGGTATTCGAAGAACATCTGGCAAGGATGGGTCTTAGAAACGTTTGTGATTGGCTTTAGGGCAAGTGGGAGATTGATAGTATAGTGCCCTGCAAGCCAACAAAATAGCTTGTAATAGGGAACATTATTTTATCTTGTAAGAATCTTGGATTTATCAATTAATACGAACTGTTTATTTTATTGAGAATTCATAATATAAACAAATGGCCATCTTCATCTTTCACGAATACATTTAAGCGATTGGTTGAAACCCTGAGATCACTCATGACTACGGGACTATTCACTTCAGTATTGGGTGCGATTAATCATGAAACAGTCTCAAAGGTCATGATCTCAAAAATGTTCCAAGTCATAGATTCATATCGAGACGGGGTATCGAATGAATCGTCAAGACTTGTACGATTATGCATGATTCACTTAAAGTGAATTTGTTGTTGTTTCATGAACAAGACATTGTTAATGTCAGTGCATATGACTAGGTGGTTCGATAGGGGATCGGACGCATCGAACGACCCGAACAGAGAGACCCATTGTGGAAGTGCGTAAAAAGCATATCGGTGGTGGGATGTCTCTCAAGACTTATAACAGTGTACGATTTAGTCCTTAGACTTGAGATGCTAGGGCGAATTCGGTATACGGGTGTGCGTACTTTGATTTAGGAGCCGGGCACATAGCTTGTCCATTGTGCGCCTACGTTGGGTACGTATAGTCGTATGCGCGGATGGTTAGCATCAATATAGGATCTACCGACTCATCGTAATGGATGAGGGAATTTCCTGTACATTCTTAGATGATGCATTCCGAGAAATCCATGGCCATGGTCAGTGACGGATTTGGAAAGGGGTTTCCAGATTTAGCAGTCACACTGGAAGTATTATCCTGAACTTGAAAGTACAGAATCGAGATGATTAGAGGTGCCGACCAATTCACACACCCTAGGTCTCGATCGGGAAATTAGTCGTTAGAGGGACCGTATGTACATGGTACTTATAAGAGATTTAAGGTTCACTGAAATCAATTCACCTGAAGTTGGGCCTCATGGGCTTGTGGCTAGACATCGACCATGGGGTGTGGGTACTCCTGAATTGATGGTAGATTAATTCTGGAGTGGTCAATTGAAAGTAGTTTAATTGATCGGAGCAATTAATTAAATAAGTAATTGCTCATTAATTAAATCACCGAAATGTGAGCCTGCGGCCAATTGATGGTGAACCTAGAGGGTCACACACAAAAGCTGGAACTGTGATAGTCAGTTGTAGAACGAAACGATTTAAAGAAGTTAAATCAAGATAAGGATTTAAAGGGTTAATTCTTGGAGAGAGAAAATTAATTAGATTTTATCTGATTAATTAAATTAAATCTTTAATTAGGTTTATTGGATTATTTAATTAAAGTATTAATTAAATAAATGGGCTATTTAATTAAAGTGGTTAATTAAATGACTTGGGCTTATTTAATTAAAAGGACTAATTAAATAAGAGGTATGAGCTAACTTATCTGATGGCCCATTAGGCCAAGAAAAGAGATAAGGTCAAGAAAAGATAAGGATAAGAATAGAGATTAGGGATAGGGTTGGACTCTCCTATAAAAAGGAGTCTTGGAGAGTCAAGACCCTAACCCCAAGCAAAACTCTAAACCCTAATCTCTAATCTCTCTTGGCCGCCCCCTTCTCCCCAAAAGCCCTAACCGCCGCCGCCGCCGCCGTGGTTGTAGATCGGCCGTGATCTTTCTCTCTCCTTCTTCCATTCTACATCTAGAGTTGGATCCAAATCCAACTCTTGAATCTGATCTGCTTTTCTCCTAGTTCTGAGCCTGAGGATTAAAGTGATTGCAGATCCAGCTGGTGTGGACTTTTCTCTAGAGGCACAACACTTGGGGTGCTCTAGTGATCCGACAAGAAGACCGGAGAAACCACCACCTTGCCTGTGGTGAGGTAAAATCGCAATTTTACCACTGTATTTATTTTTGTATTTGTATGCTTAAATAAATTCAACCTTATTCATATGTACTAATAAGATGCCTGGGATGTGGATATAAAAATTTTAAATTCCGCACCGTTGTAGTTGACAATTATACCCACAAAATCCCAACATGACCTTTGGATTTGAATAGAGATCTTCTCATCAATTTTCAATTGTGAGATGCAGGATTCATATCCAACAGTCATTATTCGGTAGTGAAAACTAACTTTCTATGGCTAATAGTTTCGAAATGGATTTTGACGTTGCAAACGGAGAAGGTATTTTCATTGGTCCCAAAAGGACTTTTTGAAGAATGACCTATCGCCATTAAGCGAGTCAAAGTTTCCATTTTGGATCTTATGGCTTCATGCCATATCCCTTAGTCTCTTTGTAATCTTGGATTAAAATCCAATTTCTCAATTTCGCAAAATGGAATTTTGAGTTCCTTACGAATTTGATTAGATTACGAAGCGTTTGTGCAAAGATCGGTTCAGCACGTTTTAGGGTTTACTCCCACTGTTTGTGGGGATGGGTCTATGACATTTCTTATTTCCTTTGATAAGGATTCGTCAACAGAGGAACAAGCTACTTACGAGATATTTTCATTTCTCGTTGTCGTAGAACAGGTATCCAATGGATTTCGTTGGATACCCCACAAACATTATATGAATTAGATCTACCATCTAATTTCTCATATACGAGTATTTTGCTATGTCTTTAATGACATGGTGGTGTAAGAACTTACTTCGAAAAATACTAGACTAAGTACTTTTGAAGAGTCAGGGGAGGCTATCCCCAAATGTGAATTAAGGAATATAGCAAAATCACAGTCGTGAATCGAATAAAGTTTGATTCCTTCTTTGATTTGCTTCATGAGAATTCCATTCTCCTTTTAGATAATTGAGGATTCAGTTGCTTATGTTTCAGCAAGTTTGATTAGATCAAAATGCTTTTGACATAGTGCACTTGGTTACTTCATTTCCAAAACGTCTATTGAATTATTTCAATAGTTTCAGAATTGTACTTCAACAAAGTACACATACACTTTAACGATTGAAATCGTAAGTATATATGAAGTAGCATCTCTTTGAACTAGTGCTTTTAGTTCTTATTGATTGAAATGTTTGGAATGCCTTAGCGATCCTTTTATTTCGGTTATTATTCCTTCAGGATTTGAAAGTTCCAAGTTTATCCAAGTTCTTTATTTCAAGAGCAGTAGATAAAAATTTTGCTTTCGAATCTTTAGGAAGAAAGTCCAAAATGAACATTTCTAGTGCGGACGATCATCTAGTTTGTCTTACTCATTTTCGATTCAGCACGCAGTTTTTCGAAGTTTTGATTCGTTTATCATTATTTTATTTCTATGTTTCAAAACATCAATATTTGTATAAAGTTAATAATTAAATAAATTCCATTCTCAATGGTAAATCAATTAAGTCTTGTACAAAAATTTGAAATAATACTCAAAATAAACTAAAACTAAAACTCATGCTAATACGAAAAACTAAGTAAAACTTCTTTTGCTAAAAGTTATTTCTAGGTCCAGATAGTCCTTGACCCAATCCCTGAAGCAACATTCCCTCATGTCTCTTTGCACTACTTGCATCTTTCTTTTAAGGAATTTCTTCCTTTTAGATGGAGAGGGAATACCATCATCACCTGCAAACACTTTTACAGGAATGAAGGTTTATCAAATGTCTTATATCAATAGAATTAACAGGTGTATAACTTTAAGTCATACCATTGTTAAGTCTGTTCAGGAACTTCTTTTCAGCAAGCCTCCTTAATTTCTTTTCATACTTACACATGTGGCAATTCCTTTCGTACAGACCCCATCCTTGCAGATGAGCTTCCTCATATTTGTCTAACAACTCATGCATGTGTTTTGTTTTAATTCCATCAGGCGGAATATCACAATGTTGCATAAAATGAGTGAAGGTGTCAGACAAGCCATTGAGAGTAATTTCTATCTCATCTTCTAAAGACAATTGAGCTCCAAACTTTTTGATTCGTTTGAACATTGTTGGATAAGGATAAGGATGAAGATGAAGGCACTGAAGACAAAATAATAAGGGAGGTTTTGATGCATTCCAAAACTTCAAAATCTGCTAAGTATGGAGTAACTTAGCTGATGATCCCTTTGGAAGGAATTTTGACTAAGTATAAGAAGACATCAGAAGAGTCAAAATTTTCAAGGTCCAAGACTTCTGATCTGCTGAAGGAAAGTTATCAGACTGATGAAGATCAGCCGACTCAAATTAGATTTGTTCAAGTTTGGGATCAGCCTAGTTCGCCATCAGACTTGCACTTTCGTCAGCCAAGTGGAAAGGATCATAAAGTCTTCCCAACGGTAATAAATGCCCCTGGAAGTAATAAATGCTGAAGTACAAGGATATTAAAGACAAATGATTGAAGAAATGCTTCGCATCAGCTGGGTGCATTTAATGCTGTTGACAGTACGGACAGACTGCAAAAGAGCCGTTCGCGGATTTTAAGGACCAGTACTCGAGGAATTTGAATCTTGTCTCTCTTCAACGGACATTTTTCAAACCTCAAGTATAAATAGCTGAAAGAGACGAAGAGAACACGAGCAACACACTTTCTGAGAGAATTTTCGAAGCAGAACTCTTAAGTCTCAAGAACAGCTCACTCATCAGCTTAGTCATTTGTTGACGAAAAGCAGAGTTGAAGAACCAAGCTAAATACATCTTCTGAGTGAATTTGTAAAACAGAGTGTTGTGAGAAGTAGATATCCATCTAAGTGAGTGATGTTACTTCAGAGAGTAGGATTTCTTTGTGATTTCTTACTGCGCACTTACGGCCTGTTCATTTGTTGATCGGCGTAAGAAGAGTGTACTGGTTACTTTGTGTTTCTAGTATAACCCAAGCTCTTTGTGACTTGGACGAGTGGATTAAAGGATATTTACATCCATATAACCACTATAAAAATTACTTGTGTTTTTATCTGCACTTCTACTTGCATATTTCAAGTTTGCATAAAACACTTTACTTAACTGTTTGAAAAAGAATTTAAAGGAGTTTATAAAACTGGGGAAACATTTTTCAAACTACTAGGAATACTTGTGAAAAACACTTTGAAAAATCCGCTGCAAGTACTCTAAGTATTAAAACTGATTTTAACAAAGTCAGCTAAGTAACTATAAGACGAGTGGTCAACAAACCTGTTCAAAGATTTGTTCGCGAACAGAATTGTAACTTACTACTCTGATCAGCTTAGTCTGTTCACAGTTAGAGAAAAGTTTTAAAGTTCAAATTGGAAGAAGAAAATTTTAAAGAGGTTTATTCACCCGCCCCCCCCTCTAAACCTCTTCTGACCACTTGGGACCAACAAGTGGTATCAGAGCGGGTGGTTCATTAGAATCAGCTGCCTGATCAACGAGCTTGATCCAAGTGTTTTTCAAAGGTTTTCATAACTTTTCAAAAGAGCATCTTTTTGAAAAACAAAAACTTTTTGAAAAATGGACTGTATCAGCCATGTTCCCCACATTGCTGGTATGTCGTTTGAAGATTGGAAAATCAGAATGGAGATTTTCCTTGCTGCTTATAATGATAACATGTACACATGTATCATCATAGGTCCATTCAAATTCACCAAGACTATCATAGTTGATGAAGCTGAAATAATGGTGGAGAAGGACATAACAGAGATGACAGCCGAAGAAATAAAGCTGTTCAATCTGGATAAAGTTGGCCGTTTCATCATGACCAAAGCCCTGGATAATGATCGGTTTGATAAAGTCAAACATTGCAAAACTGCAAAGGAGATGTGGGATAAGGTTCGTGACATGAGCGAAGGAAACGACGCCATCAAAGAGCATCAGCTCAGTGTTGCCTTGGAGAAGCTGGATAACTTCAAATGAAATCTGGAGAAACTATTGATCAGATGGACACTAGATTCACCCGAACCCTCAATGAATTTCTAAAGCTGGGAAAGACCTTCACTGACAAGGAGATCACCGTCAGAGTACCGAAGGCCCTGCCTCCCATGTTCAACATGAAGGTGACAGCCATGGAAGAATCAAGAGATCTGGGGAAGATTTCTCTTACAGAGCTGTTCTCCGTACTCAAGGCGTATGAGTATAAACTGCCAAGAATGGGTGTTGAAGAAACCTCAACTTCAAGTCCCACAGCTGCACCCAAGAAGGCCAGCTCACAAAAGCAAAGATGTGGACTCATCTGATGAAGCCACACTACTCAACAAAAAGGAGTACACTGCTGGAGACGTTGCATTGCTAATGAATAACTTCAAAAAGTTCTACAGACGGAAAATGAAGAACAAATATAACAATGCTTCTACTTCTAACCCTACTTCTTTTTCTCAGGATAAGGATTCTTATAAATCCAAAATGATGTGCTATAATTGCAGGAAACTGGGTCATTTCACCAGATTTTGCCCATATCCTAAAGCTGAGAAGTATACGGAAGAAGAAAAGAGAATCAGAAAAGAAAGAAAGCATCAGAAAGCAAAGGCGATGGTAGCAGAAGCAGAAAAGCCAGCTGCCGTCTACTCATCTAATTCATATTCTGACACTTCTGATGAAGAGAGCCCTGCCCTTCTCTGCCTGATGGCTAAGGAATCTGATGACTCTGAGGATAGTGAGGTAACTCCTCTTGAAAATGAACTATTTAGTTCATTTGAACAAATGATGCTTAACAATACTACTATTGCTGAAGCATAATAAAAGCTTAAGAAAGAGATGATATTGCTAAAAGAGCAAAACAGTTCACTGAAACTCTCAGCTGAAAGGCTAAGAGAATCAGCTGAATATAAACAGCTTGAGCAAGAACATGAATCTCTGAAAGCTGAATGTGAAGTCTATAAGGGTAAAATCATTGAGCTTGAGAAAGTCATTGAGTCTCATGAGAAGTCATCTGTTGCATCCACTCATATGTCTAATAAACAGAAGACACCTTTAGAACAGGATAAGCAAGAATTGAATCATACTGAGAAATTTATATCTGCTGACAATAGTAAGGTCATCCTGTATGTTCAAACTGCTAGACCTGCTTCACCTGAGAAAGTATTAAAGAAGACGAAAACTCCTAAGGCTAAAAAGAGCAAAGAGCCTAGTGTAGGAAAACAGACTAGTAAGCCTAAACAGAAGAGTCCTAGGAAGTCCTCTGACAAGGCTAAAACTAATCAGACTAGTGATAAAACTAAGTCGTCTGTTAATGAGCAAGCAAGCAGTAAACCAAAGAAGCATAAGAATAAGAAAAATCAAAATCCTTGGTATGGAAATGAGTCTTATTATGTGCAACCTGCTGCATATCATCCTATGTATCAATCACCTCAATTTCCATCTTACTATGCACCATATCCTGCTCATCCAATGCATGCATATCATCCTTATCATGCATCTTACTCTGCATTTGAACATTATCCTTATCATGCTGATCATCAACAATACGACAAATCTGATGAACGTGGTAAAGGCAAAACTGTTCATACTCCTGTTGAAACTCAGAAGCCTAAGAAGCCTAAGACTTCATCATCTTGGGTTGTCAAAGGTGGAACTAATCCTTCAGGACCCTCTCAATAAGGGTACCTAAAACAATTTTATTTTGTTTTGTAGGTTAGGATTAGGAGTAGGAGTAAAGTAGAGAGAATTTGGTACTTGGACAGTGGTTGTTCAAGACACATGTGTGGAAACATACATGAGCTGACTGATGCAGTTGCTGTGGATGGTCCAAAGGTTACTTTTGGGGACAGCAAAGAAGGCAAGATTAAAGCTAAAGGAAAATTGATCCGAGGAAACATAGAGATATCTGACGTCTCATATGTTAAAGGCCTCAAATATAATATGCTGAGCATAAGTCAATTTTGTGATAAAGGATATTCAGTTATCTTCTCAACAGATAAGTGCTATGTTGAACAAATTAGTACAAAGAAGGTAATCTTATCTGGAAGACGACAAGGAAATATCTACATAGTCGACTGGAATTCAGCTGACAAGAATTCAAATGTTTGTTTGGTGGCATCAACACCATGTGAAGTTAGTTGGCCGTGGCACAAAAGAATGAATCATTTAAACTTCAAGACCATCAACAGATTGATAAAGAATGATTTGGTAGAAGGGATTCCAAAGACAGTCATGAGCAAAGATAAGCTCTGTGACGCCTGTCAGAAGGGTAAACAAATTAAGTCATCGTTCAAAAGCAAGAAACATCAATCTTCTGGAAGAATATTGGAGCTGCTACACATGGACTTATTTGGACCCATTGATCCTGTCAGCAATGGTGGAAAGAAATACTGCCTAGCTGTTGTGGATGACTATTCAAGATATACTTGGGTGATATTCATGAAAAAGAAAAATGAAACGAAGGAACATCTTACTAATCTGATGGAACTGATCCAAAATGAGAAAAGCATAAAAATTTTAAAGATCAGATCAGATAGAGGGACAGAGTTTACAAACTCTACTGTTGAAGAATATTGTAATATCAAAGGAATACAACATGAGTATTCAGCTGCTAGAACCCCTCAACAGAATGGTGTTGCTGAAAGGAGAAACAGATCACTAAAAGAAGCTGTTAGAACCATGATAGCTGAAGCTAAGCTGCCACAAAGATTTTGGGCAGAAGCAACAAATACAACATGTTTTACCCAAAACAGATGCATGATCAACAAGCACCAAAACAAGACTCCATATGAAGTTTGGAACAACAGGAAGCCAAACATTCATTACGGCAAAAATTCATTTTTGGAACCATAGAATTAGGTGTTTTTCAATTTTGGTACCATGGTGTCAATTTTGGTACCAATTCTGAATGTCATTTTCAATTTTGGCACTTCCGTCAGTTGACCGTTAACGGTCAACTGACGGAAGTACCAAACTTGAAAAGGTCAGTAAGAATTGGTGCCAAAATTGACACAATGATACCAAAATTGAAAAACTCCTAGTTCTATTGTGTCAAAAATAATTTTTTGCCAATTCCCCTCACCAATTATTTTCAATTCACAATATATGTCACTCCCATTTTAATAATAATAAGAAGAAGAAGAATAATAATAACAAAATAGTAAAAAAATATATTATAAAAAATATTTGGGTACACAATAATAATAATATTTTTTTTTGCTACACATGTTATCATCAAAATCACTCCTTATTACATTGACTCAACTTCATCCAACAATTCCCTTTTTTTTATGATGACAAAACATTCAACTAAAAACGTCTTCTAAGCCTTCAGTTTGATCTTCACTCAAAGAGGAAAATCACTTGGCTGAATCAAAATATACAATTATCTTCTGATTTAAACTTTCGCTTTTCAGTTGTATCCTTATTTCAATTGTAAGTTGCCTTCTTCTCATTTACTTCTTTCTCTTCTTCTCCTTACTATTCCAATAACGGGACGTTGCTTAGATGCATTACTTCTTCTCATTTTGAAGAGTTAGAAGCGATTATTTGTTGATTCCCTTTAAATCGTTCGAAATTATATAAACACGTTTTAAACCATATTTGAAAGTCCGGTTGAAAAAATAAATGAACAAATTAATAAACTGCATTGATGTGCTATATAAAAAAATATGAATAAAATAATATGGAAACTAATTTTATATACTCATAGTTAAAATAAAATACTTTAAATAAGTATGCAAACTATTATATGAGAATGTATAATATATTTATATTCTCAAATTTACATTTAGCCAAAGGAGTTGATCATAGTTTTCTTTTTTGACTGTATCTCAAGAGATATTCCTTAATTTAAAATTAGAAGTATTATGAAACTTATGAATAAATATATTTTTTTTAATAAGTTCAACCTTTATGAATGATAATTCATTTTTGCCACCATAAAACTAGCCGTTATTTAATTTTGGTACCATTGTGTCAATTTTGGCACCAATTTTGACTGGCCTTTTCAATTTTGGTACTTCCGTCAGTTGACTTAACGGTCAACTGACGGAAGTGCCAAAATTGAAAACGACAGTTAGAATTGGTACCAAAATTGATACCATTGTACCAAAATTGAAAAACGTCTAGTTCTATGGTGCCGAAAATGAATTTTTGCCCATTCATTACTTTAAGATTTTTGGTTGTAAATGCTATGTTTTAAATAATGGTAAAAATCACCTTACTGCATTTGCAGAAAAGGCTGATGAAGCTGTTTTTGTTGGATACTCTACTGTTAGTAAAGCTTATAGAGTTTTTAACAAAAGAACATTACAAATAGAAGAATCCATCCATGTAGTATTTGATGAACCAAGTCAATCTTCTGAAAAGAATCAAAATGTTAATCAAGATCTGTCTACTGATTTACAGAAGTTGAATGTTGGAAGGAATGAAGAATATGTTCCCATCATACTACCTGATCTCAACCCAGCTGATAACTCAAGTGCTGTTCAAAATCACAGAGCTGATTGTCTAACAGATGAGTTGCAAACAGCTGTTAGACCAGAGACTGTTCAACAGACAAGAGAAGTTCAACAGACTACTACTGGATCTCCAACAGTAGTGTTGCAAGATCAAAACAATGGACAACATTATGATTTGCAACCTGATCTCAGATGGCTCAAGAATCACCCACCAGAGCTGGTGATTGGTGATCCTTTAGATAAAGTGAAGACAAGGAGAGCTGCTGCAAGTAATGCAATGTTTGCCAGCTTTCTATCTCAAATTGAGCCCAAACAAGTTGAAGAAGCTCTTAGTGATTCAAACTGGATTGAAGCTATGCAAGAAGAGCTGAATCAATTTGAAAGGAATGAAGTCTGGTACTTAGTTCCTAGACCAAGTCATCAAAGAGTCATTGGCACTAAGTGGGTATTCAGAAATAAGATGAATGAAGATGGTGAAGTCACCAGAAACAAAGCAAGACTAGTGGCCAAGGGTTACTGCCAAGAAGAAGGCATTGACTTTGATGAAATGTTTGCACCAGTAGCAAGATTAGAGGCAATCAGACTCTTTCTTGCCTATGCTGCTCACAAGAATTTCACCGTCTATCAGATGGATGTGAAATCAGCTTTTCTCAATGGAGAATTGCAAGAAGAAGTTTATGTTGAACAACCACCTGGATTTGAAGCCTATCAAGAAGGAGACAAGGTGTATCGTCTGAAGAAAGCCCTCTATGGACTGAAATAGGCTCCAAGAGCATGGTATGATACCTTATCTGATTTTCTTTTAATTAAAAGATTTCGCAAAGGTAAAGTTGAGAAGACCTTGTTCACTATTGAATGGGAAGAACATATTTTGCTTGTGCAAATTTATGTGGACGATATTATTTTTGGTTCAACTAACCAACAGATGTGTGACAAGTTCTCAAAGCTGATGCAGAACAAGTTTGAAATGAGCATGATGGGAGAACTAAATTATTTTCTTGGTTTGCAAGTTAGACAGTTGCCTGATGGAATATTCATCAGGCAAGCAAAATACACAAAGGATCTGTTCAAGAAATTTGGTATGGAAACTAGCTCTACTGCTACTATTCCAATGTCTACAAGTCTTCGCTTGGATAAAGATGAAGATGGCAAATCAGTGGACATAACCAAATACAGAGGCATTATTGGGTCATTGTTGTATCTAACAGCAAGCAGACCTGATATCATGTACTCAGTTGGGGTTTGTGCGAGATTTCAATCAAATCCTAAGGAATCTCATCTCTTAGTTGCCAAGAGAATATTGAAATACATTAAGGGCACTCAAGAATTGGGGTTGTGGTACCCTAGGGAATCTGGATTTGAACTGATTGGATATTCAGACTCCGACCTTGATGGCTGTAAAATTGATAGAAAAAGCACAACAGGTGCCTGTCAATTCTTAGGCAGTCGTCTGATCTCATGGATGAGTAAGAAACAGACTTCAGTATCCATATCTACTGCTGAAGCTGAATACATAGCTGCTGGAGCTTGCTGTGCACAAATCTTATGGTTGAAGCATCAACTGGAAGAATACAATATCAAGATCAGTGGAATACCAATCTACTGCGACAATACAAGTGCAATCAGCCTTACTCAGAATACTACAAGTCATTCAAGGACTAAGCATATTGAGATCAAGCATCACTTTATTAGAGATCATGTGGAGAAAGGAAATGTCATGATAGAATATGTGTTTACTGAAAATCAAATTGCTGACATCTTCAAAAAACCTCTAAGTGAGACAAGGTTTTCAACTCTAAGAGCTGAACTAGGTTTATTAAAATTGGATGCATAAGCTGAGGGGGAACTTATCAGAAGACTAAAGTTCAACAGCTTACTCATCTTATTTATCTTCAAGGATTAACTCTCAACAGACTAGTTAACTTATGAACTCTTAAAGTCAGGGGGAACGTGTAAGACTAGCGGTACTTCTGATTAAAAGATGAAATCTGTTAATGTCAGTTAGTTGAAGTTATGTTTTCAACAGAAGATTAAAGTCTTGAAGAATGAAGATTTATTATCTAGCTGGATTGACAAACAGCTGAGGAATGTTATCAGCTATTGGCTTTCACTTATAACAACTATGTCATCAGGACTATAGTCCATCAAATAAGTATTTATTTTACTCATCTGATCGCTTATGTAAAAGCTGACTGTTTAAAATGTTTTATTTTAAAATACGCTTTTACAAGTGACAGAAGGGCGGTACAAATTCCCGCTCCTCATTAAATGCGATTTGAATTTGAAAGGTCGTAATTGACGCTGCACGATCAGCATTGACAAGAAACGGATCTAACGGTTAGCTGGTATCACGGAAACCGAAATACCCTAACTCTATAAATCCAGATCTGATCAGCCGTGTAGTTCTTTACGCACCCTAAATATTCAAAGCATACTTGAGAGAAAAATTACTTGCAATTTTCTGCAAATTTCTTCCTATTTCTCTAATTTTCAACAGATTAAGATGGTCGCTGAAGGTATGTTCCTCGTTTATGAATCCTACTACCAATCTTGTACGGATTTGATGAAGGACCTGTTGGAAAAGTTCAAATCTGCACAGTTGGTAAATTTCATGGAGTACAACGAAGGTGTAATCTGGACTGACCAGGTTATGGAGTACTACAAGACTGCAGTTGCTGACTATAACTCTATGGAAATCAAGGCTACAGTTGGAGACAAATTTGTGGTCATTACACCCGCTGTTCTTCACGAGACGTTTGGTCTTCCAAACAGAGGACGACACGATGTTACAGTGCTGACTGAAGAAAAGCACCAACAATTCTGGGCGATCTGCGCCAAGGAAGGAGAAATGTTGACTGGCAACATAAGGAAGAAACAGCTGAAGGATGAATATCAGCGGATGGCTGATATGGTTTCGAAGCTGATAGAGAACTGTACTTTTTCTTTGGATGCTGTTACCATGAAAAGGTTTAGCATCATGGCTGCTATCTACTATGGATTGGAAGTCAACTGGTCCATCATAGTTTGGTACATCTTCGCTGATTTCCTTGAAGTGAAGAAAGGCAAAGGTCCCTTCACCAACCACAGGATCACGCTCAGTTACCTACTGTTCAAAATGGGATGTCCTATGCTGAATGGTAAGGAGATCCACAAGTCTAAGGCAATGTCCAAGTACTTGCCTGTTCAAAAGAGGAAGGCTGGTGAGCCTGAAGAGGATGAAGATGAGGAACCAAAGGAGGTTCCTGCCAAAAGGCAAAGGAGACTAGTCAAAACAGCTGACTTAGCTGTTGAGACTAAGAAGAAGAAGGTTGCTGATCAACCTAAGGAGAAGGCTTCCAAGAGAGTGAAGACCGTGGCTGACGTTGTTGTTGACCAAATTATAAGTCAGACCACTGCTGATGTAAGGGGAATGTCTCCTGCATCACCTTCAAGGACTCCGTCTGCTGAAATGCCTGCTGGGAATGTCTCTCACAGGACAAGAAGTCAACAAAAGGACAGTGCTGCTTCAAGACCCATTCAGGGTTTATCAAAGAAGTCTGCAAGGAAGCAGATGACATTCATTGAAGAAGCTACTGAGTCAGAAAACTTAGTAAGACAAAGTCCTACATCTGCTGAAAGGCATGTTGGAGCTGTTGAGGACTCTGCTGCTGACAAAGCTGATAAGCAACAGACTACTCAAGCTACACCAACAGTTGAGGCTGCTCAACCTCAGGATGATCCAGACGTGATGATCATACATCCTATTGCTGCTGCACCAATTTCATCTGCTGGTCCAGCCCCTGCTCCAGCTGACAAAGGTAAAAGGAAGATAGTGCTTAAGAGGAAGAAAATCTCTAAAGCTGACAAGAAAGCAAGGGAAGAAGCTGAACAGAGGAAACAAGATGAGTTGGAAGAGAAGAAAGCAATTGAGCTAAGCAAGGCTCAGGCTGCTAAAGATGAAGCCAGAAGACAGATGTCTGAAGCAGAGAGAAAAGCTGCTGAGGCTGCTGATTTGGCTATTGCCATTGAGCTCAGCAAAACTGATGCCTATGGACCTGTCCATGGAGGTGGCATTAAAATTGGCGAAGGCAAGGATGAAGTGGAAAAGAAAAAGCCTAAGATGCCCACTGCTGAGGCCAAGCCCAAAGAGATATTTGAAGTCAGAAGAGCCTTCAACATAGTATATGCTGATAAGGAACTCTTCAAGAAATTCGAGAAGTCCTTAGCTTACTATGATCAGAAGCTGATGTTAAAGACATTGTTCAATCAAGAAAAGCCAAGATACATCAATTGGAGAGACAACAGGCTGAACAAATCTATAACTGAACTTCAAAACTCAAAGGAGTTAGCTGATGAAGAACAATGGGTTCTTAATTGGCTAAGAACAGACTCCATTCAAAAGGCCCTGGATCCCAGTTATGTCAGAGATGTCATGCATCATTATGCATGGGAATTTGCACTGGAGGAGGCCAAGAAAATAGACAACTCCCTGCCAGCCAAAAGTAGAAAAACTGACAATGTTGAAGAAAGAGCAGTTAACATTGCTGTTATGACCGCCTTGAAGAGATAGGCAGAAAGGTCAAGATATCAGCAGGGTCACTCAAGTGAGTTGCCCCAACTGCCAAGCATCCAGCACATTATCTTTGGCAAGGAAGTAAAGGAGTTCAGTGAAGTGCCAAAGGGAAACAATGCCCCTGTCAACCCTTGGATCATTGTGAGGCAGATTAGACAAACAACATGCTTCAATGATGATGGCACCATCACTAACCTGATCTATGATGATGTCACTGATGAACCCAAGACTGCTGATAAGACCTTAGCTATTGAGTGGAATGCTAAGGCTTCTGAAGATCATCAGGAGACCAAGATGGAAGACGTTCCTGTCCACCAGGAGACTGAAGAGAAAGAAGCTGCTGCTTCTGCTTCATCAAGTGATGAACACTCATCACTAATGGAAGATTTCCAGATGCTGATGGAGAATTCAGTAAAGGACCTGGAAGAGAAGCATAATCAGCAGCTGATGAAGGTCAAAGAGGAGCTGAAGAATGAACTTAAAGCAGAGTTGACAGAGTCCAATAAACTTCAGCTGGAATCTATGCAACAGTCAACAGAGAAGATCATAAAGAAAGAAGTTGATAGTTTTCCTATTCCTCAAGACAACTCTTTGCAGTTAGTGCACAGCTTAAATGCTATGAACAGAAATGTGGAAGACGTGAAGGCTGATGTAACTCATCTTCATACTGCCCTACAAAGAGCTGAACACAAGATAGCTGATTTAACTGCAACCTTCATCAATGTCAGTGAAGAAGAGAAGGCAGTCAACTTAGGGTTGTTGCAAGAAGTATCAAACGCTACACAGGAACTCCAAAATGAAATTGCAACTATAAACCTCAACATTGACTACTTCAATGATCAGACTGACAACATCAGCACAACTCTTCATCACCTTACAGCAAGTCATGATGTAGTGAATCCGAATTTGAAGACTATAGGTGCTGCTATGAAAGTTCCAACAGTTGCACTCAACCCTGCTGCTAAACCTGAAGAAGTCATCAAGTCTGATGATGACAAAAAGGGGGAAGATAAAGGGGAAGAATCGACCAAGGAAACTTCTGCTGAAGTCAAAAAGACTGATGAAGCTACTGAACTGACCAAGCCTGCTGAAGAAGAACTTGGAAAGGTACAAGGTAAAGACAAGTCTGAAGAAGAGACTAAGGAAAAAGCCAAAACTGATGAAGTAATGGCTGAATCCAAAGACTCTGCTGCTGATCAATCAGAGCCGTTGACCAAGTACAAGAATACAGAATCAGCTAGAAGGGCGATGGAACTTCTAAGAGAGCAGCAACTTAAAGAGAAAATGGAAGCTGCCAAAGAAGTTATTCTTCAAGGTGAAGAAGCTGAAGAAGATGAAGAAGAAGATGATGAAGAGTCATCTTATGAATACGAAGAAGTGCTTGAAGAATCTGATGAAGAAGCTGATAGTTAGAAATTATAAAACCATTGTAATAAGTTTACTTTATCTATTCTTCAGACATCTCATCTGATGAACTTGTAATTCTTTTTCAATAGCAATAAAAAGACAAGTTCAATCCAATATACTTTTTCTATCTCAGAAAATTTTGAGGATTACATTCTTTAGCTTAAGTTTTAACAGGTACTTGGCTGAAGTTTTGTCATCATAAAAAAGGGGAAAATTGTTGGATAAGGATGAAGATGAAGGCACTGAAGACAAAATAATAAGGGAGGTTTTGATGCATTCCAAAACTTCAAAATCTGCTAAGTATGGAGTAACTTAGCTGATGATCCCTTTGGAAGGAATTTTGACTAAGTATAAGAAGACATCAGAAGAGTCAAAATTTTCAAGGTCCAAGACTTCTGATCTGCTGAAGGAAAGTTATCAGACTGATGAAGATCAGCCGACTCAAATCAGATTTGTTCAAGTTTGGGATCAGCCTAGTTCACCATCAGACTTGCACTTTCGTCAGCCAAGTGGAAAGGATCATAAAGTCTTCCCAACGGTAATAAATGCCCCTGGAAGTAATAAATGCTGAAATGATTGAAGAAATGCTTTGCATCAGCTGGGTGCATTTAATGCTGCCTGCAGAATTGTACTGTTGACAGTACGGACAGACTGCAAAAGAGCCGTTCGCGGATTTTAAGGACCAGTACTCGAGGAATTTGAATCTTGTCTCTCTTCAACGGACATTTTTCAAACCTCAAGTATAAATAGCTGAAAGAGACGAAGAGAACACGAGCAACACACTTTCTGAGAGAATTTTCGAAGCAGAACTCTTAAGTCTCAAGAACAGCTCACTCATCAGCTTAGTCATTTGTTGACGAAAAGCAGAGTTGAAGAACCAAGCTAAATACATCTTCTGAGTGAATTTGTAAAAACAGAAAGTTGTGAGAAGTAGATATCCATCTAAGTGAGTGATATTACTTCAGAGAGTAGGATTTCTTTGTGATTTCTTACTGCGCACTTACGGCCTGTTCATTTGTTGATCGGCGTAAGCAGAGTGTACTGGTTACTTTGTGTTTCTAGTATAACCCAAGCTCTTTGTGACTTGGACGAGTGGATTAAAGGATATTTACATCCATATAACCACTATAAAAATTACTTGTGTTTTTATCTGCACTTCTACTTGCATATTTCAAGTTTGCATAAAACACTTTACTTAACTGTTTTAAAGGAGTTTATAAAACTGGGGAAACATTTTTCAAACTACTAGGAATACTTGTGAAAAACACTTTGAAAAATCCGCTGCAAGTACTCTAAGTATTAAAACTAATTTTAACAAAGTCAGCTAAGAAACTATAAGACGAGTGGTCAACAAACCTGTTCAAAGATTTGTTCGCGAACAGAATTGTAACTTACTACTCTGATCAGCTTAGTCTGTTAACAGTTAGAGAAAAGTTTTAAAGTTAAAATTGGAAGAAGAAAATTTTAAAGAGGTTTATTCACCCCTCCCCCTCTAAACCTCTTCTGACCATTTGGGACCAACAAACATTTTGGTTAAGTAAGAACAATATTCTCTAACATTGTTAAACTCATTCATTCTCGCCTCGTGAAGGTAATTGCGCATAATGGACCCCAAAGTTGGTTCGTTTCTAACACGCACTAATTATTGTTTGGATGGTGAATGGCTAACAATAAAACAGACAACTATAAGCAGACATGTTTAATATTAATACTTATAATTAACGAAGTTTGGACTTTTTATCGAAAAAGTTCTCCCACTATTTTATCGAAACAATAACCCCTTCTAGTTTTGGGAAAAATCTATTTCCTAGTAGGTCTTGACGTCCCAGCAGCAATTAGTTGCACCCACGACTCATGACCATACAATTAATTCCCTAGGTAGGTATACATTTTACCAATTGGTCTACTACACAACCTTCAAGCTATTTTGCCTCGTTTTTCGCATTTATCTAGCACTGCTACATCACAAATGTTACTACGCGTTAAGTCTAACCCATTAATCATGCTAAGAAATGGGCCCGGTCATGAATTCTCCGTAACTAGTTATCGGTCGATCTTCACGTCCCGACCAGTCCCTACCCTTGTCGAGTTTTAGAAAAACTAGAATCAAGGAATTTCGTGTATTGCCCCTTTCTTCGACTCGGGTGCCAGACTCTGGATCACCTCTATCGATAAGTAGACAACATACACTAGTTCCTATTAATGGAAGGCTTGGATTTATAAAACTTCATTTTATATTTAACCCAATATGAGTTAATATTTATTCGAGAGGGGAATTTTCGGTTTTGACAGTTTAAAGAAACTCTCCTCGAGATCTCACCGCTTCAATTATGCTTTATCTTTTATTTACGATATAGATTCTAGCGCGCATACACACAAGCAATCATAAATCGACTAAAATAAAATCCATACAAGCCTAGCATGCATACTACCACAATATGTTTTCGATCGGGAGCCTCCTATGCAGGCCATCATCGAGCCAATGATGTTGGCCCAATTGGTCAATCTAAAGGGTTCTCAAAAGACCTATGCTATTACACAATGTACCATGCATAAATGGCATTTGATTCTTCTTGGGCTCCCACCTTGCTTGTAAAAGGGCCTCCATTCTAAACTAATAAAACAGTAAAAGCCTTATTCTATTACAAAGGCTCAAAGTGGCCCAAAAATAATAACAGGCTCGCAGGCCCAATAAAAACCATGCATTAAATTAAACCAATCACATCTAACCTAAGGTCAAGGCTCGGCGCGATCGAAAACCACGTAAGCAGTTTATGTAGAGCAAGAAACATGCAAACAATTTTTACGTATTTCTTTCTTAATTTTAAAACTACCTTTTAAAACTAACTTCCTATGATTCTTGCTTTTTAGTCACTA
Source organism: Penstemon eatonii (assembly GCA_038501285.1). Taxonomy (NCBI): domain Eukaryota; kingdom Viridiplantae; phylum Streptophyta; class Magnoliopsida; order Lamiales; family Plantaginaceae; genus Penstemon; species Penstemon eatonii. The sequence goes on along the minus strand of CM076711.1, from coordinate 39,277,667 downwards.
CTAATTATGACAAATAAATTCTCGGGTAAATAAAACAAGTTTTCTGCCTTAAATACAGATTCTGATTTTTCAACTTTTGAAAATTACAGTTCGGCCCCTATACGTTCGGAAATTGCACTTTTGACCCCAAAACTTTTGAAAAGTTACAAAATACCCCCAAAACAATCTTCGGACAGAAGGACCAGAAAATAAAATTTTGAAATCCAGAAAATTTTTGAATTTGCAAACTGACCCCTGAACTTTCAGAAATTACAAAACAGTCCTTGAATTTTTGAAAATTGCAAAACAGCCCCAAAAACCCATGCGATCGAAATTTCAGAAAGAGTCCATATTTTACAAAACTTTCCAGAAACAGAAAATTAAAATTTCAGCCCTAAATTATGCGATTTGCGATAATTTGCACAAAAGTCCTGATTTTTCGAAAAACTATAAATTTGCCACAGATCTTTGAAAGGAAATTTTACCCAATCATAGATCCAGTCATAACAGGCAAGAATCAATTAACAGAACATAATTATCACGCGTTCTCATACATATAATCAAGCATAAACAGTGAACACACATTATGTTCAGGCCTTTTCGTATAAAAACGTATGGAGTTGGCTCTGATACCACTGTTGGGATATTCTACAATGGTGCTCGATTGTCAATACAACAAAGTGCGGAAATTAAAATTTTTCGAGGTCCCTATAAGTCCCATAAATCTCTCTCCACAGTTATTTATACGAAAAGCTTGAATCAAACATAAACAAAGGGGGTTTTGCGATTTACCTCACCACATCTCGGTGGTGGTTACCTCCAGGCGTTTCGTTCGATTCACAATATGAGTGATCCATGTGTCTCACTTCCAGAGTTGACCCACACCACTTGGCCCAACTACCTTGGGTCCGATCGATCTTGATTTTGGGCGACTAGGGTTTTGGTTGAAAGTATGTGAGGCGATTTTGTAAATAAAATTTCTTGTGCAAAAATCAGATTTCGTCTCATGAAAAATCGGCTACTCTCTTTTCTTTTCAGGGTTTTCAAAAGTGTTACTTCTTGTGTTAATGAAGAGAAGAGAAGAAGTATTTATAAGAGAAGAGTCCTTCTCTTAGAAGATATATTCTTCCCTTATCTATCAAATCCTTTATTCCTTATCAACTTAGTAATGCAAGATTTGATAGATCTCTTCTTGCTTGCTCTCCAAGATTAAAACTCCTTTTCCTTATCTTGTAAAAATCGCCCCTCACCCCTATTTCAAGATAATTGAAAAAACAACCCATATAATTATCCAATCCTAAAATTGGTTAATTACATAGTCTTCCAATTACTTTAACTAACTACTTTAATTAATTTCATAATTAATCAGATAACCCTAATTAATTAATTGAACATTAATCAATTAGATATCTAATTAATATTCTCCCATTGAATTAATGCCTTAATTCAATTACTTTGATTTAACAACTTTAAATCATACATTTTCTTTTCGACAGTCACCGTCCAATTGTAATGTGTGTGACCTTCTAGGTTCACCATCAACTGGCAGCAGGCCCGCGACTTTCGTGATTTAATTAACGAGCAATTACTGCTCTGATCAATTAAACAATTTTAATTGACCACTCCAAGATTAATTTCCTTATTAATTCAGGAGTACCCACACTTCATGGTCGATGTCTAGCCACAAGCCCATGAAGCCCAATTAAAGGTTAATTGATAATTGTGAACCTCACCACTTATACAATGCCATGTACATACGGTCCTTCTACGACTGATTTCCCGACCGAGACCTAGGGTGTGTGAATTGATAGGCACCTCTAATCATCTCGATTCTGTACTTTCTAATTCTGGATAATAATTCCAGTGTGACTGCTAAATTTGGAAACCCCTTTCCAAATTCGTCACCAACCATGGCCATAGATTTCTAGGAACATATTATCGAAGAACGTACAGGAAATACTCCCACCTTATCAGGATGAGTCGATAGATCCTTTCTTAGTACTAACCACTCGCTTACAGTTGTGTACGCACCCAACTTAGGCACATTGTGGCCAGGCTACGTGACCAGTACCTAAATCTAAGTACGCACATTCGTGCACCGAATTCGCCTTAGCACCTCAAGTCCAAGGACTAAATCGTACACTATTATAAGCCTTGAGAAACATCCCATCACCGATATGCGTCATGCGCTTCCACAATGGGTTTCTCTGTTCGGGTCGTTCGATGCGTTCAATCCTCCATTGAACCACCTACTCATATGCACTGGCCTCAAATGCCTTGCTCATGAAACGCTACAAATTCACTCCATGTGAATCATGCATACTTGTACAAGTCTTGGCGATTCCTAAGATACCCCGTCTCGTTCGGAATCTATGCCTTGGAACGGTTTTAAGATCACGACCTTTGAGACTGTTTCATGATTGCACTCAGTACTGAAGTGAATCGTCCCATAGTCTATTGTGACATTAGGATTTTATCCTATCGCTTAGATAAGTTCGCGAGAGATGAAGTTGGTCATTGTATCTCTCGCGAATCACTTAAGCGATTGGATAAAATCCTTAGATCACAATAGACTATGGGAACGATTCACTTCAGTATGAGTGCAATCATGAAACAGTCTCTAAGGTCGTGATCTTAAAACTGTTCCAAGTCATAGATTCCGAACGAGACGGGGTATCGAAGGAATCGCAAAGAATTGTACAAATATGCATGATTCACATGGAGTGAATTTGTAGCGTTTCATGAGCAAAGAATTTGAGGCCAGTGCATATGAGTAGGTGTTCGATAGGGGATCGAACGCATCGAACGACCCGAACAGAGGAACCCATTGTGAAATCACATGACGCACATCAGCGATAGGATGTTTCTCAAGCTTATAATAGTGTACGATTTAGTCCTTAGACTTGAGGTGCTAGGGTGAATTCGGTGCATAGGCGTGCGTACTTAGATTTAGGTGCCGGTCACGTAGCTTGACCATTGTGTGCCTAAGTTGGGTGCGTATAGCCGTGCACGTGAATGGTTAGCATCAATATGGGATTTACCGACTCAACGTAGTGTGTTGAGGGAATTTCCTATACGTTCTTAGATAATAGATTCCGAGAAACCTATGGCCATAGTTGGTGACGCATTTGGAAAGGGGTTTCAGAATTTGGCAGTCACACTGGAATCATTATCCGGAATTAGAAAGTAAGTTATCGAGATAATTAGAGGTGCCGATCAATTCACACACCCTAGGTCTCGATCGGGAAATTAGTCGATAGAAGGACCGTATGTACATTGTATTTATAAGAGGTGAGGTTCACTCATATCAATTCACCTGAAGTTGGGCCTCATGGGCTTGTGGCTAGACATCGACCATGAGGTGTGGGTACTCATGAATTAATAAGGAAATTAATTCTTGAGTGGTTAATTGAAAGGGTTTAATTAATCGGAGCAATTAATAAGCTCGCAAATTAAATCACGAAAGTCGCGGGCTCAGGGCCAATTGATGGTGAACCTAGAGGGTCACACACAATACAATTGGACTGCAACAAATCATATTAGGAATGTTTGATTTAAAGTGTTAAATCAAAACATAAGAATTAAAGTGTTAATTCTTGAAGAAGGAAACTAATTAATTAAAGTGTTAATTAATAAGAGAGGAATTAATTTAATTGATCAATTATATTAATTAATTAAATGGGCTGAATTAATTAAATGGGTTTAATTAATTAAAAGGGGATCTAAGTCCATTAGGAAACAAATAAAGACCATAAGTAAATGGGCTTTAAGTTTCGTAGTTTGACTAGATCACATTAGGTCAAGACTCCTTATCTATAATAAGGAGTAGGAGACCAAAAACCCTAACCCTGATACACCAAGTAGCCGCCCCCTTCTCCAAGCAAGGAGGAGCCGCCCACTTCCTCTCCAAGAATGAAAAAGCGCCGCCCCTATTTTACATAGTATAGGATCGGCCAAACTATGTAGATTTCTACAGGGTTCATGTAAATTGTTTTCTTCCTTCTTTCTTGCTTGATAACTTTTGGATCCAAGTTCTGAGCCTAAGGATCCAAAAGAATTGCTTCAATCCAGTTGGTGTGGATACCGCTGGAGGCACGACGTTTGGAGTGCTTCTCTCGAACCAAATTCATCAGATCTGAAAGAAGACCGGAGAAAAACCACCACCGTTGCTGTGGTGAGGTATATTCTAAAACCCCCTATGGTTGGTTTTGTTTTTGCGTGAAAATCCTTTTCGTATATCTAGATGAGTAAAGATCTTGATTGGGTTATTTTAAAATTTTTAAATTCCGCTGCTTTTAACGCTTTGACGTTACCAATAACCCAACAGTGGTATCAGAGCCTAACTCATTACTCTCATACGAAAATGTCTGAATATAATTTGATTTCTTTATTTGTATTGCATATTATATTCGTGTTATTGATTCTTAATTGTTATGGGTAGATCTGATTTTGGGTAAAATTGCATAAAAATGTTTTGGGCCAATTTTGTATTTTACGGAAAATAAAGGGTTGTTTTGCAATTAGCGATTTTGGAAAACTGGACTGAAGTTGATATTTTTCGAACTCTGTGTTTTCTGGACAGAAAGTATTTTTCTTGAAATTTTTCAATTTGTGGCTGTTTTGTAAAAACCGAAAGTTTTGGGGCTGTTTTGTAAATACCGAAAACTACAGGGACTGAATTGCAAATTCGAAAATTTTCTGGAAATAAAATTTTTATTTGTGGTCGTCTGCCCAATTTCAAATTTGGGGTTAATTTGTAATTTGCAAAACTACAGGGGTCAAATCGCAATTTCCAAAAGTTGGAGGCCGAATTGCAATTTTCAAAAGTTGAAAATTTTTTATTCTGTTTTTTATGCATAAAATTATTTTGTTTATCCGAATATAGATTACCATAATTAGTAGAGACTTATGTAAGAATCTAGAAAAATATTTTAAAGGCGTTTAAAATAATTGAAGTAAGATAGGAAACTAGTAAATGTGTTTGCTTGTTTCTTTGCTCAACGTGAATTGTTTACGTGGTTTTCGATCGAGCCGAGCCTTGACCTTAGATGTTATTGGTTTATTTTGCTTTGGATTTTTGTTGGGCCTGCGAACTTTTATTTGGGCCTTTTTGTGCCAATGTAATAGATTAGGGCTTTACATTAAATAGTTTAGGATGGAGGCCCATTACATTCAACAAGGAAGTCCGGTGTCAATGAAGGCCAAGTATGCTTGGTTGTTTATGTAATAGCCTAGGACCATTAAGAACCCATTAGATAGACCAATTTGGCCAACATTATTGGCTCAATGATGGCCCAAACATAGGTGGCTCCCAATCGAAAACATATTATGTTAGAAATGCATGCTAGGTTTATTTATTTATGTTTTATTTATTTATTGATTCTTTTATTTGGCTTGTATGGAAATACGCGCTAGAATATTAGATCGTAAATAAGATAATTCATAATCGAAGCGGTGAGATCTCGAGAGAGTTTGCCTTAAACTTTCAAACCAGTAAATCCCCTCTTGAATTAAATATTAAGTCATATTGGGTTAAAATAAAATCAAGTATTTATATAAATCCAAGCCTTCCATCAATAGGGACTAGCGTATGTTGTCTACTTATCAATAGAGGTGATCCAGAGTCTGGCACCGAGTCGAAGAAAGGGACAATACGCGAAATTCCTTGACTCCTATTTTTAACTAAACACGACAAGGGTGAGGACTGGTCGGGATGTGAATATCGACCGATAACCAATTACGGGGAGTTCACGATCGGGCCCGTTGCTCATCATGATTGATGGGTTAGACTTAACGATTAGTAACACTTATGATGTAGCAGTGCTAGATAAGTGCGAAAACCGAGGCAAAATAGCTTGAAGGTTGTGTAGTGACATAATTGGCAATAAGTATGCCTACCTGGGGAATTGGTTGTGTGGCAGCGAGTCGTGGGTGCAATTAATGGCCGCTGGGACGTCAAGACCTACTAGGAAATAGAATTTCCCGAACAATTGAAGGGGTAATTGTTTCGATAAAATAGTGGGAGAATTTTTACGATAGAATGTCCAACCTTCGTAGATTATATGTATTATTCATTAACTAGTCCACTGAATGTTTGTCTTCTCTTTAAAAAATAGATACTGAGATATCTGTAGTTATCCATTTTACTATTTATCCTCGAATAATAGAATAACTGGATCAAAATATCGACTGGCTTAAAAACTTGAGAATTGTATTAAATTTCGAAAGTCGGAATGATGCTCTTAAACTACGAGCCTATGCCTTATGCGCTTCCGAGATAAGTCAAAATAGGGAAACGAATCACTCGTAGAGTATGGGAATATTAATGATCGTCTCCTAATATAAGGATGAATCTCAAAAGCGAAACGAATCACCTATAGAGTATGTGAATCTTAATGATCGTTTCCTCAGATAAAGCATCAAAGATTGAACGAGTTGTAGAAGCAACATAAGGAGCATGTATGTAGCTTCTGAAACAAACCTCCACCTAAAGAGCTTGTTGAGGAGCAGTTTGAATCGATTTGATTCCAGACTTCTAAGGAGTTTTATCAATCTGGTTGAAAACTGGATCGATTAAACGTGGGCCTGCAAGTGATCTTAACATTAACTTCCTCCTAAATTCTCCTCCCGCTCATTCAAAAGATTCGTGAAATACTCTGACCTTATTTGATAAGTTGATCACATTTCATGAATCAACCAAAGTATTGGTAAAATGCAAATAGGATAAACCTGTCATGATCATTTAAACTTCATGGACTGTAAAGTCAAAGAAGAGTAAAATGAAGAAGAATTTATTCTCTTCTAAATTCGAACATAAAGGTAGTCGAAAGAACGCAAGTAGCCTAAAAGTCGAATTATCCCACTGTATCTATGAAAGGCACTGATAAGTTTAATTGATTAGATGATCTAATTAATTAAGCAACGTTTCAATTAAAGGGTTAATTGAAAAAGAAAAGGAATCAATTAAAGAGTTAATTGAAAGGAAGTAAATTAATTGAATTAAACCATTAAATCAATTTTATTGAATTAATGTTTTAAGTTCAAATTAATACAAAGATAATAATCCAAAACTTTGGTACGCTAGACTTGGACACATCTCCAAGAGTAGGATTCAAAAGTTGGTTTCGCCTAAGCTTCTTGAAAAATAGAACTTAAATGAACTTCCAACCTGCGAATCCTGTCTCATAGGAAAGATGACCAGATCTCCCTTCACCGGGAATCTAGAGCGAACCAAACAAAATTGGGATTAGATCCATGTGAATGAATGTGGACCACTAAACGTTAGTGTGCGAGGATATTACTCATACCTCGTACCCTTTTTGCTAATGACCTTGGTCATTAGTGATATTTGTATCAAGTAAGATACAAATCCGAAAAACCTTTGAAGAGCTCAAGGATTTAAAAATCGATGAAGAGAATCAACAAGGACATAGTATTACGACCATTCGATCTAATCGAGATGGCAAATACTTAAGTCAAAGATTCCTCAATTATCTTGCTGAGAATGGGGTTCTTATACAACAAACTCCTCCTAAGATGCTTCAACTTATTAAAGTGTCTAAGAGAAGGAAGCGATCATTGTTAGACATTGTTCGACCCATACTGAGTCTTGTTAAGCTTCCTAATGCATTCTAGGGGTTGGTCCTCTTGACTGCATCGAAGATACTGAGCAAAGTACCTTCAAAATCAGTGCCTACAAAGGATTACCAAGAAAGGTATGGCAAAATACCTCTATGCTCTTACTTCTGAGTATGGAGATCTCCTACCAATGGTAGAAACGAGAAAGGAGATAAATTGGCTAGTAGATCCAATTTGTATATAATTGTGGGGTATCCAACGAAATCCATTGGATACCTGTTCCACGACAATGAGAAACAATCGCTTCTCCTATGTGCCCGTTCCTAAGTTGATGAATTCCTCGTCAAAGGAAATAGGGAATGTCAAGGAACTCGATGAAGTCCAAGATTTGGACCCATCCTCGCAAACAGTGGGAGTTAATCCAGAAACTACTGAACCATCAAGTACACCAATGCTTCGTAGATCTGATCAAATTCCATAAAGAATTTGAAAGATATGGTTTCACCATATACGAAGAAACTACATTCATTGTAGATGTGCATGCATGACTGGGGTTCATGCAATCCAGAATGGATCCCATCCATTCCAACAAGGTATAACCTTGGTTGATCCACCCGAGGGATTTATCCCCATAAGTTGCTATAAGTTGTGAGTGGATCTTCATGCTTGGAATGAATGGAGAGGTGTTGCCTCTAAGAATTGACTACTGGTAAAAAGGCTATTCACAAAGTTCTGGAACAGACTTTGATGAAACCTTTTCTCCAGTAGCAATGTCTGAATCCATTCAGATTCACATTTGTTTTGATGAGACAGTCAAGACATTTGACTTCATCAAAATGAGTAAACCTTGAGTGTACAAAAGGATTAGTGGGAGCACGACTTATAAGAGGTGAGGTTCACTGAGATCAATTCACCTGAAGTTGGGCCTCATGGGCTTGTGGCTAGACATCGACCATGAGGTGTGGGTACTCGTGAATTAATAAGGAAATTAATTCTAGAGTGGTTAATTGAAGGGGTTCAATTAATCGAAGCAATTAATAAGCTCGCAAATTAAATCACGAAAGTCGTGGACCCGCGGCCAATTGATGGTGAACCTAGAGGGTCACACACAATACAATTGGACTGCAACAAATCATATAAGGAAAGTTTGATTTAAAGTGTTAAATCAAAACTTAAGAATTAAAGTTTTAATTCTTAAAGGAGGAAACTAATTAATTAAAGTGTTAATTAATAAGAGAGGAATTAATTTAATTGATTAATTAAATGGGCTGAATTAATTAAATGGGTTTAATCAATTAAAAGGGGATCTAAGTCCATTAGGAAACAAATAAAGACCATAAGTAAATGGGCTGTAAGTTTCCTAGTTGGACTAGATCACATTTGGTCAAGACTCCTTATCAATAAATTAGGAGTAGAAGACCAAAAACCCTAACCCTGATACACCAAGTAGCCGCCCCCTTCTCCAAGCAAGGAGAAGCAGCCCACTTCCTCTCCAAGAATGAAAAAGCACTGCCCCTATTTTAAACATTATAGGATCGGCCAAACTCTGTAGATTTCTACAATCTAGTTGGTATCGATACCGCTAGAGGCACGACGTTTGGAGTGCTTCTCCCGAACCAAATTCATCAGATCTGAAAGAAGACTGGAGAAAAACCACCACCGTTGCTGTGGTGAGGTATATTCTAAAACCTCCTATGGTTGGTTTTGTTTTTGAGTGAAAATCCTTTTCGTATGACTAGATGAGTAAAGTTCCTGATTGGGTTATTTTAAAATTTTTAAATTCCGCTGCTATTAATGCTCTGACGTTACCAATATCCCAACATTTGTCTACTTTGGGCTGTTAGCATTCGTTCATTGACAATCTGAATGACTCTTTCCACTTCTTGGAGCAAATCTAGATTGGTTTGAATGTTCTCGAATGACTGCACTCGCGCTCGTCTAGTTCCCAATGGATTGGGGATCTGCATTTTCTCCCGTATAAAGCTTCAAACGGGTCCATCTGAATGGATGCTTGATAGTTGTTGTTGTATGCGAACTCTACCATCGGTAAATGTTTGTCCCAACTTCCTTTGAAGTCTAAGACATAGGTACGAAGCATATCTTCAAGCGTCCGGATAGTTCGTTCTGACTGACCATCAGTTTGAGGATGTGCAGCAGTGCTAAATTGTAACTGTGTTCCAAGAGCTTCTTGAAGTTTTCTCCATAAACGTGATAGAAACCTTGGGTCCCGATCGGACGTGATATTTTTCGGTATTCCATGCAAGCGGATGATCTCATCTTTATATAACTCTGCAGGCTTATCCACTTGAAATTGATGCTAATAGGTATGAAATGAGTCATTTTAGTTAGTCGATCGATGATAACCCATACTGCATCGTGTTTAGCTTGACTTCGCGGTAGGCCAGTGATGAAATCCATGATTATTGATCCCCACTTCCATTGTGGTATTGGCAAAGGTTGAAGCAAGCCTGACGGTCGTTGATGTTCAGCTTTTATTTGTTGGCATACCTGACACCGTGAGATGTACTCAGCAACTTCTCGTCTCATATTATTCCACCAGAAATGTTGTTTTAGATCTTGATACATTTTGCTACCTCCAGAATGGATGCTGTATCGCGAGCTGTGAGCTTCTCCAAGGATGCGTTCTTTCAGATCGTGATTTCTGGGTACACACAACCTAGTATTGAATCTTAGTGCTCCGGCTTCATCCAGGTGAAATGGTGAATCGTGTTTCTCAAGTAAAGTTTGCTTTATTTTCTGAATTTCTTCATCGTCATGTTGAGCTTTAGCGATTTCTTGAAGAATACTTGGTTGGATCTGTAGACCGTAGAAAAGTATACCCATGTGAACTTCTTCGGGCTTCCAGTTGCACGTCTCTTCTAACATTTTCAATTCCTTTGACATTAAGTGAGCTACTTTGACTTTGCGGCTTAATGCGTCAGCCACTACATTAGCCTTTCCCAGGTGACACTGTATTGAGCAGTCGTAGTCGTCTAGGAATTCCATCCACCTTCTTTGGCGCATATTTAAATCCTTCCGAGAGAACAATTATTTTAGGCTTTTGTGGTAAGTAATGACTATGAATGGTACCCCGTAGAGATAGTGTCTCCATTTTCCAAACGCAAAAATCACTGCCGATAGCTCCAAATCATGCGTGGGATAATTATTTTCATACGACTTTAATTTTCGGGACGCGTAAGCAATGACCTTTCCATACTGCATGAGTACACATCCCAAACCCTCTTTTGATGCATCGGTGTAGACCATGAAATTTTATGTTCCTTCAGGTAAGGCTAGTACCGGTGCTGTCGTCAATCTTTTCTTGAGTTCTTGAAAGCTATTCTCACACTTTTCATTCCATACGAAAGGTGTTTTCTTTTGTGTGAGTCCCGTCAATGGCGCTGCAATCTTAGAGAAATCCTGGATGAATCTTCGATAATATCCAGCTAAGCCTAAAAAGTTGCGAACTTCCGTCACGGTTTCGGGTTTCTTCCATTCAGTAATAGCTTCCACTTTTGACGGGTCTACAAACTTTTGATATAATGTGTCCTAGGAAAGCGACATGATCCCTCCAAAACTCACACTTGCTGAACTTGGCATACAGTTTATTTTCTCAGAGTACCTGTAACACTTTTCGTAGGTGTTCTTTGTGTTCTTCTTCCGACTTTGAGTAGATTAAAATATCATCAATGAATATCACCACAAATTGGTCCAGGAATGGTTTGAACACCTGGTTCATTAAATCCATGAATGCGGCCGGCGCATTGGTCAGCCCGAAAGGCATGACCATGAACTCAAAATGTCCATACCTTGAAATGAGGGCCGTTCTGGGTATATCTTCTTCCTTGATCTTTAGCTGGTAATATCCTTATCTTAAATCTGGTTTGGACAAAACTCAGGAGCCTTGAAGTTTATCGAATAGCTCTTCGATACGAGGTGATGAGGGGTAATTCGGATTCCCTGTCTTTCTAGCCTCAACGCAGTTCGAATAGCACCGAACCCTGTCCCCAGGGACCAAGAGCCGAACCAAAGCCTGAAGATGATTGTTCCGAGCACATAAGAAAACCAGAGATCGAAGGACACTGTTGGGCCGAGCCCATGCCCAAGCCCTCCAATTTGGCTATAAATACTCCATGCATTTATTACACTGAACAACAACTTCCAAGGCGCACTAGCGTTGAGAACGCCGCTCGGGTTTACCAGAGAATATCAGTATAGGCTTTCTCATATGTATTTCACCCTCTAGCTTGTACGGCATCCAATAATGCTCGAGTAGGACCCTAAATATTTGTACTTGTACTTAATTTACTCGAATACAATTACATTTGGTCCTTATTTTCCTTTTAACATTATTGTCATCGTGTTATATTCCACCCTTGATCGAACTAACGAAACCACGTAAGATCAATTGGCGCCCACCGTGGGGCCTTATTCGAGTATTAGATCGAAATATGCCTACTACGAGGAGAAATATGTATGCCAGCGAAAAGCTTAAGAATAATGGTCGGATCTATGATTGCACCGTTCATCTATTCATGGATTTGTTTTCCATAAAGGAACCATTTTCTTCGATCATTAATAGCGTGGTAGACTTAGAAAATCTATGCAATCAGAGCTCATCGATGGTCGGAATTTATTTTTCCGATCATCTTATTTATTATTATTTTCAAAAGAAAAAATTTCCTCGAATCAGCTATCTTTGATTTCAGTTGTATAATGCGTATACATTACTTATAAGTTACCTATATTTTTCTCGATTCGATTGGGATGATTGGAATATTTGAACAACGGCAACAAATTATGAGTCGGAGCTAAATATCAGCAGTTGTTCGACCAATAAAAGGAAGATTAAATGGTGAAATTCGATTAAAGAATGAAAGCTTTATCATTCAAATTCTTCAGATAAGTTACAAAGAAAAGCCTCGAATCAATTCCGAGCTCAAAAGATATAGTACAATCACTCCTACACTATTACAAGTTCTGCAAGTAAGTCTATCCTGATACATATTCGGTCATCGTCCCTATTAGACCGCTCCAGATGCAGAACTCAGCAGTTATTCTTCATGATCATCACTAGCCACGTGTCGCACATCCGTCTTCGTACAGGATGAAAGCCGGATCAGAACTCTTCTCCGGGGATTCAGGCCGACCTTAGGTCTTCATCTGTAAATAATGATTGAAATCCTCAATCATTATTTACAGGTTAATCCGAACAGATGCAGCAGAGGGTTATCCCAGCAGAGGCACTCCAAAGGAACTCGAAGGACCTATCTCGTAAGAAAGCCCTCGAGGAAGCTGGTGCCTCAGATTTAAAGAACTCCTCTCGGAGTAACCATCTGCCCGATCGGGTACTGCACCAGAAGACCGGAATTCTAACCCGTCACAGACAAGATATGTCTGGGAAAACAGGTTGTCTGCCGGTATTCTAGGCGCAATTTCTTTTGCCTGTCGATATTCTAAGCGAAAAAGCTTATGCTAAAGGAGCTAAGATCGAAAAACAGGGTTCTGAGTCTAATCTCAAACTCCTTTATCTTGGAAAAAGTATGAATCAAATCTAAAACTCGACCCATGATGATCGGATGGAGCATAAGGAAAAAGTGAGAAGTGTTGTATACACGAAGGGACCTTTTTATAGCGGTAAGGGGTTTTAAATCAACGGCCCAGATAACTGGCTACGAGCGGTTTGATGTCCGTAATAAATGGAATGACCGTTGCGTTTCCCGAGAAATAGGGCCCTGTTTGGTAACAAGGACACATGGTTCATTAGGGCATATAGGAGAGTTATGATATTCAAGACATGCTCATAGCATTATTATTGAAGATTAATATTTTGGATTCAAGTTCAATTTATTCAGACACCTTTGCAGACAAATAACGCTGTTCGACTAGGAATAACTACGATCGATTCAGTCGAACAGAACTCTCAAACCTGAAGATTATGCGACTGTAGAAATTCGACAGGTCCACGGAAATATTATTCTATTACTCGACCAAGCAAGTGCTATTTAATTATTTCTTTGTTGATATTAAGATAAAAGGGAGTCATGGGAGATCGAATCGAAGAAGAAATATATTTGTATTATATTAGTTCGAAAAATACAAGATGTGGGAAGTACATATCGAGCATAGCTCAAGCCTCTATGTTACATCAGAACGCTATTATTTTCTACAATCCTATGAAATTTTCGGTCTTTCCTCCTATTGCTTATTCGGAATAGTTTGGCTCCAAGCATGGAATCTCCTTAGGACCCGCAGGCTTTTAACTTTATTTATGATCTTCCGAGGACAAAAGGGCGAGCACATGGCTTATCGAGTGACTATATTCTGGATAGCTCGCTCTCTGCTGTGTCTTCCTAAATGCATTGTAGCAACAGGTCCCTAATCGAAGACCTGCGCAACAGCCTGTGGACCTCGTGAATCGGGCATATTGGCTTTCAAGATGGAGATTGTATTTGCCTGACGATATTCTAAGCGAGGTCGGGTGAGAAGACTGTCACTCTTAAAGATTGTTCGAAGTCCGAACTCAAACAGTTGAACTAATCGAATAGTCGCCTTGGCCACCATGATCAGATAGGTAAATTCTCGATGCAACGAATGAGATGATTTCAACAATAGGCTTGCCTTTTATAGCCGAAAACAGAAAAGAATCCAACGGCGTATAAATTGCGAAGTGAACGGACAAGATTTGTCGACCGTTGCGATTCCCTGTAAAACGGGAACCATTTTGAAAAAATCAAACTTACCAAAATTGGGAACCTATAGACAAAGATTTTTCTCGACAAAGGCATGAGGATACTTGAGTTATTCACCACTGATTATTTTTCCATGACTTATCTTTTCTCATGATTGCCGAAGCCTATTTTCTCGCCAAAATATATTTCGATCAAGAGAGACATATTCAATGGAAACTAATTTCATCAATATTCATATTCATTCATCTCTCCCTGATATTATCAATCTCTATTATTCTATTCGTAGTTGTCCCAATCTCCGATTATCTAAGGGTGAAAGCCTCTGCTATGCCCCTTAGATCGAAATTATTAATGGGTGAAAGCCTCTGCTAAGACCCTCGAGCTAAAAATGCTCTGAAAACGACTAAGGGTGAAAGCCTCTGCTATGCCTCTTAGATCGAAATTATTAATGGGTGAAAGCCTCTGCTAAGACCCTCGAGCTAAAAATGCTCTGAAAACGACTAAGGGTGAAAGCCTCTGCTATGCCCCTTAGATCGAAATTATTAATGGGTGAAAGCCTCTGCTAAGACCCTCGAGCTAAAAATGCTCTGAAAACGACTAAGGGTGAAAGCCTCTGCTATGCCCCTTAGATCGAAATTATCAAACGGGTGAAAGCCTCTGCTAAGACACTCGAGCTAAAAATGCTCTGAAAACGACTAAGGGTGAAAGCCTCTGCTGTGCCCCTTAGATCGAAATTATCAAACGGGTGAAAGCCTCTGCTAAGACCCTCGAGCTAAAAATGCTCTGAAAACGACTAAGGGTGAAAGCCTCTGCTATGCCCCTTAGATCGAAATTATTAATGGGTGAAAGCCTCTGCTAAGACCCTCGAGCTAAAAATGCTCTGAAAACGACTAAGGGTGAAAGCCTCTGCTATGCCCCTTAGATCGAAATTATTAATGGGTGAAAGCCTCTGCTAAGACCCTCGAGCTAAAAATGCTCTGAAAACGACTAAGGGTGAAAGCCTCCTCTATGCCCCTTAGATCGAAATTGTTAAAGGGTGAAAGCCTCTGCTATGACCCAAGGGCAAAAATGACTAAGGGTGAAAGCCATTGTTACGCCCCTTAGACCGAAATTATTATCCTCGATCAACTTAAATCAACCAGCATTCTACTCTATCATCTCTCCGTAAATTATTCATTCGTCTAAGGCTAATAGCCATCATCTTGACGCTTAAATCAAAATTATTACTTAAGATCGATCAAGACCCAATTTCGATTATTACTTCACGAATATTTGTCCGGCTGGGGAATTTGGCCCCTCAGATTAAGATCGTTACTCAAAGGTCACTTTGGACTCTCATATTCAATCTTTTAATTATTATGTATTTGGCGGGGAAATAAAAACCCCATACAGGTTATACTCAAAATCGAGGAATGTCGGATGTCATCTATCATCTAAATATTTATCAAATATGGTAAAGAATAGCGCTTGATCATATTTTTAAGACAGAAGAATCAATGCTCGACGACGGTATACGAAAGCAATTCTACAGGACAATAAGGAGGGATGATAAAAGAAATAAATATCTTATTCATGACATTCCAAACAGTTACAAAAGAGTTCGAAATCACAATGATAAGTCAAGCAAAGACTTTACATTTAATGTAACCCTACTACAAATTAATCCTACACTAGATTCTCTCCGTGATCGAAAGGGTAAGACGGGGCTAGAACAACACTTATACCCTTCATCCACCACTTCCTCAGTACTTGCTCCACACCGGTCCAGATCGCGAAATAGCGAAGCAACGCCTAGAAGAATTATTCCACGCAATCTCGAAAGCAACATTCTTCAAGGAATATCTTGAAGAAGTAGAGATCGAGTGCAGGAAAGCTTCCCCAGCAGTTGACCCACTATCCGACTGGGTGGATTGACAGGATACAGGAGATCGAACCAGTCTCGAATGGTTGGAATCAGAGAGAGCTGGTCGCCTGCCGGTACCCCAGTCGCAATTACTTTCGCCTGCCGATACCCTAATCGAAATAAGTTGCCATCAAAAGATAGCAAAATTTATGAAGGAAGATAGTTCGAAGGAGAACCTCGAACAGTTCAGTCGGAGATAATAAACGAAACATTATGGCCAGAGAAAGTAAAATCTCAAAGCCGATCAGAAATCTTACGGAAACATCAAATTTAAAGGTAACAACGGAACTATATATAGTGGAAGAAAAAAGCAATTAACGACTCAGATTTGATGATACAAACGGCTGAGATATAAGCGGTAAAGGCGCCGACCGTTACGATTCCCGAAAATACAGAAACTATTTCAAAAAAAAAAAAAAAATATGTCTAAATACATCATGTGAAGAGAGCTTTGTCGGTAATCGGCCGAAGAATAAGTAAAGCCGTCGTAAAAATCGATAAAAAGTATTTTCCGAGCTTGACACGTGATGCAATTGCAAGATACAAAGACATCAACCCCTATTACATCTTCGTAACTGGCCGATCCTATGAAATTTTCGGCGGACGATAATGTCCTTACTCGACTAGGAAACGCCTATCGAGCCAACGAATTTTCGACTATGGCCGTACTTCTTCGAAAAGGAGAAGGGCAATACATCTCTTTCCCGGGAGAAACATGAACATTTAATGAAGGACGTCAATCTCCGAGTCACTACCCGAAACGTTTTCAAAAGAAAACCTAGCAAGTTACATCATACCCTCGAAAACTTGATGCCAGAATCTCCCTAAACCACAAAAAGGCCATGGGCCATCGGGGTCGTGGATGGTCAGCAATAAAGCTTATCGGCCTTCAAGGTTGAAATAACGTTCGCCTGCAGATACCCTAGTCGAGATAAAAGTATAAATTTTACTATGATGCGCAGTATAACTCCCAACCCGGATTTCGAAACATTGAATCGTGCAACAAGGTCTTCTAATCAGCATGATCGAAGGAATCTGTTTTCGAAAAATGTTAAAGGAATACAAAACGAAGAGCCCCATTTATAGATACTATTCTCAAAAATCCAACGGCTATCAGAAAACAAAAGAAACGGTCGAGATCAAAAGGTTGTCGCGACTCCCGAGATATTCGCCGAGGAGAGAAAGTGATAGTACTTTTGGAAAATAAGCGGAATTACTACGCCAAAGGTCGAAAAATTGAGAAGGCAAACTAAAGCATGATCAAAGAAAGAGCACATAAGGAGAACATACGATTCGAGAAGAAAAGTAAAGTATTACAAGCCATAGTATTACAAGCCATAGGAAATAAAATATCTGAAAATTATTCATGATTGCACAAGTAAAAACAGTATGGACATATTACAAGCACGGGTAAATTAGAGACAACATCTAAACAAGCTTATTATCAGAAAGAATCTTTCGAAGCTCAGCGCTACGAGCCTCATATCCTGCTTCGAATCCACGATCATAAGCCTCCTTCTCTTGACGTATGAAATCTTGCTTCTCCTGCTCGTGAAGGTTCTTCAGTTTTTCGATTTTCTCGTTCAGCTGCTTATGGATCTCTTCTCCACGCTCGTTAGCAGTCTTCTCCCTCTCTAAAGCAAGCTTCTCTGCGAGGACACGCTCGAACTCAACTTTCTTCTCCTCCAGCTCGAGAGAGATGGCAGTACGTTAATTGATTTCCCGCTCAGCAAATGTTTTAAGCTCAATAAAGTCTTGACCGGCCTGTTAAAAGGATCAACAGCGCTAAAAAAAAAAGAGAGAAGAGAGGAAGAATAAATAAATGCACACCTGAAAAAGGAAGTGCTGCCCAGACTCAAACAACTCTTCTATGTTCCTCTCCTTGGATGCGTTTCTCTCCTTGGGAATATCAGTCTCCGAAGAAGTAAAGTTAGCTTGCAGCAAGTTACCCATGGGATCAACCTTAGAAGGAGATCCATCCTTCGACTCCTCGTGCAGGGAAGAAGCAACTTTTGGAGGAGAAAAATCCACTTCAGCAGAGGCCCCTCCGCCAAGATCTAACTTGGATTTTTTACTGAGATTTCCTGCGGGAGGAACGGTCGAAGTATCGGGAGATGATTTACCACCAATGGCAAGATTTTGTAAAGCCTCAATGGGAGTGGTCCCGTCAGAATAAGGCCTTTTGTTCGAAGAAGGGACAGAAGTATTTTCTCTCACGGGATCTTTGTTTGAAGGATCGACAACTTTCGGGGAAGAACCCCCGAGCGTAGCCTCGAGCTCCTTGTCAGAAATCGACTTGCTAGAGCTGCCCTTGTTTTGTTTTGAAGAAGGATTTTTCTCTTTCTTGTTGTCTTCCCCTTTAGGAGCTCTTGGGGAAGACACAGAGGTCTTGGAAGAAGATTTGGAGGTTTTGGCCTCCTTGGCAACTTTTTGCTCCTTGCTCGGATTCTTATTTTTCGAACCGCCAAATAACGATCTGGGATCGATGGCCTTCCCTAATACGTTTTCCATGATAAGCGGATTTGGGACCTACGGTTCGGACTATTACTCTTAAAGGGATTCGAAGAAGGCAGAAGATATGGCAAAAAGCTCCGATCTCTATAAGCAAGATGTCGTATGAATAATGAAAAGAAACCCTAATATTTATAGACACTACGCCCTATGATTACGATAATGGATCGACGCAGCCTTTAAAGAGAAATCCCGTATGGAAAGGGCAAATATTCGAGCATAAAGTTATCGAACCTTGAAAATTAAAATGGTAACTGGATATTAGTAAGATCGGAATTTACAAGTTACAGCAGTCAGATCAGAAAAGGAACAAATCCGTTTACAAAAATGAGTTACATGGGTATACACGATTAGTTCCTAACTACAAAACTATGAATCGCCCCTCCCAGCACGATCGGCTCCAATAACTCGCTAAATAGAAAGTCAGGTGGAGCTATTACTCGGTTTGGTCAAAAGTTCGATCGCCTTCTTTATCCGATACATCGCCTATGTTGACATCTTCGCCTTTTTCCTCCGACACGAGTGGATAGTCGGTGAAACGCTCGAGCACATCAGGGTTAGGCATCGGAATGCCGTACTCCTCGACTAAGGGGGCAAAGCGGTGATCTTGCCAATTGGTATCTATCTTGGGTAGAGAGGAAGCTTTGTAATCCTTCCCTTCAGCGTTCTTGAAAGGGTTCATGTGCTTAAAGTACTCGTCCATATCATCCGGAATCTTCTTGGCCGCGACCAATTGTTGAACCCCTTTATAAAATATCGTCTGGAGAATTTCTCCCATTTTCCTTTGAACTAAATGATCCAAGACAGGGGATTCCAAGAATTCTCGTATGGCAGGAATCTCGGCTTCTTCCCGACCTTGGGCATACGCACGCTCGGAATATTGCTTCGCTAACTCGAGTTCAATCTTTATTTTCTTTAGCTCTTCCTCGAGGGCACTTCTCTCCTTAACGGATGCTAGCAAATCTTCTTCTACGGAGGAGGAACTTTTTGTAGTCACTTCCTTAAGCTCCTTCTTTACTTGGGATAATTCTCGCTGAGTTTTGGCCAGTTGAGATCGAAGAACTTGGTTGTCAGAAAAAATCTGCGCATATGCATCATGAGCGTCCTGCGACTCCTGCTCCAACAGCGCCAAACGATAGGATTGGAGGGCGAACAAATCTCCGATCTACGAGACATTTCTCAGATAATCAGCAAAGTTTAGAGGCATAGAAGGAGACAAATTAAGAGAGATTTTCACCTCATGATACGTTCGCGAGAAATCGCTCAAAACCTCGAAATCACCTTTGACAGAATGGAGTAGTATATCCCTCTTAAATCGACCAGTCATGAAGACTCTAGCAGCTTTGTCGAATTCGTTCTCCCCGTTCGCATCCAAGTCGGTCATAATGGTGCCATCCTCGGGGTATCCTGCATCTCGGCTACTTCGAAAATGCTCGTCCATAAAATCCGCCACATGTGGCTCCGATCTACCTTCTCGACAAGGGACTGAGTTAGATTTCACGCCAAAAGGTTTTACCCTCCTCGAGGGCCCTGGGTGTTCGGCATTCCTTTTCTGATCCAAAAACTTCTCGTACTCCTGAATACCCTGAATCCGGTTCCAGGAATGTCGACTGTATCCGACAGAAGAAAGAGCGGAAGTATCAGAGGAGAACAAGGTTCGAAGAGGTCCGGCCGAAGCAGAATTCAGTGAACTCATAGTACCAACCCCTCTCAATTCGGGAATCATGGACGGTATGACAATTGAACTTTCGCCTAAATTGTTCGTATCCGCTTTTCTTTCGGAGGCATAAGGCAACGGATCGAAATAAAATCGCTTATCTTCAACCGGGCCGGCAGCGAACATTCGAAACCTCTCAACAACTCGACCTGCACAGATGATACGGATTGGGCACGAGTCTAAACAAGAAAAATTGATCAATAAAATCTAAAAGCAAGCAGGAGATGAGAGGCATACCCAAAGAAAGAGGAACAGTGCTCGAAGCATTGGAGGTTGGCAGGACATCGGCTCGCATGAGGGGCCCTTCGGAGGACTGGCTAGGGTATCTGATCGCCGGAGCTAGGTAATTACAGTGGCTCAACCCAGCCAATCGCAAAACGCCTTCTTGAATCAAGTATCTAGTTTGGTAAGGGTTAGACTGCAATCGCCCCAGGAGTTCATCAGAAAGACGATGGCTAAGTTTTTCTTTAATTCTGCGAGAACCGTATATCCAAGTATTTGCGCCATCCCATCGATAAGGTCTTGTTCTCGAACTACCCTCTGAGATAGGAACGTCAGGGCCCTTCACGAAAAAGAATCTCCTCTTCCAACCTAAAGTCTTCTCTGTTGTTATTTTTGTAAGAAAAGGCCGTTTAGACCGCGGACGGACGGACACAAAGCCCATGTTCGAACCCTTGCAGGGATCCATTCGGAATATCTGCCAAAAGTTGCTAAAGGAAGCTTCTTCTCCTTTTGCCTCCATAAGAGTGCAAAACGCTAGTATATATGCAACGGAGTGCGGGAGAAGCTGAGCCGGGGAAAGCGAAAAGAAATTCAGGACATTTCTGATAAGAGGAACGAACGGGATACGCAAGCCACAGAAAAATTGTCCCTCGTAAAAGGCTTGACATCCAGCAGGGGGCTCAGTAGCACGTTCGGTGTAAGAAGGAACGACAATCGAAAAACCTTTGGGAAGAAATTTCCCAAAATCCGCCTCGAGGTGAGCGCGATCCTTTTTCGAAAAACAACAGGAAGTTTCACTAGCGGGAAGCTCTGACTTACCCGAGATTACGGCTTTTGGGGCTTGCGTATGTTTAAAGATCCTGACAAAAGCACCTTCGCCGATACTACGTTTGTCGACCTCATTCTCTTCAAGATCCTCGCTCGGATCGTCGTCTTCGCCGTCTTGATGAAATTCCCCATCTTCGAAGTCATCTACAAGCTTAAACAAGGGATCGGACTCTTGATTATCTTCAACCTTATTCTTGCCCTTTGAACTTCTAGAACTTGACATTATGAATTCGGAAATGAATGTACTAAAGTAACTACCCTTTCGATCCAAACACTTCGAGCTCAAGAGAAAATATAACATGGAAGTAGTTTTTCAATGGGTCAACATATATATACGGGGTTAAAAAGGTAAAATTGCAAAGAGGTCCCCGAGTAACCGCGACGGTTGAACTTACCAAGAGTAAAAACTTTGGGTTATCCCTCTCAAAATAGCCTTTTTGATCCTTCATTTTCTAGAATTGCGGAATTTGTCTTTGCGATTTATCCCTAAGGATCTCGGGGGCCCTGCTTATTATAACCGGAAATTCGGGAAAGCATCCATCTAGGGATCGAACAACGCATCTTGGAACCAAAAAGGATATTATTACTTCAACATCCTCTGACAAGGGTAACTTCAGAACACGCCGATGCATGTTTTCTTGTATATGCACTCTTTTTCCCTAGCTCGGTTTTTATCCCAATGGGTTTTTCCGAGTTAGGTTTTTAACGAGGCATATCCTAAAGACATTCTGAACGGCTCGTCTCATCATATGGGGGGACGTATCTTATACTTCTTCGAGCGCAAGCTCCTCTCTACGCTCGAGAAGTGGGGGAGTATTGATGAGGGGTAATTCGGATTCCCTGTCTTTCTAGCCTCAACGCAGTTCGAATAGCACCGAACCCTGTCCCCAGGGACCAAGAGCCGAACCAAAGCCTGAAGATGATTGTTCCGAGCACATAAGAAAACCAGAGATCGAAGGACACTGTTGGGCCGAGCCCAGGCCCAAGCCCTCCAATTTGGCTATAAATACTCCATGCATTTATTACACTGAACAACAACTTCCAAGGCGCACTAGCGTTGAGAACGCCGCTCGGGTTTACCAGAGAATATCAGTATAGGCTTTCTCATATGTATTTCACCCTCTAGCTTGTACGGCATCCAATAATGCTCGAGTAGGACCCTAAATATTTGTACTTGTACTTAATTTACTCGAATACAATTACATTTGGTCCTTATTTTCCTTTTAACATTATTGTCATCGTGTTATATTCCACCCTTGATCGAACTAACGAAACCACGTAAGATCACGAGGCAATGGATATTTATTTTTGATAGTCATATTATTCAAACCCCGATAATCGATGCACATTCTCATCGAACCATCTTTCTTCTTTACGAAAAAGACTGGGGCTCCCCAGGGTGATGTACTGGGTCTGATGAATCCTTGTTCTAACAACTCCTGAAGTTAAGCCTTAGCTCTTTAAGCTCTACCGGTGCCATCCTATAAGGTGTCCTGGCGATAGGTGATGTTCCTGGGACAAGATCAATGGTAAACTCTACTTCGCGATCTGGTGGTAGCGTTGTCAGTGTTTCTGGAAAGACGACGGTATATTCGGAGACAATAGGAAACTCTTTTAATTCTAGTTTGTCTTTTGGCTTATTGATTAAGTAAGCTAATCCCTATCCACCATTGTGTATTATCCGTCGAGCCTGTGCTGCGGATAGTAAAGGGCTTTTCAAAACCTTTCGGCTACCCCAAAAGCATACTTCTGGTTGTCCAGGTATTCGCTGATAGAAATAGTGTCCTGCAAGCCAGCTGTATGGCTAGCATTAATTGTAATTAATGAGGAACTATTCAATTTAGATTAATAAATGCACTTTTATTAAATGGTCAACTTTATCTTATGTAATATTTGTCTACGCATAAGGATAGAAGTCCTTAGATCACAGGGCTATGGGACAACCCGTGGACTGATCTCTAAGGCCGTGATCTAGAATATATTCAAGAGTCGTAGAATCCAATCGAGATAGGACATCGTTGGATTCGGTTAGACTCTCACTATTGTGTATACTCCGATGAACTGGAGGACGCTGGGGTCCACGAGCGTGACTGGGATAGTCGATACACATAAGTGGGTGGCTTGCTGGGATGGCAAGCGCACTGAATACCCCAATTAGGAAATAACTCACCATGGAAGCGGTAGTCGCATATCGGGGTTGAAGTTATTCCAATTTACGATAGTATACGAGGAACGATCCCTAACTACTTGAGATGATAGGGTTTATCTGGTACGAGAACGTCTATACTTTGATATGAGTTCCGACTGACTGGGGATTACCAGAAAGTCTCTGTGGACTCATGTTGGGTATAGAGGAACTCGTATGCAGATTCATATCATCAACAAAGGATCCATTGACTCGACTTGATAGGTCGAGAAATTCTCCTATGGATTTCTGTGAGAAATTAATTCTGATGAAATCCTTGGCCAAGGTAACTGACGACTTTATGTAAGTAGCTCATAAAGAACAAGTCAGAAAGAATTTATTTCGAGATCAGAGAACATAAGGTCAAGACAAAAGATAAGGGAATCCGATAAAAGACCATACCCTTAAGTCTCGACTGGGAGATTGATCGATGGAGAGATTGTGTCGTATATGGAAATTGTAAATGATAAAAGGTTCACTGAATTAATTCACCAGTGATTGGGCTCCATGGGCTTGTGACTGGACATCGACCGTGGAGTGTGGGAGAATTCCCAAATTAGCAGGGGTGCTAATTTTGGAATGATTAATCGACAGAGTGTTCGATTAATTTAGAGCATTAATTGCTCAAGTAATTAAATAATATTTAATTACAACCCACGGCCAATTATGTGGTGAACCTACGGGGGCATACACAATACACAAGTAGCGAAAGCGAGGAAACAGGAACGAACCAGTCGACTGGGTCGACTGGGTCAAAATCGACTGGGTCGATTAAATGGGTGGGTCGACTGGGTCGACCCATATGGAACAAAAATGGATCCAATTGGAATTGGATCAAGATTATAAATTAAATTGGAATTTAATTTATGAGTAAATTAATTAATTAGGATTTAATTAATTAATGGAATAATTAATTTAATTAGACTTGGAGTTTAATTAATTAATTGGGAGATGATTTAATTAATTGGGCTATTTAATTGGAAGATTAGATAAAGCCCTGAAAGATTAATTAATATGGGCCATGAATTAATTAGGAGACTAGGTCTTCTAATTAAATAGGGCCATGGCCCATGTAGGAGAGAGAAGACCTAGTCCTAATAGGACTAGGATAGAAAGAAAACTATAAATAGCTTTCTTCTAGTTATTTTTCACACAACTCCTTAAGCAAAAATTGAGCAAAGCAAAAATTCTCTCCCTCCCCTATACCAGATCGGCCGAACCCTCTTCTGTGCAAGGAAGAATTTTTCGTGTTTGATTTTTTTGTTCCAAAGTCGTTCTTAAAGTCCTGAATTAATATAGCCTATGTTCTAGTCGATTAGGTTATATTATTTTCGTGATATTGTGGTGTATCAACTCGTAGAGGCGCAACACGTGGGGCGCTACAAAAGGTGTGGGTCGATCAACCGGGGTCAGAATTCAGAGCTCATATTGCTAGCCGAGGATTTGCAAGGAGACAGGTATAAACGAGAAAACTTATACTGTCGTTTAATTATATTTATATATATACAACTAGAGAATATCCTGGCAAGATTCTTTGAGAGGCCCTAGAAATTTTTATATTCCGCTGTGCCTAGGGCTGTTTTTCTTACCGAATCCCAACAGTGGTATCAGAGCCAACTCTAGGCTTTGTATATATATGAATTTGCGAATTCTATGTTTATTAAATCATATGTTTGATTTATGTGGCTAGTTCTTTAACTATGAATGTTTTAGGACTTTATTGTTAACTTAGAGTTAATGGGAAATTTTAGATTCGTATTTTTATCATGTTATTTTAATTTTGGATTGAGATTTAATTGGGACTGTTTTAATTAAATCATAAAAGTAATCGAAAACAAAAAAAAAATTTTTAGATCCAACCCTGCGGTGGCACGCGGCGGTGCGCGGCAGCGCACCGCGGCTGGGCGACCACCGCAAGCCGCGGCATGCGGCAGCATGCGGACAGCATGCTGTCCGCGCACGCTGCGCACAGCAGCAGCCCACGGGCTGTTGTCTGCGCGTGGCTGTGCGCGGCAGCCTGCTGCCGCGCGCTGTCACGCGCCGCGGCTGCTGCCCGTGGCAGCTCACGCGCCCCTGCGGGATCGCGCGTGGGTTGTCCGCGTAGCAGCTCCTGATTAGCTTCGACTGGTCATGTTTGGGTTGGACTCTAATTCTGCCTATTTTGAAAATTCTGGAAATTTAGAATTTTGGGAAGATTAGGAAACTTGGAGTTTTGGGATAAGGTAGTTATCTTGTTAGAATTAAACACTACCTTAATTAAACTAATCTAAACAAAATAGGATTATCTTGAGAATCTTGGAGATTTGGGAATATTGGGAAACTTAGAGTTTTGGATAAGGTAAGAATCTTAGAGATTTAGATTACCTTAATTAACCAATCTTAATCAAGATAGGATTTGTAGATTACTTGAAGCTCAAGTAAGAGCTAATTAATCTTAGAGGTTAATTGTTAATTCAAAATTAATTAACTTGGATAAATTTTATGAATTAAAATTAAAGGAGCCGGTAAATTTACATTTTTGCCCTTATGTGAATTTATGCATGTTCTTGAGTGAATATGTGGATTGGTCAATTTTGCCCTTAAGCCCTGTGAAGTTTTGGTTTATTTATTTTATGGGTTGTAATTAAATGGGCCTGATTGGTGCCCTTGCTTGTGCAAATAAATGTAATAGAATAGGACCATTTAAATTATGTAAGCTAGGCTTAGATTAGGCTTGGAGCCGAGAAGACCTCATGAAGACTTGGAGATCCACATGGAGGCCCATTTACCTTGGAGGACATGGAGGCCCAATTCATTACATGGAGGCCCAATCAAGCTGGATATTACAAGAAGGCCCATGATGTATGGGTTTAAAAATTGTAATAGTTAGGACATTTAATTTTCACCCTAGACTGACCAATTGATTCATCACGTGGCTCGTGATGGATCGCATAGGATGGGCAATCGACCAATCATATCTTGCTAGGTGATGAATGTTTACTTTTTCGCACATTATTCTTTGATGTATGAGATGCATGCTTAGGATAGAAAACGTAAACAAGATAAGCATAATCTGATGAGACCTCGCACACTTAGAAACCTCCAATTGAACTTAAAATTCAATTAGAATATTAAATCGAATAACGGGCGCATATGAATAGTGTCTATGGTCCGAGCCTATCCAATTACTAGGTCTTAGGCATGTTGTACGAATATATCTCGATGTCTCACGAGTCGTGGGTCGAGCTATAGGAAGATAATATGTCTATTGCCTCGATGCACGAGTTAAGTGCCAAGGGAGGGGATAGCAAGGTTTTAGGCGCTGTCTCACGAGTCGTGGGGCGTCTAGGATTGAACTATTTCTCTTCACGAGTATTGGACATGATTTAACGCTAGTAAGTATGGATGTCTCACGAGTCGTGGGTCCATATCGAAAAACGAGGCTAAATGAACTTAAGGGTTAGCTGCGATGGTTAACCGTTGACATAGTCGACCACCAAGTGAATCAAATAGTATGGCCAACGAGTCGTGGGTACTAGGAGATTGCATTTGGGCCTTAAGCCCGCTAGGATATTTTAAATTCCCGAAACTTATGTGGGGGCATAAGATTTTGATTAAAATAGTGGGAGTAATTTGCAAATGAAATCCATGTTTGTAAATTGTGCTTTTTAAATTAATCTTCCGCGTATTTATTTCTTCTATCGTCATTTTATAGATATGATGTCAAAAGAGCTTAGAGCACTTAGAGATTTGTCCATCTCATCACTTGAACGTAATATTTTAACTGGACCCAACTTGCATTTCTGGACGCATCATTTGAATGGATTATTTGAAGCTGAAAACATATCTTATGTTTTGTCTGTGCCACCACCCATTACTATTTCACATGACGTTCCTGATGAGCTCCGTAAAAGCATCACCAAGTGGAAACTGGATGATGGCTTAGCTCGTGAATACATGTTGGAATATATGTCACTTGATCTGCGTTTGCAACATGAGCATATGGCATCCGCGAAAGAGATTCTCTCGAATCTCAAATTCCTTTATGGGATTAGAGATGGTCGTCGTAGATACGCGATCACGAGGGAACTCTTGCAAGCAAGAAAGAGAAGGGAAACTCCTGTCGGAATCCACGTGCACAAGATGATTCGACTTCTATCTGAACTCGATGATATGGGTGTCGTGATGGACAATGATTTCCGAGTAGATATCATTCTACAATCTCTTCCTAGATCATATGACCGTTTCATCGCGGACTTGAATCTCCAGAGGCGAGAGATTACTGTACATGTCCTGCGACAAATGCTCGAGGAACACGAGGCTTCTTTTGGAAAGAAAGCGAGGGTTGGCGAAAGGACTGGGCGGCGTTCAAAACCAAAGCAAATGGAAACCAGAGCTCCTTACTGCACAAGGTCAAAGGAAAGGATTAAATTCGAACCTATGGAGAGTTCGAACAGGTATATTCCTTGTTGAAGTTAATTTTACAATTAACTGTGCATATTTGGTGTTAGACACTGACTGGAGTTCTCATCCTTGTAGGTGATGGGAGCATTGAGGAAACTGGAGCCTGAGGATTGGATCCTTGAATAAGGCAATGGAGCTGGAGCTGCTACCAAGGCCATAGGCAAAAGTAGATTTAGGTGGTTTGATAAAGTCATTAGGAAACTTTCATTTATGTACCTAGTTATTAATGAAAAACTTTTTATTCATGTTATTGAATAATGTTGATTTTAATAAAAGCTCCTGTTTTTGTTTTTCATATGGTACATTAAATTATTGACTTTACATTATAAAACCACCTAAGTTAGTCATGCACGTACAACAAAACAAAAGGAAACAAGATAATGAAATATCTGCCCAATTGTGGCACGCTCGACTTGGACATATATCTAAGTCAAGGATTCAAAAGTTAGCATCTTCTGGCGCGATTGAAATCAATCGCATTGATGAAATGCCAACATGTGAACCATGTTTAAAGGGTAAAATGGCTAAGTTGCCATTTAAGGGAAACCCTGAGCGAGCCAAGCAAACATTGGACTTAATACATACTGACGTATGTGGACCACTAAGAAAAAGCGCCCGAGGTGGCTATGACTACTTCATCACTTTCACTGACGACTTTAGTCGTTATGGATATGTGTTCTTGTTGAAACACAAGTCTGAAGCCTTTGAGCGATTCAAAGAATTCAAGATGGAAGTAGAGAATCAACTTGGTCATACGATAAAGGCTCTTCGTTCTGACCGAGGTGGAGAATTTCTTAGTAACGAATTTCTGAATTATCTTGTAGAGCATGGAATATTATCGCAGTGGACTCCTCCTGCAACACCCCAGTTAAATGGAGTAGCAGAGAGAAGGAATCGAACATTGATGGACATGGTTCGATCCATGATGAGTGCCACTGACTTACCTCTTTCATTTTGGGGACATGCCCTCCTCACGGCAACGAAGATACTGAATATGGTACCTTCGAAATCCGTAGAAAAGACACCATACGAACTATGGTTTGGCAAGGCACCTTCATACGCATTCATGCGCATATGGGGATCTCCCGCTTACGTTAAAAAGCTAGTGGGAGATAAATTGGAGACGAAATCCACTTTGTGCAAATTGGTGGGGTATCCAGAAAACTCAATAGGATACGAGTTCTACGATCCTACAAGACAAACAACGTTTGTCTCGAGGAACGCTCACTTCTTGGAGAAGGATTTCTTGGTGGACAAGAAAGAAAATAACGTAGAACTAGATGAGGTCACTGAAGCTGAAAAGACCTTAGAGGTCGATCAAGCTGACCCGTCACCACAGGCAGTGGGAGAACAGGAGCATGAAATTGCACCAGAAAGTACACCGATACTTCGTAGGTCAGAAAGACAACGTAGAGAACCCGAGAGGTACTACGGTCTGCTGCATGAGACTGGACAGTCTCTAACCGACCCAAGGACTTACGAAGAGGCTATGCTAGACATAGACTCGGGAAAGTGGCGCGAAGCCATGGAATCCGAACTGGACTCCATGCACTCAAACAAGGTCTGGACCTTGGTAGATCCACCAATGGGAGTGGCTCCCGTGGGTTGCAAGTGGATCTATAAGCGAAAGCTTGGAGTGAACGGAGAGGTGATTACCTACAAGGCGCGACTAGTGGCAAAAGGATACACTCAAAGACCAGGTATCGACTTTGAGGAGACCTTCTCGCCCGTCGCAATGCCCAAATCCATTCGGATCTTGCTGGCCATAGCTGCGTGGTATAACTACGAGATATGGCAGATGGATGTAAAGACTGCCTTTCTCAATGGAGACATTGATAAGGAGATCTACATGGAGCAACCAAAAGGATATGCATCCAAAGGAGATGAACACAAGGTGTGCAAACTCCAGAGGTCCATTTATGGACTGAAGCAAGCTTCCCGAAGTTGGAACATTCGTTTTGATGAGACAATCCAAACTTTTGGATTCATCAAGAACATGTTCGAACCTTGCGTGTACAAGAAGATCAGTGGGAGTACAGTTGAATTTTTGGTGCTTTACGTTGACGACATTCTTCTCATTGGAAACAATGTAAAAGCATTGTCTGAAACTAAAGCATGGTTGTCTACACAATTCTCAATGAAGGATATGGGAGAAGCATCCTTTGTACTAGGTATAAGGATCTACCGAGATAGATCAAAAGGACTGCTGGGCCTCTCCCAATCCCAGTACATAGACAAAATCTTGAAAAGATTTAGTATGGAAGAATCCAAGAGAGGATTGCTTCCAATGAGACATGGAATTGCACTCTCCAAGTCTATGGCCCCAAAGACGCCAGAGGAGAGAAGCAATATGTCTCGAATACCGTATGCATCCGCGATAGGAAGCATAATGTATGGTATGCTGTGTACGAGACCAGACGTAGCGTACGCTCTAAGCGTTACAAGTCGCTACCAGTCTGATCCAGGTGAGCAGCACTGGATAGCCGTAAAGGCAATTCTGAAGTACCTGAGAAGGACTAAGGAATTGTTCTTGGTATACGGTGGAGGAGAATTGAAATTGGAAGGCTATACAGACTCAAGCTTCCAATGTGATGTAGACGACTTCAAGTCGACATCAGGATATGTTTTCTGCCTCAATGGTGGTGCGGTTAGCTGGAAGAGCTCCAAGCAGGAAACAACCGCGGATTCAACCACTGAAGCAGAATACATTGCCGCGAGTGACGCAGCAAAGGAAGGTGTTTGGATGAGGAACTTCATCCAGGAATTGGATGTAATACCTAGCATTGCTGAGCCCATTACTATCTTCTGCGATAATAATGGGGCAATAGCGCAAGCAAAGGAGCCGAGATCTCATCAGAAATCCAAACACGTACAGAGACGATACCATGTGATAAGAGATATCATTGGTAGAGGAGACATTAAGATGGAACGTGTCGACTCGGAAGATAATACGGCGGACCCGCTAACGAAGCCTCTGCCTCAAAAGGCATTTGAGAAACATCTACATAAGATGGGACTCAAGAACATAAAAGACTGGCTTTAGGACAAGTGGGAGATTGATAGAAATAGTGTCCTGCAAGCCAGCTGTATGGCTAGCATTAATTGTAATTAATGAGGAACTATTCAATTTAGATTAATAAATGCACTTTTATTAAATGGTCAACTTTATCTTATGTAATATTTGTCTACGCATAAGGATAGAAGTCCTTAGATCACAGGGCTATGGGACAACCCGTGGACTGATCTCTAAGGCCGTGATCTAGAATATATTCAAGAGTCGTAGAATCCAATCGAGATAGGACATCGTTGGATTCGGTTAGACTCTCACTATTGTGTATACTCCGATGAACTGGAGGACGCTGGGGTCCACGAGCGTGACTGGGATAGTCGATACACATAAGTGGGTGGCTTGCTGGGATGGCAAGCGCACTGAATACCCCAATTAGGAAATAACTCACCATGGAAGCGGTAGTCGCATATCGGGGTTGAAGTTATTCCAATTTACGATAGTATACGAGGAACGATCCCTAACTACTTGAGATGATAGGGTTTATCTGGTACGAGAACGTCTATACTTTGATATGAGTTCCGACTGACTGGGGATTACCAGAAAGTCTCTGTGGACTCATGTTGGGTATAGAGGAACTCGTATGCAGATTCATATCATCAACAAAGGATCCATTGACTCGACTTGATAGGTCGAGAAATTCTCCTATGGATTTCTGTGAGAAATTAATTCTCATGAAATCCTTGGCCAAGGTAACTGACGACTTTATGTAAGTAGCTCATAAAGAACAAGTCAGAAAGAATTTATTTCGAGATCAGAGAACATAAGGTCAAGACAAAAGATAAGGGAATCCGAT
This sequence comes from Penstemon eatonii, assembly GCA_038501285.1. Classification (NCBI taxonomy): domain Eukaryota; kingdom Viridiplantae; phylum Streptophyta; class Magnoliopsida; order Lamiales; family Plantaginaceae; genus Penstemon; species Penstemon eatonii. The sequence goes on along the minus strand of CM076711.1, from coordinate 39,245,746 downwards.
AAAAGACCATACCCTTAAGTCTCGACTGGGAGATTGATCGATGGAGAGATTGTGTCGTATATGGAAATTGTAAATGATAAAAGGTTCACTGAATTAATTCACCAGTGATTGGGCTCCATGGGCTTGTGACTGGACATCGACCGTGGAGTGTGGGAGAATTCCCAAATTAGCAGGGGTGCTAATTTTGGAATGATTAATCGACAGAGTGTTCGATTAATTTAGAGCATTAATTGCTCAAGTAATTAAATAATATTTAATTACAACCCACGGCCAATTATGTGGTGAACCTACGGGGGCATACACAATACACAAGTAGCGAAAGCGAGGAAACAGGAACGAACCAGTCGACTGGGTCGACTGGGTCAAAATCGACTGGGTCGATTAAATGGGTGGGTCGACTGGGTCGACCCATATGGAACAAAAATGGATCCAATTGGAATTGGATCAAGATTATAAATTAAATTGGAATTTAATTTATGAGTAAATTAATTAATTAGGATTTAATTAATTAATGGAATAATTAATTTAATTAGACTTGGAGTTTAATTAATTAATTGGGAGATGATTTAATTAATTGGGCTATTTAATTGGAAGATTAGATAAAGCCCTGAAAGATTAATTAATATGGGCCATGAATTAATTAGGAGACTAGGTCTTCTAATTAAATAGGGCCATGGCCCATGTAGGAGAGAGAAGACCTAGTCCTAATAGGACTAGGATAGAAAGAAAACTATAAATAGCTTTCTTCTAGTTATTTTTCACACAACTCCTTAAGCAAAAATTGAGCAAAGCAAAAATTCTCTCCCTCCCCTATACCAGATCGGCCGAACCCTCTTCTGTGCAAGGAAGAATTTTTCGTGTTTGATTTTTTTGTTCCAAAGTCGTTCTTAAAGTCCTGAATTAATATAGCCTATGTTCTAGTCGATTAGGTTATATTATTTTCGTGATATTGTGGTGTATCAACTCGTAGAGGCGCAACACGTGGGGCGCTACAAAAGGTGTGGGTCGATCAACCGGGGTCAGAATTCAGAGCTCATATTGCTAGCCGAGGATTTGCAAGGAGACAGGTATAAACGAGAAAACTTATACTGTCGTTTAATTATATTTATATATATACAACTAGAGAATATCCTGGCAAGATTCTTTGAGAGGCCCTAGAAATTTTTATATTCCGCTGTGCCTAGGGCTGTTTTTCTTACCGAATCCCAACATTCGCATGGTTACTGTCTTAAGATGGCAATTTATATTTGCAAAATGAGTCGAGAGCCAATCCATTCCCAGGATTACATCGAAGTCTTGGATAGGAAGTGCGATTAGGTTGGCGGGGAAATCCCTATTCTCAATAATTACACTACATGATTTAAATACCGACCCTGATATACATGAAATTCCCATAAGTGTAGTGACTTCTAAATCGAAAGGTAGGGTTTCTGCTTTGATTCCAATTTTTAATCCAATTCTGGGTGCTATAAGAGAATGTGATGCTCCCGAATCAAATAATACTTTGCAAAATTGATTGGAAACGAGAAGTGTATCTTCAACCACATCTGTTAGTTCCGGTCCAGTTTTGGTTTCTCTTTCCATTGAATAGACTCGTCCTGGTACCCTTGGCTTTCGGCTTCAGGCAGGTTACTTTGAGGTTTATTGTTGTTCACTGATGCAGAAGGGTTCACGGTCAAAGGAAATTGCGAACATAGTGTTGATCACTGCCACACCGAAAACATTTTCTAGCTTTTTTCCAGTATCGATTCTCCGTGTGACCTTGAAATCCGCAATGTTGGCGTATCACATTCTGAGGGGGTTTTCCGAGTTCCTTGGCGTATCCAATGACTGGTTTCTATTGAAGGTCTGTGATGGGGGCTATTTCGCACCCCACATAATGTGCGGATCGACTAAAGAACATAAGATCGGTTCGACCAAATCAGACAGTTCGGGATCATCTTATCGACCCGGCCGAATACAGCTCTCTTCGACAAGAAGACTACACTCCGGACCCAAGAAGGATATTTGGGCCGAGTCCTGTTAGGACTATATTTCCTTATAACACTAGGTTTAGTATGATATAAATACCTAGTCAATCATTGTATTAAACAACTCTGAATCATAAGGCTAATACGCCATTGAATTCTGCATAAACAGCATAACTCACTATTACTTAATAAAACAAAAGAGCTTTCTCTTCATATTTGTGTTATTCTTGCGTTGGTTACGATATTTACTTATTGTTCTTACGAAATTGCTCTTCCTTGAGATTGATCCATCCTGAATAAAGTAACAGAGCCCTATATACTATATATTGAGAACCCCAATATTACAATTTTACTGATACCTTTAACCCGACCAAATCCGGTTAAATCAGTTGGCGCCCACCGTGGGGCTAGGTTAATTATTCAATCGACATATGTCTCGCCCAAGGAAAAGCGCTCGTATTGGAGCAAGAAGTAACACAACCACCGGTCATAACACATCTGAAGATCCGCAAGATAATAATGATAATAACGCCCACGACACCAACGAGAATTTGCAGGGTCCTCTTCCTCATCAGCAGGAACCCTAAGGAGATCTTCCCGGTACCATACCGGAAGAACCGGAAGTCCCTGCGATTCCCGTTCCTCTCTCGGGCGATCAGGAAAAATTACGACAGATTGCTATGCTCGTTAAATCACTCTCCCCAGAGGAATTACTCGTACTTGAATAAGTTCCTCGAAACGTTAGGACTGCTAGGGCAAATCCCGCTCAAAGAGCGCCAAGGCAAAACGATCAAACCTCTCAACAAGCTGACAGCCCGGCAAGCGTGCGACGCTTGCTACACAGTCCGCAGCAGGGCAATTCAAAACCCTCCGATAACCATCCCCGAAGGAAACCAGGACAAAGAAAACCACAGCCGGGACGCAGCGGGTCCAAGGAACGTACGATAATCCCTATCGAGGATGACATAGATGATGCAATCCCAGATCGACCACGAACAATGCGATTCTCGGAAAGAGAAATCGAAAGGAAGGTAGAGGAACGACTCGAACAAGGCCTACGATCTGTTCAAAACCCGTGGGCCCGAACCACGGAACTCCGGGAGAACCTTGCGGCCTGTTCTCCCTTCTGCAGAGAAATAAAAGAGGCACAGTCAATCGGACAGGTCCCGGGTAGACTACCCCGATACGACGGAACCACTGATCCAGATGACTATATTTTTAGCTTCACGAATATAATGAACTTATACGCTCACTCGGCGGAATTCACCGCCAAATTAATGGTGACCACATTTGAAGGACTCGCTTTGGACTGGTTCGCCAAGCAACCTGCCAACTCCATATTCAGTTTTCGGCAATTATGCAACAAATTGACACAGCAGTTTGCCAGTCAGAAGAGGCAAAAACTTCCGATGAGCTACTTAGGAACTATACACCAACAAGAGGGAGAATCCTTAAGAAACTGGTTGGCAAGATTTAAAGTAGAATTACTTAAAATCGATTCCCCAAATATCGATTACATAATCTCTATTCTCTTCGACCTAACAAAGAATAGGCAGTTCGGAAATGCCCTCAGTCGAAAACAACCAAGAACGTTCGCCGACATCATGAGCTTGGCAACTAAATATATGACTCAAGAAGAGATGAATTCCTTTAAAGATAAAAACAAAAACAAAGTCACAACCTTAGGCTCCAAACGGCAAGATAGGATTCCTGCCCAAAGATCCATGGATTATGAACGATCTTTTAGAAAAGGCAACGTTTTCCAGCGGATGGAAAACAATAAAACCGACCAAGACAGACAACCTAATTTCTATCAAAGATCAAGAAACCCCGAACTAGCGATCAGAGGCAGGGTTAATCAAGTAGAACACCCAAGGCTAAATGCTCCGTTAGAAGAGATATTGGAAGTACTAGAAAGGAATAATTGGATCCCTGAAGCGAAGAAAATCGCTCAGCCCAGACCAGGATCACGAAACTATGAGTTATACTGCAAGTACCATCGGGCACATGGACATCGAACAGAAAATTGTTTTCACCTTAAAAAAGAAATTGAAAAACTAATCGAACAGGGAAAACTAGACGACTATCTAGAGCGAGATAACCGCAAGAGGGGAAGAAGTAGAAGCCCTCGGAATAATAATCAAAGAAGGAGTTCTCGTCGAAGGTCACCCAAGCACGGTCCTACACAGGAGTTGAACCACGACCAGATCAATGGTACCATCCATACAATTTCCGGAGGACCCACAGGCGGGGATAGTCGTAACGCTCGACGAAGGACCGCTAGATCCATAATTGGAAGCTTAAAATACCCAAAAAAATATGGACTCTAGAAAACAAACCAACAAACGACCAACTGATCAGCTTTAACGAAGGTGAAGTACCCAAAAACATTGTTTGGGACACAAAAGAGGATAACCCCGATTTCCCGATGGTAGTGTCGCTAGAAATAGCGAATTATAATGTCAAAAGGATCCTAATTGATAATGGGAGCTCGGCGAATATCATCTCCCGGGAGGTTTTAGCCCAGATGAACTTGGGACAGATAAACCTACAGAAAATAGCTACGCCATTAGTAGGGTTTGGAGGATCCAAAATCGTCCCCAGCAGAACAATAACCATAAGTGTATCACTCGGGAAAAAACCGCACCGGACAGTGAAGCTAGTAAAATTTCTAGTGGTAGAAACACCCTTCGCTTATAACGCAATATTAGGTCGACCAGCCCTCAACCTATTCCGAGCTGTTGTCTCTACTTATCATCAGAAGATAAAATTTCCGACCGACAGAGGTATCGGGGAAATAATGAATGATCACTGTATGGCATGGGATTGCTACAGCACCTCATTAACTTTGAAAAACCACCCCGAATCAATTACCCCGAGCAAAAGAAAGCTCGTAGACGATGACGTTGGAAACGAGGTTCAAATCCCTAGTACTGATCGAATAGATAAAAAGGGAAAAGAACCGCTAGATTTAGCTTTGAAGCCACCTGAACATAAGGATGTAATTCTAGTGCAAGGGGACTCGTCGAAAACAACAAGAATAGGTACTGAATTGAGCAAAGAAGGGGAAGTAATGTTGATTGACTTTCTCAGATATAATGTCGACGTCTTCGCTTGGAGCGCGAATGACATTGAAGGAATTGATCCTCGAATAATCAAGCATTAGCTAAAAATTGATCCCTTGGCAAAACCCGCTAGACAAAAGAAGAGAAATCACGGGCCAGTAAAAGATAAAATCATCAAAGCCGAAGTAGAAAGGCTACTTGAAGCAAAACAAATCCGAGAAATACACTTCTCAGAATGGCTATGTAATGTTGTTCTAGTAGCAAAAGGGGATAAAAAGGACAACAAATGGAGAATGTGTAATGATTTTACCGACCTTAATAAATTATGCCCACGTGATCCATATCCCCTCCCAAGGATCGACTTATTAGTTGACTCAACCGCTGGCTTCGCGATTTTCAGCATGATGGATGCCTTTCAAGGGTTTTATCAAATATATATGGATGAGAGGGACCAAGAGAAGACTGCGTTCATAACCGAGCAGGGAGTATATTGCTTTATTGTAATGCCATTCGGCTTAAGGAACGTCGGGGCTACTTACCAAAGGTTAGTAAACCTAATGTTCAAAGAGTTAATCGGAGAGATAATGGAAGTCTATGTAGACGACATGTTAGTCAAAAGCATGAACGAAGCAGATCATGTAAAACATCTTGATCGATGTTTCCGAATATTGAGAAAATACCGCATGAAGTTAAATCCCGCGAAATGCACTTTCGGTGTTAAGTCAGGAAAATTCTTGGGCTATTTGGTACATCAACGAGGAATCGAAGCCAACCCAGAAAAAATTCGAGCCATAGCCGAAATGAAGCCTCCCAAAACCATCTCCCAAGTACAAAGCTTGGTAGGAAAAATCGTAGCGCTGAACAGATTCATATCAAAATCAGCAGACAGAAGTTTGCCCTTCTTCCAAACGCTTCGAAAAGCAAAAAACTTCGTTTGGACCGAAGAATGCGATCAGGCCTTCAACCAACTCAAAGAATATTTAACAACATCCCCGTTGTTGGCCAAACCGACCGAAGGGTAACCATTGTATATCTACATCTCGATCTCCGATGCGGCCGTTAGTTCAGTACTGATCAAAATAGAAGGATCAGAACATAAGCCTGTCTATTATTTAAGCAAATTACTACAAGGGGCGGAGAAGAATTACTTGGAAATTGAGAAATTCGCTTTGGCCTTAGTAGTGGCAGCACGAAAACTTCGACCTTACTTTTTAACCTACAAAATCGTGGTTTTAACAAACCAACCGCTAAGACAAGTCTTAGCAAAGCCAGAAGCTTCCGGAAGACTAATAAAATGGGCGATCGAACTCGGTCAATTCGAAATCGACTACAAACCGAGAATTGCAATTAAGGCCCAAGTGTTAGCTGATTTCCTACTGGAAACTCCCACACAAGCAACCGAACTATCGAGCAGCCTCAACGACTATATCTTGATCATGGAAGATCAAACTTGGTTAATGCATGTTGACGGTGCTTCGTGCCGAGAAGGAGGAGGCGCTGGAATCAACTTCACCGGACCGAATAAAGAGGATTTAAATTATGCAATAACATTGGACTTCGTCGTAACAAACAATGAAGCAGAATATGAAGCGTTAATCGCAGGAATGGAAATGGCGATCAAGGCAAACATTTGAAGCCTTAAAGTATTAACCGATTCAGAGTTAGTGCAAAGACAAATAGAAGGCCTATATGAGGCTAAGGAATTTAATATGGTTAAATACCTTACCAAAGTGAAAACACTAGCGGAAAAATTCGAAAGCTTCGGTATACAGAACATTCCACGTTCGGAAAACAAATGGGCCGATCAACTATCTAGGTTCACAAGAGCCTACGACGGAAAAACTGAAAGGGTGATCAATTGGTTAATCTCTAGTACACCGGCCATCGACATCGATGAGGTACCGGCGGTCGATATAATGGAAATCGAAGAAGCAGAAGAAAATTGGATGACTCCAATGATAGACTATCTTCGAGAAGGAAAATTGCCGCTTGACCAGAATGAAGCTCGGAAAATAAAATATCGGGCTCCAAAATATACATTAGTGGGAGAAAAACTATACCGAAGATCAGTGTCAGGAATTCTTCTGAAATGCGTCTCTGAATCACAAACCACTGATATTCTACGAGAGGTACATGAAGGAAATGCAGGGAATCACAGCGGAGCAAGGGCATTGGCTTTAAAATGCCTCCAAACAGGTTATTATTGGCCTACCATCAACAATGATGCCGCTCAGTATGTCCAAAAATGTCATCACTGCCAAGTCCATGCTAATATGTGTCATCGACCAGCAGAAAATATGCACCCTATACCGGTATGTTGGCCTTTCGACCAATGGGGAATGGACATCGTGGGACCGTTCCCAGCGGCTAGATCCAAGAAAGCTTATGTCCTGGTCGCTGTAGAATACTTCAGCAAATGGATAGAATGCATCGCCCTTGCACGAATAACTCAATTCCAAGTGATCAACTTCCTATGGAAATTCATAGTATGTCGATTTGGCATCCCGAGGATCCTAATTTCTGATAATTGAACCCAATTCGCGGGAAAACAGGTAATAGAATGGTGTTCGAAACTAGGGATTCAACAAAATTTCACTTCGGTCGGGCATCCGAGAGCGAACGGACAAACTGAAGTAGCAAACCGAGAAATAATAAAATCCTTGGAAAAAAGATTAGGAGCGGCCAAAGGAAAATGGCTTGATGAACTCCCAGGAGTACTTTGGGCTAATCGAACCACTGTCAGGAGCTCAACCGGGGAAACCCCATTTAGCTTAGTATATGGTTCGGAAGCTGTTATTCCTGTTGAAACTCTAATCCCAACACCAAGAATTGAAATGTACGATGATCAGGAAAATGAAAAGACAAGAGAAAGTGACATCGATTTAACAGAAGCTTTAAGAGAAAAAGCCGTTGTACGCTTGCAAGCCACTAAAACAAATATGGAAAAGGCATACAATCAAAAGGTACGCATTCGAACCTTCAAAGAAGGAGACCTGGTCTTGAAAAATGTAGAAGTATCAAAGCATGTGGGAAAATTACAACAAAATTGGGATGGACCTTACGATGTCATTGGCGTAGGAAAGAAAGGTTCATACAAAATCGCACACTTGGATGGAACAGCCTTACCAAGAACCTGGAATGCAGTCAACCTTAGGAAATACTATGGTAAATAAATTTTAGCAGATTATGCTGCCTTATTTTATTTTATTAAGTTTTAATCTTTGTAATAAAGGCCTTAGCCTACAGTTCAATTATTAAAGATTTTAGCAATTTTAAATATTAAGTCAAGATTGGGTATAAATCGATTATTTCGGTAAACACTCCTTGGAATTCTACTATCATATTGGTTGAGATCGGGACAAAAGGAGTTAAGTATACATTGATCCGCTCAATAAACACTCCTCGATCCAACCATACAATCAAGTCGAGTATACATTGATCCGCTCAATAAAAACTCCTCGGTCAATTTTTTCAACAATCAAAACTCTTTTGGTATCCAAACAACGAGTCGAGTATACATTGATCCGCTCAATAAAAACTCCTCGATCTACTTATGACGACTAAAAGACTTTTGGTATTTAAAACCTAAGTCTAAACAATAAACGAGTCGAGTATACATTGATCCGCTCAATAAACACTCCTCGATATATTTGCAACGATTAGAAGACTTTAGGTATTAAAACCTAAGTCTAAACAATAAACGAGTCGAGTATACATTGATCCGCTCAATAAACACTCCTCGATATATTTACAACGATTAGAAGACTTTAGGTATTAAAACCTAAGTCTAAACAATACACGAGTCGAGTATACATTGATCCGCTCAATAAACACTCCTCGATATATTTACAGCGATTAGAAGACTTTAGGTATTAAAACCTAAGTCTAAACAATACACGAGTCGAGTATACATTGATCCGCTCAATAAACACTCCACGATATATTTACAACGATTAGAAGACTTTAGGTATTAAAACCTAAGTCTAAACAAAACGAGTCGAGTATACATTGATTCGCTCAATAAACACTCCTCGATCAATTTTTCGACGATTAACAGACTTCTAGTATTAAAAAACTAAGTCTAAACAAAACGAGTCGAGTATACATTGATCTGCTCAATAAATACTCCTCGATCAATTTTTCAACAATTAATAGACTTCTGGTATTAAAAACCTAAGTCTAAACAAAACGAGTCGAGTATACGTTGATCCGCTCAATAAACACTCCTCGATCAATTTTTCAACAATTAATAGACTTCTAGTATTAAAAACCTAAGTCTAAACAAAACGAGTCGAGTATACATTGATCCGCTCAATAAACACTCCTCGATCAATTTTTCAACGATTAATAGACTTTTGGTATTAAAAACCTAAGTCTAAACAAAACGAGTCGAGTATACATTGATCCGCTCAATAAACACTCCTCGATCAATTTTTCAACAATTAATAGACTTTTGGTATTAAAAACCTAAGTCTAAATTATAAAGAGTTGAGTATACATTGATCCGCTCAATAAACACTCCACTATCTGTTTTCAACGATCTAAAAGGCTTTTGTTATAAAAACCTAAGTCTAAATTATAAAAGAGTTGAGTATACATTGATCCGCTCAATAAACACTCCTCGATCTGTTTTCAAAGATCTAAAAGACTTCTGGTATTAAAAACCTAAGTCTAAATTATAACGAGTTGAGTATACATTGATCCGCTCAATAAACACTCCACGATCTGTTTTCAATGATCTAAAAGACTTTTGTTATAAAAACCTAAGTCTAAATTATAAAAGAGTTGAGTATACATTGATCCCTCAATAAACCCTCCTCGACCTGCTACAACGACTAGAAGGCTTTTTGGTATGAGAACCTAAGTCTAGATTACAAAGAGTTGAGTATACATTGATCCGCTCAATAAACACTCCTCAACCTATTCCTAACGATCTAAAAAGATCTGCTAATACACCTAAGTCGTGCAAACGAATTGAGTATGAATCCATCTGCTCGGAAAATGCTCCTCGTAAATAAAATTATGACAACATCAACAAAAAAGGAGAATGCAAGGGATGAAAGTAATATTTTATTCATCAAATCAATTTCATACAAACGTCCTAAATTACAGAGGTATACATACTACTTAAACATCGTTACAATGGTTTAGATAAAATGATCCTATAGATCAGCGATCTTCACGACAATGTCCACGGAAACACCAATACCTCGTCGATTATGATAAACCACCTAAGAAGCATGCTGCTCAGTGTTGCGGAATTTACACACGCAAATAAACGCAAGTGCACGTATCGAACAAGTAATAAAGAGTAAGTATAAGAGTATCGTCTCCACAGGGACTTGACTAATATCTACCAATTTCAATTCCTAATTTACTTTTAATTGATTCCAAATTCAAATATATTTTCAGGTTCAATTTAACTAGATTAACTAAATGAATTAACTAACCTAAGTACTTGGATTGAGTTCGAATAATGAGAAGAGAAACCTAGGGTTATAATCCACTATGTTATCTATCGATTGCCCAATTGAGATTTTCGTAGTTATTGTGGTGACAAGAGTGCTACCCGAGGATTCAAGTATATTCCTATGTATCTTCCGAATTACATAAGAACCTAATGTATTATACAAATCGATCCTATTCCTAGGTGATTCATAAATAACACAAAGCATTAAACACGAACCTCATGTAACGGGTATAAACGCCTTAAGTATATTCCTATCCTAAGAGTCGTTTACTATTCAATTTCCTATCTAATCCTAATCTCCCTTTTCCAAGTTCGAAAAGAATATTAAATCTAACAACTAGGTGATCAGTCAAGTTGCAAGCATAGGGAACGAAATTAAATCAAACACAAGAATTGCCCCTAACTACGAATAATCTATTGAAAATAATCAAAGTAACATAGGTTCATAAAAACCCTAGATCCTAAATAATTAGTTCATGATAAACATAAGAAGAAAATAATAAAAGAAAACAAATCTGAGTTCATGTGGTTTTATAGACAAAACGATGAATCCAAGATAAAGATCTTCAATATTGTGTTCTTCTTGCTTTGGTGATCTTTAAGACTTCTCTCTTTTCTTCTTCAATCTTTCTCCAAGTAGATCTTTGATGTTGTAGGTGTATTTTATGAGAAAAGTATGTTTAGAGCTGATCAAAGATGTCTAATTTCGTGACCTAGAAGTTCTTAAATAGATCTACCAAGTTGAGTCCAAGTAGGAGACTTTAGGCCCAAGGATTCTCTTAAAAGCCCGCTGAAAATCGCGACAGATTTGCGCGACAGTTTTGCAAGTGTCATAACTCTCAGCTCCGAACTCCAAATCAAGATCCGTAAACTCTGAGGTGTAGCTAACTCATTCCTCTACATCATAGTCGAAATTCAACTTCATTGGAGCTTCCTTGAATGAGTTATGGTCCTCGGAGTGCACAACAACATTTCTGACAGCATTTTCCTTCTTCGTTCTTGCACTAGTTGACTTCATTTGATCTTTAATTTTTTGTTCTTCACTTCCAATCATGTTCTTAGATCCAAAATAGCTTAGGCCTACAAATATGAACACAATGAATAAGAAAATATCTCAATTCATGCATAAAACAATTAAACCAATGACTCGAGCGACAAAATACAAAACTAACTAAAATTGCCTAAAATTCTATCAAAACTCTAATAAGAATAATCGAATGAGTTAAGGAAATAGACTTGATAACACTGTTTTCACAGAGTTATCACACCCCCAAACTTAAACTATTACTCGTCCTCGAGTAATGACAAAAACTTAAACAACGACACGAACATTTACAATCATGCATCCCAAGTCAAACTACTAACCATCAATTTCAAAACCTTATGCATTCTATCATGTAGTTCCTGCATGTGTGTGTGTATACATAAAGCGAGAATGTCGGCATCACTTAGATCACTATAGCTTCGAAATCATTGAGCCTAATTGCATGAATTCCTAAATTGCTAAACATATTCTCTATTTCCTCAGGTTATCATACTAATTACTAAGTTCTAGCAAAGCTTTCAGTCGAAGTTATGGAATCCTTTAAGTTTGAACTTTCACTTAGCACTTTCTTCATTAATGATCATAACTTAAGTATATTTAGCACCACTCACACTCATAACTCGTTCCAAAGAAGCAGTCAAAATAGAGGAATGCAGAATAGTAGAATAGTTAAGTCGATGCACACATATATCGTTCATCTTATTGCAGTTAAGTTAGAGGAGTGCAAGTATAAGTCTCAAGCGATGAGGTTTTTCAGGTCTCATACAAGTGAGGTTATTTTCTTTGAATTTAACTTATAGTTTTTCAATTATTTGCTTCATTTGGTTCTTGTTAAAGTTATCCTTCCCCCCAAACTTAGGCAAAACTATCACTTAGACCCTTAGCATTTTAACCCTCGAATCTAGAGATCGGGTAGGCAAGAAAGGATTTCTTAAGCTCTATTCTAACTATAATTCTCTAACGTCATCCTAAATTCTCAATTATGTATTCGTGCTTAAAATGTGCAGGAAAACAGTCAAAAACACATAAAATTTCGAAAAAATTAGTCAAAGTCGACCTAGCATGCACGAAGTAAATGCGACCTCACCCCCAAACTTAAACTAAGCAGTGTCCCCACTGCGACTCAAAGAGGTAAAAAGAGGTCGACAGAACAAACAAACAAAAACAAACAAACAAAAACAGAGTACATCAATGTAAATGAGAATTGGAAAAAGAATACGCCCTGAGAATTGTATGCGCCCATTGCTCGTTGCTCCATCTTGGTAAACAAAATCCCCATTCAGAGCGGCAGCGTGGTGATTGGCGAAGATGGTTATAGCGATGGTGATTGGATCTGAAGAGGGTGGTGGATTGGAAAAAGATGCGGATGTGGGTTGTTTTGGCTGAGGAAGGGGGCAGGGTGTGCGGCTGTTCAGTGGTGCTCGCTGTGGTGGTTGGATGATAAGGGTTAGCTTAAAATTCCAGAGTCTACTTTGCTGGGGCGGAGAAATCTTGCGCTGGGGCGGAGAAATATGGAAGAATTAGCTTAAATTTTCCAGCAGCTATTTCGCTTGGGCGGAGATGTCGTTCGCTGGGGCGGAGAAATATGAAAAAAAATTGCTCTAATTCCAGAATCTAGTTTGCGGGGGCGGAAAATCATTCCGCCAGGGCGGATCGAGCTCTTGCTTTTTCCTCCTTTCTTTTTTTTTTTTTTTTTTTTTTTTTTAAGGCCATGGCTTCAAGCTTCTGGAATTTTTCATTTGTGTTACCCTCTACCTTGATGTGTTATCCTCTTCGTCAAATTTTTAATATTCTCCAAAACATCGATGTATCTGTACACAAAACAAACACAAAAAGAAACTAAACACGCAACAAGACACAAGACAAAAATAAAAATTGAAAGCTTGGGTTGCCTCCCAAGAAGCGCTTAGTTTTAAGTCATTAGCTTGACTTTGATACTTCCCTTTTAAGGTGGCCAATAATCAAATAGGGTTCCATCCGGATCAAGCATAAGTCCGGGCCTTTTTGCTTTCTTTGTTGTCCCGAAATTTGGTCTTTCCCTTGTAAGCTCAATTGGGACAAATTTGAACCTCGTATCGAATCGACAAGCTCTATCCCCAGGTTCAAATCTCTTGTAATCTTTACCAACTCTTATCCAAGTCACGCTTTGAGGATGGGTATGCATATTGTACTTCGTTTTATCATCAACCCTTCCTTTTTGTATATCTCTCACTAATATCTCATCCACACCAAAATAAGATTCATCGCATTCTGACTCATAAATTGGAGGTATGATAAACTCAAGTGTATCCTCATCTATCTCCATTACCTCAATCACATCTATCAACGTCACTGAATTGTTGATTTCAATGTATTCCCTGATTTGATCGTCCTCTGGAATGGTTAAGATATTTTCTTCTGCATCCGGGATCTCCTTGTTATGACGAACATCGACACTTGTCCATTTATTGCAATGCGGCTGCTCTATTTCACTCTCAACAATAAGAGAATTTGTCTCGCTCGGCTTAGTATCTGATAACATCGAATTATCCTCTTCATTCGAGAGTGAGTCGTGAGGTAGATTACCCATTCTTAAATTTAATGCCTTAATTTCAGATCCGATCTTTTTCATCTCCTCCATACAATCGGTGAATGCCACCATAAATGCAATACTCGGTTCTGTTGATGGTGGCTGAGAATACTCTTGATATCTTGGAGGTATGAACGAGTTGGTTATATTGAATGCCTCAATTTTAGATTCGATCTTTTTCATCTTTTCCATACAATCGGTGAATGCCATCATAAATGCAATACTTGGTTCTGTTGATGGTTGAGAATACGCTTGATCAATTTTAGATCCGATCTTTTTCATCTCCTCTAAACGATCTTTGAATGCCATCATAAGTGCAACACTTGGTTCTGTTGGTGGTGGCTGAGAATACTCTTGATAGCTTGGACGTATGAACGAGTTGGCCATCATGAAGTTTGTGTACTGATTACTCACCAGATCATCGCTCCATGGAACATTTGGGTTAGTCCCCCACCCTGAATTGTAGTTGTTGGGGTGAAGATTCTGACCATACTGACTATCCTGAAATTGATCCACGTATAACCATGAATTTGAATTCAGTGGGCAACGATCGTACGAATGTTCACCTGCACAATACACACAATTCGTTCCTTCATTAAGCCAATGATAACTGCTATGATTCATACCAAATGAAGAGAACGAGAAAAAGAATAACTAACTAGGAACCAACCAAAAGAAAAATCAAAAATAAAAATTGGCAAATAAATGTTGCAAGTCCCCGGCAACGGCGCCAAAAACTTGTTGCGGAATTTACACACGCAAATAAACGCAAGTGCACGTATCGAACAAGTAATAAAGAGTAAGTATAAGAGTATCGTCTCCACAGGGACTTGACTAATATCTACCAATTTCAATTCCTAATTTACTTTTAATTGATTCCAAATTCAAATATATTTTCAGGTTCAATTTAACTAGATTAACTAAATGAATTAACTAACCTAAGTACTTGGATTGAGTTCGAATAATGAGAAGAGAAACCTAGGGTTATAATCCACTATGTTATCTATCGATTGCCCAATTGAGATTTTCGTAGTTATTGTGGTGACAAGAGTGCTACCCGAGGATTCAAGTATATTCCTATGTATCTTCCGAATTACATAAGAACCTAATGTATTATACAAATCGATCCTATTCCTAGGTGATTCATAAATAACACAAAGCATTAAACACGAACCTCATGTAACGGGTATAAACGCCTTAAGTATATTCCTATCCTAAGAGTCGTTTACTATTCAATTTCCTATCTAATCCTAATCTCCCTTTTCCAAGTTCGAAAAGAATATTAAATCTAACAACTAGGTGATCAGTCAAGTTGCAAGCATAGGGAACGAAATTAAATCAAACACAAGAATTGCCCCTAACTACGAATAATCTATTGAAAATAATCAAAGTAACATAGGTTCATAAAAACCCTAGATCCTAAATAATTAGTTCATGATAAACATAAGAAGAAAATAATAAAAGAAAACAAATCTGAGTTCATGTGGTTTTATAGACAAAACGATGAATCCAAGATAAAGATCTTCAATATTGTGTTCTTCTTGCTTTGGTGATCTTTAAGACTTCTCTCTTTTCTTCTTCAATCTTTCTCCAAGTAGATCTTTGATGTTGTAGGTGTATTTTATGAGAAAAGTATGTTTAGAGCTGATCAAAGATGTCTAATTTCGTGACCTAGAAGTTCTTAAATAGATCTACCAAGTTGAGTCCAAGTAGGAGACTTTAGGCCCAAGGATTCTCTTAAAAGCCCGCTGAAAATCGCGACAGATTTGCGCGACAGTTTTGCAAGTGTCATAACTCTCAGCTCCGAACTCCAAATCAAGATCCGTAAACTCTGAGGTGTAGCTAACTCATTCCTATACATCATAGTCGAAATTCAACTTCATTGGAGCTTCCTTGAATGAGTTATGGTCCTCGGAGTGCACAACAACATTTCTGACAGCATTTTCCTTCTTCGTTCTTGCACTAGTTGACTTCATTTGATCTTTAATTTCTTGTTCTTCACTTCCAATCATGTTCTTAGATCCAAAATAGCTTAGGCCTACAAATATGAACACAATGAATAAGAAAATATCTCAATTCATGCATAAAACAATTAAACCAATGACTCGAGCGACAAAATACAAAACTAACTAAAATTGCCTAAAATTCTATCAAAACTCTAATAAGAATAATCGAATGAGTTAAGGAAATAGACTTGATAACACTGTTTTCACAGAGTTATCACTCAGGATGGTCGACTTCTTTGGTTCGACGGCCAGGCTCTGAAGATCAAATGTTCCTCCAGACGAAATGAGCATTACCAGCCAGATAACCGGCAATACTCATTCACCCACAACAAGATACTGCTTTTACATTAGGAGTTGGCATTTTACTCTGAAGCAGCATCTCGCGAGGACCATCGCAATATACTCATTTACCAGCACACCCCGGTAGTCTATCACTCCGGAAGTAACATCGGAGAGCGGGGGTGACTGGCAAGTATGAACCCGCCATGTGCAAACAGAAACCACGGACCTCAAATCTGTGAAAACTAAGATTGAGGCCTCATGGGACCCGTTAGTACAAGGTAGGGCTTCCATGGGACCCGTCAGTACAAGGCAGAAGAACATTAAGCTATTATGGTATGAATCACGATAATGTGACTTTTTGAATATTATGGGATCTGAAGGTAAAATAACATTTAAGGAAACTGAGATCTCCATCCTTTTTGAGAAATTGCAAATGAAGTATGCAAACCACCTCCCTATTTATAGGGAGAAATCTAAGCAATCCAACGGCCGAAAAAGTATTTGATCAATGGACGGAAACGCGACCGTCTGACTTCCTACAATTAATGCAAGTAAGTTCGAACGGCACTATCTAATCAACTCAACCAGTCGATAAAAAAAGAAGCCGTAGATCGAAGCGATCAACAAGATAATTCAAGCAGACTTAAAGAAACTCCAGACCAGAGAGCTCTGAATGCTCACATATGATAGTCGCTTAACAGAAAAACTGAAAGATTAGCAGCGAAGGCATGCAAGTTTAAACCGTTGTACAAAGGATACTTACTCGCCTAGAGAAAAGTCCAAACCTTCCACCATACGAGGGTCGTCACTGCCTCATACATCATAGGGGGAACTATTAAATTAGCCATACAAGAACTCCATTGGGGTCCAAGAAATCTGATGTCGGTTCTGGAACGATTAATACGACCATGCTAGACTGCAAAATCGTCACTGCCTAAAATTCCAAAGAATTGCTGAAGGAGGTCTGAGCAGGCCAGATCTGGCTAATAATTCTACATTTTCCAATTCCTCCCATATCAAAGAAATGATATAATGATACACTGGTTGAGGAACATATATTTCACAGTTAATGCAGAGAAACATAAAGTTTAGGAAGATACTGAAAGGGATATCTTCTCTTAGTCTTATGAAAAGAAAAGTAGAGTTCAACAGAAGGAATAATAGCCTCCTTATGTAAGATATATATCACAAAAAGACAAATTTACAAGACATGGATTGAACATCGACCAAGATGCTGAGCGTTCCTTAAACTGCTATTCAATCGATCATCGATACGAATGACCTACTATCTACATTTTGATGAACAACGTGGTTTTGGGTATAACCCAAGGGACTATACTGGGTTGATCAACAAAAAATTTATTTTGCAGAGCAAACAATATATTATTCAGTTACTTATATAGTGACCGAGCAAGATTAAGCTACCTTTTTCTCTATTCTCAGTAGATCAATCACGATAGTATATATAAATTACGATTGCATACCAAGGTTACTAAAGGGATGGGGCCTATCTGAGCATCATAGGTTGTCATAGGAGCTAGAGACTGAATTCAGTACAAAGAGTGATCTAATCTAACTCCAGAGGAGAGTTCGAGTAGTAGGACCGATTAAGGAGCACCTAGGAAAGCGTGTTTGATGTCATAAATGCGATTAGTATTTATAGTTGTGGCGGCATGCTAGGTGAACCTTCCACAGAGATACATTCCTTAGCCCAAGGGCCTGGGTCTGGGGTCGGCCCAACAGTGATTCCAAGCGATAACTCTTTTATAGTGATAGGACTGGGCTGATTGGAGACCATGACATGGAGATCGGAAAATATGTCTTCGAGGTCGGATTTGTTGGTCTTCGATCATAGATGGTTCCCGAAATAGAAAATCCAAAGTACCCCTCATAAATTATAATCCTTGAGAAACATCCCATTCGATATGCATCATGTGCTTCCACAATGGATTTATCTGTTCGGGTCGTTCGATGCGTTTGATGCGTTCGATCCCCTATCGAACCACCTACTCATATGCACTGACATCAAATGTTTTGTTCATGAAACTCTACAAATTCACTCCATATGAATCATGCATATTCATACAAGTCTTGGCGATTCCTTCGATACCCCGTCTCGTTTGGAATCTATGACTTGGAACGTGTTTTAAGATCACGACCTTAGAGACTGTTTCATGATTACATCAATACCAAAGTGAATCGTCCCATAGTCAAATATGATCTAAGGATTTCATCCAATCGCTTAAATGTATTCGCGAGAGATGAAGTTGGCCATTGTTTATTCTATACAGATATAAATAAACGTGCTTATTATTCATAATCAAAGATTATTTTTTACAGAATAGACCTATAACAAGCTAAAGTGAATTGGCTTGTTGGGCACTATCTTATCAACGGCTACCGCAAAAATTGATATGTAAATATATAGAGGTTGTCCTTCAGTGGGTTTCGCTAGTAGTGGAGGCGAAGTCAGGTACTCTTTGAGTTGATTGAAAGCCCGATCACATTCTTCCGTCCATTGGAAGGTCTTAGCCTTTCTCAATGTCTGAAAGAAGGGTAGGCTCTTTGTCCGCTGATTTAGATATAAATATAGTCAAAGCTACTATATTTCCAACTAGGCTTTGTATATGAGAAATTGTCCTAGGGGATTTCATCTCGGTAATAGCTCGTATTTTCTTGGGATTTACGTCAATACCTCTTTGGTGAACGAGATAACCTAGGAATTTACCCGACTTAACACCGAATGTAAATTTCGTCTACATACAGTACTTCCTTAAGATTTTGAAATAACAATCCAGGTGAGCAATATGTTCCCTTTCGCTCATACTTTTAACTAACATGTCATCAATGTAGACTTCCATCATCTCCCTGATGAGCTCTTTGAACATCAAGTTTACTAGTCGTTGGTAAGTTGCTCCTGCATTCCTTAATCCGATGACATTACTATGAAACAATAAACGCCCTGCTCGATGACGAAGGCCATTTTCTCTTGATCCCTTTCGTCCATGTATATTTGATAGAAACCTTGAAAGACGTCCATCATACTGAAGATCACAAAACCAGCAATCGAGTCGACTAGTAGATCGATCCTTGGGAGGGGGTAAGTGATGAGGGATACTTTCGACTCTCTATTCCGGGAATCATATCTGACCAAAGACCAGGAAGTCCGACCTCGAAGATAAAATTCCGATCTCAAGGCCACGACCTTAACTCAGCCCAGTCCGATTGCCAGGAAAGAGCTTTCGCTCGGATTCACTATTGGGCCGAACCCAGGCCCAGGCCTGTGGGCTATGAAATGTATCTCTATAGAGGGTTCACCTAGCACGGCATCACAACTATAAATACCGCCTGCATTTATGACGCCAGACACGCTTTCCCAGGTGCTCCTTGATCAAAGATACTGCTCGGATTTCCCCTCTCGAGTTAGATTAGACCACTCTATTGTACTGAATATAGTCTCTAGCTTGTACGACATACTATAATGCTTGAATAGGCCCCATTCCCCTTTGTAAACATTACACTTATGCTCGAAATATATATACTCGAGATCTATTTACTTGCATCCTAGCATACTTCATCATTATCTTCCATTATTGATTGCACACTTATTTGGGTGTTAGATCGAAAATATGCCTACTGCGAGGTGTTTCATGTACAATCAATGGGAACCTTCTCACGTAGCGGGAGCACAAAAGTCTGTTAACAATGAGCCCAATAATTTATCTTGAGCGGCTCGATCGCCAGAAGTTCCACCCATCGTTTTACAGGAAGACGCATCAATACGAACAAATGTTCAAGACTTAAGATCGATTATTGAAACGATGTATAGGGAGTTTTTTATCTCTGAGAGAGCAAATCAATTCCCTGTTGACTAGCCTGCAGCTCAAGCGATACATGAAGTTCCAGCCTCGAACCTTCAGAAGAAAAGGAGTATACTATGATCAGTGGCTGGTGCTCCCACGGTCAATCCTTCCCGTGCTCAGACGAAGACCAACATCCGATCTGGTTTACCGTCCAAGGTCGTGAATGTTCTGGAGGATTCTGTTGTCAGAGAGAGTCAACCGAAAGGTGTTGACAAAACAAAGAAATCTGTTTACCATAGGATTACAGAGGAAGAGTTAGAAAAGATCGAGCAAGAAAGAGTTGCAAAGAACTTGGATAGAGAGGACACGGTGAGAGAAGTTCGCCATGCCGCCACAACATTTAGGCGCACCGAGGTGATGCCAAATAGAGACGCTCTCCGAAAGAATATCCGAGATCGAGAGGTCGGAAATAGCATCATGAGATGCTTGCTGTTCTGCCAGGAAATTTGAGAGGCCCGTAATACTGAAATCGTGCCCACAAGATTGCCCTGATACAACGGAACTACCGATCCTGGAGAACACATAAACAACTTTATCAATGTGATGAATTTGTATGGACAGTCGGAGGACTTCTGCTGCAAAATAATGGTCAAAACTTTTGAAGGGATTGCTCTTGATTAGTTTGGAAAATTACCGCCGAACTCCATCTTCTATTTCAATGAGCTTTACGATAAGCTAAAGCACCAATTCGCAAGTTAAAGAAAGCCTAGATTGTCTGTAAACCACCTAGGAACAGTGAAACAGATGGATGGCAAAACTCTGAGCCAATGGTTGGCAAGATTCAGTATCGAGCTCTTGAAAGTTGATACTCCACAAATTGAGTATTTATCTTCGCTGATGTTCGAATTAACGAAGAATACATCGTTCGGGAACGCTCTATGTAGGAAACAGCCGAAATCTTTTGAGCAGATCATGGATATAGCTGAATAATACATGATCCAAGAAGAAATGAATAAACTGAAAAACGCACAAAACCTAAGGCTTTAGATCGGAAAGAAGCAGGATAGAGCTCCAATTCCAAATCCAAGCGACTATGGCAGATCTAACAAAGGTTCTGTGTGGCAGAGGCTCAACAGCTTCAAACCGCATCCTCCGACCCAAAATTCTAATGTCTATGGTCAACCACTTGTCAGCGAACATCCACCAAGGAGAGAATCTGAAAAATTCATTTCACAGAATTAAATACCTCAAAGGAGAAAATCCTGATTGTCCTCGAAGAAGGGAATTTGATCACAGAAGCGCAACGAATTACTCAAGCAAGGCCCGAAACAATGAATTATGATAACGATTTGCATATACCACAAGGCTCGCGGTCATAGTACCGAAAATTGCTATCAATTAA
Source organism: Penstemon eatonii (assembly GCA_038501285.1). Taxonomy (NCBI): domain Eukaryota; kingdom Viridiplantae; phylum Streptophyta; class Magnoliopsida; order Lamiales; family Plantaginaceae; genus Penstemon; species Penstemon eatonii. Next base: position 39,224,134 of record CM076711.1, on the reverse strand, counting down.
AGGTGGAGATCGAGAAGTTGATCATGCAAGGAAAATTGAAGGAGTTTGTCAGAAGCGGAAACTATAATAATTGTTATAGATCCCAAAGTCCTGGAAAACTCATCGCACAACAATGTGAGATTCGAGACCAAGCGGAGGAGCAGGTAAATGGCGGGATCAACATGATCGTAGGCGGCCCTACGGATGGAGATATTAGAAACGCAAGAAAAATGACAATTAGGTCGATTAGGGCCGGGGTTTCGACCAAGAAGGAAATGTTGTTCCTAGAGCCTCCATCCATAGAAAATCAAATTATAAGCTTCAGTGATGCTGATAGACCTTCTGATGTTACCTGGGACGTAAATGATGATGATCCAAATTTTTCAATGGTTTTGACTCTACGGATCGCGAACTATGAAGTAAAGAGGGTCTTAATTGACAATGGGAGCTCGGCGAACATAATTTCTTCGGAGTCTCTTGCTTGAATGAATCTTAGACATCCATATCTAGATTAGGTTTCAACTCCGTTGATCAGATTTGGTGGTTCTGAAATTGTCCCGCTTTGCACAATCCTCTTGAGCACAACTTTGGGAAGAAAACCGAGCCATGTGACAAGGATGGTGAAATTCTTGGTAGTAAGTACTACATTTGCTTACAACGCAATATTGGGGAGACATGCCTTGAACGCTTTCAAGGCTGTCATGTCGACCTTCCATCAGAAAGTGAAGTTTCCAACTGCCGTTGGGGTTGGAGAAATGCGGAACGATCAGTACATGGCATGGGAATGTTATAATTCGTCCTTAACCATCAAACAAAAAATCGAACCCAAAACTCCGATGAAAAGAAGATTTGTCGATTTACAATCAGGAAATTCCCCGGATCCGCCCCTTCCAGATTGTGAGAAATTACCGGGGAAGAAAGGAAAAAATGTCGATATGAGTATACAACCAACCGATCATAAGGAGGTAGTATTAATTCCAGGATCCCCAGAAGAAGTAACCAGGATCAGGACTGAGTTGAGCGAAATGATGGAAACTATGCTAATCGAATTCTTAAGAAACAATGCAGATGTTTTCTCTTGGAGCTCGGACGACATTGTGGGGATCGATCCGAGGGTAATTATGTAACGCCCCAAAAATTTCAAACCCTTTTGATTGAATTTTTATTCCAATTTAGGTGCTACATTTTATTTTCAAAGTTAAGTATTAATTTGAACTAAAATATACAAATTAATTAAATCTTGTGATGTTTTGAACTTTGAAATAATTAAAAATATAAAAGTTACTTTAAAATAAGATCAAGACCTTTTTGAAAATTAAGATGTAAAAATAATTAAGATGTTTAGGTACAAAAATGTAAGTTTTCAAAACTTCAAGGGGCAAAGTGAAAATTTGCCCCAAGTTGCAGATTTTCTGTAATAATTATTTTCTCTCCTTGTACACACTTTAGGCTGCAAAGCATGGTCTTGAGTGAAGAAATTGTTCTACCCAATTTACCCATGCATTGGTGGATAAAAAAAAAATTAAGTAATATGTCTCCCTCTTATCCCAATGTGTATATATTTGTTATATACACTTAAAATCATATTTTTATCCTCTCAATAACCTCATTTACATACACATTATATAGTTTAAAGAAAATAAACAAAAGAAAAGAGACAACACTCTAGAAAGATAAAATTTTCGAATTTTCACTACACAACTTGATTTTTCGACCATTTCGTTTTTGTCCACCGTTGGATCATGCCCAAATTTTGTGTGAAGGTCCTACACACAAGGTGCTACATATTGACCGTTCGGATCGTCATTTTCATATCTCAAAGTTAATCGGAAGACGTTATAAATTGGTGAAAAGTCAGGATTTTGGGACTTTTGTTATGAAACACCACCGGAGCTGCCACCACCACCTTCGAATGTCTGAAAACAAAGAGAGTTCATGCCCTTTGTTGCTTTGGGTAAAAATTCGTCTATGCATGTGTTCTTTAATCTTTTGTGATTTTACTTTTTTTTTCTTCAAAGTATATATTGAAGAAGTTTAATTTATCCTTGTAGCTTTTGTGATAAGTTTAGTTTAGATTATTTTATGTGGATTTGCTTGGGTTTTGATGAAATATTGCTTATATGTTTGGATCTTGATTTATTTTTGTGAAAAAGTTTATTGTTCATAATTTTCGAAACTTTGGGGGGTATTTTTTGAAAGATTTTAAAATTTCAAGGGTTAGGGATGCAAAAATTTTGGGAGTATAATGGACTGAAAATATCTCTTTTTGTTTGATATTTTATTATATTAACTTGAAAAGCATTTGTTTTAAAGTTTGTTTCGATATTTTTGCAAAAATGGGAGTTTTTGAAACATTTGGGGTTATTTTTGTAAATCTGAAAATAAGGGTGTAACGATGTTGTTTTGTCGCTCTTTTTACATGGTTACTTTTACAGACTTTTGATTAATTAAATGATGTAGTGCTTTGTTCACTTTTGTTTTAAGATTGAAATTTTGTAAATTTTACCGAAGAAAATTTATGATCAAAGAAGTTTTGTTTCTCATTGTTAGTTGGTAAAAGTTATTAAAACTTATTTTTAATTTCAGTTTCATAGTGAAAAATATGCTTGATTATTTTTAAATATTGCTTAGATGCTTGGATCTTGAATTATTTTTCAAGAAAGTTGATTTTATTAAGATTTTGAAAACTATGAGGGTATTTTTGAAAAGTTTTAAACTTGTGGGAATTTTAAAGATTTGATTTTTGAAGTAACAAGATACTTAATAATTTTATTTGATTTTCTATATGAGTTTAGTTAAAAATCCTTTGATTTAAAGTTTGTTTCAAACTATTGGAAAAATGGATGTTTTTAAAAGTTTAGGGGCTGTTTTGTAAATTTGGAAAATAAAGGAAAAATTTGCTATTTTGGCGTTGTTTTATGAAATTAGTATTTTGAGTTTTGAAAATAATATCTCTTAATTGAATTTGATGTCGTAAGTTCTAAGCACTTTTGCGTGATGTGTTAGTTTAGGAAATCCTTGTGTAGGATTTTCATTAGTTATGTTTATGTAAGATTGTAGATAAATTCTAAGTCGTATACCTGCATGCTCAAGTTTCGGATACGCTTCATTTGTGGAGTTTTAGTCGCTATACTAAGCGACAATGGTGAGAACTGTGTGTTCATTTGTGTGTCATTCTAATATGCTAGAAGGTCGAGTCTAAGCATGTGTTATATTCTAATTTCTCTTGCATGTTGTCACGAATAGATTGGACTTGGTTTGTCGACATTATTCGCATGAAATCTTAAGTATATCAACATGATAATCCAATACATGCTACATCCGAATCCACTAGTTGCAAATACATTTTACTATACTATCACGACACCTAAAATTGCATCTTATAAGTTGTTAAATGTTGATAATATGTTAAATATATTTGATGTGTTATGTTTTAGTTTGTCTCTGATTATGTGCTTCTGTTTGTTTTCGATTTTATGTGGGCCCTATTTGTTTGGTATATGGACCCGATGGCAACATGGCCGACAAGGGTCGGTAGGATTGCCACGGTTACCGTAGGCCTGGCCTTACAATCCAAGTGGGGAGGAACACTTGGAGCGTAAGGACGAACTCCGGCAAAGACATTTCGATGCATTTCAGATAGTAAGGTCGCTCCTTACTTGGTGAGTTTGGATGGACATCAGAACGAGGATGGAGGTAAGTGGATGACGGCATCAACAATTATTAGTAAAGTGAACTCCGTGTTTCTTCCGTCTTGAATATATGTTTACTTGCTTGATAATATGCTTATGTTATATCATATGTTGCATTCACACATCACCATGCAAATTCGCACATAGCCTCACTAAGTTGGACAATTAACTTATGCGTTCCGTGTTTCACTCTTTTCAGTTTCAGGTGTTCTGGAAATATAGTCAGGTTGCGGTTAGGTCATCACGGTTGCGGTCCCACCCTTGTATTCGGGAGAGTAGTAATATTTGGTTGTCGATTTATGCTCTTTTTCGATTTTGTTTAAAATCTTGCTTAGAATATTTGAATCGTTAAAGTTGATTTATATTTTCATAAAAGCTACAAGATTTTCATAAATTACTTATTTATCTCTCTCGATTGATTATGTTCAAATCTTTTGATATGTTATGATTAAATGCTTCCGTTTAAAACTCTACTATGAAAATTGATTTTATTTGTTCCTAAAAAAAATAGTAATTTAAATTGTTCTTATTTTATTTTAAATCGCATCCGCTTAAAACTTTTAATTCTCGATTTTAATTTATTGTTTTTTTTCAAAAAAATAAGTTTCGATATTCTAACACTTTTAAAAAAAATAACAATTTTCCGACCGTTATCCGACAGACCCGCGGAGCCGGGCCGTCACAAATTACACACCCCTTAAATATAGATCCGAAGGCGAAGCCAGTTGATGTGGGGTACTTCGGATCCTCTATTTTGGGAAGTCACACCTGGTCGAAAACCATGAAATCCGACCTTGGAGACATAATGCCGATCTCGAGTTCCCATTAGCCCAGTCCGATTTCCAGCAAAGAGGCTCAGGGTCGAATTTACTGTTGGGCCAACCTCAGATCCAGGTCCTTGGGCCGAGAAGTATGCCCATCAGAACAATAGTGGGAGATTTGAAATCAATCATCGGTACCATATGTAGAGAATATTTGAACCCCGACAGAGCTGATCCATCCCCCTGTCGACCAGCCTGCGGGTCAAGCTAGATCGAAAATTCCAAGTTCGAACCCCCAAAGGAAAATAGTATTCTAAAGTCTGTGGTTAGGGCCCCCACGGCTAATCCTTCTCGATCTCATACTAAATCCAATGTCCGATCTGAGCAACCACCCAGAGTGGTGCACGACTTAGAGGATTCCATGGTCGGAGAAAGCCAACCGAAAGGTGCGCAAAGTAAAGAAATCCGATTACCGTTGGATTATGGAGGCAGAATTGGAGAAAAGAGTACAAAAAAGAGTTGCTAACAAATTGGACAGAGAGGAAACAGTAATAGAAGTCCGGCATACTGCCACTACAGCTCGGCGTACAAAAATAATGCCAAATAGGGACACTATTCGAGAAAATATCCGCGATCGAGAGGTCGGATATAGCATCATGAGATTCTCGCCATTCCGTCGAGAGATTCGCGAGGCTAGGAACACTGAAACTGTACCTACAAGGATGCCTCGATATAATGGGCCAACTGATCCCGGAGAGCATATCAACAGTTTCATTAATGTAATGAACCGGTATGGACATTAGGAAGACTTTTGTTGCAAAATCATGGTCACCACGTTCGAAGGAATTACCCTCGATTGGTTTGGCAAGTTGCCGCCGAACTCCATCTTCTCTTTCGATGAGTTCTGCGATAAGTTGAAGCATCAATTCGCTAGCAAAGGAAACCCAGATTGAGGCCAAACCATCTAGGTACCATGAAACAGATGGAGGGTGAAATCTTGAGGCAATGGTTAGCAAGGTTCAGTATCGAACTTCTTAAAGTCGATACTCCGCGGATCGAATATCTATCCTCTTTGATGTTCGAATTAACAAAGAACACGTAGTTCGGAAATGCATTATGCAGGAAACAACCTAAATCTTTTGAGCGGATCATGAAAATAGCTGAGAAATATATGATTAAAAAGGAAATGAATAAGCTGAAAAATGCTCAAAACCCGAAGCTCCCCCTTAGAAAGAAACAGGATAGAACTCCTCTCCCTAAACCTGGCGATTTTGGAGGATCAAATAGGGGCTCAGTATGGCAAAGAATTAATGTCTACAAACCCAAATGCCGACCCAAAGATCTAATGTCTACGGTCCACCTCCCGATCCCAGTCAACCTCCTCGACCAGGAAAGGTTCATTTCACTGATTTAAATAACTCAAAAGGAAGAAATTCTAACGGTGTTAGAAGGGAATTTGATCCCCGAGGCTCAGAGAATTACTCAGGCAAGACCGGGAGCCTTGAACTATGATAAATATTACCGATACCACAGAGCTCGTGGACACAGTACTGAAAATTGTTATCAGTTGAAGGTGGAGATCGAAAAATTGATTGTGCAAGGAAAACTCAAGGAGTTTGTCAAAAGAGGAAACTATGACAGACGTTATAGGTCTAGGAGTCCACGAAAATTTACCACACAACAACGTGAAGCCCGAAATCAGATTGATGAGCAAGTAAATGGAGTGATCAACATGATTGCAGGTGGACCAGCGGGCGGAGATAGCAAAAATGCAAGGAAGAGAACTATGAGGTCGATCAAGACTGTTGTCTCGACCAAGAAGAATATTTTCTCATTGGAACCTCCGTCCATGGAGAATCAAGTTATAAGTTTCAGCGATGCAGATAGACCTGCAGATGTTACCTGAGATGTTAATGATGATGATCCGGATTTTTCTATGGTCCTAACTCTGAAGATCGCGAATTATGAGGTAAAGAGGGTCATAATCGATAACGGTAGCTCTCCAAATATTATCTCTTCCGAAGCCCTTGCTCGGATGAACCTCCAACAGCCACGTCTGGATCTGGTATCTACTCCACTGATCGGATTTGGTGGTTCTAAGATTGTTCTGCTGGGAACCCTCGTGATAAGCACAACTATTGGGAAGAAACCAAAGATCATATAACCAGGATGGTAAAATTTTTAGTAGTGGATACACCGTTCTCTTACAATGCCATATTGGGAAGACCTGCTTTAAACGCATTCAAGGTTGTTGTATCGACCTACCATCAAAAGGTGAAGTTCCCAACCGCAGACGGGGTTGGCGAAATGAGAAATGACCAATATATGGCATGGGAATGTTACAATTCTTCATTAGCTATGAAGCACAAGGTTGAGCCCAAACTACATATGACAAGAAGGATTATAGAATCGGAGTCGGAATCGCTTTCGTATTTGCTGATCCCCAACTGCGACAAATTGCAAGGAAAGAAGGGTAAAAATGTGGACATGAGCGTACAAGACACCGATCATAAAAAGGTCGTCCTAGTACCTGGATCACCAGAAAAAGTTACCAGGATTGGTACTGAGGCGAAGGGATGGAAACTTGCTCATTGAATTTTTACGGAAAAAATGTAGATGTCTTCGCTTGGAGCTCACATGATATTGTGGGAATCGACCCACGCGTAATCACGCACTCTCTGAACATAGATCCAATGTCATAACTCATTTTCGTGACATGTTGCATGTGTGTGAATGTGCATATATTATATTGGGCACTGCGTGCTTTGCATTCATTAATTGCTAGATAAAATTGTTTTATATGGTTTATGCCATAATTATGTGTTATATGACTTCATTTACATGTTCATGTGAGTTGTTAAACTCAAAGTGTTGATCGATATGTTTTTGGGGCTTTGTGAACCGAATTTGAAGCCCTAACGTCAGAAAAATCATAATTAATTCGTACGACCACGGAATCAGGTGATTCAAAAGGCTAACTTGCCTAATTTTTCATGATCTAGCTAATGGAAGAGGTTTTGAGTGTTATTGGTTCAGTAAAATATAACAAACGAGCCCAGAACAGAATTGAAAAGGTTAGGCAATCTAGAAGGGTCAAAATGGTCCTTTCTCATTTCCACTCACTTATCCTCTATAAGATTGTCTTCAACCTTAGTTCCAAATCATATAGAAACAGAGCAAAAACGTTCAGGTCTTCTTGGAGGGTTTCAAAGCATCAAAAAATTGTTAAGAAATCAAGAAAAAATCGGTTACGGTGTCGGCTTTGACCAATGTTGCTCCTTGTGTCTTCGTCTTCAATTTGCACCGATTATTTTCTCTTGTAAGTGATGTTGTTAACTTCTAAGATTCATCCATGTTTATGGATAATTAAGATTAATTCATGGGTTGGTTATATACCTGTTATAAATTGTTCTAGCTTGGTACTGTGTAGAAGTTATGGCTATAATTGTGAGTTTTCCCATAGATGTATTATAGGTATAGGCTGATTTTATTAGGACTTTATGGTTGTGTTTTAGGAATATTTAGTAGGATCTATTGTGACAAATTGAGCTTCCTTGACATATAAAATAATGGTGAAATTGTAGGACTAGTTTTAATTGACTAGTTTTATAAAATTGTGCACATATCATAGTTATATGTACATGGAATATTAACTTGTCATTGCTGGAAATTAGTGTTCAATTTCTTGATGTTATTGGATGGCTTATTGTTTTATAGAACGTACATAAGAGATATTGTTATTTGGTGAAGTATTGATTATTGATATAATTAGGCATATGGAATTAATCCATGTACTTTACCTTGGATGAATTTGGTTATATAATTTATTGATACATCATATGGAAACCATGGTTTTATTTGTGCATACTCGAGGTGATGGTTTCTTTGTGGAGCCTAACCGACCCTTGATCGTTGGCCACGATTCAAGGCATACGGCATTGGAACCCCTGCTATCAAAGGGAACCTTTGCGATCCATTTATGGATTACATGATATGTTGATACCGGTATATTCTTGGACTTCTTTGTGTGATCGTTTATTTCGACATACGGCTATATATTAGACATGAATATGAGATGGACATGATTCAAGGCATCGAGTAAAGCTTCATCGATAACGTATCCTAATTTCATGTTATATGCTTTCCAACGTGCCCATACATATATGACTTGTTACTTGACTTGTATATGACTTGATTTTTGATATATGGAGTTTGGAACAATTTTTATAATTGTATAACTCTCCCACATGCATGAATCACGACATCACTTACTAAGTCTTTCGACTTACCCCGTTTACTTTATTTTCCTTAGATCACAGTACCACCGGCGGTAGGCCCGAGTGAGGACCGGGGATCAACATCGAGTAGCCTGGGGTAGGTTGTTGTACATAGTTTGGTAAGGTAGTTGTATATCGCGGTGAGGCATTTTTATACATGTACGGATTATTTAGATCCTTTGAGTCTCTTTTGTTCATTTTGTACTTATGGCTATCTTGGTTGTAACACAGTATTACCCACATAGTTTGTACCGTTTCAGTTGAGGAGATGACAATTATTTGCTACAGGGTTTGTTTATATGGTTGCTACAATATTGTGGTTTATTTATATACTTGTGTTGGTGCCACAATTGGTGGTTTGATTAATTGTACAGGTTATGTATTTTTGTTATGCCATATTAAAGTAGTAAAATCGCCCGAATACTTTGTATAACTAATAGTTTGGCGGAATTTTAATATCCGTCCCTTTATTACTTGCTATGTTATATATTTAACAAAGGAATTATATGTCACGAGATATGGTTTTGTTGATAAAATGACATGTACTTGATATGATATGCTTGACATGCACGTCACTTTCCCGTGCTCGAGACCTACCCGGGACGGGGGTGTGACAGTTGGTATCAGAGCGCGTTAGCTATAAGCCGGGATAGGTTCCTTGGATGTATGTATGTGTTGACCATGTTTCTATAGTAACATATAGTGTTACGTGTAGGTACTTTGGGGTTTGTGACTGTCGATTCTGATTCAGGATGAGCGCCGAGAGTAACACATCTCACAAATAGGGAAATGAACCTGCAGGAATTGAGCATAGTGCTTCTTCTGATCATGTTCCCTTGGCTAAAGAGCAGGAGATGAGTGAGATACATTAAAAACTTGAGTATATTATGACCACGTTAGCTCCACTACAGCAGCGTACTCACCAGGCAGTACCAGCTGCGGGACCCCCAATTGAGGTTGTATCGTCTCCTCCGGTTGTTAGTACTTCTTCTGATAAGCAGGGAAAATCTTTAGAAAAGTTTATGAAACTGAACCCACCGAGATTTGATGGCCAGCCAGATGTGGATAAGGCAGAAGAGTTGCTAGAGAGCATTACTCATATTTTTGTTGCCTTAGGCTTAGAGGATTCTTGGAGGGTTGTTTTTGCAGCATTCATGTTTACAGGGGCTGCCAGGAAATTGTGGAGGTTAGTTGAGGAAACTTGGGCTACTAAGCATCAACAATTGACATGGGATATGTTAAGACGAGAGTTTCGAGCATAATATGTTCCTTCCATTGTTCGTAAACAGCGGGAGAGAGATTTCTTGAACCTGATACAGGGGGATTGCACTGTGTCAGAGTATGAGGCCAAATTCACCGAGTTGGCCGCCTTTAACAAGCATTTGATAGAGACTGAAGATATGAAGATTGACAGGTTCATCACAGGTCTAAATGATGACTACAGTGACAAGTTGGAAGCCCTAGATTTTGATAATTACCATCAGGTCGTGGACAGGGCCTTGAGGTTGGAGCAGGGCCCAGAGTGGGAAAAAGTCATGGAGAGGAGGCAGGTACAGGGGAAAGGGCAAGGACTTTGGTAGATAGAGTCAGTTTTCACAGCCATCTAAATCAGTTGCAGCTAGCACAGTTGGTCCAAACCCACCTCAGACTGGTACAAGCACAGGTTCAGTGTGTAGACATTGTGGTAGGACCGAGCACACAGAGGATACATGTCGTCGTAAGCTTGGCCAGTGTTTTGTTTGTGGTGAGATGCGAAATTTTTTGTCAGATTGTCCTAAGGCAAAGAACAAAGGTCAGGTATCAGGAATGAAGAGGGACAATGTAGGGCGTCCCAAGGTTCAGGGAAAGGTGTTTTCCCTAGGACAGCAGGAGGCGAAAAATTTGACCTCGGTCATTACAGGTACACTAGTCGTTTCGAACTATCATTCTAGAGTACTTATAGACCCAGGATCATCCCATTCATATGTGGCATCACATTTTGCACAACATTTGCATTCACAACCTTCTTATCTGCCATATGTGCTAGAGGTGTCCACCCCGTTGGGTGAGATGTTTGTGCCTAGGGTGGTATATTATGCATGTGATGTTATAGTAGAGGGTCATACTTTACCTGCTGATATGATAGAGTTACCACTACATGAGTTCGATTTCTTGCTTGGTATGGATTGGCTTGGTGCTTATCATGCCCAGGTCGATTGTTTTAACAAGATTGTGTCATTGCATGTGCCTGGCCTAGATACTTTACATGTCACTGGGGACAAGGGGAAACCTACCTTGCATATTTTATCTGCGATACGAGCTACCAAGTTGATTAATCGGGGTTGCGAGGGGTTTCTGGCATTTGTGTCTAGGACTGATAGGGGTGAGATTACACTATAAGATGTACATGTTGTGTGTGATTATCCTGATTTATTCCCTGAGGATTTCTCTTTTCCTCCTGAGAGGGAGATAGAGTTCTGTATTGATGTTATACCAGATACTGCACCGATTTCTATACAACCGTACAGGATAGCACCAGCTATTATGCAGGAATTGAAAATACATTTACAAGAGCTATTGGAAAAGGAGTTTATCAGATCGAGTGTATCACCGTGGGGTGCATCAGTATTGTTTGTAAAGAAGAAGGATGGGTCATGGCGTATGTGTATAGATTACAGACTGCTGAACCGAGTGACAGTGAAGAACAAGTACCCGTTACCATTAATTGAAGATTTGTTTGATTAGCTTCATGGGGCTAAAGTGTTCTCAAAGTTGGATCTTCGAAGTGGGTATCACTAGTTGAGGGTTCGAGACTCAGACATCCAGAAGACAGCTTTCAGGACTAGATATGGACACTACGAGTTTATGGTTATGCCATTTGGGCTAACCAATGCTCCAGCTGTTTTTATGGATTTGATGAACCGGGTTTTCAAACCCTACCTTGATAGTTTTGTTGTGGTGTTCATTGATGATATTTTGGTGTATTCCAAGACTAGGCTGATCACGAGCAGCATTTGAGGGTTGTATTATCCACCTTGCGAGACAGGAAGTTGTATGTCAAGTTTAACAAATGCGCTTTCTGGTTGGAGCACATTTCTTTTCTTGACCATGTGATATCTAGTGCAGGAGTGACTGTTGATCCTTCTAAGATTGAGGCGATAGTGGATTGGAAACAACCGAGCAGTATTAGAGAGGTAAGAAGTTTTCTGGGCTTGGCAGGTAATTATCGGCGATTTGTACCAGGTTTCTCTAGAATTGCTGATCCGTTATCTAGTTTGACCCGAAAAGGTGTTCCTTTTGTTTGGAATGATCGTTGCGAGCATAGTTTCCAGACTCTGAAGGAGAAATTAGTTACTGCTCCAGTTTTATCTTTACCATAGGGATCAGAAAACTTTGTTATATATAGTGATGCCTCAAAAGAGGTTTTGGGTTGTGTATTAATGCAGAACGGCAGAGTGATAGCATATGCCTCGAGAAAACTTAACCCACACGAACATAACTACCCCACACATGACTTAGAGTTGGCTGCGCTTGCACAAGTGGAAACATTATTTGTACGGGGCCAAGTTCGAGATTTACATGGACCACAAAAGTTTGAAATATTTGTTTTCTCAAAAAGATCTTAACATGCGACAACGTCGATGGATGGAGTTCTTGAAGAATTATGACTGCACGATATTGTATCATCCTGGGAAGGCGAACGTAGTAGCTGATGCCTTGAGTAGGAAGGCAACCATTTCTAGCATCATGGCACGAGAATGGAGGCTTGTTGAGAGTGCAGCCAGATGGGATTTCACTACTATCAGACATGGGTTTATATGTGCAAGTATTCAGATTCAACCCAGGATGTTACAGGATATTAGAGATGGACAGGCACAAGATTTGAAATTTCAAGAGATTATTAAGACCTTAGGGAATAGCCAGGAGTCCGATTTCCGAGTACATGAGGATGGTATTCTTCGATTTCGTGGTAGACTATGTGTTCCTTCTGTTGATGAGTTGAGACAGAAACTATTGGAGGAGGCACACCGATCTCGGTACACCATTCACCCATGTAGTACCAAGATGTACCGGGACTTGAGACAACATTATTGGTGGCATGGATTGAAGAAGGATGTGGCAGAGTTTGTTGCCCACTGTTTGACTTGTCAGCAGGTGAAGGCAGAGCATCGAAAACATCCGGGATTGCTTCAGCCATTGAGTATTCCAGAGTGGAAGTGGGACAACATCACTATGGATTTTGTTATAGGTTTACCACGTACGAGTCAATGACATGATGCAGTATGGGTTATAGTGGATCGATGACCAAGTCGGCCCATTTTCTTGCCTACAGTATGACTTATACACCGACTCAATAAGCTACATTATATGTGAATGAGGTTGTGAGATTACATGGAATTCCAATTAGCATTGTGTCAGATAGGGATCCAAGGTTCACTTCACATTTTTGGCGCGCTGTTAAGGATGCTATGGGGACGCGACTTGATTTCAGCACATCTTTTCATCCCCAGACCGATGGGCAGTCCGAGCGCACCATACAAATTTTAGAGGATATGTGTAGGGCTTGTGTCCAAGACTTCCGAGGGAGTTGGGACAAGCATTTAGTACTTGCAGAGTTTGCCTATAACAATAGTTTTCAGTCTAGTATCGGTATGGCTCCATTTGAGGCTTTGTATGGGAGACCCTGTAGATCACCATTATGTTGGATGGACGTCGGAGAGGCTTAGGTATATGGAACTGATTTGGTTCAGCAGTCGGTTGAGAGGGTGAGATTGATTAGACAGAGGCTTCTTACAGCACAGAGTCGTCACAAGAGTTATGCTGATCACCGTCGTCGAGAACTTGAATTCCGGGTAGGAAATTTTGTATTTCTGAAGATATCACCAAACCGTGGGATCAAGAGGTTTGGGAAGAAAGGTAAGTTGACTCCGAGATTCATAGGCCCTTTTGAGATACTTGAGAGAGTCAGCTCGTTGGCTTACCGGTTGGCTCTACCACCATCAATCACTGGAGTACATGATGTTTTCCATGTTTCTATGTTGCGGAAGTATATATCTAATCCGTCACATGTCTTGAACTATGATCTACTTGAGGTTCAACCCGATGTATCATATGTTGAGCATCCAGGTCGAATTCTTGACACGAAAGAATGAGTACTGCGGTCTAAGGTCATTCCTCTCGTGAAGGTTCTTTGGAGAGATCATGGAATAGAGGAAGCTACATGGGAAACAGAAGCCGACATGAGATGGAATTACCCCCATTTGTTCGACGATCATGGTATGAATTTAGAGGATTAAATTCCTATAAGGAGGGTAGGATGTCATAACCCGTTTTCGTGACATGTTGCATGTGTGTGAATGTGCATATATTATATTGGGCACTGCGTGCTTTGCATTCGTTAATTGCTAGATAATATTGTTTTATATGGTTTATGCCATAACTATGTGTTATATGACTTCATTTATATGTTCATGTGAGTTGTTAAACTCAAAGTGTTGATCGATAAGTTTTCGGGGCTTTGTTAACCGAATTTGAAGCCCTAACTTCAGAAAAATCATAATTAATTCATACGACCTCGGAATCAGGTGATTCAAAAGACTAACTTGCCTAATTTTTCATGATATAGCTAATGGAAGAGGTTTTGAGTGTTTTTGGTTCAGTAAAATATAACAAACGAGCCCTGAACAGAATTGAAAAGGCTAGGCAATCTAGAAGGGTCAAAATGGTCCTTTCTCATTTCCACTCACTTATCCTCTATAAGATTGTCTTCAACCATAGTTCCAAATCATATAGAAACAGAGCAAAAACGTTCAGGTCTTCTTGGAGGGTTTCAAAGCATCGAAGCAATTGTTAAGAAATCAAGAAAAAATCGGTTACGGTGTCGGCTTTGACCAAAGTTGCTCCTTGTGTCTTCGTCTTCAATTTGCCCCGATTATTTTCTCTTGTAAGTGATGTTGTTAACTTCTAAGATTCATCCATGTTTATGGATAATTAAGATTAATTCATGGGGTGGTTATATACCTGTTATAAATTGTTCTAGCTTGGTACTTTGTAGAAGTTATGACTATAATTGTGAGTTTTCCCATAGATGTATTATAGGTATGGGCTGATTTTATAAGGACTTTATGGTTGTGTTTAAGGAATATTTAGTAGGATCTATTGTGACAAATTGAGCTTCCTTGACATATAAAATAATGGTGAAATTGTAGGACTAGTTTTAATTGACTAGTTATATGAAATTGTGCACATATCATAGTTATATGTACATGGAACATTAACTTGTCATTGCTGGAAATTAGTGTTCAATTTCTTGATGTTATTGGATGGCTTATTGCTATATAGAACAATAACTTGTACATAAGAGTTATTGTTATTTGGTGAAGTATTGATTATTGATATAATTAGGCATATGGAATTAATCCATGTACTTTACCTTGGATGAATTTGGTTATATAATTCATTGATACATCATATGGAAACCATGATTTTATTTGTGCATACTCGAGGTGATGGTTTCTTTGTGGAGCCTAACCGACCCTTGATCTTTGGCCACGATTCAAGGCATACGGCATTGGAACCCCTGCTAGCAAAGGGAACCTTTGCGATCCATTTATGGATTACATGATATGTTGATACCGGTATATTCTTGGACTTCTTTGTGTGATCGTTTATTTCGACACACGGCTATATATTCGACATGAATATGAGATGGACATGATTCAAGGCATCGAGTAAAGCTTCATCGATAACGTATCCTAATTTCATGTTTTATTCTTTCCAACGTGCCCATACATATATGGCTTGTTACATGACTTGTATATGACTTGATTTTTTATATATGGAGTTATAAATGTTATTTTGGATCAATTGTTATAATTGTATAACTCTCCCACATGCATGAATCACGACATCACTTACTAAGTCTTTCGACTTACCCCGTTTACTTTGTTTTCCTTTAAATCACAGTACCACCGGCGGTAGGCCTGAGTGAGGAACGGGGATCAACATCGAGTAGCCTTGGGTAGGTTGTTGTACATAGTTTGGTAAGGTAGTTGTATATCGCGGTGAAGCATTTTTTGTACATGTACGGATCATTTAGATCCTTTGAGTCTCTTTTGTTGTATATTTTGTAGCTCATAGCCTCACTCTTGTATTTTGTACTTATGGCTATCTTGGTTGTAACACAGTATTAGCCACATAGTTTGTACCGTTTCAGTTGAGGAGATGACAATTATTTGCTACAGGGTTTGTTTATATGGTTGCTACAATATTGTGGTTTATTTATATACTTGTGTTGGTGCCACAAATTGTGGTTTGATTAATTGTACAGGTTATGTATTTTTGTTATGCCATATTAAAGTAGTAAAATCGCCCGATTACTTTGTATAACTAATAGCTCGGCGGAATATTAATATCCGTCCCTTTATTACTTGCTATGTTATATATTTAACAAAGGAATTATATGTCACGAGATATGGTTTTGTTGATAAAATGACATGTACTTGATATGATATGCTTGACATGCACGTCACTTTCCCGTGCTCGGGACCTACCCGGGACGGGGGTGTGACATCCAAAGGCCAAACCGGTAAGGCAAAAGAAACGTAATCATGGACGTGAAAAGGACAAGATCATTAATGTTGAGGTTGATCGATTACTGGCGGCCGGTCAGATAAAGGAAATCAAATTTACCGAGTGGTTGTGCAACGTAGTCTTGGTTTCCAAAAGGGGACAAGATCGATAATAAGTGGAGAATGTGTAACGACTTCACTGATTTGAACAAACTATGCCTGAGAGACCCTTACCCATTGCCCCGGATTGATATGTTGGTGGATTCCACTGCTGGATTTGTCTTCTTCAGCATGATGGATGCTTTCCAAGGATTCTATCAAATTTTTATGAATGAAAGGGATCAAGACAAGACTGCATTCATTACCGAGCGCGGAGTTTATTGTTTCATCGTCATGCCGTTTGGGTTGAGAAATGCTAGCGCGACCTATCAAAGGTTAGTGAACATGATGTTCAAGGAATTGATAGGAGAAATAATGGAAGTGTATGTGGATGACATGCTCGTGAAGAGCATGACAGAAGAAGACCACATCAAGTATTTTGATAGATGCTTCCGAATTTTGAGGAAGTATGGTAAGAAGTTGAACCCAGGGAAGTGTACTTTCGGAGTCAAATCCGGAAAATTCCTAGGATATCTTGTTCACGAACGTGGAATTGAGGCGATTCCGGAGAAAATCCGAGCTATCATTGAGCTCAAACCACCAAGAAAGCTTTCAGATGTCCAAAGCTTGGTAGGAAAAATCATCTCCATGAACAGGTTCATCTCTCGATCAGCGGATAAAATTTTGCCTTTCTTTAAGCTGCTGCGAAAGTCGAAGGATTTTGAATGGAGCGCTGAATGCGACAAAGCTTTTGAAGATCTCAAGGCTTATTTGACTTCACCACCGATGTTGGCTAAGCCCTCCCATGGTGAACCCTTATATCTTTACATAGCGGTTTCGGAGGAGGCTATTAGTTCAGTTCTGGTGAAAGTAGAAAAATCCGAGCACAAGCCAGTCTACTATTTAAGCAAATTATTACAAGGCGCGGAAAAGAATTACATGGAGATTGAAAAGTTCACACTTGCTTTAGTAGTGGCTACTCGGAGATTGAGACATTACTTCCAAACTTACAAAATTAATGTTTTGACTAACCAACCCTTGAGACAGGTCTTATCTAAACCAGAAGCTTCGGGAAGATTGATAAAGTGGGTTGTGGAGCTCGGACAATTTGAAATCGAATATCAACCAAGAACGGCAGTCAAGGCTCAAGTCTTAGCGGATTTTATCGTTGAATTCACCGAAGCAGAAATTCCAAACTAAGAGAGCTCAACTGAGATGAATTCGATCCAAGAAATCAAGGAACCAATTTGGTTAATGCATGTGGACGGATCCCCAAACAAAGAAGGAGGTGGAGCAGGAATTCATTTTCAAGGTCCTAATGGAGTAGACTTGAGCTATGCCATCACCTTGGACTTCGTTATCACACCAACGAAGCAGAATACGAAGCTCTAATTGCGGGATTGGAGATGGCTCTGAAAGCAAAGGTAAAATCACATACTGTACTTACGGATTCTGAACTTGTACATAGGCAGGTGAAAGGCATTTATGAGGCTAAGGAGTTCAACATGATAAAAATACTTGAGCAAAGTGAAGAATCTGATCTCCGGATTCGAAAAATCCGAGATCCAACCAATCCCAAGGGAAGAAAATCTATGGGCTGATTTATTATCAAAATTCACGGGAACAGTTCATGGGAAAAAGGAAAGAGTCATCACTTGGCTAATTTTCTAACGCACATTGATCTAGACGCGACCCCTAGCATCGACATTATGGAAATCGATGAACAAAAGCCCTCTTGGGTTGACCATTTCCTCAATTATCTGAAAGAGGGAAAGCTCCCAGAAGACGTAAATGAAGCCCGGAGGCTCAAATATCGAGCTCCATTATTCGCCTTAGTGGACGATCAACTCTATAAGAGATCCTCCTCAGGAATTCTACTGAAATGTATTTCGAAAGATCAATATAATATTATTTTGAAGGAGGTCCACGAAGGAGAAGCTAGGAATCATTGTGGAGCTCGGGCGCTGGCTCTTAAATGTTCAAGGGCCGGGTATTATTGTCCTACTCTTATTTCAGACTCGGTTGATTATGTGAAGAGTTGTCACCACTGTCAAATTCACTCGAATTTGATCTACCAACCAGCTGAACAGATGCATTCTATTCCTATTTGTTGGCCCTTCTATAAATGGGGCATTGATATCGTCGGTCCTTTTCCGACTGCCAGGGCGAAAAAAAATTATGTATTAGTCGCCGTAGAATATTTCAACAAGTGGGTCGAATGTATTGCGTTAACAAAGATGACTCAGTTTCAAGTTATAAATTTCCTATGGAAGAATATTATCTGCAGGTTCGAAATTCCCAGAGTTTTGATCTTCGACAACGGAACTCAATTTGCGGGTAAGAGAGTCTTGGAATGGTGTGAGAAGTTAGGAATACAGCAGAACTTTACCTCCATTGGGCACCCCCAAGCAAATGGACAAACAGAGGTCGTAAATAGAGAGATCTTCCGATCCCTAGAGAAGCGCTTAGCGGATGCCAAGGGAAAATGGCTCGATGAACTCCCAGGAGTCGTTTGGGCTAATAGAACGACCGTGAAAGCTGCAACAGGACAAACCCCATTTAGTCTGGTTTACGGATCTGAGGCGCTATTATTCCGGTTGAAACTCTTATACCATCTCCTAGAGTAGTTCTACAATCTGGAAGACAATCAGTCATTGAGGGAAATGGAGGTTGATCATGCAGATAGTAAAAGGGATCAGGCAAAATTGAAAATTCAAGCTGCCAAGTCCAACATGGAGAAGGCATATAATCAGAGAGTTCGAATCCGAATCTTCAAGGATGGAGATCTAGTGCTCAAGAAAGTGGAAGTCTCAAAACATGTTGGAAAACTTCAACCTAATTGGGATGGCCCATATGTTGTTTTGGAGGTCGGAAAGAAAGGTTCGTATAAAATTTCTCACCCCAATGGTGAAGTTTTGCCTCGATCTTGGAATGCTGTGAATCTGAGAAAATACTATGGAAAATGAAATCTCACCGGAAGAGTCTAATATCGCTGTTACTATTTCTTTTTTGTAATCCGTTTGTACTTTGTTCTACTACTATCGAAGAATGTTCAGTTCAATCAATTCAATGAAATTTTGCTATTATGGAGATATTTGTTCAACTCATTTGCAATCTTATGCTATTATTATCTGCTCGTGATCGACTTCATCCAAAAGAAAAAAAATAGTGTGAAAGTTGTTGCTATGACCCTCGAAGAAGAATTGACTAAGGGTGAAAGCCGATGCTATGCCCCTTAGATCAAGAAAATGGGTGAAAGTTATTGCTACGACCCTCGAAAAAAATTGACTAAGGGTGAAAGCCGTTGCTATGCCCCTTAGATCAAAAAATGAAATGGGTGAAAGCTGTTGCTATGACCCTCGAAAAAGAAAATTGACTAAGGGTGAAAGTCGTTGCTATGCCCCTTAGATCAAAAAATTAAATGGGTAGAAGTTGTTGCTACGACCCTCAAAAAAGAAAATTGACTAAGGGTGAAAGCCATTGCTATGCCCCTTAGATCAAAAATTGAAAATGGGTGAAAGTTGTTGCTACGACCCTTGAAGAAAAATTGACTAAGGGTGAAAGCCGTTGCTATACCCCTTAGATCAAAAAATAGGGTGAAAGTTGTTGCTATGACCCTCGAAAAAGAGTGACCAAGGGTGAAATCCATTGCTATGCCTCTTAGATCAAAGAAATGGGTGAAAGATGTTGCTATGACCCTCGAAAAAGAAAATCGACTAAGGGCGAAAGTCGTTGCTATGCCCCTTAGATCAAAAATCAAAAATGGGTGAAAGTTATTGCTATGACCCTCAAGAAGAAAATTGACTAAGGGTGAAAGCCGTTGCTATGCCCCTTAGATAAAAAAAATCGAAAATGGGTGAAAGTTGTTGCTATGACCCTCGAAGAAGAAAATTGTTGGATGAAGATGAAGATCAGAACACAAGTAATTTAAAGTTTGAAGGGAGGTTTTGATGATTTCCAAAACATCATAACCAGCTAAGTTAGGAAAGCAGTTAAAAACCCTTAGAAGAATTTTGATTGAAGTTAAAGTATTATCAGACAAGTCAAAATTCAAGATGGTCCAGAAGACTACTGATCTGCTGTTGAAGAAAGAAATCAGACTGGTGAAGATCAGCCGACTCAAATCAGATTTGTTCAAGTTTGGGATCAGCTCTGTTCATCATCAGACTCGTGTTCTCATCAGCCTAGTGGAAAGGATCAAAAAGTCTCTCCAACGGTAATAAATGCACTTGGAGTAATAAATCTGAAGTCCGAGGGTATTAAAGACAAATGATTGAAGAAAAACCTCGTATCAGCTAGGTGCATTAAATGCTATCTGACAGAAAGTACTGTTTGCAGTACTGTCACTGTGCAGAGAGCCATTCGCAGAAATTAACACCAGTACCCGAGAAATTTAAATTGTGTCTCTCTTCAACGGACATTTTTCAAATCCTAGAGTATAAATAGTTCATGAGACGAAGAGAAGAAAAAACAACACAATCTCTGAGAGAAATCCGAAGCAAAATCTTTAAGTCTCAAGAACAGCTCACTCATCATCTTTGTCATTTGTTGACACAAGCAGAAGTTGAAGATCAAAGATAAACATAATTTTCTGAGTGAAAAACTGTTAGTGTTGGAAGATCTAAGTGACTTGGAAGAGTGAACTAAAGGATCTAAATCCATATAACCACTATAAAAATTCTGTGTGTTTTTACTCTGCAGTTTTACTTGCATATTTTCAAGATTGCATAGAAACACTTTACCAGAACTGTTGAAAGATTCTGTGAAATGAACTTTATAAAATTGGGGATAAATATTTCAAACTGTTAAGAGTTTACTATTGAAAAACACTTGATAAAAATCCGCTGCAAGTACTCTGTTTTTAAAAGTTGATTTTACTGAAATCAGCTAAGTAGTTTAAAGAGAAGTGGTTAACTGTCATGTTCAAAGATTTGTTCACTGATCAGCCTAGTCAGCTTGCTGATCTCAAAAGCTTAGTCTGCTGACAGTCGATTGAAAACTTTTTAAAAGTATAAAAATTTTAAGAGGTCTATTCACCCCCCCCCCCCTCTAGACCTCATCTGACCACTTGGGACCAACAAGTGGTATTGGAGCAGGTGGTTCATTAGAAACAGCTGCCTGATCAACGAGCTTGATCCGAGTGTTTTTCAATGGTTTTCAAACTTTTTCAAAAGAGCATATTTTTGAAAAATCAAAAACTTTTTGAAAATGGATTGTATCAGCCATGTTCCCCACATAGCTGGTATGAGCTTCGAAGACTGGAAGATCAGAATGGAGATCTTCTTAGCTGCTTACAATGATAACATGTACACATGTATCATAAAAGGTCCATTCAAATTCACCAAGACTATAAAGGTTGATGAAGTAGACATAGTGGTGGAAAAAGATCTAAATGAGATGATAGCTGAAGAAATTAAGCTGTACAATCTGGACAAAGTTGGCCGTTTCATCATGACCAAAGCCCTGGACAATGATAGATTTGATAAAGTCAAGCATTGCAAGACTGCCAAAGAGATGTGGGATAAGGTTCGTGACATGAGCGAAGGAAACGACGCCATCAAAGAGCATCAACTGAGTGTTGCTCTGGAAAAGCTGGACAACTTCAAGATGAAGTCTGCGGAAACCATTGACCAGATCAATACAAGGTTTACACGGACATTGAATGAAGTTCTCAAGCTTGGAAATATCTTCACAGATAAGGAGATAACCGTCAGAGTGTTGAAGGCTCTACCTCCGAAATTCAACATGAAGGTAACAGCCATGGAAGAGTCAAGAGACTGAGCTGTTCTCAGTACTCAAGGCGTATGAGTATAAACTGCCTCGAATGGGTGTTGAAGAAACCTCCACTTCAAGTCCCACAGCTGCCCTGGTTGCTGCTGAAAATTCGAGAAGACCAGCATACAAAAGCAAAGATGTGGACTCATCTGATGAAGCCACAATACTCACCAAAAAAGGAGTACACAGCTGGAGACGTTGCATTGCTGATGAACAACTTCAAGAAGTTCTACAAAAGAAAGATGAAGAACAAATACAACAATGCTTCTACTTCTAACCCTACCTCTTCTTCTCTAGATAAGGATTCTTATAAATCCAAACTAATGTGCTATAACTGCAGGAAATTGGGTCATTTCATCAAAGACTGTCCATATCCTAAGGCTGAGAAGTACACAGAGATAGAAAAGAGAATCAGAAAGGAAAGAAAGCATCAGAAAAGCAAAGTGCTGTTAGCAGAAGCGGAGAAGCTGGCTGCTATCTACTCATCTGCTTCAGATTGAGACACTTCTGATGATGAGTCTACTGAAGAAGAGAGTCCTGCACTCATCTGCCTGATGGACAAGGAATCTGATAACTCTGAGGATGATGAGGTAACTCCTCTTGAAAATGAATTATTCAATTCATTTGAGAAAATGGTAGTTAATAATACAAGTATTGTTGATGCATTTGCTAAGCTTAAGGAAGAGATGATATTGCTAAGAGAGCAAAACAGTTCACTGAAACTTAAGGCTGAAAAGCCAAAAGAATCAGCTGAATATAAACTGCTTGAGCAAGAGAATGAATCTATGAAAGCTGAATGTGAAGTATATAAGGGTAAAATCATGGAACTTGAAAAGATAATTGAGTCTCTTGAAAAATCATTTGTTGCATCCACTCATATTTCTAGTAAACAGAAGAAACCTTTAGAACAGGATAAGTTATAACTGAACCATACTGAAAAATTTATATCAGCTGACAACAGTAAGGTTATCTTGTATGTTCAGACTACTAAACCTGCTTCACCTGAGAAAGAATTAAAGGAGAAGAAAGCTCATAAGGCTAAAAAGAGCAAAGAGCCTAGTGTAGGAAAACAGACTGGTAAGGCTAGACATCAGAGTCCTAAGAAGTCTGCTAATAAGCCTAAAACCCATTAGACTAGTGGTAAAACTAAGTCGTCTGTTAATGAGCAAGCACCTAGTAAGCCAAAGAAGCATAAGAACAAGAAAAATCAAAATGCTTGGTATGGAAATGAGTCATATTATGTGTAACATGCTGCATATCCTCCTATACATCATGCACCTCAATTTCCAACTTACTATGCACCATATCCTGCTCATCCAATGCATGCATACCCTGCATATCATGCATCTTATTCTGCTTTTGAGCATCATCCTTATCATACTGATTATCAACATAACAGATCTGATGGATATGATGAATATATACCTGCTCATGCTCCTGTTAAAACTCAAAAGCCTAAGAAGCCTAAAACCTCAACATCTTGGGTTGTCAAAGGTGGGACTAATCCTTCAGGACCCTCTCAATAAGGGTACCTAAAACAATTTTTATTTTGTTTTGTAGGTTAGGATTAGGAGTAGGAGTAAAGTAGAGAAAATCTGGTACTTGGACTGTGGCTGTTCAAGACACATGTGTGGAAACATACATGAGCTGACTGCTGCTGTTACTGTGGATGGTCCCAAAGTAACTTTTGGAGACAGCAAGGAAGGCAAGATTGTAGCAAGTGGAAGATTAATCAAAGGTAACATTGAGATATCTGACGTCTCTTATGTTAAAGGCCTTAAATACAATTTGCTGAGCACAAGTCAATTTTGTGACAAGGGATTTTCAGTCATCTTCTTATTAGATAAGTGCCATATTGAACAGATTGGTACAAAGAAGGTCATCTTATCTAGAAGACGACAACGAAATGTCTACACAGTGGACTGGAATTCTGTTGACAAGAGTTCCAATATTTGTTTGGTGGCTTCAACACTAAGTGAAGTCAGTTGGCTGTGGCACAAAAGAATGAATCATGTGAATTTCAAGACCATAAACAGACTTATGAAGAATGATCTGGTAGAAGGAATTCCAAAGACAGTCATGAGCAAAGACAAGCTTTGTGACGCCTGTCAGAAGGGTAAACAAATCAAGTCATCTTTCAAAAGCAAGAAGTACCAATCATATGGAAGGATTTTGGAGCTACTACATATGGACTTATTTGGACCAATTGATCCAATCAGCAATGGTGGAAGGAAATACTGCCTAGCTGTTGTGGATAACTATTCAAGATACACTTGGGTAATTTTCATGAAGATGAAAAGTGAAACCAAAGAGCATCTTACAAATCTGATGGAACTGATCCAGAATGAGAAGAGTATGAAGATATTGAAGATCAGATCAGATAGAGGGACTGAATTTACAAACTCAACTGTTGAAGAGTATTGCAATGTCAGAGGAATCAGCCATGAGTACTCTGCTGCCAGAACCCCTCAACAAAATGGAGTTGTTGAAAGGAGAAACAGAACTCTAAAAGAAGCTACCAGAACTATGATAGCTGAAGCAAAGCTGCCTCAAAGATTCTGGGGCAGAAGCCACAAATACAGCATGCTTTACCCAAAACATATGCATGATCAACAAGCACCAAAACAAGACTCCATATGAAGTTTGGAACAACAGGAAGCCAAACATTCATTACTTTCGGATTTTTGGTTGTAAATGCTTTGTTTTAGATAATGGAAAAAATCACCTTAATGCCTTTGCAGAAAAGGCTGATGAAGCTGTTTTTGTAGGATACTCTACAGTCAGTAAAACTTATAGAGTCTTTAACAAAAGAACTTTACTTGTAGAAGAATCTATTCATGTAGTATTTGATGAACCAAATCAATCTTCTGAGAAGAATCAAAATACTGATCAAAATTTGTCTACTGATTTTCAGAAATTGAGTGTTGAAACAAATGAAGAGTATAAACCCATCATACTACCTGATCTCAACTCAGCTGCTAACTCAAGTGCTGTTCAAAATCACACTGCTGATTGTCTATTAGAAGAGTTACAAATAACTGACAGACCAAAGACTGTTCAACAGACACTACTGGAACTCCAACAGTAGTGTTGCAAAATCAAAACAGAGGACAACATTCAGATTTGCAACCTGATCTCAGATGACTCAAGAATCACCCACCAGAGCTGGTGATTGGTGATCCTTTGGATAGAGTAAAGACAAGGAGAGCTGCTGCAAATGATGCCATGTTTGTCAGCTTCCTATCTCAAATAGAGCCTAAACAGATTGAAGAAGTTCTTAGTGATTCAAATTGGATTGAAGCTATGCAAGAAGAGTTGAATCAATTTGAAAGGAATGAAGTCTGGTACTTAGTTCCTAGACCAAGTCATCAAAGGGTAATTGGCACTAAATGGGTATTCAGGAATAAAATGAATGAAGATGGTATTGTCACAAAAAATAAAGCAAGATTAGTGGCCAAGGGTTACTGCTAAGAAGAAGGCATTGACTTTGATAAAACCTTTTCACCAGTAACAAGATTAGAGGTAATCAGACTGTTTCTCGCCTATGCTGCTCATAAAAATTTCACAGTCTATCAAATGGATGTGAAATCAGCTTTTCTCAATAGAGAATTGCAAGAAGAAGTTTATGTTGAACAACCACCTGGATTTGAAGCTTACAAAGAAGAAGACAAGGTGTATCATCTGAAGAAAGCTCTTTATGGACTGAAACAGGCTCCAAGAGCATGGTATGATACCCTATTAGATTTTCTTTTATTAAAAAATTTCGTAAAGGTAAGGTAGATAAGACCCTGTTCACTGTTGAATGGGAGGATCATATATTTCTTGTGCAAATATATGTGGGCGATATTATTTTTGGTTCAACAAATCAACAGATGTGTGACAAGTTCTCCAAGCTGATGCAAAACAAGTTTGAAATGAGCATGATGGGTGAACTAAATTATTTACTGGGTTTGCAAGTAAGACAGTTGCCTGGTGAAATATTCATTAACCAAGCAAAATACACAAAGGATCTGTTCAAGAAATTTGGTATGAAAACTAGCTCTACTGTTAGTGTTCCCATGTCTACTGGACTTAGTTTGGATAAAGATGAAGATGGCAAATCAATGGATATTAACCAAATACAGAGGAATTATTGGGTCACTGTTATACTTAATAGCTAGCAGACCTGATATCATGTATTATGTTGGGGTTTGTGCGAGATATCAATCAAATCCTAAGGAATCTCATCTTCTAGCTGCCAAAAGGATACTTAGATATCTTAAAGGCACTCAAGAATTGGGATTATGGTACCCTGGAGAATCTGGTTTTGAACTTATTGGATATTTAGATTCTGACCTTGCTGGCTGCAAAATTGATAGGAAGAGCACAACAGGTGCCTGTCAATTTTTAGGCAGCCGCCTGATCTCATGGATGAGTAAGAAACAGACTTCAGTATCCATATCTACGGCTGAAGTTGAGTACATAGCTGCCGGAGCTTGCTATGCACAAATACTTTGGTTGAAGCATCAACTAGAAGATTACAACATTAAAATAAGTGGGATACCTATCTACTGTGATAATACAAGTGCAATCTCTCTTACTCAGAATACTACAAGTCATTCAAGGACTAAGCATATAGAGATCAAACATCACTTCATAAGAGATCATGTGGAAAAAGGAAATGTCATGATAGAATATGTCCATACTGAAAATCAGATTGCTGATATTTTCACAAAACCTCTAAGTGATGCAAGGTTTTCAACTTTGAGAGCTGAACTAGGTCTACTAAATTTAGATGCATAAGCTGAGGGGGAACTCAACAGAAGACAGAGTTTATCAGCTTACTCATCTTATTATCTTCAAGGTTAACTCTCAACAGACTAGTTAACTTATGGATTCTTAAAGTCAGGGGGAACATGTAAGACTAGTGGTACTTCTAGATGAAATTAGTTGATGAAAGTTAGTTGAAATTATGTTCTCAACAGAAGATCTTAATTCTTGAAGACTGAAAATTAATTATCTAGCTGGATTGACAAACAGCCGAGGAAGATTACTAGTTATTAGCTTTCACTAGTAATAATCTGTCATCAGGACACTCGTCCTATCAGACAAGTATTTAAGTTTACTCGTCTGATCGCTTATGTAAAAGCTTTGGTATTTATAAACGTTTTATCTAAAAACCCGCTTTTACTAAGTCGACTAAGGCGGTTCGTATTCCCGCCTGTCAATAAATGCTTTTTGAATTTTGAACTGCGTAACTGACGCGGCACGATCAATGCTGACACAAAACAGATCAAACGGTTAGCGTGTAACACGGAAACCAACGCACGTAAACCTTTTAAAACTAGATCTGATCAGCTCACTGATCCTTTACGCACCCAAATACTTTCAAAAGCATTTTGAGAATTTTTGCTTCCAGATTTCTGCAAAAACTCACTCGTTTCACTAACCTTTTCAGAATCATCATGACTTCCCAATAAGAAGCTAAAGCAGAGGGTATGTATCTCGTTTACGATACATATCACAAGACTGGTATTGACGTGATGAAGGCGATCCTTGAAAAATTCAAAGCTGCAACTCTAGTGAACTTCATGGAAGCTCACGATGAGATGGTGTATAAGGATCAAATTCTGGAGTATTACAATGCCAAGGATGTTGTTGATTTCAACAAGCTTGAGATCAAGGCTACCGTCGGAGGACAAGACATCGTTATTACCCCTGCCCTGCTCCATGAGAAGTATGGTATGTCCAACCAAGGAAGAACAGACTGACAACCATGGCTGAGGAGAAGGAACAGGAGTTTTGGAGCACCTGCGCTCACGAAGGGGAAATACTATCAGGTAACATAAAGAAAAGGCAGTTGAAGGATGAATATCAGCGTATGGCTGATATGGTAGCAAAAGTAATAGAAAACTGCACTTTTTCTTTAGATAGTGTCACTATGAAAAGATATGCCATGATGATAGCTGTACACTATGGTTTTGAGGTCAACTGGGCTGAAATTATATGGTATATGTTGGCAAATTTCCATAAGAAGAAATAGACTAATCATAGGATTACTCTGAGTCATCTATTCTGGACGTTGGGTTGTGGTATGACTAATGGAAAAGTCATTCACAATGCCAAGACAATGGGCCATTATCAATCTATTAAGGGAAGTTCGATGAGAAAAATCGATGAAGAAAAGGCTGATGAGCCCAAGGACAGGCCCCTACCAAGAAAAGAAAGCAATCTGTTCAAACAGCGAAGCCAGCTGTTAAAGCAAGAACAGATAAGCAACAGCAAGATGTTGTTGATGCTATTATAAAGAAGACCACTGCTGAAGTCTTGGAGATATCAGTTGGTTCTCCTTCAAGAACAGTGTAAGAAGAAAGAGATGATGAAAACGTTGCAAAAAGGACTAGAAGTCAGTTGAGAGACACTAAGACTTCTAAGCCTATTAAAGAAAAGGTTGCAACAAAAAAGTCTGCTAAGAGGAAGGTGGTTTTTGAACCATCTCCTGCTAAATCTGAGAATTTAGTCAGAGAAGGCCCTCAATCAGCTGAGAGGCCTATTGAAGCTGATAAACTTGCTGATGCTGTTGCTGCTAAGATGACTTTTGATGCTGGTGCAACAGCTGCTCAACAACAAGCTTCAACAGCTGAGGTTTCTGAACCTCAAGATGATCCAGAAGTGAGGATCATTGAACCAAAAGCAGCCATTCCTATCTCATCTGTTGCTCCTGAACCTGCTGCTGCTGCTGATAGACTTAAGAAGAAAAATATTGTCAAGAGAAAGATATCTGCAGCTAAAAAGAAAAGAAGGGAGGATGCTCTTGAAGAGAAAAAGGCTAAGGAGGAACTTGCTGAAGCTATTAGGCTTAGCAAGATTGAAGCAGAAAAAGAAGAAAGGAGAAGGAAAATGACCCCTGCTGAACTCCAAGCTGCTGAAGAAGCTGAATTGGCTATGGTTCTTGAAATGAGCAAGAAGGATGCTCATGGGCCTCGCCATGCTGGTGGCATAAGGATTGGAGAATCCTTAAAAGGAAGAAGGATTCTACAACCAGGCATGAGAGTGGAAAAGTGCCCTTTCCATGTCAAATAGGCTATGAACATTGTCAATGGACATTCTAGTACCTTTGCCAGATTTGAAGCTGCCCTGCAAGACTTTGACAGACAACTCCAGCAGGGCACTCTGTTCGTCCAAGAGAAGACTAGATAAAACAAATGGAGAACTTACAGAGTTGATAAATCTGTTGCGGAACTGAAGGCTTGGGAAGAGTTTGAAGCTGAAGAGAAGTGGGTGTTAGACTTCTTTCAAACTGATTCCATCTCACAAGCTTTAGATCCTGATCACATTAGGGATGTTTTCCACAACCTCACAAGAGGAATTGTCTATAAGGAGGTATTACTGGGACCAGAAGAACCATCCGTAGGTGCGTATTACTCTGCCCATAGGCCTGGGCCGGAGGTCGGCCCAACAGTAACTTTGGACTCAGAATTGCCATAGTGTAGTCAGCGTAGGATTCCCTTCCCTTGGGATCGAATTTTCACTCATGAGAACGAGAATGGCGAAGTTCGACCTCACTAGGCCGTAGTAATGTCTGAATCCGATTTACCCCTCATCAGGAGGCAAAGAAGATTGAGAAGGCCCTGCCTGGCAAGAGGAGAAAGAGTGATGACCATATTCAAAGGGCTGTCAAAATTGTTGTCTATTAGGCCTTGGAGAAATGGTCTGAACATTCAAGATACTTCAAAGGATCTCCAAGTGATCTGCCTTCACTACCTAGTGTTCAGCAGATTACTTTTGGTGCTGAAGTCAGAGATTATAGAGAAGAAGTGATTAAGGGACCTACTCAGAATTTCTTGCCTAAAATCACCCAGGTAATTCGTCAAACTACTAAAATATCTGATGATGGAATGCCTGAAACTGTTAAGGTAGAGGAACATTCAAGTGTTCAACAAGTTGCTGCCAAGCCTGATGAAGGAAAGGCTAAAGAAGAAGCTCAAGTAGAAGCTGGCGCAATTGTTGTTCATCTAACTGTTCAGGAGCCTGCTAAGTCTGAACAAAGTGAAGAGTAGATTGAAGAAAACTTAGCAGATATTGAAATCTACCAAGCTGAGCCATCAGCTTCCTCCTCCATTCCAAAAGTTGATAAACATTCAATTTTGATGGAGTCTATTCAGCTGCTGCTGGAACAGACCTTAGATGACAGAATTAGGAAGCTGACAACGGAGATGAAGGAGATGAAGGAGGAAAACCACCAGATTCAAGAAGAAAACAGGAGATTATTGGAGGAAAAGAAGAAACTAATCAAGGATGTTGCTAATAATCTGCCCGCTGACAACTCTCTTCAACTGATCCAATGTCGGAATGGCATGAATGGAATCATCGAAGACGTGAAGGCTGATATGAATCATCTTCATACAGCTCTTAAACGTAATGAAGCTGATATTGCAAATGCCATCAGATCCATCACCAAGCTTGCTGATGCTGAAATGGAACTCAAAAAGGAATGGGCAGCACACTTGGATGGGATTGCATCAAAGTTCAATAATGAAGTTGCTACTCTGCAACTGAACTTGGACTACTTGAATGATCAGACCAGCAATCAAGGATCAACACTTCGTCAACTATCATCAAAGCTGGATAACTTGGATGTAAACATACACAGGATCTGCACTACTGTTAATCTGCAAATTACTGATTCTCTCCCTGTGGATGATGACAAAAAGGGGGAAGGGAGAAGACAGTTTCTGAAAAAGAAGAAGCCGCTCCAGAACCTGAAATTGATCAAGTACCTGAAGACTCTGCTGTTGAAAAGGCTGCTAATGAGAAGCAAACAGAGTCAGTACCTGAACCAGTCAAGGAAACTGAAGAGAAAGCTGAAGCTGAAAAAGATGCAGAAGCTGCTGATGCAAATGAAGCAGATGCTGAAGAAAAAGTTGATGATCAAGAAGAAGAAGAACCTAAGGAACCAGTCAAGTCTGATAAAGAATTGGCTGCAACTAAGGACTCATCAGAAGAGCAACTAGATCCTGAGCTGAAGAAACAGAACTTAGAACGCATAAAAAAGAAGCTTGAGGAAGCTGAAGCACCTGAGGCAGAAAGACTTAGAAAATGTAAGCTGCTCAGAAAAATCTTCTGGCTGATGAAGCTGATGATGATGATGATGATGAAGTGGACGACGAAGATGATGAAGAGTTGTTTGAAATAGAAGAAGAGGTGACTGATGAATCAGATCACTAGTGCTTAATTTTCCTCTAATCTGCTTTTCGAAATCCCTTGTATTTTCTTTCATCTGTCTGAAAACTTGTAACTTGTACTCAGAAATCTGATATCAATGAAAAGTTCAAGTTTTTCATCTAATACATCATTACTAACTCAGAAATTTTTTAGGACAAAAACTTTAGTCTAGGTACAGGTACTTAGCTGTTAGGTTTTGTCATCATCAAAAAGGGGAAAATTGTTGGATGAAGATGAAGATGAAGATCAGAAGACAAGTAATTTAAAGTTTGAAGTGAGGTTTTGATGATTTCCATAACATCATAACCAGCTAAGTTAGGAAAGCTTAGTTAAAAACCCTTAGAAGAATTTTGATTGAAGTTAAAGTATTATCAGACAAGTCAAAATTCAAGATGGTCCAGAAGACTACTGATCTGTTGTTGAAGAAAGAAATTAGACTAGTGAAGATCAGCCGACTCAAATCAGATTTGTTCAAGTTTGGGATCAGCTCTGTTCATTATCAGACTCGTGTTCTCATCAGCCAAGTGGAAAGGATCAGAAAGTCTCTCCAACGGTAATAAATGCACTTGGAGTAATAAATGCTGAAGTACGAGGGTATTAAAGACAAATGATTAAAGGAAAACCTCGTATCAGCTAGGTGCATTAAATGCTATCTGACAGAAAGTACTGTTTGCAGTACTGTCACTGTGCAGAGAGCCGTTCGCAGAAATTAAGGACCAGTACCCGAGGAATTTGAACTGTGTCTCTCTTCAACGGACATTTTTCAAATCCTGGAGTATAAATAGTTCATGAGACGAAGAGAAGAAAAAACAACACAATCTCTGAGAGAAAATCCGAAGCAAAACCTTTAAGTCGCAAGAACAGCTCACTCATCAGCTTTGTCATTTGTTGACACAAGCAGAAGTTGAAGATCAAAGATAAACATAATTTTCTGAGTGAAAAACAGTTAGAGTGTTGTGCGGAGTGTAGATCCATCTTTGTGAGTGATTTAACTTCAAAGGATAGGTCTTCTAAGTGATTTTCTATTGTGAGCTTACGGCCAGATTCATTTGTTGTTTTGGCGTAAGTGTTGTATACTGTAAACTTTGTGATTATAGTATAACTCAAGATCTAAGTGACTTGGAAGAGTGGACTAAAGGATTTAAATCCATATAACCACTATAAAAATTCTGTGTGTTTTTACTCTGCAGTTTTACTTGCATATTTTCAAGATTGCATAGAAACACTTTACCAGAACTGTTGAAAGATTCTGTGAAAAGAACTTTATAAAACTGGGGATAAATATTTCAAACTGTTAAGAGTTTACTTGTGAAAAACACTTGATAAAAATCCGTTGCAAGTACTCTGTTTTTAAAAGTTGATTTTACTGAAATCAGCTAAGTAGTTTAAAGAGAAGTGGTTAACTGTGCTGTTCAAAGATTTGTTCACTGATCAGCCTAGTCAGCTTGCTGATCTCAACAGCTTAGTCTGCTGACAGTCGATTGAAAACATTTTAAAAGTATAAAAATTTTAAGAGGTCTATTCACCCCCTCCCCTCTAGACCTCATCTGACCACTTGTGACCAACAAAAATTGACTAAGGGTGAAAGTTGTTGCTATGCCCCTTAGATCAAAAAATGAAATGGGTGAAAGTTGTTGCTATGACCCTCGAAAAAGAAAATTGACTAAGGGTGAAAGTCGTTGCTATGCCCCTTAGATCAAAAGATTGATAAAGCCCTCAGCAGCTCAATCACAGTATTTAGATCCACAATATGGAGCTAGAAATTTACGAACGTGAACTCATAAGAAGACTTAATGAAAGTATGAGCTATTCTCTTCGAAGTGATTTGTTCGAAATCAATTAAGAGCACTCCATTCTCCCAATAAAGATTGGTATTCAAGTTCGGATTATTATAGCTATATGGTGATCAAATTCACCCTCAATTTTAGTTTTATTCTTATCTGGTCAATTATTTTAGATTGAATCAGTTATGAATATTCTCCAAATAAAGGTCAATGTTGAAGATCAGATTATCAAAGTTTTATGGTGATCAAATTTACCCTTTCGATTCTTATCTGATCAATTATTTCGAACTCCAATTTTGATAAAATGAAAATAAAAGACAAGGAAAATAAATTGCAAGCTATATGAAGATCGAAGAAGAATGGTTTATTCATGAACTTTTACAAGCAATTACAAGTAGTTCGTACAATTGCAAAGTTCGAGCTCAAAAAGAAAATTACATTTTGAGGATCATCCTACTACAAGTTCTAGGACCTATGCTAAGGGTCTCTGAGCGACCAGCAGGATCAAAGTCTATCTCCAGGACTTTTTACTGATCTAAGATCTTCGTCCGTGAATGAAAGACTCGGACTCTTCATCGATCGGTCGGCACCCTGCTTTGAAGTTAGACAATATGAATTACAGAACGAAGGTCTGTAAATTCAAAACTGCCCTTTTCTTGCTGCCGCCTCATGCTGCTCCGTTTACACCCTTTTCCGATCCAAAGGGGCAGGGATCAACTCTAGTTCGAAGTTGACCCGCTATCCGACTAGATGGAGGTCAGAATATAGGAATTCGAGCCTGTCTCAGATACGAGATATCCAAGAAAATAGGTCATCTGCCGATATTCTAGACGCAGGGTTTTTCGTCTGTCGATATTCTAGGCGAGTGAAGTCTTTCTCCGAGAAAATGAAGGATCGGAAAAGAGAGTGCGAGTTAGAATCTCAAACATTTTTATTTGTGATGTGAAATTCATCGATTTGATCGGAAAAGGTAAAAATCCAATCACGAAGATCGGATAAGTAAAAAATGAAATAGTAATTCAAGGACAATTTATAGGAAAAGGAAAATGGTCTCAACGGGCCAGATCACACGGCATGAACGGTCAAGATATAAGCGGTAAATGCACCGACCGTTCCGATTCCTGAAAAATAGGGGACCGTTTGGATAAGCGGTAAAAAATTCTTCTCAGCCCAAGCTCAGAAATTTCTACCAATAGATCGAATTCTATATCGACTAAGCATGCATACTTTATAAGTTATCAATTGAATGATTCTGAACCCCTAGTCAGAATTGCTCGTGGTCGAATATTACCTAGAGAAATATTATTATTTGTCATTGGTTTACACAATGATCGGATTCTATGGTCGAACAACTTCAATAATGAACTAAGCATGGCCATTGTCCTAAGAATCATGCAAGGAAAGTTTGAAATATTGGATATTGAGTTATCTCTAAATTGCCTGATTGTAGAACTCGTTCGAATTTTGTTATTAGGTTAATTATATAAGTTCGATCAGCCAAGTTCAGAAACAATGAGTTAAGTCAGTTGGAGTTGGTATTATTAGATTACTCGGTTAAATTCGATCGTCCACGTTCAAAATCAATAAAATAAATTGATGAAGATATTAGTAAAGAAACCAAGTACATTGGAAAAGTTGATCGAGAATCATTATTTCGAACAAGGGAAAGATACAACAGAACATAAGGAAAGTATATTATAAAGTTTTATTCCGAACAAGATAAGAATTTACAAGCCTCTCAATGATTACAAGGATACAGGATTACATTTTGATCCTGTTACAATCTAATCAGTTATATTTCGACCCTACTACAATTCTATCCTATTACATTCTACAATTCTATGAAATTTTCGGCCTAATCTTCTTCTCCCGCCAATCGTTCGATCTGGCTCTTCCTCAGACACGGATAATTGGAGCCTCAGGCTTTTGTCTTTACTTAGCCTTACTCCGAAGACGAAAGATTTAAAGCACCTTTTTCTAGGTGTACTGTGAATACTTTGTTGCAGACCTAGATCTTCGATGCTCACCCTATTACATCTTCGAAAGTAATTATGGCAATAGGTCCCCCATTAGGAAGACCGTGCCAGAGGAATGACAAATAGCCACCGATCATCCTAGAAGAACTCAATGCTCATACTCCACCAACACTTTTGCAGGTCGAGCAGTTCTTCGGATCCCGGGTAGTCAGTAATACCAAGGTATTTTCCTCGGTTCGCCAACCACAGGTAAGGATCGGTAGCTTATTGGCTTTCCAGATTTGGCCTATTGGCCTTCAAGACCGAAAAGCCATTCGTTTGCAGATATTCTAGACGAAGTTGAGGTATTCAAATTTTATCTTTTCCAAAGAAAATTCGAAGTCGAATTTCAAATTTCTTTGTCGAAAGGAGGGGTTTTCCGAACATCGCCAAAGGAACTAAATTCTCTCAGAAATGAGAAATCAACAAAATTATGAAAGTTAAAGAAAGCCATCTTTTATAGTAAATACGCGGCCTGATCTGACGGCTTTCGTGCAACGAAGATGAATGCACGAGATTGAGTGATTGTTCCGTTTCCCAAGGAATAGGGGTTGTTTGGCGGAGAAATTCTCAGAGATGTTAGTTTAATTCAAGAGAACAGTTATTGATTTAGCAAAATATAACTGGAGTTCGAAATTCGCAGATTATCAATTTCGAGCTCGAAATTTTGAACGACTAAAGAGATTTAATTCAATTGAAATATTAAGGAAGGCAAATCAGAAAACATTCATTTAGCTAAGGAAAAGAAAATTAAACGTAACGGTCGAAAGTCAAGAAGTAGAACTACGGACAAGATTATTCGAGGTTACAAACCAAGTGCTAAATCAAAAACATAAATTACAACAGTCCGGGAAAATAAGTTGCAACATCTAAAGAATTTTATTATCAAAGAAGATCTTTCGAAGCCCAGCACTACGATCGTTATAACCAGGAGTATAAGCTTCATTCTCGTGGAGCTCGGAACTCTTCTTCTCTTGCTCGTACATTCCCCTCAGACTTTCGACCTCCTTGTTCAGCTTCTCGTGGATCTCTTCTCCTTTATCCTTCGCAGCTTTCTCCTTCTCCAAGGCCAATTTCTCCTCGAATGATTTATTCGCCTCCAAGGAGCATTCAAGCTTAACATTCTTCTTCTCTAGCTCAAGTGTGAGAGCAGCTGGTCGTTCGACCTCCTGCTCAGCCAACAACTTGAGCTCAAGGAACTCTTTCCTAGCCTATTTTCAAGGAAAAAGAATTGTAATATTTATTAAAGAAAAAAAAAAAAGGGAAGAGAGCTAGCAAGAAAAGCAAATTTTTAAAAGCGTAGTTATCACCTGAACAAGAAAGTTCGATCCTGATTGAAACAACTGCAAGGGACTTTTCCCTTTAGAAGTGCCTAGTTCGGAATCAGGGATATGAGGCTGCAGAAGACTCAGAACGAAATTCTCGAGCTTCCCCTCAGGATGGGGCTTATTTTTCAGCTCTCCGTGCATGGAGGAAAGGGTGTATGGAGCCTCAGAAGTAGGCAGCGGACCAGAAGAAATTACGACTTTCGAGTACTCTGCTAATTTTTCGGTTATGGGAGGCGCCTGCACAACTGCATCTTCCTCGGCAGCAGTCATTTGGCCTTCTTATTCGGCCCTTCACCCTCGGAGGCAGTTGCAAGAGCACTAGTCAATGGCTTGTTCTCAGTCACAAGCTTCTGCAGGGTCTCAGTCGGAATAATCTCATCGGAATGAGGTCTTTTGTTCGAGGCAAGTTCAGATGCCTTTTGCCTAATCAAGCCTCGTTTGGAGGTGTCAAGATGCTTCGGGAGATAACCCTTAGGTTCGACCTCGGAGTTCTCGTTAAAGAGGATGGACTTATTGGGGATGACCCTAGCAGGTTTTGCTGAAGCCTGTTTCTCTTTCTTATTCTCTCCACCCTTTGAAACTTTGGGGGAGGATGCAGAAGATTTGGGAGAAGTTTTGGAGGACTTCTTTTCTTTGATTGGTTTTGGATCCTTCGATGGACCCTTATTCTTGGTACTGCCTAGTAGCGATTTGGGATCGATCGGATTGTCCAACACTTTATCCATGACGATCGAAAAAAGAGAGTTTGTGGTGCGAATTTTATCGTTAATCTCGGGGCTCCGATCTTAATACTTTGATATTATAGAGGAATGATTTGAAATGGCCCTTATATTTATAGCGCGAGCAACTTATTATTTTTACGACACATGAATAGTCGCGACTCCCAAGGAAATTCGATGAAGAATGATAAAATTCGATCGTAGACAATAAGTATTTTCTAACGGTAAAAGCAAAATCATGCTATATATTCAAAGTTGGAAAATATGAGGGATACAGAACATGAAGAGAAATGCTAAGGAAAATCCTATTACATAAATACTATCATCTATCACTCCCAGCCTCCTCAGCATCGGAGTCACTCTCATCCGAGCTATCATCTTCACTATCAGAGCAATCATCTCCTTCATCGCCACTTCGATCATCGCCAATTGAATTATTTGCCTTGTCTGCAGGAGGAGTATCTTGTCCTTCTTGATCATCGGAATCATCATCAATGTTTACCTCTTCCTCTCCCTCGACCTCATTTTTTGCTAAAGGAGGGATGGAAACTTCGAGCACATCGGGGTTCGGCATAGGAATCCCGAACTCTGCGAGGAAGGGAGCGAACTCATGATCTTGTAAATTCCCAACATCCTGAGGCAAGGAAGAAGCCTTGTAGTCTTCTCCAAAGATGTTCTTGTAGGGGTTCATATGGGCGAGATAATCATCAAGCTTGCCCGACATCTTTCCCGCCACGATCAATTGCTGAACTCCTTTGTAGAAGAAAGACTGAATTAAGGAGCCTGATCTTTGTCGAACCAGGGTATCAAGAAAGGGAGACTCCAAAAACTCCCTTATAGCTGGAAGTTTAGCTTCTTCTCGGCCTTAAGCATATGCTTCTTCAGAGATCATTTTGGCCTGCTCGAGCTCCGCCCTTAACCCCTTAACCTCCAGCTCGAGGGCACTTTTATCTCCGATCGCCGCACAAGATTCTCCTCAGTCGTGGGTGTATACCTGCCACTCTTCGCCTCTTAGAGCTCCTTCTTAGTATCATCAAGCTCCTTCTCGACTTTAGACAATCTTACGGTCGTGTCCGTTAACTGAGCCGCCATAACTTCATCTTCCTTCAAAATGCGCTTAAGGGGCGTTATGGGCTTGTTGAGACTCTTCCTCCAAGATAGCCAGCCGATGAGCTTGATGAACAAATAGATATCCGGCCTAAAAGGGAACGAAATATTCACATTAATTTACACTTGATAAGTTTAGAAGACAGAAGACAAGTTAGAAATTTAGTCACCTCCTGATACGCTCGAGAAAAATTGCCCATAAGCTGAAAGCCATCCATATTGAAGCGCTCGGTATTATCATCCTTAAATCTTCCAGTCTTAAGGATTCTGAATGACTTATCCACTAAATGCTTCCCTTCGGGGCCGAAATTCAAATCTATGCTCCCACCTTCCGCATACCCAGTAGCCCTCGGACCTCAAAGGTGATCCTCTATATAGTCTGCCAAATCCGGTTCTGTCCTTCCTGAACGGCAAGGAACCGGACCCGGGTTCCGACCAAAGGGCCTTACCCTTTTGGAGGATTCAGGAGCCTCGCTGTTTCTTTTTCGAGCCATTCGCTCTTCTATTAATTGCCGAGCCTGAATTTGCTTAAACGAATAATAGTTGTACCCTGCTACATTCGGGTCGGCAGTGTTGATTGAAAACACTATCCTCAAGGGGCCAGCCCCTTCGGCCTGCGAAGTTCCCCCGGCCTCAATCCTCGGAATGGTCACAATCGGGGTCGGAATTGTAGTGGTATTTGCACTAGGACCAGCCGCCCCAGTACTCCGACTCGCCTTCGCTTTATTTTGCTTCCAGGGTTTACCTTGAGCCTTTTTAGAGGAGGAAGCCACAGTAGGAAAAGTAACATACTTAAAGTGGAGGGTGCTTGGGCGGGGACAGCCAGTTCCACCGCATTCTCGATCTGCTGATCAGGCTGTGCAGCAATTTGATCTTCTGAAGAAGACCCGAAGTCGATCTCCGGAGCAGGGTAATCGGACTCGCTAAGACCCGCCATTCGCAAAACCTCTTCTTGGGTAAGAAGTGCAGTTTTGTAAGGATCGGCCCTTAACGGTTTTAGGAACTCATCGGTAAGTTGATGCTTAATCTTCTCCTTAATTCGACGACGACCATATATCCAAGTATCAGCTCCATCCCACGGGTATGGTATGGTTTTCGAGCTCCCCTCCGAAGCAGGAACGTCCGGACCTTGAACAAAGAAGAACTTTCTCTTCCAACCTTTTGCGTTGCTTGTTGTCATGGTCGAGAGAATTGACTGGTTTGACCTCTGTGAGAAATATACGAACCCAGTGTTCGAGGCCGTTGATGTACTCACTTGGAATATTTGTCAGAAATTACGAAAAGAAGCCTCTTTCCCTCTTGGCTTCCATAAGCGCGCTGAACGCAACTATGTATGCTAATGAGTTAGGAATAATCTGAGCTGGGGAGAGAGAGAAAGCCATTAGGAGACTGCTGATCAGCGGAATGAAAGGAATCAGCAGCCTAAAATAAAATTTTCTGTCATAAATGGCCTGGCATCCGACCAGAGGATTGGTAACCCGTTGATCGCTAGAAGGGATAACGATCAAAAAAACCTTTGGGAAGAAATTTCCCGAACTCATTCTCAAGGTACTCGCGATTGCTCTCATTAAAAGCGCTGGAGGTTTGGTCAGCCCTCAATTCTGTTCTATGATGACCGGTGCTGGTCGAGGGTTCTTCATGTTTGTATATTCTGACGAAAGCATTTCCCCCGATGTCGTATTTATGGGTTACGTTTTTCTCTAACTCAACCTCTCCGGCTTGATCCTCATCTTCATCCTCAGATTGGACCCTTTCCTTGTCCATAAGTCCTTCGCGAACTTCTCCGTCTTCCGTATCAGAATCGGTACTGGAGCTCGAGTCGGAAGAACTCTCCTTCTCCGATAGTCAGAAATTATCAATAAGGGACATATTAGGATTGGATTCCGACCCTTCGACTACCTTGGCTTTACCTTTCAAGTCTCTTGAACTAGACATTTTAGCGAAGCAGGTATTCAAGGTTAACTTTCAAGAGATGATTTGTTCGATCGCTATGCTCCGACCTAGGGTTTTGGGATCTTTTATGAATGAATCTTCAACGGTCAACGTATATATATAGGGTTAAAAATGTAAATTGCAAATCAGACCCCGAGTAACCGCGACGGTTGAGCTCTCTCACAGTAAAATTTAAATATATCTTCCCGATAATTGCACTTTTGGCCCCTTCACTCTATAAATTTAACCGCGATGGTTGAGCTCTCTCACAGTAAAATTTAAATATATCTTCCCGATAATTGCATTTTTGGCCTCTATACTCTATAAATTTAGGCCATAGCCTGGCTATTGGGAAAGACACACCTCTTCGGCCTCGGAATATATCTACTTCTACGAGCATCATCTTCACTTACGCTCGAAGAAGTGGGGGAGTACTGATAAGGGCTCAATTGCTGCAAACACGCTCAATCAACTCAACTACTACAAACTGGATTCTAAGGGTGAAAGAACAGTGCCATTTACATCACAACATATAATCATTTTAATACACAGTCTAGTAGATCAAAAAAAATATAATCATTTTAATGTTTCCAAGATATGCAATCTTTTTCCCTGGTTCGGTTTTTATCCCAATGGGTTTTTCCGAATTAGGTTTTTTTATGAGGAATATCCGAAACACGAAATAATGATTCATTTCAATCTTGAGGAAATATTTACTTCTCCGAGCTTCAGCTTCACTTACGCTCGAGAAGTGGGGGGTATTGATGTGGGGTACTTTGGATTCTCTATTTTGGGAAGTCACACCTGGTCGAAAACCATGAAATCCGATCTTGGAGACATAATGCCGATCCCGAGTTCACATTAGCCCAGTCCGATCTCCAGGAAAGAGGCTCATGGTCGAATTTACTGTTGGGCCGAGATGTATACCCCTGCGGATGGTTCACCTAGAACACCGCCTTACGTATAAATACCACAAGCATTTATGACGCCAGACACACTTCCCCAGGTGCTCTTTGCTCGAACATACTGCTCGGAGACTCCTCGGAAAGTTAGATTAAATTTACGGAGTGGATATGTAATGTAGTTTTGGTGGCGAAACGGAGCAAGGTCGATAACAAGTGGAGAATGTGTAACGATTTTACTGATCTGAACAAGTTATGCCCGAGAGATCCTTACCCATTACCGCGAATTGACGTGTTGGTGGAT
The DNA here is from genome assembly GCA_038501285.1 of Penstemon eatonii. Taxonomy (NCBI): domain Eukaryota; kingdom Viridiplantae; phylum Streptophyta; class Magnoliopsida; order Lamiales; family Plantaginaceae; genus Penstemon; species Penstemon eatonii. The sequence goes on along the minus strand of CM076711.1, from coordinate 39,182,706 downwards.
TCTACTGCGGGATTTGTATTTTTTAGCATGATGGATGCATTCCAGGGATTCTAATCTAACTTTTCGAGGAGTCTCCGAGCAGTATGTTCAAGCAAGGAGCACCTGGGGAAGCATGTCTGGCGTCATAAATGCTTGTGGTATTTATACTTGAGGAGGTGTGCTAGGTGAACCATCCGCAGGGGTATACTTCTCGGCCCAAGGGCCTGGGCCTGAGGTCGGCCCAACAGTAAATTCGACCCTGATGGATCAAGACAAAACCGTGTTCACTACCGAACGAGGGGTGTATTGTTTTATCGTAATGCCATTCGGTTTAAGGAATGCAGGTGCAACCTATCAGAGGTTAGTATATATGATGTTCAAACAATTGATCGGGGAAATTATGGAAGTGTACGTGGATAATATGCTTGTGAAAAGCATGCCTAAAGAGGATCACATAAGCACCTCGATAGATGCTTCGGGATTTTAAGGAAATATGGGATGAAATTAAACCCGGCAAAATGCACTTTCGGAGTAAATTAAACCCGGCAAAATGCACTTTCGGAGTGAGATCGGGAAAGTTCCTCGGCTACCTTGTACATGAACGAGGAATTGAAGCAAATCCAGAAAAAAATCCGTGCTATCACCGTACTCCGACCCTCGAGGGAGCTACCAGAAGTTTAGAGTTTGGTGGGAAAAATCATCTCCTTAAATAGGATTATATCCCAATCGGCGGACAAAAGTTCGCCTTTCTTTAAGCTATTGCGAAAGTGGAAGGATTTCGAATGGAATGCAGAGTGCGACAAAGCCTTTGAGGATCTAAAAGCCTATTTGACATCGCCACAGATGCTAGCAAAACCTTTTGATGGTGAACCTTTATACCTTTACATAGCAGTTTCGGAAGATGCTATCAGTTCGGTCGTGGTAAAGGTGGAAAAATACGAGCACATACCAGTTTACTATTTGAGCAAATTGCTACAAGGTGCAGAGAAGAACTACCTGGAGATTGAGAAATTCGCACTTGCCTTAGTAGTGGTTGCTCGAAAGCTGAGGCCTTATTTCCAATCTTACAAATTCATTGTTCTGACTGACCAACCTTTGAGACAGGTATTATCAAAACCAGAGGCCTCAGAAAGATTGATAAAATGGGTTGTGGAACTCGGACAGTTCGAGATTGAATATCAACCAAGAACGGCGGTCAAGGCTCAAGTCTTCACAGATTTCATAGTCGAATCCACTGGAGAAAAGAACCTGGAAGAAGGAATCACTTCCGAAGTAAATACGATCGGGAAAATCAACGATCAAATATGGATGATGTATGTGGACGGTTCTTCCACCAGAGAAGGGAGCGGAGCAGGAATTCATTTACAAGGCCCAGATGGAGAAGATTTGAGTTACGCCATCACTCTGGACTTTGTTGTCACAAACAATGAAGCAGAATATGAAGCTCTAATCGCGGGATTTGAGATGGCTTTAAAAGCAAAGATAAACTCACTTACTGTACTAACTGATTCCGAACTCGTTCACAGGCAGGTGAAGGGCATTTAAGAAGCTAAGGAACATGATCAAATATTTGAACAAAGTGAAGAACCTGGTTTCTAGACTCGAAAAGGTTGAAATCCAAACTATTCCAAGGGAAGAAAATTTATGGGCTGATTTATTGTCGAAATTCATGGGAACATCGGTCGGAAAGAAAGAAAGGATCATCACGTGGTTGTTATCTAATACACCGGCGATCGATCTGGACATTACTTCAAGCATCGACATCATGGAAATAGACAAACAGAAACCTTCCTAGATCGAAACTTTCCTTGATTATTTGAAAGATGGAAAGTTGCCCGAAAACGTAAATGAGGCCCGAAGGCTTAAATATCGAGCTCCGATGTTCACTCTAGTGGAAAGTCGACTCTACAAAAGATCCTTCTCTAGAATACTATTAAAGTGTGTCTTTGAAGATCAATTTGGTGTAATTTTGAAAGAAGTACACAAAGGAGAAGCTGGAAATCACTGCGGCCACGGGCATTGGCTTTGAAGCGTTCAAAGGCAGGGTATTATTGGCTTACACTTGTTTCGGACTCGATCGATTATGTCAAGAAATGTCACCATTGTCAAATTCATTCGAATTTGATTCACCAACCGGCAGAACAGATGCATTCTATTCCAATATGCTGGACTTTCAATAAATGGGGCATCGATATTGTTGGCCCTTTTCCACATAGCTGATGGGAACCATACTACTGTTAAAGCACTCCGCTTAACCAAAACATCACTAAGTTGTCTTGACTTCACTGAAAATGACTTAGCCGTCCGATACATTTATGAGATTTCCACTAAGCTGTTTTGGTAACTTAGCTTCCATGCCGTAATTCAATCAGGTAGATGAATGAACCTTTAACCCTTGAATACTTCTATCTTCAATCAACATCTTTAGACCAATATTTAATCTTCACTATGTTTACTAAGCATCCATTACTTAGTTGATGACTTCCTTTTGTTATCATCCAAACCATCTTCTTAAATTTTCTTTCAACAATTTCCCCCTTTTTGATGATGTCAAAACTTTCAACTAAGTAATCAACCTAATCTTCACACAAAATTTCTGAGATAGAAATTATGATGGAAAGAAACTTGTAAATTTCTTTTTATTTGATAAAATATTACAGTACAACTGATAACATCACGAGGGTCTACTAATGCATATTGTCAGCAAAAACTCCGCATTTTTAAGAGAATTTTTGGGGTTTCTCCTTCATTTGGCTATTAGGGCAAGAAGTTAGAAGAATGAATGATGACTTAACACAACACAACTTTTCTCTTCTCTTTCCCTTAGCCCCGGTCTCACACTACTCGCCACTTTCACCCCATTTACATCTTTTCATTCTTCTTTGTAAATATTTTAGGAGTAGATTAAAGTAGTTAGTACAAGGAGGAATTCAAAGGATTTGAAGAAGGAGCTTTCAATTAATCCAACATTCAGCATTTTTTTCATCTATATTGGTGAATTATTATCTTATTTTGTCTATGAAATGTTGATTGTTAACTTGTTTGATGTGATGTTTAGATTTGTGAATAAGTGTGGTTAAATCTTTGATATCTAGGGATATATGGATCTTAAAGATTGAAATTATGTGTTGATGACTGGATTATGTGTTTTAATGTTGATTTTATTGATGAATTGAATTCTGGCTTAATCCATTATTTGATTGTGTTTACTTCTACTTCCTTCGAGGCTTGAAAGAGCAATTAGGGAGTCTAGCGAGTTCGGTTTGTGGATTTGCATCTAGGATAGTCATATACTTGGGTGGCTCGGGCTCAATATAGTGTCTTCGTGAGTGAATGCATCAAATAATTTAGATTCTCTATATTCAAGGTAATGACTCCACTTTACACTCCAACAACTTCAACCACCTTAATGTGGTGGAAAAAGTCATTTCAACCTTTTAAGCAAGGGCAAGCTTGATATTTAAGAAAATTTTCCCTCTATTTTCTATGAAACACGCCATTTCTCCATCATTAATTGTTGAGGAAGCGTGAAAATATTATTTGTTATTTAAACCTCATACAGTCATACTAGGAATAATTTTCGTAGGCAATTGGGTCATACAGTTGCATGAAACAAGAAAATAATGTTTTCAGGAAGAAATTCTTATTGACATTTCATGCTTTATGTGATTTTGTTGGTTATTAATAAAGAAAATAATAAAAATTGATTTGGTGTTTACATATATGAAAATGGTTTCATACTCGTTCAAAAAATCAATTGAGAGAAAAAGTGGCATGTTAAGTAGAAAATAGAAGGAAATTTTTCGTAAAAGCTAAATACGCCCTTGCTTAACTGTTCGAATGACCTTTCCGACAACATTAAGGTGATTAAATATGTTGAGGATGCATAATTAAGTCATAAATGTGTATTCAGGGTGCAAAATATAATAGTTAATTTTCAAGGGTACAAATTAGTAAACTAACCTTTTTTGCGGTGCAAGGTGGAATTCAGCTAGGTTCCCTGCACCTTTTTGCATTTAGAAATAACATGAAAAATCACGTGTCTTTGTCAAACATGATAGTGGCAAACTTAGATCTGAAAGTTTACCGCGTTCACTGAAACATGCAGTAACTATAGTACATTGGCTTCTAGCTAAACTAGGAAATGCGTCTACTAGAAAAAACTGTAACACAAAGGTAAAAGTTAAATCACTAATTTCATATTTACGGAGACTTTTCTGGGCAACAATGCATTTTCAATCCTTTAACTTTTAATGGGTAGCGGTTTCAGAACAATTTCTTTTTAGGCAAGTAATCTTGATCCTTTCATTTTTCACTATTTGCAATTCTAGGACTGTTGACTGCAATTTTTGTCCTTCAACTTTTTAGTGTTTGCAACTTTAGGACATTTAGCCGCAATTTTTGTCCTCAATAACTTTTTAAAATTTCGGGAGTAGCGGACTAAAATTGCTGTCAAATGTCCTAAAATTGCACCTACTGATTAGTTTAAGGACCAAAATTGTAGTCAAATGTCCTACAACTGCTAACACTAAAAAGTTGAATGACTGAAATTGCTTACCGAAGAAAAAACTTTCCAAAATTGCCAACTAGTAAAAGTTAAACGACTAAAAATGCATTTTTGCTAACTTTTGTTGTTGGAGAAGCTCATTGATTCGATGGACACTCTACTCTTGTATTAGCCGAATCTTTTGTGATTTGATTATGATGATGATCAATGGAGATAGAGTTGCTGTTACCAACATCCCTTTCAGATTCCATAATTATCTGATTGTTGTCTTGGGATCTTGTCGATGTACCACGTCTGTGGCCGCTAGCCATGCAATGACAATAATAATTTGCGTTGATTGATTGCATACTATACTGAGATCGAACAGCTGAGCTGAACATTGGTTGCATAAACCACTTTCTCTCGGGAATCCCACGCAGAGAGATTCGACATACTGGACATGTTGAGTGCTGCTGTAGCCATATGTCTATACAAGTTGCGTGAAAGAAATGTCCACAGATTGGGAGAATACGCAATGTATCTTCCCCATGGTACTCAGCCAAGCATACAGTGCACCTGTTGCATAATATTTTTATGTTAAGCTACTCTAGAAAAATTAAGATACATTGTAAATTCGTAAAAGTACCATTTCATTTATACAACAAAAAATCTGCGATGGAAAGTAGTAAAAGCAAATTCATCAAGCAAATATTAGAAAGAAAAAAAAAGAAAACTGAAATAAAATGATGACAGAACCGATTTTTTGCTGTGTTGAGAGAAAACTTTCAGTGTTAATATATTATTTATTAGCTCCATGCACCTATTTGAAAATTAAGAATTAAGCACAGGGGATTATTGCCAATTTTTTAAGTTTAAGGGGGGTTACTGCAAATATTTTAAGTTTATAGGGGGGTAATTGCCAAATTTTAAGTGAACAATTGTGTTTTTGCATTTTATTTAAAAAAAAAAAAATAACATCTATAGGAGTATATTTGCCATTTTCCTTGCAAATCATGAAGAATACTCTAGACCATAGTTATTAAAGGCGAGCGCCTTGCTCGCTATTGCCCAAGGTGAGGCGAGCCCTCATCGCCTCGCCTCGCCTCGCTACGCCCATCCCTGAAAAGCCCTTCCAAGGCCTCGCCTTGGTCGCCTTTAGGCGCTGCAAAGCGGCGCTTTTTGGGGACAGGCTTTTTTTTAAAAAAAAATTTAAGTCAATTGACTTTAATTAAAAAGAATTCCTAATTTTTCAAGAATCAATCTCTCTCTTCGACTCACTCTCTATTCCCACTCTTTCTCTACCAAACCCTAACGGCCTAACCCCAATCCTGTCTCTCACCTGAGCTGCCGCAGCCGTCCGCTGCCATCAACCGCACCGCCGGCTGCCTGCTCCCACCTCCCCCTTAGATTCTAGAGAATTTATTTATGAATCTTCACTTATTTCTGAAATATGCATAAAATTATTATATAATCTTACTAAAACTTATTTAAGAAAAATTTATATACAAGCGCTTATCCCCAAAAAGCCCTCGCTTTTTGCATCTCCTCGCCTTGCGCCTCAAACAACTATACTCTAGACATAGAGTTAAATCACATTGCGGCCTCGGAGGGCTAAGTGTCTTTGACTTATTAACGCAGAGTTTTTTTGCTAATAAAAATAATACGGGAGGTTTTCTATCAGTTAAAGTAACCTAAGAGGTGTTTTGTATTTCACTAAGTAGAATACAAGTAGCGCATCACTCGAGCATAAAAAACATAAAACATCATTTTTCAAGGATGAGTATCTCGGTGTCACACACTGTATAACTAAAATAGCTTTGCACCATGTGCTTTCCAATTATTTCGGAAACTCTAGAATTTTTCTGGTAAAACATAGACAATTATTTTGGTATTTGATTTCTACGAAATGGGGAAACACAAGATGTCTAGCACTCAATCTACTTAAAGGATATTATGGTACAGAACAAAAAGCATCACAATTCCACAAAGTGGTACAATAAAGCAAGTTCGAGGAACAATTAGTCGGTAATGCCAACCAGTAGACAAAATATTGTGGCTTTGATAAGAAGCAAACACACTTAATTCTTCCCTAAGAAAGTACAAAACATGCTAATAAACAGATAAACAATTCGATATATAACATTGCTGTTGAAAGGAAAACTGAACTAAGTTAAACTCTTTTTGGTAGTTGTATAAGTTGTACATTTGTAAAAAACTTTAAGAAAACTTACATTTTTCTCTTAACTTCGCCCGCTCTTCAGCTTGTGCTTTATTCTAAAAGAGTACTTAACTATGTTACTACAATAAGTTCTATTTTCAAACATTAATCAAGTAAACTTGTGGTCAAGTAGGCCAAAGTCTGTTTATACGGAAGCTTGAGCTTCTTAGAACGAAATATTGTTCGCAGAACTGGAGTTATAGATAGTACTTTCCATTAAGATTCAGTAAATCTCTGAGCCTCTAATAAGATTTTTTTCGTGGCAGATAAATTGCTGCCCTAAATAAAACAGTGTTTCACTTCAAGCTCTAGAATTGTTCATCTACCTTCGAGCTAATGGCAATTTACCTCCTTGTGATATACATAATGTTCAACTTACCTCCCCGTGATTTGAAAAAGAGCAATCTAACCCCCCCCCAACTAAAATAATATTATAGAAGTTTCACACAATATCTTTGACATTTTTAAACATAAAAAGATTACTAATTGACAAAACTACCCTTCTTATATGTGGCACTTTACCGCCTTTTCTATGATAAACATTGCAATTTGGCCCCCTCTGTTATGATAAATGTTGCACTTTCCCCCCCTATGTTACAAAAACACTTTTCATGCCCACTCTCAATTTCAGCGAATGAGTTACACTCTCCGATTGAACGAGTTAAATTGCTCCTCTAAAGTTTTCCCAGGGAGTAAAGTGCTCTTTTTCAAATTGTAGGGGGGGTATATTTAACAATATGAATATCACATAGAGGTAAATTGGCATCAACTTATCTACCTTCTGATTGAATTAGTTACAAACACACGAAACAAGTCAAGTAACTAATAACTAATGTGCAATATCCAAACGTTTTACCTCCACAGAATTGCAGGAGTCAATCTATATGGTTCCTAAGCAAATTAAGCCACACTTTTCAAAGATAGAAGAATCTTTCTAAGTAACCAGAACTCGATTCTCATAGGAGAAGAAGGGAGCGAGATCGAGAGAGGGACTGAAATGAAAAAAATAAACTTACTGAGCATTTTCTTTCGAGGAGATGCATAATTCTCTGTACTTCTTTGTTGGAAAGTTGGCTAGCACAAGAGGCTCAAGACCATGAAGACCCCTCTCCAACTGTTAAAAAAAAGGACGAAAAATTAAACACACCTTCAGATTTTTAAGAGTCTGAATTGATCTGTAGAGAAAACAATATTCTCAAAGATCTAGTTCAAGAAGGTTTCAATCAAGAATTAATCAAAAGTATGAAAAAATGAACAAGTGACATTTCATCCAAGATTGTCAAATTTAGAAACTAATTAGGAAACAATTACATCAAAAGACCAGATTAAATTAAAACATAATTGAGCATCAGTTAAACTGCCTAACTGCTATGCAAAAAACAGACATGACCACTTAATTAGGTTTTGGTCAGCAAATACAAATTTGAAAAAAAAAAAAAAGATTTATGATTATGATAAATTATAAAAAATTATACTTACAATGCTAAGATCAGATCTAGATGCTCTGGCAAAAGACCGCCTTGATGAGTTCAAATGAATTCGAGCACAAATTAGTCTTGTACACACGAACACTATGAACATAGTACTCACTGCAAATCCAATTACTGTCATCACCAAATTTATTCCTGAAGACATTTTCCTCCCTTTCTTTGATGTCCACTTTGCCCAAATCCCTATTTTTTTTCTTTTTCTTTTTTTTTTTTTTTTTGTAAACCCCCTTTTCTTCTCTTCTTCTGAAATGTCTTTTTTTTCTTTTTTTTTTTTAATAATATCCTCGTGTCTCACAACTGCAAATCCCAAAAACCTAAAGAAACCCCTCCTCCCAAAATCAGTGCATCAACAAAAAACTCTCACGTCCCCACTTTGAAACCCGATATTTATTGAGTTTTAACATCAAATCTAGCTGTATATGCATATAGTTTCTTTCTTTATATACATGAAGAAAAAGGATTAATGGTGGTGGGATAGAGCCATGGTTGAATTCGGCTGAGACAGAGACTTTGGAGCCCCATGTTGGGAAAGACAAGCAAGAAAAGGACACACACAAATCGGAGTCTCGATTAAAAAAAATGGAAATTGGAGAGAATTAGTTAGATTGGAGAGGAGGAGAGAGATTTAATTTGAAGTTTCAAGTAGGAGGAGAGTATTTTTAATTGCTGACGATTAGGATTAATAAAATCATCTTGCGTTTTTCAAAAAATTATGAAAGAAAGAAAAATGGCCTTAAATGACAATGACACTATAAAGTCTATCCCCAATAGAAATTCTTGCCCAATTGCCTAATTGTTCAATTGCCTTCCTCTCTTACATTTTCGACCCATCTAAAAACTCATCTCCAACCGAAGGGCAATCAAAATTCATTAATTCAACAAATCTCATTTATTTAAATTTATATTTGTCCAATTATATATGAAGTTGTTCAACAAATCTTATTTATTTAATTCATAAAATTTTTTAAAAAAAAAAGCACCCGAGCCTCGGGGGGCGTTTGCATACCAGCAAGCAAGTTGCCATTGCCTACTTGCTTGTCGGGATGCCTGCCCCGAACCCCCTACCCGCCCAGTTGCCAGTATCCATCTCCAACCGAACCGAGCCAGCAATAATCTTCATGATGAAAATTGACAATAACATTCCTATTGATATATGACGGAATTTTAAATAGAGTTCTTGACTAATAAAAAGATACGGGGAGATTTTTGCCAATAAAAATAATACGTGAAAGTTTTTGCCAATTTAAACAAAGCCAAGGGGTATTCTTACATTTAGCTCAATGTAAAAATTACGAAACAGTGATAGTCTTCAAGTTTGAAATTATATAAATATTTTAAATAAATTAATTTTAATCTATCTCTTACATTATTTATCTAAAAAAAAAATTTAACATAAAATAAAATATGATAGGTATGTGTCATTTCTAAAAAACATACCTATCATTCATTTTATATCAAAAATAAAAAAAAAATTACAAAAATTGATAAATTCCAAAATATCAATTGATTTTTGAAACAACTTTAAAGAAAGCAAAACAAAAAAGCCCAAAGTATTTGTGACCAATTCGAAATATTTATATTTGATTTTTTATTTTTATATAAGAAAATTATTTCAATAAAGTTAATGAAAAGTGAAAAGAAATATAGAGAAGGAGGATCATGAAAAGGGAATTGCATCCCATAATAAACAAAATGAGTCCTGAAAAAAAAATTATGAAATTAATCAATTTACATGGCAATATTTTGATAATGATTTTGACGTTTCATAATGTTTTTAGTCCAACAAAAAAGGAAAAGAAGGGGATTACTATATTTGGTGGGTTTGAATTGTGATTGTGGAACAAGAAATAGTGACAGACAACCTGATGTTTATTTAATTAAAATATAATAATGAAGATGACTTTGACTTATCTGCGCTTAAATATCATCTCTATATCTAATTTTCTAGTGATAATCATAATGGCAAAGCGAAAAGTATATGATATAGAGCCTTTACACCCACAAGTTTTTTAGTGTGCTATCTGACTGTAATACACATTATAGATTTTTAAATCCATATTATGGAATTTATTGCTATACATCCTTTATTTTTTGGGCAAGTTAATTATGACATGCATAGTATGCAATTTACCCACTCTAATTATTTTTGCAAGTTAATTATTTTTGTATAGTACTAAGTGTTTTATTATATTTTTCATGGAGGTGTTGAATATGTATTCTAATGATACCGAGACATCATTTTTTATATGAAAAATAATCAATTTGACCATATTTTATCAACATATTCCCTTCACTTTATACCTTCACTTACACTGTTTGATATGCGTTTCACCTTAGAACTTCACTTTATACCATTTTGATATGCCTTATCGACATATTACCCTCTTGTTAGCATAGTGATCACTTTACCTCCGTTGATGTGCAAAATGAGTATTTTTCGTCCCTTGATATTTTTTAATTGAACACTTTGCCACTTATAATAATATAAAATTATAAGGAAAACAGTGCGGATAATTTTCTTATTTTACAAAACACGGGAAAGGGGTAGCTTTCCATTTTATTTACATCAAAAGGGCTAAACTGCCTTTCAAGAACAATATATAGAAGTAATATGACGTTAACTCTCATATCTAGTATTTCCTTAAATATGAACCACTACTCAATTAGTGTTTGATATAAATTTTTTTTGGCTTGCCTCGATCTGTAATTGGCTCGATGCAATAGACTCGATGTGAAATAAAATAAATGTGGGGCGTGCCAATGTCTATGCGTGCAAACATAACGGTTTAAAATGGACATTATATGACGAATATGAGATAAAAATCAATGTCCTGACAAGGCTTTGACTTCTAATCAGTTGATTGTGGCGGAGTAGGCAAACTCTATCCCTGTATCTTTCCATGCCTGCTTGGCCACGACCTAACAATTTATGATAATCCTTATTGAAATGCCAAACTTTGTAGCCAATAAGTGGCTCACTCGAAGTATCAAGGAATTTGCAGAAATATCAGTTATCAAGTTATTTTCTAAGCGAGTTAAACATGTCAACTCGATTTAAGACCTGACTAACAGATTATCAACATAGCATCATAGACATATTAAAATCACTTGATGAAAACATACTCATAAATGAAATCAGCAGATGAAGGCAAGATACTTTGATATATTAAATAAACAGAGAGTTAATAGATGAAATACACAAAATCTAAACTAATGCATCTCCATGATTTACAAGCATGAAAGAGTATGTAAAATTATAATAAAACTCACTATGTTGGCATCAGCGTCCAAAACAAGCTGATAGATTCTTTAGTTCATGAATAACGACTCCTTGATTGAGGGGCCAACATATGAGCTGATATGCAGTACTTATCATGTTGACAAGAAAATAACATTGACGGCAGGTGGCTACCATCGATGGATTGCCCAACCTTTGCATGTGGCTACTAATCGGGCTCCTAACTAGCAGGTGGCCACTAAAGGGCATCTGTCGAGCAGGTGGCCACTCGGGAGATAGTTATCAGGAAGATGGCTACCAGACAACAAAGTCATCAAACAGGTGGCTACTTGACAAATAAATCATGTCAGTACGTGGGCACTCACGAGGTTTTGCAGCTTGCGGTTTGCTGAAAATGAGCGACTTGCTTTGAGGAGCCAAGTTGCTGACTGTGGAAGCAGCTTGCAGCTTTCTTCGAGAGGTGACGTAGCTGAACTTCAAGGACTCATGAACTGCGGCTTGCTAAAAGGAGCGACGTCACTAACTTTGAAGAAGCAGCCCTGTTGAACTTCAGGTAGGCATGATGCCTGGTTCAGTGAAGACTGATTTGTTTAATTTATTGAGTGTTTGTCCCTTGAATGTGCCAACCACCTGATATTTATATTTCTGACGGATATTTATTCTGATGAATGTCAACTTCTTCCACTTCACCCTTTTTACGGCATGATCTCCACTACGTGGATAGTTGTTTTCCCATGTCTATCCTCTTAACGGTTATTGCACTGGATGTCGAATTTGTTTTCACACTTGGGTGGTTATTTCTAGCATCGAATTTGTGTTCACACTTGGGTGGTTATTTCTAGCACATTGCCTAACCTCCTTTGTGATATTTTAGGTGGTTATGATTAATTCCTTCCCTCCAAAATTTATTGGTTATGTGGCCCCTTTTTATATCTGATCTTGCTTTAATTAAATTAATATCTTTATTAATTTAATTAATTAAACATGTTGCGTCTGGGCCAATTTTGGGCCTAATTAATTAATTACCTAATTAGGCCTTTAATTGGGTTGATTTCATTGGCTATTTATTATCAGAGTGTTTCTGTCAATCAGTCTTGCTGATTACCATCCATTTCATCTCTTGTCGGGCCATTATTGGCCTGACAAACCCAAAAACTATGGGTATAAACAATGCCCTCCGTAAGTCGTATTTGATGTAATTAATTAAAAAAAATTAATTCAATCGAATTAGATCTAGATTTCGATTCAATTACTTATAATTATCAGATTGGGAACCTCATTAATTTGAAGCATGATGAATAACATTTGTTGCCAGCCATGATTATATTTTTCTTACACACTAATCCCCTAGGGACTCTTGAGAGTCCTATATCTCTTTTTCCACCACGTGTCAAATTCTGACAACACATAATTCTTCTCTCTCTCCTACGTTTTCGGCTTCAACTACTTTTGTACATATCAATTTATCTGAGATTGGCTCTAAGAGTCCAATCACCCCTTTACCTCTTTTCAAGACTTGTCTCTCTTGGGACATCTCGGTTGACAGATCAACAGAAGTGCGGTAACTAAAATTTTTTTCGAGATACCCATCAGCCCCATAAATCATAGATCCATCTTATATATGCGAATAGGTTGAATCAAAACAAAAACAGTACAAAATAAAGGGGGTATGCGATTTTTACCTCACCACAGGCAAGGTGGTGGCAACCTCCGGTTTTGTTTCTGATTCACATACAGTGATCCAATTGTCTCACCTCCAGAGTTGATCCACACCAGTTGGATTGTAGTGACACCTTCAAGTGTTAGGCTACGAACTGGATCTTGAAGGCTGTCAGTAAAATGATGTCTAGATCTACTTGCAGAGCAAGATCTAGCACAGGAAGAACAAGAGAGGGGGCGGCGGCGCTAGGGTAGCTCACGGCCAAGGGGAGGCGGCGGCTAGGGTTTGGTGGCACAGGACTAGGGGGGAGGCTAGGGTTAGGGGGCGACTAGGGTTTTGTGCAAAGGTGTTGTGCTTTGAGTTCAAGTTGAACTCTATTTATAAGCATCCCATCTAAATTCCTCGTGATTTAATTTACGAGCAATTAATTGCTCCGATCAATTAAACCTTTTTAATTGACCACTCCTAGAATCAATCTCCCTTATCAACTCAGGAGTACCCACACTTCATGGTCGATGTCTAGCCACAAGCCCATGAAGCCCAACTTCAGGTGAAAGGTGAATTGATCGATATTTGTGAACCTCACCTCTTATAAATGCCATGTACATACGGTCCTTCTATCGACTTAATTTCTCGATCAAGACTTAGGGTGTGTGAATTGATCGGCACCTCTAAATTTGTCTCGATAACTATACTTTCTAATTCGGGATAATATTCCAGTGTGACTGCTAAATTTGGAAACCCCTTTTCAAATCCGTCACCGACTTCGGCCGCAGATTCCTCGGATATATTATCTAAGAATCGTATAGGAAATTCCCTCATCCATTACGACGAGTTGGTAGATTCCATATTGGTACTAACCACTCGCGTACACAACTATACGTACCCAACCTAGGCATGTTATGATCAGGCTACGTGATCTATACCTAGATCTAAGTACGCACACTCATGCACCGAATTCGCCTTAGCACCTCAAGTCTAAGGACTAAATCGTACACTATTATAAGCCTTGACACACGTCCCATCACCGATATGCGTCATGCGCTTCCACAATGGGTTTCTCTATTCGGGTCGTTCGATGCGTTCGATCCTCTATCGAACCACCTACTCATATGCACTGGTCTCAAATGTCTTGCTCATGAAACGCTACAAATTCACTCCATGTGAATCATGAATATTTGTACAAGTCTTGATGATTCCTACGATACCCTGTCTCGTTTCAGAATCTATGACTTGGAACGTGTTTTAAGATCACGACCTTAAAGACTATTTCATGATTGCACTCAATACCGAAGTGAATCGTCCCATAGTCTAATGTGATCTATGGATTTCATCCAATCGCTTAAATGTATTCGCGAGAGATGAAGTTGGCCATTGTTTATTCTATACAAATATAAATAAACGTGCGTATTAATTATAGATTCAAAGATTGTTATTTACAGAATAGACCTATTACAAGCTAAAATGAACTGGCTTGCTGGGCACTATCCTATCAATCTCCCACTTGCCCTAAAGCCATTTACAAATGTTTCTAAGACCCATCTTATCTAAATGTCCCTCGAACGCCTTTTGCGAAAGTGGCTTAGGTAGTGGGTCGGCTATGTTGTCTTCTGAGTTGACACGTTCCATGTGTATGTCTCCTCTACCAATGATCTCCCTGATCACGTGGTATTTCCTGAATACGTGTTTGGATTGATGGTGTGATCTCGGCTCCTTCGCTTGAGCAATCGCCCCCTTTTTGTCACATAAGACTACTAAAGGTTCGGCAATGCTAGGAACTACATCCAGTTCTTGGATGAAGTTTTTCATCCATACACTCTCCTTTGCTGCATCTGATGCTGCGATATATTCTGCTTCGGAGGTTGAGTCGGCAGTGGTAGATTGTTTACAGCTTTTCCAACTGACCGCTGCTCCATTGAGGCAGAATATGTATCCAGAATTAGATTTGTAATCATCCACGTCAGACTGGAAACTCGAATAAGTGAATCCTTCAAGTTTCAGTACTCCACTACCACCGTAGACCATAAACATATCCTTAGTCCTTCGCAGGTACTTTAGGATTGCTTTTACGGCGGTCCAGTGCTCTTCGCCTGGATTTGACTGATAGCGGCTCGTTACACTTAGAGAGTGTGCTATGTCTGGTTGAGTACACAACATTGCGTACATTATGCTCACTATAGCAGAGGCATAAGGTATGAGAGACATTCTCGTATTTTCTTCGTCAGTTGTAAGGCACATTGACTTAGAAAGAGAGATGCCATGTCTCATTGGAAGCAATCCTCTCTTGGATTCTTCCAATTTGAATCTCTTCAAAATTGTGTTACGTAAGATGCGTCTCCCATATCTTTCATGGAGAACTGTGCGGATAACCACGCTTTCGTCTGCGTTAACATTTTAATATCGTCTCCGATTACCAAAATGTCGTCGACGTATAAAACTATGAATTGTACCGAACTCCCACTATTCTTCTAGTACACACAAGGTTCATATACGTTTTTGATAAAGCCAAAAGCTTTGACTGTCTCATCAAATCGTATGTTCCAGGTTCGGGACGCCTGTTTGAGGCCATAAATTGACCTTGAAGCTTACACACTTTGTGCTCACTTCCTTTGGACGCAAACCCTTCGGGTTGTTGCATAAAGATCTCCTTGTCTATGTCTCCATTGAGAAAGGCGGTCTTTACGTCCATTTGCCATATTTCGTAGTCATGCCACGCGGTTATGGCAAGGAGTATCCGAATGGATTTCGACATCGCTACGGGAGAGAAGGTTTCCTCATAGTCTATTCCAGGCCTTTGAGAATACCCTTTCGCCACTGAGCGAGCTTTATGAGTTAATACCTCTCCATTCATTCCAAGCTTACGCTTGAAGATCCATTTGCATCCTACAGGGATAGTTCCCTCAGGTGGATCGACCAAGGTCCAAACCTTGTTGGAATGCATGGAATCCATTTCGAATTGCATGGCTTTGAGCCACGCACCCGAATCTATGTCTAACATAGCTTCTTCATAGGTCCTTGGATCACTGTCCAACTTCTCATTTTCGTGAATGAAACCAAATCTCTATGGTTCCTTACGAATTCGATCGGACCTTCGAAGAATTAGTGTATTAGTAGGTTCAGTGAATTCTGGTTCAGCTCCCACTGTTTGTGGGGATGGGCCCAATCCTTGGGCTTCATCAAGTTCTACGATTGTCCCATTCCTGTTGGTGAGGAAATCCTCCTCTAAGAAGTGGGCGTTCCTAGATACGAACGTATTATGTTCTTTAGGATCGTAGAATAGGTATCTAATAGATTCCTTTGGATACCCCACAAATTTGCACAAACTAGATCTACTATCTAGCTTATCTCCCTTCTTGTTCTTCACATAGGCAGGAGATCCCCATACTCGTAGGTACGAATATACGGGTGCTTTACCGTACCATACTTGGTGCGGCGTTGTTGGCACTGACTTTGAAGGTACTATGTTTAGTATCTTCGAAGCAGTTAATAGGGCCAAGCCCCAAAACGAAAAGGGAAGGTCAGCAAAGCTCATCATGGAATGAGCCATGTCTAACAAAGTTCAGTTCCTTCTTTCAGACACTCCATTGAGTTGGGGCGTCCTAGGGGGAGTTCGCTGCGCGAGAATTCCATTTTCTTTTAGATAATCGAGGAATTCTTGACTTAAGTACTCACCACCTCTGTCAGATCGAAGTGCTTTAATACTATGCCCAAGTTGGTTCTCTACTTCCATTCGAAACTCTTTGAATTTCTCAAAAGTTTCAGATTTATGTTTCATAAGATACACATATCCATAACGACTAAAGTCGTCAGTGAATGTTACGAAGTATGAGAATCCTCCTCTCGCACTGACACTCAGTGGTCCACAAACGTCAGTATGGATTAAATCCAGCGTCTGTTTGGTTCGCTAGGGATTCCCTGTGAAGGGTGATTCGGTCATCTTTCCTTTGAGACAAGATTCGCAAGTCGGGAGTTCATCTAAGTTCTTTATTTCAAGAGCCTTAGAGGAAATCAACTTTTGAATCCTACTCTTGGAAATATGTCAAAGTCTAGCGTGCCAAAGTTGTGGAGTTTGATTATCATATTTTCTTTTTCTAGATTGAATGTGCATGACGTTGGAATTTATAGGTTCAAGGGAATATAGACCATCCATCAAAGTACCACGATCATAAGTTAAACCACCTTTAATTATGCAAAGAGATCCATTCTCAATGGAAAAATTAAAACCATAATTGTCTAATAAAGGAATATAAATAATGTTCTTAATTATAGTCGGTACGTACAAACAGTCCCTTAAAACTAAAGTAAAATTCCCTAAAACCAATTCCACGTCTCCTATAGCCTCAACAACAATCCTTGCTCCGTTACCAAAGCATAGGATTCTATCCCTGGGCTCAGGTTTCTTATTGCTCCCATCACCTGCAAATCATTGCAGATATGAGAACCTGCTGCGGTGTCTAACACCCACGATGCACAGTTAATAGAAATATTAACTTCAACCAAGAAAATACCTTTGGCTACCATTTTCAGGTAGTTTGGGCAGTTCCTTTTCCAGTGCCCTGCTTTCTTGCAGTGGAAGCATTCGTCGTCTGGGCTTTTGCGCTTCTTTTCGACCACCTTGGTGACTGCTTTGGAAAAGAACACTTTCTTCCTCTTCTTACCTCTCTTGGGCTTTGCAGCCTTCGATTGGTGTGCAATCATCTAGGTTTCTCTTTCTTGAGAGTTGATTCTGCCGTGACCAACAGATTGGTCAGTTCGTGAAGAGCGAGGTTTCTATCCTCCATGTTGAAGTTCAACACGACCTGGTCAAAGGAACGAGGCAGCGTATGGTGATGAGGGGTAATTTGGATCGCCTATTCTTGCTAGCTCGATGTGGGTCGAGCTGCACAAGTTTTCGTCCCCGGAAGTGCGGAACCGAGCAGGATATGTAGTGATCTGTTCCAAGCCAATAAAGAGAATCCGAGGTCGAATGTCACTATTGGGCCGAGCCCAGGCCCAAGTCAGCGGGCCAGAAAAATACTCTTGCAAGTGTGTCAGAAAGCCCATTATCTCAGTTATAAATACCCCTAACATTTATGACAAGGACACAACTTCCCAGGTGCTCTTCCTCCGAGGCTGCTGCTCGGAACTACTTAGGAAGAATAGCATAGGTTGTCTTGTACGTATTTCACCCTCTTGCTTGTACGGCATCCAGTAATGCTCGAATAGGACTCATAATACTTGTAATTTGTACTCAATCATTCCGAATACAAATACTATTGATCTTTTATTTCTATTTACAAACATTAGCACGGCATTTTACACCACCTAGATCGAACAAGCGAAAACGCGTAAGATCAATTGGCGCCCACCGTGGGGCCTTATTCAAGTATTAGATCGAAATATGCCTACTACGAGGAGAAATACGTATGTCAGAGGAGAGCCTTCCCATGTAGCAGGAGCACAGAATTCTGTCGACAATGAGCCCGACAATCTGTCGCGTGCGACTTACTAATCAGAAACTCCGCCATTTATTTTCCAGGGTATCCTCCGACCAGTGAGACATTCGTCAAAGTAAGGTCGAAGATAAGACCTATGGGGTGAATTTCCGACCTTTAGATTGGTGATTCTGTTCTGTGATTGTCTAGTTCATTATTTCCTTCCTTGGATTTATTTTCCACAAATGATCAATTCTCTATTCGTAAGTGAATAAGAAGTTTCACAGATATCGTCCTCAACTAACTAACACAGAAATAATCCAATCAGCTTGATCATCAGTTAACGACAAAAGGTTATGAGAGTCTATGGAGCTACAGGTTATTAATGCTCGGAATTTATTTTTCCGACCATCATATTTACTAATCTCAGAGTAAATTACACGAATCAATTATTTCTCAATCAATCGCATAATCCGTATAAATTATTTATCGATTATCTGATGCCTTTTTTCGATCAGTTGGGATAGATCTGATTTCATTCCTTTACTCGATGACGATTTCTAAATGGATCCTGCAATCGAATATTAGTAAACGTCCGTTGATACAATGGCAACAGGTCATATAAATCCTCGAAATCGCAACCGAGGGTGAGCTACCGTTCGATCGCTAAAAAAAATTTATGGTCCCGAAGGGAAAAGATAGATAATTTCATGATAACTACAAGTTCCAACGAGTCTTACTCATATTCGACCGAAGAAATTGAAAAGACATAAAAAGAAAATAATGAAATTCGATCAGAAAACAAAGTTTTATTACTGATATTCTTCAAACAAGTTACAAGCGAAGCCTCGGGTATAATATTAAAACTCGAGCTCAAGAGATACAGTACAATCACTCCTACCCTACTACAAATTCTACGAGTAATTCTACCCTGTTATATATCCGGTCATCATTCCCTTTAGATCGCTCCAGATGCAGAACTCATCACTGATTCTTCATGGCCATCACTAGCCACGTGTCGCACATCCGTCTTCATACGAGATAAAAGCCGGATCGGAGCTCCTTTCCAGGGTTTCAAACCGATCTTAGATCTTCATCTGTAAACAATGATTGTCGTGCTCAATCATTATCTACAGCCTAATCCGACCCGGAGCAGCGGAGAGCTATCTCAGCGGAGGTACATCAAACGAACTCGAAGGAACTATACTTCAAGAAAGCCCTCGAGGAAGCTGGTGCTCCAGATTTAAAGAACTCCTCTGAGATTAACCAGCTGCCCGATCAGATACTACGCTAGAAAACCGGAATTCTAACCTGCCCCAAATAAGGTATATCTAAGAAAACAGGTTGCCTGCCGGTATTCTAGGTGCAATTTCTTTTGCCTTCGATATTCTAAGCTAAAAAGATTCCACCAAAGGAACCAGGATCGAAAAATAGGGTTCGAATTCTAATCTCAAACTCCTTTATCTTGGAGATAATATGAATCAAATGTAAAACTCGATCCATGGGAATCGGACGAAGCATAAAGGGAGAAGTGAGGAATGTCGTATAAACAAGTTGGACCTATTTATAGCGGCAAAGGGTTTTGAACCAACGGCCCAGATAGCAGATTGTGGACGGTTAGGATGTACGTAACAAATGAACTGACCGTTACGTTTCCCGAGAAAATGGGTCCTGTTTGGTTAAGAGAACAGACGATCTAACGGTGCGTAAAGAGAGGTTTGCTCGAAAAATTCATTCGAATAAATTCTTACTTATTACCCTATTCGAAGGACAACACCGGGATCATGAATACTTGTCTAAAATTCAACTCTTGTGCACATGATGTTCTAAATATGAAACCGGTACGAAAAACTCATAGCATTATTGTCGAGGAATCGCGATCTAAACACAAGTTCAATCTTTTCAGCTATTTTTACAACCAACTAATGATGTTCGAATTGAAAAAGCTATGATCGGTCTGTTCGAACGAAACTCTCGAACTGAGAAGTTCGACAACTTTGGAAATTCGGTATTACCAAGGATCAGTTGCAACGTGTTTTTTATTAACTTTAGGTCTACCAAAATATTTGTTTGTTACTCACTCAAGAAAATGGTGTTCGGTTATTCACTTATTATTTTTAGATGTTCGAGATCGGGTTGTTGGAGATGAGAATTTATCTGATTATGCTTTATTTTATCGACAAGGAAAAGAGATAAGGTAGTTATGAATATTATCTCAAAAATGCAAGAGTTCAAAAGAAATATATGGGAGATACATTTCGAGCGTAGTACAAGCTCATATGTTACAATAAGAACCTCATTACTTTCTACAATCCTATGAAATTTTTGGTCTCCTCTCCTATCGTTTATTCAGAGGAACTTAGCTCCGAGCGAGGAATCTCCTTTGGACCCGCAGGCTTTTAACTTTATTTACGATCCTTCGAAGACGAAGGGGCGAACGCACGGTTTGTCGGGTAAACTGTATTCTTCGTCGATTCTCTCCCCAGTATGTCTTCCTAAATGCATTGTGGCAATAGGTCCCTAATCGAAGACCTACGTGATAACCTGCGGACTCCATGGATCTGGAATATTGGCTTTCCATATGAAAATTATATTTGCCTGTCGATATTCTAAGCGAGGTCGAGGTAGTCCTTCCTCCGCTCAAAGATTGTTCGAAGTCTGAGCTCAAATAGTTGAATTAATCGAATAATGATCTTTATCACCATGATCGGACAAATAAAATGCCAGTTCAATGAATGAGATAATTTCAAGGGAATGACAGCCTTTTATAGAAAATATTGAAAGGAATCCAATGGCGGATAATCCGCGAAGCGAATGGATAAGATTTGACGACCGTTGCAATTCCCGATAAATGAGGAGCCGTTTTGAAAAGATAAAACTTCCCAAAATTTGGAACGCGTACACAACAACAAAGAACAGAGAGCATTAGATCAAACAAAGCAAGAACCTCGTGAAGTATATTCTTATCCAGACAAAAGGATTATTTGTTAAGTTCTAGGGTTATTTACTATTTACTATCTCGTTCTGTTCATCTGTTCTCACGATTACAGAGGATTATTATTTCATTAAAGCTTATTTCGAACAAAGCTATTCGGAAAAAGTTCGTTTCGCCAAATTTCCTATTTATTCGTCATATTCTGATATCTTCGATCTCTATTCACCTATTATCTATCTCTATTTGTCTCCATCTACTATTTAAAAGGATGAAAGTTGTTGCTACGACCCTCGAAGATCGACCAAGGGTGAAAGCCGTTGCTACGCCCCTTGGATCGAAAAAATAAAAAATGGGTGACGACCCTCGGGCTAAAAATGCTCTGAAATGACTAAGGGTGAAAGCCGTTGCTACGCCCCTTAGATCGAAATTATTAAATGGGTGAAAGCCGTTGCTACGACCCTCGGGCTAAAAATGCTCTGAAATGACTAAGGGTGAAAGCCGTTGCTACGCCCCTTAGATCGAAATTATTAAATGTGTGAAAGCCGTTGCTACGACCCTCGTGCTATAAATGCTCTGAAATGACTAAGGGTGAAAGCCGTTGCTACGCCCCTTAGATCGAAATTATTAAATGGGTGAAAGCTGTTGCTACGACCCTCGGGCTAAAAATGCTCTGAAATGACTAAGGGTGAAAGCCGTTGCTACGCCCCTTATATCGAAATTATTAAATGGGTGAAAGCCGTTGCTACGACCCTCGGGCTAAAAATGCTCTGAAATGACTAAGGGTGAAAGCCGTTGCTACGCCCCTTAGATCGAAATTATTAAATGGGTGAAAGTTGTTGCTACGACCCTCGGGATAAAAATGCTCTGAAACGACTAAGGGTGAAAGCCGTTGCTATGCCCCTTAGGTCGAAATAAATTGAAGGGGGAAAGCCATCGCTACGACCCTATTTCGAACCACAGCGATCGAGATCTGCTAAAGTCGCCAATTTTTATTAATTCTCGATTACTCTATCAACAAATGAGATCGGCGAAGAACGTCAATTATCGTTTATATCTGAATATTAAAGGTCGAAGTTCAATCAAAGGTCGATTATATAGTCGATGTCCGATCATTAAAAAAAAAAAAGGCTAATATTTCATTGTCTTATTACTTATCAAAGTCGCTAGAGAATAGCACTTCTCGTTCGTACTCTGGAGGCGAAGAAATTGATGCTCGGTTGCTATTTACAGAAGCAAATCTGCAGATTAACGAGTAAGAATATATGACAAAGGAAATAAATATTTCATTCGTGATCTTTCAAATAGTTACAAGAGAATTCGTGGTTACAATAAGGAAAATCGAGCAAAGCTGAAACTTTACAATCCTATTACAAATAATTAACCCTACGCTAGAATATTTTCGTAATCAAGGGAGGAAAGCGGGGCTAGGAGAACACTTCTACCCTTCATCCATCGCTTCCTCGATGATTGCTCCACGCCGGACTAGGTCGAAAGACAGGGAAGCAACTCCAGTTGAAATTATTCCTGCCTAACCCGAAGGCAACACTCTTCAAATTGCATCTCGAAGAGGTTGAGATCGAGTGCAGGAAAACTCCTCCCACGAGTCGACCCACTATCCGACTGGATGGAGCGACGGGATACAGGAGTTCGGACAAGCCTCGAATGGATGGAATCAGAGAGAGCTGGTCGCCTGCCGGTACCCCAGTCGTATTACATATCAAGCCAATTCCTTGGACACTAGTACATTTTACAATCTCGTAAATATCATTAAGAACTAATCTCTGTATCCGAACAGAAGAGGGACCTAACGACCAGCCAATCCTATGAAATTTTCGGCGGAAGATAATGTCCTTACTCAAATATGAGGAGACTGTCAAGCCAACATGCTTTTATCTTTATTTATGATTCTTCAAAGGGGGGAAAGGTAATACATCTTTTCCTAGGTGTAATGCAAATACTTCATTGAGGACCTCCATCCTCGAAGCAACACCCCTTCACACCTTCGAGAAGAACCAAACAAATCGCTGTACACCCTTGAAAAACTTGATACTTGAGCCTCTCCTAAACCACAAAAGGTCGAGAGAGCTACTGGGGTCGTGGATGGTCAGCAATAAGGCTTATTGGCCTCCAAGGACGGAATAGAGTTCGCCTGCAGATATCCTAGTCGAAGTAGAGGTACTAATCAGCATATAATCTGCAAAGTAGGTTCTAACTCAAATTTCAAAATATTGAGTCATGCAACAGGATCTTCTAGTCAGCATGATCGAGGGAATCAGCCCTCAAAAAAATATATAAAGATAGAAAACGAAAGACAACATTTATAGGAGCAACTCTCAAAAATCCAACGGTTAGCAGAAAACAAAAGGAACGATCAAGATCAAAAGACTAATACGCTTCCCGAGAATTTGAGCGGGAAAAGAAAGTCATCTGATTTTGGAAATGAGCAAAGTTTTTATACCAAGATCGAAGATCAGGGATCCCGTCGCTCGAAATCGCAAGTTCGAACGAAGAAAGCAGGCTAAGTACGAATGAAAAAGGACATATCAAATGATGTAAGATTAAATAGGCGGAACATACAATCCCGGAACAAATAAATCATTAAAAACCACAAAAGTTAAAAAATGTCAGAAATTATTCATGATTACACAGAAATAAAATAGAAGAGTCGAACAGCAAGTCTGGAAAAGTAAAAGACAACATCTAGATAAGCTTATTGTCGGAGAAGATCTTCCGAAGCTCAGCATTACGAGCCTCATATCCACGGTCGTAAGCCTCCTTTTCACGGCGCTTGAACTCTTCTTTCTCCTGCTCGTGAAGACCTTTGAGCTTCTCGAGCTCCTCGTTCAGTTTTTTGTGGATTTCTTCTCCCTGATCCTTAGCAGCCTTCTCTTTTTCTAAAGCAAGCTTCTCCTCAAGGACACGGTCTAGTTCAGTTTTCTTCTTCTCCAGCTCGAGAGAAATAGCAGCATGCCGATTTGTTTCCCGCTCGGCGAACGTTTTGAGTTCGAGAAAATCTTGTCCGGCCTATTAAATGTTCAGATAATTTAAAAAAAAAAAAAGAAAGAGAGAGAGAGAGAGAGAGAGAGAGAGAGAGAGAGAGAGAGAGAGAGAGAGAGAGAGAGAGATTATAACACCTGAAACAGAAAGTGCGACCCAGATTGGTACAACTCTTCTAAATTTCTCTCCTTGGACATTGATAGGATAGTGCCCTGCAAGCCAGTTCAATTAGCTTGTAATAGATCTATCTTGTATATAACAATCTTTGATTTTATAATAATACGCATGTTTATTTATATATGTATAAGGATAAACAATGGCCAAACTTCATCTCTCGCGAATACATTTAAGCGATTGGTTGAAACCCTGAGATCACTCATGACTATGGGACTATACACTTCAGTACTGAGTGCACTTATCATGAAACAGTCTCAAAGGTCGTGATCTCGAAAATGTTCCAAGTCATAGATTCATATCGAGACGGGGTATCGAGTGAATCGTCAAGACTTGTACGATTATGCATGATTCACACGGAGTGAATTTGTTGTAGTTTCATGAACAAGGCATTTGATACCAGTGCATATGACTAGGTGATTCGATGGAGGATCGAATGCATCGAACGACCCGAACAGAGAAACCCATTGTGGAAGCGCATGACGCATATCGGTGATGGGATGTTTCTCAAAGGATTATAATAGTGTACGATTTAGTCCTATGACTTGAGGTGCTAGGGCGAATTCGGTGCATGAAAGTGCGTACTTAGATCTAGGTATAGGCCACTTAGCTTGGTCATAAAAATGCCTAGGTTGGGTGCGTATGGACATGTACGCGAGTGGTTAGTACCAAGATGGAATCTGTTGACTCATCGTAATGGATGAGAATATTTCCTATACGATTCTTAGATAATGTTTCCAATGAATCTACGGCCGTAGTCGGTGACGGATTTGGAAAGGGGTTTCCAAATTAGGCAGTCACACTGGAACATTATCCTGAATTAGAAAGTATAGTTATCGAGACAAATTTAGAGGTGCCGATCAATTCACACACCCTAAGTCTTGATCGGGAAATTGGTCGACAGAAGGACCGTATGTACATGGTAATTATATGAGGTGAGGTTCACTAAATATCAATTCACCTGATGTTGGGCTTCATGGGCTTGTGGCTAGACATCGACCATGAAGTGTGGGTACTCCTGAATTAGTAGAGGAATTGATTCTAGGAGTGGTCAATTAAAGGTAGTTTAATTGATCGGAGCAATTTATTGTTCATAAATTAAATCACGAGGTTTCGTGAGCCTGCTGCCAATTGATGGTGAACCCAGAGGGTCACACACAATACAATTGGACGGTGACTGTTCTGTAGGAATATAAAAGGAATTAATTGATTTAAAAGTAATTAAATCAATTAAGTGAATTAAAGTATTAATTCAAATGGGAGATAAATTAATTAATTGATTTAATTGATTTAAATGACAATTGATTAATTAAACTAAATATTAATTAAGTAATTAATTAATATGGGCTGGATATTTAATTAAGTAATTAATTAAATTAAGGTGGGCTTGCAAGAGATGGACTCCTAAGCCCATTAGGAATCTTGTAACCCTAGGTCTTGAGGAGTGCTTATAAATAGAGCTCTGACAGAACTCAGAGAACTAACACCTAAGCAAAAAAAAACCCTAGTCTTCTCTTGCCCTAAGAAATCCGCCCCACCCTGCGCCGCCCAAGCCCTAGCGCCGCCGCCGTGTGCTGCCGTAACACCGCCGCACCGCCGCCGTGTGCTGCCGTAACACCGCCGCACCGCCGCCGTGAAAGCCCTAGCGCCGCCGCCGCATGTCTTCTCCCTCATTCCTTTTGTGCAGAATTTTGATCTGTCAAATAGATCTGCACAATCCTTCATCAACAAACCTCTTAGATCTAGTTCTGAGCCTAAGACTAAGAGGTGTCATCATAATCCAGTTGGTGTGGAATTTTCTCTGGAGGTGAGACGCTTGGATCACTCCAGTGAACCAGAACCTTAATCAGAGTTGGAGGTTTCCACCACCTTGCCTGTGGTGAGGTAAAAATCGAAAACCCCCTTTGTTAGATTATTTCTGTGCTTTGTTTTGTGTCTTTCGTATATATAACTTGGAGATATTATTATGAGACCTGTGGGTGTGCCTTGAAAAATTTTAATTTCCGCACTTTGTTGTATTGACAATCGAGGCATATCCCAAACAGTAGGATCAGAGCCAACTCCATGATTATTATACGAAAGGCTTGAACATAATATGTGTTTATATTATATGTTTAATTATGTATATTAAAACGCATGATAATTATGTTCTGTCGATTGATTCTTACTTGTTATGACTAGATCTACAATTGGGTAAAACTGTTTTTCAGATCTATAGCGTTTTCATAGTTTTTGAAAACTTCAGGACTTTTTGGGCAAAAATCGCAAATTAGGGTTTTAAAGGGCTAAAAATTCAAAATTTTAGAATCTGGAAATTTCAAAAATTCTGGACTGTTTTCGCAAACTGGTCGCACGCTTTTTGGGGTCATTTTGTAATTTCCGAAAGTTTAGGGACTGTTTTGCAATTACCGAAACTTCAAGGATCTGTTTGGAAAAATCGAAAATTTTCAGAATTCAAAATTTATTTTCTGGAATGCTGGCCGAAACTGCTTTGGGTGTTTTTGTAACTTTTTAAAAGTTTTGGGGTCAAAGTGCAATTTTCGAAAATTGAGGGGCCGAAAATGCAATTTTCAAAAGTTGAAAAACAGAATCTGATTTTCAGCAGGAAAATTTATTTTGTTTACCCGAAAGTTTATTTTGTCATAATTAGTAGTGACTAAAAGTAAGAATCAATGGAAGTTAGTTTTAAAAGGATGTTTTAAAATTAAAGAAAGGAGAAAGTAAAATGTTGTTTACATGTTTCTTGCTCTACGTGAACTGTTTACGTGATTTTCGATCGAGCCGAGCCTTGACCTTAGGGTAGATGTGATTGGTTTAATTTAATGTTTGGTTTTTATTAGGGCCTGCGAGCCTTTTATGTTTTTGGGCCAACTTTGAGCCTTTGTAATAGAATAGGGCTTTAATGCTTTCCTAGTCTAGGATGGAGGCCCGTTACAAGCAAGATGGGAGCCCAAGGAGATATGAAGGCCATGTATGCATGGTGATTAATGTAATAGCATAGGCCTGTTTGAGAACCCTTTAGATTGACCAATAGGACCAACATCATGGCTCGATGATGGTCCACATAGGAGGCTCCCGATCGAAAACATATTGTGGTAGAATGCATGCTAGGCTTGTATGGTTTTTAATTTATTTGTCGATTTATATTTAGCTTGTATGTGATGCGCGCTAGAATCTAGATCGTAATAAAAGAATAAAGCATAACTTACACGGTGAGATCTCGAGGAGAGTTAGTATAACTTTCAAACCAGAAATACCCCTCTCGAAATAAAATATTAAGTCATATTGGGTAAACTATAAAATGAAGTTTTATAGATCCAAGCCTTCCATCAATAGGGACTAGTGTATGTTGTCTACTTATCGATAGAGGTGATCCAGAGTCTGGCACCCGAGTCGAAGAAAGGGACAATACACGAAATTCCTCGATTCTTGTTTTTAACTAAACAAGACAAGGGTGGGAACTTGTCGGGATGTGAAAATCGACCGATAACTAGTTACGGGGATTTCATGACCGGGCCTGTTGCTCATCAAGATTGACTGGGTCAGACTTAAACGAGGAGTAACATCTATGATGTAGCAGTGCTAGATAGGTGCGAAAATCGAGGCAAAATAGCTTGAAGGTTGTGGAGTAACACAATTGGTAAAAGTATACCTACCTGGAGAATTACTTGTATGGCCACGAGTCGTGGGTGCAATCAATTGCTGCTGGGACGTCAAGACCTACTAGGAAATAGAATTTCCCGAGCAATCAAAGGGGTGATTGTTTCGACAAAATAGTGGGAGAACTTTTTCGAAACTAAGTCCAACTTCGATAATTATAAGTATTAGACATAAGATCAGTTAGCTTAATGTTGTCTTCTTTCCTATTGTAGATATTAATTACAATGTCTAAGAATCCATTATCTGTTATCCTCGACGCAAACAAATTGAATGGTTCAAACTTTGTCGACTGGCTGAGAAATCTGAGGATAGTCCTAGACTCCGAACGTCGCAGTTATGTGCTCGACACACCCATGCCTGCTGCACCCGCAGCACGAGCTACTGAGGAACAACGAACCACCCATGCTAAAAGGGTTGATGATGATCTTCAGGTTCATTGCCTCATGCTAGCTTCGATGTCAAACGAACTGCAGAAACAGCATGCTGCTATGCCGCTTGCTAGAGATATGCTTCTCCATCTCCAGCAGATGTTTGGGGAAAGGTCTCGCGCTGAAAGATTCGCGACCTCTAAAGAGTTGTTTAATCTCAAGATGGCTGAGGGAAGCAGTGTAAAAGATCACTGTCTGCGTTTCATCAACTTGGTTGAAAAACTGGGGCGATTGGACGTGGATTTGCACGCTGATCTTAGCACTGACCTCCTTCTCCATACGCTGCCCCGTTCATTTGACCAGTTCGTGTTGAACTTCAATATGGAGGATAGAAACCTTGCTCTTCACGAACTGACCAATTTATTGGTAACGGCAGAATCGACTCTCAAGAAAGAGAAACCTGTAATGATTGCACACCAATCGAAGGCTGCAAAGCCTAAGAAAGGTAAGAAAAAGAAGAAGGTATTTTCTTCAAAGGCAGTCACCAAGGTGGTCGAGAAAAAGCGCAAAAGCCCAGAAGACGAATGTTTCCACTGCAAGAAAACAGGGCACTGGAAAAGGAACTGCCCAGACTACCTAAAGATGAAATTGGTAGCCAAAGGTATTTTTCTAGTTGAAGTTAATATTTCTATTAACTGTGCATCGTGGGTGTTAGACACCGCAGCAGGTTCTCATATCTGCAATGATTTGCAGGTGATGGGAGCAGTAAGAACCCTGAAGCCCGGGGATAGAATCCTGCGTTTTGGAAACGGAGCTAGGATCGCCGCCGAGGCTATAGGAGACGTGGAATTAGTCTTAGGGAATTTTACTTTAATTTTAAGGGATTGTCTGTACGTACCAAACATTATTAAAAACATCATTTCTGTTCCTATGTTAGACATTGATGGTTTTAATTTTTCCATTCAAAATGGATCTTTTTGCATATTTAAAGGTGATTTAATGTATGCTCGTGGTACTTTGATAGATGGTCTATATTCCCTAGAACCTATAAATTCCAACGTCATGCACATTCAATCTAGAAAAAGGAAATATGATAATCAAACTCCACAACTTTGGCACGCTAGACTTGGACATATTTCCAAGAGTAGGATTCAAAAGTTGGTTTCCTCTAAGGCTCTTGAAATAAAGAACTTAGATGAACTCCCGACTTGCGAATCTTGTCTCAAAGGAAAGATGACCAAATCACCCTTCACCGGGAATCCCGAGCGAACCAAACAGACATTGGATCTTATCCATACTGACGTTTGTGGACCATTGAGTGTCAATGCGAGAGGTGGATTCTCTTACTTCGTAACATTCACCGACGATTTTAGTCGTTATGGATATGTGTATCTTATGACACACAAATCCGAAACCTTTGAGAAATTCAAAGAGTTTCGAATGGAAGTAGAGAACCAACTTGGACATAGTATTAAAGCACTTCGTTCTGATAGAGGTGGTGAGTATTTAAGCCAAGAATTCCTTGATTATCTAAAAGAGAATGGAATTCTCGCACAGCGAACTCCCCCTAGGACACCCCAACTCAATGGAGTGTCTGAGCGGAGGAACCGGACTTTGTTAGACATGGTTCGTTCCATGATGAGCTTTGCTGACCTTCCCTTTTCGTTTTGGGGCTTAGCCCTATTAACTGCTTCGAAGATACTAAACATAGTACCTTCAAAGTCAGTGCCAACAACGCCGCACCAAGTATGGTATGGTAAAGCACCCGTGTATTCGTTCTTACGAGTATGGGGATCTCCTGCGTATGTAAAGAACAAGAAGGGAGATAAGCTAGATAGTAGATCTAGTTTGTGCAAATTTGTGGGTTATCCAAGGGACTCTATTGGATACCTGTTCTTCGATCCTAAAGAACGTAATACGTTCGTATCTAGGAACGCCCACTTCTTGGAAGAGGATTTCCTCACCAACCGAAATGGGACAATCGTAGAACTTGATGAAGTCCAAGAATCGGACCCATCCCCACAAACAGTGGGAGCTGAACCAGAATTAACTGAACCTACTAGTACACCTATGCTTCGAAGGTCTAATCGAATTCGTAAGGAGCCAGAGCGATTTGGTCTCATTCACGAAAACGAGAAAGTTGATGCTGATCCAAGGACCTATCAAGAAGCGATGTCTGACATAGATTCGGGTGCGTGGCTCGAAGCCATGCAATCCGAAATGGATTCCATGCATTCCAACAAGGTTTGGACCTTGGTCGATCCACCTGAGGGAACTATCCCTGTAGGATGTAAATGGATCTTCAAGCGTAAGCTTGGAATGAATGGAGAGGTAATTACTCATAAAGCTCGCTTAGTGGCGAAAGGGTATTCTCAAAGGCCTGGTATAGACTATGAGGAAACCTTCTCTCCCGTGGCGATGTCAAAATCCATTCGGATATTACTTGCTATAGCCGCGTGGCATGACTACGAAATATGGCAAATGGACGTAAAGACCGCCTTTCTCAATGGAGACATTGATAAGGAGATCTTTATGCAACAACCTGAAGGTTTTGCGTCCAAAGGAAGTGAGCACAAACTGTGTAAGCTTCAAAGGTCAATCTATGGCCTCAAACAGGCGTCCCGAACCTGGAACATACGATTTGATGAGACAGTCAAGGCTTTTGGCTTTATCAAAAACGTATATGAACCTTGTGTGTACAAAAGGAATAGTGGGAGCTCAATACAATTCATTGTTTTGTACGTCGATGACATTTTGTTAATCGGAGACGATATCAAGATGTTAGCGCAGACTAAAGCGTGGTTATCCGCGCAGTTCTCTATGAAAGATATGGGAGACGCATCTTACGTATTGGGAATACGTATCTATAGGGATAGATCGAAGAAGATGATAGGACTCTCCCAATCTCAGTACATCAACACGATCTTGAAGAGATTTAGTATGGAAGAATCTAAGAAAGGATTTGTTCCAATGAGACATGGTATCTCTCTTTCTAAGTCTATGTGCCCTACAACCGACGAAGAAAAGACAAGAATGTCTATCATACCTTATGCCTCTGCTATAGGGAGTATAATGTATGCAATGTTGTGTACTCGACCAGACGTAGCACACGCTCTAAGTGTAACGAGCCGCTATCAGTCAAATCCAGGCGAGAAGCACTGGACTGCCGTAAAAGCAATCCTAAAGTACCTGCGAAGGACTAAGGATATGTTTTTGGTCTACGGTGGTAGTGGAGAACTGAAACTTGAAGGATTCACTGATTCGAGTTTCCAGTCTGACGTGGATGATTTCAAATCCAACTCTGGATACATATTCCGCCTCAATGGAGGAGCGGTCAGTTGGAAAAGCTGTAAACAGTCTACCACTGCCGACTCAACCACAGAAGCAGAATATATCGCAGCATCAGATGCAGCAAAAGAAAGTGTATGGATGAGAAACTTCGTCCAGGAATTGGATGTTGTTCCTAGCATTGCTGAACCTGTAGTCGTCTTTTGTGACAACAACGGGGCAATAGCTCAAGCAAAGGAGCCGAGATCACACCATCAATCCAAACACGTACTGAGGAAGTACCACGTGATCAGAGAGATCATTGGTAGAGGAGATATGCATATGGAGTATGTCAAATCAGAAGACAACATAGCTGACCCACTAACTAAGCCACTTTCGCAAAAGGTGTTCGAGGGACATCTAGATAAGATGGGTCTAAGAAACGTTTGTGAATGGCTTTAGGGCAAGTGGGAGATTGATAGGATAGTGCCCTGCAAGCCAGTTCAATTAGCTTGTAATAGATCTATCTTGTATATAACAATCTTTGATTTTATAATAATACGCATGTTTATTTATATATGTATAAGGATAAACAATGGCCAAACTTCATCTCTCGCGAATACATTTAAGCGATTGGTTGAAACCCTGAGATCACTCATGACTATGGGACTATACACTTCAGTACTGAGTGCACTTATCATGAAACAGTCTCAAAGGTCGTGATCTCGAAAATGTTCCAAGTCATAGATTCATATCGAGACGGGGTATCGAGTGAATCGTCAAGACTTGTACGATTATGCATGATTCACACGGAGTGAATTTGTTGTAGTTTCATGAACAAGGCATTTGAGACCAGTGCATATGACTAGGTGATTCGATGGAGGATCGAATGCATCGAACGACCCGAACAGAGAAACCCATTGTGGAAGCGCATGACGCATATCGGTGATGGGATGTTTCTCAAAGGATTATAATAGTGTACGATTTAGTCCTATGACTTGAGGTGCTAGGGCGAATTCGGTGCATGAAAGTGCGTACTTAGATCTAGGTATAGGCCACTTAGCTTGGTCATAAAAATGCCTAGGTTGGGTGCGTATGGACATGTACGCGAGTGGTTAGTACCAAGATGGAATCTGTTGACTCATCGTAATGGATGAGAATATTTCCTATACGATTCTTAGATAATGTTTCCAATGAATCTACGGCCGTAGTCGGTGACGGATTTGGAAAGGGGTTTCCAAATTAGGCAGTCACACTGGAACATTATCCTGAATTAGAAAGTATAGTTATCGAGACAAATTTAGAGGTGCCGATCAATTCACACACCCTAAGTCTTGATCGGGAAATTGGTCGACAGAAGGACCGTATGTACATGGTAATTATATGAGGTGAGGTTCACTAAATATCAATTCACCTGATGTTGGGCTTCATGGGCTTGTGGCTAGACATCGACCATGAAGTGTGGGTACTCCTGAATTAGTAGAGGAATTGATTCTAGGAGTGGTCAATTAAAGGTAGTTTAATTGATCGGAGCAATTTATTGTTCATAAATTAAATCACGAGGTTTCGTGAGCCTGCTGCCAATTGATGGTGAACCCAGAGGGTCACACACAATACAATTGGACGGTGACTGTTCTGTAGGAATATAAAAGGAATTAATTGATTTAAAAGTAATTAAATCAATTAAGTGAATTAAAGTATTAATTCAAATGGGAGATAAATTAATTAATTGATTTAATTGATTTAAATGACAATTGATTAATTAAACTAAATATTAATTAAGTAATTAATTAATATGGGCTGGATATTTAATTAAGTAATTAATTAAATTAAGGTGGGCTTGCAAGAGATGGACTCCTAAGCCCATTAGGAATCTTGTAACCCTAGGTCTTGAGGAGTGCTTATAAATAGAGCTCTGACAGAACTCAGAGAACTAACACCTAAGCAAAAAAAAAAACCCTAGTCTTCTCTTGCCCTAAGAAATCCGCCCCACCCTGCGCCGCCCAAGCCCTAGCGCCGCCGCCGTGTGCTGCCGTAACACCGCCGCACCGCCGCCGTGTGCTGCCGTAACACCGCCGCACCGCCGCCGTGAAAGCCCTAGCGCCGCCGCCGCATGTCTTCTCCCTCATTCCTTTTGTGCAGAATTTTGATCTGTCAAATAGATCTGCACAATCCTTCATCAACAAACCTCTTAGATCTAGTTCTGAGCCTAAGACTAAGAGGTGTCATCATAATCCAGTTGGTGTGGACTTTTCTCTGGAGGTGAGACGCTTGGATCACTCCAGTGAACCAGAACCTTAATCAGAGTTCAGAATCAGAGTTGGAGGTTTCCACCACCTTGCCTGTGGTGAGGTAAAAATCGAAAACCCCCTTTGTTAGATTATTTCTGTGCTTTGTTTTGTGTCTTTCGTATATATAACTTGGAGATATTATTATGAGACCTGTGGGTGTGCCTTGAAAATTTTTAATTTCCGCACTTTGTTGTATTGACAATCGAGGCATATCCCAACAGACATGTCGCTTTCAGGAGAAGTAAGGTCAACCCGCAACAGACTATCTACGGGATCCCCGAGCGCAGCCTTAGAAATGGACCCGTCTTTTGACTCCTTAGGCGGGGAAGGAGTAACCATCGAAGGAACGGAATCAACTCGGGGTTCGGAAAGATTATCAGTTCTTAAGGATTCAGCAGAAGCTTCTCCACCAATATCCAACTTAGGTTTTTAGCTCAAACCTCCTGTGGGGGGGGACGACCGAAGAATCATCAGATGATGGCTTGTTATCAATGGCAAGCTTCTGCAAAGCCTCGATGGGAGTGACCCCGTCGGAATATGGCCTTTTGTTCGAAGAAGGAACAGGAGTTTTCTGCCCAGCTGGCTCTCCACTCGGAGAATCGGCAATTTTCGACAAAGAGCCCTCGAGCTCAGCCTCAAGCTCCTCATCCAAGATGGACTTATTGGTGTTGCCCTTAGTTTGCTTCGATGAAGCGCTTTTTTCTTTCTTATTTTCCCCTCCCTTAGGAACTTTGGGAGAAGACACAGAGGTTTTAGAAGAGGATTTGGAGGGTTTGGCCTCCTTAGCCGGCTTTTGCTCTTTGGACGGATTTTTATTTTTTGAACCACCCAATAGCAAGTTGGGGTCGATGGCCTTGCCCAGTATTTCTTCCATGATAAACGGGAAGTGAGTTAAGAGACATGAAGAGTGCAGAATATAGAGGAAGAGCTCCGATCTCTGTAAACAAAGGTGCCGTGTAAATAATTTGAAGAGATCCTCATATTTATAGGCACTACACCCTATGATTACGGTAGTGGAATCGACGCGACTTTCAAGAAAGATTCTATTTGGTATAAACAAATTTCGAGCATAAAGTACGAAAAGATATCGAACTTTGAAAAGCAGACGATGTCAAAAATTTTGCAAGATAAGGATTTACAAGTCATGCGAACCAGATCATAAAGGAAACAAATCCGATTACAAAAAACGAATTACATTCATGTACACATTTGATTCCTAACTACAAGGCTATGAATCATTCCCCCAAGCATGTTTGAACCCAGCGTTTGGACCACCGCCACCTTCATCGCCGCTGCCTAATGGATCGCTCTGATCAGAGGGTCGACCATCTTCCTCATCCGATCCGCCCTCTATGTTGACATTTTCGTTTTCTCCCAAGGCAGATTGATGATTGTCGTCGGACAGTTAGGCATCAGAATGCCGAACTCCTCAACTAAGGGGGCAAAGCGATGATTTTGCCAATTCACAGTTTTCCGGGGCAATGAGGAAGTTTTATAATCTTCTCCTTCGGCATTTTTATAAGGATTCATATACGGGAGGTATTCTTCCATTTTGTCCGGGATCCTATCGGCTGAAACCAATTGTTGAACCCCCTTATAAAAGATAGTTTGAAGGATTCCGCCGATTCTTCTCTGAACCAAAGGGTCGAAAACGGGGGAACTAAGAAACTTTCGTATGGCTGGGATTTCCGCCTCTTCTGCCCCTTGAGAATATGCGCGAGCTGAGTCTTGCTTGGTTTGCTCAATCTCGATCTTAATTCTTTTAAGCTCATCCTCAAGTGCGCTCTTTTCTGTAACTACTGATAACAATTTATCCTCCACAGAGGAGGAATGTTTCTTACTTGTATTCTCTAGCTCTCCCTTCACTTGAAACAGTTCTCGTTGACTGTCTGCCAGCTGAGATCGAAGGGTTTGATTATCAACAAAAATTTGTGCGTATGCATCGTGAGCATCCTGCGACTCCTGCTCTAGCAATGCTAAGCGATAGGTCTGAAGAGCGAACAAATCCCCGACCTATGAGAAAATTCCGGTTATCAGTAAATGTTAGAGACTCTAAAGAAAGAAGAAATAGTCAAAAAACAAATTCTTACCTCATGATACGTCCGGGAGAAATCACTCAGAACCTCAAAACTACCTTTGATGGTTTGAAGAAGCATATCCCGCTTAAACCGACTAGCCATATAAATTCTAGTGGCTTTGTCGAACTCGTTCTCACCACCTGAATCCAAATCGATTAGAATAGTCCCGTCTTCGGGGTATCCAGTAGCCCTGCTACCACAGAAATGTTTGTCCATGAAATCTGCCACATCTGGCTCCGACCTACCCTCTCGGCATGGAACCGAGTTAGAACTCACACCAAAGGGTTTTACCCTCCTCGAGGGTCCCGGATGGTCAGCATTCCTTTTTCGACTCAGGAGCTTCTCATACTCCTGAACACCCAAAATTCGGTTCCAGGAATGTTGACTATAGCCAACGGACGAAAGAGTAGAAGTATCAGGAGAAAACAGAGTTCGGAGAGGTCCAGCAGTGGCAGAATTCAAGGAACTCATAGTACCAAGCCCTCTCAGATCGGGAAGTGTAATTGTTATATCAACTGAATCCCCGCCTAAATTACTCACATCCGCTCTTCTTTCCGAAGTATGTGGTAACGGCTCGATGTAGGATGGCATATCTCCGACCAAGCCAGCAGTGGACAGTCGAAACCTCTCAACGGTTCGACCTGTAAAGGAGGTACAAGGAATACGTGAGTTAAAACAAGAAGAATTAATCTATCACACCTTGAAATAGGAAGAAACTAAAAACATACTCAAAGAAAGAGGGGCGAGGGTCGGAGCACCAGAAGCAGGCAAGTCACCGAGCGGCGGAAGGGATCCCTCGAAGGATCGATTCGGTAAAGGATAAGAGTATTCGATCATGGGGGCAGGATAGTCACATTTGCTCAACCCAGCCAATCGCAAAACACCTTCTTGAACTAGAAGCATGGTTTGGTAAGGATTGGACTGTAACTGCTCGAGAAATTCATCTGAAAGACGATGGTTGAGCTTCTCCTTAATCCTACGACAACCGTATGACCAAGAGTTTACACCATCCCATCGATATGGTCTGGTCTTCAAGCTACCTTCTGATACGGGGACGTCAGGGCCTTTCACGAAAAAGAACCTCCTTTTCCAACCTTTATTCTTTTCCGTTGTTATGTCCGTAAGAAAAGGCCGTTTCGACCGCTGGCAAATGGACACAAACCCGACATTTGAGCCCTTACACAGGTCCATTCAAAATATTTGCCAAAAATTACTAATAGAGGCCTCTTCCCCCTTGGCTTCCATGAGAGCGCTGAACGCTACGATATACGCGACAGAATGCGGGAGAAGCTGAGCGGGGGAAAGCGAAAAGAAAGTCAAAATGCTTCTAATAAGAGGGATAAATGGAATGCGCAAACCGTAAGAAAATTGCTTCTCATAAAAGGCTTGACATCCAGCTGGAGGCTCGGTTGCACGCTCGGTGTAGGAAGGAATGATGATCGAAAAACCTTTAGGAATAAATTTCCCGAACTCCGCCTCAAGACGAGCGTGATCCTTTTTGAAAAAACCACAGGAAGTTTGATTAGCAGGAAGTTCTGACCTGTTTGAGATCGCTGTGTTAGAAGGAATTGTATGTCTAAAAATCCTAACGAAGGCGCCCTCACCTATACTAAGCTTCTCGACCTCGTCTTCCTCGAGATCTTCGGTCTGTGCAGCATCCCCATCTTCTGGATGAAACTCTCCTTCCTAGTAATCATCGACAAGCTTTAACAAAGGATCGGACTCTTGGTTCTCTCCGACCTTGTTCTTGCCCCTCAAATTTCTGGAACCAGACATTATGGAATGGGAAACAATTATACTAAAGCAGATGCTCTTTCGACCCGAATGCTCCGAGCTCAAGAAAGTATGTGATTTGTGAGTAATTCTTCAACAAGTCAACATATATGTACGGGGTTAAAAAGGTAAATTGCAAACAGGTCCCCGAGTAACCGCGACGGTTGAACTTACACTGGGTAAAAATTTAAAGTTATTTTTCTGAGAATTGCATTCTTGACCCCACTTTCCAGAAATTGGGATATGTTCCTTGGAATTTGTTCCTATGGTATTCCACTGATCCTTTGTATCGCAATCGAAAAATTAAGGGAGCATTCGCTAAGGAATTAAATGAAGCATCCCAATGATTGACAGTAAGGAAAACTCCGATCTAGAGGTCCTACGCAAACAATGGACGACAAGGTTAACATCTCGGCACGCCATTATATTGTTTCTAATATATGCACTCTTTTTCCCTAGCTCGGTTTTTATCCCACAGGGTTTTTACGAGTTAGGTTTTTAATGAGGCATATCCGAAACATATCTTGAATGGCTCATCTCACCCCAGCGTTCCACATAGCTCATACTTCTTCGAGCTTAAGCTCCACTTTACGCTCGAGAAGTGGGGGAGTATTGATGAGGGGTAATTTGGATCACCTATTCTTGCTAGCTCGATGTGGGTCGAGCTGCACAAGTTTCTGTCCCCGGAAGTGCCGAACCGAGCAGGATATGTAGTGATCTGTTCCGAGCCAATAAAGAGAATATGAGGTCGAATGTCACTATTGGGCCGAGCCCAGGCCCAAGTCAGCGGGCCAAAAAAGTACTCTTGCAAGTGTGTCAGAAAGCCCATTATCTCAGTTATAAATAGCCCTAACATTTATGACAAGGACAACTTCCCTGGTGCTCTTCCTCCGAGGCTGCTGCTCGGAACTACTTAGGAAGAATAGTATAGGTTGTCTTGTACGTATTTCACCCTCTTGCTTGTACGGCATCCAGTAATGCTCGAATAGGACTCATAATACTTGTAATTTGTACTCAATCATTCTGAATACAAATACTATTGATCTTTTATTTCTATTTACAAACATTAGCACGACATTTTACACCACCTTGATCGAACAAGCGAAAACGCGTAAGATCAATATGCCTATGAAACTGCTCTCTGGAAACAACAATGTGAGTTTCTGGATGAGAAATACAAAGCTTTACTTCATAAGTCTTCTGGTTCAGAGGTAGGTCCATCAACGTCTTCTTCCGTTCCATTCGTAGAGACTAGGGCTACGGGGACTGAAGACCAGGAGATTATAAATAGGGTTTTGGAGATTTCCCGTGCTCAAGAACAAGCTAACCAAATGGCTAAAAAGTTAGAGGAGTTCCAATTTCAGAGTACTGCTCGGATTAGCGAGTTGGAATCTCAAATATCAAGTCTTCAGGCCTCTTTAGAGGAGTATGAGGAGGATACTCCTCTTAGTGGACTCAGGGATCGCTATGGCAGGAATCCTGACGAAAAAGTGATTCGGGAATTCCTTAATTCTCCTGTCCACACGGCGTTGGTATACCAAATGGTCGGTCCGCTCCTAGAAAGTACTTTCAAAAAGGCGGTTCATCAGTTGGTTGCTTTTGAAATGATAGAGGATCGTCGAAAAGAATATTTTAAAATGGCACACATTAGGTTAAACCGTTATGGCGAAGTATACTCTCATTCCGAGCTTCCAGACGTCGTATATCAAAATTTCCCTTTGGCTCACCTCGTCAAAGAGTTCGGAAACCCATTGCCAAATCTCCTTCTGACGTTAATGACGAGCTTGATGACAATTTTATCGATCCAGAGGAAGAGAAAGAGGTTGTTGAGCCAGCCGAAGAAGGAGACGTCGTTAGCGAACAGGAGATTCCGGAGGGCGGTCAGGCTGCATGATATATTGATCCATGAAGATGTCTTTGTAATTATCTATCGTAGGACTAAATGTAATTTTACACTTTTACCCCTTTGTACGTTAAACGTTTCATATTCTGACAGTCACGTCCTTTCATCTTCGCCGTAATAATTCAGACAAGTCATTAACTTCACCGTAATCATTATGCGTGTGTCTTTTCACATTCTAGTGTTTACTTCAAGGTCAGTTTTTCAATTTCGCGCCCTTTCCTTGGGTCTGTGGCGTCTTTTCGTATAGTATAAATATAAAAGGTAAAAAATTTGTCTCGCTATTTACCGCTTTGCTTATCTCCCAACAGAATACTCCTTCTTTATTAGGTCGATAAGCTTTCTCGATATTTTAAATTTACTTCTTGTATTCCGATCATGACTAATCTTTTCTGTAATACATCAAAGCGTCCTTCTCGTGAGAACGCTAGAAATCCCAGATTGAAGAAGTCTCGAACAGAAGGACCCTCGATAGGACCTCCTCGTTCATCTTTTATTAGTAGGTCGGTGACCGATACCCTTGTCGTCCCCTCCGAACCTATTTCAGTAGTTAGTTCATCATTTGCAGAACCAATCTTTCCTTCTTCCGCTGAAGTCGGAAGTATGCCTTCCCCTGGTCGGGTGGCTTTCGGCGATATGTCCAATGAGGAGCAGACTTATAATATACCCGTTACTTCAGGTGTTTCTTCCTTTGAGCATGCTTTTCACGGAGAGGTTCCTAACAACTCCGTTTCTTGCTCTCTTTCTTCCGCCCAGGTTCTCAGCGGACCCTTAAGGGGAGATGCAGTGGGGGCAGTTGGTGAAGGTTCTTTTTTGGATTCGTCTATGACACAATCTGTGTCTCATGATTTTTATGATTTTTTATTCCATGATACAACTATTGTTAATGCCTCCTTTGAATCTGGCGGTCCTTCTGGAGGTCCAACTGAGTCAAGGCCTGGTCGCCGGACCGTTATATCCGCTTCGGGTAAGGAGACCTCAGTTAGCCCCAACGAGAGGGAATCCCCTCGTCTGTTAGATGATCGTTGTATCCTTGAGCAGGTTAAGGATATCTTGCGGTCAGCGACTCCCCGCCCTGACAATGTCCCTCTTGTTAGTGAACTGCCGGGCTCTGTTGAGCCCGACGCTTTGTCCTGGGATCTGGGCTTGAGCACTATTTTGCCCGGTGAGTTGAGGAAGCTTGAGAGTACTTCCAATGTACGCCTTGTTCAGTCGCTAGTGAAGTTGTGCGAGCACGTAGACCTATTTTTTATTATTTTTTTTTTTGCTTTCATTTTGATTGCCTTGTAACATAAGAACTGTTTTCTTTTTCCAGGCTAAGTACTTTGCACTCCAGCTGGGTGTGCAAAATGACGATCTGTG
Source organism: Penstemon eatonii (assembly GCA_038501285.1). Taxonomy (NCBI): domain Eukaryota; kingdom Viridiplantae; phylum Streptophyta; class Magnoliopsida; order Lamiales; family Plantaginaceae; genus Penstemon; species Penstemon eatonii. The sequence goes on along the minus strand of CM076711.1, from coordinate 39,141,416 downwards.
GATAAGCAGAGATGCTTATCAACGTCGTTTGGAATCAGAGTCGGCCAAGGTCAGAGGGCAGAGTCTCCAACTGCAGCTTGCCAATGATGAGACCCAAAAATTGCAAGAAGAAAAGTCTGTCTGGGAGAAAGAGAAAAGTGACTTGGTTCAGGCTGCTGCCCTAGCAGAGGAGTCTCGACGGCGGTCCTATGAGGAAGGTTATGATGCCGGTTATCTAAAGCGTCAAGAGGAGTTGATGGCGTTTGCTGGTAACTTGACTCCTCGGAGGACTGTTTCTGCTAGTCGGCCTGTTGACAATTCTTCTCAGTGATCTGTTCGACCTGGCAGGCCTTGAACTGTTTCTCTTCTTTTTTTTTTTTTTTTTTTTTTGTAGTGCCCAACTTTTTTGTGTAGTTGCTTGGGCTGAAATTTTTGTATTGGGAGAACGACTCAATTAAAAACTATGATCTCTTGCAGTCAGATCCTTGCCTTGATCAATTTTATTCTGTAGATATATTTTGTTATGCACATTATGCTGTTATGCATAAATATAACATCATGAAATAATCAGCATAGATTAGCATACTTCTGTGATATTGATCTTCGCGGAGAATATTCAGAATAGAGAAAAAAGGTAGCTTCTCAGTCAGTGTTTAAGTAACTGAATGATATAATGTTTGTTCTGCAAATCAAACTTTTTTTCTTTTTTTTTTTGATGATCAACCCAGTATGGTCCCTTGGGTCATATCCAAAGTCTCATTAGACGTTAAAATGTAGACAGTAGGCAACTCGTATCAATAATCGATTAAATAACTGTTAAGGAACGCTCAGCATCTTGGTCGATGTTCAATCCATGCCTTGTAAATTTGTCTTTTTGTGATGTATATCTTATATAAGGAGGCTATTATTCCTTCTGTTGAACTCTGCTTTTCTTTCCATAGGATTATGTTTTAGGAGAAGACATACCTCTAAGTATCTTCCTAAACTTTATGTTTCTTTTGTACTGACTGTGAGTTATGTGTTCCTCAAACAGAACAACCAGTGTATCATTATATCATTTCTTTGATATGGGAGGAATTGTAAAACGTAGAATTATTAGCCAGATCTTGCCTGCTCAGACTTCCTTCAACAATTCTTTGGAATATTAGGCAGTGACGATAGTGCAGTCTGGCGTGGTGGTATTTACCGTCCCAGTATCGACGTCAGATTTCTTGGACTCCAATGGAGTTCTGGCATGGCTAAGTTAATAGTTTTCCATATAATATATGAAGCAGTGACGACCCTCGTATGCTGGCGGGTCTGGTCTTATATTTCTAGGCGAGCCAGTATCCTTTTCACAACGGTGTAAACTTGCATGTCTTCGTTGAGGATCTTAAGTTTTCTGCCGAGCGACTATCATATGTGAGCGTGCAAACCTTTCTGTTTTGGATCTCTTTTAGCTCTGCTTTTTATTGTGCATTGATCGCTTCGATCTTCTTTCTCTTTTATTATCGATTTGTTCGCCGATCAGGGAGGCGCCGTTCCAACTTATTTGCATTTATTACGAGAAGTCAAAAGGTCGCATTTCCGTCCCTTGATCAAATATCTATCCAGCCGTAGGATCATTTGCACAAGTGCCTATAAATAAGTAGGCAATTTCCCTATCTTTTATGTTTTCTCAGAAAAGATGGAGATCTCAGTTTCCTTAGATTTCATTTTGCCTTTTGATCCCATAATATTCAAAAAGTCACATTATCACGATTCATATCATAATAACTTAAATTTCATCTGCCTTGTACTGACGGGTCCCATGGAAGCCCTACCTTGTACTAACGGGTCCCATGAGGCCTCGAACTTTGTATACACGGGTTTGAGGTCCGTGGTTTCTGTTTGCACATGGAGGGTTCATTTTTACCAGGCACCGCCGTGTTTGGATGTTACCTCCGGAGTGATAGACCATCGGGGTGTGCTGGTAAATTTTTTCCTTCTTCGACGGTCCTGAAGAGATGCTGCTTCAGAGTAAATCTCAACCCTAATGTAAAAGCAGTATATCTGTTGTGGGTGAATGAGTATTGCTGGTTATCTGGCTGGTAATGCTCATTTCATCTGGAAGAACATTTGATCTTCAGAGCCCGGCCATCGAACCAAAGAAGTCGACCATCCTGAGCAGCATGCTTCTTAGGTGGTCAGTTACCACTATCGAGGCACTAGGGAGGAGATTGATGTTTCCGTGGACATTGTCGTGAAGATTATCAATCTATAGTATAGGATCGTTTTATCTAAACAAATGTAATGATGTGTAAATCGTATATAGACTTTTTTAATTTGATCTTCAGCTTTTGTCTGTAACTCTTTTACATGTTCATAGATGAATAAAACTTTATTTGTACTTCTTGCATTCTTCCTGTTGTATTCGGCTTTAATCTTATTTATGATTGTCATCGAGGAGTATTTATCGATCATATCCATTTATACTCAACTCTTTTTTTTTTTTTTTTTTTAGACTCGGGTTTTTAATACCAGAAGCCTTTTTAACTGTTGAAGACTCAATCGAGGAGTGTTTATTGAGCGGATCAATGTTTACTTAACTCCTTTTGTTTAGACTTAAGTTTTTAATACCAGGAGTCTGTTAATCGCTGAAGGCTTTAATCGAGGAGTGTTTATTGAGCGGATCAATGTTTACTTAACTCCTTTTGTTTAGACTTAGGTTTTTATACCAAAAGTGTTTTAATCGTTAAAAAATAATCGAGGAGTGTTTATTGAGCGGATCAATGTATACTCAACTCTTTTTTTTAGACTTAGGTTTTTATACCAAAAGTCTTTTTAATTGTTGAAGACTTAATCGAGGAGTGTTTATTGAGCGGATCAATGTTTACTCGACTCGTTTTGTTTAGACTTAGGTTTTTAATACCAGAAGTCCTTTAATCGTTGAAAAATTATCGAGGAGTATTTATTGAGCGGATCAATGTATACTCGACTCTTTTTGTTTAGACTTAGGTTTTTATACCAAAAGTCCTTTAATTGTTGAAAAATTATCGAGGAGTGTTTATTGAGCGGATCAATGTATACTCGACTCTTTTTGTTTAGACATAGGTTTTTTCAATACCAGAAGTCCTTTAATCGTTGAAAAATTATCGAGGAGTGTTTATTGAGCGGATCAATGTATACTCAACTCTTTTTGTTTAGACTTAGGTTTTTTCAATACCAGAAGTCTATTAATCGTTAAAAAATAAACGAGGAGTGTTTATTGAGCGGATCAATGTATACTCGACTCTTTTAGACTTAGGTTTTTTAATACCAAAAGTCTATTAATCGTTAAAACATTATCGAGGGGTGTTTATTGAGCGGATCAATGTATACTCGACTCTTTTAGACTTAGGTTTTTTAATACCAAAAGTCTATTAATCGTTGAAGAATAAACGAGGAGTGTTTATTGAGCGGATCAATGTATACTCAACTCTTTTTGTTTAGACTTAGGTTTCAATACCAAAAGTCATTTAATCTCCATAATAGACCGAGGAGCGTTTATTGAGCGGATCAATGTATACTCGACTCGTTTGTTGCTAGATCGAGGAGTGTTTATTGAGCGGATCATTGTATACTCGACTCGTTTGTTGCCAGATCGAGGAGTGTTTATTGAGCGGATCAATGTATACTCGACTCGTTTGTATGGTTGGATCGAGGAGTGTTTATTGAGCGGATGAATGTATACTTAACTCCTTGTGTCTTGATCTCAACCAATATGATAGTAGAATTCCAAGGAGTGTTTACCGAAACAATCGATTTATACCCAATCTTGATTTAATATTTAAAGTTGCTAAAATCTTTAATAATTGAACTGTAGGCTATGGCCTTTATTACAAAGATTAAAACTTAATAAAATAAAGCAGCATAATCTACTAAAATTTATTTACCATAGTATTTTCTAAGGTTGACTGCATTCCAGGTTCTTGGTAAGGCTGTTCCATCCAAGTGTGCAATTTTGTATGAACCTTTCTTTCCTACGCCAATGACAACGTAAGGTCCATCCCAATTTTGTTGTAACTTTCCCACATGCTTGGATACCTCTACTTTTTTCAATACCAGGTCCCCTTCTTTGAAGGTTCGGATGCGTACTTTTTGATTATACGCCCTTTCCATATTTGCTTTAGTGACTTGCAAACGTACAGCGGCTTTTTCTCTTAAAGCTTCTGTTAAATCTTTATCATTTTCTCTTGTCTTTTCATTTTCTTGATCGTCATACATTTCAATTCTTGGTGTTGGAATTAGAGTTTCGATCGGAATAACAGCTTCGGAGCCATATACTAAGCTAAATGGGGTTTCCCCGGTTGAGGTCCTGACAGTGGTTCGATTAGCCTAAAGTACTCCTGGGAGTTCATCAAGCCATTTTCCTTTGGCTGCCCCTAATCTTTTTTCCAGGGATTTTATTATTTCTCGGTTTGCTACCTCAATTTGTCCGTTCGCTCTAGGATGCCCGACCGAAGTGAAATTTTGCTGAATCCCTAGTTTTGAACACCATTCTATTACCTGTTTTCCCGCAAATTGAGTTCCATTATCGGAGATTAGAATTCTCGGGATGCCAAATCGACATACTATGAATTTCCATAGGAAGTTGATTACTTGAAACTGAGTTATCCGTGCAAGGCCGATGCATTCTATCCATTTGCTGAAGTATTCAACAGCAACCAGAACGTATGCTTTCTTGGATCTAGCTGCAGGGAAAGGTCCTACAATGTCCATTCCCCATTGATCGAAGGGCCAACACACTGGTATTGGGTGTATGTTTTCGGCTGGTTGATGACATATATTAGCATGGACTTGGCAATGATGACATTTTTGTACGTACTGTATGGCATCGTTGTTGAGGGTAGGCCAATAGTAACCTGTTCGAAGGCATTTTAAAGCCAACGCCCTCGCTCCGCTGTGATTCCCTACTTCTCCTTCGTGTATTTCTCGGAGTATATCATTGGTTTGAGATTCGGAGATGCATCTTAGAAGAATTCCTGATACCGATCTTTGGTAAAGTTTTTCTTCTATCAACGTATATTTTGGAGCACGATATTTTATTTTGCGAGCTTCGCTTTGGTCGAGCGGTAGTTTTCCTTCTCGAAGGTACTCTATCATCGGAGTCATCCAATTTGCTTCGACCTCTTCGATTTCCATTACTTGAGTGATCGGCGTTTCATCGATATCGATCGCTGGTGTATTAGACATTAGCCAAGTGATCACTCTTTCAGTTTTTCCGTCGTTGGATGCCGTAAATCTAGAGAGTTGATCGGCCCATTTATTTTCCGATCTTGGAATGTTTTGTATCCCAAAATCTTCGAATATTTCAGCCAGTTGTTTCACTTTGGCCAGATATTTGACCATGTTAAATTCCTTTGCCTCATATAGGCCCTCTATTTGTCCTTGTACTAACTCTGAATCGGTTAATACTTTAAGATTCTTTATGTCTGCTTTGATTGCCATTTCCATTCCTGCGATCAATGCTTCATATTCTGCTTCGTTGTTTGTTACGATGAAGTCTAATGTTATCGCGTAATTGATATCCTCCTTATTTGGCCCGATAAAGTTGATTCCAGCACCTCCTCCTTCTCGGCATGAAGCGCCGTCGACGTGCATTAACCAGGTTTGATTTTGTACTATCAGGATATCATGTGTATGGCTGGTCGATTCAAGATTTTCAACTTCCCGACTCGGAATCTCAAGTAGAAAATCGGCTAGAACCTGTGCTTTAATTGCAATTCTTGGTTTGTATTCGATGTCGAACTGACCGAGTTCGATCGCCCATTTGATCAATCTTCCAGAGTCTTCTGGCTTTGCTAAGACCTGTCTTAATGGTTGATTGGTTAATACCACCACTTTATAGGTCAGAAAATAGGGTCGGAGTTTTCTTGCTGCCACTACTAAGGCCAAGGCGAATTTCTCTATTTCCAAGTAGTTTTTCTCGGCCCCTTGTAATAGTTTGCTTAAGTAATAAACAGGCTTATGTTCTGAGCCATCCACTTTAACTAGTACCGAACTAACGGCTACTTCTGAGATTGATATGTATAAATATAACGGTTCCCCTTCGGTTGGTTTGGCCAAAAGTGGGGTCGTCGTTAGGTATTCTTTTAATCGTTCAAATGCCTGGTCACATTCATCAGTCCAAGCAAAGTTTTTAGCTTTTCGAAGCGTTTGGAAGAACGGCAAGCTTCTGTCAGCTGACTTGGATATGAATCTGTTTAACGCCACGATTTTGCCTACCAAGCTCTGTACTTGGGAGATCGTTTTTGGAGGCTTCATTTCAGTTATTGCTCGAATTTTTTCTGGGTTGGCCTCAATTCCACGTTGATGTACCAGATATCCCAAAAACTTTTCGGATTTAACCCCGAAAGTGCATTTGGCAGGGTTTAGCTTCATTCGATACTTTCTCAATATTTGGAAGCATCGATCGAGGTGTTTTACGTGATCATCTTCATTCATGCTTTTGACTAACATATCATCCACGTATACTTCCATTATTTCTCCAATTAATTCTATAAACATCAGGTTAACTAACCTCTGGTAGGTGGCCCCGACATTCCTTAAGCCGAACGGCATCACTATAAAGCAATACACTCCTTGTTCGGTTACGAACGCAGTTTTCTCTTGGTCCCGCTCGTCCATGTATATTTGATAAAAACCTTGGAAAGCACCCATCATACTGAAAATTGCAAACCAGCGGTGGAGTCGACTAATAGATCGATCCTTGGGAGAGGATATGGATCTCGTGGGCACAATTTGTTAAGGTCGGTGAAATCGTTGCACATCCTCCATTTGTTATCCTTTTTATCTCCCTTTGCTACTAGCACGACATTACATAGCCAATCCGAGAAGTGTATTTCTCGAATTTGTTTTGATTTGAGTAGCCTTTCTACTTCGGCTTTAATGATTTTATCTTTTACTGGCCCATGATTTCTCTTCTTTTGCCTGGCAGGTTTTGCCAGAGGGTCGATTTTTAGGGAATGACTGATTACGCGAGGGTCAATCCCTTCAATGTCGTTCGCGCTCCAGGCGAAGATATCCACATTATTTCTGAGAAAGTTGATAAACATTACTTCCCCTTCCTTGCTCAACTCCGTTCCTATTCTTGTTGTTTTCGATGAGTCCCCCTTTACTAGTACGACATCCTTATGTTCTGGTGGTTTTAAGGCTATGTCCACCGGCTCTTTTCCCTTTTTGTCTATTCCGTCAGTGCAAGGGATTTCAACCTCATTTCTACTAACGTCGTCTTCGAGCTTCCTTTTGCTCGGGGTAATCGCTTTAGGGGGGCTTTTCAAATTTAACGATGTACTATAGCAATCCCATGCCATACAATGGTCGTTCACTATTTCCCCGATACCTATGTCGGTCGGAAATTTAATTTTTTAATGGTAAGTTGAGACGACAGCTCGGAACAAGTTGAGTGCTGGTCGCCCTAAAATTGCATTGTAGGCAAACGGAGTTTCGACTACTAAAAATTTTACCAGCTGCACTGTTCGATATGGTTTCCTTCCGAGTGAAACACTCAAATTAATTGTTCCACTGGGGACAATTTCGGATCCTCCGAATCCTACCAACGGCGTAGCTACCTTTTGGAATGTTATTTGCCCCAAGTTCATCTGGGCTAGTACCTCTTTAGAGACGATATTTGCTGAGCTCCCATTATCGATTAGGATTCTCTTGACGTTGTAATTTGCAATTTCTAGGGATACCACCATCGGGAAGTCGGGGCTATCCTCTTTTGTATCCCAAACAAGGTTTTTGGGTCCTTCTCCTTCGTTGAAACTAATCAGCTGGTGTGTCGTTGCTTTGTTTTCTAAGGTCCATATTTCTTTCGGGTATTTTAGGCTTCCGATTATGGATCTAGCGGTCCTTCGACGAGCATTATGACTATCTCCCCCTGCGGGTCCCCCTGAGATCGTGTGTATGGTTCCGTTGACCTGATCATTATTTAGTTCTTGAGGGGGACCTTCATTAGGGGACTTTCTTCGTGAACTTCTTCTTGGGTGGTTATATCGAGGACTCCCGTTTCTTTCTCGCTTGCGGTTATCCCGCTCCAAATAGTCATTCAGTTTTCCTTGTTCGATCAGCTTTTCGATTTCTCTTTTAAGGTGAAAACAATCTTCTGTTCGGTGCCCGTGCGCCCGGTGATACTTGCAGTATAAGTCATAGTTTTGTCCGCCTGGTCTGGGCTGAGCGATTTTCTTTGCTTCTGGGATCCAATTATTCCTTTCTAGTACAGCTAAGATTTCATCTATTGGAACGGTTAGTCTTGGGTGATCTACTTGATTGATCCTGCTCTGGGTCGCTGGTTCGCTGATTCTAGGTCTTTGATAGATGTTAGGTCGTCTATCCTGGTCGTTTTTATTATATTCTAATCGCTGAAAGACGTTGCCTTTTCTAAAAGATCGTTCATAGTCCATGGATCTTTGGGCAGGAATTCTATCTTGCCGTTTGGAGCCTGAGGTCGTAACTTTATTTTTGTTTTTTATCATTGAAAGAGTTCATCTCTTCCTGGGTCATATACTTAGATGCCAGGCTCATGATATCCGCGAACGTTCTTGGTTGCTTTCGGCTGAGGGCGTTCCCAAACTGCCTATTCTTTGTGAGGTCGAAGAGAATCGAGATTATGTAATCAATATTGGGGGAATCGATTTTGCGTAATTCGACATTAAATCTTGCTAACCAATTCCTTAAAGATTCACCTTCTTGTTGATAAATGGTTCCTAAATAGCTCATCGGCAATTTTTGTCTTTTTTGACTGGCGAATTGCTGCGTCAGTTTGTTACATAATTCTCGAGAACTGAATATGGAGTTGGCTGGTTGTTTGCCGAACCAGTCCAAAGCTAATCCTTCTAGCGTGGTCACCATCAGCTTAGCGGCGAACTCCGCTGTGTGAGAATACAAGTTCATTATGTTTGTGAAACTAAAAATGTTGTCGTCCGGATCAGTGGTTCCGTCATATCTGGGTAGTCTACCCGGGACCTGTCCGATTGACTGTGCTTCTTTTATTTCTCTGCAGAAGGGAGAGCACGCTGCTAGGCTCGAGTCGTTCTTGTACCATCTTTTTGATTTCTGTTTCCGAGAATCGCATAGTTCTTGGTCGATTCGGAATCGCCTCGCCAACGTCATCCTCGATGGGGATTATGGTGTGTTCCTTTGATTCGTTGTGTTGTGGTCTCCTTCGATCCGCTTTCCTTCGGATGTTGTCATTGGAGGGTTTTGAGTTGCCCTGCTGCGGACTGTGTAGCGAGCGTCGCTCGCTTGCCGGGCTATCAACTTGTTGAGAGATTTGATCGTTCTGCTTCGGCTTTCTTTGAGCGGGATTTGCTCTAGTAGTTCTAACGTTTTGGGGGACTTGTTCGAGTACAAGTAATTCCTCTGGAGAGAGTGATTTAAGGAGCATAGCGATCTGTCGTAATTTCTCCTGAGCATCTGACAGGGGGACTGGGATCGTTGGAGTCACATGTTCTTCCGGTATTGTGCCAGTAGGGATCCCTTGTGGTTCCACCTGATTCTGATGATGCTCATTCTGTTGCTGGCTGTCGTTGGATACACGGGCGTTATTATCAGTATTGCCCTGTAGATCCTCAGACGCATCATGCTGGTTGGTCGTGTTACTTCTTGCTCCGTTACGAGCGCTCTTCCTTGGGCGAGCCATATGTCGTTCGAATAATTAACCTAGCCCCTCGGTGGGCGCCAACTGATTTAACCGGATTTCGTTGGGTTAATTGTATCAGTGAATATAGGATATTGGGGATTCTCAGTAAATATGATTTATAGGGCTCTGTTACTATATTCAGGATGGATCATTCACAAAGAAGAACAACTTTGAAGGAACAACAAGTAATTATGATAACCAACGTAAAAATAACATGAACATGAAGAGAAAGCTCTTTTCTTTATTGAATAATATCGGGTTCTGCTGTTAATGCAGAATTCAGTGGCGTATTTGCCGTGTAATCAAAAGTGTGTAATACAATGACTAACTAGGTATTTATATCATTCAAAACCTAGCTTTACAAGGAAATATAATCCTAATATGACTCGGCCCAATTGTCCTTCTTGAGTCCGGAGTGTAGTCTTCTTGTCGAAGAGAGTTTTATTCGGCCGGGTCGATAAGATGATCCCGAACTGACTTGTCTGGTCGAACCGATCCTTTATTCTTCAGTCGATCCGTTCATTATAAGGGGTGCGAAATAGCCCCCATCAGATGACTTTAAATCCAACTCTGGATACATATTCCGCATCAATGGAGGAGCGGTCAGTTGGAAAAGCTGTAAACAGTCTACCACTGCCGACTCAACCACAGAAGCAGAATATATCGCAGCATCAGATGCGGCAAAAGAAAGTGTATGGATGAAAAACTTCATCCAAGAATTGGATGTTGTTCCTAGCATTGCTGAACCTGTAGTCGTCTTTTGTGACAACAACGGGGCGATAGCTCAAGCAAAGGAGCCGAGATCACACAATCAATCCAAACACGTACAGAGGAAATACCATGTGATCAGGGAGATCATTGGTAGAGGAGACATGCACATGGAGTATGTCAAATCAGAAGACAACGTAGCTGACCCACTAACTAAGCCACTTTCACAAAAGGCGTTCGATAGTCATCTAGAGAAGATGGGTCTTAGAACCATAGGTGAATGGCTTTAGTGCAAGTGGGAGATTGATAGGATAGTGCCCAGCAAGCCAGTTCAATTAGCTTGTAATAGGTCTATTCTGTAAGAGACGATCTTTTGATTTTATAATAATACGCATGTTTATTTATATGTGTATAAGGATAAACAATGGCCAACTTCATGTCTCGCGAATACATTTAAGCGATTGGATGAAACCCTTAGATTACATTAGACTATGGGACGATTCACTTCAGTACTGAGTGCAATCATGAAACAGTCTCAAAGGTCGTAATCTTAAAACTGTTCCAAGTCATAGATTCCGAACGAGACGGGGTATCGTAGGAATCACCAAGACTTGTACAAGTATGCATGATTCACATGGAGTGAATTTGTAGCGTTTCATGAGCAAGGCATTTGAGGCCAGTGCATATGAGTAGGTGGTTCAATGGAGGATTGAACGCATCGAACGACCCGAACAGAGAAACCCATTGTGGAAGCGCATGTCGCATATCGGTGATGGGATGTTTCTCAAGGATTATAATAGTGTACGATTTAGTCCTTTGACTTGAGGTGCTAGGGCGAATTCGGTGCATGAAAGTGCGTACTTAGATCTAGGTATAGGCCACTTAGCTTGGTCATAACATGCCTAGGTTGGGTACGTATGGACATGTACGCGAGTGGTTAGTACCGATATGGAATCTATTGACTCACTGTAATGGGTGAGAGAATTTCCTATACGATTCTTAGATAATATATCCGAGGAATCTACGGCCGTAGTCGGTGACGGATTTGGAAAGGGGTTTCCAAATTTAGGAGTCACACTGGAATATTATCCTGAATTAGAAAGTATAGTTATCGAGACAAATTTAGAGGTGCCGATCAATTCACACACCCTAAGTCTTGATCGGGAATATTAGTCGATAGAAGGACCGTATGTACATGGTAATTATATGAGACGAGGTTCACAAGTATCAATTCACCTGAAATTGGGCTTCATGGGCTTGTGGCTAGACATCGACCATGAAGTGTAGGTACTCCTGAGTTAATAGAGGATTTGATTCTAGGAGTGGTCAATTAAAGGTTGTTTAATTGACCGGAGCAATTTATTGTTCATAAATTAAATCACAAGGAATTCGTGAGCCTGCTGCCAATTGATGGTGAACCCAGAGGGTCATACACAATACAATTGGACGGTGACTGTTATAAAAGGACATGAAAGGAATTAATTGATTTAAAGGAAATTAAATCAATTAAATGAATTAAAGTATTTAATTCAAGTGGGAGATTAATTAATTGGGTGACTTAATTAATTAAATACTTAATTAAGTTGCTAATTGATTATATATAAGAAATATTGATTTAATTGGATTGGGCATTTAATTAAAGTAATTATTTAAATGAAAGGCTTGCAAGATATGGGCCTTTAATTAAAAGCCCATAAAGAGTCTTGCAAACCTAGGTCAAAAGGGAGTCTATAAATAGGGTTCTTCTAGAGCTCAAAAGAAAAACACCCTAAGCAAAAACCCTAGCCTCCTTTGACCTAGTAGCCGCCGCCCCTCTCCCTGCGCCGCCAAGCCTAGTGCCGCCGCCAACCTGCTGCCGTGAGCTGCCCTAGCGCCGCCGCCGCCTCTCCCTTGTTCCACCGTGCTAGATCTTGCCCTGCCAAGTTGATCTGCACAGTCCTGCAACAACAAATCTCCTAGATCCAGTTCTGAGCCTAAGACTAGGAGGTGTCTCCAGAATCCAGTTGGTGTGGACTATCTTCGGAGGTGAGACGCTTGGATCACTTCTGTGAACCAGATCCAGATCCAGATTCAGAATCAGAACTGAAGGTTGCCACCACCTTGCCTGTGGTGAGGTAAATCGCAAAACCCCCTTGTTTAATTCAATGTGTGTTTTTGTTTCATGCTTGCGTATATATAATATGGAGATTCTTATATGGGACATTGGGTGCTTCGAAAAATTTTAAATTCCGCACTTTCGTTGTTCTGACAATCGAGGCAACCTAACCACTATCCCAACACATGACGAGAGTGAGAATGCAGTGGACAAGGAAACTCGTGTCCTTCTATTTGGCGTGTTTACTCGCGATATGAATAAGCTCCTTCGGAAGGATCCTTTGGAGAAATTTCAGCGAGCTTCTCTTTATGCTGAAAAGGTGATCTCCTTTTATGTGTGCTCGTAGGGTAATTTTACTTAACGAGTACTTTAGCTCGCTAATTTATTTCATTTATCATTTTCTCTTTCAGACCAAGACTTGTTTGGCATCGTATGCCTATGAAGCCGCTCTCTGGAAACAACAATGTGAGTTTCTGGATGAGAAATATAAGACTTTTTTCATAAGACTTCCGGTTCAGAGGTTGGTCCCTCGATGTCTTCTTCTCTTCAGTCATAGAGACTTAGGCTACGGGGACTGATGACCAGGTGATTATGGATAAGGTTCTGGAGACTTCCCTCGCTCAAGAACAAGTCAATCAATTGGCTAAAAAGTTGGAAGATCATCAATTTCAGAGTACTGCTCGAATTAGCGAGCTGGAATCTCAGGTGCTAAGCCTTCAAGCCTCTTTGGAGGAGTATGATAAGGATATTCCCCTTAGCGGTCTAAAGGATCGCTACGGTCGGAACCCAGATGAAAGAGTCATTCGTGAATTCCTCAATTCTCCTGTTCATACAGCGTTGGTGTATCGAATGGTTGGTCCTCTCCTAGAAAGTACTTTTAAGAAGGCGATCCATCAGTTGGTGGCTCTGGAACTGATTGAAGATCGTCGAATGGAATATTTCAAAGCAGCACATGTTAGGCTGAATCATTATGGCGAGGAATATTCTCCTTCCGAGCTGCCAGACGTCATTTATCAACAATTTCCTTTGGCTCGCTTTGTCGAAGAGTTCGGGAAGCCATTGCCGATTCCTCCATTGGATATCAATGATGAGGTCGATATTAATTTTATCGGACCAGAGGAAGGGGGAGAATGTGGAGGCAGCGGACAACGGAGCGGATGAAGGAGTGGTCGCTGGTGAACAGGGAGTCCCGGATGGAGACCAGGTTGTGTGAAGAGGGAGTGATCCGTCGACCCGTGGAACAATCCTTTGTGACGGTTAACATGACACGGCATGTAATATTACCTTTTTATCCTCTTTTTCAATAGACGATTCATATTCTGACAGTTACGCCTTTTCGGCTTCTCTGTAATAATTTAGACAAGTTATTAACTTTGCCGTAATCATTATGCTTATGTCTTTTCGAATTCTTGCGGCTGTTCAGAGGCTAGTCTCTGTGATTCGCGCCCATTCTTTAGGTCTCTCGCGTCTTTTCGTATAGTATAAATACAAGCGGTGAAAATTTTACTCGCTATTTACCGCTTTTACTCAACTTCAATAGAATACTCTCTTGCTCGGAGGTCGATAAGCTTTCTCAATAACCAAAGTTTCTTTTTTATTTCCGAACATGGGTAATCTTTTTGGTAATACTTCGAAGCGTCCCTCCCGCGAAAATAGTAGAAGTGCTAGACCTAAAAGGTCTCGTACAGAGGGGCCTTCGATAGATCCACCTCGTTCAACATTAACTAGAAGATCGGATATCGAGACTCCCGTTATCCCTTCTGAAGCTTTTCCTGTAATTAGTTCAAGATTTATTCAGCAAAATTTTCCCACTTCTGGTGAGGTAGAAATGAGGCCTTCCCCCAGTCGGGCGGCCTTCGACGATTTGTCCTTCATGGAGCAAACTTTTGTACCCGTTTCTACAGGTGTTACCTCTTTTGAACATGGATTAAATGATCAGGTTCCTGATAACTCCGTTCCTTCCTCTATTTCTACTGCCCCGGTTGTTAGCGGAAGCCAAGTGAGCGTCGCTACGGAGGCAATTGGTGGGGGTGCCCTTTTGAATCCATCGATAACACAATCTATTTGCCAAGATTTTCCTGAGTTTTTGTTTAATGATACTACTGTGGTGTCTACCTCTTTCGAAGCTGGCGGGCCTTCTGGAGGTCCGGCAGGCTCTAGGTCCGGTCGGCGGACCGTTATCTCTAACGATAGGGATTCCCCTCATATGTTAGATGACCGTTGCATTCTTGAGCAAGTTAAGGATGTAATGTACTCGATTACTCCTCGGCCTGATCGTGTGCCTCTTGATAGTGAACTGCCCGGCTCTGTTGAGCCTGATGCTTTGTCTTGGGATTTGGGCTTAAGCACAATTTTGTCCGGCGAGTTGAGGAAGCAAGAAGGTATTCCCAATGTTCGCCTCGTTCAGTCGCTGGTTAAGTTATGCGAGCAGGTAATCATATTTATGACTATTTTTCTTTGCTTTATCTGGATTGCCTTGTTACTTATGAGCTTTTTTCTCTTTTCAGGCCAAGTATTTTGCGCTCCAGCTGGGTGTGCAAAATGATGATCTGTGGATTGGTAGGGATGCCCTACAACTTCGCTTAGATTCGGAGATGGCGAAGGTCGCGGGGCAGACCCTGCAGTTGCAGCTTGCCAATGATGATCTTCAGAAATCGCAAGAGGAGAAGTCTGTCCTTGAAAAGTAAAAAAGTGACTTGGCTCAGGCTCTCGCTCTTGCTGAGGAGTCTCGACGCCAGGCCTATGAGCAAGGTTATGATGCCGGTTATCAATAGCGTCAGGAGGAATTGATGGCGTTTGTAGGTAACGCGACTCCTCGGAGGGGTGCTTCTGCTAGTCGGCCCGGCGATAGCAGCCTATCTCAATGACCTGTTCTGATTCAGCTGTTTATTCCTCTTTCTCTTTTTTTTTTTTTTTTTTTGCGGGCCTCAACCTTTGTGCGGTTGTTTTGGCTGAATTTTTGTATGGGAAGTATGAATTAATGCCAATGATGATCTTTTACGACCAGATTCATGCCTTGGTCAATTTTAATCAGTAGATATATTTTGTTATGCACATCTTATTGCTATGAATAAGTATAACTTCTCTAAATAAGCAGGAGCGTTTAGTTTTACTTATCTGATATTGATCTTCAATGAGATTATCCTTTGTTCGAAAAAGTAGCTCGGTCTGGCTCGATCAGTCTTATGTAACTGAATGACATAATGTTTGTTCTGCGAATCAAACTTTTTTAATCAAGTTTAAGAATGATGATTGACCAAGTATGGTCCCTTAGGCTTGTTCCGAAGTCACTTTGGACATTGAAATGTGGACTGTAGGCCATCCACGTAAACAATTGATTGCACAATTGTGAAGGAATGCTTAGCGTTCTTGTCGATGATTGATCAATTCCTTGAAAATTTGTCCTTTTGTCATGGATATCTTATTTAAGGACGCTATCATTTCTTCTGTTGAGCTCTGCTTTTCTTATCATAGGTCTAAGTTCTCGG
Organism: Penstemon eatonii; assembly: GCA_038501285.1. Taxonomy (NCBI): domain Eukaryota; kingdom Viridiplantae; phylum Streptophyta; class Magnoliopsida; order Lamiales; family Plantaginaceae; genus Penstemon; species Penstemon eatonii. Next base: position 39,125,503 of record CM076711.1, on the reverse strand, counting down.
AAAAGATATCGTTCTAGGCATCTTCTTAAAATCCATGTTTCTCTGCACTGATTGTGAGTTCCATGTTCCTCAAATAAAGCAACCAATGTATCAATATATCAATTCTTTGATATGGGAGGAATTGGAAAATGTAGAATTATTACTTAGATCTAGCTTATTCAGACCCCCTTTAGCAATTCTTTGGAATGTTAGGCGGTGACTTTTTTGTAGTCTGTAATAATGACGACCATTCTCCTGATTTTCATGTCAGATTTCTTGGATTCCAGTAGAAGTCTAAATATGGTCAGTTACTAGTGTTCCCATCTGATATGAGGCAGTTACGACCTCGTATACCGGAGCGTTAGGTCTTACACCTCTAAGTGATCCAGTATTTTATCATAATGGTGTAGACTTTCATGTCTTTGTTGAGGATCTCAAGCTCTTTTTCAAGCGACTGTCATTTGTAAGTGTGTAAGCTTTTTCAGTCTGGATCTCTTTAGATCTGCGTTCTCGTTGTACTAGTAGATTCGATCTTGATTCATCTTTGTAAGCGAATAATCTTTTCGACCTCGAGGATCCGTTCTAACTTACTCGCATTTATAGGTGGAAGTCAAACGGTTGCGGTTCTTTTTCTCTTAGATCATCTTCCAACTGTTGGATCAACCTTTTCCGTGCCTATAAGTAAGTAGGCAGTTTCCATACTTTGTTTATAACTCTTCTCAGAAAAGATGGAGATCTCAGTTTCCTTGAATTCCATTTTGCCCTCTGGTCCCATAATATTCAAAAAGTCACATTATCGGGAATCATATTATCACAATGACTTAAATTTCATCTGCCTTGTACTGACAGGTCCCATGGCAGCCCTACCTTGTACAGACGGGTCCCATGAGCCCTCAACCCTTGTCTTCACCAATTTGAGGTCCGTGGTTTCTGTTTGCACATGGAGGGTTCATATTTACCAGGCACCGCCGCTTTTGGATGTTACCTCTGGATTGATAGACCACCGGGGTGTGCTGATAAATTTTTTCTTCTGCGACGGTCCTGAAGAGATGTTGCTTTAGAGTAAAATTCAACCCCATCATACTAGCAGTATCTCCTACTGGGCGAGTGGCTGTTACCGGGCATCTGGCTGGTAATGGTCATTTCGTCTGGAAGAACATTTGATCTTCAGATCCTGACCATCGAACCAGCGAAGTCGACCATCCTGAGCTATAGAATAGGATTATTTTATCCAAACAGTTGTAACGATGTGTAGATCGTAATAAGATCTTTGTAAAAAACTTCTGTATGCAATTTAATACAAGTTCTCAGAACACAGATGAATAAAACTTTCTGTATTATTTCGTATCGTTATTGTATAGATCGAGGAACGTTTGTTGAGCGGATCAATTTATACTCAACTCTTTATAAGACTTAGGTTTTCATGCCAAAATCTTTTCGATCGTTAGATATGATATCGAGGAGCGCTTATTGAGCGGATCAATTTATATTCAACTCTTTTTAATACCTAGGTTTTATATCAAAAACCTTTTTTGTCGGTCGAGGAGTGTTTATTGAGCGAATCAATTTTACTCAACTCGTTTTTAAGACATAGGTATTTTTCCCAAATCTTTTGATATGGATCGAGGAGCGTTTATTGAGCGGGTCAATTTATGCTCAACTCGTTTTTAAGACTTAGGTATTTTTCACAAATCTTATTGATCGATAGATATAGATCGAGGAGCGTTTATTGAGCGGGTCAATTTATGCTCGACCCGTTTTTAAGACTTAGGTATTTTTCACAAATCTTATTGATCGATAGATATAGATCGAGGAGCGTTTATCGAGCGGATCAATTTATACTCGACTCGTTTTTAGACTTAGGTATTTTTCCCAAATCTTTTTGACCGTTAGATATAGATCGAGGAGCGTTTATTGAGCGGATCAATTTATACTCGACTCATTTTTAGACTTAGGTTTTTTTCCCAAATCTTTTTTATCGTTAAATATAGATCGATGAGCTTTTATTGAGCGGATCAATTTATACTCGACTCGTTTTAAGACTTAGGTTTTTTTTCCAAATCTTTTTGATCGTTAGATATAGATCGAGGAGCGTTTATTGAGCGGATCAATTTATACTCGACTCGTTTTAAGACTTAGGTGTTTTTTCCAAATCTTTTTGATCGTTAGATATAGATCGAGGAGCGTTTATTGAGCGGATCAATTTATACTCGACTCGTTATACTTCATGATCAACTTATTGGATCAAACCAAGTTGATTGTAGAAATCCGAGGAGCGTTTATCGAATCGATCGATTTATACTCAACTCGTTTTTATGCTTCGACTTTTTACTCTAGAGAACTTTTGGTTTGGTATTCGAAATTGCAAAAATCTTTTAAAAACTAATTTCAGGCCAAGGCCTATTTTACAACGAATAATAAAATAAAAAAATGAAACAAAACGGATTAAATCAAAAAGAATTAAACCAGCATAATCCATTATGATTTATCTTCCATAGTATTTTCTGAGGTTGACTGCATTCCAAGTTCTTGGTAGAGGGGTTCCATCCAAGTGTGCAATCTTGTACCAACCTTTCTTTCCTACATTGATGACAACGTATGGTCCGTCCCAATTCTGTTGTAGTTGTTCTTGGATACCTCTACCTTTTTTAAGACCAAGTCTCCTTCTTTGAAGGTTCGTATGCGTACTTTTTGATTGTAGGCTTTCTCCATGTTTGATATAGCGACTTGCAATCGTACAGTGCTTTTTCTCTTAAGGCTTCTATTAAATCGATATCATTTTCTCTTGCCTTTCCATTTTCCTGGTCGTCAAACATTTCAATTCTTGGTGTCGGAATTAGTGTTTCGACTGGAATAACAGCTTCCGAGCCATATACTAGACTGAATGGGGTCACCCCGGTTGAAGTTCTGACCGTAGTTCGATTAGCCCAATGTTGGTCCCAAGTGGTCAGATGGGGTCTAGAGGGGGGGGGGTGAATAGACCTCTTCAAATTTTTAGACTTAAAAACTTTTTAGTCGTCTGTCAGCAGACTAAGCTTATATAGAACAGTAAGTTGACTATGCTGTTTGTGAACAAATCTTGAACAGCCGAGTGACCACTCTTCTTATACTTACTTAGCTGATTTCAGCAAAATCAGTTTTATCAAGAGTATACTTGCAGCGGATGTTTGAAAGTGTTTTTCACAAGTAGACTAAGTCCTTCAAAAAGATTTTATCCGCAGTTTTAAAACTCAAACTCCTATCCTCTGAAGTTAGATCACTCACTAAGACGGATCTATACTTCGCACAACACTCGTGTTTACAAAATCACTCAGAAGATGTAATTTATCGTTGGTCTTCAACTTCGCTTTTGTCAACAAATGACTAAGCTTATGAGTGAGCTGTTCTTGAGACTTAAGAGATTTTGCTTCGAAAATTTTCTCAGAGATTGTGTTGTTGTGTTTTCTCTCTTCGTCTCTTTCAGCTATTTATACTTGAGGTTTGAAAAATGTCCGTTGAAGAGAGACAAGATTCAAATTCCTCGAGTTCTGGTCCTTAATTTCCGCGAACGGCTCTCTGCAGCTGTCCGTACTATTAACAGTACTTTTCTGCAGGTAGCATTAAATGCACCTAGCTGATGCGAAGCGTTTCTTCAATCATTTGTCTTTAATAACCTTGTACTTCAGCATTTATTACTTCCAGGGGCATTTATTACCGTTGGGGAGACTTTGTGATCCTTTCCACTTGGCTGACGAAAGTGCAAGTCTGATGGCGAACTAAGCTGATCTCAAACTTGAACAAATCTGATTTGAGTCGGCTGATCTTCATCAGTATGATATCTTTCCTTCAGCAGATCAGAAGTCTTGGACCTTAAATTTTGACTCTTCTGATATCTTCTTTACTTAGTCAAAATTTCTTCAAAGGGGCATCAGCTAAGTTAATCCATACTTAGCAGGTTTTGAAGTTTTGGAATGCATCAAAACCTCCCTTATCAAATTGCCTTCAGTGCTCTTCATCTTCATCCTTATCCAATAATTTCCCCCTTTTTGATGATCACAAAACTTCAGCTAAGTACCTGTTTTACCTGTGCTAAAGTTTGTGACCTTCAAAATTTTCTGAGATAGAAAAAATATGTTGGAAACAGAAACATGAACTTTTATTGATAATCTGATAAATAAGTACAAGTTACAGTTTCTGATTAGATGAGATGTCTGAAGAATAGATAAAGTACACTGATTACAAAGATTTTTATGTTTCTAACTATCAGCTCCTTCATCAGATCCTTCTAACCCTTCTTCATATTCATAAGAAGACTCTTCATCATCTTCTTCTTCTTCTTCTTCTTCATCGGCTTCTTCATCCAGGAGTATGTTTGCTCTGGCAGCATCCATCTTTTCTTTAAGTTGCTGCTCCTTTATTAGCTCCATTGCCTTCCTGGCTGATTCAGTGTTCTTGTACTTGGTAGGTTCTTCTTCTTCTACCTTTCCAAGTTCTTCAGCAGTCTTATCAGTAGTTTCTTCAGGCTTCTTAACTTCAGCAGCATCATCAGTTTCCTTGGTTGATTCTTCCCTTCTATCTTCCCCCTTTTTGTCATCATCAGACTTGGTGATAACATCAGGTTTAGCAGCTGGGTTGAGTGCAGCAGTAGGAATCTTCATTGCAGCACATAAAGTCTTCAGGTTTTGATTTCCTACGTCATGACTTGCTGTTAAGTGATGAAGAATGGTACTGATGTTGTCAGTTTGATCATTGAATCAGTCAATATTGAGTTGCATTGTTGAAAGTTCTGCATTAATAACATCACTAGCTTTGTGAATTTCCTGCAATAACCCAACATTGATAGATGCCTCTTCTTCATTGATCTTGATGAAGTTAGCAGTTAGATCAGCTATTTTGCGCTCAGCTCTTTGTAAGGCACTATGAAGGTGATTGACACCAGCCTTCACATCTTCAACATTTCTGTTCATTTCATTTAGGCTTTGTACTCACTGCTTTGAATTATCTTGAGGCATTGGGAAACTATCAATTTCAGTCTTGATGATTTGAGCAGTTGATTGTTGCATATTTTCCAGCTGAAGTTTGTTGGATTCTACCAACTATGCTTTCAGTTCTTCCTTCAGCTCCTCTTTCATCTTTGTCAGCTGCTGGCTATGCTTCTCTTCCAGTTCCTTCACAGAATTTTCCATCAGCATCTGGAAGGCTTCCATCAGGGATGAGTGCTGATCACCTGATGAAGCAGAAGTAGCAGCTTCTTTTTCTTCAGTCTCCTGGTGGACAGGGACATCTTTCATTTCAGTCTCCTGATTTGCTTCATTAGCCTTAGCATTCCACTCAAGTGCTAAGGGTTCAACAACTTTCTTATGCTCATCAGTGACGTCTTCATAAACTACGTTTGTGATGGTGCCATCATCATTGAATGATGTTGTTTGACGAATCTGTCGAACAATTATCCAAGGATTCACAAAGGCATTGTTACCCTTGGGCACTTCATAGAAATCCTTCACTTCTTTGCCAAAAATAATTTGCTGAATGCTTGGCAGCTGAGGCATTTCACTTGAACATCCTTGCTGATATCTTGACCTTTCTGCCCATCTCTTCAAGGCGGTCATAACAGCTATGTTGATTGCCCGTTCTTCAGCATTGTCAGACTTTCTTCTCTTGGCTGGCAAAGAGTTGTTTATGATTTTGGCTTCCTCTAGGGCAAACTCCCTTGCATAGAGATGCATAATATCTCTGACATGGTGAGGATCGAAAGCTTTCTGAATAGAGTCTGTCCTTAACCAATTCAGAACCCATTGTTCTTCATCAGCTAACTCTTTCAGACTTTGAAGTTCTGCTATAGATATGTTCATTCTGTTATCTCTCCATCTGATGTATCTTGGCTTCTCATGAGTGAACAGAGTCTTCAGCATAAGCTTCTGGTCATAATATGCCAAGGACTTCTCAAATCCCTTGAAGAGCTCTTTATCAGCATAGACAATATCAAAGGCTCTTCTCACTTCATAGTTATCCTTTGGCTTGACCTCTACAGCAGGCATTTTAGGCTTCTTTTTAACTTCTTCATTGATCTTAATGCCTCCACCATGAACAGGTCCATGAGCATCAGTCTTGCTGAGCTCAGTGACCATTGCCATTTCAGCGTCTTCAGCAGCTTTCCTTTCTGCCTCAGTCATTTTTCTTCTGGCCTCATCCTTTGCTCACTGAACTTTGCTCAGTTCAAGAGCCTTTTTCTCCTCCATCTCATCCTGTTTTCTTTGTTCAGCTTCTTCCCTTTTCCTCTTATCAGCTTTGGAAACTTTCTTTCTCTTGAGCATAATCTTTCTCTTTCCTTTATCAGCTGGGGCAGGGGCTGGACTAGTAGACGAGATAGGTGCAGCAGCAATGGGATGAATGATCATAACATCTGGATCATCCTGAGGTTTTGCCGCCTCAACTGTTGGAATAGCTTGATCAGGCCGTTGCACATCCATCTTTTCAGCAACAGGAACCTCATCAGCTCCAACTGGTCTTTCAGCAGATTGGGGACTCTGTCTTACTAAGTTCTTCACTTCAGTAGGCTCTTCAATGAAAGACATCTGTTTTCTTGCTGTCTTCTTTGTTCTCCTTTGAACAATTCTTGAAGCAGCAGTGTCCTTTTGCTGACTCCTTGTCCTGTGTGAGAGACATTCCCAGCAGGCATTTCAGCAGAAGGAGTCCTAGAAGGTGATGCAGGAGACATTCCCCTTACATCAGCAGTGGTCTGACTTAGGATTTGATCAACAACAACGTCAGCCACAATCTTCACCTTTTTAGGAACTTTCTCTTTTGGTTTATCAGCAACCTTCTTCTTTTGTGTCTCAACAGCTAAGTCAGCTGTTTTGACCAATATCATTGGCCTCTTGGCAGGAACCTCCTTTGGTTCCTCATCTTCATCCTCTTCAGGCTCATCAGCCTTTCTCTTCAGAACAGGCAAGTACTTGGACATTGCCTTGGATTTATGGATCTCCTTACCATTTAGCATAGCACAACCCAGTTTGAACAGCAGATAACTGAGCGTGATTCTGTGGTTGGTCTGAGGAATTTTGCTTTTCTTTGCGTCATGAAAACCAGCCAAAATATACCAAACTATTACGGACCAGTTGACTTCTAATCCATAATATATGGCAGCCATGATGCTGAATCTCTTCATAGTAACAACATCCAGAGAGAAGGTGCAGTTTTCGATCAGCTTTGAGATCATATCAGCCATCCGCTGATATTCGTCCTTTAATTGTTTCTTCTTAATGTTACCAGACAACATTTCCCCTTCTTTGGTGATGAATATGAATATTGATGAAATTAGTTTCCATTGAATATGTAACTCTGATCGAAATACGTTTTGACGAGAAAATAGTCTTCTGAAAAGATGAATCATGGAGAAACAGCCAGTGGTGAATAACCCAATAATCCTTATGCCTTTGTCGAGAAAATTCTTTGTCTGTAGGTTCCCAATTTCGATAAGTTTGATTTTTTCAAAATGGTTCCCGTTTTTCCGGGAATCGCAACGGTCGACAAATCTTGTCCGTTCACTTCGCGAATTATACGCCGTTGGATTCTTTTCTGTTTTCGGCTATAAAAGTCTGGCATATTGTTGAAATTATCTCATTCGTTGCATCGGGAATTTATCTATCTGATCATGGTGGTCAAGGCGATTATTCAATTAATTCAACTGTTTGAGTTCGGACTTCGAACAATTTTTAAGCGGAACAATCTTCGAGCGGAAGAAAAATTACAGCAACCACGCTTAGAATATCGACAGGCAAATGCGGTTTCCATCTGGAAAGCCAATAAGCCAGGCCCATGGACCTGTTGCTACAATGCATTTAGGAAGACGTGCTGGGAACAGAATGCCGGAAAATACTGCCGAGCGTTCGCCCCTCTGTCTTCGGAAGATTGCAAATAAAGTTAAAAGCCTGCGGGTCCAAAGGATATTCCGCGCTCGGAGCTAAATTATCCCGAGTAACCGATAGGACGGGAGACCGAAAATTTCATAGGATTGTAATAATGTATTGATGTAATGTAAAGGCTGGTGCTATGCTCGATATGTAATTTCCACATCTTGTATTTTTCGAGATAATATAAGTACGTTTCCTCTCCGTTTTGTTGACAACATCGATCATATCAAGATAAATGTTCATCTTCCATAATTCCATTTTGATCTTCTAATATCGATCAAGAAATAATCAAATATCACCTGCCTGCTTGAATAATAGATAAATATTTTTGCGGACCAGAAATTGATAAGGAAAACGTTGCCATAAATCTTTATCACTGCTGAATTTCCATAATTGCATAACTTCCAGGCCGAGAGTTCTGTTCGACTCGACCGATTATAGTTCTTCTAAGTTGGCAGCATAAAAGCATAACAATAAATACTTGAGTGTAAAAACATCTGAATAAACTGAATATGAATCCGACATGCCATTCTTCAATAATAATGTTACGAATACGTTATAACGGTTCAAAATTTAGAATGTCGTAATTCTTCTATACTCCCCACTGAATCGCGTGTCCTTCTTGCCAAACAGGGCCCTATTTCTCGGGAAATGTAACGGTCATTCCATTTATTATGGACATCAAACCGCTCGTAGCCAGTTATCTGGGCCGTTGATTTAAAATCCCTTACCACTATAAAAGGTCCCTTCGTGTATACAACACTTCTCACTTTTTCCTTATGCTCCCTCCGATCACCATGGGTCGAGCTTTAGATTTGATTCATACATTTTCCAAGATAAAGGAGTTTGAGGTTAGACTCAGAACCCTGTTTTTCGATCTTAGCTCCTTTAGCATAAGCTTTTTCGCTTAGAATATCGACAGGCAAAAGAAATTGCGCCTAGAATACCGGCAGGCAACCTGCTTTCCCAGACATATCTTGTCTGTGACGGGTTAGAATTCTGGTCTTCTGGTGCAGTACCCGATCGGGCAGATGGTTACTCCGAGAGGAGTTCTTTAAATCTGAGGCACCAGCTTCATCGAGGGCTTTCTTACGAGATAGTTCCTTCGAGTTCCTTTGGAGCGCCTCTGCTGGGATAACCCTTTGCTGCTCCGGTTCGGAGGTGGATGTGCGACACGTGGCTAGTGATTGCCAAGAAGAATCACTGCTGAGTTCTGCATCTGGAGCGAATGAAGACCGAGAACGTAATGGGGTAGAATTATTCGTAGAACTCACAATAGGATAGGAATGATTGTATTGTACTTCTTGAGTTCGAATTTTATTCGAGGCTTTACTTTGTAACTTATTTGAAGAATTTGAATGATAAAGCTTTTATTCTCTTAATCGAATTTCGCCATTTTAATCTTCCTTTTATTAGTCGAACGACTGCTGATATTTAGCTCCAACTTATAACTTGTTGCCGTTGTTCAAATATTCAACTCATCCCCATCGAATCGAGAAAAATATAGGTAACTCATAAGTAATGTATAAGAATTATGCAACTGAACCCAAAGATAGCTGATTCGAAGAATTTTTCTTTTGAAAATAATAAATATGATGATCGGAAAAATAAATTCCGACCACTGATAAGCTCTAATTGCATAGATTTTCTAAGTCTACGATGTTAATGATGATCGAAGAAAATGGTTCCTTTGTGGAAAATAAATCCAGTGAAGAAAAAGATAAGCCGCGACAACCCCAGGATAAAGTCGCTAACATTAAGTTCAGAAATTCATTGTATAGGTATTATCTTCAACTTCGGACGCTCGGGTGGTTGGGGGATCACCTCGGATAGTGATTGGCGAAGTTTCTGACCAGTAAAGCCTTTTGCTGGCATACATATTTCTCCTCGTAGTAGGCATATTTCGATCTAATACTCGAATAAGGCCCCACGGTGGGCGCCGATTGATCTTACTGGATTTCGTTAGTTCGATCAAGGGTGGGATGTAATACAATAATAACGATAATGAAAGGAAAGTAAAGACCAAAGTAATTGTATTCGAATTGAATGAGTACAAATACAAGTATTTAGGGTCTTATCCGAGCATTATTAGATGCCGTACAAGCTAGAGGGCGAAATACATATGATCCTAAGCCTATGCTCCCAAACGGTTCCGAGCAATAGCTTCGAGGAGGGAGCACCTGGAAAGTCGTGTCCGGTATCATAAATGCGTGGGGTATTTATAGCCGAGCATACGGGCTTGGGCCTGGGTTCGGCCCAACAGTACTCTTCGACCTCGAGTTCTTGTACGAGCCAGACATAGTTAATTATGAGCTCATGCTTGACTGGTTGTCCCTGGATCCGAGAACCGGCACTATCCGATCCATATCAGGCTCGAGCGGATTAAGGGATCTAAATCGCCCCTCATCAATACTCCCCCACTTATCCCTTGCTATACAATATAAGGGAGATAATTGATCTTAGTGGATTTCGTTAGTTCGATCAAGGGTGGGATGTAATACAATAATAACGATAATGAAAGGAAAGTAAAGACCAAAGTAATTGTATTCGAATTGAATGAGTACAAATACAAGTATTTAGGGTCCTATCCGAGCATTATTGGATGCCGTACAAGCTAGAGGGCGAAATACATATGATCCTAAGCCTATGCTCCCAAACGGTTCCGAGCAATAGCTTCGAGGAGAGAGCACCTGGAAAGTCGTGTCCGGTATCATAAATGCGTGGGGTATTTATAGCCGAGCATACGAGCTTGGGCCTGGGTTCGGCCCAACAGTACTCTTCGACCTCGAGTTCTTGTACGAGCCTGACATAGTTAATTATGAGCTCATGCTTGACTGGTTGTCCCTGGATCCGAGAACCGGCACTATCCGATCCATATCAGGCTCGAGCGGATTAAGGGATCTAAATCACCCCTCATCAATACTCCCCCACTTCTCGAGCGTAGAGAGGAACTTGCGCTCGAAGAAGTATAAGTTGTGTTGCCTGTTGTCGTGGATCGTGCCGTTCAGGACATGTTTCGGATATGCCTCGTTAAAAACCTAACTTGGAAAAACCCATTGGGATAAAAACCGAGCTAGGGAAAAAGAGTGCACATGCAAGAAACATCACTTCGGTGTGTTGAGATAGTACGTTCGTCGTTTTTATAAGGCCTCCCAACTGAAATATTCTCCGTTGTGAATCAACATGAGATTTTCTCCAAATACTTCCCTTATTTTCCGAGCATAAGCCTAGAGGGCCTATAAGATTTTCCGGGGCGACTTCCATGGAACATACCCCACAGTCTTGAAAAACGAAGGGTTAAAAATGCAATTTTCAGAGAAATAACTTTGAGCTTTTACCAAAGGTAAGTTCAACCGTCGCGGTTACTCGGGGACTTGTTTGCAATTTTACCTTTTTAACCCCATATATATATGTTGACTCGTTGAAAACTTATTTACATATTATATTCTCTATTGAGCTCGAAGTGTTTGAGTTCGAAACAGCATTTGCTTTATATTTATCTCTCGATCCATTATGTCAAGCTCTAGAAGTATTAAAGGCAAAAATAAGGTTGAAGAGAATCAAGAGTCCGATCCTTTGTTTAAGCTTGTAGATGACTTTGAAGAAGGGGAATTTCGTCGAGAAGGTGAAGATAAGGACCCGAGTGAGGATCTCGAAGAAAACGAGGTCGAGAAACGCAGTATCGGCGAAGGTGCTTTTGTCAGGATCTTCAAACATACGCAAGCTCCAAAGGCCGTGATTTCGAATAAGTCAGAGCTTCCTGCTGGTGAAACTTCCTGTTGTTTCTCAAAAAAGGACCGTGCTTATCTCGAGGCGGAGTTTGGGAAATTTCTTCCCAAGGGTTTTTCGATCATCGTTCCGTCTTACACCGAACGTGCTACCGAACCCCCAGCTGGCTGTCAAGCCTTCTACGAGGGTCAATTTTCCTGTGGCTTGCGTATCCCGTTCGTTCCTCTCATCAGAAATGTCCTGAACTTTTTTTCGCTTTCCCCTGCTCAACTTCTCCCACACTCCGTTGCATATATACTAGCGTTCTGCACTCTTATGGAGGCCAAAGGGGAAGAGGCTTCCTTTAGCAACTTCTGGCAGATATTCCGAATGGACCTAGGCAAGGGTTCGAATATGGGTTTCGTGTCTATCCGCCCGCGGTCTAAACGGCCTTTCCTTACAAAAATAACAATGGATAAGAGTATAGGCTGGAAGAGAAGATTCTTTTTCGTGAAGGGCCCTGATGTTCCTGTCTCAGAAGGTAGTTCGAAAACTAGACCTTATCGATGGGATGGTGCAAATACATGGACATACGGTTCTCGCAGAATCAAAGAAAAACTCAGCCATCGTCTTTCTGACGAATTTCTCGAGCAGTTGCAGTCTAATCCTTACCAGAGTAGATTCCTAATTCAGGAAGGCATTTTGCGATTGTCTAGGTTAAGTCATTGTAATTATCCTGCTCCGGCGATTAAGTACCCTAGCCAACCCTTCGAAGGACCCCTCCTGCGAACCGATGTTCCGCCAACTTCTAGTGCTCCGAGTCATGCTCCTCTTTCTTTGGGTATGCTTTTCATCTTCTGCTCATTCTTATGTTTCATTAAACAATTCTTCTTGTTTAAACTAGTGCCCGATTCGTATCGTCTTTGCAGCTCGAATTGTTGAAAGATTTCGAATGTCCGTTGCCGGCCCGGTTGAAGATAAGCGATTTTACTTCGATCCGTTACCTTATGCCTCCGAAAGGAAAGTGGACATGAACAATTTAGGTGGAAGTTCAATTGTCATACCATCCATGATTCCCGAATTGAGAGGGGTTGGTACCATGAGTTCACTGAATTCTGCTACAGCCGGACCTCTTCGAACCTTGTTCTCCCCTGACACTTCTGCTCTTTCGTCTGTCGGCTACAGTCAACACTCCTGGAACCGGATCCAGGGTATCCAGGAATACGAGAAGCTTCTGGGTCAGAAAAGAAACGCCGAGCACCCCGGGCCCTCGAGGAGGATAAAACCTTTTGGCGTGAGTTCTGATTCCGTCCCTTGTCGAGAAGGTAGGTCGGAGCCTGATGTGGCGGATTTCATGGATGAGCATTTTCGAAGCGGCCGAACAGCTGGATATCCTGAAGACGGTACCATTATGACCGATCTGGATATGAATGGGGAGAACGAATTCGACAAAGCCACTAGAATCTTTATGGCTAGTCGGTTTAAGAGGGATATGCTGCTCCATTCCGTCAAAGGTGATTTCGAGGTTTTGAGCGATTTCTCCCGAACATATCATGAGGTGAAAATCTATCTCCTATTTATTTCCTTCTAGAGTCCCTAAATCTTGCTGATACCCGAAAATGTCTCTTAGGTGGGGGATTTGTTCGCCCTCCAATCCTATCGTTTGGCGCTATTGGAACAGGAATCGCAGGACGCTCATGATGCATATGCGCAGATTTTTTCTGACAATCAAGCTCTTCGATCTCAACTGGCAGAAACTCAGCGAGCATTATCCCAAGTAAAGAAGGAGCTCAAGGAAGCGACTACGAAAAATTCATCCTCCGTAGAAGAAGATTTACTAGCATCTGTTAAGGAGAGAAGTGCCCTCGAGGAAGAGCTAAAGAAGATAAAGGTTGAACTCGAGCTAGCGAAGCAAGACTCCGAGCGTGCGTATGCCCAAGGCCGGGAAGAAGCCGAGATCCCTGCCATACAAGAATTCCTGGAATCCCCTGTCTTGGACCCCTTAGTTCAAAGGAAAATGGGAGAAATTCTTCAGACGATCTTTTATAAAGGGGTTCAACAATTGGTCGCGGCCAAGAAGATTCCGGATGATATGGACGGGTACTTTAAGCACAGGAACCCTTTTAAGAACGCTGAAGGGAAGGATTACAAAGCTTCCTCTCTACCCAAGATGGATACTAATTGGCAAGATCATCGCTTTGCCCCCTTAGTCGAGGAGTATGGCATTCCGATGCCTAACCCTGATGTGCTCGAGCGTTTAACCGACGATCCTCCCGTGTCGAAGGAAAAAGGCGAAGATGTCAACATAGGCGATGTATCGGATAAAGAAGGCGATCGAACTCTTGACCAAACCGAGTTATTGCTCCGCTTCTAACATGTATCGCCTGACTTTCTATTTAGCGAGTTATCGGAGCCGAACGTGCTGGAAGGGGCGATTCATAGTTTTGTAGTTAGGAACTAATCGTGTATACCCATGTAACTCATTTTTGTAAACGGATTTGTTTCTTTTTTGATTTGACTGCTGTAACTTGTAAATTCCGATCTTACTAATATCCAGATACCTTTTTAATTTTCAAGGTTCGATAACTTTATGCTCGGATATCACCCTTTCCATACGGGATTTTTCTTTAAAGGTTGCGTCGATACATTATCGTAATCACAGGGCGTAGTGTCTATAAATATTAGGGTTTCTTTTCATTATTCATACGACATCTTGCTTATAGAGATCGGAGCTTTTGCCATATTTTCTGCCTTCTTCGAATCCCTCTAAGAGTAATAGTCCGAATTGTAGGCCCCAAATCCGCTTATCATGGAAAACGTATTAGGGAAAGCTATCGATCCCAAATCGTTATTTGGCGGTTCGAAAAATAAGAATCCGAGCAAGGAGCAGAAAGTTGCCAAGGAGGCCAAAACCTCCAAATCTTCTTCCAAGACCTCTGTGTCTTCCCCAAAAGCTCCTAAAGGGGAAGACAACAAGAAAGAGAAAAACACTTCTTCAAAACAAAACAAGGGCAGTTCTAGCAAGTCAATTTTGGACGAGGAGCTCGAGGCTGCGCTCGGGGGTTCTTCCCCGAAAGTTGTCGATCCTTCAAACAAAGATCCCTTGAGAGAAAATACTTCTGTTCCTTCTTCAAACAAAAGGCCTTATTCTGATGGGGCCACTCCCATTGAGGCTTTACAAAATCTTGTCATTGGTGGTAAATCATCTCCCGATACTTCAACCGTTCCTCCCGCAGGAGGTCTCAACAAGAAACTCAAGTTAGGAATAGGTGGGGGGGCTTCCGCTGAAGCTTCAGGAATTGATAATCCTCCCCGACCTCTTGTCGATTTCTCTCCTCCAAAAGTTGCTTCTTCTCTGCACGAGGAGTTGAAAGATGGATCTCCTTCCAAGGTTGATCCCATGGGTAACTTGTTGCAAGCTAACTTTACTTCTTCGGAGACTAACATACCCAAGGAGAGAAACGCATCCAAGGAGAGGAACATAGAAGAGTTGTTTGAGTCTGGGCAGCACTTCCTTTTTCAGGTGTGCATCTATTTATTCTTCCTTTCTTCTTCCTCTCCTTCCTCTCTTTTTTTTTTTTTTTTTTTTTTTTAGCGCTGTTGATCCTTTTAACAGGCCGGACAAGACTTTATTGAGCTTAAAACATTTGCTGAGCGGGAGACCAATCAACGTGCTGCTATCTCTCTCGAGCTGGAGGAGAAGAAAGTCGCGTTCGACCGTGTCCTCGCAGAGAAGCTTGCTTTAGAGAGGGAGAAGATTGCTAACGTGCGTGGAGAGGAGATCCATAAGCAGCTGAACGAGAAACTCGAAAAACTGAAGAGCCTTCACGAGCAGGAGAAACAAGATTTCACACGTCGAGAAAAGTAGGCTTATGATCGTGGATTTGAAGCAGGATGTGAGGCTCGTAACGCTGAGCTTCGAAAGATTCTCTCTGACAATAAGCTTGTTTAGATGTTGTCTCTTATTTACCCGGGCTTGTAATATGTCTATACTGTTTTTACTTGTGCGATCATGAATAATTTTCAGATATTTTATTTTCTATGGCCTGTAATACTTTATTTTCTCCTCGAATCGCATGTTCCTCTTATGTGTTCTTTCTTTGATCATGCTTTAGTTTGCCTTCTTAATCTTTTGATCTTGGCGTAGTAGTTCCGTTTATTTTCCAAAAGTAATATCACTTTCTCGTCCCGGCGAAATTCTCGGGAGTCGCGACAACCTTTTGATCTTGACCATTTCTTTTGTTTTTTTTTGATAGCCGTCGGATTTTTGAGAATAGTATCTATAAATGGGGCTCTTCGTTTTGCATTCTTATAATATCTTTCGAAAACAGATTCCTTCGATCATGCTGATTAGAAGATCTTGTTGCACGACTCAATATTTCGAATTCCGGGTTAGGAGTTATATTGCGTGTCATAGCAAGATTTATACTTCGATCTCGACTAGGGTATCTGCAGGCGAACGCTATTTCAACCTTGAAGACCGATAAGCTTTATTGCTGACCATCCACGACCCCAATGGCCCATGGCCTTTTTGTGGTTTTGGGAGGCTCTGGCGTCAAGTTTTCCGAGGGTATGACGCAACTTGCTAGGTTTTCTTTTGAAAACGTTTCGGGTAGTGATTCGGAGATTGACGTCCTTCATAAAATGTTCATGTTTCTCCCGGGAAAGAGATGTATTGCCCTTCTCCTTTTCGGAGAAATACAACCATAGTCGAAGACTCGTTGGCTCGATAGGCGTTTCCTGGTCGAGTAAGGACATTATCGTCCGCCGAAAATTTCATAGGATCGGCCAGTTATGAAGATGTAATAGGGGTTGATGTTTTTGTATCTTGCAATTGCTTCATATGTCAAGCTCGGAAAATACTTTTTATCGATCTTTACGACGGCTTTATTTATCCTTAGGCCGATTTCTTCATTATTTTTTCTTTGATGATTGGAGCTGAGTCTACGATGAATTCGGATAGGAATGAACTCGAGTGGAAACAATTTTGACATTTTCTTCACTTTTTTTTTTTTTTTTTTTTTCGAAACAGTTTCTGTATTTTCGGGAATCGTAACGGTCGGCGCATTTATTGCTTATATCTCAGCCGTTAGTATCATCAAATCTGAGTCGTTAATTGCTTTTTTCTTCCACTATATATAGTTCCGTTGTTACCTTTAAATTTAATGTTTCAGTAAGATTTCTGATCGGCTCTATGATTGAGATTTTACTCTCTCTGGCCATAATATTCCGTTTATTATCTCCGACTGAACTGTTCGAGGTTCTCCTTCGAACTATCTTCCTTCATAAATTTTGCTATCTCTTGATGGCAACTTCTTTCGATTAGGGTATCGGCAGGCGAAAGTAATTGCGACTGGGGTACCGGCAGGCGACCAACTCTCTTTGACTCCAAGTCTTTGAGGCAGGTTTGATCTTCTGTATCCTGTCAATCCACCCAGTCGGATAGTGGGTCGACTGCTGGAGGAGTTTTCCTGCACTCGATCTCTACTTCTTCAAGATATTCCTTGAAGAATGTTGCTTTCGAGATTGCGTGGAATAATTTTTCTAGGGGTTGCCTTGCTATTTCTCGATCTGGGCCGGCGTGGAGCACGTACTGAGGAAGTGATGGATGAAGGGTAGAAGCGTTGTTCTAGCCCCGTCTTACTCCTTCGATCACGGAGAGAATCTAGTGTAGGATTAATTTGTAATAGGGTTACACTAAATGTAAAGTCTTTGCTTGACTTTAGTAATTTCGAACTCTTTTGTAACTGTTTGGAATGTCATGAATAAGATATTTATTTCTCTTATCATTCTTCCTTGTTGTCCTGTAGAATTGCTTTCGTATACCGTCGTCGAGCATCAATTCTTCTGTCTTAAAACTATGAACAAGCGCTATTCTTTACCATGTTTGATAAATATTTAGCTAATAGATGGCATCCGACATTCCTCGATTTTGAGTATAACCTGTATGGGGCTTATATTTCCCCGTCATATACATAATAATTAAGAGATCGAATAGAAGAATCCAAAATGACCTTTGAGTAACAATCTTAATCTGAGGGGCCAAATTTCCTAGTCGGACAAATAATCGTGAAGTAATAATCGAAATAGGGTCTTGATCGATCTTGCATAATAATTTTGATTTAAGCGTCAAGATGATGGCTGTTAGCCTTAAACGAATGAATAATTTACGGAGAGATAACAGAATAGAATGCTGGTTGATCTAGGTTGATCGAGGATAATAATTTCGATCTAAGGGGCGTAGCAACGGCTTTCACCCTTAGTCGTATTAGAGCATTTTTAGCCCTTGGGTCATAGGAGAGGCTTTCACCCATTAATAATTTCGATCTAAGGGGCATAGCAACGGCTTTCACCCTTAGTCGTATCAGAGCATTTTTAGCCCTTGGGTCATAGCAGAGGCTTTCACCCATTAATAATTTCGATCTAAGGGGCATAGCAACGGCTTTCACCCTTAGTCGTATCAGAGCATTTTTAGCCCTTGGGTCATAGCAGAGGCTTTCACCCATTAATAATTTCGATCTAAGGGGCATAGCAACGGCTTTCACCCTTAGTCGTATCAGAGCATTTTTAGCTCGAGGGTCGTCACCCATTTTTATTTTTCGATCCAAGGGGCGTTGCAACGGCTTTCACCCTTGATCGATTTTCGAGGGTTCTAGCAACAGCTTTCACCCTTAGATAATAGTAGACTGAGATGAATACGGATAGAATAACAGAGATCGATAATATAAGGGAGATAATTAATCCTACCTCGATGATCTTACTGGATTTCGTTAGTTCGATCAAGGGTGGGATGTAATACAATAATACCAATAATAAAAGGAAAGTAAAGACCAAAGTATTTGTATTCGAATTGAATGAGTACAAATACAAGTATTTAGGGTCCTATCCGAGCATTATTGGATGCCGTACAAGCTAGAGGGCGAAATACATATGATCCTAAGCCTATGCTCCCAAACGGTTCCGAGCAATAGCTTCGAGGAGGGAGCACCTGGAAAGTCGTGTCCGGTATCATAAATGCATGGGGTATTTATAGCTGAAATCGGGGTCCAGGTGGTCTACCCGCAGTCATGCAGTTCTTCGGCCCATGAGTTTGGATCAGTGTTCGGCCCAACAGTAACTTTGGATCCTGGGCTATCTTGTACTTACGGTATTCGGGCATTGGGGTCGAACTCGATCTTCCGAGATAAGTACTGCTCGATCTCATAAGATTGTGAAGAAAAGCACAGCCCAAGATCTCCCTCATCAATACTCCCCCACTTCTCGAGCGTAAAGTGGAGCTTAAGCTCGAAGAAGTATGTATAGCCAAGGACAAAGAGGTAGGATGAATCGACCTTGGCTTAACGTTTCGGGTATGCCTCATTAAAAACCTTGCTCGGAAAAACCCTTCTGGGATAAAAACCGGGTCAGGGAAAAAGAGTGCATACCTAAGAAACTTCATAATAGCGCCGTCTTTGACATCGTCCTTGTTGTTCGTTGTATGGATCTTCAATTTAGGAATTCCAGAAAGTACGGGGGCTGTAGGTGCAATTTCTGGAAATATGACTTTGAACTCACCTCAAGGGAGTTTAACCGTCGCGGTTACTCGGGGACCGATTTGCAATTTCCCATTTTGTCCCTGTATATATAGTTATACGGAGGGTCGCTGTTCCTCAAAAATTCAGAGGAAAGAACTTTTGATCGGAGCAGTCAGGTCGATAAGTGAGTTCTAGCAGCCCATTTTGAATAGTTTTCATATATATTCATTATGTCGAGTTCAGTAGACTTGAAGGGAAAATCTCCTTTAGAGGAAAATGAGGTCGATAATCAGAAAGGGAAAGAGGTTGTAGAAACTCGATCGTCTGAGACCGAGAATCCGCAAAGCTCGAGTTCCGCCTCGGATTCCAGCGGGGAGGAACGGGAGTCGAATTCTGAAACGGAAAATAGCGAAGACGGAAATTCGGGCGAAGCAACAATTTCTGATGAGGAAAACGTAGAGGATGAGGAGCTTCCTTTGGGGAAGAATGAGCAGAAGAAATATAGACTGAACCGTAATGTGGTGGTCACGATCTTTAACTGGGAAGAGCCCTCGACTAGTGCAGGTCTAAACATGACTGAGGAGAGGGCAGACGAGATCATCTGTTCTTATAAGGAAACCGATTTTGAACAGTTGCAAGAAGAATTCGGTCAGTATCTAGGCGCCGGTTTTTCGATTGTGCTTCCTACTCCTAATCAACGGGTTACCGACCCTCCAGCGGGTTGTCAAGCCTTTTATTCCAAACATTTCCATTACGGTTTACGCATCCCCTTCCCTCCTTTGATAGAGAACCTTCTGGATGCATTCGAGTTGACTCCTTGCCAGATCTTGCCGAATTCGATCGGTTTAATTATAGCTTTTTGTGTGCTGATGAAGGCCAAAGGGAAAAAGGCGGCCTTTCAGAACTTTTGGCGGATATTCCAGATGAGTGCTTCCACTTCTTCGAACGCAGGCTATGTATATTTTTCTCAGAGGCCAAAGATTTCGATCTTATCGGCCAACGTTAGCAGCAATTTGAAAGGGTGGAAGCAAGAGTTCTTCTTTGTTCGAGGACCAGAGTCTCCGCCTTCTGAAGATAATCCCGAGCCTACTCCCTTCGATTGGCCTGGAGCAAAGACGTGGATATACGGTAAACGCCGTCTTGTGGGAAGTATGAAAAATGAGATAACAGATAAATTTCTGCAATCTCTTCGTGCTGACCCTCATCAGACCGCGTTGATGACTCAGGAAGCGGTCTTGCGGTTGGCCGAGCTCAGTACTTGCACTTTTCCTGCCGATCAGATCGATTATGGGAAGGCTCAGATCGATCCCGCTAACCCCCCTTCCACGTTAGCTGATATTGTCGATAAATTCCGTACATCGGTAGCTGGTCCACATGTTGCTTCCTTTTCGAAAGGTAATAAGGGTCGACCTCGTCCTCAAACGTCAACAACTTTTCGGAAGGCGAAAAAATTCAAGGCCCAAGTTGGGATCACGTCAACCTCGAACGCCTTGGTGGTTATTCCCCCGATTTCCGAAGTAGGAACCTCTCGGTCTTGGGCCGAGGCGGAGGGGATCTCCAACTCTCAAAGTCCCGGTATTCTTCGATCTGTTTTTCCGACCGTATCTACTAATCCGAGTGATGAGGGGTACAATAGCTATACTCTCCTGGAGAATCGCGCCAGAGAGATATTGCAGGCCAGGATGGCTCGCAAGAGAAGTAGCGATGTTCCTGAGTCCTCCAGGAGAGTCAAACCCTTCGGTCGAGAACCGAATTCTCTATCATGTCGGGCTGGCCATTCCGAGCCGGATTTGGCTGATTTCATCGAGGATCATCTACAAGGACCTAGGGCGGCTGGATATCCAGACTGTGGGACTGTTGAATCTAATTTAGGCCCCGAGGGTGAGCACACGGTGGATAAATCTCTTCGGATGTTCCTGGCCGGAAGATTCAAGGATGACACTATCCAATCTTTTGTTAAGAAAGATTTCGAGATACTCTTATTCTGAAAGTTTCTAGCTTTTCCTTGTGATTCTTATCTTGTGTTTTTATATATCTTCTTCTTTGTAGGCTGGAGACCTGTTTACTCAAACTGCTCTCCGACTGGCCGTATTGAGTGAAGAATCTCAGGCAACACAGAAAGCCCTATACAATATTCTGAAGGATGAGGCTACGAAGGCCAGTCAGTTAGAGGATGCCAAGATTATGTTGTCTGAGGTCGAAACAGAACTTGAGAAGACTAAGAAGGAGTTGGAAGCGAAGAGGGCCTTAGAGGGTGAAGTGGAGAAATTAAAGCTGGAGCTTGAGCAAGCCAAAGTGTCCGCCGAACAACTTTATGAGCGAGGTCGAGTCGAGGCCAGGATTCCCGCCATAAGGGAGTTCCTGAAGTCTCCGATCCTTGATGCCTTAGTTCGCGTGCGGTCGGGCGAAATTAATCAAGCCTTCTACTATAAGGGAGCTCAGCACCTCCTTACAGCTGCCAAGATCGAAGGCGCCCTCGACGACTATCTTTCCAATATGAACCCTTATAAGAATATCTTCGGCAAAGATTATAAAGCATCTTCCCTTCCTCCCAAGCTCGAGGATTTGGCCGCTCATGAGTTTGCTCCTTTTCTTGAGGAATTTGGAGTGCCGATGCCAAATCCTGATGCGCTCGAAGCCCAATCGGAGAGTGAAGATGTGGATATCGAAGGGGATTCCCGTGATCAGGAGGAACAAGGTACTCCTTCTTCTGGTTCGAGTAAATCTGCGGCTGGTGTGCAAAGTAATGATGGAGAAGGCAGTAGCTGGAATACAGGTGATTCTGATGGCTCGGAAAATGGTTCTAGCGAAACAGAGGAAGAAGATAGATCGGACCATGGTTCGGGCGTGAAAGAATCTAATCTGTAACGATTGCTATGTAATAGGACTGACTTAGCGCACCAATATACTTGTATACCCATGATCTTTTGCTTTTGCCTCTTTAGTGTATGCTTGAATTTGAATTTCTTTCCTTTATGCTATTTCTTAGGCTATTGCCTGTTTGAACTTTCTGTTTGAATATTATAACGTCACTCTTGCGTACTCAGCATCGTCATTGAATCTTTCTTGGGAGTAGTGATTTATCAATTATTGCAATTTGTATGATGCCGTTTCTCTTATAAATAGCAAGGCCTCCTTATGATGCTTTCGCACTGATATTGCCCACAGTGTTCGAAGCTTCCTAAAAATTATTCTAGTTTGGACCTTTACCCGAAAATCAAGAGATGAATAAGAATTCGAACGCTCTCGTGATATCTTCCACGCCTTTCTCCAGGCCAAGTGTCGATAGGAAATCAAGGAAAAGAAATCGACCGTCAATTACATCCGTTAGTTCAGGTCAGCAAAACTTCCATGCGGGAAATGAACATTCAACCGTTTCCCTTTCTTCATGCTTGAAAACTGGGGGGTCCCACAAGAGGATAAAAAAGGTTACTTTTGCGGAGGATGTAATTGAGCGCGTTCCTTTCCAATCCGTACCTTCGTTGGTCAGAGGATCTTCGTTTAAAAGGGAGACAGTTCCTTTTGATAAAGTGTCACATGAGAAATCTGATCTGACACTTCTTCGGGCCGATGTTTCTGTCTCCGAAGCGGTTTTCTCGACTGGAGAATATTCCTCGTTCCTGTTTTACTCTGGGTTGGAATCCCTTGCCCAAGTATTTCTTTCTAACTTCTTTATCATGATTCTCTAACTTTTTTATTTCTGCCATAACTTAGTTTCTTATAAGTTCAGGCTGGTAAAGTCTTCTCTAGGCTTTATGCGTTAGCCAAGCATGAGATCGAACAACGAGCTTCTATTTCGCTCGAGCTGATCGGGAAAAAGATTGAGCTGGAACGTGCACTGAAAGCTAATAGATTTTTCAAGGAGAGATTGTCTCAGGATAAGTTAGTTTCGGAATTAGAGAGACTCAAAGATATCTACGAACGTGAGAAGAGAAGCTCTGAGCTTCGTGAGAAAGAAGCTTACATCCGCGGGTATACTGATCGTAGTGCTGAAGTTCGAAAAATCCTTTTCGAAAATAATTTCGTTCAGTAATACTGTGGTTTTCCTTTGTATTATGAGCTTGCTCAGATTTTTCTTTGTTGTAACACTGTCTTTGTTGTAACGATTTTCCTTTCTTGTTGTAGTATAACCCTTGTTGTAATGATAATATAACATTTGCTGGAATGATATTCTATGTCTCTCTCTCTCTCTCTTTTTTTTTTTTTTTTTTTTAGTCCCTTATTTCTCGGGAAGTGAAACGGTCAGAGCTTTTAATGCTCGTATGCCATTCAACCCAAGAGATCTATATCGTTGATGCCGAATCCTTTCCCCTATATATAGTTCTAGATTTACTCTCATTTTTTACTTGTCTGTAAATGTCTCGTTCGATCGATATGGTTGTGTTTTTACTTTCGTCGATCAATTCCATACTCCATTCAATGTCAGTGATTATAGCATTCGAGATTTTTATTCGAACCTTCTTTTCCGAACTCTTCGGAGTTCCCCTATGATAAATTTTCGGCTAGGGTATCGACAGGCAAAAAGAACCACGACTAGGGTACCGGCAGGCGACCTGCTCTCTCTGATTCCAAATCTTTGAGTCGGTCTCGACCTCCTGTACCCTGTCCTCTATCCAGTTGGGATAGTGGGTCTACTGCTGGAGGGGTTTTCCTGCTCTCGATCTCCACGTCTTCGAGGCGACTTCTTGAAAGGTGTGGCCTTCGAGTTTACTAGAAGCGCCTCCAACTGGAGTTGCTTCCCTGTTTTTCGATTTGGTCCTTCATGGGCTTGTTTGCAAGGAAGCACTGGATGAAGGGTAGAAGTGTACCAGCCTCACTTTCCTCCTTCGGGTATCCATAGGGAATAACCATTTGTAGTAGGGTTGGACTAGATGTAAAATATTCCGATTAGCTCAATTTCTTGAATGTAACAAGAGTTCACATGTAATTTGTCTGAAAATTTATGAATGAACATCTTCTTTTATATTGTTGTTGATCTCTGAATTCGTTCTCAGTAATTTGCAATTTTCACGAGATAGTCATTGAGATTCATAATTAATTTGAAGTTCGATCTTTCAACTCTTGAATCTTTCGCGAGATATTTCTCATAATTTAGGTCCTTTTTCGGCGCCATAGTCGTCGTGGAGAAATTATATAATAGAATTTAGATCAATCTTCAATAGAATGTTTGTTTCGATCTAAGGGGCATAGCAGAGGCTTTCACCCTTGGTCGTTTTCGGAGCATCTTCAGCTCGAGGGTCCTAGCAGAGGCTTTCACCCTTTTAATAATTTCGATCTAAGGGGCATAGCAGTGGCTTTCACCCTTAGTCGTTTTCGGAGCATCTTCAGCTCGAGGGTCCTAGCAGAGGCTTTCACCCTTTTAATAATTTCGATCTAAGGGGCATAGCAGAGGCTTTCACCCTTAGTCGTTTTCAGAGCATTTTTAGCCCTAGGGTCATAGCAGAGGATTTCACCCTTTTTGATAATTTCGATCTAAGGGGCATAGCAGAGGCTTTCACCCTTAGTCGTTTTCAGAGCATTTTTAGCCCTAGGGTCATAGCAGAGGCTTTCACCCTTTTTGATAATTTCGATCTAAGGGGCATAGCAGAGGCTTTCACCCTTAGTCGTTTTCAGAGCATTTTTAGCCCTAGGGTCATAGCAGAGGCTTTCACCCTTTTTGATAATTTCGATCTAAGGGGCATAGCAGAGGCTTTCACCCTTAGTCGTTTTCAGAGCATTTTTAGCCCTAGGGTCATAGCAGAGGCTTTCACCCTTTTCGATAATTTCGATCTAAGGGGCATAGCAGAGGCTTTCACCCTTAGTCGTTTTCAGAGCATTTTTAGCCCTAGGGTCATAGCAGAGGCTTTCACCCGTTAATAGTTGATGGAGAAAAATATAGATCGATACTAGATGAATATAGATCGAGAATATCCAGAATATGACGAATAAACAAGAATTTAGGCGAAATAAACTTTCATCGAACAAATACTCAGTCTGAATAAACACTCCTCGAATAACTCAATCGAAATAAATCTTCATTGAATACGTAATTCACTAAATCACTAGAGACAAAGAAAATAGAACAAGATAACTAAAAAGTAGAAGCCTTAAACGTAACTATCTTCCATAATATCTTCTTAAATTAACCGCATTCCATGCTCGAGGTAGAATCTCTCCGTTTGGGTGAGCAATCTTGTAAGAGCCCTTTCTTCCAACTTCCACGATCACAAAGGGGCCCTCCCAATTGGGTTGTAGTTTACCGACGTGTTTTGATACTTCCACTTTCTTGAGCACCAGATCTCCCACCTTGAAAGACCGAATCCTCACACTTCGATTGTAAGACTTTTCCATGCTGGCCTTGGCGGCTTGAATTTTCAATTTCGCGCGGTTTCTTCGACCATCTGCGTGATCAACTTCCATTTGCCTCAGCGATTGGTTTTCTTCAGGATCATAAAATTCGACCCTGGGAGAAGGAATAAGATTCTCTACTGGGATAACAGCCTCTGACCCATAAACCAAACTAAATGGAGTTTCTCCAGTTGCCGCTTTGACTGTTGTCCTGTTGGCCCATAATACTCCTGGTAGTTCATCCAGCCATTTTCCCTTCGCCTCCGACAGGCGCTTCTCCAGAGATCGAACAATTTCCCGATTTACTACTTCGGTTTGTCCATTAGCCTGAGGATGGCCAACAGACGCGAAATTTTGTTGTATTCCGAACTTTTCACACCAATCCGTGATCCTTTTTCCTGCAAACTGCGTTCCATTATCTGATATCAGAACCCTGGGGATTCCGAACCTGCAGACTATATTTTTCCATAGAAAATTAATAACTTGAAACTGGGTGATCTTTGTCAAGGCAACACATTCGACCCACTTGCTGAAATATTCCACAGCCACTAGTACGTAATTTTTTCTGGCTCGTGCTGTTGGGAAAGGTCCCACAATATCAATGCCCCATTTGTCGAAGGGCCAACAAATAGGAATCGAATGCATATGCTCGGCCGGTTGGTGTATCAAGTTCGAATGAATTTGACAGTGATGGCATTTTTTCACATAATCGACAGAATCGGAAAAAAGTGTAGGCCAATAATATCCATATCTTGAGCATTTAAGAGCTAACGCTCGAGCGCCACAATGATTTCCCGCTTCCCCTTCATGAACTTCTCTTAATATGGTATTGTAGTGTGATTCGTGGATACACTTCAATAGAATTCCCGAAGAGGACCGCTTATAGAGTTGATTGTCCATCAAAGTAAATGATGGCGCTCTATATTTGATTCTCCGAGCCTCATTTGCATCTTCCGACAGTTTTCCATCCTTAAGGTAGGCGATAAGAGGGTAGCTCCATGACCTACTTGGCTCTTCAATTTCCATAACATCAATTGTAGGGGCTGCGTCTAACTCGATAGCAGACATATTCGATAGGAGCCAAGTGATCGTCCTCTCCGTTTTTCCGTCGGCCAGTCCTGTAAACTTCGATAATATGTCGGCCCAAAGATTCTCCTCTCTTGGTATAGGCTGAATGTCAAACTTATCAAACTCTGAGATTAACTTCTTTGCTTTGTTCAGATATTTTATCATGTTGAACTCTCTAGCTTCGTAAGTGCCTTTCACCTGTCTGTGAACAAGTTCCGAATCTGTTAGCACGATAATCGATTTTACCTTTGCCTTAATGGCCATCTCTAGTCCAGCTATCAACGCTTCATATTCGGCCTCATTGTTGGTGACGACAAAGTCCAAGGTTATCGCGTAGCTCAGATCCTCAGCATTGGGCCCTTGGAAGTGAATCCCGGCTCCACCTCCCTCTTTGGTCGAAGATCCATCCACATGCAACAGCCATATTTGATTGTTTACTTCTTCCACCATACCTAATTCCGAGGTCGTTCCTTCTTTCACATTTGATATGTTGGTTGATTCAAGCACAAAGTCAGCTAGCACCTGTGCTTTCACAGCGACCCGTGGTCGGTATTCGATTTCAAATTGGCTGAGCTCGATCGCCCATTTTATTAACCTGCCTGAGGCTTCTGGCTTGGACAGAACCTGTCTTAAAGGTTGGTTAGTTAAAACAATGATTTTGTACGTTTGGAAATACGGCCTTAATCTCCGGGCAGCCACAATTAGGGCAAGTGCGAATTTTTCAATCTCCATGTAGTTCTTCTCGGCACCCTGCAACAATTTACTTAAATAGTAAACTGGTTTATGCTCAGCTTCATCAAGTTTAACCAGAACCGAGCTAATGGCTTCTTCTGACACAGCTATGTACAAATATAGGGGTTCCCCTTCAGATGGTTTTGCTAGCATTGGTGTTGAGGTCAAGTATGCTTTCAGCTCTTCGAAAGCCTTATCGCATTCAGCGTTCCACTCGAAGTTCTTAGATTTACGCAAGAGTTTGAAGAATGGTAAGCTCTTGTCAGCAGATCTGGAGATGAATCTATTCAATGAAATAATTTTCCCGATCAAACTTTGAACGTCTGAGAGTTTCCTTGGTGGATTGAGATCAGTGATTGCTCGGATTTTTTCGGGATTTGCTTCGATCCCCCTCTCATGAACTAAATACCCAAGGAACTTCCCTGATCGCACCCCAAATGTGCACTTTGCTGGATTTAACTTCATCCCATACTTTCTCAGAATTTGGAAACACCTGTCTAGATGGTTAATATGATCCTCTTCGGACATGCTTTTTACGAGCATGTCATCTACGTATACTTCCATGATTTCTCTTATCAACTCTTTGAACATCATGTTGACTAACCTCTGATATGTTGCACCGGCGTTCCTTAAACCGAAAGGCATAACGATGAAGCAGTACACCCCTCGTTCGGTGATAAACGCCGTTTTGTCCTGATCTTTTTCATTCATGAAGATCTGATAAAATCCTTGAAAAGCATCCATCATGCTAAATAACACAAATCCCGCAGTGGAATCTACGAGCATGTCAATTCGAGGCAAGGGATAAGGGTCCCTCGGGCATAATTTGTTTAAGTCGGTAAAATCGTTGCACATTCTCCATTTGTTCTCGACCTTCTCTCCCTTGGAGACTAGGACCACATTACATAGCCATTCCGTGAATTTTATCTCCTTGATTTGTCCCGCTGCTAGCAATCTATCGACCTCCGCGTTAATTATCTTGTCTTTTTCTCGTCCGTGATTACGCTTCTTCTGTCTCACTGGTCTGGCCTTCGGGTCAATATTTAAGGAATGCGTTATCACACGCGGGTCGATTCCTACTATGTCATCCGAGCTCCAGGCAAAAACATCCACATTTTCCTGCAAGAATCCGACGAGCTTTGTTTCCAGGTCGTTACTCAATTCGGTTCCTATTTTTGTGAATTTTTCTGGGGATCCAGGGACCAAATTCACTTTTTTGTGGTCAGGTGCTTGCACACTCATGTCAAGAATTCTTCCTTTCTTTCCTTCTAGTCTTTCATAATCGGGAACTGGAGTTCCGGAGTTGGAGACCAACTCATTTATCTTTCTTTTGCCAGGGAGCTCGGGCTCCACTTTCTCCTTGATAGTTAAGGACGAACTATAGCATTCCCAAGCCATGTATTGGTCGTTCCTCATTTCTCCTACTCCTCCTTCAGTTGGGAACTTTATCTTTTGATGGTAGGTAGATACGATAGCTTTAAAAGTATTCAGAGCAGGTCTACCCAAGATGGCGTTGTAAGCAAACGGCGTATCCACCACTAGGAACTTGATCATTCTTGTGACATTCTTTGGTTTGATCCCTAGAGTGGTACTCAATAGTATGGTCCCGAGCGGAATGATTTCCGATCCCCCGAAACCGACAAGAGGGGTGGTTACCTTATCCAAATGTGGATGACAGAGATTCATTCTTGTAAGAGCTTCCGACGAAATTATGTTTGCCGAGCTCCCATTATCGACCAACACTCTTTTGACATCGAAATTTGCAATTTTTAGTGTCAACACCATGGAAAAGTCTGGATCGTCTTCATTCGTATCCCAACTAACATCCGCGGGTCGATCTGCCTCACTAAAGCTAATGACTTGATTTTCCATCGATGGAAACTCCAATGATAGGACTTCCTTTTTTGTAGATACCCCTGCCCTGATTGACCTTAAAATCCTCTTTCTGGCGTTCCTACTATCTCCACCGGCCGGTCCTCCAGCAATCATGTTTATCACACCGTTCGACTGTTCTTCTGCCTGACTTTGAATTTGCCTTTGCCGAGCGTTAAGTTTTCTTGGACTGCGGGATCTGTAGCGATTGTTATAGTTGCCACTTTTAACAAATTCTTTGAGTTTCCCTTGGTTGATTAATTTTTCGATCTCGACCTTCAATTGATAACAATTTTCCGTACTATGACCTCTAGCTCGATGATATCGACAGTACTGGTCATATCCAGGCGCACCCGGCCTCGCCTGTGTGATCCTTTGGGCTTCCGGGATTAAATTCCCTTCTTCCAACACGGTCAACACCTCTTCTTTTGAACTATTAAGCTCAGTAAATTGAATTTTACCCGGTCTCGGAGCACGATTTCGATCATAAGGAGGTCCGTATGGATTCGGACCTTGGGGCGGCATATGCGGCTTAAAAGTGTTGATTCGCTGCCAAACGGATCCTTTATTCGACCCTCCATAATCACCTGGTTTTGGGATCGGAGCCCGATCTTGTTTCTTGTAGAGATGAGACTTATCTAGATGTGAACTCTTTAATTTGTTCATCTCTTCTTGTATCATGTATTTTTCAGCAATCTCCATTATCCGTTCAAAGGATTTTGGTTGCTTTCTACATAATGCATTCCCAAACTGGGTGCTTCTAGTTAGCTCAAACATTAGCGAGGACAGATATTCAATCTGCGGGGTATCCACTTTTAAGAGCTCGATACTAAATCTTGCCAGCCATTGCCTTAACGTTTCTCCTTCCAATTGTTTCACGGTGCCCAGATGATTCGCTGGCAATCTTGGCTTTCTTTGGCTAGCGAATTGATGCTTCAGCTTATCGCAGAATTCTTCAAAAGAAAATATGGAGTTCGGAGGTAATTTCCCGAACCAATCAAGAGCAATCCCTTCAAAAGTGGTGACCATAATCTTGCAACAGAAATCTTCCGAGTGTCCGTATAAGTTCATCACATTAACAAAGCTGTTAATGTGTTCCCCGGGGTCGGTAATCCCGCTATACCGTGGGAGCCCGTTCGGCACTGTTTCTGTGTTTCGAGCTTCGCGTATTTCTCGGCAAAAGGGTGAGCAGCGCATGATATTATTCGAGACCTCCCTCTCTCGTAGGTTTTCTCTAATCGGAGCATTCCCCGCTTGCCTGGCAGCTGGATTAGTGAAGGGAATCTCTACCATAGTATCTTGCTCTTCCAATTTTTTAGTCACCCTTTCCTGTACTATTTTCTCCAATTCTGTTTCGGTAATTCTCTTGTATGTTGGTTTGTTTCTTATCACAGCGCCGGCGGTGTGACTTTCACCCATAACAGAGTCCTCCAAATCGTGCACTCGTGCAGGTGGGTTTTCAGATCGGGCATTGACTTTCGAGGGTGCAGCTCGACGTGGATGCGTCGATGGGGCATGCGACATATCATTTTCCTTCTGTAAGTTCGATGAAGGTATCTCTGGTTTTCCCTGAATCCCTGGTTGGTCGACAGGTGACTGATCTGCCCTTCCGCTGTTCATGAATTCCCTGCACATTGTGCCTATTATAGATCTTAAGTCACCAATGGTCGTGTGTATTGGAATGCTATCTTGTGGAACCGCCGGTGGCGCCTCCGGTTGTTGTTGTGCGGCGCGCGATAGATTATCAGGTTCATTGTTGACAGAATTTTGTGCTCCCACTGCATGGGAAGGCTCTCCTCTAACATACGTATTTCTCCTCGTAGTAGGCATTTTTCGATCTAATACTCGAACAGAAGCCCCACTGTGGGCGCCAATTGATCTTACTGGATTTCGTTAGTTCGATCAAGGGTGGGATGTAATACAATAATAACGATAATAAAAGGAAAGTAAAGACCAAAGTAATTGTATTCGAATTGAATGAGTACAAATACAAGTATTTAGGGTCCTATCCGAGCATTATTGGATGCCGTACAAGCTAGAGGGCGAAATACATATGATCCTAAGCCTATGCTCCCAAACGGTTCCGAGCAATAGCTTCGAGGAGGGAGCACCTGGAAAGTCGTGTCCGGTATCATAAATGCATGGGGTATTTATAGCTGAAATCGGGGTCCAGGTGGTCTACCCGCAGTCATGCAGTTCTTCGGCCCATGAGTTTGGATCAGTGTTTGGCCCAACAGTAACTTTGGATCCTGGGCTATCTTGTACTTACGGTATTCGGGCATTGGGGTCGAACTCGATCTTCCGAGATAAGTACTGCTCGATCTCATATGATTGTGAAGAAAAGCACAGCCCAAGATCTCCCTCATCAATACTCAATATAAGGCAAAAGCTCCGATCTCTATAAGCAAGATGTCGTATGAATAATGAAAAGAAACCATAATATTTATAGACACTACGCCCTGTGATTACGATAATGGATCGACGCAACCTTTAAAGAAAAATCCCGTATGGAAAGGGCGATATCCGAGCATAAAGTTATCGAACCTTGAAAATTAAAAAGGTATCTGGATATTAGTAAAATCGGAATTTACAAGTTACAGCAGTCAAATCAAAAAAGAAACAAATCCGTTTACAAAAATGAGTTACATGGGTATACACGATTAGTTCCTAACTACAAAACTATGAATCGCCCCTTCCAGCACGTTCGGCTCCGATAACTCGCTAAATAGAAAGTCAGGCGATACATGTTAGAAGCGGAGCAATTACTTGGTTTGGTCAAGAGTTCGATCGCCTTCTTTATCCGATACATCGCCTATGTTGACATCTTCGCCTTTTTCCTCCGACACGGGAGGATCGTCGGTTAAACGCTCGAGCACATCAGGGTTAGGCATCGGAATGCCATACTCCTCGACTAAGGGGGCAAAGCGATGATCTTGCCAATTAGTATCCATCTTGGGTAGAGAGGAAGCTTTGTAATCCTTCCCTTCAGCGTTCTTAAAAGGGTTCATGTGCTTAAAGTACCTGTCCATATCATCCGGAATCTTCTTGGCCGCGACCAATTGTTGAACCCCTTTATAAAAGATCGTCTGAAGAATTTCTCCCATTTTCCTTTGAACTAAGGGGTCCAAGACAGGGGATTCCAGGAATTCTCGTATGGCAGGGATCTAGGCTTCTTCCCGGCCTTGGGCATACGCACGCTCGGAGTCTTGCTTCGCTAGCTCGAGTTCAACCTTTATCTTCTTTAGCTCTTCCTCGAGGGCACTTCTCTCCTTAACAGATGCTAGTAAATCTTCTTCTACGGAGGAGGAATTTTTCGTAGTCGCTTCCTTGAGCTCCTTCTTTACTTGGGATAATGCTCGCTGAGTTTCTGCCAGTTGAGATCGAAGAGCTTGATTGTCAGAAAAAATCTGCGCATATGCATCATGAGCGTCCTGCGATTCCTGTTCCAATAGCGCCAAACGATAGGATTGGAGGGCGAACAAATCCCCCACCTAAGAGACATTTTCGGGTATCAGCAAGATTTAGGGACTCTAGAAGGAAATAAATAGGAGATAGATTTTCACCTCATGATATGTTCGGGAGAAATCGCTCAAAACCTCGAAATCACCTTTGACGGAATGGAGCAGCATATCCCTCTTAAACCGACTAGCCATAAAGATTCTAGTGGCTTTGTCGAATTCGTTCTCCCCATTCATATCCAGATCGGTCATAATGGTACCGTCTTCAGGATATCCAGCTGTTCGGCCGCTTCGGAAATGCTCATCCATGAAATCCGCCACATCAGGCTCCGACCTACCTTCTCGACAAGGGACGGAATCAGAACTCACGCCAAAAGGTTTTATCCTCTTCGAGGGCCCGGGGTGCTCGGCGTTTCTTTTCTGACCCAGAAGCTTCTCGTATTCCTGGATACCCTGGATCCGGTTCCAGGAGTGTTGACTGTAGCCGACAGACGAAAGAGCAGAAGTGTCAGGGGAGAACAAGGTTCGAAGAGGTCCGGCTGTAGCAGAATTCAGTGAACTCATGGTACCAACCCCTCTCAATTCGGGAATCATGGATGGTATGACAATTGAACTTCCACCTAAATTGTTCATGTCCACTTTCCTTTCGGAGGCATAAGGTAACGGATCGAAGTAAAATCGCTTATCTTCAACCGGGCCGGCAACGGACATTCGAAATCTTTCAACAATTCGAGCTGCAAAGACGATACGAATCGGGCACTAGTTTAAACAAGAAGAATTGTTTAATGAAACATAAGAATGAGCAGAAGATGAAAAGCATACCCAAAGAAAGAGGAGCATGACTCGGAGCACTAGAAGTTGGCGGAACATCGGTTCGCAGGAGGGGTCCTTCGAAGGGTTGGCTAGGGTACTTAATCGCCGGAGCAGGATAATTACAATGACTTAACCTAGCCAATCGCAAAACGCCTTCCTGAATTAGGAATCTACTCTGGTAAGGATTAGACTGCAACTGCTCGAGAAATTCGTCAGAAAGACGATGGCTGAGTTTTTCTTTGATTATGCGAGAACCGTATGTCCAAGTATTTGCACCATCCCATCGATAAGGTCTAGTTTTCGAACTACCTTCTGAGACAGGAACATCAGGGCCCTTCACGAAAAAGAATCTTCTCTTCCAGCCTATACTCTTATCCATTGTTATTTTTGTAAGGAAAGGCCGTTTAGACCGCGGGCGGATAGACACGAAACCCATATTCGAACCCTTGCCTAGGTCCATTCGGAATATCTGCCAGAAGTTGCTAAAGGAAGCCTCTTCCCCTTTGGCCTCCATAAGAGTGCAGAACGCTAGTATATATGCAACGGAGTGTGGGAGAAGTTGAGCAGGGGAAAGCGAAAAAAAGTTCAGGACATTTCTGATGAGAGGAACGAACGGGATACGCAAGCCACAGGAAAATTGACCCTCGTAGAAGGCTTGACAGCCAGCTGGGGGTTCGGTAGCACGTTCGGTGTAAGACGGAACGACGATCGAAAAACCCTTGGGAAGAAATTTCCCAAACTCCGCCTCGAGATAAGCACGGTCCTTTTTTGAGAAACAACAGGAAGTTTCACCAACAGGAAGCTCTGACTTATTCGAAATCACGGCCTTTGGAGCTTGCGTATGTTTGAAGATCCTGACAAAAGCACCTTCGCCGATACTGCGTTTCTCGACCTCGTTTTCTTCGAGATCCTCACTCGGGTCCTCATCTTCACCTTCTCGACGAAATTCCCCTTCTTCAAAGTCATCTACAAGCTTAAACAAAGGATCGGACTCTTGATTCTCTTCAACCTTATTTTTGCCTTTAATACTTCTAGAGCTTGACATAATGGATCGAGAGATAAATATAAAGCAAATGTTGTTTCGAACTCAAACACTTCGAGCTCAAGAGAGAATATAATATGTAAATAAGTTTTCAACGAGTCAACATATATATATGGGGTTAAAAAGGTAAAATTGCAAACAAGTCCCCGAGTAACTGCGACGGTTGAACTTACCTTTGGTAAAAGCTCAAAGTTATTTCTCTGAAAATTGCATTTTTAACCCTTCGTTTTTCAAGACTGTGGGGTATGTTCCATGGAAGTCGCCCCGGAAAATCTTATAGGCCCTCTAGGCTTATGCTCGGAAAATAAGGGAAGTATTTGGAGAAAATCTCATGTTGATTCACAATGGAGAATATTTCAGTTGGGAGGCCTTATAAAAACGACGAACGTACTATCTCAACACACCGAAGTGATGTTTCTTGCATGTGCACTCTTTTTCCCTAGCTCGGTTTTTATCCCAATGGGTTTTTCCAAGTTAGGTTTTTAACGAGGCATATCCGAAACATGTCCTGAACGGCACAATCCACGACAACAGGCAACGCAACTTATACTTCTTCGAGCGCAAGTTCCTCTCTATGCTCGAGAAGTGGGGAAGTATTGATGAGGGGCGATTTAGATCCCTTAATCCGCTCGAGCCTGATATGGATCGGATAGTGCCGGTTCTCGGATCCAGGGACAACCAGTCAAGCATGAGCTCATAATTAACTATGTCTGGCTCGTACAAGAACTCGAGGTCGAAGAGTACTGTTGGGCCGAACCCAGGCCCAAGCCCGTATGCTCGGCTATAAATACCCCACGCATTTATGATACCGGACACGACTTTCCAGGTGCTCCCTCCTCGAAGCTATTGCTCGGAACCGTTTGGGAGCATAGGCTTAGGATCATATGTATTTCGCCCTCTAGCTTGTACGGCATCCAATAATGCTCGGATAGGACCCTAAATACTTGTATTTGTACTCATTCAATTCGAATACAATTACTTTGGTCTTTACTTTCCTTTCATTATCGTTATTATTGTATTACATCCCAAACGGTTCCGTACAAGCTAGAAGGCTTATGATCGTGGATTTGAAGCAGGATGTGAGGCTCGTAACGCTGAGCTTCGAAAGATTCTCTCTGACAATAAGCTTGTTTAGATGTTGTCTCTTATTTACCCGGGCTTGTAATATGTCTATACTGTTTTTACTTGTGCGATCATGAATAATTTTCAGATATTTTATTTTCTATGGCCTGTAATACTTTATTTTCTCCTCGAATCGCATGTTCCTCTTATGTGTTCTTTCTTTGATCATGCTTTAGTTTGCCTTCTTAATCTTTTGATCTTGGCGTAGTAATTCCGCTTATTTTCCAAAAGTAATATCACTTTCTCGTCCCGGCGAAATTCTCGGGAGTCGCGACAACCTTTTGATCTTGACCATTTCTTTTGTTTTTTTTTGATAGCCGTCGGATTTTTGAGAATAGTATCTATAAATGGGGCTCTTCGTTTTGCATTCTTATAATATCTTTCGAAAACAGATTCCTTCGATCATGCTGATTAGAAGATCTTGTTGCACGACTCAATATTTCGAATTCCGGGTTAGGAGTTATATTGCGTATCATAGCAAGATTTATACTTCGATCTCGACTAGGGTATCTGCAGGCGAACGCTATTTCAACCTTGAAGACCGATAAGCTTTATTGCTGACCATCCACGACCCCAATGGCCCATGGCCTTTTCGTGGTTTTGGGAGGCTCTGGCGTCAAGTTTTCCGAGGGTATGACGCAACTTGCTAGGTTTTCTTTTGAAAACGTTTCGGGTAGTGATTTGGAGATTGACGTCCTTCATAAAATGTTCATGTTTCTCCCGGGAAAGAGATGTATTGCCCTTCTCCTTTTCGGAGAAATACAACCATAGTCGAAGACTCGTTGGCTCGATAGGCGTTTCCTGGTCGAGTAAGGACATTATCGTCCGTCGAAAATTTCATAGGATCGGCCAGTTATGAAGATGTAATAGGGGTTGATGTTTTTGTATCTTGCAATTGCTTCATATGTCAAGCTCGGAAAATACTTTTTATCGATCTTTACGACGGCTTTATTTATCCTTAGGCCGATTTCTTCATTATTTTTTCTTTGATGATTGGAGCTGAGTCTACGATGAATTCGGATAGGAATGAACTCGAGTGGAAACAATTTTGACATTTTCTTCACTTTTTTTTTTTTTTTTTTTCCGAAACAGTTTCTGTATTTTCGGGAATCGTAACGGTCGGCGCATTTATTGCTTATATCTCAGCCGTTAGTATCATCAAATCTGAGTCGTTAATTGCTTTTTTCTTCCACTATATATAGTTCCGTTGTTACCTTTAAATTTAATGTTTTAGTAAGATTTCTGATCGGCTCTATGATTGAGATTTTACTCTCTCTGGCCATAATATTCCGTTTATTATCTCCGACTGAACTTTTCGAGGTTCTCCTTCGAACTATCTTCCTTCATAAATTTTGCTATCTCTTGATGGCAACTTCTTTCGATTAGGGTATCGGCAGGCGAAAGTAATTGCGACTGGGGTACCGGCAGGCGACCAGCTCTCTTTGACTCCAAGTCTTTGAGGCAGGTTCGATCTTCTGTATCCTGTCAATCCACCCAGTCGGATAGTGGGTCGACTGCTGGAGGAGTTTTCCTGCACTCGATCTCTACTTCTTCAAGATATTCCTTGAAGAATGTTGCTTTCGAGATTGCGTGGAATAATTTTTCTAGGGGTTGCCTCGCTATTTCTCGATCTGGACCGGCGTGGAGCACGTAACGAGGAAGTGATGGATGAAGGGTAGAAGCGTTGTTCTAGCCCTGTCTTACTCCTTCGATCACGGAGAGAATCTAGTGTAGGATTAATTTGTAATAGGGTTACACTAAATGTAAAGTCTTTGCTTGACTTTAGTAATTTCGAACTCTTTTGTAACTGTTTGGAATGTCATGAATAAGATATTTATTTCTCTTATCATTCTTCCTTGTTGTCCTGTAGAATTGCTTTCGTATACCGTCGTCGAGCATCAATTCTTCTGTCTTAAAACTATGAACAAGCGCTATTCTTTACCATGTTTGATAAATATTTAGCTAATAGATGGCATCCGACATTCCTCGATTTTGAGTATAACCTGTATGGGGCTTATATTTCCCCGTCATATACATAATAATTAAGAGATCGAATAGAAGAATCCAAAATGACCTTTGAGTAACAATCTTAATCTGAGGGGCCAAATTTCCTAGTCGGACAAATAATCGTGAAGTAATAATCGAAATAGGGTCTTGATCGATCTTGCATAATAATTTTGATTTAAGCGTCAAGATGATGGCTGTTAGCCTTAAACGAATGAATAATTTACGGAGAGATAACAGAATAGAATGCTGGTTGATCTAGGTTGATCGAGGATAATAATTTCGATCTAAGGGGCGTAGCAACGGCTTTCACCCTTAGTCGTATTAGAGCATTTTTAGCCCTTGGGTCATAGCAGAGGCTTTCACCCATTAATAATTTCGATCTAAGGGGCATAGCAACGGCTTTCACCCTTAGTCGTATCAGAGCATTTTTAGCCCTTGGGTCATAGCAGAGGCTTTCACCCATTAATAATTTCGATCTAAGGGGCATAGCAACGGCTTTCACCCTTAGTCGTATCAGAGCATTTTTAGCCCTTGGGTCATAGCAGAGGCTTTCACCCATTAATAATTTCGATCTAAGGGGCATAGCAACGGCTTTCACCCTTAGTCGTATCAGAGCATTTTTAGCTCGAGGGTCGTCACCCATTTTTATTTTTCGATCCAAGGGGCGTTGCAACGGCTTTCACCCTTGATCGATTTTCGAGGGTCCTAGCAACAGCTTTCACCCTTAGATAATAGTAGACTGAGATGAATACGGATAGAATAACAGAGATCGATAATATAAGGGAGATAATATTGATGAATATGAATATTGATGAAATTAGTTTCCATTGAATATGTAACTCTGATCGAAATACGTTTTGACGAGAAAATAGTCGTCTGAAAAGATGAATCATGGAGAAACAGCCAGTGGTGAATAACCCAATAATCCTTATGCCTTTGTCGAGAAAATTCTTTGTCTGTAGGTTCCCAATTTCGATAAGTTTGATTTTTTCAAAACGGTTCCCGTTTTTCCGGGAATCGCAACGGTCGACAAATCTTGTCCGTTCACTTCGCGAATTATACGCCGTTGGATTCTTTTCTGTTTTCGGCTATAAAAGTCTGGCATATTGTTGAAATTATCTCATTCGTTGCATCGGGAATTTATCTATCTGATCATGGTGGTCAAGGCGATTATTCAATTAATTCAACTGTTTGAGTTCGGACTTCGAACAATTTTTAAGCGGAACAATCTTCGAGCGGAAGAAAAATTACAGCAACCACGCTTAGAATATCGACAGGCAAATGCGGTTTCCATCTGGAAAGCCAATAAGCCAGGCCCATGGACCTGTTGCTACAATGCATTTAGGAAGACGTGCTGGGAACAGAATGCCGGAAAATACTGCCGAGCGTTCGCCCCTCTGTCTTCGGAAGATTGCAAATAAAGTTAAAAGCCTGCGGGTCCAAAGGATATTCCGCGCTCGGAGCTAAATTATCCCGAGTAACCGATAGGACGGGAGACCGAAAATTTCATAGGATTGTAATAATGTATTGATGTAATGTAAAGGCTGGTGCTATGCTCGATATGTATTTTCCACATCTTGTATTTTTCGAGATAATATAAGTACGTTTCCTCTCCGTTTTGTTGACAACATCGATCATATCAAGATAAATGTTCATATTCCATAATTCCATTTTGATCTTCTAATATCGATCAAGAAATAATCAAATATCACCTGCCTGCTTGAATAATAGATAAATATTTTTGTGGACCAGAAATTGATAAGGAAAACGTTGCCATAAATCTTTATCACTGCTGAATTTCCATAATTGCATAACTTCCAGGCCGAGAGTTCTGTTCGACTCGACCGATTATAGTTCTTCTAAGTTGGCAGCATAAAAGCATAACAATAAATACTTGAGTGTAAAAACATCTGAATAAACTGAATATGAATCCGACATGCCATTCTTCAATAATAATGTTACGAATACGTTATAACGGTTCAAAATTTAGAATGTCGTAATTCTTCTATACTCCCCACTGAATCGCGTGTCCTTCTTGCCAAACAGGGCCCTATTTCTCGGGAAATGTAACGGTCATTCCATTTATTATGGACATCAAACCGCTCGTAGCCAGTTATCTGGGCCGTTGATTTAAAATCCCTTACCACTATAAAAGGTCCCTTCGTGTATACAACACTTCTCACTTTTTCCTTATGCTCCCTCCGATCACCATGGGTCGAGCTTTAGATTTGATTCATACATTTTCCAAGATAAAGGAGTTTGAGGTTAGACTCAGAACCCTGTTTTTCGATCTTAGCTCCTTTAGCATAAGCTTTTTCGCTTAGAATATCGACAGGCAAAAGAAATTGCGCCTAGAATACCGGCAGGCAACCTGTTTTCCCAGACATATCTTGTATGTGACGGGTTAGAATTCCGGTCTTCTAGTGCAGTACCCGATCGGGCAGTTGGTTACTCCGAGAGGAGTTCTTTAAATCTGAGGCACCAGCTTCCTCGAGGGCTTTCTTACGAGATAGTTCCTTCGAGTTCCTTTGGAGCGCCTCTGCTGGGATAACCCTTTGCTGCTCCGGTTCGGAGGTGGATGTGCGACACGTGGCTAGTGATTGCCAAGAAGAATCACTGCTGAGTTCTGCATCTGGAGCGAATGAAGACCGAGAACGTAATGGGGTAGAATTATTCGTAGAACTCACAATAGGATAGGAATGATTGTATTGTACTTCTTGAGTTCGAATTTTATTCGAGGCTTTACTTTGTAACTTATTTGAAGAATTTGAATGATAAAGCTTTTATTCTCTTAATCGAATTTCGCCATTTTAATCTTCCTTTTATTAGTCGAACGACTGCTGATATTTAGCTCCAACTTATAACTTGTTGCCGTTGTTCAAATATTCAACTCATCCCCATCGAATCGAGAAAAATATAGGTAACTCATAAGTAATGTATAAGAATTATGCAACTGAACCCAAAGATAGCTGATTCGAAGAATTTTTCTTTTGAAAATAATAAATATGATGATCGGAAAAATAAATTCCGACCACTGATAAGCTCTAATTGCATAGATTTTCTAAGTCTACGACGTTAATGATGATCGAAGAAAATGGTTCCTTTGTGGAAAATAAATCCAGTGAAGAAAAAGATAAGCCGCGACAACCCCAGGATAAAGTCGCTAACATTAAGTTCGGAAATTCATTGTATAGGTATTATCTTCAACTTCGGACGCTCGGGTGGTTGGGGGATCACCTCGGATAGTGATTGGCGGAGTTTCTAACCAGTAAAGCCTTTTGCTGGCATACATATTTCTCCTCGTAGTAGGCATATTTCGATCTAAT
Source organism: Penstemon eatonii (assembly GCA_038501285.1). NCBI lineage: Eukaryota > Viridiplantae > Streptophyta > Magnoliopsida > Lamiales > Plantaginaceae > Penstemon > Penstemon eatonii. Next base: position 39,084,643 of record CM076711.1, on the reverse strand, counting down.
ACTCGAATAAGGCCCCACGGTGGGCGCCAATTGATCTTACTGGATTTCGTTAGTTCGATCAAGGGTGGGATGTAATACAATAATAACGATAATGAAAGGAAAGTAAAGACCAAAGTAATTGTATTCGAATTGAATGAGTACAAATACAAGTATTTAGGGTCCTATCCGAGCATTATTGGATGCCGTACAAGCTAGAGGGCGAAATACATATGATCCTAAGCCTATGCTCCCAAACGGTTCCGAGCAATAGCTTCGAGGAGGGAGCACCTGGAAAGTCGTGTCCGGTATCATAAATGCGAGGGGTATTTATAGCCGAGCATACGGGCTTGGGCCTGGGTTCGGCCCAACAGTACTCTTCGACCTCGAGTTCTTGTACGAGCCAGACATAGTTAATTATGAGCTCATGCTTGGCTGGTTGTCCCTGGATCCGAGAACCGGCACTATCCGATCCATATCAGGCTCGAGCGGATTAAGGGATCTAAATCGCCCCTCATCAATACTCCCCCACTTCTCGAGCGTAGAGAGGAACTTGCGCTATACAATAATTGATCCCTATAAGGGATCAATTATTATCTCCCTTATAAGGGATCAATTGCGCTATACAATAATAGATAATATAAGGGAGATAATATTATCTCCCTTATATTATCGATCTCTGTTATTCTATCCGCATTCATCTCAGTCTACTATTATCTAAGGGTGAAAGCTGTTGCTAGGACCCTCGAAAATCGATCAAGGGTGAAAGCCGTTGCAACGCCCCTTGGATCGAAAAATAAAAATGGGTGACGACCCTCGAGCTAAAAATGCTCTGATACGACTAAGGGTGAAAGCCGTTGCTATGCCCCTTAGATCGAAATTATTAATGGGTGAAAGCCTCTGCTATGACCCAAGGGCTAAAAATGCTCTGATACGACTAAGGGTGAAAGCCGTTGCTATGCCCCTTAGATAGAAATTATTAATGGGTGAAAGCCTCTGCTATGACCCAAGGGCTAAAAATGCTCTGATACGACTAAGGGTGAAAGCCGTTGCTATGCCCCTTAGATCGAAATTATTAATGGGTGAAAGCCTCTGCTATGACCCAAGGGCTAAAAATGCTCTGATACGACTAAGGGTGAAAGCCGTTGCTATGCCCCTTAGATCGAAATTATTAATGGGTGAAAGCCTCTGCTATGACCCAAGGGCTAAAAATGCTCTAATACGACTAAGGGTGAAAGCCGTTGCTACGCCCCTTAGATCGAAATTATTATCCTCGATCAACCTAGATCAACCAGCATTCTAATCTGTTATCTCTCTGTAAATTATTCATTCGTTTAAGGCTAACAGCCATCATCTTGACGCTTAAATCAAAATTATTATGCAAGATCGATCAAGACCCTATTTCGATTATTACTTCACGATTATTTGTCCGACTAGGAAATTTGGCCCCTCAGATTAAGATTGTTACTCAAAGGTCATTTTGGATTCTTCTATTCGATCTCTTAATTATTATGTATATGACGGGGAAATATAAGCCCCATACAGGTTATACTCAAAATCGAGGAATGTCGGATGCCATCTATTAGCTAAATATTTATCAAACATGGTAAAGAATAGCGCTTGTTCATAGTTTTAAGACAGAAGAATTGATGCTCGACGACGGTATACGAAAGCAATTCTACAGGACAACAAGGAAGAATGATAAGAGAAATAAATATCTTATTCATGACATTCCAAACAGTTACAAAAGAGTTCGAAATTACTAAAGTCAAGCAAAGACTTTACATTTAGTGTAACCCTATTACAAATTAATCCTACACTAGATTCTCTCCGTGATCGAAGGAGTAAGACGGGGCTAGAACAACGCTTCTACCCTTCATCCATCACTTCCTCAGTACGTGCTCCACGCCGGCCCAGATCGAGAAATAGCGAGGCAACCCCTAGAAAAATTATTCCACGCAATCTCGAAAGCAACATTCTTCAAGGAATATCTTGAAGAAGTAGAGATCGAGTGCAGGAAAACTCCTCCAGCAGTCGACCCACTATCCGACTGGGTGGATTGACAGGATACAGAAGATCGAACCTGCCTCAAAGACTTGGAGTCAAAGAGAGCTGGTCGCCTGCCGGTACCCCAGTCGCAATTACTTTCGCCTGCCGATACCCTAATCGAAAGAAGTTGCCATCAAGAGATAGCAAAATTTATGAAGGAAGATAGTTCGAAGGAGAACCTCGAACATTTCAGTCGGAGATAATAAACGGAATATTATGGCCAGAGAGAGTAAAATCTCAATCATAGAGCCGATCAGAAATCTTACTGAAACATTAAATTTAAAGGTAACAACGGAACTATATATAGTGGAAGAAAAAAGCAATTAACGACTCAGATTTGATGATACTAACGGCTGAGATATAAGCAGTAAATGCGCCGACCGTTACGATTCCCGAAAATACAGAAACTGTTTCGGAAAAAAAAAAAAAAAAAAAGTGAAGAAAAAATAATGAAGAAATCGGCCTAAGGATAAATATCCGAATTCATCGTAGACTCAGCTCCAATCATCAAAGAAAAAATAATGAAGAAATCGGCCTAAGGATAAATAAAGCCGTCGTAAAGATCGATAAAAAGTATTTTCCGAGCTTGACATATGAAGCAATTGCAAGATACAAAAACATCAAACCCTATTACATCTTCATAACTGGCCGATCCTATGAAATTTTCGGCGGACGATAATGTCCTTACTCGACCAGGAAACGCCTATCGAGCCAACGAGTCATCGACTATGGTTGTATTTCTCCGAAAAGGAGAAGGGCAATACATCTCTTTCCTGGGAGAAACATGAACATTTTATGAAGGACGTCAATCTCCGAATCACTACCCGAAACGTTTTCAAAAGAAAACCTAGCAAGTTGCGTCATACCCTCGGAAAACTTGACGCCAGAGCCTCCCAAAACCACAAAAAGGCCATGGGCCATTGGGGTCGTGGATGGTCAGCAATAAAGCTTATCGGTCTTCAAGGTTGAAATAGCGTTCGCCTGCAGATACCCTAGTCGAGATCGAAGTATAAATCTTGCTATGACACGCAATATAACTCCTAACCCGGAATTCGAAATATTGAGTCGTGCAACAAGATCTTCTAATCAGCATGATCGAAGGAATCTGTTTTCGAAAGATATTATAAGAATGCAAAACGAAGAGCCCCATTTATAGATACTATTCTCAAAAATCCGACGGCTATCAAAAAAAAAAAAAAAGAAATGGTCAAGATCAAAAGGTTGTCGCGACTCCCGAGAATTTCGCCGGGACGAGAAAGTGATATTACTTTTGGAAAATAAGCGGAATTACTACGCCAAGATCAAAAGATTAAGAAGGCAAACTAAAGCATGATCAAAGAAAGAACACATAAGAGGAACAGGCGATTCGAGGAGAAAATAAAGTATTACAGGCCATAGAAAATAAAATATCTGAAAATTATTCATGATCGCACAAGTAAAAACAGTATAGACATATTACAAGCCCGGGTAAATAAGAGACAACATCTAAACAAGCTTATTGTCAGAGAGAATCTTTCGAAGCTCAGCGTTACGAGCCTCACATCCTGCTTCAAATCCACGATCATAAGCCTCCTTTTCTCGACGTGTGAAATCTTGTTTCTCCTGCTCGTGAAGGCTCTTCAGTTTTTCGAGTTTCTCGTTCAGCTGCTTATGGATCTCCTCTCCACGCTCGTTAGCAATCTTCTCCCTCTCTAAAGCAAGCTTCTCTGCGAGGACACGGTCGAACGCGACTTTCTTCTCCTCCAGCTCGAGAGAGATAGCAGCACGTTGATTGGTCTCCCGCTCAGCAAATGTTTTAAGCTCAATAAAGTCTTGTCCGGCCTGTTAAAAGGATCAACAGCGCTAAAAAAAAAAAAAAAAAAAAAGAGAGGAAGGAGAGGAAGAAGAAAGGAAGAATAAATAGATGCACACCTGAAAAAGGAAGTGCTGCCCAGACTCAAACAACTCTTCTATGTTCCTCTCCTTGGATGCGTTTCTCTCCTTGGGTATGTCAGTCTCCGAAGAAGTAAAGTTAGCTTGCAACAAGTTACCCATGGGATCAACCTTAGAAGGAGATCCATCTTTCAACTCCTCGTGCAGAGAAGAAGCAACTTTTGGAGGAGAGAAATCGACAAGAGGTCGGGGAGGATTATCAATTCCTGAAGCTTCAGCGGAAGCCCCCCCACCTATTCCTAACTTGAGTTTCTTGTTGAGACCTCCTGCGGGAGGAACGGTTGAAGTATCGGGAGATGATTTACCACCAATGACAAGATTTTGTAAAGCCTCAATGGGAGTGGCCCCATCAGAATAAGGCCTTTTGTTTGAAGAAGGAACAAAAGTATTTTCTCTCAAGGGATCTTTGTTTGAAGGATCGACAACTTTCGGGGAAGAACCCCCGAGCGCAGCCTCGAGCTCCTCGTCCAAAATTGACTTGCTAGAACTGCCCTTGTTTTGTTTTGAAGAAGTGTTTTTCTCTTTCTTGTTGTCTTCCCCTTTAGGAGCTTTTGGGGAAGACACAGAGGTCTTGGAAGAAGATTTGGAGGTTTTGGCCTCCTTGGCAACTTTCTGCTCCTTGCTCGGATTCTTATTTTTCGAACCGCCAAATAACGATTTGGGATCGATAGCTTTCCCTAATACGTTTTCCATGATAAGCGGATTTGGGGCCTACAGTTCGGACTATTACTCTTAGAGGGATTCGAAGAAGGCAGAAAATATGGCAAAAGCTCCGATCTCTATAAGCAAGATGTCGTATGAATAATGAAAAGAAACCCTAATATTTATAGACACTACGCCCTGTGATTACGATAATGGATCGACGCAACCTTTAAAGAAAAATCCCGTATGGAAAGGGCGATATCCGAGCATAAAGTTATCGAACCTTGAAAATTAAAAAGGTATCTGGATATTAGTAAGATCGGAATTTACAAGTTACAGCAGTCAAATCAAAAAAGAAACAAATCCGTTTACAAAAATGAGTTACATGGGTATACACGATTAGTTCCTAACTACAAAACTATGAATCGCCCCTTCCAGCACGTTCGGCTCTGATAACTCGCTAAATAGAAAGTCAGGCGATACATGTTAGAAGCGGAGCAATTACTCGGTTTGGTCAAGAGTTCGATCGCCTTCTTTATCCGATACATCGCCTATGTTGACATCTTCGCCTTTTTCCTCCGACACGGGAGGATCGTCGGTTAAACGCTCGAGCACATCAGGGTTAGGCATCGGAATGCCATACTCCTCGACTAAGGGGGCAAAGCGATGATCTTGCCAATTAGTATCCATCTTGGGTAGAGAGGAAGCTTTGTAATCCTTCCCTTCAGCGTTCATAAAAGGGTTCATGTGCTTAAAGTACCCGTCCATATCATCCGGAATCTTCTTGGCCGCGACCAATTGTTGAACCCCTTTATAAAAGATCGTCTGAAGAATTTCTCCCATTTTCCTTTGAACTAAGGGGTCCAAGACAGGGGATTCCAGGAATTCTCGTATGGCAGGGATCTCGGCTTCTTCCCGGCCTTGGGCATACGCACGCTCGGAGTCTTGCTTCGCTAGCTCGAGTTCAACCTTTATCTTCTTTAGCTCTTCCTCGAGGGCACTTCTCTCCTTAACAGATGCTAGTAAATCTTCTTCTACGGAGGAGGAATTTTTCGTAGTCGCTTCCTTGAGCTCCTTCTTTACTTGGGATAATGCTCGCTGAGTTTCTGCCAGTTGAGATCGAAGAGCTTGATTGTCAGAAAAAATCTGCGCATATGCATCATGAGCGTCCTGCGATTCCTGTTCCAATAGCGCCAAACGATAGGATTGGAGGGCGAACAAATCCCCCACCTAAGAGACATTTTCGGGTATCAGCAAGATTTAGGGACTCTAGAAGGAAATAAATAGGAGATAGATTTTCACCTCATGATATGTTCGGGAGAAATCGCTCAAAACATCGAAATCACCTTTGACGGAATGGAGCAGCATATCCCTCTTAAACCGACTAGCCATAAAGATTCTAGTGGCTTTGTCGAATTCGTTCTCCCCATTCATATCCAGATCGGTCATAATGGTACCGTCTTCAGGATATCCAGCTGTTCGGCCGCTTCGGAAATGCTCATCCATGAAATCCGCCACATCAGGCTCCGACCTACCTTCTCGACAAGGGACGGAATCAGAACTCACGCCAAAAGGTTTTATCCTCCTCGAGGGCCCGGGGTGCACGGCGTTTCTTTTCTGACCCAGAAGCTTCTCGTATTCCTGGATACCCTGGATCCGGTTCCAGGAGTGTTGACTGTAGCCGACAGACGAAAGAGCAGAAGTGTCAGGGGAGAACAAGGTTCGAAGAGGTCCGGCTGTAGCAGAATTCAGTGAACTCATGGTACCAACCCCTCTCAATTCGGGAATCATGGATGGTATGACAATTGAAGTTCCACCTAAATTGTTCATGTCCACTTTCCTTTCGGAGGCATAAGGTAACGGATCGAAGTAAAATCGCTTATCTTCAACCGGGCCGGCAACGGACATTCGAAATCTTTCAACAATTCGAGCTGCAAAGACGATACGAATCGGGCACTAGTTTTAACAAGAAGAATTGTTTAATGAAACATAAGAATGAGCAGAAGATGAAAAGCATACCCAAAGAAAGAGGAGCATGACTCGGAGCACTAGAAGTTGGCGGAACATCGGTTCGCAGGAGGGGTCCTTCGAAGGGTTGGCTAGGGTACTTAATCGCCGGAGCAGGATAATTACAATGACTTAACCTAGCCAATCGCAAAATGCCTTCCTGAATTAGGAATCTACTCTGGTAAGGATTAGACTGCAACTGCTCGAGAAATTCGTCAGAAATACGATGGCTGAGTTTTTCTTTGATTCTGCGAGAACCGTATGTCCAAGTATTTGCACCATCCCATCGATAAGGTCTAGTTTTCGAACTACCTTCTGAGACAGGAACATCAGGGCCCTTAACGAAAAAGAATCTTCTCTTCCAGCCTATACTCTTATCCATTGTTATTTTTGTAAGGAAAGGCCGTTTAGACCGCGGGCGGATAGACACGAAACCCATATTCGAACCCTTGCCTAGGTCCATTCGGAATATCTGCCAGAAGTTGCTAAAGGAAGCCTCTTCCCCTTTGGCCTCCATAAGAGTGCAGAACGCTAGTATATATGCAACGGAGTGTGGGAGAAGTTGAGCAGGGGAAAGCGAAAAAAAGTTCAGGACATTTCTGATGAGAGGAACGAACGGGATACGCAAGCCACAGGAAAATTGACCCTCGTAGAAGGCTTGACAGCCAGCTGGGGGTTCGGTAGCACGTTCGGTGTAAGACGGAACGGCGATCGAAAAACCCTTGGGAAGAAATTTCCCAAACTCCGCCTCGAGATAAGCACGGTCCTTTTTTGAGAAACAACAGGAAGTTTCACCAGCAGGAAGCTCTGACTTATTCGAAATCACGGCCTTTGGAGCTTGCGTATGTTTGAAGATCCTGACAAAAGCACCTTCGCCGATACTGCGTTTCTCGACCTCGTTTTCTTCGAGATCCTCACTCGGGTCCTCATCTTCACCTTCTCGACGAAATTCCCTTCTTCAAAGTCATCTACAAGCTTAAACAAAGGATCAGACTCTTGATTCTCTTCAACCTTATTTTTGCCTTTAATACTTCTAGAGCTTGACATAATGGATCGAGAGATAAATATAAAGCAAATGCTGTTTCGAACTCAAACACTTCGAGCTCAAGAGAGAATATAATATGTAAATAAGTTTTCAACGAGTCAACATATATATATGGGGTTAAAAAGGTAAAATTGCAAACAAGTCCCCGAGTAACCGCGACAGTTGAACTTACCATTGGTAAAAGCTCAAAGTTATTTCTCTGAAAATTGCATTTTTAACCCTTCGTTTTTCAAGACTGTGGGGTATGTTCCATGGAAGTCGCCCCGGAAAATCTTATAGGCCCTCTAGGCTTATGCTCGGAAAATAAGGGAAGTATTTGGAGAAAATCTCATGTTGATTCACAACGGAGAATATTTCAGTTGGGAGGCCTTATAAAAACGACGAACGTACTATCTCAACACACCGAAGTGATGTTTCTTGCATGTGCACTCTTTTTCCCTAGCTCGGTTTTTATCCCAATGGGTTTTTCCAAGTTAGGTTTTTAACGAGGCATATCCGAAACATGTCCTGAACGGCACGATCCACGACAACAGGCAACGCAACTTATACTTCTTCGAGCGCAAGTTCCTCTCTACGCTCGAGAAGTGGGGGAGTATTGATGAGGGGCGATTTAGATCCCTTAATCCGCTCGAGCCTGATATGGATCGGATAGTGCCGGTTCTCGGATCCAGGGACAACCAGTCAAGCATGAGCTCATAATTAACTATGTCTGGGTCGTACAAGAACTCGAGGTCGAAGAGTACTGTTGGGCCGAACCCAGGCCCAAGCCCGTATGCTCGGCTATAAATACCCCACGCATTTATGATACCGAACACGACTTTCCAGGTGCTCCCTCCTCGAAGCTATTGCTCGGAACCGTTTGGGAGCATAGGCTTAGGATCATATGTATTTCGCCCTCTAGCTTGTACGGCATCCAATAATGCTCGGATAGGACCCTAAATACTTGTATTTGTACTCATTCAATTCGAATACAATTACTTTGGTCTTTACTTTCCTTTCATTATCGTTATTATTGTATTACATCCCACCCTTGATCGAACTAACGAAATCCAGTAAGATCATTTGGCGCAAATCGCGCAGAACTGTTGATGCTTATCTTCTGTCAGCACAGTGACGTCATGTCGTCCTTTGTTTGGAAGCCCAAAATGTTCATGAAGAACAGCAGGAGTGATGACAATGGATTTTTCACCAACTGTAGCTTTGATTTCCAGAGAGTTGTAATCAACAGTTGCGGTCTTGTAGTACTCTAGAACCTGGTCAGTCCAGATTACACCTTCATGGTACTCCATGAAGTTTACCAGTGAGGCCGTCTTGAACTTCTCCAGCAGTTCTTTCATCAGATCGGTACCGGACTGATAATAGGAGTCGTAGACTAAGTACATACCTTCAGCAGCCATTGAATTATGTAGGAAGTAGAAGAAACGAAAGGAATTTTGCAGAAAATTTGCAGATATTTTCTCACAAGTTCTCTTTGAAAGTTTAGGGTGCGTAAAGAACTACACGGCTGAACAGATTGGGATTTATAGAGTTAGGGTATTTCGGTTTCCGTGATACCATCTAACCGTTAGATCCGTTTTCTTGTCAGTGCTGATCGTGCGGCGTCAGTTACGACCTTTCAAATTCAAATCGCATTAAATGAGGAGCGGGAATTTGTACCGCTCTTTTATCACTTGTATAAGCGTGTTTTGAGTTAAAGCGTTTTAAACAGTAAGCCTTTACATAAGCGATCAGATGAGTAAAATAAATACTTATCTGATTGACTACTGTCCTGATGACAATGTTGTTATCAGTGAAAGCCAATAGCTGATAACCTTCCTCGGCTGTTTGTCAATCCAGCCAGATAATAATTCTTCATTCTTCAAGATTTTAATCCTCTGTTGAAAACATAACTTCAACTAACTGTCATCAATAATTTTCATCTTTTAATCAGAAGTACTGCTAGTCTTACACGTTCCCCCTGACTTTAAGAATTCATAAGTTAACTAGTCTGTTGAGAGTTAATCCTTGAAGATAATAACGGATGACTGTGCTGATGAACTTCAGTCTTCTGATGAGTTCCCCCTCAGCTTATGCATCCAAATTAAGTAGTCCTAGCTCAGCTCTTAGAGTTGAAAACCTTACTTCACTTAAAGGTTTAGTGAAAATATCAGCAATCTGATTGTCAGTATGAACATATTCAGTCATTACATTGCCTTTTTCCACATGATCTCTAATGAAGTGATGCTTGATCTCAATATGCTTAGTCCTTGAATAACTAGTAGTATTCTGAGTAAGTGAGATTGCACTAGTATTGTCACAGTAGATTGGAATTCCACTGATCTTGATATTGTAATCTTCTAGTTGATGCTTCAACCAAAGTATCTGTGCACAGCATGCTCTAGCAGCTATATACTCAGCTTCAGCAGTAGATATGGATAGTGAAGTCTGTTTCTTACTCATCCATGAGATCAGACGACTACCCAAAAATTGACAGGCACCTTTTGTGCTTTTCCTATCAATTTTGCAGCCAGCAAGGTCTGAATCTGAATATCCAATAAGCTCAAATCCAGATTCTCTAGGATACCACAATCCCAAATCTTGAGTGCCCTTAATATATTTCAGTATTCTCTTGGCAGCTAAGAGATGAGATTCCTTAGGATTTGATTGAAATCTCGCACAAACCCTAACTGAGTACATGATATCAGGTCTGCTTGCTGTTAGATATAACAGTGACCCAATAATGCCTCTGTATTTGGTTATGTCCACTGATTTGCCATCTTCATCTTTATCCAAACAAAGACTTGTAGACATTGGAACAGTAGCAGTAGAGCTAGTTTCCATACCAAATTTCTTAAACAGATCTCTTGTGTATTTTGCTTGGTTGATTAATATTCCATCAGGCAACTGTCTAACTTGCAAACCAAGAAAATAATTGAGTTCACCCATCATGCTCATTTCAAACTTATTCTGCATCAGCTTGGAGAACTTGTCAGACATCTGTTGGTTAGTTGAACCAAAAATAATATTGTCTACATATGTTTGCACAATTAATATATGATTCTCCCATTGTATTGTGAACAAGGTCTTGTCTAACTTACCTTTACGAAATCCTTTAATTAAAAGAAAATCAGATAGGGTATCATACCATGCGCTTGGAGCCTGTTTCAGTCCATAGAGGGCTTTCTTCAGACGATACACCTTGTCTTCCTGTTGATAAGCTTCAAATCCAGGTGGTTGTTCAACATACACTTCTTTTTGCAATTCTCCATTGAGAAATGCAGACTTCACATCCATCTGATAGACAGTGAAGTTCTTGTAAGCAGCATAGGCAAGAAACAGTCTGATTGCTTCAAGTCTTGCTACTGGTGCAAATGTTTCATCAAAGTCTATTCCTTCTTCTTGACTAAAACCCTCGGCCACTACTCTTGCTTGGTTTCTGGTAACAATACCATCTTCATTCATCTTATTTATGAAAACCCATTTAGTGCCAATTACTCTTTGATGACTTTGTTGGAAGAATTTATTAACTCAAGAACAGCTAAGTGATCTTATCAGTTGAGTTAATTAAGTTAGTTAAAAGGTTTTGATGATAACAAAAAGGTGTCATCAACTAAGTTACGGAAGCTTAGTAAGCCTTTGAAGATTGGATACTTGGTTTAAAAGATAATCATTCAAGAACAGAAGTATTCAAGAAATGAAGATTCAATCTTATGATAAGAGTGAAAATCAGATTAGTGAAAGATTGAAAATCAGCTTGATGGAAATGAGATGGGTGATCATCAGATGACTGATCATGAGATGACTAGTGATCAGACTACTGCATGGGACAGTGCATCAGACTAGTGCATGAGACTAGTGCATCAGACTAGTGCATGAGACTAGTGATCAGACTAGTGCATCAGACTAGTACATAAGACTAGTGATCATCAGCATAGTGGATCCCATCAGCTAAGTAAAATCGGTCAGTAAACTATCCAACGGTAACAAGCTAAGTGCATTAAATGCTGCTGACAGAAAGTACAGCAGAGTGTACAGTGAACAGTGTAGAAAGTACATCAGAGTGTACAGTGAACAGTGCAGAAAGTAAAGCAGAGTGTACAGTGAACAGTGCGACAGTCTGCAAAAGTTACCATTCAAATTATGACCGTTGCTCAAGGACTTAAATGCAATTTTGCCAACCTTCAACGGGCAAAATTACAAATCCAAGAGTATAAATAGATGGTAAACTGAAGATTCAAGAGAGACTTGCACACTTTCAAGATCAAATCTTTAGAGCAAGAATCCATCAGTTGAGTCATCTTATCATAAGCTTAGTCATCTTATGACGAAGCTGATTATTGAAGAACAAGATTAAACCCTTGTATATCTGAGTGATATTCAACTGAGTGTTGTGAGAAGTAGATATCCATCTTTGTGAGTGATGTTACTTCGGAGGATAGGTCTTCTTAGTGATTTCCTATTGTGAGCTTACAGCCTTCTCATTTGTTGTTTTGGTGTAAGTGGAGAAATATTGTAAACTTTGTGTTTATAGTATAACCCAAGATCTAAGTGACTTGGAAGAGTGGATTAAGAGGATTTGTTCATGTATAACCACTATAAAAATTCTTTGTGTTATTTACTTTAATTGTCTTGCATTGCATATTTCATAAGCTAAGTAAATGCTTTAAAAGAAGAGTCTTTTAAATTGAGGAATTTTCAACTTGGGGTAAAACTTTCTTTGTGCTTTAAAAGTTTAATTGAGTTGAAAACATTGTTTGAAAAACACATATACATTATCCGCTGCATCATTGTTTGAAACTCTGATTATATAAGTTTGATGAAGCAAAATCAGCATAGTAGTCTACTTTACTGAATAAGCTAAGTGCTAAATCAGCATAGTAGTCTCACGAATAAGATCAGCTTACTCTACTGATAAGCTGAGTGCAAAATCAGCTCAGTCATCTTATTTTGCTGATGAGTGAACTCTACTTATAGAAGAAAAGTTTAAGAAATTTTTTTAAAAGTCATGAGGTCTATTCACCCCCCTCTCTAGACCTCATCTGACCACTTGGACCAACAAGTGGTATCAGAGCAGGTGGTTCATTTGAATCAGCTGCCTGATCAACGAGCTTGATCCGAGTGTTTTTCAAAGATTTTCAAAACTTTTCAAAAGAACATATTTTGAAAATCAAAAACTTTTTAAAAAAAAATGGATGTCATAAGCCATGTTCCTCACATTGGCCTTATGGACTTCGAAAGCTGGAAAATAAGAATGGAAATCCTTCTTGCCGCTTATGACGACAACATGCTTACTTGTTTTACAAAAGGACCATTCAGATTTCAGAAGATTGTGAAGGTTGCTGGCCAACCAGATCAGATAGTTGACAAAGAGCTGGAAGAGCTGACTCCCAAAGAAGTCAAGTTAGTAAATCTTGATAAAAAGGCTAAGCTCATTATGTTCAAAGCTGTAGACGAAGAAAGATTCCAGAAGATCAATCATTTCAAAACTGCCAAAGAGATGTGGAATAAAGACTGCGAGCTAAGCGAAGGAAACGACGCTATCAAAGAACACAAGCTCAGTGTGGTTCTTGAGGAGTTTGAAAATTTCAAGATGAAGTCTGGTGAAACGATTGATCAGATGGATACCAGATTTACCAAAGCTCTGAATGAAGTTCTAAGGTTTGGTAAAGAATTTTCGAACAAGGAGATCACCGCAAAGGTTCTCAAGGCCTTGCCACCTAAATTCAACATGAAGGTGACAGCCATGGAAGAATCAAGGGATTTAGGGAAGATTTCCCTTTCCGAACTGTTCTCATCCCTCAAAGCATATGAGTATCAAATGCCAAGAATGGGATTAGAAGTGTCAACCAGTTCAGACCCTACTGCTGCTCTCATGGCGTCAGACAAGTCAAGAAAATCAGCAGACAAGTCAAAACAGAAGACTCTGCTGAATTCAGAAAAAGTCTACACTGCTAACAACGTTACCCTGCTGCTGAATGATTTTGAGAAGTTCTACAAGAAGAAAATGAAATTAAAATATAAAAATGCTACTTCATCTTCTTCTGATCATTTTCAGGAAAACAGGGATTCCTCCAAAGCAAAACTTAGAGACCACAATGAAGAGGAGTATGAACTCTTGATCAAAGATCATTCTCACTCATCATCTGAAAAGTTTGCTGAAAAGGAAAAGTGTGCCAAAAAGGAGCGTAAGCTTAGTAAGAGCAAATCAAAGTTAGCTGATGCAGCAAAGCTAATAAACTCCTGCACATCTTATTCAGACCGTCAGTCGTCTGATAAAGAGTTTGAAGAAGTACCTGAAACTCTATGCTTAATGGCCAAGGAATCTGATGATTCTGAAATGAGGTAACTTCTACAAATTAATGAACTAGCATTATTTGAATCGTTTGAACAAATGTTAATTTCAAATTCAAATATTGTTGGTGTATTTGCCAAGCTTAAGGAAGAGATGACTCTGCTAAAAAGAGCAAAACATATCACTGAAACTTCAGGTTGAAAAACCTCAAGAATCAGCTGACTACAAAAAGCTTGAGCATGAGAATGAAACTCTAAAAGCTGAGTGTGCAATTCATATAGAAAATATAAATGAACTTGAAAGAAGTAATTGCATCATTCTCTATAAAGAAATCAGAGGCTAAAGAGAAGAAGCCTACTGAAGCTTAAAAGGTTAAGAAGCCTAGTAAGCAACCTAAGACTAAACAGACTAGTAAAACTCATCAGCTTAGTAAGCTGAAAGATGCTGCTCATAGGAGTGAAATTAAAAATGTTAAGTCTGCTCAATCTATAGGAGAGTTATCAGTTAACTCAGCTTATCACTTACTTCATGCATCTTACCTTGCTTATGAGCACTGTTTTCATCATGAAAATTATTACCATGCTAAATTTACTGAAATTCATGATAAAACTGAGTCACAAAATCATCACATGTCAAAGGTTATACTAACCATGCAGGACCCAATATAAGGGGTACCAAAAACAGTAATCTGTTTTGTAGGAAAAACGCATGTGTGATGACAAAGGTTGAGTTGACTGCCCTTGCTGATTTCAACAAGTTCAACAAGTGGTTTTACCATCGAGTGGGAGAATATCAACAATTGGTATCCAGTACTGTATCAACATGTGATATCAACCAACAAGTGGTAGCCGCATTGTTTGGAATAACAAGGAAAGCAAGATTGTTGGAAAATTGAAGTTTATCAAGTGAATCAACGTTTGTATCCAACAAGTGGTATAGTCAATCATGTGACAACAATCTTTCAGCTCTCAAAAGTTGAAAATGGATTTGTTGAATTTGGATTCATGAGCTGAGGGGGAACATATCAGAAAAATCATCTCAATAGCTTACTGGAATTCAACGACTGAGTATCTTTCGAGACTGACTCTCATAAGACTACTTGACCACATATTCTTGAACTCAGGGGGAACGTGTACGACGAGCGGTACTCCTGATTAGAGATGACGTTTTCAATAAGTCAAATGAAGTTATCAGAAGACTGCTTCTCATCAGCCGACTGAAACTCAACAACCAAGTGACATTCAAGAATACATTTCAAAAAGGGTGAAGGAAGTAACCAACAAGTGGTATCAATTCTTGAAGTCAGGGGGAACAGTTTTTCTAACTGGAGTGATAAACAGCAAAGAAGACTACAAACTGCTGGCTTGCGTATAAAGAAGAATTAATTAACAGCCAACTACCCCGAACAGCTAAGAATTCACCTGCCTATCTTCAGCATACTGAGTTTTGGTGTTGATGACAAAAAGGGGGAAAAGTGAGATGCAACTAAGAACTCTCAAAGGTTGCATTGGATCTAATGATTTTATTCCTAGAAGTATGAAGACTAAACTGAAGACTTGGAAGACGTTCTTAGTTGAAGGTTTTGTCATCATCAAAAAGGGGGAAATTGTTGGAAGAATTTATTAACTCAAGAACAACTAAGTGATCTTATCAGTTGAGTTAATTAAGTTAGTTAAAAGGTTTTGATGATAACAAAAAGGTGTCATCAACTAAGTTACGGAAGCTTAGTAAGCCTTTGAAGATTGGATACTTGGTTTAAAAGATAATCATTCAAGAACAGAAGTATTCAAGAAATGAAGATTCAATCTTATGATAAGAGTGAAAATCAGATTAGTGAAAGATTGAAAATCAGCTTGATGGAAATGAGATGGGTGATCATCAGATGACTGATCATGAGATGACTAGTGATCAGACTAGTGCATGAGACTAGTGCATCAGACTAGTGCATGAGACTAGTGCATCAGACTAGTGCATGAGACTAGTGATCAGACTAGTGCATCAGACTAGTACATAAGACTAGTGATCATCAGCATAGTGGATCCCATCAGCTAAGTAAAATCGGTCAGTAAACTATCCAACGGTAACAAGCTAAGTGCATTAAATGCTGCTGACAGAAAGTACAGCAGAGTGTACAGTGAACAGTGCAAAGTACAGCAGAGTGTACAGTGAACAGTGCAGAAAGTAAAGCAGAGTGTACAGTGAACAGTGCGACAGTCTGCAAAAGTTACCATTCAAATTATGACCGTTGCTCAAGGACTTAAATGCAATTTTGCCAACCTTCAACGGGCAAAATTACAAATCCAAGAGTATAAATAGATGGTAAACTGAAGATTCAAGAGAGACTTGCACACTTTCAAGATCAAATCTTTAGAGCAAGAATCCATCAGTTGAGTCATCTTATCATAAGCTTAGTCATCTTATGACGAAGCTTATTATTGAAGAACAAGATTAAACCCTTGTATATCTGAGTGATATTCAACTGAGTGTTGTGAGAAGTAGATATCCATCTTTGTGAGTGATGTTACTTCGGAGGATAGGTCTTCTTAGTGATTTCCTATTGTGAGCTTACAGCCTTCTCATTTGTTGTTTTGGTGTAAGTGGAGAAATATTGTAAACTTTGTGTTTATAGTATAACCCAAGATCTAAGTGACTTGGAAGAGTGGATTAAGAGGATTTGTTCCTGTATAACCACTATAAAAATTCCTTGTGTTATTTACTTTAATTGTCTTGCATTGCATATTTCATAAGCTAAGTAAATGCTTTAAAATAAGAGTCTTTTAAATTGGGGAATTTTCAACTTGGGGTAAAACTTTCTTTGTGCTTTAAAAGTTTAATTGAGTTGAAAATATTGTTTGAAAAACACATATACATTATCCGCTGCATCATTGTTTGAAACTCTGATTATATAAGTTTGATGAAGCAAAATCAGCATAGTAGTCTACTTTACTGAATAAGCTAAGTGCTAAATCAGCATAGTAGTCTCACGAATAAGATCAGCTTACTCTGCTGATAAGCTGAGTGCAAAATCAGCTCAGTCATCTTATTTTGCTGATGAGTGAACTCTACTTATAGAAGAAAAGTTTAAGAAATTTTTTTAAAAGTCATGAGGTCTATTCACCCCCCCCCCTCTCTAGACCTCATATGACCACTTGGACCAACAGACGTGGTCTTGGAACTAAGTACCATACTTCGTTCCTTTCAAATTGATTTAACTCTTCTTGCATAGCTTCAATCTAGAAGGAATCACTAAGAGCTTCTTCAATTTGTTTAGGCTCTATTTGAGATAGAAAGGTGACAAACATAGCATCTTGTGCATCAGCTACCAATCACTAACTCTGGTGGGTGATTTCTGAGCCATCTGAGATCAGGTTGCAAATCTGAATGTTGTCCTCTGTTTTGATCTTGCAACACTACTGTTGGAGATTCAGTAGTAGTCTGTTGAACAGTCTCTGGTCTGTTAGCTGTTTGCAACTCGTCTGTTAGACAATCAGCACTGTGATTTTGAACAACACTTGAGTTAGCAGCTGAATTGAGATTAGGTAGTATGATGGGTACATATTCTTCATTCTTTCCAATATCCAACTTCTGTAAATCAGTAGACAGATCTTGATTAGCATTTTGAATCTTTTCAGAAGATTGACTTGGCTCATCAAATACTACATTAATGGATTCTTCTATTAGCAATGTTCTTTTGTTAAAAACTCTATAAGCCTTACTAACAGTAGAGTATCCTACAAAAACAGCTTCATCAACCTTCTCTGCAAAAGCTAAGGTGATTTTTTCCATTATTCAATACAAAACATTTACAACCAAAAATCTTAAAATAATGAATGTTTGGTTTCCTGTTGTTCCAAACTTCATATGGAGTCTTGTTCTGATTTTTGTTTATCATGCATCTGTTCTGGGTAAAGCAGGCTGTATTTGTTGCTTCTGCCCAAAATCTTTGTGGCATCTTAGCTTCAGCTATCATAGTTCTAACAGCTTCCTTTAGTGTTCTGTTTCTCCTTTCAGCAACACCATTCTGTTGAGGGGTTCTAGCAGCTGAATACTCATGATGTATTCCTTTGATGTTACAATACTCTTCAACAGTAGAGTTTGTGAACTCTAACCCTCTATCTGATCTGATCTTCAATATTTTTATACTTTTCTCATTCTGGATCAGTTCCATCAGATTAGTAAGATGTTCCTTGGTTTCACTTTTCTTTTTCATGAATATTACCCAAGTATATCTTGAATAATCATACACAACAGCTAGGCAGTATTTCTTTCCACCATTGCTGACTGGATCAATGGGTCCAAATAAGTCCATGTGTAGCAGCTCCAAGATTCTTTCAGAAGATTGGTGCTTTTGCTTTTGAAGGATGACTTGATTTGTTTCCCTTTCTGACAGGCGTCACAGAGCTTATCTTTGCTCATGACTATTTTTGGAATCCCTTCTACCAGATCATTCTTTATCAATCTGTTGAAGGTCTTGAAGTTTAAATGATTCATCCTTTTGTGCCACAGCCAACTGACTTCACTTGGTGTTGACGCC
This sequence comes from Penstemon eatonii, assembly GCA_038501285.1. Lineage (NCBI taxonomy): Eukaryota > Viridiplantae > Streptophyta > Magnoliopsida > Lamiales > Plantaginaceae > Penstemon > Penstemon eatonii. Next base: position 39,066,187 of record CM076711.1, on the reverse strand, counting down.
ACCAAACAAACACTTGAATTCTTGTCAGCAGAATTCCAGTCGACTATGTAGATATTTCCCTGTCGTCTTCCAGATAAAATTACCTTCTTTGTACTAATCTGTTCGACATAGCACTTATCTGTTGAGAAGATGACTGAATATCCTTTTTCACAAAATTGACTTATGCTCAGCAGGTTGTACTTTAGGCCTTTAACATATGAGACGTTAGATATCTCTATGTTTCATTTGATTAATCTTCTTTTAGCTACAATCTTACCTTCTTTGCTGTCTCCAAAAGTAACCTTTGGACCATCCACAACAACAGCATCAGTCAGCTCATGTATGCTTCCACACATGTGCCTTGAACAACCACTGTCCAAGTACCAGATCTTCTCTACTTTACTCCTACTCCTAATCCTAACCTACAAAACAAAAATAAAATTGTTTTAGGTACCCTTATTGAGAGTGTCCTGAAGGATTAGTTCCACCTTTGACAACCCAAGATGTTGATGTCTTAGGCTTCTTAGGCTTCTGAGTTTTGACAGGAGCATGAACAGTTTCATCTTTATCATAGTTAGCAGATAAGTCATGTTGATGATCAGTATGATAAGAATAATGTTCATAAGCAGGGTAAGGTGCATGATAAGTAGGATATGCATGCATTGGATGAGCAGGATATGGTGCATAGTAACTAGGAAAGTGAGGTGCATGATACATAGGAGGATATGCAGCAGGTTGCACATAATAAGACTCATTTCCATACCAAGCATTTTGATTAATCTTATTCTTATGCTTCTTTGGTTTACTAGAGGATTGCTCATTAACAGACGACTTAGTTTTACCACTAGTCTGATTCAGTTTAGCTTTATCAGCAGACTTCTTAGGACTCTGCTGTTTGGTCTTCCTAGTCTGTTTACCTACACTAGGCTCTTTGCTCTTTTTAGCCTTAGGAGATTTCTTCTTCTTTAACACGTTCTCAGGTGAAGCAGGTTTAGTAGTTTGAACATACAGAATGACCTTACTATTGTCAGCAGATATAAATTTTTCAGTATGATTCAATTCTAGCTTATCCTGTTCTAAAGGCATCTTCTGTTTACTAGACATATGAGTGGATGCAACAGATGATTTCTCATGAGACTCAATGACCTTTTCAAGTTCCATGATGTTTCCTTTATAAACTTCACATTCAGCTTTCAGAGATTCATGTTCTTGCTCAAGCTGTTTATATTCAGCATATTCTCTTGGCTTTTCAGCTGTGAGTTTCAGTGAACTATTTTGCTCTTTTAGCAGTATCATCTCTTCCTTAAGCTTTTTATATGCTTCAGCCATACCAGTATTGTTAAGCATCATTTGTTCAAACGAATTAAATAATTCATTATCAAGAGGAGTTACCTCATCCTCAGAGTCATCAGATTCCTTGGCCATCAAGCAGAGGATAGCAGGTTTTTCTTCATCAGAAGATTCTTCATCAGACGTGTCTGAGTCTGAATCAGATGAGTAGACAGCAGTCAGCTTTTCTGCTTCAGCCATCATTGCCTTGCCTCTCAGATGCTTTCTTTCTTTTCTGATTCTTTTCTTTTCTTCAGTGTATTTCTCTGCTTTTGGATATGGACAGTCTTTGATGAAGTGTCCCAATTTTCTGCAGTTATAACACATTAGTTTGGCTTTATAATCATCCTTATCTTGAGAAGAAAAGTTAGGTTTAGAAGTAGAAGCATTGTTGTATTTGTTCTTCATTTTTCTTTTGTAGAACTTCTTGAAGTTGTTTATCAGCAATGCTACATCTCCAGCTGTGTACTCCTTTTTGTTGAGTAATGTGGCTTCATCAGATGAGTCCACTTCTTTGCTTTTATGAGCTGGTCTTCTGGGATTTTCAGCAGCAACTAGGGCAGCTGTGGGTCCTGAAGTTGAGGTTTCTTCAATTCCCATTCTTGGCAGTTTATACTCATACGCCTTGAGTACTGAGAACAACTCTGTAAGAGAGATTTTTCCCAAATCTCTTGATTCTTCCATTGCTGTCACCTTCATGTTGAATTTTGGAGGTAAAGCCTTCAGCACTCTGATGGTTATCTCCTTATCCGTGAAGGTTTTTCCAAGCTTTAAAACTTCATTCAATGTTCTGGTGAACCTAGTATCCATCTGATCAATGGTCTCTCCAGACTTCATTTTGAAGTTATCCAGCTTTTCCAGAGCAACACTCAGCTGATGCTCTTTAATAGCGTCGTTTCCTTCGCTCATATATCTGACTTTCTCCCACATCTCCTTTGCAGTTTTGCAATGTTTGACTTTGTCAAACCGATCATTATCCAGGGCTTTAGTCATGATGAATCTTCCGACCTTATCCAGATTGAAAAGCTTTATTTCTTCTTGAGTCATCTCATGAAGATCTTTTTCCACCACGGTATCAACTTCATTTATCTTTATCGTCTTGGTGAATCTGAATGGACCTTTAATGATACACGTGTATATGTTATCATTATAAGCAGCTAGGAAAATCTCCATCCTGATTTTCCAGTCTTCAAAAGACATACCAGCAATTTGGGGAACATGGCTGATACAATCCATTTTTCAAAAAGTTTTTATTTTTCAAAAAGATGCTCTTTTGAAAAGTTTTGAAAACCTTTGAAAAACACTTGGATCAAGCTCGTTGATCAGGCAGCTGATTCTAATGAACCACCAGCTCTGATACCACTTGTTGGTCCCAAGTGGTCAGATGAGGTCTAGAGGGGGGAGGGGGCTGAATAGACCTTTTCAAATTTTTAGACTTAAAAACTTTTTAGTCGTCTGTCAGCAGACTAAGCTTATATAGAACAGTAAGCTGACTAAGCTGTTTGTGAACAAATCTTGAACATCCGAGTGACCACTCTTCTTATACTTAGCTGATTTCAGCAAAATCAGTTTTATCAAGAGTATACTTGCAGCGGATGTTTTAAAGTGTTTTTCACAAGTAGACTAAGTCCTTCAAAAAGATTTTATCCCCATTTTTAAAACTCCTTTTAAAATCTTTTAACAATTCAAAGTGTAAACTTATGCAATTTCAAAATATGCAAGAAAACTTAAATGCAAGAATAACACAAAGAATTTTTATAGTGGTTATATGGATTTAAATCCTTTAGTCCACTCTTCCAAGTCACACAGATCTTGGGTTATACTATAAACACACAGTTTACAATATCTCCACTTACGCCAAAACACCAAATGAATATGGCCGTAAGCTCGCAATAGGAAATCACAAAGAAACTCCTATCCTCTGAAGTTAGATCACTCACTAAGACGAATCTATACTTCGCACAACACTCGTGTTTACAAAATCACTCAGAAGATGTAATTTATCGTTGGTCTTCAACTTCGCTTTTGTCAACAAATGACTAAGCTGATGAGTGAGCTGTTCTTGAGACTTAAGAGATTTTGCTTCGGAAATTTTCTCAGAGATTGTGTTGTTGTGTTTTCTCTCTTCGTCTCTTTCAGCTATTTATACTTGAGGTTTGAAAAATGTCCGTTGAAGAGAGACAAGATTCAAATTCCTCGAGTTCTGGTCCTTAATTTTCGCGAACGGGTCTCTGCAGCTGTCCGTACTGTTAATAGTACTTTTCTGCAGGCAGCATTAAATGCACCCAGCTGATGCGAAGCGTTTCTTCAATAATTTGTCTTTAATAACCTTGTACTTCAGCATTTATTACTTCCAGGGGCATTTATTACCGTTCGGGAGACTTTGTGATCCTTTCCACTTGGCTGACGAAAGTGCAAGTCTGATGGCGAACTAAGCTGATCTCAAACTTGAACAAATCTGATTTGAGTCGGCTGATCTTCATCAGTCTGATATCTTTCCTTCAGCAGATCAGAAGTCTTGGACCTCAAATTTTGACTCTTCTGATATCTTCTTTACTTAGTCAAAATTTCTTCAAAGGGGCATCAGCTAAGTTAATCCATACTTAGCAGGTTTTGAAGTTTTGGAATGCATCAAAACCTACCTTATCAAATTGTCTTCAGTGCTCTTCATCTTCATCCTTATCCAACACCCAAAGTACTCCAGGGAGTTCATCTAGCCATCTTCCTTTGGCTGCCCCTAATCTTTTCTCCAAAGATTTTATTATTTCTCGGTTTGCTACTTCAGTTTGTCCATTCGCTCTTGGATGCCCAACTGAAGTGAAATTTTGCTGAATTTGTATCCTTGCACACCATTCCATTACCTGTTTTCCCGCAAACTGGGTTTCGTTATAAGAGATCAGAGTTCTTGGGATGTCAAATCGACATTCTATGAACTTCCATAAGAAATTGATCATTTGGAATTGAGTTATTCAACAAACGGCGATGCATTCTATCCATTTGCTGAAGTATTCGACAGCGACTAGAACATATGCTTTCTTGGATCTAGCTGCTGGGAAAGGTCCCACGATGTCCATTCCCCATTGATCGAACGGCCAACATACTGGTATTGGGTGCATGTTTTCGGCTGGTTGATGACTTATATTAGCATGGACTTGGCAATGATGACATTTTTGGACATATTGGATGACATCATTGTTGATGGTAGGCCAATAATAACCTGTTCGAAGGCATTTTAAAGCCGAGGCCCTTGCTCCGCTGTGATTCCCTGGATCTCCTTCATGTACCTCCCGGAGGATATCGTTGGTTTGAGATTCGGAGATGCATTTTAGAAGAATTCCCGATACTGATCTTCGGTAAAGTTTTTCTTCTATCAATGTATATTTTGGAGCCCCATATTTTAATTTCCGAGCTTCATTTTGGTCAAGCGGCAATTTTCCTTCTCGAAGATAGTCTATCATCGGAGTCATCCAGTTTCCTTTAGCTTCTTCGATTTCCATCATATCGACGACCGGTGTCTCATCGATATCGATTGCTGGCGTATTGGAAATTAACCAATTGATCACCCTTTCAATTTTTCCGTCATGAAATCCTGTGAACCTAGACAGTTGATCGGCCCATTTATTTTCCGACCGTGGAATGTTCTGTATTCCAAAACTTTTGAATTTTTCAGCCAATTTTTTCACTTTGGCGAGGTATTTGACCATATTAAATTCTTTTGCCTCATACAGACCTTCTGTCTGTCTCTGTATTAACTCTGAATCGGTTAATACCTTAAGGCTTCTAATGTTGGCCTTGATTGCCATTTCCATTCCTGCGATCAGTGCTTCATATTCTGCTTCGTTGTTTGTTACGACGAAGTCCAACGTTATCGCATAATTTATATCCTCCTTATTTGGTCCGGTAAAGTTGATTCCGGCACCTCTCCCTCTCGGCATGAAGCACAGTCGACGTGCATCAACCAGGTTTGATTTTCTATGATCAAGATATCGTTGTTTTGACTACTTGATTCGGTACGTTCGGTTGCCTGGGTTGGAGTTTCTAATAGGAAATTGGCTAAGACTTGGGCTTTTATCGCAATTCTTGGTTTGTACTCGATTTCGAACTGACCGAGTTCGATCGCCCATTTGATCAATCTTCTAGAGGCTTCTGGCTTCGCTAGGACTTGTCTTAGTAGTTGGTTCGTTAAGACCAAAATTTTGTAAGTTAGAAAATAAGGCCGGAGTTTTCGTGCTGCTACCACTAAGGCCAAGGCGAATTTTTCTATTTCCAAGTAGTTCTTCTCGGACCCTTGTAGTGACTTGCTTAAGTAATAAACAGGCTTATGTTCTAAACCCTCAACTTTAACCAAAACTGAACTAATGGCCACGTCGGAGATTGATATGTAGACGTATAATGGTTCCCCTTCTGTTGGTTTGGCCAATAATGGGGATGTCGTCAGATATTCCTTTAACTGGTCGAAGGCCCGGTCGCATTCTTCGTTCCAAACAAAGTTCTTTGCTTTTCGAAGAGTTTGGAAGAAAGGCAAACATCTGTCAGCCGACTTGGATATGAATCTATTCAACGCTACGATCTTTCCTACCAAGTTCTGTACTTGGGAGATCGTTTTGGGAGGCTTCATTTCGGTTATTGCTCGAATTTTTTCTGGATTGGCCTCAATTCCTCATTGATGTACCAAATATCCCAAAAATTTTCTCGACTTAACACCAAAAGTGCATTTTGCAGGATTTAGCTTCATTCGGTACTTTCTCAGTATTTGGAAGCATCGATCGAGATGCCTTACGTGATTAGCTTCATTCATACTTTTGACCAGCATATCGTCTACGTAGACTTCCATTATTTCTCCGATCAATTCTTTGAACATCAGGTTTACTAACCTTTGGTAAGTGGCCCCTGCGTTCCTTAGGCCAAATGGCATAACTATGAAGCAGTATACTCCCTGCTCGGTTGTGAAGGCAGTTTTCTCTTGGTCTCGTTCATCCATGTATATTTGGTAAAAGCTTTGGAAGGCGTCCATCATGCTAAAAATTGCAAAACTAGCGGTTGAGTCGACTAATAAGTCGATCCTTGGGAGGGGATATGGATCGCGCCGACATAATTTATTAAGGTCGGTGAAGTCATTGCACATTCTCCACTTGTTATCCTTTTTATCCCCTTTTGCTACTACCACAACATTGCATAGCCATTCCGAGAAGTGTATTTCTCGAATTTTGATCTTACGTGGTTTCGTTAGTTCGATCAAGGGTGGAATATAACACGATGACAATAATGTTAAAAGGAAAATAAGGACCAAGTGTAATTGTATTCGAGTAAATTGAGTACAAGTACAAATATTTAGGGTCCTACTCGAGCATTATTGGATGCCGTACAAGCTAGAGGGTGAAATACATATGAGAAAGCCTATACTGATATTCTCTGGTAAACCCGAGCGGCGTTCTCAACGCTAGTGCGCCTTGGAAGTTGTTGTTCAGTGTAATAAATGCATGGAGTATTTATAGCCAAATTGGAGGGCTTGGGCCTGGGCTCGGCCCAACAGTGTCCTTCGATCTCTGGTTTTCTTATGTGCTCGGAACAATCATCTTCAGGCTTTGGTTCGGCTCTTGGTCCCTGGGGACAGGGTTCGGTGCTATTCGAACTGCGTTGAGGCTAGAAAGACAGGGAATCCGAATTACCCCTCATCAATACTCCCCCACTTCTCGAGCGTAGAGAGGAGCTTGCGCTCGAAGAAGTATAAGATACGTCCCATATGATGAGACGAGCCGTTCAGAATGTCTTTAGGATATGCCTCGTTAAAAACCTAACTCGGAAAAACCCATTGGGATAAAAACCGAGCTAGGGAAAAAGAGTGCATATACAAGAAAACATGCATCGGCGTGTTCTGAAGTTACCCTTGTCAGAGGATGTTGAAGTAATAATATCCTTTTTGGTTCCAAGATGCGTTGTTCGATCCCTAGATGGATGCTTTCCCGAATTTCCGGTTATAATAAGCAGGGCCCCCGAGATCCTTAGGGATAAATCGCAAAGACAAATTCCGCAATTCTAGAAAATGAAGGATCAAAAAGGCTATTTTGAGAGGGATAACCCAAAGTTTTTACTCTTGGTAAGTTCAACCGTCGCGGTTACTCGGGGACCTCTTTGCAATTTTACCTTTTTAACCCCGTATATATATGTTGACCCGTTGAAAAACTACTTCCATGTTATATTTTCTCTTGAGCTCGAAGTGTTTGGATCGAAAGGGTAGTTATTTTAGTACATTCATTTCCGAATTCATAATGTCAAGTTCTAGAAGTTCAAAGGGCAAGAATAAGGTTGAAGATAATCAAGAGTCCGATCCCTTGTTTAAGCTTGTAGATGACTTCGAAGATGGGGAATTTCATCAAGACGGCGAAGACGACGATCCGAGCGAGGATCTTGAAGAGAATGAGGTCGACAAACGTAGTATCGGCGAAGGTGCTTTTGTCAGGATCTTTAAACATACGCAAGCCCCAAAAGCCGTAATCTCGGGTAAGTCAGAGCTTCCCGCTAGTGAAACTTTCCTGTTGTTTTTCGAAAAAGGATCGCGCTCACCTCGAGGCGGATTTTGGGAAATTTCTTCCCAAAGGTTTTTCGATTGTCGTTCCTTCCTACACCGAACGTGCTACTGAGCCCCCTGCTGGATGTCAAGCCTTTTACGAGGGACAATTTTTCTGTGGCTTGCGTATCCCGTTCGTTCCTCTTATCAGAAATGTCCTGAATTTCTTTTCGCTTTCCCCGGCTCAGCTTCTCCCGCACTCCGTTGCATATATTCTAGCGTTTTGCACTCTTATGGAGGCAAAAGGAGAAGAAGCTTCCTTTAGCAATTTTTGGCAGATATTCCGAATGGATCCCTGCAAGGGTTCGAACATGGGCTTTGTGTCTGTCCGTCCGCGGTCTAAACGGCCTTTTCTTACAAAAATAACAACAGAGAAGACTTTAGGTTGGAAGAGGAGATTCTTTTTCGTGAAGGGCCCTGACGTTCCTATCTCAGAGGGTAGTTCGAGAACAAGACCTTATCGATGGGATGGCGCAAATACTTGGACATACGGTTCTCGCAGAATTAAAGAAAAACTTAGCCATCGTCTTTCTGATGAACTCCTGGGGCGATTGCAGTCTAACCCTTACCAAACTAGATACTTGATTCAAGAAGGCGTTTTGCGATTGGCTGGGTTGAGCCACTGTAATTACCTAGCTCCGGCGATCAGATACCCTAGCAAGTCCTCCGAAGGGCCCCTCATGCGAGCCGATGTCCTGCCAACCTCCAATGCTTCGAGCACTGTTCCTCTTTCTTTGGGTATGCCTCTCATCTCCTGCTTGCTTTTAGATTTTATTGATCAATTTTTCTTGTTTAGACTCGTGCCCAATCCGTATCATCTGTGAAGGTCGAGTTGTTGAGAGGTTTCGAATGTTCGCTGCCGGCCCGGTTGAAGATAAGCGATTTTACTTCGATCCGTTGCCTTATGCCTCCGAAAGAAAAGCGGATACGAACAATTTAGGCGAAAGTTCAATTGTCATACCGTCCATGATTCCCAAATTGAGAGGGGTTGGTACTATGAGTTCACTGAATTTTGCTTCGGCCGGACCTCTTCGAACCTTGTTCTCCCCTGATACTTCCGCTCTTTCTTCTGTCGGATACAGTCGACATTCCTGGAACCGGATTCAGGGTATTCAGGAGTACGAGAAGTTTTTGGGTCAGAAAAGGAATGCCGAACACCCAGGGCCCTCGAGGAGGGTAAAACCTTTTGGCGTGAAATCTAACTCAGTCCCTTGTCGAGAAGGTAGATCGGAGCCAGATGTGGCGGATTTTATGGACGAGCATTTTCGAAGTAGCCGAGCTGCAGGATACCCCGAGGATGGCACCATTATGACCGACTTGGACGCGAACGGGGAGAACGAATTCGACAAAGCTGCTAGAGTCTTCATGGCTGGTCGATTTAAGAGGGATATACTACTCCATTCTGTCAAAGGTGATTTCGAGGTTTTTAGCGATTTCTCGCGAACGTATCATGAGGTGAAAATCTCTCTTAATTTGTCTCCTTCTATGCCTCTAAACTTTGCTGATTATCTGAGAAATGTCTCGTAGATCGGAGATTTGTTCGCCCTCCAATCCTATCGTTTGGCGCTGTTGGAGCAGGAGTCGCAGGACGCTCATGATGCATATGCGCAGATTTTTTCTGACAACCAAGTTCTTCGATCTCAACTGGCCAAAACTCAGCGAGAATTATCCCAAGTAAAGAAGGAGCTTAAGGAAGTGACTACAAAAAGTTCCTCCTCCGTAGAAGAAGATTTGCTAGCATCCGTTAAGGAGAGAAGTGCCCTCGAGGAAGAGCTAAAGAAAATAAAGATTGAACTCGAGTTAGCGAAGCAATATTCCGAGCGTGCGTATGCCCAAGGTCGGGAAGAAGCCGAGATTCCTGCCATACGAGAATTCTTGGAATCCCCTGTCTTGGATCATTTAGTTCAAAGGAAAATGGGAGAAATTCTCCAGACGATATTTTATAAAGGGGTTCAACAATTGGTCGCGGCCAAGAAGATTCCGGATGATATGGACGAGTACTTTAAGCACATGAACCCTTTCAAGAACGCTGAAGGGAAGGATTACAAAGCTTCCTCTCTACCCAAGATAGATACCAATTGGCAAGATCACCGCTTTGCCCCCTTAGTCGAGGAGTACGGCATTCCGATGCCTAACCCTGATGTGCTCGAGCGTTTCACCGACTATCCACTCGTGTCGGAGGAAAAAGGCGAAGATGTCAACATAGGCGATGTATCGGATAAAGAAGGCGATCGAACTTTTGACCAAACCGAGTAATAGCTCCACCTGACTTTCTATTTAGCGAGTTATTGGAGCCGATCGTGCTGGGAGGGGCGATTCATAGTTTTGTAGTTAGGAACTAATCGTGTATACCCATGTAACTCATTTTTGTAAACGGATTTGTTCCTTTTCTGATCTGACTGCTGTAACTTGTAAATTCCGATCTTACTAATATCCAGTTACCATTTTAATTTTCAAGGTTCGATAACTTTATGCTCGGATATTTGCCCTTTCCATACGGGATTTCTCTTTAAAGGCTGTGTCGATCCATTATCGTAATCATAGGGCGTAGTGTCTATAAATATTAGGGTTTCTTTTCATTTTTCATACGACATCTTGCTTATAGAGATCGGAGCTTTTTGCCATATCTTCTGCCTTCTTCGAATCCCTTTAAGAGTAATAGTCCGAACCGTAGGTCCCAAATCCGCTTATCATGGAAAACGTATTAGGGAAGGCCATCGATCCCAGATCATTATTTGGCGGTTCGAAAAATAAGAATCCGAGCAAGGAGCAAAAAGTTGCCAAGGAGGCCAAAACCTCCAAATCTTCTTCCAAGACCTCTGTGTCTTCCCCAAGAGCTCCTAAAGGGGAAGACAACAAGAAAGAGAAAAATCCTTCTTCAAAACAAAACAAGGGTAGCTCTAGCAAGTCGATTTCTGACAAGGAGCTCGAGGCTACGCTCGGGGGTTCTTCCCCGAAAGTTGTCGATCCTTCAAACAAAGATCCCGTGAGAGAAAATACTTCTGTCCCTTCTTCGAACAAAATGCCTTATTCTGACGGGACCACTCCCATTGAGGCTTTACAAAATCTTGCCATTGGTGGTAAATCATCTCCCGATACTTCGACCGTTCCTCCCGCAGGAAATCTCAGTAAAAAATCCAAGTTAGATCTTGGCGGAGGGGCCTCTGCTGAAGTGGATTTTTCTCCTCCAAAAGTTGCTTCTTCCCTGCACGAGGAGTCGAAGGATGGATCTCCTTCTAAGGTTGATCCCATGGGTAACTTGCTGCAAGCTAACTTTACTTCTTCGGAGACTGATATTCCCAAGGAGAGAAACGCATCCAAGGAGAGGAACATAGAAGAGTTGTTTGAGTCTGGGCAGCACTTCCTTTTTCAGGTGTGCATTTATTTATTCTTCCTCTCTTCTCTCTTTTTTTTTTTAGCGCTGTTGATCCTTTTAACAGGCCGGTCAAGACTTTATTGAGCTTAAAACATTTGCTGAGCGGGAGATCAATCAACGTACTGCCATCTCTCTCGAGCTGGAGGAGAAGAAAGTTGAGTTCGAGCGTGTCCTCGCAGAGAAGCTTGCTTTAGAGAGGGAGAAGACTGCTAACGAGCGTGGAGAAGAGATCCATAAGCAGCTGAACGAGAAAATCGAAAAACTGAAGAACCTTCACGAGCAGGAGAAGCAAGATTTCATACGTCAAGAGAAGGAGGCTTATGATCGTGGATTCGAAGCAGGATATGAGGCTCGTAGCGCTGAGCTTCGAAAGATTCTTTCTGATAATAAGCTTGTTTAGATGTTGTCTCTAATTTACCCGTGCTTGTAATATGTCCATACTGTTTTTACTTGTGCAATCATGAATAATTTTCAGATATTTTATTTCCTATGGCTTGTAATACTATGGCTTGTAATACTTTACTTTTCTTCTCGAATCGTATGTTCTCCTTATGTGCTCTTTCTTTGATCATGCTTTAGTTTGCCTTCTCAATTTTTCGACCTTTGGCGTAGTAATTCCGCTTATTTTCCAAAAGTACTATCACTTTCTCTCCCCGGCGAATATCTCGGGAGTCGCGACAACCTTTTGATCTCGACCGTTTCTTTTGTTTTCTGATAGCCGTTGGATTTTTGAGAATAGTATCTATAAATGGGGCTCTTCGTTTTGTATTCCTTTAACATTTTTCGAAAACAGATTCCTTCGATCATGCTGATTAGAAGACCTTGTTGCACGATTCAATGTTTCGAAATCCGGGTTGGGAGTTATACTGCGCATCATAGTAAAATTTATATTTTTATCTCGACTAGGGTATCTGCAGGCGAACGTTATTTCAACCTTGAAGGCCGATAAGCTTTATTGCTGACCATCCACGACCCCGATGGCCCATGGCCTTTTTGTGGTTTAGGGAGATTCTGGCGTCAAGTTTTTCGAGGGTATGATGTAACTTGCTAGGTTTTCTTTTGAAAACGTTTCGGGTAGTGACTCGGAGATTGACGTCCTTCATTAAATGTTCATGTTTCTCCCGGGAAAGAGATGTATTGCCCTTCTACTTTTCGAAGAAGTACGGCCATAGTCGAAAATTCGTTGGCTCGATAGGCGTTTCCTAGTCGAGTAAGGACATTATCGTCCGCCGAAAATTTCATAGGATCGGCCAGTTACGAAGATGTAATAGGGGTTGATGTCTTTGTATCTTGCAATTGCATCACGTGTCAAGCTCGGAAAATACTTTTTATCGATTTTTACGACGGCTTTACTTATCCTTCGGCCGATTACCGACAAAGCTCTCTTCACATGATGTATTTAGACATATTTTTTTTTTTTTTTTTTTGAAATAGTTTCTGTATTTTCGGGAATCGTAACGGTCGGCGCCTTTACCGCTTATATCTCAGCCGTTTGTATCATCAAATCTGAGTCGTTAAATGCTTTTTTCTTCCACTATATATAGTTCCGTTGTTACCTTTAAATTTGATGTTTCCGTAAGATTTCTGATCGGCTTTGAGATTTTACTTTCTCTGGCCATAATGTTTCGTTTATTATCTCCGACTGAACTGTTCGAGGTTCTCATTCGAATTATCTTCCTTCATAAATTTTGCTATCTTTTGATGGCAACTTATTTCGATTAGGGTATCGGCAGGCGAAAGTAATTGCGACTGGGGTACCGGCAGGCGACCAGCTCTCTCTGATTCCAACCATTCGAGACTGGTTCGATCTCCTGTATCCTGTCAATCCACCCAGTCGGATAGTGGGTCAACTGCTGGGGAAGCTTTCCTGCACTCGATCTCTACTTCTTCAAGATATTCCTTGAAGAATGTTGCTTTCGAGATTGCGTGGAATAATTCTTCTAGGCGTTGCTTCGCTATTTCGCGATCTGGACCGGTGTGGAGCAAGTACTGAGGAAGTGGTGGATGAAGGGTATAAGTGTTGTTCTAGCCCCGTCTTACTCTTTCGATCACGGAGAGAATCTAGTGTAGGATTAATTTGTAGTAGGGTTACATTAAATGTAAAGTCTTTGCTTGACTTATCATTGTGATTTCGAACTCTTTTGTAACTGTTTGGAATGTCATGAATAAGATATTTATTTCTTTTATCATCCCTCCTTATTGTCCTGTAGAATTGCTTTCGTATACCGTCGTCGAGCATTGATTCTTCTGTCTTAAAAATATGATCAAGCGCTATTCTTTACCATATTTGATAAATATTTAGATGATAGATGACATCCGACATTCCTCGATTTTGAGTATAACCTGTATGGGGTTTTTATTTCCCCGCCAAATACATAATAATTAAGAGATCGAATATGAGAGTCCAAAGTGACCTTTGAGTAACGATCTTAATCTGAGGGGCCAAATTCCCCAGCCGGACAAATATTCGTGAAGTAATAATCGAAATTGGGTCTTGATCGATCTTAAGTAATAATTTTGATTTAAGCGTCAAGATGATGGCTATTAGCCTTAGACGAATGAATAATTTACGGAGAGATGATAGAGTAGAATGCTGGTTGATTTAAGTTGATCGAGGATAATAATTTCGGTCTAAGGGGCGTAACAATGGCTTTCACCCTTAGTCATTTTTGCCCTTGGGTCATAGCAGAGGCTTTCACCCTTTAACAATTTCGATCTAAGGGGCATAGCAGAGGCTTTCACCCTTAGTCGTTTTCAGAGCATTTTTAGCTCGACGGTCTTAGCAGAGGCTTTCACCCGTTTGATAATTTCGATCTAAGGGGCATAGCAGAGGCTTTCACCCTTAGTCGTTTTCAGAGCATTTTTAGCTCGAGGGTCTTAGCAGAGGCTTTCACCCATTAATAATTTCGATCTAAGGGGCATAGCAGAGGCTTTCACCCTTAGTCGTTTTCAGAGCATTTTTAGCTCGAGGGTCTTAGCAGAGGCTTTCACCCGTTTGATAATTTCGATCTAAGGGGCATAGCAGAGGCTTTCACCCTTAGTCGTTTTCAGAGCATTTTTAGCTCGAGGGTCTTAGCAGAGGCTTTCACCCATTAATAATTTCGATCTAAGGGGCATAGCAGAGGCTTTCACCCTTAGTCGTTTTCAGAGCATTTTTAGCTCGAGGGTCTTAGCAGAGGCTTTCACCCATTAATAATTTCGATCTAAGGGGCATAGCAGAGGCTTTCACCCTTAGTCGTTTTCAGAGCATTTTTAGCTCGAGGGTCTTAGCAGAGGCTTTCACCCGTTTGATAATTTCGATCTAAGGGGCATAGCAGAGGCTTTCACCCTTAGTCGTTTTCAGAGCATTTTTAGCTCGAGGGTCTTAGCAGAGGCTTTCACCCATTAATAATTTCGATCTAAGGGGCATAGCAGAGGCTTTCACCCTTAGTCGTTTTCAGAGCATTTTTAGCATTTTTAGCTCGAGGGTCTTAGCAGAGGCTTTCACCCATTAATAATTTCGATCTAAGGGGCATAGCAGAGGCTTTCACCCTTAGTCATTTTCAGAGCATTTTTAGCTCGAGGGTCTTAGCAGAGGCTTTCACCCATTAATAATTTCGATCTAAGGGGCATAGCAGAGGCTTTCACCCTTAGATAATAGGAGATTGGGACAACTACGAATAGAATAATAGAGATTGATAATATCAGGGAGAGATGAATGAATATGAATATTGATGAAATTAGTTTCCATTGAATATGTCTCTCTTGATCGAAATATATTTTGGCGAGAAAATAGGCTTCGGCAATCATGAGAAAAGATAAGTCATGGAAAAATAATCAGTGGTGAATAACTCAAGTATCCTCATGCCTTTGTCGAGAAAAATCTTTGTCTATAGGTTCCCAATTTCGGTAAATTTGATTTTTTCAAAATGGTTCCCGTTTTACAGGGAATCGCAACGGTCGACAAATCTTGTCCGTTCACTTCGCAATTTATACGCCGTTGGATTCTTTTCTGTTTTCGGCTATAAAAGGCAAGCCTATTGTTGAAATCATCTCATTCGTTGCATCGAGAATTTACCTATCTGATCATGGTGGTCAAGGCGACTATTCGATTAGTTCAACTGTTTGAGTTCGGACTTCGAACAATCTTTAAGAGTGACAGTCTTCTCACCCGACCTCGCTTAGAATATCGTCAGGCAAATACAATCTCCATTTTGAAAGCCAATATGCCCGATTCACGAGGTCCACAGGCTGTTGCACAGGTCTTCGATTAGGGACCTGTTGCTACAATGCATTTAGGAAGACACAGCAGAGAGCGAGCTATCCAGAATATAGTCACTCGATAAGCCATGTGCTCGCCCTTTTGTCCTCGGAAGATCATAAATAAAGTTAAAAGCCTGCGGGTCCTAAGGAGATTCCATGCTTGGAGCCAAACTATTCCGAATAAGCAATAGGAGGAAAAACCGAAAATTTCATAGGATTGTAGAAAATAATAGCATTCTGATGTAACATAGAGGCTTGAGCTATGCTCGATATGTACTTCCCACATCTTGTATTTTTCGAACTAATATAATACAAATATATTTCTTCTTCGATTCGATCTCCCATGACTCCCTTTTATCTTAATATCAACAAAGAAATAATTAAATAGCACTTGCTTGGTCGAGTAATAGAATAATATTTCCGTGGACCTGTCGAATTTCTACAGTCGCATAATCTTCAGGTTTGAGAGTTCTGTTCGACTGAATCGATCGTAGTTATTCCTAGTCGAACAGCGTTATTTGTCTGCAAAGGTGTCTGAATAAATTGAACCTGAATCCAAAATATTAATCTTCAATAATAATGCTATGAGCATGTCTTGAATATCATAACTCTCCTATATGCCCTAATGAACCATGTGTCCTTGTTACCAAACAGGGCCCTATTTATCGGGAAACGCAACGGTCATTCCATTTATTACGGACATCAAACCGCTCGTAGCCAGTTATCTGGGCCGTTGATTTAAAACCCCTTACCGCTATAAAAAGGTCCCTTCGTGTATACAACACTTCTCACTTTTTCCTTATGCTCCATCCGATCATCATGGGTCGAGTTTTAGATTTGATTCATACTTTTTCCAAGATAAAGGAGTTTGAGATTAGACTCAGAACCCTGTTTTTCGATCTTAGCTCCTTTAGCATAAGCTTTTTCGCTTAGAATATCGACAGGCAAAAGAAATTGCGCCTAGAATACCGGCAGGCAACCTGTTTTCCCAGACATATCTTGTCTGTGACGGGTTAGAATTCCGGTCTTCTGGTGCAGTACCCGATCGGGCAGATGGTTACTCCGAGAGGAGTTCTTTAAATCTGAGGCACCAGCTTCCTCGAGGGCTTTCTTACGAGATAGGTCCTTCGAGTTCCTTTGGAGTGCCTCTGCTGGGATAACCCTCTGCTGCATCTGTTCGGATTAACCTGTAAATAATGATTGAGGATTTCAATCATTATTTACAGATGAAGACCTAAGGTCGGTCTGAATCCCCGGAGAAGAGTTCTGATCCGGCTTTCATCCTGTACGAAGACGGATGTGCGACACGTGGCTAGTGATGATCATGAAGAATCACTGCTGAGTTCTGCATCTGGAGCGGTCTAATAGGGACGATGACCGAATATGTATCAGGATAGACTTACTTGCAGAACTTGTAATAGTGTAGGAGTGATTGTACTATATCTTTTGAGCTGGGAATTGATTCGAGGCTTTTCTTTGTAACTTATCTGAAGAATTTGAATGATAAAGCTTTCATTCTTTAATCGAATTTCACCATTTAATCATCCTTTTATTGGTCGAACAACTGCTGATATTTAGCTCCGACTCATAATTTGTTGCCGTTGTTCAAATATTCCAATCATCCCAATCGTATCGAGAAAAATATAGGTAACTTATAAGTAATGTATACGCATTATACAACTGAAATCAAAGATAGCTGATTCGAGGAAATTTTTTCTTTTGAAAATAATAATAAATAAGATGATCGAAAAAATAAATTCCGACCATCGATGAGCTCTGATTGCATATATTTTCTAAGTCTACCACGCTATTAATGATCGAAGAAAATGGTTCCTTTATGGAAAACAAATCCATGAATAGATGAACGGTGCAATCATAGATCCGACCATTATTCTTAAGCTTTTCGCTGGCATACATATTTCTCCTCGTAGTAGGCATATTTCGATCTAATACTCGAATAAGGCCCCACGGTGGGCGCCAATTGATCTTACGTGGTTTCGTTAGTTCGATCAAGGGTGGAATATAACACGATGACAATAATGTTAAAAGGAAAATAAGGACCAAGTGTAATTGTATTCTAGTAAATTGAGTACAAGTACAAATATTTAGGGTCCTACTCGAGCATTATTGGATGCCGTACAAGCTAGAGGGTGAAATACATATGAGAAAGCCTATACTGATATTCTCTGGTAAACCCGAGCGGCGTTCTCAACGCTAGTGCGCCTTGGAAGTTGTTGTTCAGTGTAATAAATGCATGGAGTATTTATAGCCAAATTGGAGGGCTTGGGCCTGGGCTCGGCCCAACAGTGTCCTTCGATCTCTGGTTTTCTTATGTGCTCGGAACAATCATCTTCAGGCTTTGGTTCGGCTCTTGGTCCCTGGGGACAGGGTTCGGTGCTATTCGAACTGCGTTGAGGCTAGAAAGACAGGGAATCCGAATTACCCCTCATCAAATTTGTTTGGCCTTAAGTAGCCTTTCTACTTCTGCCTTAATTATTTTATCCTTTATTGGCCCATGATTCCTCTTCTTTTGTCTAGCAGGTTTTGCCATGGGGTCGATTTTTAGTGAATAACTGATTATTCGAGGGTCGATCCCTTCGATGTCGTTAGCGCTCCAGGCGAAGATATCCATGTTTTCCCTGAGAAAGTTGATCAACATTACTTCCCCTTCTTTGCTCAGTTCGCTCCCTATTCTGGTTGTTTTTGTTGGGTCCCCTTGTACCAGTAGGACATCTTTATGTTTCGGTGGTTTCAAGGCCAAATCTATCGGTTCCTTTCCTCTTTTATATATTCGATCGGTGCTTGGGATTTCCACTTCTATTCCGTCAACGTCGTCTTCCAGCTTCCTTTTGCTTGGGGTAATCGGTTTAGAGCGGTTCCCCAAAGTAAAGGAGGTGTTGTAGCAGTCCCATGCCATGCAATGATCATTCACTATTTCTCCGATTCCCATGTCAGTTGGAAATTTTATCTTCTGATGGTAGGTTGAAACAACAGCTCGGAATAAGTTGAGGGCGGGTCGCCCTAGGATTGCATTGTAGGCAAAGGGAGTTTCTACTGCTAAGAATTTGACTAGCTTCACCGTCCGACGCGGTTTCTTTTTTAGCGAGACGCTTAAAGTTATTGTGCCACAGGGGACAATTTTGGAACCTCCAAATCCTACCAAAGGTGTAGCTACCTTTTGGAATGTTATTTGTCCCAAGTTCATCTGGACAACAAAAAGATCTTGAAGAAAATTATACAAGATCGGAGATAAAAAAGGGGAAAAAGAAAAAACAATACAAAAGCAGCTAGGATCTCTTTAAAAATGATGTTCGCTGAGCTTCCATTGTCAATCAGGATTATTTTGATGTTGTAGTTCGCTATTTCTAGCGATACCACCATTGGGAAGTCGGGGTTGTCCTCCTTTACGTCCCAAACAAGGTTCTTCGGTACTTCGCCCTCGTTGAAACTGATCAGTTGGTCGTTTGTTGGTTTACTTTCTAGAGTCCATACTTCTTTTGGGTATTTTAAGCTTCCGATTATGGATCTGGCGGTCCTGCGACGAGCATTACGACTGTCCCCGCCAGCGGGTCCTCCTGAGATTGTATGGATGGTTCCATTAATCTGATCATTGTTCAACTCCTGCGGGGGACCATCATTAGGGGACCTTCTACGGGAATCCCTTCTTTGGTTATTGTTCCGAGGACTCCTTCTTTCTCTCTTACGGTTATTCCGCTCTAAATAGTCCTCTAATTTTCCT
The DNA here is from genome assembly GCA_038501285.1 of Penstemon eatonii. Classification (NCBI taxonomy): domain Eukaryota; kingdom Viridiplantae; phylum Streptophyta; class Magnoliopsida; order Lamiales; family Plantaginaceae; genus Penstemon; species Penstemon eatonii. Next base: position 39,046,954 of record CM076711.1, on the reverse strand, counting down.
TGTTCAATTAGTTTTTCAATTTCTCTTTTAAGGTGAAAACAATTTTCAGTGCGATGCCCATGTGCTCGGTGATACTTGTAGTATAATTCATAGTTTCATGCTCCTGGTCTGGGTTGAGCGATTCTCTTGGCTTTCGGGATCCAATTATTTCTTTCTACTACTCCCAAGATTTCTTCTATTGGAACAGTCAGCCTTGGGTGTTCTACTTGGTTAATTCTGCTCCTGATCGCCGGCTCGGCCGATCTAGGTCTTTGATAGACATTAGGTCGTCTGTCTTGATTGTTTCGATTGTATTCCAATCGCTGGAAGACATTGCCTTTTCCAAAAGATCGTTCATAATCCATGGATTTCTGGACAGGAATTCTTTCTTGCCGCTTGGAGCCTGAGGCAGGAGCTTTATTCTTGTTCTTATCTTTAAAAGAGTTCATATCTTCCTGGGTCATATACTTTGACGCCAAGCTCATAATATCGGCAAACGTTCTTGGTTGCTTTCTACTGAGGGCATTTCCAAACTGCCTATTCTTGGTTAGGTCAAAGAGAATAGAGATTATATAATCGATATTTGGGGAATCGATCTTAAGTAATTCCACATTAAACCTTGCCAACCAGTTCCTTAGGGTTTCACCATCTTGTTGATAAATGGTTCCTAAATAACTCATTGGTAGTTTCTACCTCTTCTGGCTGGCGGAACTGCTGTGTCAGCTTGTTGCATAATTTCCGGAAACTGAATATGGAGTTAGTGGGTTGCTTGGCAAACCAATCCAAGGCAAGTCCTTCGAACGTCGTCACCATTAATTTAGCTGTGAATTCTGCCGAATGAGCATATAAGTTCATTATGTTCGTGAAGCTAAATATATAGTCATCTGGATCAGTAGTTCCATCATATATGGGTAGTCGCCTAGGAACTTGTCACGATGACTATGCTTCTTTGATTTCTTTACAGAAGGGAGAGCACGCCGCTAGGCTCTCCTGAAGTTCTGTGGTTCTGGCCCATGGGTTTTGAACGGTTCGTAAACGTTGCTCAAGTCGTTCCTGTACCATCTTTTCTATTTCTCTTTCCGAGAATCGCATAGTCCGTGGTTGATTGTAGATCGCGTCGCCTACGTCATCCTCGATGGGGATTATGGTATGTTCTTTGGACCCGGTGTGTCCTGGTTGCGGTCTCCTTCGATCAGCTTTTCTTCGGACGTTCTCATCGGAGGGTTTCGAAATTCCCTTTTGCGGACTATGCAGCGATCGTTGTTCGCTTGCGGGGCTGCCATCTTGTTGAGAGATTTTGATCGACCTGCCTCGGCATCTGATCTTACGTGATTTCGTTAGTTCGATCAAGGGTGGGATGTAACACAATAATAACAATAATAAAGTAAAGCAAGGACCAAAGTAATTGTATTCGAATTGAATGAGTACAAAGATAGGTATTCAAGGGTCCTATTCGAGCATTATTGGATGCCGTACAAGCTAGAGGGTGAAATACATAAGATCTTAAGCCTATATTTCCAAGCGGTTCCGAGCAGTAGCTTCGAGGAGGGAGCACCTGGAAAATCGTCCCCTGTATCGTAAATGCATGGGGTATTTATAGCCGAACAGATGGGCTTGGGCCTGCGTTCGGCCCAACAGTACTCCCCGATCTCGGCTCTCGCACGAGCCATGGATAGTTAATTATGAGCTCCAGCTCGGCATAGTGCCCCTGGGTTGGGGAACTGGTGTCATCCGATCCGTATCGTATTCGAGAGGATTACGGAATCTAAATTACCCCTCATCAATACTCCCCCACTTCTCGAGCGTAGAGAGGAGCTTGCGCTCGAAGAAGTATAAGTTGCGTTACCCGTTGGTGCGGATCATGCCGTTCGGGACATGTTTTGGATATGCCTCATTAAAAACCTAACTCGGAAAAACCCATTGGGACAAAAACCGAGCTAGGGAAAAAGAGTGCATATGAAAAACATCGATTAGGTGTGTGGAGAGAATACTTTGACGTCCGTAATTTGGATAAGACCTCCCAATTGGAATATCCTTTGTTGTGAATTGTCATGAGATTTTCTTCGAATGCTTCCTTTATTTCCGAGCCAAAGCCTAGAGGGCCAATAATATTCCCGGGGGCGACTTTCATGGTATATACCCCACAGCCTTGGGAAAAGAAGGACTGAAAATGCAATTTTCCGAGGAATAGCTTTGAGTTTTTTACCCATGGTAAGTTCAACCGTCGCGGTTACTCGGGGACTTGTTTGCAATTTTACCTTTTTAACCTCATATATATATGTTGACTCGTTGAAAATTTATTTACATACTACATTCTCTCTTGAGCTCGAAGTGCTTGAATTCGGAACAACATCTGCTTTTATATATTTGTCTCTCGTTCCATTATGTCAATCTCTAGAAGTGCTAAAGGCAAAAATAAGGTTGAAGAGAATCAAGAATCCGATCCTTTGTTTAAGCTTGTAGATGACTTCGAAGATGGGGAATTTCATCAAGACGGCGAAGACGATGATCCGAGCGAGGACCTCGAAGAGAATGAGGTCGACAAACGCAGTATCGGCGAAGGTGCTTTTGTCAGGATCTTCAAACATACGCAAGCCCCAAAAACCGTGATCTCGAGTAAGTCAGAGCTTCCTGCTAGTGAAACTTCCTGTTGTTTTTCGAAAAAGGACCGTGCTTATCTCGAGGTGGAGTTTGGGAAATTTCTTCCCAAAGGTTTTTCAATTGTTGTTCCTTCGTACACCGAACGTGCTACCGAGCCCCCAGCTGGCTGTCAATCCTTTTACGAGGGTCAATTTTCCGGCGGCTTGCGTGTCCCGTTCGTTCCTCTCGTCAGAAATGTCCTGAACTTCTTTTCGCTTTCCCCTGCTCAGCTTCTTCCACACTCCGTTGCATATATGCTAGCGTTTTGCGCTCTGATGGAGGCAAAAGGGGAAGAGGCTTCCTTTAGCAACTTCTGGCAGACATTCCGAATGGACCCATGCAAGGGTTCGAACATGGGTTTTGTGTCTATCCGTCCACGGTCTAAACGGCCTTTTCTCACAAAAATAACAACGGAGAAGGGTATAGGTTGGAAGAGAAGATTCTTTTTCGTGAAGGGCCCTGACGTTCCTATCTCGGAGGGTAGTTCGAAAACAAGACCTTATCGATGGGATGGTGCGAATACTTGGACATACGGTTCTCGCAGAATTAAAGAAAAACTCAATCATCGTCTTTCTGATGAACTCTTGGGGCAATTGCAGTCTAACCCTTACCAAACTAGATTCCTAATCCAAGAAGGCGTTTTGCGATTGGCTGGGTTGAGCCATTGTAACTACCCAGCTCCGGCGATTAGATACCCCAGCCAGTCCTCCGAAGGATCCCTTCTGCTATCCGATGTACAGCCAACCACTAGTGGTCCGACCCTCGCTCCTCTTTCTTTGGGTATGCTTTTCATCTTCGGCTTAGTTTATACTCTATCTAATAATTCTTGTTGTTTAAACCCGTCCCTGACTCGTTTCGCAGGTCGAGTTGTCGAGAGGTTTCGAGTGTCCGCTACCGACTTAGTTGAAAATAATCGATTTTATTTCGATCCGTTACCCTATGCCTCCGAAAGAAAAGCGGACATGAATAATTTAGGTGGAAGTCCAATCGTTATACCGTGTATGATTCCCGATTTGAGAGGGGTTGGTACCATGAGTTCGTTGAATTCTGCTACAGCCGGACCTCTTCGAACCTTGTTCTCTCCCGACACTTCTGCTCTTTCTTCTGTCGGCTACAGTCGACATTCCTGGAACCGGATTCAGGGTATTCAGGAGTACGAGAAGCTTCTGGGTCAGAAAAGGAATGCCGAACACCCAGGGCCCTCGAGGAGGGTAAAACCTTTTGGCGTGAAATCTGACTCAGTCCCTTGTCGAGAAGGTAGATCGGAGCCAGATGTGGCGGATTTTATGGATGAGCATTTTCGAAATGGCCGAGCTGCAGGATACCCCGAAGATGGCACCATTATGACCGACCTGGATGCGAACGGGGAGAACGAATTCGACAAAGCTGCTAGAATCTTCATGGCTGGTCGATTTAAAAGGGATATGCTGCTCCATTCTGTCAAAGGTGATTTCGAGGTTTTGAGCGATTTCTCGCGAACGTATCATGAGGTGAAAATCTTTCTTAACTGTCCCCTTCTATGCCCCTAAACCTTGCTGATATCTGAAAATGTCTCGTAGATCGGAGATTTGTTCGGCCTCCAATCCTATCGTTTGGCGCTATTGGAGCAGGAATCGCAGGACGCTCATGATGCATATGCGCAGATTTTTTCTGATAATCAAGCTCTTCGATCTCAACTGGCAGAAAATCAGCGAGAATTATTCCAAGTAAAGAAGGAGCTCAAGGAAGCGACTACGAAAAACTCCTCCTCCGTAGAAGAAGATTTGTTAGCATCTGTTAAGGAGAAAAGTGCCCTCGAGGAAGAGCTAAAGAAGATAAAGGTTGAACTCGAGCTAGCGAAGCAAGACTCCGAGCGTGCATATGCCCAAGGCTGGGAAGAAGCTGAGATTCCTGCCGTACGAGAATTCTTGGAATCCCCTGTCTTGGATCCTTTAGTTCAAAGGAAAATGGGAGAAATTCTTCAGACGATCTTTTATAAAGGGGTTTAACAATTGGTCGCGGCCAAGAAAATTCCGGATGATATGGACGAGTACTATAAGCACATGAATCCTTTCAAGAACGCGGAAGGGAAGGACTACAAAGCTTCCTCTCTACCCAAGATGGATACTAATTGGCAAGATCATCGCTTTGCCCCCTTAGTCGAGGAGTATGGCATTCCGATGCCTAACCCTGATGTGCTCGAGTGTTTAACAGACGATCCTCCCGTGTCGGAGGAAAAAGGCGAAGGTGTCAACATAGGCAATGTATCGGATAAAGAAGGCGATCGAACTCTTGACCAAATCGAGTAATTGCTCCGCTTCTCTCTATCTAGCAAGTTACCGGAGCCGAACGTGCTGGAAGGGGCGATTCATAGTTTTGTAGTTAGGAACTAATCGTATGTATCCATGTTACTCATTTTTGTAAACGGATTTAATTTCTTTTTTTGATTTGACTGCCGTAACCTGTAAATCCCAATCTTACTAACATGCAGATACCAATTTAATTTTCAAGGTTCAATAATTTCCTGTTCGGATATCGCCCTTTCCATATGGGATTTCTCTTTAAAGGTTGCGTCGATCCATTATCGTAATCACAGGGCGTAGTGTCTATAAATATTAGGGTTTCTTTTCATTATTCATACGACATCTTGCTTATAGAGATCGGAGCCTTTGCCATATTTTCTGCCTTCTTCGAATCCCTCTAAGAGTAATAGTCCGAACTGTAGGCCCCAAATCCGCTTATCATGGAAAATGTACTAGGAAAAGCTATTGATCCCAAATCGTTATTTGGCGGTTCGAAAAATAAGAATCCGAACAAGGAGCAGAAAGTTGTCAAGGAGGCCAAAACCTCCAAATCTTCTTCTAAGACCTCTGTGTCTTCCCCAAAAGCTCCTAAAGGGGAAGACAACAAGAAAGAGAAAAACACTTCTTCGAAACAAAACAAGGGCAGTTCTAGCAAGTCCATTTTGGACAAGGACCTCGAAGCTGCGGTCGGGGGTTCTTCCCCGAAAGTTGTCGATTCTTCGAACAAAGATCCTGTGAGAGAAAATTCTTCTGTTCCTTCTTCAAACAAAAGGCCTTATTCTGATGGGGCCACTCCCATTGAGGCTTTACAGAATCTTGCTATAGGTAGCAAATCATCCTCCGATGTTCCGACCGTTCCTCCCGAAGGAGGTCTCAGCAAAAAATTCAAATTAGGAATTGGTGGGGGGGCTTCTGCTGAAGCTTTAAAAATTGATAATCCTCCCGAATCCCGGGTTGATCCCAATCAACCAAAAGTTACTTCTTCCGCGCCTGAAGAGTCGAAAGATGGGTCCGATCCCTTGGATAGTCTGTTGCAGGTTAACTTTACCTCTTCGGAGACTAACATGCCCAAAGGGAGAAACGTGTCTAAGGAGAGGAATATAGAGGAGTTGTTCGAGTCTGGACAGCATTTCCTGTTTCAGGTATAACTACCTCTCTCTCTCTTTTTTTTTTTTTTTTCAAAGACCAGAGTCTACTTCTGGCAAGCCGGGCAAGATTTTATTGAGCTCAAAACTTTTGCTGAGCGGGAGACCAATCATCGTGCTGCTATTTCCCTCGAGCTGGAAGAGAAGAAGGCTGAATTCGACCGTGTCTCCGCGGAGAAGCTTGCTCTAGAGAGGGAGAAGACTGTTAAAGAAAGTGGAGAGGAGATCCACAAGCAGCTGAATGAGGAGCTCGAAAAACTGAAGGGTCTTCACGAGCAGGAGAGGCAGGAATTCACGCGTCGAGAAAAGGAGTACGAGCGGGAGAGGCAAGAATTCGCACGTCAAGAAAAGGAGGCTTTCGACCGTGGATATGAAGCTGGACGCGAGGCTCGTACTGCTGAGCTTCGGAAAATTTTATCCGATAATAAACTCCTCTAAATGTTTTATTTATTCAGATCTGCTGTATGACTATATATTTATTTTCTTTCATGTGATCATGAACAATTTTAGATATTTTATCCCCTCTGGTTTGTAATAATTTATTTGCTTCTCGTATTGCTTGTTCTTCTGTGACTTGATGAGTTCTTTTCTATCTATGCTTTGTTTGCCTTCTTCACTTGGCCTTGAGCTCGTGATTCTCGATCTGTAATCTTGGTATATCAATTTTGCTTAATTTTCAAAGTATAACATCCTTTCTTCCCGCTGAAATTTCCGGGAAGCGCAGTAGCCTTTCAATCTTGATCGTTCCTTTCGCTTTTTTGGTAGCCGTTGGATTTCGAAAGTAGTATCTATAAATGTTGCTCTTCGTTTTTCAGTGGCTCTTCATTTTTCATAAGAGATTTTTTAAGGATAGATTTCTTCGATCATGCTGAGTAAAAGATTTCGTTGCATGACTCAGCGTTTTGAAATTCGAATTAGGACTCATTTCGCATACCGTAGCCAAATTTATGTTTCGAACTCGACTAGGGTATCTGCAGGCGTTTAGTATTTCGACCTTGAAGACCGAGCAGCCTTATTGCTGACCATCCACGACCCCGATAGCTCCATCGACCCTCTATGTTCGGGGGGAAGATGTGAGTATTAAAGTTTTTGCGAGGACGTTCAGCAGTTCGTTCGGCTTTTCTGGAAGATGTGAGGAGGTGATGCTTCGAGGATCGAGTTCCGCAAAAAGTATTCACATCACACCTAGAAAATGATGCATCCGCCTAGAAAATGATGCATCCGCCTCTTCTCTCTTAAAAAACTATAGAAAGGATAGAATACTGTTGGCTTGACGGGCTGTTCTCTTTCGAATAAGGACACTATCGTCAGCCGAAAATTTCATAGGATTACCTGCTCATGAAGGTCTTCTTATGTTTAGACACATAGATTAATTCTTTGTCGATATCTCAATATTGTATTAGCTTTAAAAGATTAGTTCGAGATGTAACAGGAGTTGCTATCTTTGCAACTTGCAATATATCGAGCTTCGGAAATAATAATATTCCTTGACCGAATCTCTTTAGCCATTCTTCTATGTTTTAATTATGTATTCTGCCAATCTCAGTCGATTTTGGACAAGTTGATAATGCTTTCTTTATTAGTTGAAATCTGAACTTCCCTTTCTTGTTTTAGTTGATGATAGGAATCAAAAATGATGAATACATTGAGCGTTCTTAGTTTTGATTTTTTCTTTATTCATCTATGGTATTCCCGAATATTTAGGAGGCGTAACGGTCGGCGCATTTACTGCTCATATCTTAGCCGTCCAAATTTGGTTTGGGAATGATCCCTAATTCGTTGGGAATCTGTGTGCATCGTCACCGTTTATTCAAGGAGATCTCCCCTGTTGAAATGGGATCTTTCCGCCTATAAATACCTCTGAGTTTTCCTTCTTATTTTTTACTTGTTTGTAATCATTTTGTTCGATCATCATGATCGTACTTCTGCCTCCATCGACCACCTTTATATTCCAATGGTTCTCAACCATAAAAATGTTCGAGATTCGGACTAGAACTCTCTTTTTTAGCCTCTTCGCTATCCAAAACCAGAGAATAATTTCGACTAGGGTATCGACAGGCGAAAAGGATTGCGACTGGGATACCGGCAGGCGACCAGCTCTCTCTGATTCCAACCATTTGAGTCTGGTTCGAAATCCTGTATCCTGTTAATCCGGTCCAACGTTAATCAACTGTTGAGGGAGCGATGGATGAAGGGTAGAAGTGTTATCCTAACCCCGCCTTCCTCCTCTGATCATCGTCAACAGTTTATAAACTGGGAGCGATAACGAAGCTCGAGGTGTACATTTTGTAGATGGTTCTTGTAGTAGGATTTAATGTAAAATCTCATCTTCGCTCGATATTCTCCATTATTGTAATCACAAGTTCTCATGTAACTGTTTGAAAGATCATAAATGAAACATTTGCTTCCTTCGTCAATTTGGTTTGTTAATTCGTAGGATCGCTTTATACACTGCTATCGAGCATCAAGCTCTTCATCGCAAAGACATAAATAAGCGCTATTTTACAGCGACCACGGTAGGTGTTTTGATAGTAAACGATAATTGACATCCTTCGATCATCGATATTCAGATAATCGGTAATAATAAAAGATAACTAATAATTGATGTTCTTCATCGATTTCATTTTCCGCTAGAGTGACTGAAGATTGATAATACGTGAATGATAATAGGCGGGTCAGCGGATCTTGATCGCTCTATTCCGAGACAGAATATTATTGGAATTTTTCGGTGTAAACGATAACTCGCACTTACGGTCTTAGCAATGGTTTTCACCCATTTGACAGTTCCGACCTAAGGGGCATAGCAGAGGCTTTCACCCGTTTAATAATTTCGATCTAAGGGGCATAGCAGAGGCTTTCACCCTTAGTCGTTTTCAGAGCGTTTTTAGCTCGAGGGTCATAGCAGAGGCTTTCACCCGTTTAATAATTTCGATCTAAGGGGCATAGCAGAGGCTTTCACCCTTAGTCGTTTTCAGAGCGTTTTTAGCTCGAGGGTCATAGCAGAGGCTTTCACCCGTTTAATAATTTCGATCTAAGGGGCATAGCAGAGGCTTTCACCCTTAGTCGTTTTCAGAGCGTTTTTAGCTCGAGGGTCATAGCAGAGGCTTTCACCCATTAATAATGAACGTAAATAATAGAAACTGATATTAGATGAATGTAGATCCCGAACACCAGAATAATAGCTGAGTAGAGATTGACCATACTAGCACCCAACGAGCAGGTGGGCATACTGAGGAAATGAATTTCCATTAAACATAATTTCGATCGAAATACTCCTAAGGAAACGATAGTCTTCCGCGGTTGAGATAATAGACGAAAAACAAGTAGATGGATGATAGATAATCAATAGGTCCAAGACTTAATGAATAATCCTTCCGTCTTAATAGAAAATATTCCTCGCGAGGTTCTAATTCGTTCGAACTAATACCCCTTGCTGTTCCGAATGTTTCCAATTCTGTAATAAGCATTGATCTTTTCCCAACGGTCCCTCTTTATCGGGAAACGCAACAGTTCTTAGATCTTGTCCCTCCGTTATGCGAATTTTCTGCCGTTAGATTCCTTTTACTTTTCTCTATAAAAGGCTACCATTCCTCAGAAACCATTTCATTCGTTGTGTTGGCATCTCATTCGTCTCATCATGGCGACTAAGATTATTATTTCAATAATTCGCTTATTCGAGGTCAGATTTCGAACGATTTTTAAGTGGAGGAATATTCGAGCAGAAAGAACACTATTTCAACCTTCGCTTAGGGTATCGGCGGGCAAATATAATCTCCATCTGGAAGGCCAATAAGCCAGATCTATGGAGCTTGTAGGTTATAGCATAGGTCTTCGATTAGGGACCTATTGCCACAATGCATTTAGGAAGACGTACAGGGGCGGGAGTCCTAAATAATTTATTTACTTGATGAGCCGGACGCTCGATCCTTCGTCTTCGGAGATCCATAGATAAAGTTGAGAGCCTGCGGGTCCAAAGGAGATTCCACGGTTGGAACCAAATCATCCCGAATAAACGATAGGAGAGAAGACCGTAAATTCTTTAGATTTGTAGAAAGTAATATCGTTCTGATGTAATATGAAGGTTTGAGCTATGCTCGATATGTATTTCCCATCTTTTGTATTTTCCGAGATAATATGAATAGATTTCTTTTCTGTTTCGCTGATAGACATAAATTCTCATCTTCAATATCTCCATTTCGATCCTCCATAAAGAAATAATCAGACACCATTTGCTTGAATAAAAATTTTAGTGGCCCTAAAATCAATAAAGAAAATCTGGCAATTGAAAATTGGTAGTGTCGAATGGTCGCATAACTTTGCAGGTCGATATTCCTGTTCGGATCGTCCGATTACGATTCTTGCGAATCGAACAGCGTTACTGGATTGTAAAAATACCTAAACAGATAGAACTTGAGCTTTTAATTACCACCTTTTCACAGTAAAGCCATCAAAATGTCACACTGATTTGATGTTTAGAATGTCATAACTTTTCCTACACGCCCCTTTAAACCGTGTGTCCTTCTAACCAAACAGGACCTCATTTCTCGGAAATGTAACAGTCAGTTTATTTATCGCCTATATCCCAACCATCCGTGAACCGTTATCTGGACCGTCGGTTCCCAAGCTTGATTGCTATATATAGTTCCCCTTTAGTGATCTGATATTCTTCATTTTTATCATTACATTTTGTCCGACCAATATGGGTCGAACTCCACTTTCGATTCATTTAGCTTCCGGAAAGATGGAATTTGAGATAAGAACCCGAACCTTACTTTTCGACCTCAGTCCTCTTGATGTAATCTTCGCTTAGAATATCGGCAGGCAAAAGGAATTGCGCTTAGGATACCGGCAGGCAACCTACCTTCCTAGATATACTATGTCTCGGGTAGGTTAGCACTCCGGTTTTCTGACGCAGTACTCGATCGGGCAGCTGGCTTATCTGAGAGGAGTTCTTTAAGTCTGAGGCATCAGCTTCCTCGAGGGCTTTCTTGAAGTATAGTTCCTTCGAGCTTGGTTGGGGTGCCTCCGCTGAAATAATCCTCTGCTGCGCCGATTCGGATCGGTCGGTAGATAATGATTGATTTCGACAATCATTATTTACAGATGAAGACCTAAGGTCGGTTTGAAGTCCCGAAGAGAAGCTCCGATCCGGCTTTCACTTAGTACGAAGACGGATGTGCGACACGTGGCGAGTGATTACCAAAAAGAATCTCTGCCGAGTTCTGTATCTGGGGCGACCTTATGGGAGGAAGACCGAGCTTGGAACAAAGATATACATAGAACTTGTAATAGAGTAGGGGTGATTTCATTGTATTCCTCGAGCTCGAACCTTATTCGAAGCCGAGTTTGTAACTCTTTATCTTTAAAATAAAAAACTCTACTTCTTACTCGAATCTCTTTGTTTTCTCTCCTTCGTCTCTTCTATTTCTTTGTTCGAGTTTTGATACGACTTGTTGTGATGTTTATAATGCTTAAGAACAATTATCCGATTGCCGATAAATGATACTGAGTTGCGTTAAATACGAAGATCGGAGAAATAAACTCTGAGTCTTGAACGAGTCGTAATATCATAGGCTCTTATGATCGAATCAATGAGATCGATAATCATGAAACTAATCCAGTTATAAATAGAAAAATGACCCATCATGGAAAATAAATCCTATGCGGGAGTATACGAGATGAACACGAGCACCATAAGATTCTGGTCGTGGAATCGTCTTAGAAATACCATGGCAAAGATGTTAATGAGTCTCATACCATGGGTCGTTAGGCTATTGTTGATCGGATTATGTGCTCCCTCTGCATAGGAGGCTTCTGCTCCGACAGCTGTATTTCTCCTCATAGTAGGCATATTTCGATCTAATACTCGAGCAGGGCCCCTCGGTGGGCGCCAATTGATCTTACGTGATTTCGTTAGTTCGATCAAGGGTGGGATGTAACACAATAATAACAATAATAAAGTAAAGCAAGGACCAAAGTAATTGTATTCGAATTGAATGAGTACAAAGATAGGTATTCAAGGGTCCTATTCGAGCATTATTGGATGCCGTACAAGCTAGAGGGTGAAATACATAAGATCTTAAGCCTATATTTCCAAGCGGTTCCGAGCAGTAGCTTCGAGGAGGGAGCACCTGGAAAATAGTCCCCTGTATCGTAAATGCATGGGGTATTTATAGCCGAACAGATGGGCTTGGGCCTGCGTTCGGCCCAACAGTACTCCCCGATCTCGGCTCTCGCACGAGCCATGGATAGTTAATTATGAGCTCCAGCTCGACATAGTGCCCCTGGGTTGGGGAACTGGTGTCATCCGATCCGTATCGGATTCGAGAGGATTACGGAATCTAAATTACCCCTCATCAGCATCCTTTGAATGGGATTTGCCCTAGTAGTTCTAGGGTTTCGAGGAAACTGCTCGGGTATGAGTAATTCCTCTGGGCAGATTGATTTAAGGAGCATAGCAATCTGTCGTAGCTTCTCCTGAGTGTTTGACAGGGGAACTGGGATTGCTGGAGCTGCATGTTCTTCTGGTATCGCACCAGCAGGGATTCATTGTGGTTCCTCTTGATTATGAAGATGTTCGTTCTCTTGCTGATTGTCGTGGTTATTGGGGCGTTATTATCAGTATTGCCCTGTGGACCCTCGGATGTGTTATTCGGGTTGGTCGTGTTACTTCTTGCTCCGTTACGGGCGATCTTCCTCGGGCGAGCCATATGTCGATTTAAATAATTAACCTAGCCCCACGGTGGGCGCCAACTGATTTAATCATTTTTCATTGGGTGAGATTAAATCAATAATATGTAATTAGGAGGTCAGGTTTAGTACGAATTATAGGGCTCTGTTACTTTATTCTGGATGGATCAATCTCAAGGAAGAACAATTATGTAAAAGAACAAAAGGTAAACGAGACAATCAATGAGTTAATCAGTAAATAGTATAGTAAAAGCTTTTCTATTCAATGTGTTATTAGATTGACAAAGTATGTAGGCGTAAGCTCCTCTCGTGTATAATACAACGTTTTAACTAGGTATTTATATGATATTAACCCTAGCTTTACAAGGAAACATAGTCCTGATAGGACTAGGCATAACTGTCCCACTCGAGTCAGGATTGTAATCTGATCGCCGAGGAGGATCATCTCTGATCAGGTCGATGGATGATCCCGGATGAGCTTGTATGGTCGAACCGATTTGTTATCCCTAGTCGATTCGAGTATTATAAGGGGTGCGAAATAGCCCCCATCAAAGAGAAATCATACCTCTTCAAATTCCTTGAAGATGGATAGAACCAAGCTCAGAGATGAATGGTCATCATATTTTCTGACCTCGCCAGGAAGAATTGAACCAAGTCGGAGGCTCCAAGATATGGGGTCCGGATCACTCGACTCAGGAACAACGGACTACAAAGTAATTCCATCGGACGGGGATGACTGGACTCCATGATATCGTCAACCTGCTCCCTGAGACAACGATCATCCAAGGTCATCGGCGAATTCGTCGAGTCCGGCCTCACGAGCAAGGTTTTCCCCGGAGCAGAATATGCAACTTGGGTATCACCCCGAAGCTCCACTTGACTTTGTGAAGAGGGACCAACTTCACCAGTAGTTATGAGCAGCACAGAGGATATAGGATCGTTAAACATATTCTCAGGGAGATCATGCATTGCTGATCCACCAAGTATACCTCCCGAGAAAGGGTCGAAAGATTGATTAACCTGATCCTGGTTCCTGGATATGGAGGTATCCTCGACTTCAGCTTCTCGACCTATCTCTTCTTGCCGACCATCCTCCTCGGAAGAGATAACAACTGTACCACCTACTGGAGTTTCTATTCAAGCGGATTCATGAGGTTGATGATCGAACGGAGGATTACTCAAGGGAATCTCGACCTGTGGAGAGTGATCCCTAGGTCGGGAGCAATAAAGTCAGTTTGTTGTGGGGAAATGAGTTGTGAGCTATGAGGAATGGTCGAAGAATGTGGAGGGGTGGTCGAAGAATTGGGAGAAAGGGTAGAAGAAATACATGCCCTATCTATGTTCAAACTGACACTAGCTCGAGTACTCTTAGGACGGGAAGATTCAGAAAATGCACCCTCTTTCCGAGATTTCTTACTCGGGTTTCCCTTCTTAGGGGGGTCCCGAGAAGAACACTTAGAAGTATTAGAAACTATTGAAGAACTCATTCTCGAGAAAATATTTTAGAAATTGAAAAAATGAAGAGCTAGTCCGACTAGATCGAGAGAATATTATTTTTCATGTGGACGCACGGTAAAAAGTGAGAAGTTTTTACTGAGTATTTATACTAAAGGAAAATACGGGACGACCCCTCAGGAAGGCGGGAAAATAGTTTTCAAAAATTATGAAAATATTAAGGCCAATATATCAGCTCGACAATACAGGGATCGACAAAGAAAACATAAATCCATATTATGACAATAAAGACAAGAACATGCAATAAAAAAAAAGATAAGTAAATAAATAAGATCTCCATTAAATAAAGTTGATCAAAGGTTATAAATCTGGTCATAAATTACTCTTCCGATGAGAAGTCTCCTTAGCAGCAAGCTGTGTTGGATCCATCTCCTCCTCCTCACCCTGAGATGGAGTCGTCTGGTCCCAATCTGACAGACCTTCATATTTAGTGGATGAGATATCTTTGTCAGAATACTTCTGAGAGTTTTGATCTTTGCTGACGTCAATTGCTCAAAAGTATTCCTCCCTTTTGTCCTCAATCAGATCAAGTTCCACTAACTGATGGACTGCCTTTTTAAAGGTATTCTCGAGGAGAGGTTCGATCATCTGGTGGACCATAGCAGTATGAACAGGGGATACGAGAAATTCTCTGATGATCCACTCTTTGGGATCCATACCGGCCCCGTCAATTAAATTATTCAAAGAATCATCATCTTCTTTCTCACTGAGCTGAGCTCGGAGAGATATAATCTGGGACTCAAGCTCGCTTATTCTGGTAGCATGTTTAAGTTGCTGGTCCTCCAATTCTTTGTTCAATTGGTTGAGCCTCTCCTGGTCTTTGGAGGCCTTCAACATGGTATTGATAATATGAGTGTTGTCAGTCTCCATATTAGGGTTATCACTGGGGCCAGCCTGAGTGGAAGAAGATGTACCTGAGCCAACCGTAGACAACTTTCTCTTCCAATTGAGTTATCCTCTGATGATAGACTTTATTTTTCTCTTCAAGGAATTGACATTGTTGCCGTAGCAAGGCCGCCTCGTACGTAGATGACACCAAGTAATTAACAACCTGAATAAAGAAAGCACATGCTTAGAATGATAAAAATATCGGAGTATATAACTAAGGGATGATATGGTATCATTTTTACCTTAACAAGCGCATTGGCAGCCTTGGTGAACTTGGTCAGAGGATCATTATCGAGGAAGTGATGTGTATCCCTGGTAAAAATGGTCGATAAAAGCGGTCGAGCAGCCTTGTCATATGCATTTTTTTTATCATCTGATACCAGCGCATCTCGATCAGCATATCCGGCTGCCCGCATACCCTCTAGATGATTTTCTATCATCTCCACAAGTGAAGCCGTATGATCCAAATCATAAACATGGGTAAAATACTGGCCGCGAAGATCATATAATTCCTTTTTCTTCTTTGCAATAGGGCCAGTATGATTACGCTGAGGCCATAACTTGCAACCAAGAATGTCGTAAGCATTCCTAAGGTTCAAAGAGAGGTAGCCTAAGCCCGTTCTGACCGATGATGACGCTCCGGCATAAGCAGTGGAAGACTCAGGAGGGACATTCCCGACAGGCTCGGGAATCTCTGGAGTTTCCTCCCTAAAATCTTCTGACTCGTGGCTTTGGTCCCTTCTTCTTTTTCTGAAATTCCACTGTTCAATAGGTTGATTGTCTGAAGATTTCGTGGATTTGGAAAGAACCATTTTTCTGACCTTCAAGCGTCTAGATCCTTCGACTAAAGATGCTACAAAATTAAGAAAATAAGTATAAGATACTTAAAATATGGTATTAAAAGTAGTCGAAATAAGGCAAGGCACACTGATATTTATCGGACCTCATCTCTGCAACCATGGTAAGAAGGCAAGGGTCATCGGGAATCAATTCTCCTTTTATTTCTCGACCACCAAAGGTCCAAGTAGAATTATGATCCCATGGGCGCTCAAAAGGTACGGTCAATCCGTCTGCAAGTGTTTGATAGGGGGGAGGACAAACGAAGAAGTAACTAGATTTCCAATAGGTGTTGCTAGAAATTGGAGAATCTAAAATGGCACAACCGGGTTTCTGGCTTGCAAAGAAATATCCATGATTTGAGGAAGTAACAATGCTAAAACGAAAGAATTGATAAAAGTTACGGCAGGTTGGCTTTAAATCTTTTTGTAACCATTAAAACAATAAAAGAAACATCAAAGGTAATTGATTAAACCGTTTTTCGTCGAATACGATTAAATCAATAAGGTTATGACATGGAGGTCCAATTCGATGTAGATTATAGGGCTCTGTTACTTTATTCTTGATTGATCAATCTCAAGGAAGAACAATAATGTAAAAGAACAATCAGTAACCAAGACAGTCCATGATAAAATAGTATAGCAAAAGCTTTTCTATTTGATAACCTTAGGTTATTTTAGTATGCAGGCGTAAGTTAAGTCTGTAAAACATGCGTAATACAATGATTAACTAGGTATTTATATCACAATTAACCTAGCTTTACAAGGAAACATAATTCTAAATAGGACTCGGCCCAATCGTCCTTCTTGAGTCCGGATTGTAGTCTGCTTGTTGAGGAGAGTCCTATTCTGCCAGGTCGATAGATGATCCCAAACAGGCTCGTCTGGTCGAACTGATCTTATGTCCCTTAGTCGATCTGAACATTATAAGGGGTGCGAAATAGCCCCCATCAGTACTCCCTAACTTCTTCGAGCGTATATGTAGTAAAAGCTCGTAAAGTAGATGGTTAATTACGACAATATTTTCTATGAGTTGTGCCTCGTTAAAAACCTTACTTAAGAAAAAAACCCTGTGGGAAAAAATCCTTAAGCAAGGAAAAGAGTGCTACGCCTCATAGATAGTCGTTTTCTCGTTCCAATTATGAACCGCTACGTGTCTCTTTGGGGAAGCGTTTCATCTTTTTCTGTTTGGCGGGAATATGATTAGCCGTGAGAAGTTCAAAACGTCTTTTCACTTCTCACTATAAATAGGCGATCGTTATATTAGTCATTTTTTACTTTATACTTCCTTTAATCTCGCAGTCATTTTCTTGCTTGGTCATTTATCTTTTCCAAATTGCTTTTATCGACTCATATCCTCCGAGGATCCAAAAATGGCTTCTGTTTCAAGAAAATCTTCCTCGTCTTTAAGGGAGAGAGTTGCTCCTATTATCGAGGAGGTGATACATTCTAATCCTTCGAGTGAGCAGATTGGAGTGTCTGAATTTATTGTCCCGAATGAGGACACCTTTAAGGTGCAAATTCTATCTGATACGGATGTCGCTGCCAGAGCTAAGAAAGGCAAGGGTACGGCTCCTCAAATTTCTGAACTGATAGAGGATCTTGCTTGTGCTTATACTGAGGACACTTTCTCTGAGGTCGTGAGCAATTATGCAAAATATTTCCCGGATGGTTCCGAGATCATTCTCCATCTCCTTCTGATAGGGTTACATCACTGCCGGAGGGGTGTCGAGCCTTTTACACAGCCCATTTTAATTGCGGTCTGCGTCTCCCCTTGTCTGCCCTCTTTCTTGACATTTTGAAAATATTCAGTGTGTCCTTGACTCTATTAGTCCCTAATTCCGTGGCCTTCGTGGTCTGTTTTTCAGTTTTGATGACAGCGAAAGGATTCCAACCCTCTTTTCGTAATTTTACGCAATTGTTTCGTTTTAACGTTGCTAGTTCCTCCAACCACGGATATTTCTTCGCAAGCCAAAAAACTAGTCGCGCAATCTTTGACTCTCCGGTTTCCAGCAATCCTTCCTGGAAATCTCATTTTTTCTTCGTTCGTCCGCCTTCTCATCTTCGTTTGGCGGATGGCTCCACTGAGCCCTTTTCCTGGGACCATGATTCCAAATGGATTTATGGTGGTCGTTTGGCGACTGGTGATTTTATTCCTGACGATCCCTAGTTCATTGGTGAAATCCGAGCTATGCGTGTCAACAAATATCAGAGTGCTCTTCTTATCGGCGAAGTTTTTCTTCGCAAGGCGGGATTAAGTACTCATATTTTTCCAATTTCTTCTTCTTCTGAATCATTGGGTAAGTATCTATTCTAATATTGCGTTGTCAAAACTCTTTTTAGTACTAAGTCTAATTCCGATTTTGTTTTCTACTCAGCTCTTATGGTAGAAAATTCCCGACGCTCTTTAAAGGGAAAAATGGTGTTGTCTAAATCCACCAAAACCATAGAGAATGTTCCTATTGAGCAAAGGGCGTCTCAGAAAAGAAAATTAGAATTGGGCAATGATTCTGAAGAGAACAGAGCGGAATCTCCAGATTTCTCCCAAGAATCTCCTGTTCGCCTGGGGACGGGATCTGGTTATCCTCATTTTCAACTTCGAACTTCCCTAGGCATACGTGGATGCCGTAGCTGGTCGATGCCCCATCCTAATGATAAGCTAGTGGAGAGAAAAAGGTGTTACTATGGTCCCTCTGGCGAGGACCTGTCTCTACTAGGTGAGAATCATCCGGAGCCCACTCTTGTTGAGATGATCGAGGAACATCTACAGGGGAGGAGAGCCACCGATTATCCTGAGAACGATTCTTCAGATCATGATGAGAGCGAGAATGCGGTGGATAAGGCAACTCGTGTGCTTTTATCAGGTGTGTTTACTCGCGATATGAACAAGCTCCTTCGGAAGGATCCTTTAGAGAAATTTCAGCGAGCTTCTCTTTATGCTGAAAAGATGATCTCCTTTATGTGTGCTCGTAGGGTAATTTTCCTCAATGAATACTTTAGCTTGCTAATTTATTTCTTTTATCTTTTTCTTTTTCAGACTAAGACTTGTTTGGCATCATATGCCTATGAAGCTGCTCTCTGGAAACAACAATGTGAGTTTATGGATGAGAAATACAAGACTTTACTTCATAAGACTTCTGGTTCAGAGGTTGGTCCCTCAATGACTTCTTCTCTTCCGGTCGTAGAGACTCGGGCTACGGGGACTGATTACCAGGAGATTATAGGTAGGGTTCTGGAGACTTCTCGTGCTCAAGAACAAACCAATCAATTGGCTAAAAAGTTGGAAGAGTATCAATTTCAGAATACTGCTCGAATTAGCGAGTTGGAATCTCAAGTATCGAGTCTTCAGGCTTCTTTAGAGGAGCATGAGAGGGACATTCCTCTTAGTGGACTCAGGGATCGTTATGGCCGGAATTCTGATGAAAAAGTTATTCGTGAATTCCATAGCTCTCCTGTTCATACAGCGTTGGTATATCAAAAGGTCGGTCCGCTCCTGGAGAGCATGTCCAAGAAAGAGATTCATCAATTGGTCGCTTTTTAACTGATAGATGATCGTCGAAAAGAATATTTTAAAGCGGCACACATTCGGTTGAACCGTTATGGCGAAGAATATTCTCCTTCCGAGCTACCAGACGTCGTTTATCAAAAGTTTCCTTTGGCTCACCTTGTCAAAGAGTTCGGTAGGCCATTGCCGATTCCTTCTTCAGATATCAATGACGAGGTCGATAATAATTTCATCGATCCAGAAGAAGAGGAGGAAAATATTGAAGCAACGAATGAAGAAGACGTCGCTGGCGAACAGGAAGTTCTAGATGGCGACCAAGTTGTATGAATCAAGTAGCGATATGTTGATCTGTGAAATAACCTTTGTAACTGTTATCCTAAGTTGAATTGCAATATTACTCTTTTATCCCTTTATAAAATAGATGATTCATATTCTGACAGATACGTCTTTTCGTCTTCTTTGTAATAATTTAGACAAATTATTAACTTTGCCGTAATCATTATGCGTATGTCTTTTCGAATTCTTGCATCTATTCCTAGGCTAGTTTCTGTGTTACGCGCCCATTCTTTGAGTCTCTTGCGTCTTTTCGTATAGTATAAATACGAAAGGTAAAACTTTACTCGCTATTTACCGCTTTTACTCATTTTTTAACATAATACTCTTTCGTTAGCAGGTCGATAATCTTTCTCGAAAATTTAGTTTTCTTTTTTAAATTCCGATCATGAGTAATCTTTTCGGTAATACTTCAAAGCGTCCTTCCCGCGAGACTGCTAGAAATATTAGACCAAAAAAGTCTCGAACAGAGGGGCCCTCGATAGAACCTCCTCGTTCGTCTTCCATTAGTAGGTCGGCGATCGATACTCTTGTCGTTCCTTCTGAACCTTTTTCCGCAGTCATTTGGTCTTTCACACAACAAAACTTTTCCTCTTCTGGTGAGGCAGGAAGGAGGCCTTCCCCTGGTCGGGTGGACTTTGGCGATTCGTCATTTATGGAGCAAGCTTTCGACGTACCCTTTCCTTCAGGCACTTCTTCTTTCGAACATGGCACATATGAGCATGTTCCTGTTAATTCCCATCATTTTTCTACTTCTGCTGCCCCGGTTGTCAGCGGAGGCCAAGTTGGTGTTGTCTCGGAGGTGATTAATGAGGGTTCCTTTGTAAATCCCTCCGCAACACAACCTATTTCTCAAGATTTCCCTGATTACTTGTTTAATGATACTACTGTGATGACTACTTCTTTTGAATCTGGCGGGCCTTCTGGAGGTCGGACCGGATCAAGGTCCGATCGGCGGACCGTTATCTCTGCTTCGGGCAAGGAGACCTCTATGAGTCCTAACGAGAGGGAATCCCCTCTAATGTTAGATGACCGTTGCATTCTCGAGCATGTTAAGGATATTATGCAGTCGGTGACTCCACGTCCTGATGGTGTTCCTTTTGGTAGTGAACTGCCTGGCTCTGTTGAGCCTGATGCTTTGTCCTGAGACCTGGGCATAAGCACTATTTTGCCTGGCGAGTTGAGGAAGCTTGAGGGTACCTCTTGTTCAGTCGCTGGTGAAGATATGTGAGCAGGTAAACATATTTTTGATTATTTTTCCCGCTTTTATTTTGATTGCCTTGTTATGTAAGGGCTTTTCTTTTTCTTTTCTTTTCCAGGCCAAATATTTTGCACTCCAGCTGGGTGTGCAAAATGATGATTTGTGGATCGATAAGGATGCCTATCAACGTCGTTTGGAGTCAGAGACGGTGAAGGCCACAGGGCAGACCCTCCAGCTGCAGCTTGCCAATGATGACCTCAAAAAATTACAAGAAGAGAAGTCTGTCTTGGAGAAGGAGAAAAGTGATTTGGTTCAAGCTGCTGCCCTAGCAGAGGAGTCTCGACGACAGGCCTATGAAGAAGGTTATGATGCCGGTTATCTAAAGCGTCAGGAGGAATTGATGGCGTTTGCAGGTAACTTGACTCCTTTGAGGAGTGCTTCTGCTAGACGGCCTGGTGGTAGTAACCCTTCTCAATGATCTGTTTCGACCCAGCTGTTATCTGGCATTTCTCTTTCTTCTTTTTTTTTTTTTTTTTTTTTTTTTTTGGTAGCGCCCTAACCTTTTTTGTGGTTGTTTGGACTGAATTTTTGTATGGGGTGAATGAACTAATGATAATCTTTTATGACTAGATTCACTCCTTGATCAATTTTAGTTAGTAGATATCTTTCGTTATGCATATTTTCCTGTTATGAATAAGTATAACTTCTCGAAATAAACAGTATAGATTAGCATACTTATCTGATATTGATCTTCTGGGAGAATATGCTTTGTTCGAAAGAGTAGCTTAGTCTGGCTCGATCAATTTTTAAGTAACTGAATGATATAACGTTTGTTCTGCAAATCAAACTTTTAAATCAAGTATAAGAATGATGATCGACCAAGCATGGTCCCTTATGATTGTTCCGAAGTCGTGTTAGACATAAAAATGTGGACAGCAGGCCATCCATGTAGATAGTTGATTGAATAATTGTTAAGGAACGCTCAGCGTTGTCGTCGATGTTCGATCAGTCCCTTGTAAATTTGTCCTTTTGTTATATATATCTTATATAAGGAGGCTGTCATTTCTTCTGTTGAGCTCTGCTTTTCTTGTCATAGGTCTAAGTTTGGAGAGAAGATATCGTTCTATGTATCTTCGTAAAATCCATGTTTCTCTGTACTGATTGTGAGTTCCATGTTCCTCAAATAAAGCAACCGACGTATCAATATATCAATTCTTTGATATGGGAGGAATTGGAAAATGTAGAATCATCACTTAGATATAGCTTATTCAGACCTCTTTTAGCAATTCTTTGGAATGTTAGGCGGTGACTTTTTTGTAGTCTGGAATAATGACGACTATTCTCCTAATTTTCATGTCAGATTTCTTGGATTCCAACAGAGGTCTAAACATGGTTAGTTAATAATTTTTTCATGTGACATATGAGGCAGTTACGATCTCGTAGGTCAGAGTACGAGATCCTTATTCCTCTAGTCGAGCTAATACCTTGTTGCAATGTCGAGGATCTCTCGCTCTTTATCAAGCGACTAGCATATTTGAGCGTGTAAACTTTTCTGGTCTGGAGCTCTTTTAGATCTGCTTTTATTGTGCATTGATCGCTTCGATCTTCTTTTTCAGTTATCATCGATTCGTTGAGCCGATCAGAGAGGTGCCGTTCCAACTTACTTGCATTAATTACGGGAAGTCAAAAGGTCGCATTTCCGTCCCTTGATCAAATCTCTATCCAGCCGTAGGATCACTTGCAGAAGTGCCTATAAATAAGTAAGCAGTTTCCATATTTTGTTTATGATTTCTCAGAAAAGATGGAGATCTCAGTTTCCTTGAATTTCATTTTGCCTTCTGATCCCATAATTTTCAAAAAGTCACATTATCGTGATTCATATCATAATAACTTAAATTTCTTCTGTCTTGTACTGACGGGTCCCATGGAAGCCCTACCTCATACTGACGGGTCCCATGAGGCCTCGAACCTTGTATTTACGGGTTTGAGGTCCGTGGTTTCCTGTTTGCACATGGAGGGTTCATGTTTACCAGGCACCGCCACTTTTGGATGCTACCTCCAGATTGATAGACCACCGGGGTTGATATTACGCGATTTCGTTGTTCGATCAAAGGTGGGTTGTAGAATAGAAATAACAATATTTAAAAGGAAAGTAAAGATCAAATAGTAATTGTATTCGAATTAGCTGGGTACAAATACAAGAATTTAGGGTCCTACTCGAGCATTATTGGATGCCGTACAAACTAGAGGAGCGAAATACAAACGACCAAAACTATACTATATTTCCCAAATGTGTCCGAATAGCAGTCACGAAACAAGAGCACCTTGGAAGTCGTGTTGTCATAAATGCATGGGTATTTATAGCTGAACTGACGGGCTTGGGCCTGGGCTCGGCCCAACAGTACCCTTCGATCTTGGGTTCTGAAATGAGCTCGGAACAGTTAATACTATGCCCTGGACCAACTTCTTGCTCTCTGGGGATAGTATCTAGTGTTATTCGAACAGCATCGGACCCACAGAGGCAAGGAATCTAAATTACCCCTCATCGATACTCCCCCACTTCTCGAGCGTGAAGTGGAGCTTGCGCTCGAAGAAGTACAAGTTGCGTCCCACACTATTATGAGATGAGCCATTCATAATGTCTTTAGGATATGCCTCATTAAAAACCTAGCCCGGAAAAACCCATTGGGATAAAAACCGAGCCAGGGAAAAAGAGTGCATATATAAGAAGACATATATCGGCGTATTGTAAAGATATCCTTGTCGGAGGATCTTGAAGTTGTTATATCCTTTATGGTTCCGCGATGTGTTGTTCGATCCCTTAATGAATGCTTTCCAAATTTTTTGATCATAACAAAGAGGACCTACGAGATTCTCAGGAAAAATTTGCAAGGAACTTATTCCGTAATCTTAGAAAATGAAGGATCAAAGTGCTATTCTGTGAGGAATAACCCTGAGTTTTTACCCAGGGTAAGTTCAACCGTCGCGGTTACTCGGGGACCTGTTTGCAATTTTACCTTTTTAACCCCGTATATATATGTCGATTCGTTGAAAAATTATTTACATATTACGTCCTCTCTCGAGCTCGAAGCGTTTGAGTTCGAAACAGCATTTGCCTTTTGTATATTTGTTTCTCAATCCATAATGTCGAGCTCTAGAAGTGTAAGGGGCAAGAATAAGGTCGGAGAAAACCCAGAGTCCGATCCTTTGCTGAAGCTTGTTGATGATTATATGGATGGGGAATTTTGTCAAGGACGCGAGGAAGAGGATCCGAGCGAGGATCTTGAAGAAAATGAGGTCGAGAAACGCAGCATCGGCGAGGGTGCTTTTGTCAGGATTTTCAAACATACGCAACCTTCTACCGCCACCATCTCGAACAAGTCAGAGCTTCCTGCCAGCCAGACTTCCTGTTGTTTTTCGAAGAAGGATCTCTCTTTCCTCGAGGCGGAGTTCGGGAAATTTCTTCCTAAAGGGTTTTCAATCGTCATTCCCTCTTATACCGAACGTGCTACCGATCCCCCGGCTGGCTGTCAAGCCTTTTACGAGGATCAATTTTCTTATGGTTTGCGTATCCCGTTCATTCCCCTTGTTAGAAATGTCTTGAACTTCTTTTCGCTTTCCCCTGCTCAGCTTCTCCCGCATTCTGTAGCGTATATAGCAGCGTTTAGCGCTCTTATGGAGGCAAAAGGGGTAGAGGCCTCCTTTAGCAACTTTTGGCAGATATTCCGAATGGACCCATGTAAGGGTTCGAATATGGGGTTCGTGTCCATCCGTCCGCGGTCGAAACGGCCTTTTCTTACGAAAATAACAACGGATAAGAGTATAGGTTGGAAGAGGAGATTCTTTTTTGTGAAGGGCCCTGATTTTCCAATGTCTGAAGGTAGTTCGAAAACAAGACCGTATCGATGGGATGGTGCAAATACTTGGACATACGGTTCTCGCAGAATCAAAGAGAAGCTCAGCCATCGTCTTTCTGATAAACTCCTGGAGCAGTTGCAGTCTAACCCTTACCAGACTAGATTCCTGATTCAGGAAGGCGTTTTGCGATTGGCTTGGTTGAGCCATTGTAATTATCCTACTCCGGCGATTAAATACCCTAGCCAATCCTCCGAAGGATCCCTTCTGCGAACCTCTAGTGCTCCGACCCTTGCTCCTCTTTCTTTGGGTATGCTTCTTATCTTCTGCCTACTTTTAGGTTTTATTAAACAATTCTCCTTGTTTAAACTCGTGCCCGATTCGTATTATCCTTGCAGGTCGAGTTGTTGAGAAATTTCGAGTGTCCGCTGCCGGCCCGGTAGAAGATAAGCGATTTTATTTCGATCCGTTACCTTATGCCTCCGAAAGAAAAGCGGACATGAGCAATTTGGGTGGAAGTTCAGCTGTCATACCATCTATGATTCCCGATTTGAGAGGGGTTGGCACTATGAGTTCGCTGAATTCTGCCATAGCCGGACCTTTTCGGACCTTGTTCTCCCCTGACACTTCTGCTCTTTCGTCTGTCGGCTACAGTCAACATTCCTGTAATCGGATCCAGGGTATCCAGGAATACGAGAAGCTTCTGGGTTAGAAAAGAAACGCTGAACACCCCGGGCCCTCGAGGAGGGTAAAACCTTTTGGCGTGAATTCTGACTCTGTCCCTTGTCGAGAAGGTAGATCGGAGCCTGATGTGGCGGATTTTATGGATGAGCATTTTCGAAGTGGCAGAACTGCTGGATACCCTGAAGATGGCACCATTCTGACCGATCTGGATGCGAATGGGGAGAACGAATTCGACAAAGCCGCTAGAATCTTTATGGCTGGTCGGTTTAAGAGGGATATGCTGCTCCATTCTGTCAAAGGCAATTTCGAGGTTTTGAGCGATTTTTCCCGAACATATCATGAGGTGAAAATATGTCTCTCATTTATCCCCTTCTAGAGTCCCTAACCCTTGCTGATATCCGAGAATGTCTTATAGGTCGGGGATTTGTTCGCCCTCCAAACCTATCGTTTGGCGCTATTGGAGTAGGAATCGCAGGACGCTCATGATGCGTATGCACAAATTTTTTCTGACAACCAAGTTCTTCGATCTCAACTGGCAGAAACTTAGCGAGAATTATCCCAAGTAAAGAAGGAGCTCAACGAGGCAACTATGAAATGTTCCTCGTCTGTAGAGGAGGACTTGCTGGCATCCGTTAAAGAGAGAAGTGCCCTCGAGGAAGAGTTGAAGAAGGTAAAGATAGAACTTGAGTTGGCAAAGCAAGATTCCGAGTGCGCATATGCTCAGGGCCGGGAAGAAGCCGAGATTCCTGCCATACGAGGATTCTTGGAATCCCCCGTCTTGAATCCTTTAGTTCAAAGGAAAATGGGAGAAATTCTCCAGACGATCTTTTATAAAGGGGTTCAACAATTGGTCGCGGCCAAGAAGATTCCGGATGATATGGATGAGTACTTTAAACATATGAACCCTTTCAAGAACGCTGAAGGGAAGGATTACAAAGCTTCCTCTCTTCCCAAGATGGATAGTAATTGGCAGGATCATCGCTTTGCCCCTTAGTTGAGGAGTATGGTATTCCGATGCCTAACCCTGATGTGCTCGATTGTTTAACCGACGATCCTCCTTCCATGTCGGGGGAAAAAGGGCGAAGATGTCGATATAGGTGATGTACCGGATAGAGAGTACGATCGAACTCACGATCAAATCGAGTAACTTCTCCACTTCTATCATATACCGCCTGATTTTCTATTTAGCAAGTTACCGGAGTCGAACGTGATGAAAAGGGGCGATTCGTAATTTTGTAGTTGGGAATTAATTGTATTCACCCATGTAACTCATTTTTTGTAAACGGATTTGATTCGTGTAACTTGTAAATTCCAACCTTACTAATATCCAGACTAAATTTTCAAGGTTCAATAACTCTCTATGCTCGGACATCACCCATTCCCTACGGGATTTTTCTTTAAAGGTTGCGTCGATCCACTATCGTAATCGCAAGGCGTAGTGTCTATAAATATTAGGATTTCTTTTAATTATTCATACGACATCTTTGCTTATAGAGATCGGAGCTCTTGCCATATTTTCCGCCTTCTTCGAATCCTTCAAAGAGTAAGAATCCGAACTATCGACCCCAAATCCACTTATCATGGAAAATGTACTAGGGAAAGCTATCGACCCCAAATCGTTATTTGGCGGTTCGAAGAATAAGAATCCGGGCAAAGAGCAGAAAATTGCCAAGGAGGTCAAAGCCTCCAATTCTTCTTCTAAGACCTTTGTGTCTTCCCCGAAAGCTCCTAAGGGGGAAGACAATAAGAAAGGGAAAAACGCTTCTTCAAAACAAAACAAAGGCAGTTCTAGCAAGTCCATTTTGGACGAAGAGCTCGAGGCTTCGCTCGGGGGCTCTTCTCCAAAAGTTGTCGATTCTTCGAGTGAAGTTCTTGTGAGAGAAAAGGCTTATGTTTCTTCCTCGAACAAAAGGCCTTATTCCGATGTGGTTACTCCTGTTGAGGCAGTGCAAAATCTTGCTATCGGTAGCAAGTCGTCTTCCGATGTTTCGACCGTTCCTCCCACAGGGAATCTCAGCAAAAAACCCAAGTCAACGATTGGTGGAGGGGTTTCTGCTGAATCCTTAGAAATTGATAATCCTCCCAAACCCCTTGTTGACTCCATTCCTCCAAAAATTACTTCTTCCGCGCCTGAAGGGTCGAAAATTGGGTCTCCTCTTAAGGCTGATCCCATGGATAGTCTGTTGCAAGCTAACTTTACTTCTTCGGAAACTAACATGCCCAAGGAGAGAAACATGTCCAAGGAGAGAAACATAGAAGAGTTGTTTGAGTCTGGGCAGCATTTCCTGTTTCAGGTATTGTTATTATTATTATTATATATATATATATATATATATATATATATATATATATATATATATATATTTTTTTTTTTTTTTAGGTGACGATTCCTTTTGACAGGCCGGGCAAGATTTTATTGAGCTTAAAACGTTTGCTGAGCGGGAGACCAATCATCGTGCCGCTATTTCCCTCGAGCTGGAGGAAAAGAAAGCCGAATTCGACCGTGTCTTCGCGGAGAAGCTTGCTCTAGAGAGGGAGAAGTCTGTTAAAGAAAAAGGAGAGGAGATCCACAAGCAGCTGAATGAGGAGCTTGACAAACTGAAAAGTCTTCATGAGCAGGAGAGGCAAGAATTCACGCGTCTAGAAAAGGAGGCTTATGACCGTGGATATGAAGCTGGATATGAGGCTCGGAATGCCGAGCTTCGAAAGATTTTCTCCGACAACAAACTTCTCTAGATGTTGCTTTTCATTTACCCGGGCTTGTAGTATGGCTATATTGTTTTTACTCATGTGATCATGAATAATTTCAGACATTTTTATCCCCTATGGTTTGTAATAATCTATTAGTTTCTCGGATTACAAGTTTGTCCATAATTTAATGTACTCTCTTCTGTCCATGCTTTTGTTTACTTTCTTCGTTTGGTCTTATGCTCGTAATCTTCGTTCTTCGATCTTGGTATATTACTTCTGCTCAATTTCCAGAATATATCACTTTCTCTTCCCGGTGAAATTCTCGGGGAGCGCAACAGTCTTTCGATCTTGACCGTTCCTTTCGTTTTCTGCTAGCCGTTGGATTTTGAGAATAGTACTTATAAATGGGGTTCTTCAATTTGTATCCTTATAAAATTATTTTTAAAGCAGACTCCTTCGACCATGCTGGTTAAAAGATCTTGTTGCACGGCCCAATATTTTGAATTTCGAGTTAGGACCTATTCTGCAGGTCATAGACTAACTGGTACTTCGACCTCGACTAGGGTATCTGCAGGCGAAAATTATTCCGACCTTGGAGATCGGTCAGCTTTATTGCTGACCACCCACGACCCGGGCAGTCCCCACGACCCTCCGTGGTTTAGGAGAAGTTCAAGCATCAAATCTTTTAGGGGTCTCCAGCGGTTTGTTCGGTTCTTCCTCGAGGATGTAAGGGGTGGAGCTTCGAGGGTCGAGGCCCTCAATAAAGTATTCACGTTACACCTAGAAAAAGATGCCTTACCCTTCTCCTTTTTGAGGAATCATAAATAAAGACAAAAGCCTGTTGGCTTGACAGGCTCCTCCAATTCAAGTAAGGACATTATCGTCCGCCGAAAATTTCATAGGATTGGTTGGCTATGAAGTCCCTATCTCGCTCGGATACAGAGATTAGTCTTTGTAGGTGTTTGTACAATTATAAAATGTAATAGGAGTTGATATCTTTGTAACTTGTAACTCTTCAATGTATCGAACTCTGGAAATAATAATTTCTCGATTAATTTCATACATTCATTCTTATCTGCTTAAATAAAGCTCTTTACCGATCTTGGTCCATCTTTGGACGAGTTATTGATAATGGTTCCTTGATCAGTTATAGTCCGACTTTTTCTTTGTGACTTTCTTTGACGATCGGAAATTAAACTATAATTATTTCGAGCATTGTTGAATTTGACTGTTTCTTCATTTACCCACACGGTTCCTGAATTTTCGGGAAGTGGAACGGTCGCTGTATTTATTGCTCGCATTTTGGCCATTAGTTATGTTCAGCTTTTGTGATTGAGTTTTTACCGTTACGTCCCGTCTTCTTTTAACTAAACAGTCCCTGATTTATCGGGAATCTGAGCGGTCAGAGCGCTTTTAATATACATATTGCCACCGTTCATCTGAAGAGATCTACACCGTTGATACGGAATTCTTCCCCCTATAAATACTTCTGAATTTACCTTCATATTTTTACTTGTCTATAAACATTTCGTTCGATCAATATGGTTGCATTTTTACCTCCATCAACCATCTTTATTTTCGATTCGGTCTCAGCAATAAAAGCGTTCGAGATTCGGACTCGAACTCTCTTCTTTGATCTCTTCGGCGTCCCTGTATGGGGAATAATTTCGACCAGGGTATCGACAGGCGAAAAGGATTGCGACTAGGGTACCGGCAGGCGACCTGCTTCTTTGGAGTCATCTCTCCTGAGACGGGTTAGAATTCCGATGTCCTGTCGCTCCATTTGGTCGGATAGTGGGTCAACTGCTGGAGGAGTTTTCCTGCTCTCGATCTCCACTTCTTCAAGATGTTTCTTGAAGAATGTTGCCTTCGAGATTGCATGGAGTAATTTCTCTAGGGATTGCTTCCCTGTCTCTCGGCCTACTCCAGCATGGAGCAATTATTGAGGAAGCGATGGATGAAGGGTAGAAGTGTTATCCCAGCCCCGCCTTCCGTCTTCACTTACGAGATCATTCTAGCGTAGGGTTAATTTGTAATAGGGTCACGTTGAATGTAGAGTTTCAGCTTTGCTTTACTCGATTTTCTTTATTATTATAATCACGAAATTTCTTGTAACCATTCGAAAGATCATGAATAAGAATATTTATTTTCTCTCTTATCCCTACTGCAGAACTGTTTTCGTATATTGTTACCGAGCAGCGATTTCTTCGCCCAAAAAATATGAGCAACAAATATCATTCTCGAATGATCTCCATAAGTGTATTGATAATAAAGAATAATTGACATTCTTCTATCTCTGATATTCAGATATAAGTAACAGTTGATCTTTGTAGACCGATCAAAATTTGATAATACTGGAATAATAATGATAGGCCCTCTTGGCGGATTGTGATTGCTGTAGTTCGAAATAGGACGTATATTGGAATCTCGTACGATTGATAATTTACACCTTGGATCGAAGCAAAGGCTTTCAACCATTTGGTAATTTCGATCTAAGGGGCGTAGCAACGGCTTTCACCCTTAGTTGTTTTAGAGCATTTTTAGCCCCAGGGTCATAGCAGAGGCTTTCACCCATTTAATAATTTCGATCTAAGGAGCATAGCAACGGCTTTCACCCTTAGTCGTTTTAGAGCATTTTTAGCCCTTGGGTCCTAGCAGAGGCTTTCACCCATTTAATAATTTCGATCTAAGGGGCATAGCAACGGCTTTCACCCTTAGTCGTTTTTAGAGCATTTTTAGCCTCAGGGTCATAGCAGAGGCTTTCACCCATTTAATAATTTCGATCTAAGGGGCATAGCAACGGCTTTCACCCTTAGTCGTTTCAGAGCATTTTTAGCCCTTGGCTTTCACCCATTTAATAATTTCGATCTAAGGGGCATAGCAACGACTTTCACCCTTAGTCGTTTTAGAGCATTTTTAGCCCTTGGGTCCTAGCAGAGGCTTTCACCCATTTAATAATTTCGGTCTAAGGGGCATAGCAACGGCTTTCACC
This sequence comes from Penstemon eatonii, assembly GCA_038501285.1. Taxonomy (NCBI): domain Eukaryota; kingdom Viridiplantae; phylum Streptophyta; class Magnoliopsida; order Lamiales; family Plantaginaceae; genus Penstemon; species Penstemon eatonii. The sequence continues at coordinate 39,015,718 of CM076711.1, read as the reverse complement.
CTTAGTCGTTTTTAGAGCATTTTTAGCCCTTGGGTCCTAGCAGAGGCTTTCACCCATTTAATAATTTCGGTCTAAGGGGCATAGCAACGGCTTTCACCCTTAGTCATTTTTAGAGCATTTTTAGCCCTTGGGTCCTAGCAGAGGCTTTCACCCATTTAATAATATCGATCTAAGGGGCATAGCAATGGCTTTCACCCTTAGTAATAAACGGAGATAAATATAGACTGATATTAGATGAATGTAGATCGAGAATATCAGAATAATAGATGAGTAGAGATTGACAATGCCAGCATACGACGAGCAGATAGGCGCATTAGTGAAACGAATTTCCATTAAATATAATTTTGATCGAAAATAACTTCTGACGAAATGATAGTCTTCCGTTAGATGGAAAACAAATAGACGGATAATAGATAACAAATAAATCTATGACTTAATAAACAATCCTTCTGTCTTAATGGAAAATATTTCTTGCGAGGTTCTAATTTCGTTCGGACTAATACCCCTTGTTTTCTTTGGCTGTTGTTAATGTCTCCAATTTTTTATAAGTATTGACCTTTTCTGACCGGTTCCTCTTTTATCGGGAATCGCAACAGTTCTTAGATCTTATCCCTTCGTTATACGAATTACCTGCCGTTGGATTCCTTTCAATTTTCTCTATAAAAGGCCATCATTCCTTAAAAACCATCTCAATTGTTGCATTAGTACTCAATTCGTCCGATCATGGTGACTAAGACCGTTCTTTCATTAATTCACTTATTTGAGCTCAGATTTCGAACGATCTTTAAGCAGAGCAATTTCCGAGCGGAAGAAACACTATTTCGATCTTCGCTTAGAGTATCGGCAGGCAAATATAATCTCCATCTGGAAGGCCAATAAGCCAGGCCTATGGAGTTCGCAGGTTATAGCACAAGTCTTCGACTAGGGACCTGTTGCTACAATGCATTTAGAAAGACGTACAGGAGCGGGAGTACTGAAGAATTCATTTACTCGACGAACCATGTGCTCAATCCTTCGTCTTCGGAGAATCGTAAATAAAGTTAAAAGCCTGCGGGTCCTAAGGAGATTTCCCCGGTTGGAGCCAAATTATTCCGAAAAAGCAGTAGGAGAAGAGACCGAAAATTTCATAGGATTGTAAAAAGTAATAGCGTTCTTATGTAATATATAGGCTTGAGTTATGCTCAACATGTATTTTCCTCATCTTGTATTTTCCGAGATAATATAAATACATTTCTTCCACGTTTTGTTGATAGAATAAACATAATTAGATAGATTCTTATCTTCAATACTTCCACATCGATCCTCTTATATTGATAAAGAAATACTCAAACACCGCTTGCTTGATCGAGCAATAGATAAATATTTTAGTGGACCTAAAATTAATAAGGAAAATGTTGCCATTAATCATTGGCACTGCCGGATTTCCATAGTCGCATGATTTTTTGGTCGAGAGTTCTGTTCGAACCGATCATGATTCTTCCAAGTCGAACAATGACTGTAAAAATATCTGAATGAACTGATCTTGAACCTAAATTGCCAATCTTCATCAATAATGTTATAACTATGTCATATCGGTCTGGTGTTTAGAATGTTATAAATTTTCCTATACGGCCTGTTAAACCGTGTTTCCTTCTAACCAAACAGGACCCTATTTCTCGGGAAATGTAACGGTCAGTTCATTTGTCACTTACATCCCAACCGTCGGTGATTTGTTATCTGGACCATTGGTTCAAAAACTTTGCTGCTATAAATAGTTCTCCTTTGGTTTATCCGATACTCTTCATTTTCTCTATTATGCTTTGTCCGACCGATATGGGTCGAATCTTGCTTTTGATTCGTATTGCTTCTAAAATAAAGAAATTTGAGATAAGAATTCGAACCTTATTCTTCGACTCTGGTCTTTTTGGTGTACCCCTCTTCGCTTAGAATATCGACAGGCAAAAGAACTTGCGCCTAGAATACCGGCAGGCAACCTGTTTTCCCAGACATATCATTTCTAGTGCGGGTTAGACCTCTGGTATCTTGGCGTAGTATCCGATCGGGCAGCTGGTTATTCTGAGAGGAGTTCTTTAAATCTGAGGCATCAGCATCCTCGAGGGCTTTCTTGAAGTATAGTTCCTTCGAGCTTCCTTGAGCTGCCTCTGCTGAGATAACCCTTTGCTGCACCTGTTCGGATTATCCCCGTTCGAAGATGGATGTGCGACACGTGGCTAGTGATTACTAGGATGAATCACTGCTGAGTTCTGCATATGGGGCGATCTTAGGGAATGAAGACTGAGCACGTAACATGGTAGAATTATTCGTAGAACTTGTAATAGGATAGTAGCGATCGTATTGTACTTCTTGAGTTCGAAATTGATTCGAGGCTTTTCTTTGTAACTTATTTGAAGAAATATTAATGATAGAGCTTTCGTTCTCTGATCGAATTTCACCGTTTAACTTCGACTTTGATGATTTTAAATAATTTGTTGCCGTTGTTCAAATGTTCTACTCATCCCAATCGAATCGAGAAAAATAGAAGTAACCGATAAATAATATATACAGATTATGTGATTGAACTCATAAATAGCTGATTTGAGGAATTTGTTTTTGAAAGTAATAAATATGATGATCGGAAAAATAAATTCCGACCATCGATAAGCTCTGATCGAGTCGACCGGACTAACTCTATGTTAGTTTGTTGTGGGCTACCTCAGTGAAACTTCTTATTTACTTTCACACTAGAAAATGGATCCTTGTGGAAAATCAATCCATCGGGAAAAAATAGATAAGCTGTGGAATCCCCGGATAAAATCGCTAATATTAAGCTCGGAAGTTTATTGTATAGGCGTTATCTTCGATCTCGAATTGATGAACGCCCTAATAGTCGGAGGACCGCCTTGGATAACGAATAACAGAGTTTCAGACTTAGTAAGGTTTTCAGCTAACATATGGATTTCCCCTCGTGGTAGGCATATTTCGGTCTAATACTCGAATAAGGGCCCCTCGGTGGGCGCCAATTGATCTTACGCGATTTCGTATGTGTGATCGATATGTGTAATAATTAAACAAGTACTCAACAATGATATAGAGATCAACAATATTGTATTCAAATGGTTCGATTACAATGCTATATGAGTACAAATGTATAGAGTCCTATCCGAGCCCTATTGGATGCCGTACAAGCTAGAGGGTGAAATACACGTGATACTAGGCCTATATTCCCAAGCGGTTCCGAGCAGTAGCTTCGAGGAGGGAGCACCTGGGAAATCGTGTTGTCATAAATGCATGGGTATTTATAGCTGAACTGACGGGCTTGGGCCTGGGCTCGGCCCAACAGTACCCTTCGATCTTGGGTTCTGAAATGAGCTCGGAACAGTTAATACTATGCCCTGGACCAACTTCTTGCTCTTTGGGGATAGTATCTAGTGTTATTCGAACAACATCGGGCCCACAGAGGCAAGGAATATAAATTACCCCTCATCAGGGGTGTGCTGGTAAATATTAATGTTCACGACCGCCCCGAAGAGATGCTGCTTTAGAGTAAAATGTCAAATCTTAATGTGAAAGCAGTATCTCGTTGTGGGTGAATGTGTATTTCCGGTTATCTGGCTGGTAATGCTCATTTCGTCTGGAAGAACATTTGATCTTCAGAGCCTGGCCATCGAACCAAATAATAGGATTATGTATATTTTTTTAAATAGTTGTGAAGATATGTAGGTCGTACAAAGTTCTTTTGTATTCTTCGTGTGTAACTTGAGATCTGTTCTCAGAACTTCAGATGAATAATACTTTTAATTATATCATTCTCATATTTTTTGTTGTTGATTTCTCTCTTAATTTTTTCGTTATTGTATAGATCGAGGAGCGTTTATTGAGCGGAACAATTTATACTCAACTCGCTTTAAGACTTAGGTATTTTTCCCAAATCTTTTTGATCATTAGATATAGATCGAGGAGCGTTTATTGAACGGATCAATTTATACTCAACTCGTTTTAAGACTCCAATCTTTTCGATCGTTAGATATGGATCGAGGAGCGTTTATTGAGCGGATCAATTTATACTCAACTCTTTTCATTTAGACTTAGGTTTTTATAACAAAGCCTTTTAATCGTTAAAAATAGATCGAGGAGCGTTTATTGAGCGGATCAATTTATACTCAACTCTTTTTATTTAGACTTAGGTTTTTATACCAATGCCTTTTTTAATCGTTAAAAATAGATCGAGGAGCGTTTATTGAGCGGATCAATTTATACTCAACTCTTTTTATTTAGACTTAGGTCTTTATACCAAAGTCTTTTTCATCTTTGGAAATTGATAGAGGAGCGTTTATTGAGCGGATCAATTTATACTCAACTATTTTTACTTAGACTTATGTTTTTATACCAAAGTCTTTTTCATCTTTAAAAAAAGATCGAGGAGCGTTTATTGAGCGGATCAATTTATACTCAACTCTTTTTATTTAGACTTGGGCCTTTATACCAAAGTCTTTTTCATCTTTGGATATTGATCGAGGAGCGTTTATTGAGCGGATCAATTTATACTCAACTCTTTTTACTTAGACTTAGGTTTTTATACCAAAGTCTTTTTCATCTTTGGAAATTGATCGAGGAGCGTTTATTGAGCGAATCAATTTATACTCGACTCATTTTAAGACCTTCAGATCGAGGAGTGTTCATTGAGTGAATCAATTTTACTCGACTCGTGTTAATGCTTCGCCTTTTATAAATATACTTCTGATTTTGTATTAAAATTTTTTGATAATAAATTTTAGACCAAAGCCTTTGTTACAGCTAGTTTAAATAGAAATAACTTGAAAATAAAAAAAATGAAATAAGGCAGGATAATTTACTAGGATTTATCTTCCATAGTATCTTCAGAGGTTGACTGCGTTTCAATTCCTTGGTAGGGGTGTTCCGTCCAAATGCGCAATTTTGTATGAACCTTTCTTTCCTACATCAATGACAATGTATGGTCCATCCCAATTCTGTTGTAACTTTCCCACATGCTTGGATACCTCTACCTTTTTTAAGACCAGGTCTCCTTCTTTGAAGGTTCGGACGCGTACTTTTTGATTGTAGGCCCTTTCCATATTTGATTTAGCGACTTGCAAACGTACGGCCGCTTTTTCTCTTAAAGCTTCTGTTAAATCAATATCATTCTCTCTTGTCTTTCCATTTTCCTGGTCGTCATACATTTCAATTCTTGGTGTCGGAATTAGTGTTTCGACTGGAGTAACAGCTTCCGAGCCATATACTAAACTGAATAGGGTCTCCCCGATTGAAGTTCTGACCGTGGTTCGATTAGCCCATAGTACTCTTGGGAGTTCATCTAGCCATTTTCCTTTGGCTGCCCCTAATCTTTTCTCCAAAGATTTTATTATTTCTCAGTTCGCTACCTCAGTTTGTCCGTTCGCTCTAGGATGCCCAACTCAAGTGAAATTTTGCTGAATTCCTAGCTTTGTACACCATTCCATTACCTGTTTTCCCGCAAATTGGGTTCCGTTATCAGAGATCAGAATTCTTGGGATGCCAAATCAACACACTATGAACTTCCATAAGAAATTGATCACTTGGAAATGAGTTATTCAAGCAAGGGCAATGCATTCTATCCATTTGCTGAAGTATTCCACAGCAGCTAAAACGTATGCTTTCTTGGATCGAGCTGTTGGGAAAGGTCCCACGATGTCCATTCCCCATTGATCAAACGGCCAACATACCGGTATGGGGTGCATGTTTTCGGCCGGTTGATGACTTATATTAGCATGGACTTGGCAATGATGACCTTTTTGGACATATTGGATTGCATCATTGTTGATGGTAGGCCAATAATATCCAGTTCTGATGCATTTTAAAGCCAAGGCCCTTGCTCTACTGTGATTTCCTGCTTCTCCTTCATGTACTTCTCGGAGTATATCGTAGGTTTGAGATTCGGAGATGCATCTTAGAAGAATTCCCGACACTGATATTCGGTAAAGTTTTTCTTCTATTAATGTATATCTTGGAGCCCGATATTTTATTTTCCGAGCTTCGTTTTGGTCGAGCGACAATTTTCCTTCTTGAAGATAATCTATCATTGGAGTCATCCAATTTCTTTCGACTTCTTCGATTTACATTACTTGAGCGACCGGTGTCTCATCGATATCGATTGTCGGCGTATTGGAAATTAACCAGTTGATTACCCTCTCGGTTTTTCCAACGTTAGATACTGTAAATCTAGACAATTGATCGGCCCATTTATTCTCCGATCGTGGAATGTTCTATATCCCAAAATTATCAAATTTTTTAGCCAATTCCTTCACTTTGGTAAGGTATTTGACCATATTAAATTCTTTTGCCTCATAGAGGCCTATTATTTGCCTTTGTACTAACTCTGAATCGGTTAATACTTTAAGGTTTTTTATGTCGGCTTTGATTGCCATTTCCATTCCAGCGATCAATGCTTCATATTCTGCTTCGTTGTTTATTACTGATCTTACGGGATTTCGTTAGTTCGATATGGGTGGTGTAAAATGCCGTGTTAATATATGTAAATGGGGATAAAAGATCAATAGTATTGTATTCAGGATGATCGATTACAGATTACAAGAATTGAGAGTCCTATCCGAGTATTATTGGATGCCGTACAAGCTAGAGGGCGAAATACATATGAGAAAGCCTATGCTATATTTTCTAAGTAATTCCGAGCAGAAGCCTCGGTGGAAGAGCACCTGGGAAGTTGTGTCTTGTCATAAATGCATGGGCTATTTATAGCTGAGATATGGAACTAGATGAAACACCCACAGATGCGCATTTCTCAGCCCACGGGCTTGGGCCCATGCTCGGCCCAACAGTGATTTTGGACCCTAGGCTTCTTTTGTGGAATCAGCGTAGAAATCTTGAGCCTTGGGCTCAAATTTATGTTTATGAGATCGAGATTGGTGAACTTCGACCTTGTTAGATCGAAGTAATGCTGAATCCAAGTTGCCCCTCATCAATACTCCCCCACTTCTCGAGCGTAAAGAGAAGCTTAAGCTCGGAGAAGTATACATATTGCTTCGAACGCAGCGGTGAGATGAACCGTTTTAGGATATGTTTTAGATGTGCCTCATTAAAAACCTAACTCGGAAAAACCCTTTGGGATAAAAACCGAGATAGGAAAAAAGAGTGCATATCTGAAAACGATATCATGGCATTATCTTGAGATTACCTCGGTTACCTGTGGATAGGTGGGATAATATGGAATTGATATCCAAGAAAAACATCTTTTCAACCGTTGGACTTCAGTTCAAGATTCCGGAAGGTATATGGGTCATGCGTGCAATTATTGGAAATATAAATTTGAATTCACCCTGAGGGAGTCCAACCGTTGTGGTTACTCGGGGACTAGTTTGCAATTTCCCATTTTATCCCCGTATATATATGTTGATCGTGGGCCGCTGATCTGCATAACTTCTTCGACCAGTTCCCATACATTCAATATGTCCGGTACCTTAGATCCGAAAGTCAAGTCACAAATAGTGAAAAACAGAGAGAGTGGTCCTGAGGAGATACAAACCAAGAATACTCGACCCTCCCCAATGGGGAATCCGAGCCCCAATTCCGATTACGTTAGAGAGGAAAGAGAATCGGATAACAGATCAGAAGACAGTGGAGATGATAGCTCGAGCGAGATGACTGTCTCTGATGAGGAGGTCGAAGGGGACAACGACCTTCCTTTAGGGAAAAATGAGCAAAAAAAGTATATCATAGGCGGCAGGGTCGTGGTTGATTTAACCGGATTTCGTCGGGTTAATTGAATTATCAGTGAATTTGGGATATCGGGGGTTTTCGATACTAAAATAGTTATTATATAGGGCTCTGTTACTTTATTCCGGATGGATCGATTACAAGAAAAAGCAATATTCAAGAACAAGAAGTAAAATCACCAAACAAGGCTAAGAACACACCTATGTAAGGATTAAAGCTCTGTAATAATATTGAATATTATTGAATTGTGCGGTTGTAAGCAGTATCAAATCCTGTATTCTTAGAGTTCAGGAATTTTCGTCCCCCCTTATACAATGATTTACTAGGTATTTATATAATGTTAAACCTAGCGTTACAAGGAAACATAGTCCTAATAGGACTCGGCCCAAATATCCTTCTTGGGTCCGGAATACATTCTTCTGTCGAAGCGAGCTATACTTGGCCGGGTCTGTAAGATGATCCCGATCTGTTCGAATTGGTCGAATCGATCTTATCTTCTTCGTTCGATTCGAGTAGTAAGTTGGGTGCGAAATAGCCCCCATCAGTGGTCACGATCTTCAACTGGGTAGAGCCGTCGACAAGCGCGGGGCTAAACATGACCGAGGATAGGGCGGATAAAACTGTCTGCCATTATACTGAAAGAGACCGAGAGGAATTGGAGGCAGAATTCGGCAAGTATATTGGCACCGAGTACTCAATCATCATTCTGACACCCGAACAGCGAGTCACCGACCCTCCTGAAGGGTGTCAAGCTTTTTATGCTAAACAGTTCTTCTATGGTTTACGTATTCCCTTTCCACCTTTGATATGCAGCATTTTGGAGGCTTTCACACTTACTCCCTCTCAAATCCTGCCAAATTCGATCGGACAGATAATAGCTTTTTGCGTCCTGATGAAAGCTAAAGGAAAGAAGGCAGCTTTCCAAAATTTTTGGCGAATCTTCCAGATCAGCTCTTCCACGGCTTCGAACGCCGGTTATGTTTATTTTTCTCAGAGGCCGAATATATCAATTTTATCGACCAATTTGAGTAGCAATTCAAAAGGCTGGAAACAGGAATTCTTTTTTGTTCGTGGCCAAGAGTCTCCACCTTCTGAGGATAATCCCGAGCCTACTCCATACACATGGCCCGGATCGAAGTCGTGGATCTACGGCAGACGACGTCTTAGGGGAAATATGGGCCATGAGATCTCGGACGAATTCCTGCAATCCCTTCGAGCCGACCTTCATCAGACTCCTTTGATGACTCAAGAGGCGGTTCTGCGTTTGGCTGGGCTTAGCTCATGCTCTTTTCCTGCGCCTGAGATCAACTACGGAAGGGCTTTAATCGTTCCGAATAGCAATCCAACCGAGCAACCTGGAGGTGTCGAAGGAGAGGTCAACCCTGTTGTTGCTCCTTCCACTTTAGGTATGTCAAATTATCATATACACTTCGAATTATCTTTCTATAATCAACGCTAATTCCTTTGTTTTTCGCAGCTGGAATCGTCGATAAGTTCCGGACGTCGATAGCTGGTTCGGTGGTCGTTTCCTTTTTGAAGGGTAATCTTGGTCGACCTCGTCATCAAAAATCAAAGGTTTCCCGTAAGGTAGTAAAATCCGCTCCTGGGGTCGATGCCGCCGTGGTTTCGAACGCTATGGTGACTATTTCCCAAACTGCCATTGCGGGAACTTTCCACCCTCATTCTGCGATCAAGGGGACTTCTCAATCTCGAGCTATGGATCTCCGGTTCGTTTTTCCAACCGGCTCTTCTAATCCGAACGAGGCAGGATTCAGCCATTATACCCTACAAGAAGTCCGAGCTCAGGAGATACTAGAAGCGAGAATGGCTCGTAAGAGAAGTAATGATACCCCAGAGTCTTCTAGAAGGGTGAAGCCCTTTGGTCGAGGATCGGGTCCGATCCGATGCCGAGCGGGCCATTCCGAGCCAGACCTGGCTGATTTCATAGAGGATCATCTTCAAGGACCAAGGGCAGTTGGGGGATGGAACCATCGAGTCCGATTTGGGCCCAGACGGGGAATATGCAGTGGATAAGTCTCTTCGGATGTTCATGGCCGGGAGATTTAAGGAGGATAATACTGCATTGTTTCTTAAAAATGACTTCGAGCTCGCAGGCGATTATGCCTATGCTCTGCAAAAGGTATATAAGTTTTTCACAAATACTCACTTTTCCTCAAAATCTTTACTTCGTCCTTAATATTTTACTTCTTCATTAGGTCGGGGACTTGTTCAGTCATCAAGCTTACCGACTGGCCACCTTAAATGAGGAATCTCAGATGGCTCAGAGTGCCCTTCACAATGTCCTTACGGTGGACGCTACCAAGGCTGATCAGTTGAGGGATACTACGGCCAAGTTATCTGAGGTCGAGAAGGAGCTCGAGGAAGTTAGGAAGGGCCTTGACGGAAAAAGGGCCCTCGAGGAAGAGAAAACCAAGTTGAAATCGGATCTTGAGCAGGCTAAGGCATTATCCGAACAGTCCTATGCTCGAGGCCGAGAAGAAGGCAGACTTCCTGCCATACGAGAATTTTTAAAGTCACCCTTTCTTGATGCCTTAGTTCGCTTGCGGTCGGGTGAAGTTAATCAAGCCTTCTATTATAAAGGAATTCAGCATCTCCTCACAGCCGGAAGGATTCAAGGCAGCATTGACGATTATCTCCCTTACATGGATCCTTATAAGAACATTTTTGGAAAAGATTATAAGGCTCTTCTCTTCCTCCCAAGCTCGAAGACCTAGCCGACCACGATTTCGCTCCATTTCTTGATGAATTTGGAGTGCCGATGCCAAATCCTGATGTGCTTGAAGCGCAATCTGAGGATGAAGATGTGGATATTGAAGGAGATTCCCGCGACCAAGGAGAGCAAGGCACTCCGTCTTCCAACTCGAGTAAGTCTGCAGCTGACGTGGAAAGTAATGATGAAGAAGAGAGCAGCTCGAATAGTGATGATTCTGATGGCCCGGAAAGCGATTCTAGTGAAGGGAAAGAGCAAGAGAGATCGGACCATGGTTCTGGTGTGAAGGAATCCAGCCGTTAATGATTGCCATGTAATAGGATTTACTTAGCGAATTATTGTAATTGTAGATTTGTTTCTATAGTCTCCTGCCTTTTTCTATTTGGTGGATGCTTGAGTTTGCATTTTTCCCTTAGTGCCATATTTAATTTACTGCCAGTTTGACCATTTTGTTGAACTTTATAACGTCATTCTTGCATACTTGGTTGCGTCATCGAATCTTTCTTGGGAGTGGTGATTTACCAATTATTGTAACTCGCATGATGTCGCGTCTCTTATAAATACTAAGGCCATTTTACCTTGTCTTTACGACAACATCATACACCGTGATCGGAGCTTTGGAAAATTGTTACGGTCGAATAATCATCCGAAAACCAAGAGATGAATGAAAATTCGAACGTTCCAGTAATTCCTTTCGTGCCTTTCCCCAAACCCAATGATAGTGGAAACATAAGGAAAAAGAGACAAGTTCCGGTTAAGTCCATTACTTCCGACGAGAAGATCTTCCATGGAGGAGGTAAATCTTCGACTGTCACCCTTTCTTCATGCTTGAAAACCTAAGGCTCAAACAAGAAAATTAAAAAGGTTTCTTTTGGGGAGGATGTATCTGCACGCACATCTTTTCCTGTTCGGTCCGTGCCTTCGAAAGTTGCTGAGTCTTTCAATTTATTGTTTCCTTCTGGCGTTTTTCCCTTTAAGAGGGACATAATTCAATTCGATAAAGTACCAAACGAAAAATCCGTTCAGAGCCTTCTTCGGGCCAATGTCTCTATCTCCGAGGCAATTCTATCAAACAGAGAATATTCTTCGTTCTTGTTTCAGTCTGGGTCGGATTTTCTTACCCGAGTAATTCTTGCTGATTTCCTTAACCTGATTTTCTAGTCTCTTTACCTTCTAGCCTTGATATGTCTTCTTATAAGTTCAGACTGGCGAAGAGTTTTCTGGGCTCTATGCATTGGCAAAGCGTGAGATCGAACAACGAGCTACCATTACTCTCGAGCTGGCCAAGAAGAAGGCTGAGCTGGATCGCGCGCTGGAAGCTAATAGATTTTTTAAGGAGAAATTGTCTCAGGACAAGTTGAGTTCGGAATTAGAGAGACTCAAAGATATCTATGAACGTGAGAAGAAAAATTTCGAGCTTCGGGAGAGGGAAGCTTATACCCGCGGGTATGCTGATCGTAGTGCTGAAGTTCGAAAAATCCTTTCCGAAAATAATTTCGTTTAGTTGTATTAAGATTCTTCCTTTGTTGTAACATAAGCTTGCTAAGATTTTTCTTTGTTGTAACACAATCTTGTTGTAACGGTCATATTGTCGAAATAATTTCGTTTAGTTGTATTAAGATTTCTTTTTTTTTTTGGAAGTGGGACGGGCAGAGCCTTTAATGCTCGTATCGTGGCCGTTCATCCCACTGGATCTACGCCGTTGATGCTAAATTCCTCCCCCTATATATAGTTCCGAAATTACCTTCATATTTTTACCTGTCCGTAAATGTTTCATTCGATCGACATGGTTGTGTTTTTACTTCCATCGACCAATTCCATGTTCCACTTGATCTCTGCGATTAAATTGTTTGAGATTCGAATCCGAACTTTCTTTCTCGACTTGCCGAACCTCCCTATATGGGAAACAAATTCGACTAGGGTATCGACAGGCGAAAAAGATTGCGACTAGGGTACCGGCAGGCGATCTGCTTCTTTGGAGTCATCTCCGCTGAGATGGGTTAGAATTCCGATATCCTATCGTTTCATCCGGTCGGTTAGTGGACTAGATATGCTTCCATCTTCCCTTGATCGGATAAATAGTTTTAGAGAGCTAACGGGGATCCGGTAGCAAGAATGCTAGAAATCTGTTTTCTCGCCGCTGCTTTATTGGACGGAGGTCTTGGATTTGCTACGAGTCCGAGAGGCAAGCTCCTGGTTAAGGCAATACATGTTCTCCCTGTTTTTTCCTCACTTGGCTTCGAAAACCTCTAGCTTATTTGTAGCATTTGTAGTAGGATAGGAACAAATGTAACGTTTTTGAATTCGAATCTTCTTGTTGTATCTTGATTTCTTATTTTGATGCATCATTTATAATTGTTCGAACAGCTTATAAATGCAACTGTTTATCCTTATACTTCTCTTGTTCTATCTTTAGTTTAACGGATCCTGATTTCGATCCTCTGTTGTTTTGTTGCTCCATGGTTTTGTTAACTTATGAGGCAAATCGAAGAATCTTAAGGGAAATGAACTTCTATTCCCGTCGCCTAATGATTTACGGTCTTGTGGCTTCATAAAAACATCTTTCAAATAATACTACCTTTGTTGAACACAGAATTCTTGGGGATTTCCCGAGTTCGAAGGAATATTTTCCTTAGCTAAAATAATATTCTTGCCCTTTGATTCAATAATCGCGTAGGGGGGGAAGTTGTTGGGATATTTTGGCTAGGGCTCGATTGTCAATACAACGAAGTGCGGAATTTTAAAATTTTTCGAGTTCCTAATAGTCCCATGATTTCTTTCTCCATAGTTATTATACGAATAAGGATGAATCAAACATCAATAAAAACACAGGGGGTTTGATTTAACCGGATTTCGTTAGGTTATTCAATTATCAGTGAATTTGTGATATCGGGGGTTTTCGATATTTATATATATTATTTAGGGCTCTGTTACATTATTCCGGATGGATCGGTTACAAAGAAAAGCAATATTCAAGAACAAGAAGTAAAACCACAAAATAAAGCTAAGAAACACACCGATATGAAGGTAAAAAGCTCAGTAATAATATTGAATATTATTAAGTTGTGCTGTTGTAAGCAGTGTTAAATCCTGTATTCTTAGAGTTCAGGAATTTCGTAGTTGTTTAATACAATGATTAACTAGGTATTTATATAATGTTAAACCTAGCGTTACAAGGAAACATAGTCCTAATAGGACTCGGCCCAAATATCCTTTTTGAGTCCGGAGTATGATCTTATATCGAAGCGAGCTGCACTTGGCCGGGTCGGTAAGATGATCCCGATCTGTTTGAATTGGTCGAATCAATCTTATCTTCTTCATTCGATCCGAGTAGTATATAGGGTGCGAAATAGCCCCCATCAGTACTCCCTCACTTCTTCGAGCGTATAGATAAAAGAAGCTCGTAGAAGTAGATAAATCTTCACGACTGTTTGTTTTCTATGGATGGAGCCTCGTTAAAAACCTTTCTTAATAAAAAACCCTGTGGGAAAAAATCTTAAGTAAGGAAAAGAGTGATTCATATCATAGATAGTCGTTTTCTCTGTCCGATTACGAACCGCCACGCGTCTATTCAGGAGGCTTTTCATATCCTTTCGTTTTTGGCGGGAACATGATTAGCTGCAATGAATTCGAAACGTCTTTTCCCATATTATTATAAATAGGTGACCTTCGAATTCGCCATTTTTCCTTTAGACCTCCTTATAACTCATAATCATTTTCCTGACTAGTCGTTCATCTCATAAAATTTTTCTTTTATCGATCTTCATCTTCGGGGAACCAGAACATATGGCTTTTGTAAGAAGATCTTCTTCTTCTTCTAGAGAGATCGTCGCCCCTGATAACGATGAGGAGTTGCATTCTAATCCTTTGGGCGAACAAACTCCAGTATCCGACTTCGTCGTCCCTGTAGAAGATACTTTCAAGGTACGAATCCTTTCTGATGCGGATGTAGCTGTCCGAGCCAAAAAGGGCAAAGGTACTGTTCCTCAGATTTCTGAGCCAATTGAGGAGGTAGCTTGCGCATATACGGCGAAAACATTCCCGGAGGTTGTGAATAATTATACCAAATATTTTCCGGAAGGTTCTGAGATAATTCTTCCTTCCTCCACTGATAGGGTCACATCTCCCCCGGAGGGATGTCGAGCCTTTTATACGGCTCACTTCAATAGCGGACTGCGCCTTCCTTTGTCTCCCCTCTTTCTTGAAGTTTTGAAAACTTTGATGGTAATGGTCCTAAGGTCAGCCAAAACGCAGCGGAAAACAAAAATTTTAATCGAGGCCAAAACGGCCCAAAAATGCAACTACTTTGCAAGAAAACTTTGGAGACCTTCTACCATTACTATCCTAGGATCATCATGCATACAAAGTTCATATTAGAAGGAAAGATATCAAGTCATACCTCTCCCAATCTTGGGAGGTGAAGAGCCGCAAAGAATCGGGACAAGCAAGTAACACCCGAAACCTTCAAGAACCTCTAAGCTCACGGGTTCAACACCTCCAAGCTAGAATCTCCTCCTATAAGACTTCTTTCTTCAAGATCCTCAAGAATATCCACACCAAGATCTCCAAGTGTAGATCCTCCAAAGCTAGCCCACACACACAAGTGATAGCACTTAAGGAGTAAAGAAGATGAACTAGATCTTGCAAATACACCCTCAATCTATTAGCTAGAATGAAGTAGTACTTGAATCAAGTTAGAAACTTGATGAAGGAAGAGAAGGAGATAAAGAAAACAACTTTTCTTTCTAGGGTTTGAGAGAAATCCGAACACACACTAAAAGGTGTAGTGTGTGTTTTTGTCTTGCTACTTCTACCTCCTATGAATGAAGGCAACATCTTATCTTTTATGTGTGTACATTATTCAATGTAGTTTATTGTTGGATCAAATCCACCAATAAGACTTGTAGCTTTATTGTGCTTCCCAAGCACACTTCTTGAGCTTCCCAAGCACACTACTTTTGATACAAGTTAGTGGTGGGGGCCACCACTAACTCTTGATAAGATATTTATTTTTCTCTCTTGTATATATATATCACATATATATATTAACATTATATCATATCATATATGATCATCTCATAAGACCAATTTAGATTGGTCATGGGTTAATTGGACATTTATTTCCCAATTAATAAATCCAATCTCTAATTCAAAATTAGAAACCCATTTATTTCTTCCTTCAATTAATTAGACCCTTCTAATTAATTTCTACTAAATTAATTTAACACTTAAATTAATAGAGTCCTTTAATTAATTAATCTCCATTAATTAATTACTACTTCTTGTCAAATCCAATTTGACCTTTAATAGATTGAACTAAGTTGCATCTTGTGCTATTGTGTGTGGCCCCTTGGGTTCACCATCAATTAGCCGTGGGCTCACAAACCATTTGTGATTTAATTAAAAAGATTAATTAAACTACTTTTAATCAATCACTCTTAGATATGATCTCATCAAATCTAGAGTACCCAACACTCGAGGTAGTCGTCTAGTCACGGTCGACGAGTCCTAACTAATGATGAATAAAAAGTGTGAACCTTTCTTGAATTGATCTCATCAATCCTCTTACGCATACCATGCACGTACGCTCCTTCCAATAACTTATTTCCCGATCGAGGCCTAGGACATGGAGTCCAAAGGATTCCTATTAGCCTTGATAACTATGCGTCTTTATTCTTTATGGTGATTCCTTTTAGTGATTACCCATTTGGAAACTCCTTTCCAAATCCAACATCACTCACTTCGGCCGAAGATTCCCGAAATCAATCCATACAAAAGAATGCATAGGAAATCGCCCAACCACATCACGGTGGGAGTTAATGGATCCTTTATTGACGTCATTAACCTCACTACAAAGCAATCCATACCCAACGTGAAACTATGATGACTCGCTAATTAGTAGTCGAGTAACACATCAAAGCATAAACGCTCCGCATGAAGTTCACTCTAACATCTCAAGTCAAAGGACCAATTTACGTACACTATCGTAAGTAGAAAAAATCTTCATCTCCGATAAACTCCTAAGATGAGATTTTTCTAGCGGGGTTTCGACGCGCTTGATCTCATCAAGCCGCCCACTCATATGCATTGATATCTACCATATCGATGTCCATGGAACTATCCATCCTCATGCAAAAGAGAATGCATACTCGTGCAAGTCTTACCGAATACAATGATGCCCTATCTCAATTGTATTCTACGACTTGGAAAGCTTTTAAGATCTTAAACCATAGTAGAACATATTCCATAGAGGGATGCACCATGTTCCATAGTTTCAACGATCTAAGGGCTTCATAAATTGCTTAGATGTATCACAATAAATGAAGAATTGCCAATGCGAACTTTTATTGATCATGAATAAGATTGATTACAAGAGTATTTACAAGACAACCGATTGGCTTGCAGGGCACTACTCTAACAATCTCCCACTTGCACTAAAGCCAATCGTTCATAACTCTAAGGCCCATCTTAAGGCGATGTCCTTCAAAAGCCTTGATTGACAATGGTTTAGTCAGTGGGTCCGCCACATTTTCTTTTGAGTCAACGCGCGCCACTCTCACGTCTCCTCTATCAATGATATCTCGTATCAAATGATATCGCCTCAATACGTGCTTGGATCTTTGATGAGATCTTGGCTCCTTTGCTTGCGCAATGGCCCCATTGTTATCACAGAAGATAGCAACGGGTTCGGCAATGCTAGGAACTACACCCAACTCTTGGATGAAGTTTCGCATCCAAACACCTTCCTTAGCAGCATCACATGCAGCTATGTATTCTGCTTCGGTTGTAGAATCGGCTACAGTTTCCTGTTTGGAACTCTTCCAACTTACTGCACCTCCGTTCAAGCAAAATACAAATCCTGACATAGACTTGGAGTCATCTACATCACACTGAAAACTAGAGTCAGTGTGACCTTCAAGTTTTAATTCTCCATTACCATAGACCAAGAACAAATCCTTAGTTCTTCTCAAGTACTTGAGGATTGCTTTTACGGCACTCCAGTGACTCTCACCTGGATCGAATTGAAAGCGGCTTGTGACACTAAGAGCATGTGCCACATCCGGCCTAGTACATAGCATGGCGTACATTATGCTCCCTATAGCGGACGCAAAAGGTATCTTTGACATCCTTTCTCTTTCATCGTCAGTCTTGGGAGACATCGACTTGGAGAGATGGATTCCATGTCGCATTGGAAGAAACCCTTTCTTCGAATCATCCATACTAAACCTCTTTAGTATCTTTTCTATGTACAACATTTGGGATAGCCCTAGCAACCTTTTAGATCTATCTCTATAGATCCGTATTCCCAATACAAGGGAAGCTTCTCCCAAATCTTTCATGGAGAATTTTGTAGATAACCATGCTTTAGTCTTCTCTAATATTCCTACTTCATTCCCAATGAGAAGAATATCATCGACATAAAGCACAATAAACTCTATCGAGCTCCCACTAACCTTCTTGTACACACAAGGTTCATAGATGTTCTTGATGAAGCCAAACGATTTGACTGTCTCATCAAAACGCTTGTTCCAATTTCGGGATGCTTGTTTAAGTCCATAAATGGACCTTTGCAGTTTGCAAACCTTTTGCTCACTACCTTTGGGTGTGAAACCTTTTGGTTGCTCCATATAAATTTCTTCTTCAATGTCTCCATTGAGAAAAGCGGTTTTCACATCAATTTGCCATATCTCATAGTCGTACCATGCGGCTATGGCAAGCAAGATCCGAATGGACTTCGGCATGGCCACCGGCGAGAAGGTTTCCTCAAAGTCGATGCCCGGCCTTTGAGTATATCCCTTCGCTACTAGCCTTGCCTTGTAGGTCGACACCTCTCCATTTACTCCAAGCTTTCGCTTATAGATCCACTTGCAACCAACGGGTACTACTCCCTTTGGTGGATCTACCAAGGTCCATACCTTGTTTGAGTACATGGAGTCCAATTCGGCTCTCATGGCTTCACGCCATTTTCCCGAATCTATGTCCAACATAGCTTCTTCATAAGTCCTTGGATCAATATCCAATTGCCCCGTTTCATGTATCAATCCAAACCGTTCGGGTTGTTTACGTTCACGAGTGGACCTACGAAGTTGTTGTGTACTAGTGGTTTCCTCATTACTCTCATTTGTTTCCATCTCTTGTGGTGATTCATTCGTCTCACGAATTTCCTCCAATTCTATCTCCATCTTTTCATTATCAAGAAGACGTTCTTCCAAGAAAATGGCGTTCCTAGAAACAAACACATTTTGTTCCTTAGGATCATAGAATTGATATCCAATAGACTCTCTAGGATATCCCACAAACTTGCATAAGGTGGACTTGGCTTCCAACTTATCTCCCACTAGCTTCTTGACATAAGCGGGAGACCCCCAAATTCTCATGAATTTATAAGAGGGTGCTTTGCCGAACCACATCTCATGAGGTGTCTTAGGCACAGTTTTCGAAGGTACTACGTTTAGTATCTTCGAAGCTGTAAGAAGAGCCAAACCCCAAAAGCTTCTAGGTAAATCCGTGAAACTCATCATGGATCGAACCATGTCCAACAGAGTTCTATTCCTTCTCTCCGATACTCCGTTCAATTGAGGAGTACCCGGAGGAGTCCACTTTGAGAGAATCCCATTCTCTTTTAAATAACCGAGGAATTCGCTACTCAAGTATTCTCCCCCTCGATCGGATCGAAGTGACTTAATACTTTTACCGAGTTGCTTTTCTACTTCATTTCGAAACTCTTTGAACCTTTCAAAAGCTTCGGACTTATGTGTTATGAGATACACATATACATACCGTGAATGATCATCGGTAAAGGTTATGAAGTACTTATAACCTCCTCGAGCACTAACACTTAGTGGTCCACATATATCCGTATGGATCAAATCCAAAGTGCTTGAAGCACGTTCCGGTTTCCCAGAAAATGGCAATTTGGTCATTTTTCCCTTTAAGCAAGATTCGCAAGTTGGGAACTCATCCAAGTCCACTATTTCTAGAGACCCATTTGAGACCAACCTTTGAATCCTCTTCATGGAAATATGTCCAAGTCTAGCATGCCATAGATATGCGGAGTTATCGTTATTTGCCTTTCGTTTCTTAATATTATCGTGAACATGCAATATAGTGTTAGATGTTATGGACGTTTCAAGATTATACAATCCATTAGCTAGTGTACCTTTTGCATATAAAGAACCATTCTTTGAAATGCTAAAAATTCCATTCATAATGGTAAAACAAAAACCTTCTTGATCCAAAACAGGAATGGAAATAAGGTTCTTGATTAAAGTAGGTACATAGAGACAATCTCTAAGGACTAGCTTACAATGTCCTACATCTAGTTCTACGTCCCCTATTGCTTCGGCTGCAACTTTTGCACCATTGCCCAAGCGGAGAATCCAATCCTCGGGTTTAAGGGGCCTTGTTGTTCTCATCACCTGTTTGTCATTACAAAGGTGAGAACCACAAGCGGTGTCCAACACCCAATTAGCATTATTCACGGAAATATTAACTTCAACGAAAAATATACCTTGATTCTTATTTGGGACGATTTTAAGGTAAAGAGGACAATTCCTCTTCCAATGCCCTTCTTTATTACAATGGAAACAAATACCCTTAGGCACCTTTCCCTTCGCAACTTTAGGAGTAGCCTTAAGAGGCTTCTTGTCCTTAGAGGAACTTTTCCCCTTCTTTTTCTTTCCCTTTGCCTTTCGGCCCTTGGAAGAAGAGGGAGCTAACATCACATGTTTCTCCTTTACTAGAGAGCTTTCCGCCGTGTGAAGCATATTAACAAGTTCATGAAGTCCAACTTCCATGTTATGCATGTTAAAGTTCATCACAAAGTTGTCAAATGAGCGGGGCAATGATTGAAGGATCAAATCCATATAGAGTTCATTGTCCATAACCACGTTAAGATGAGCAAGCTTTTCAATGAGTCCAATCATTTTAAGCCCATGCTCACGGACCGATGAACCCTCAATCATGCGAGCTTGGAAAAGCTCCTTACTTGCCAAGTAACGTTCTTGCCGACCCGGAGTCGAGTACAACTCGGACAAGTGAAGGTGGATATCCGAAGCATGAGACATGTTCTCATGTTGCTTTTGAAGCTCACTTGACATTGAGGCCAACATGAGGCAACGGGCCTGAAGATCATCTTCGACCCATTTGTCAAAGGTGTCCCGTTCCTCATCCGACGAATCAGTCGGTAAAGCCACAGGGGGTGGGGCGGACAGGACATAGCTCCTTTTCTCAGAATCGAGAACAATGCGAAGGTTGCGGAGCCAATCGGAGTAATTTGGCCCGGTGAGTTTGTTTGAGTCAAGTATCAAATGAAGTGGGTTCTTTGCCATTTTAAAACACTTTTAAATCTACAAAGGCGAAAAAGATTATGTTTAGCGTTCATTCAATTTTTCAATATACTTTATGATCTTGGACTTCTAACCATAAAGGTCTCCCACTATTTTATCGAATCCCATGCCCCCACATGGTAAACGAGAAATCAAATTTCGTAGTAGGTCTCAAAGTCCTAAAGACATTTTCCACACCCACGACTCGTGAGACATGTGGTCAATTCAATAGGTAGGCAACAAATTGCCAATCGTTTCTACCAAACGACCTTTGAGAATATTTTGCCTCGCTTTTCGTATGGACCCACGACTCGTGCGACATCCATATTATTAAACGTTAAGTCTACACCATCAATCTTGATAAGACATACCCCAATCATGGACGTTCCACGACTCGTGAGACAACGCCATGACCCGAATATGCCCTACCCTTGGCACTTTAACTCGTGCATCAAGGAAACGATCATATTGCTCTAATTACACCCGTTCCACGACTCGTGAGACAACGGATGAATCGAATACAACTCATGACCGAGCCCTATTGATGGAAGGCATGGACTACGAAAACTCGCTTGCCCATTATGACTTAATTATTAAACTCGATTGGGTCGAGTGGAGGTTTTTAATTATTTGAAGTTGCAAGATCTCACCAAATTTTAGTTGTTTATCTTTGTTAGGTGATCTATCCTAACATGCATCACATACATCAAATGGATAAAATACCAACAAAGCACAAACGGCCCTAGCATGCTCCTATCGCGTGGTGGATGATCATGGGCCGATCCTATGCGGTCTTTTCCGAGCCAAGGAATGTCCCAATTGGTCAATCTAGGGTAAGTAAACAAATGGAAATAGAATCCTATTCTATTACATATGCATCACCATGCATACATGGCCTTCAAGGTCTTCAAGTCCTCCAAGTCCTTCAAGTCCTTCACAAGTCCTTCAAGTCCTTCATCTTGAATAAACCTCACAACCTAACGCCTACTCTCTTTACATTGACATAAGTCAAGAAATAAGAGGCATGCAAGCCCCATTTAATTACAAACCCAAATCATCAAATGAATTATAAGATTAATATCTAATCACATAAGGTCAAGGCCACTAGATCATCCACCCATACATTAATCACACAATGGGCATCGATAATGTAAATTTACCAAGAAGATTATCTACCAATTTCTAATGGATTAAGGCATGTACTTTGTGGTGTCCCAATTTAATGAGACCAAAGAACACAAATTTAGATAACTTGATGTAGGAGCTCGATAGGTGTTTAAATTTCGGTTTTATGACCAATCCGGCTCATCCTTAAGTTATCCATAAGTAAAGAGGCTTACCCACAGCCCTACATTACCTTAGGAAACCGTAGGACTCGCAAGATTTAGGCAATTTTAACGGTAGGTGCGATTGTTCCACTACAACCCGGCACATACGGTCTTTTCACCAAAAACCAATTTTCAAACTAAAACCACCCTTACTCCATACATCCTTATATCCAACAAAGTGTTCATAAACATTATCTAACCATAATCAACCACAAAAACAGCCCCTAAATCCGAAAGCAAATCGGTTGATGCACTTCAAATTTTAACAAACCGTTTTCACCAAAACGTAAGGAAACATTCATAACACTTATGAATCACGAATCTAATATGAAATAGCATGATTTGGCTCTGATACCACTTGATGGTAATGGTCCTAAGGTCAGCCAAAACGCAGCGGAAAACAAAAATTTTAATCGAGGCCAAAACGGCCCAAAAATGCAACTACTTTGCAAGAAAACTTTGGAGACCTTCTACCATTACTATCCTAGGATCATCATGCATACAAAGTTCATATTAGAAGGAAAGATATCAAGTCATACCTCTCCCAATCTTGGGAGGTGAAGAGCCGCAAAGAATCGGGACAAGCAAGTAACACCCGAAACCTTCAAGAACCTCTAAGCTCACGGGTTCAACACCTCCAAGCTAGAATCTCCTCCTATAAGACTTCTTTCTTCAAGATCCTCAAGAATATCCACACCAAGATCTCCAAGTGTAGATCCTCCAAAGCTAGCCCACACACACAAGTGATAGCACTTAAGGAGTAAAGAAGATGAACTAGATCTTGCAAATACACCCTCAATCTATTAGCTAGAATGAAGTAGTACTTGAATCAAGTTAGAAACTTGATGAAGGAAGAGAAGGAGATAAAGAAAACAACTTTTCTTTCTAGGGTTTGAGAGAAATCCGAACACACACTAAAAGGTGTAGTGTGTGTTTTTGTCTTGCTACTTCTACCTCCTATGAATGAAGGCAACATCTTATCTTTTATGTGTGTACATTATTCAATGTAGTTTATTGTTGGATCAAATCCACCAATAAGACTTGTAGCTTTATTGTGCTTCCCAAGCACACTTCTTGAGCTTCCCAAGCACACTACTTTTGATACAAGTTAGTGGTGGGGGCCACCACTAACTCTTGATAAGATATTTATTTTTCTCTCTTGTATATATATATCACATATATATATTAACATTATATCATATCATATATGATCATCTCATAAGACCAATTTAGATTGGTCATGGGTTAATTGGACATTTATTTCCCAATTAATAAATCCAATCTCTAATTCAAAATTAGAAACCCATTTATTTCTTCCTTCAATTAATTAGACCCTTCTAATTAATTTCTACTAAATTAATTTAACACTTAAATTAATAGAGTCCTTTAATTAATTAATCTCCATTAATTAATTACTACTTCTTGTCAAATCCAATTTGACCTTTAATAGATTGAACTAAGTTGCATCTTGTGCTATTGTGTGTGGCCCCTTGGGTTCACCATCAATTAGCCGTGGGCTCACAAACCATTTGTGATTTAATTAAAAAGATTAATTAAACTACTTTTAATCAATCACTCTTAGATATGATCTCATCAAATCTAGAGTACCCAACACTCGAGGTAGTCGTCTAGTCACGGTCGACGAGTCCTAACTAATGATGAATAAAAAGTGTGAACCTTTCTTGAATTGATCTCATCAATCCTCTTACGCATACCATGCACGTACGCTCCTTCCAATAACTTATTTCCCGATCGAGGCCTAGGACATGGAGTCCAACGGATTCCTATTAGCCTTGATAACTATGCGTCTTTATTCTTTATGGTGATTCCTTTTAGTGATTACCCATTTGGAAACTCCTTTCCAAATCCAACATCACTCACTTCGGCCGAAGATTCCCGAAATCAATCCATACAAAAGAATGCATAGGAAATCGCCCAACCACATCACGGTGGGAGTTAATGGATCCTTTATTGACGTCATTAACCTCACTACGAAGCAATCCATACCCAACGTGAAACTATGATGACTCGCTAATTAGTAGTCGAGTAACACATCAAAGCATAAACGCTCCGCATGAAGTTCACTCTAACATCTCAAGTCATAGGACCAATTTACGTACACTATCGTAAGTAGAAAAAATCTTCATCTCCGATAAACTCCTAAGATGAGATTTTTCTAGCGGGGTTTCGACGCGCTTGATCTCATCAAGCCGCCCACTCATATGCATTGATATCTACCATATCGATGTCCATGGAACTATCCATCCTCATGCAAAAGAGAATGCATACTCGTGCAAGTCTTACCGAATACAATGATGCCCTATCTCAATTGTATTCTACGACTTGGAAAGCTTTTAAGATCTTAAACCATAGTAGAACATATTCCATAGAGGGATGCACCATGTTCCATAGTTTCAACGATCTAAGGGCTTCATAAATTGCTTAGATGTATCACAATAAATGAAGAATTGCCAATGCGAACTTTTATTGATCATGAATAAGATTGATTACAAGAGTATTTACAAGACAACCGATTGGCTTGCAGGGCACTACTCTAACAAACTTTCAGTGTGTGCTTGACACAGCTGGTTCCAAATTCCGTTGCTTTTATGGTTTGTTTTTCCGTTTTGATGATTGCGAAGGGGTTTAAACCTTCTTTTCGTAATTTTACGCAACTTTTCCGCTTTAATATTTACAGTCCTTCAAATCGCGGATATTTCTTCGCTAGTCAGCGGCCTAGTCGAGCAATCTTCGACGCCCCTGTTTCTAGTAATCCTTCATGGAAATCTCATTTCTTCTTTGTTCGTCCTCCGTCTAATATTTGTTTGGCGGATGGTTCGACCATGCCTTTTTCATGGGATCATGGTTCCAGTTGGATTCCTGGAGGTCGCTTACCGACTGGTGAACTTATTCCTGACGATGTACAGTTTATCACTGAGATCCCCGAAATGCGTGCAAACAAATATCAAAGCGCTCTTCTGATCGGGGAGGCTTTCCTTCGTAAGGCGGGGTTAAGTGTTCATAACTTTCTCATCAGTTCATCATCCGATCCTCTTGGTTAGTACTTTATTGTATCTTAGTGCTGTGACTATACTTTTTATACGGAGAAACTAACTTTTATTTTGTTTCTTTTTCAGCCCATATGGTAGAAAACTCTCGACATTCTTCGAAGGGAAAAATGGTGCTGTCGAAATCTTCCAAATCCGCAGAGAATGCCCCCATCGAGCAGAGAGCGTCGCGAAAAAGGAAGCTGGAGTTGGGTCATGAATCTGAGGAGAATAGAGAGGAATCTCCAGATTCTTCTCGTGAGTCCCCTATCCGTCAGGGCACGGGATCTGGTTATCCTCCTCTTCATCTTAGATCCTCTTTGGGTATTCGAGGATGTCGCAGCTGGTCAATGCCTCATCCTACTAATAATCCGGTTGGTAGAAAAAGGAGTTATTATGGACGCTCTGGTGACGACCTTTCTTTACTCGGAGATAAACACCCAAAACCTACTCTGGTCGAAATGATCGAGGATCATTTAGAGGGAAGGAGGGCCGCTGGTTATTCCGAGAAGGATTCTCTTATCCATGATGATAGTGAGAGCGCGGTCGATAAGGCGACCCGTGTTCTTTTGTCTGGCGTTTTCACTCGCGATCTTAATAAGCTTCTTCATAAGGATCCTTTGGAGAAATTCCAGCGAGCTTCTCTTTATGCTGAGAAGGTGATATCTTTTTCCTTAAATCATATTGACAGATAATTTTAAGGGTTCTTCTTAATTTACTAAATCCATCTCTTTTTCTTGTTCTCTTTGTTCTTCAGACCAAAACTTGTCTCGCGTCATACGCCTATGAAAATGCACTTTGGAAACAACAGTGCGAGTTTCTGGAAGAGAAGTATAAAGCTTTACTTCATAAATCTTCCGGTTCAGAGGTTGGTCCCTCAACATCTTCTTCCGTTCCCCTCATAGAGACTCGTGCTACCGGGACTGAAGATCAAGAAATGATAGACAGGGTGATGGAGGTTTCTCGTGCTCAAGAGCAGGCCAATCAAATGGCTAGAAAGTTAGAGGAATTGCAGTTACAGAGCACGACTCGAATTAGTGAGCTTGAATCTCAAGTATCAAACCTTGAAACTTCTTTAGAGGAGTACGAAAAGGATGTCCCACTTAGTGGACTTAGGGATCGATACGGTAGGAATCCTGACGAAAGAGTCGTTCGTGAGTTCCTTAATTCTCCCGTTCATACGGCGTTGGTGTATCGGATGGTCGGTCCTCTTCTTGAGAATACTTTTAAGAAGGCGATTCATCAGCTGGTCGCCTTAGAGATGATTGACGACCGTCGAAAGGAGTACTTTAAGGCGGCGCATATTCGATTGAATCGCTATGGCAAACTTTATTCTTCTTCCGAGGTTCCAGATGTCGTATATCAAGGTTTTCCCCTGGCTCACCTTGTCGAAGAATTTGGAAATCCATTGCCGATTCCTCCTTCTGATGTTAACGATGAGCTCGATGACACTTTTATCGATCCAGAAGATGATGAAGAAGAAGAAAACGACGTATGCATGACTGGGGACGTCGGTAGCGAACAGAAGATTCCGGATAGCGATCAGGCTTCTTGAAATAGTGATTTATTTTCGAAATAATCTTTGTAATTATTTACTCGTAGGTTTTAATTGTAATTTTAGCTTTCCTTACTCTGTACGCTAAACGTTTCGTATTCAGACAGTCGTGTCTTTTCATATTCGCCGTAATAATTCAGAAAAGTCATTTAATTTGCCGTAATCATTATGTGTGTGTCTTTTCAAATTCCAGCGTTTGCTCCAAGGTCATTTTTCCCGTTTCGCGCCCTTTCTTTAGGTCTGTCGCGTCCTTTCGTGTAGTATAAATACGAAAGGTAAAAACTTGACTTGTTTTTTACTGCTATACTCCTCACTTGACAGAATACTCTTTCTTCAGCTAGTCGATAAACTTTCTCGATATTAATTTGTATTTTTCCATAATCCGATCATGAGTAACCTTTTTGGTAATACTTCGAAGCGACCATCCCGTGAGGGCGCTCGGGATAGTAGATCCAAAAGATCTCGAAGAGATGGGCCGTCGATGGAGCCTCCTCGTTTGTCCCAATCAATTAGGTCGGAGATCGATACTCCTGTTATTGCTTCTGAACCTTTCTCCGTGGTAAATTCGTCGTTTTCAGAACCAATTTTTTCTGCTTCCACTCAGGAAGGAAACATGCCTTCCCCTGGTCGATTACCTTTTGGGGATATGTCCAACGAAGAACCGGCTTATAATATAGCTGTTAGTTCCAATGCTTCTTCCTTTGAGCACGTTTTTCACGGAGGGGATTTTGCTATTTCCCTCCCTTTGTCTGCTTCTACTGCCCTGATTGCCAGTGAAGGGCAAGTTGGCGATGGTTTTTCTGTTAATCCTTCCGTAACGCAATCTATTTTGCAAGATTGTCCTGAATTTTTGTTTCATGATACCACTGTAATGACTACATCCTTTGAATCGGGAGGACCTTCCGGAGGTGGGACCGGTTCCAGGTCTGGTCGTCGAACCGTAATTTCTGCTTCGGGCAAGGAAACCTCAGTTAGCCCCAACGAGAGGGAATCCCCTCGTCCATTAGATGATCGCTGTGTGCTTGTGCAGGTTAATGACATTCTTTTGTCGGAAACTCCACGTTCCGATGGTGTCCCTTTGACTAGTGAACTGCCTGGTTCTGTTGAACCTGATGCTTTGTCCTGGGACTTAGGCATGAGTACTATTTTGCCCGGCGAGTTGAGGAAGCTCGAAGGTACCTCCAATGTTCGCCTTGTTCAATCTCTGGTGAAGATATGTGAGCAGGTAAGCATATCTCGAATATTTTTCCTGTTCTTTGTTTTGAATGCCTTGTTGTATGGCGGTTTTTCTTACTCTTTCTGCTTTTTAGGGCAAGTATTTTGCACTCCAGCTGGGTGTGCAAAATGACGAACTGTGGAATAGTCGGAGAGTTCTTCAAGGTCAGTTGGAGTCAGAAAAGGCTAAAGCCAGGGGTTTGGAGTTGCAGCTGCAACTTGCCAAAGATGATCTCCAAAAATTGGAGGCCGATAAAGTTGTTCTTGAAAAGGAGAAAGGTGACTTAGTTCAGGCTGCTGCCCTTGCAGAGGAGTCTCAACGGCGGTCCTATGAGGAAGGATATGACGCCGGTTATTTAAAGCGTCAAGAGGAGTTGATGGCGTTTGCTGGCAACTTGACTCCTCGGCGGACTGTTTCTAGTAGTCGACCTCCTGACCGTTCTTCTCAGTGATCTTTGTTCGACCTGGCAGTCCTTGGACTGTCTGTTTTTTTTTTTTTTTTTTTTTTGACTGCCCAGCTTTTGTGCATTTGTTTGGGCTGAAATTTTTGTAATGGGAGGAGTAGAAATTTGGAAATTATGACTTTTTTGTAGGCAGATCATTGTCCTGATCAATTTTATTATGTTTGTATCCTTTGGTAAGTATGATTTCCTGTCTTACGTAAATATAACATCATGAAATAACCAGTTATAGGTTTGACAGACTTAGCTGATATTGATCCTTCCGTAGTATACCAAGGATGTAGAATAAGGTAGCTTTAAACTTGCACGGTCGCTTTTTAAGTAACCTAATGGTATAATGTTTGCTCTGCAAATCGAATCTTTTGTTGATTAATCCCGGCATGATTCCTTGAAGGATGTCTTCTAACATGTTTTTCGTCCATATGTAAACAATTGGCTCAGTCGTATCGATAGTAGTCTTAAGCATTTTGGTCGATGTTCGATCCATTCCTTGTAAATTTGTCCTTTTATGACATATACCTTATATAAGGAGGCTACTGTTCCTCCTGTTGAACTCTGCTTTTTCTTTTCGTCAGAGGAAAAATTTCCTTTTAATGTCTTTCACAAATCCATATATTCCATCATTATCTTCTAACCATTCGTTCTTTTAGCCAGTATATCGTATCCTTGATATGGGAGGAATTGGAAAATGTAGAAGTCTTGGCCAGATCTGGCCTGTTCAGACCTCCTTAAGCAATTCTTTGGTATGTTAGGCAGTGACGTCCTTGCATTTTCAAACAAAGAGAGCTATTCTCCTGATTTCTATGTCAGATATCTTGGACTCCGAAAGAGTTCTGATATGAGGTAGTTAATGGTCGCTCAAATGATGTATGAGGCAGTGACGTCCCTCGTATGGTGAAGGGTTTGGTCTTTTCTCTTTTATCGAGCAACTGTCTTTTTCGTTGCGATCTTAAAGCTTGTATGGCTTCGTTCGTGGATTCTAGGGTTTTAAGCCATCGATCATGAAGTATGATTGTGCCGGAATGTCTAATCCAAAGCTTTTTTAGATTTGATCATATCGATCTATTGCCTCTTTTGTTATCGACTAGTTGGGGCGATTAGATTGTGCCGTTCCAACTTACTTGCATTTATTGCGGGGAGTCAAGGGGTCGCATCTGTGTCCGTTGATCAAATGCTTTTTCAGTCGTTGGATTGTTTGAGTCTATCCCTATAAATAGGGTGGTGGTTTGCATTCTTCCTTTGCAATTTCCCAAAGAGAATGGAGATCTCAACTTCTTTGGATTTCATTCTGCCCTCACATCCCATAATATTCAAAAAGTCACATTATCGTGATTCACTCTGTAATAACTTGGTGTTCATCTACCTTGTACTGACGGGTCCCATGTCAGCCCTTCCTTGTACTAACGGGTCCCATGAGGCCTCAACTTTAGTCTTCATCAGTTAGAGGTCCGTGGTTTCCGTTTGCACATGGGGGGTTCATACTTGCCAGCCACCCTCGCTCTTGGATGTTACCTCCGGAGTGATAGACCGCCGGGGTGGCTGGTAAACTTACCGTTTCACGACCGTCCCGAAGAGATGCTGCTCGAGAGTAAAATGTTTTATAGATAAAGTAAAAGCAGTATCTTCTTACGGGTGAGTGAGCATTGCTAGTTATCTGGCTGGTAATGTTCATTTCATCTAGAAGAACATTGATCTTCAGAGCCTGGCCACCGAACTAAAGAAGTCGACCATCGTGAGCAGCATGCTTCTTAGGTCGCATATTATAATCGATGAGGTACTAGGGAGGAGATTGGTGTTTCCGTGGACATTGTCGTGAAGATAGTCGATCCCATAGGATCAATTTAAGTAGATCATTGTAACGATCTTTAGGTAGCAAGCAGATCTTTGTAACGTAGTATATTTGTATGTAATTGATTTGATGAATAAAATATTACTTTATTTCTTGCATCTTCTTTGTCGTTGATAATTTTATTTACGAGGAGTATTTTCCGAGCAGATGAATTCATACTTGATTTATGTTTCAAAACTTTAGGAGTATCAGCGGATCTTTTTTAGATCGTTAGGAATATATCGAGGAGTTTTTATTGAGCGGATCAATGTATACTCGACTCGTTTGTAATTATACTTAGGTTTTTAACCCAAAAGTCCTTTAATCATTGAAAACATATCGAGGAGTTTTTATCGAGCGGATCGATGTTTACTTTACTCGTTTTATTTAGACTTAGGTTTTAATACCACAAAGTCTTTTTCTCGTTGTAAATAGTTCGAGGAGTGTTTATCGAGCGGATCAATGTTTACTCGACTCGTTTATAATTTAGACTTAGGTTTTAAATACCAAAAAGTCTTTTTCTTGTTGTAAATATGGGCGAGGAGTGTTTATCGAGCGGATCGATGTTTACTCGACTCGTTTATAATTTAGACTTAGGTTTTAAATACCAAAAAGTCTTTTTCTTGTTGTAAATAGTTCGAGGAGTGTTTATCGAGCGGATCGATGTTTACTCGACTCGTTTATAATTTAGACTTAGGTTTTTAATACCAAAAAGTCTTTTTCTTGTTGTAAATAGTTCGAGGAGTGTTTATCGAGCGGATCGATGTTTACTCGACTCGTTTATAATTTAGACTTAGGTTTTTAATACCAAAAAGTCTTTTTCTTGTTGTAAGTATGGGCGAGGAGTTTGTATTGAGCGGATCAATGTATACTCGACTCGTTTTTGAATTTATCGAGGAGTTTTTATCGAGCGGATCGATGTTTACTCGACTCTTTTTAATTAGACTTAGGTTTTTAACCCAAAAAGTCTTTTCGATCGTTGAAGATATATCGAGGAGTGTTTATTGAGCGGATCAATGTATACTCGACTCGGTTCGTTCTCAATTTTCATCAATATGATAGTGTAATTCCGAGGAGCGTTAACCGAAATAATCGATGTATATAGAACGCTAAAATTCTTTACTAATTGAACTTGTAGGCTAAGGCCTTTGTTACAAGGATTAAAACTTGATAAAGTAAAATAAAAGAATGCAGTATAATCTGCTAAAATTTATTTACCATAGTATTTCCTAAGGTTGACCGCATTCCAGGTTCTTGGTAAGGCTGTTCCATCCAAGTGTGCAATTTTGTATGAACCTTTCTTTCCTACGCCAATGACGATGTAAGGTCCATCCCAATTTTGTTGTAACTTTCCCACATGCTTGGATACTTCTACCTTTTTCAAGACCAAGTCTCCTTCTTTGAAAGTTCGGATGCGTACTTTTTGATTGTATGCTTTCTCCATATTTGCTTTAGTGACTTGTAGGCGTACAGCAGCTTTATCTCTTAAAGCTTCTGTTAAATCAATGTCATTTTCTCTCGCCTTTTCATTTTCTTGATCGTCGAACATCTCTATTCTTGGCGTTGGGATTAGGGTTTCAACAGGAATAACAGCCTCCGACCCATACACCAAGCTGAATGGGGTTTCCCCGGTTGAGCTTCTTACTGTAGTTCGATTAGCCCATAGCACTCCTGGAAGTTCATCGAGCCATTTTCCTTTGGCCGAACCTAATCTTTTTTCCAAAGATTTTATTATTTCTCGGTTCGCTACTTCGGTTTGTCCGTTCGCTCTTGGATGTCCGACCGAAGTGAAATTTTGTTGAATTCCCAGTTTCGAACACCATTCTATTACTTGTTTTCCCGCGAATTGGGTTCCATTATCTGAAATTAGGATCCTCGGGATGCCAAATCGGCAAACTATGAACTTCCATAGGAAGTTGATCACTTGGAATTGAGTTATTCGTGCGAGTGCGATGCATTCTATCCATTTGCTGAAATATTCTACAGCGACCAGGACGTAAGCTTTTTTGGATCTGGCCGCTGGGAAAGGCCCCACAATGTCCATTCCCCATTGATCGAAGGGCCAACATACTGGAATTGGATGCATGTTTTCTGCTGGTCGATGACATATGTTAGCATGGATCTGGCAGTGATGACATTCTTGGACATATAGAGTGGCATCTTTATTGATGGTAGGCCAATAGTAACCAGTCCTGAGACATTTTAAGGCCAATGCCCTTGATCCGCTGTGATTTCCTGCGTCTCCTTCATGTATTTCTCGCAGTATATCGGCGGTTTGTGATTCAGGGATGCATTTCAGGAGAATTCCTGATACTGACCTTCGGTAGAGTTTTCCTTCTACAAGCGTATATTTTGGGGCTCGATATTTTATTTTCCGAGCTGCATTCTGATCAGATGGTAGTTTTCCTTCTCGAAGATAGTCTATCATTGGGGTCATCCAGTTTTCTTCGACTTCATCTATTTCCATTATATCGACTGCCGGTGTTTCATCGATATCGACTGCCGGTGTAGAAGATATCAACCAATTGATCACCCGTTCGGTCTTTCCGTCGTGGGATCCTGTGAACTTAGATAGTTGATCGGCCCATTTGTTTTCCGAACGTGGGATGTTCTGTATGTCGAAATTTTCAAACTTCTCAGCTAGTGTTTTTACTTTGGCGAGGTATTTTACCATATTGAATTCCTTAGCTTCGTATAGGCCTCTTATTTGTCTTTGTACTAACTCTGAGTCGGTTAACACTTTAAGTCTTTTTATGTTAGCTTTGATCGCCATTTCCATTCCTGCGATTAACGCTTCATATTCAGCTTCGTTGTTTGTTACAACGAAGTCCAATGTTATCGCGTAATTCAAATCTTCCTTATTCGGTCCGGTGAAGTTGATTCCGGCGCCTCCTCCTTCTCGGCATGAAGCACTATCGACATGCATTAACCAAGTTTGATCTTCTATGATCAAGACATCGTCGTTGAGGCTGCTCGATGATTCAGTAGCCTGTGTTGGTGTTTCTAATATAAAATCGGCCAACACTTGGGCCTTGATGGCAATCCTTGGTTTGTAGTCTACTTCGAACTGGCTGAGTTCGATGGCCCATTTGATCAATCTTCCGGAGGCTTCTGGTTTTCTAGAACTTGCCTTAGCAGCTGATTCGTCAAAACGATGATTTTGTAAGTTAAGAAGTAGGGTCGGAGTTTTCGTGCGGCCACTACTAAGGCCAGCGTGAATTTTTCTATTTCCAAGTAATTCTTCTCCGCCCCTTGTAATAATTTGCTGAGATAATAGACGGGCTTATGCTCGGAGCCCTCTATCTTAATTAGTACTGAACTAATGGCCGTATCGGAGATGGAGATGTAGATGTACAATGGTTCCCCTTCCGTCGGTTTAGCTAACATCGGAGGCGTTGTCAAATATTCTTTGAGTTGTTCGAAGGCTCGTTCACATTCTTCGGTCCAAGCGAATTTTTTCGCTTTTCGATGTGTTTGGAAAAAGGGCAAGCTTCTGTCCGCAGATTTTGATATGAATCTATTCAATGCTACGATTTTCCCAACTAAGCTTTGTACTTGAGAGATGGTCTTGGGAGGTTTCATTTCAGTTATGGCTCGAATTTTTTCTGGGTTGGCTTCTATACCTCGCTGTTGTACCAAGTATCCTAAAAATTTTCCTGACTTAACACCGAAGGTGCATTTTGCAGGGTTCAACTTCATACGGTATTTTCTTAAGATTTGGAAACATCGATCTAGATGTTTTATGTGATCTGCTTCATTCATACTTTTGACTAACATGTCGTCTACATAGACTTCCATTATTTCTCCGATTAATTCCCTGAACATTAGGTTTACTAACCATTGGTAAGTAGCGCCGGCATTCCTCAATCCGAATGGCATTACAATAAAACAGTATACTCCCTGTTCGGTTATGAACGCGGTCTTCTCTTGATCCCGCTCGTCCATGTATATTTGGTAAAACCCTTGGAAGGCGTCCATCATGCTGAATATCGAGAAGCCAGCAGTCGAGTCGACCAATAAGTCAATCCTTGGGAGAGGGTATGGGTCGCGTGGACATAACTTGTTAAGGTCGGTGAAATCATTACACATTCTCCATTTGTTGTCCTTTTTATCCCCTTTTGCTACTAGTACAACATTACATAGCCATTCCGAGAAATGTATTTCTCGGATTTGTTTTGCTTCGAGCAGTCTCTCTACTTCGGCTTTGATAATTTTATCTTTTACTGGTCCATGATTTCTTTTCTTCTGTCTGGCGGGTTTCGCCGAAGGGTCGATTTTTAGGGTATGCTTGATTATCCGAGGATCAATTCCTTCAATCTCATTCGCGCTCCAGGCGAAGACGTCAACATTATTTCTTAGGAATTCGATTAACATTATTTCTCCTTCTTTGCTCAATTCTGTACCTATTCTTGTCGTTTTGGACGAGTCGCCTTTTACTAGAATTATATCTTTATGTTCTGGGGGTTTCAAAGATAAGTCTAGCGGTTCTTTCCCCTTTTTATCTAACCGATCAGTAATAGGAATTTCAACCTCATTTCTAATGAGATCGTCTTCGATCTTTCTCTTGCTCGGAGTAATTGACTTAGGGTGTTCTTTCAAAGTTAACGATGTGCTGTAGCAATTCCACGCCATACAGTGGTCGTTCGTTATTTCTCCGATGCCCATATCGGTCGGAAACTTTATCTTCTGATGATAGGTAGAGACTACAGCTCGGAAAAGGTTAAGGGCTGGTCGCCCTAATATAGCGTTATAAGCGAAGGGTGTTTCCACTACTAGGAATTTTACTAACTTCACTGTCCTAAGTGGTTTCTTTCCAAGTGACACACTTAAAGATATTGTTCCGCTGGGGATAATCTCGGACCCTCCAAAGCCTACTAACGGCGTAGCTACTTTTTGTAGGTTTATTTGTCCCAAGTTCATTTGGGCTAAAACCTCCCGGGAGATGATATTTGCTGAGCTTCCATTATCGATTAGGATTCTTCTTACATTATAATTCGCTATCTCTAATGATACTACCATAGGAAAATCGGGGTTATCCTCTTTTGTGTCCCAAATGATGTTTTTAGGTACTTCGCCTTCGTTAAAGCTGATCGGCTGGTGATTTGTCGGCCTGTTTTCCAGAGTCCATATTTCTTTTGGATATTTAGAATTTCGAATTATGGATCGGGCTGTCCTTCGTCGTGCGTTACGACTATCTCCACCCGCGGGTCCCCCGGATATTGTATGGATAGTCCCATTGATCTGGTCCTGATTTAACTCCTGAGTAGGTCGACGTTCAGGCGACCTTCGACGAGAACTTCTCCTTCGATTACCGTTCCGAGGGCTTCTACTTCTTTCCCTTTTGCGATTATCTCGGTCTATGTATTCGTCTAGTTTTCCCTGCTCGATCAGTTTTTCGACTTCTCTCTTAAGGTGAAAACAATTTTCCGTTAGATGCCCATGTGCCCTGTGGTACTTACAGTATTGATCATAGTTTCTAGACCCCGGTCTGGGCTGAGCGATTTTCCTTGCCTCGGGAATCCAGTTATTTCTTTCTAGGACTTCCAATATTTCTTCCATTGGAGCATTTAACCTTGGGTGTTCTACTTGATTCACCCTGCTTCTGATTGGTTGCTCAGGGTTTCTTGGTCTTTGGTAGTAATTAGGTTGTCTTTCTTGATCGGCTTTGCTGTATTCCAGTCGCTGGAAAACGTTACCTCTCCTGGAAGATCGCTCATAGTCTAAGGGTCTTTGAGTAGGAATCTTATCATGCCGCTTGGAGCCTGAAGCTGTGAATTTATTTTTGTTTTTATCCTTAAAGGAATTCATCTCTTCTTGGGTCATATACTTAGACGCCAAGCTCATGATGTCGGCGAACGTTCTTGGTTGTTTTCGACTGAGGGCATTTCCGAGCTGCCTGTTTTTAGTGAGATCGAAGAGGATAGAAATTATGTAATCAATATTTGGAGAATCGATTTTGAGTAGTTCTACGTTGAATCTGGCCAACCAGTTTCTTAGGGATTCTCCTTCTTGTTGATGTATGGTTCCTAGGTAGCTCATCGGGAGTTTTTGCCTCTTCTGACTGGCAAACTGCTGCGTCAATTTATTGCATAATTCCCGGAAACTGAATATGGAGTTGGCAGGTTGTTTTGCGAACCAATCCAACGCTAGGCCCTCGAATGTGGTCACCATTAACTTGGCGGTGAATTCGGCAGAGTGGGCATATAAATTCATTATGTTAGTGAAGCTAAAAATATAATCATCCGGGTCGGTGGTTCCGTCATATCGGGGTAGTCTACCCGGGACCTGTCCAATGGATTGCGCTTCTTTTATTTCTCTGCAGAAGGGAGAACATGCTGCAAGGCTCTCCTGGAGTTCCGCGGTTCGGGTCCACGGGTTTTGAACAGATCGTAGGCGTTGCTCCAGTCGTTCCTGTACTATTCTCTCGATTTCTCTTTCCGAGAATCGAGTCGCTCGTGGTCGATCTGGGATAGCATCATCTATGTCATCCTCGATAGGGATTATTGTTCGTTCCTTCGATCCGCTGCGATCCGCCTGTGGCCTTCTTCGACCTGGTTTTCTTCAGGGACGGTTATCGGAGGGTTTAGAATTGTCCTGCTGTGGGCTGCATAACGAGCGTCGCTCACTTGCTGGGCTGTCCGCTTGTTGAGAGGTTTGTTTGTTTGGCCCTGGCATTCCTGGTGCAGGAGTTGTCCTGGGAGTCGTAGCGTTTCGAGGAATTTGGTCTAAAACTAGCAATTCTTCTGGAGAGAGTGATTTGAAGAGCATTGCTATTTGTCTCAGTTTTTCCTGAGCGCCTGGGAGAGGAACGGGTATTTCGGGGACTTCCGGTTCTTCCTGTATTGCACCGGTAAGACCTCCTTGGTGTTCCTGCTGACGAGAACGGGTATCTGGGAGATTTTCATTGGTGTTGGGAATGTTGTTATCGTTGTTGTCTTGTGGATCTTCGGATGTGTTGTGGCCGGTGGTTGTATTACTTCTCGCTCCAATGCGAGCGCTTTTCCTTGGGCGAGCCATGTGTCGATCGAATAATTAACGTAGCCCCACGGTGGGCGCCAACTGATTTAACCGGATTTCGTTAGGTTATTCAATTATCAGTGAATTTGTGATATCGGGGGTTTTCGATATTTATATATATTATTTAGGGCTCTGTTACTTTATTCCGGATGGATCGGTTACAAAGAAAAGCAATATTCAAGAACAAGAAGTAAAACCACAAAATAAAGCTAAGAAACACACCGATATGAAGGTAAAAAGCTCAGTAATAATATTGAATATTATTAAGTTGTGCTGTTGTAAGCAGTGTTAAATCCTGTATTCTTAGAGTTCAGGAATTTCGTAGTTGTTTAATACAATGATTAACTAGGTATTTATATAATGTTAAACCTAGCGTTACAAGGAAACATAGTCCTAATAGGACTCGGCCCAAATATCCTTTTTGAGTCCGGAGTATGATCTTATATCGAAGCGAGCTGCACTTGGCCGGGTCGGTAAGATGATCCCGATCTGTTTGAATTGGTCGAATCAATCTTATCTTCTTCATTCGATCCGAGTAGTATATAGGGTGCGAAATAGCCCCCATCAGGGTTAATCGCAAATTACCTGACCACCAAGTCGTGGTTGTGTCCTCCAGGTGTTTGGTTTGATTCACAGTTTGAGTGATCCATGTGTCTCACCTCCAAAGCTAGTCCACACCAATCGGATTGTAGTGACGCCTACAAGTCTTAGGCTACGAACTGGATCTTGCAGGTTTGTCAGCAAAGGAACGGGAGATACCAATGGAAGAATCGACTCACAGAGCTTGTGTGATCGAGCAGGGTTCGGCCAGGGTCAGATCTGGTCCGATTTGGGTTCGGCCAAGACTAGGTTGGGCGACTAGGGTTAGGGGCGAAAACTATAAAGGGGGCGATTTGTAATTAAAATTTCTTGTTCGAAAAATCTAATCTCACTCGATTTTTCTCTCTAAATTTTCAGCAAAAACTTTGTTCTCTCAAAAGCTTTTTTAGGGTTGTGCAACTAGTAAAAGTGTTTTCCAACATGTTATGAAGAGGAGAGGGAAGAGTATTTATAAGAGAAGAATCCTTCTCTTGATAGATATCTTCTTCCCATATCTATCAAATCTCCAAATCTTTTATTCCTTATCAACTTAGGAATGTGAGATTTGATAGATCTCTTCTTGCTTGTTTTCCAAGAATCAAAACTCCTTTTCCTTTAATCACCAAAATCGCCCCTAGCCCCTAATTTTAGATAATTTCAAAATCAACCCATAATTATCCAATACTGAAATTGGTTAATTATTTATTCTTCCAATTAATTAACTACTTTAATTAATTCCACAATTAATCAGATAACTCTAATTAATTAATTATCAATTAATCAATTAGTCATCTAATTAATAATCTCCAATTGAATTAATACCATAATTCAATTACCTTGATTTAACAACTTTAAATCATTTTCTTTCCTTTTAAGACAGTCACCGTCCAATTGTATTGTGTGTGACCCTCTGGGTTCACCATCAACTGGCAGCAGGCCCACGACTTTCGTGATTTAATTAACGAGCAATTAAATGCTCCGATCAATTAAACTACTTTTAATTGACCACTCCTAGAATTAAATCCTCTATTAATTCCGGAGTACCCACACTTCATGGTCGATGTCTAGCCACAAGCCCATGAAGCCCAATCAAAGGTGAATTGATTTATTGTGAACCTCACCTCTTATAATTGCCATGTACATACGGTCCTTCCATGATGATTTCCCGATCGAGACCTAGGGTGTGTGAATTGATCGGCACCTCTAATTATCTCGATAACTATACTTTCTAATTTCCGACAATGATTCCAGTGTGACTGCCAAATTTGGAAACCCCTTCCAAATGCATCACCGACTATGGCCATAGATTTCTCGGAATCAATTATCTAAGAAACGTATAGGAAATTCTCTCATCTTATCAGGATGAGTCGATGGATCCTTTCTTAGTACTAACCACTCGCGTACAGTCGTCTACGCACCCAACTTAGGCACTTTGTGGCCAGGCTACGTGACCAGTACCTAAATCTAAGTACGCACACTCGTGCACGGAATTCGCCCTAGCACCTCAAGTCTAAGGACTAAATCGTACACTATTATAAGTCTTGAGAAACATCCCATCACCGATATGCGACATGCGCTTCCACAATGGGATTCTCTGTTCGGGTCGTTCGATGCGTTCAATCCTCCATTGAACCACCTACTCATATGCACTGGACTCAAATTCCTTGCTCATGAAACTCTACAAATTCACTCCATGTGAATCATGCATACTTGTACAAGTCTTGGCGATTCCTACGATACCCCGTCTCGTTCGGAATCTATGACTTGGAACGGTTTTAAGATCACGACCTTTGAGACTGTTTCATGATTGCACTCAGTACTGAAGTGAATCGTCCCATAGTCTATTGTGACCTTAGGATTTCATCCAATCGCTTAGATAGGTTCGCGAGAGATGAAGTTGGCCATTGTTCAGTTTCACATACTATGAATGAACGGCGTATTAATTATAAACCATAAGAAAATAGTATTTCAACAAGCTAATTAATATTGGCTTGCTGGGCACTATTCCATCAATCTCCCACTTGCCCTAAAGCCAATCACAACATTTCTAAGACCCATCTATACCAAGATGTCCCTCGAACCATTTGTGAGAGAGCTTAATTAGTGGATCTGCTAAGTTGTCTTTGTCGAGATGAAGTAATACTTCTACTCGTCTCAACTACCCATGACTGGTTCAATCATACGGTATTGTGTTCAGATTATAGGTGAGATCTCGATTTCCTTTCATTGAGCAATCGCCTTATCTAAATCGGTTAAGATTATGATAGGCTTTTGTCATGCTAGGTATTTCATCTAATGGATGAAAGTTTCTCATCCAAACACCTTCTTTTGTGCAGCATCATAATGGTGCCTCTTTATTCTTGTTTGAATCGGCAATGGTATATTATTGGAATCTCTTCCAATTTACCTTTGCTCTATCGAGACAGAATAAATTATCCACTTCAGACTGGGAATCTCGAATTTCTAAATCTTTCGAGTATTCAATTTTCCACTTACTACCATCGACCAGTATTACATCCTTTAATTATCTTCGAGGATTGCTTTTATGGTAGACCAGTGTCCTTGACTGGCGTTTGACTATCAGTAGCTCGTTCAGAGCATTTTGACGAGTCAGGTCTAGTACAAGACTTTGCATGCTACATGCAACCCAAATGCCAAGCATAAGGCTTCTTGAGACAGTTACTTCTTCACTCATTTAAATTTAGGGCTCATTAAATAAGTGAGAGAGATTTTGTCTCTTTTGGAAACAATCCTCTCTTGGATTCTTCCATATTGAATTTAATCAATATAGTCTTTGTACTTTGATTTGGTAAATCACTACATCTTCTTCCTTCTATCTATCGTAGATACGTATTGCCAGTACGTGAGATGTAATTCCAAATCTTATCATGGAAAATTGCGTGAACAACACGCTTTCGTCTGTGCTTTCTTGATATTTCTTATATCTTGCTTGATGTACAGAACGTCATCTCGTTGCGCTTCGAACTCAACTACACTCCCACTGATTCTTTTGCACATTTGGAATCTATATGCCTTTTGACAACTTCAACATTCTTGATCAACCATCAAGTTGCATGTTCCAAATTTGGGAAAAAGTCATAGATTGACTTTTGGATTAGAATAGAGATCTTCTCATCAATTTTCAATTGTGAGATGCAGGATTCATATCCAATAGTCATGTCTTGGTAGTCAAAACCACCTTTCTATGGCTAATAGTTTCGAAATGAATTTTGACGTAGTTAATGGACATAAGGCATTTTCATCAATCCTAAAAGGACCTCTGAATAATGACCTATTGCCACTTAAGTGAGTCAAAGCTTTCAACTTCGAATCTTATGGCTATGTGCCATATCCCTTAGATCACGTTTAACATAATCTCTTTGTAATCTTTGATTAGAATCCAATTTCTCAATTTCGTAAAATGGAATTTTGAGTTCCTTACGAATTTGATCAGATTACGATTTCTTTGTGCGTGGATTGATTCAGCAGTTTCTAGTGTTTACTCCCACTGTTCATGGGGACGGGTCCAATCCTTGGACTTCATCAAGTTCTACGACATTCCTTATTTCCTTTGACAAGGTCTTGTCAACAGAGGAACAAGCTACTTACGAGATGCTTTTCGTTTCTCATTGTCGTGGAACAGGTATTCAATGGATTTTGTTGAATACCCCATGAACATTATATGAACTAGATCTACTATCTAATTTCTCATATAAGGGTGTTCTGCTATGTCTTAAAAGACATGGCGATGTAAGGACTTACTTCGAAATATACTATACCAAGTATTTTGAAGAGTTAAGGGAAGGTATCCCCTAAAGTGAATGAAGGAAACTCAGCAAGATCAGAGTCGAGAATCAAACAAAGTTCGATTTCTTCTTTGATTTGCTTCATGAGAATTCTATTCTCGTCTTAGATAATCGAGGTGTTAAGTTTGCTTATGTTTCAGCAGGTTTGATTAAATCAAATTGCTTTCGACATAATGCATCTAGTTACTTCATTTCCAAAACTTCTATTGAATTACTTCAATAGTTTCAGAATTGTACTTCAGCCAAGCACACATATACTTTGACGATTAAAAATCGCAAGTATATATGAAGTAGATTTCTTTTGAACTAGTGCTTTTAGTTCATGTCGATCGAAATGTTTTGGAATGCCTTAGCAATCCTTCACTTTGGTTATTATTCCTTCAAGATTTGAAAGTTCCGAATTTACCCAAGTTCATTATTTCAGGAATCAGTAAATAAAAACTTTCCTTTCGCATCTCTCTTTAGGAAGAATGTCCAGAGTGAACATTTCAAGCGCGGACGATTATCCAGTTTGTCTTACTCGTTTTCGATTTAACATATAGTCTTCAAAGTTTCGATTCATTTATCATTGTTTATTTCTATGTTTCAAAACATCAACATTTGTACAAAGTTAAATTGCTCTAATTAAATAAATTCCATTTCTCAATGGTAAAGAAATAAGGTCTCGTACAAAATGTGAAATAATACTCATAGTAAACTAAAACTTAAAACTCATGCTAATACGAAAAAACTAAGAAAAACTTCTTTGCTAAAAAGGAATGTCTAGGTACAATTCTTCCTTGACCCAGTCCCGGAATTCCAGTTTCCTCATCTCGCTCTGCACTACTTGCATCTCCCTTTCAAGGATTTTCCTCCTTTTAGGTTGAGCGGGAAGACTATCATCGCCTGTAAATGCTTTTACAGAAATGAAAGTTTTAATCAGATGTCTTACATCAAAAAGATTCAACAAGTGTATAACTTAAAAAGTCATACCGTAGTCAAGTCTTTCCAGGAAATCCTTTTCAACAAGCTTCCTTATTTTCTCTTCGTACTTACACAGAGGGCAATTCCAATCATATAGACCAAAACCACGTTGATGAGCTTCTTCATATTTGTCTAACAACTCATGCAATTGCTTTGTTTGTATTCCATCAGGCGGAATAATGCAATGTTGCA
Source organism: Penstemon eatonii (assembly GCA_038501285.1). Lineage (NCBI taxonomy): Eukaryota > Viridiplantae > Streptophyta > Magnoliopsida > Lamiales > Plantaginaceae > Penstemon > Penstemon eatonii. The sequence continues at coordinate 38,972,961 of CM076711.1, read as the reverse complement.
TAAAATGAGTGAAGGTCTCAGATAATCCTTGAAGGGTTATCGTTATCTCATCTTCGAGAGTCAATTGGGCTCCAAACCCTTTGATCAGCTCGAATGTCTTGCTTAAGTAAGAACAATATTCCCTAACATTGTCAAACTTAGCCATGTCGGTTTCGTAGAGGAAATTGCACATCACCTTTTTCAAAGTTGGTTCGGTTCTTAAACGCATCGAGTATCGGACAGTGGATGGTAAATGGCTAACATTTAAAAACAGACAACTATAAGCAGACAGGTTTAATATTAATACTTATAATTAACGAAATTTGGACTTTTTATCGAAAAAGTTCTCCCACTATTTTTATCGAAACAGTAACCCCTTCTAGTTTCGGGAAAAATTTATTTCCTAGTAGGTCTTGACGTCCCAGCAGCAATTAGTTGCACCCACGACTCGTGGCCATACAATTAATTCCCTAGGTAGGTATACATATTACCAATTGTGTCTACTACACAACCTTCAAGTTATTTTGCCTCGTTTTTCGCATTTATCTAGCACTGCTACATCATAAATGTTACTACGCGTTAAGTCTAACCCATTAATCATGATAAGCAACGGGCCCGGTCATGAATTCTCCGTAACTAGTTATCGGTCGATCTTCACGTCCCGACCAGTCCCTACCCTTGTCGAGTTTTAAGAAAAACTAGAATCAAGGAATTTGGTGCATTGCCCCTTTCTTCGACTCGGGTGCCAGACTCTGGATCACCTCTATCGATAAGTAAACAACATACACTAGTCCCTATCAATGGAAGGCTTGGATTTTATTAAACCTCATTTTATATTTAACCCAATATGACTTAATATTTGTTCGAGAGGGGAATTTTCGGTTCTGAAAGTTTAAGGAAACTCTCCTCGGGATCTCACCGCTTCAATTATGCTTTATCTTTTATTTACGATCTAGATTCTAGCGCGCAAACACACAAGCAATCATAAATCGACTAATAAATAAAAGCCATACAAGCCTAGCATGCATACTACCACAATATGTTTTCGATCGGGAGCCTCCTATGCGGGCCATCATCGAGCCAATGATGTTGGCCCAATTGGTCAATCTAAAGGGTTCTCAAAGAACCTATGCTATTACACAATGTACCACGCATACATGGCCTTCAATTCTTCTTGGGCTCCCACCTTGCTTGTAAATGGGCCTTCATCCTAAACTAGGAAAGCAGTAAAGCCCTATTCTATTACAAAGGCTCAAAGTGGCCCAAAAATAATAACAGGCTCGCAGGCCCAATGAAAAAACCATGCATTAAATTAAACCAATCACATCTAACCTAAGGTCAAGGCTCGGCGCGATCGAAAACCACGTAAACAGTTCACGTAGAGCAAAAAAACATGTAAACAACTTTTACTTTCTTCTATCTTAATTTTAAAACACCTTTTAAAACTAACTTCCTATGATTCTTGCTTTTTAGTCACTACTAATTATGACAAAATAAATTCTCGGATAAACAAAACAACTTTTCTGCCTTAATTTCAGATTCTGATTTTTCAACTTTTGATAATTGCAGTTCGGCCCCTATACTTTCGGAAATTGCACTTTTGACCCCAAAACTTTTGAAAAGTTACAAGATCCCCCCAAAACAGTTTTCGGACAGAATGAGCAGAAAATTAAAATTTTGAAATCCAGAAAATTTTCGAATTTGCAAACAGACCCCTGATGTTTCGGAAATTACAAAATAGTCCTCGAATTTTTGAAAATTGCAAAATGGTCCAAAATTGCGTGCGATCAGATTTTCAGAAATAACCCAGATTTTTCAAAAATTTCCAGAAATAGAAAATTCAATTTTCAGCCCTAATTTTCATGTTTTGCGATTTTTGCATAAAAGCCCTGATTTTTCGAAAAACTATAAATTCGCCACAGATCTAAAAAAGCAGTTTTACCCAATCATAGATCCAGTCATAACAAGCAAGAATCAATCACTAGAACATAATTAACATGCGTTCTCATACATACAATCAAGCATATACAGTGAAAACACATTATGTTCAGGCCTTTTCGTATAAAAACGTATGGAGCTGGCTCTGATACCACTGTTGGGATATTTTGGCTAGGGCTCGATTGTCAATACAACGAAGTGCGGAATTTTAAAATTTTTCGAGTTCCTAATAGTCCCATGATTTCTTTCTCCATAGTTATTATACGAATAAGGATGAATCAAACATCAATAAAAACACAGGGGGTTAATCGCAAATTACCTGACCACCAAGTTGTGGTTGTGTCCTCCAGGTGTTTGGTTTGATTCACAGTTTGAGTGATCCATGTGTCTCACCTCCAAAGCTAGTCCACACCAATCGGATTGTAGTGACGCCTACAAGTCTTAGGCTACGAACTGGATCTTGCAGGTTTGTCCGCAAAGGAACGGGAGATACCAATGGAAGAATCGACTCACAGAGCTTGTGTGATCGAGCAGGGTTCGGCCAGGGTCAGATCTGGTCCGATTTGGGTTCGGCCAAGACTAGGTTGGGCGACTAGGGTTAGGGGCGAAAACTATAAAGGGGGCGATTTGTAATTAAAATTTCTTGTTCGAAAAATCTAATCTCACTCGATTTTTCTCTCTAAATTTTCAGCAAAAACTTTGTTCTCTCAAAAGCTTTTTTAGGGTTGTGCAACTAGTAAAAGTGTTTTCCAACATGTTATGAAGAGGAGAGGGAAGAGTATTTATAAGAGAAGAATCCTTCTCTTGATAGATATCTTCTTCCCATATCTATCAAATCTCCAAATCTTTTATTCCTTATCAACTTAGGAATGTGAGATTTGATAGATCTCTTCTTGCTTGTTTTCCAAGAATCAAAACTCCTTTTCCTTTAATCACCAAAATCGCCCCTAGCCCCTAATTTTAGATAATTCCAAAATCAACCCATAATTATCCAATACTGAAATTGGTTAATTATTTATTCTTCCAATTAATTAACTACTTTAATTAATTCCACAATTAATCAGATAACTCTAATTAATTAATTATCAATTAATCAATTAGTCATCTAATTAATAATCTCCAATTGAATTAATACCATAATTCAATTACCTTGATTTAACAACTTTAAATCATTTTCTTTCCTTTTAAGACAGTCACCGTCCAATTGTATTGTGTGTGACCCTCTGGGTTCACCATCAACTGGCAGCAGGCCCACGACTTTCGTGATTTAATTAACGAGCAATTAAATGCTCCGATCAATTAAACTACTTTTAATTGACCACTCCTAGAATTAAATCCTCTATTAATTCCGGAGTACCCACACTTCATGGTCGATGTCTAGCCACAAGCCCATGAAGCCCAATCAAAGGTGAATTGATTTATTGTGAACCTCACCTCTTATAATTGCCATGTACATACGGTCCTTCCATGATGATTTCCCGATCGAGACCTAGGGTGTGTGAATTGATCGGCACCTCTAATTATCTCGATAACTATACTTTCTAATTTCCGACAATGATTCCAGTGTGACTGCCAAATTTGGAAACCCCTTCCAAATGCATCACCGACTATGGCCATAGATTTCTCGGAATCAATTATCTAAGAAACGTATAGGAAATTCTCTCATCTTATCAGGATGAGTCGATGGATCATTTCTTAGTACTAACCACTCGCGTACAGTCGTCTACGCACCCAACTTAGGCACTTTGTGGCCAGGCTACGTGACCAGTACCTAAATCTAAGTACGCACACTCGTGCACCGAATTCGCCCTAGCACCTCAAGTCTAAGGACTAAATCGTACACTATTATAAGTCTTGAGAAACATCCCATCACCGATATGCGACATGCGCTTCCACAATGGGTTTCTCTGTTAGGGTCGTTCGATGCGTTCAATCCTCCATTGAACCACCTACTCATATGCACTGGACTCAAATTCCTTGCTCATGAAACTCTACAAATTCACTCCATGTGAATCATGCATACTTGTACAAGTCTTGGCGATTCCTACGATACCCCGTCTCGTTCGGAATCTATGACTTGGAACGGTTTTAAGATCACGACCTTTGAGACTGTTTCATGATTGCACTCAGTACTGAAGTGAATCGTCCCATAGTCTATTGTGACCTTAGGATTTCATCCAATCGCTTAGATAGGTTCGCGAGAGATGAAGTTGGCCATTGTTCAGTTTCACATACTATGAATGAACGGCGTATTAATTATAAACCATAAGAAAATAGTATTTCAACAAGCTAATTAATATTGGCTTGCTGGGCACTATTCCATCAGAAGTGACAGATGATCGATCTTGATTATAATTTCGATCTAAGGGGCGTAGCAACGACTTTCACCCTTAGTCGTTTCAGAGCATTTTTAGCCCGAGGGTCGTAGCAACATCTTTCACCCATTTAATAATTTCGATCTAAGGGGCGTAGCAACGGCTTTCACCCTTAGTCGTTTCAGAGCATTTTTAGCCCGAGGGTCGTAGCAACAGCTTTCACCCATTTAATAATTTCGATCTAAGGGGCGTAGCAACGGCTTTCACCCTTAGTCGTTTCAGAGCATTTTTAGCCCGAGGGTCGTAGCAACAACTTTCACCCATTTAATAATTTCGATCTAAAGGGCGTAGCAACGGCTTTTACCCTTAGTCGTTTCAGAGCATTTTTAGCCCGTGGGTCGTCACCCAATTTTTCCGATCCTAGGGGCCTAGCAACAGCTTTCACCCTTGGTCGATTTTCGAGGGTCGTGGCAATAGCTTTCACCCATTTAGTAGTTGGTAGAGAACAATAGAGATTGAAAATAAATAAATGATGATCGAGAATGTCCAGAATATGAGGAATAAATAATAATTTTGGCGAGACGAACTTCCATTGAATAAAATAAACTTTCATTGAACATATAGTTTTCTTAATCACGAGAAACAAAGAAACAGAACGAGACGACTAAATATTAACTATTCATCTTCATTTTCCATAATATCTCCTCAAATTAACGGCATTCCAGGCTCAAGGTAGGATATCTCCATTAGGATGAGCAATTTTGTAAGAACCTTTCTTTCCAACCTCATCGACCACAAAGGGGCCATCCCAATTAGGTTGAAGTTTTCCAACATGCTTTGATACTTCTTCCATTTTGAGCACTAAATCTCCAACTTTGAATGTTCGGATTCAAACGTTTCGATTATAGGATTTTTCCATGCTAGATTTGGTGGATTGAATTTTCAACCTTGCTCGGTCCCTTCGACCATCTGTGTGATCAACTTCCATTTCCCTTAGAGATTGGTTTTCCTCGGGATCATAAAATTTGACCCTGGGAGAAGGTACAAGGTTCTCAACTGGAATAACAGCTTCCGACCCATAAACCAGACTGAATGGAGTTTCTCCTGTTGCAGCTTTAACAGTAGTTCTATTGGCCCACAAAACTCCTGGCAGTTCGTCGAGCCATTTTCCCTTTGCCTCAGATAGATGTTTTTCCAGAGATCGAACGATCTCTTTGTTCACGACTTCGGTTTGCCCATTAGCTTGAGGATGCCCTACTGATGCGAAATTCTGCTGTATTCCGAATTTTTCGCACCATTCTGTGATTCTCTTCCCGGCGAACTGCGTTCCATTATCAGATATTAAGATCCTGGGAATGTCGAATCTGCAGACAATATTCTTCCATAAGAAATTAATAACTTGGAATTGAGTGATCTTTGTTAGAGCCACGCATTCGACCCATTTGCCGAAATATTCTACCGCAACTAATACATAATTTTTTCGGGCTCTTGCTGTTGGAAACGGCCCAACAATATCAATGCCCCATTTATCAAAAGGCCAACAGATCTGAATAGAGTGCATATGTTCGGCCGGTTGATGGATCAAATTCGAATGAATATGACAATGGTGGCATTTCTTCACATAATCAATAGAATCAGAGAAAAGAGTAGGCCAATAATATCCTGACCTCGAGCATTTAAGAGCTAATGCCCGAGCACCGCAATGATTACCTGCCTCTCCCTCGTGAACTTCTTTTAAGATAGCATTATAGTGCATTTCGGAAATACATTTCAATAAAATTCCAAAAGAAGATCTTTTATAGAGTTGATTATCAACTAGAGTGAACGATGGCGCTCGGTATTTGATCCTTCGAGTTTCGTTTGAATTTTCTGGAAGCTTCCCTTCTCTGAGATAAGCAATAAGAGGGTCGATCCAAGAAATCCTAGGCTCACCGATTTCCATGATGTCGACCGAGGGAATCACATCTAGTTCGATAGCAGATGTATTCGATAATAACCATGTGATTATCCTTTCATTCTTCCCATCAGCAAGTCCTGTGAACTTCGATAATAGATCTGCCCAAAGATTTTCCTCCTTTGGTATAGGTTGAATATCAAACTTGTCGAACTCAGAGATCAACTTTTTTGTTTTGTTCAAATATTTGATCATATTGAACTCCCTGGCCTCGTAAGTGCCTTTCACCTGTCTATGAACGAGTTCAGAATCTATTAACACAATAATTGATTTTACCTTTGCCTTTGTGGCCATCTCTAATCCAGCGATCAGGGCTTCATATTCCGCTTCGTTGTTTGTAACGACGAAGTCCAAAGTGATAGCATAACTTAAGTCCTCACCATTGGGTCCTTGAAAATGAATTACTGCTCCACCTCCTTCCCTGGTCGAGGAACCATCCACGTGCATCAGCCATACTTGATCTTCTGCTTTTTCGACCATTCTTACCTCGGAGATCGCTCCTTCTTCCACATTCGATATGCCTGTTGACTCGACTACGAAGTCAGCCAATACCTGTGCCTTTATAGCAACTCGCGGTTGATATTCAATTTCGAACTGACCTAGCTCGACCGCCCATTTTATTAACCTGCCGGATGCTTCTGGTTTTGATAGGACCTGTCTTAGAGGTTGATTTGTTAAGATGATGATCTTGTATGTTTGAAAATAGGGCCTTAACCTTCGCGCAGCTACCACTAAGGCAAGCGCGAATTTCTCAATCTCCATGTAATTTTTCTCCGCACCCTGCAATAACTTGCTCAAATAGTAAACTGGCTTATGCTCAGACTTATCGAGCTTTACCAAGACCGAGCTAATAGCCTCCTCCCATACGGCTATGTAAAAATATAGAGGTTCTCCATCGGATGGCTTGGCCAACATTGGTGGTGAGGTTAAGTATGCTTTCAGGTCTTTGAAAGCTTTATCGCATTCTTTATTCCATTCGAAGTTCTTACATTTACGCAATAGTTTGAAGAATGGTAAACTCTTGTCAGCAGATCGTGAGATGAATCTATTCAACGAGATAATCTTCCCAATCACGCTTTGAACATCTGAGAGCTTTCTTGGCGGATGTAGATCGGTAATTGCTCGAATCTTTTCGGGATTGGCTTCGATGCCTCTTTCGTGGATGAGATATCCGAGGAATTTTCCCGATCGAACACCAAAAGTGCACTTGGCGGGATTCAACTTCATTCCATACTTCCTTAGAATTCCAAAACATCGATCAAGATGGTTGATGTGGTCCTCTTCCGTCATACTCTTTACGAGCATGTCATCTACATAAACTTCCATGATTTCCCCTATCAAATCTTTAAACATCATATTGACTAACCTTTGATAGGTTGCGCCCGCATTCCTTAAGCCAAAAGGCATGACAATGAAGCAGTAGACTCCTCGCTCGGTGATGAATGTTGTTTTATCCTGGTCTCTTTCATTCATAAAAATCTGATAAAATCCCTGGAAAGCATCCATCATACTAAAAAATACAAACCCCGCGGTGGAATCTACAAGCATATCGATCCGAGGTAATGGATAAGGATCTCTTGGGCACAATTTATTCAGATCCGTAAAGTCATTACACATTCTCCATTTGTTTTCAATCTTTTTGCCCTTAGAAACTAGGACCACATTACATATCCATTCTGTGAATTTTACTTCCCTGATCTGGCCCGCTGCTAGCAATCTATCGACCTCTGCATTGATTATTTTGTCCTTTTCGCGACCATGATTGCGCTTCTTTTGCCTTACAGGTTTTGCCTTTGGATCGATGTTCAATGAATGTATTATTACCTGCGGATCGATTCCAACTATATCATCTGAGCTCCAGGCAAAAACGTCCACATTTTTCCGTAAAAATTCAATGAGCATGGTTTCCATGCCCTCGCTTAACTCCGTTCCGATTTTGGTAAATTTCTCATGGGATCCCTAAACTAAAGTTACTTTTTTGTGGCCAGGTGCTTGCACACTCATGTCGATATTTTTCCCTTTCTTTCCTTGTAATTTATCGTAGTCGGGAATTGGTGATTTTACTCCAGACTCCAATTCAGCTATTTTCCTCTTAATCGGGAGTTAGGGTTCCACTCTCTTTTTTATGCTTAAAGATGAATTATAGCATTCCCAGGCCATGTATTGATCGTTCCTCATTTCTCCTACTCCCCCCTCGGTGGGCGCCAATTGATCTTACGGGATTTCGTTAGTTCGATAAGGGTGGTGTAAAATGCCGTGTTAATATATGTAAATGGGAATAAAAGATCAATAGTATTGTCTTCAGGATGATCGATTACAGATTACAAGAATTGAGAGTCCTATCCGAGTATTATTGGATGCCGTACAAGCTAGAGGGCCAAATACATATGAGAAAGCCTATGCTATATTTTCTAAGTAATTCCGAGCAGAAGCCTCGGAGGAAGAGCACCTGGGAAGTTGTGTCTTGTCATAAATGCATGGGCTATTTATAGCTGAGATCTGGAACTAGATGAACCACCCACAGATGCGCATTTCTCAGCCCACGGGCTTGGGCCAGAGCTCGGCCCAACAGTGATTTTGGACCCTAGGCTTCCTTTGTGGAATCAGCGTAGAAATCTTGAGCCTTGGGCTCGAATTTATGTTTATGAGATCGAGATTGGTGAACTTCGACCTTGTTAGATCGAAGTAATGCTGAATCCAAGTTGCCCCTCATCAGTTACGACGAAATCCAGTGTTATTGCATAATTTATATCCTCCTTATTTGGTCCGGTAAAGTTGATTCCGGCACCTCCTCCTTCTCGACTCGAAGCACCATCGACGTGCATCAACCAAGTTTGATTTTCTACGATCAAGATATCATTGGCAAGGCTGGTTGATTCAGTATGTTCGTTTGCTTGGGTCGGAGTCTCTAATAGGAAATCGGCTAAGACTTGGCTTTAATCGCAATTCTTGGTTTGTACTCGATTTCGAACTGACCGAGTTCGATTGCCCACTTGATTAATCTTCCAGAAGCCTCTGGCTTTGCTAAGACCTGTCTCAATGGTTGGTTGGTTAACACCACAATTTTGTAGGTTAGAATGTAAGGTCGGAGTTTGCGTGCTGCCACTACTAAGGCTAAAGAGAATTTCTCTATTTCCAAGTAGTTCTTCTCGGCCCCTTGTAGTAATTTGCTTAAGTAATAAACAGGTTTGTGTTCTAAGCCTTCCACCTTAACCAAAACCGAACTAATGGCTACGTCAGAGATCGATATATAGACGTATAATGGTTCTCCCTCGGTTGGTTTGGCCAATAGCGGGGATGTCGTTAGATATTCCTTTAGCCGATCGAATGCCTGGTCGCATTCTTCGGTCCAAACAAAGTTTTTTGCTTTTCAAAGAGTTTGGAAGAAAGGAAAACTTCTGTCAGCCGATTTGGATATGAATCTATTTAGCGCCACGATTTTTTCTACCAAGCTCTGCATTTGGGAGATCGTTTTGGGAGGTTTCATTTCGGTTATGGCTCGAATTTTTTCTGGATTGGCCTTGATTCCTCGTTGATGTACCAAATATCCCAAAAATTTTCCCGACTTAACACCGAAAGTGCATTTTGCAAGATTTAGCTTCATTCTGTACTTTCTCAATATTTGAAAACATCGATCGAGATGCCTTACGTGATCTGCTTCATTCATGCTCTTGACCAGCATATCGTCTACGTAAACTTCCATTATTTCTCCAATTAATTCTTTGAACATCAGATTTACTAACCTTTGGTAAGTGGCCCCGACGTTCCTCAATCCAAATGGCATAACTATGAAGCAATACACTCCCTGCTCTATTACGAAAGCAGTTTTTTCTTGGTCTCGCTCATCCATGTATATCTGATAGAAACCTTGGAAAGCATCCATCATGCTGAAAATCGCGAAACCAGCGGTTGAGTCGACTAATAAGTTGATCCTTGGGAGGGGATATGGATCGCGCGGACATAATTTATTAAGGTCGGTGAAATCATTGCACAGTCTCCATTTGTTATCCTTTTTATCCCCTTTTGCTACTAGCACAACATTACAAAGCCATTCCGAGAAGTGTATTTCTCGAATTTGCTTTGCTTTGAGTAGCCTTTCTACTTCTGACTTGATTATTTTATCCTTTATCGGCCCATGATTCCTCTTCTTTTGTCTAGCAGGTTTTGCCATGGGGTCAATTTTTAGCTAGTGACTGATTATTCGGTGGTCAATCCCTTCCATGTCGTTCGCGCTCCAGGCGAAGATATCTGCATTGTTTCTGAGAAAGTTGATCAGCATTACTTCCCCCTCTTTGCTTAATTCAGTTCCAATTCTTGTTGTTTTAGTTGGGTCCCCCTGCACCAGTAGGACATCTTTGTGTTCCGGTGGTTTCAAAGCTAGGTCTACTGGTTCCTTTCCCTTCTTATCTATTCGGTCGGTACTAGGGATTTCGACTTCAATTTTGTCAACGTCGACGTCTAGGTTTCTTTTGCTTGGGGTAATTGATTCATGGCGATTTTTCAAAGTTAATGATTTGTTGTAGCAATCCCATGCCATGCAATGGTCATTCACTATTTCTCCGATTCCTGTGTCAGTCGGAAATTTTATCTTCTGATGGTAAGTTGAAACAACAGCTCGGAATAGATTGAGGGCAGGTTGCCCTAAGATCGCATTGTAGGCAAAGGGAGTTTCTACTTCTAAAAATTTTACCAGCTTCACCGTTCGATGCGGTTTCCTCCCGAGTGAGACACTTAAAGTTATTGTGACACTGGGGACAATCTCGGATCCTCCAAATCCTACTAAAGGCGTAGCTACTCTTTGGAATGTTATTTGTCCCAAGTTCATCTGGGCTAAGACCTCTTTAGAGATGATATTTGCTGAACTTCCATTGTCGATTAGGATCCTTTTGACGTTGTAATTTGCCTTGGGTATTTTGGGTACCTCGCCCTCGTTAAAACTGATCAGCTGGTTGTTTGTTGATTTGCTTTCTAAAGTCTATACTTCTTTCTGGTATTTTAAACCTCCGATTATGGATCTGGCGGTCCTTCGTCGATCATTACGACTGTCCCCACCGGCGGGTCCTCCTGAAATTGTATGGATGGTAAAGTTAATCTGGTCATTATTCAACTCCTGTGGGGGACCATCCTCAGGGGACCTTCGACGGGAACTCCTTCTTTGATTATTATTTCAAGGACTCCTACTTCTTCCTCCCTTTCGGTTATTCCGCTCTAAATAGTCATCTAGTTTTCCTTGTTCGATCAGTTTTTCAATTTCTCTTTTGCAGTGAAAACAATCTTCAATGCGATGCCCATGTGCCCGGTGATATTTGCAGTATAATTCATAGTTTCATGCACTTGGTCTGGGTTGAGCGATTCTCTTTGCCTCTGGGATCTAATTGTTCCTCTCTAGTACAGCCAAGATTTCTTCTAGCGTAGCAGTCAGATTTGGGTGTTCTAGCTGGTTAACCCTGCTCTGGATTGCCGGCTTGGCGGTTCTAGGTCTTTGATAGGCGTTAGGTCGTTTGTCCTGGTCGTTTCGATTGTACTCTAATCGCTGGAAGACGTTGCCCCTTTTAAAGGATCGTTCATAGTCCATGGATCTTTGAACAGGAAATCTATCTTGCCGTTTGGAGCTTGAGGCCGTAGCTTTAATTTTGTTCTTATCTTTAAAAGAATTCATCTCTTCCTGGGTCATATATTTCGATGCCAAGCTCATGATTTCAGCGAACGTTCTCGGTTGCTTCCGGCTGAGGGCATTTCCAAACTGCCTATTCTTGGTGAGGTCGAAGAGAATGGAGATTATTTAATCGATATTTGGGGAATTGATCTTGAGCAATTCCACATTAAACCTTGCCAGCCAGTTCCTTAGGGATTCGCCCTCTTGTTGATAAATGGTTCCTAAATAGCTCATCGGAAGTTTTTGTCTCTTCTGGTTGGCGAACTGCTGTGTTAGTTTGTTGCATAATTCCCGGAAACTGAATATGGAGTTAGCGAGTTGCTTGGCGAACCAATCCAAAGCGAGTCCTTCTAACGTGGTCACCATTAACTTAGCGGTGAATTCCGCCGAGTGAGCATATAAGTTCATTATGTTCGTAAAGCTAAAAATATAGTCATCTGGATCAGTAGTTCCGTCATATCTGGGTAGTCGACCTGGAACCTGTCCGGTTGACTGAGCTTCTTTTATTTCTCTGCAGAAGGGAGAGCATGCTGCTAGGCTCTCCTGGAGTTCTGTAGTTCTGGCCCATGGGTTTTGAACGGATCGTAAGCGTTGCTCAAGTCGTTCATGTACTATCTTTTCGATTTCTCTTTTCGAGATTCGCATAGTTCGTGGTCGATTTGGGATTGCGTGATCTATGTTATCCTCAATGGGGATTATGGTATGTTCCTTGGATCCGCTGTGTCCTGCTTGCGGTCTCCTACGATCCGCTTTTCTTCAGACGTTGTCATTGGAGGGTTTTGTATTGCCCTGCTGTGGACTGTGTAGCGAGTTGTGCTCGCTCGCCGGGCTGTCAGCTTGTTGAGAGATTTGATCGTTCTGCCTCGGCGTCCTCTGAGCGGGATTTGCCCTAGTAGTTCTAGGGTTTCGAGGAACCTGTTCGAGTACGAGTAATTCCTCTGAGGAGAGTGATTTAAAAATCATAGCAATCTGTCGCAACTTCTCCTGAGCGTCCGACAGGGGAACCGGGATTGCTGGAGCCGCACGTTCTTCCGGTACCGCACCAGTAGGGATCCCTTGTGGTTCCTCCTGGTTCTGATGATGCCCGTTCTGTTGTTGATTGTCGTTGGTTATAGGGGCGTTATTATCGGTATTGCCTTGCGGATCCTCAGACGTATTAGGCTTGTTGGTTGTGTTACTTCTTGCTCCGTTACGAGCGCTCTTCCTTGGGCGAGCCATATGTCGATTGAATAATTAACCTAGCCCCACGGTGGGCGCCAACTGATTAAACCGTTTTTCGTCGAATACGATTAAATCAATAAGGTTATGATATGGAGATCCAATTCGATGTAGATTATAGGGCTCTGTTACTTTATTCTGGATGGATCAATCTCAAGGAAGAACAATAATGTAAAAGAACAATCAGTAATCAAGACAGTCCATGATAAAATAGTATAGCAAAAGCTTTTCTATTTGATAACCTTAGGTTATTTTAGTATGCAGGCGTAAGTTGAGTCTGTAAAACGTGCGTAATACAATGATTAACTAGGTATTTATATCACAATTAACCTAGCTTTACAAGGAAACATAATTCTAATAGGACTCGGCCCAATCGTCCTTCTTGAGTCCGGATTGTAGTCTACTTGTTGAGGAGAGTCGTATTCTGCCGGGTCGATAGATGATCCCGAACAGGCTCGTCTAGTCGAACCGATCTTATATCCCTTAGTCGATCCGAACATTATAAGGGGTGCGAAACAGCCCCCATCAGCAATAACGTTAGGAACTAATTGAGTCAATGAAATAAAGAAGGTGGCCAGGATTTCTTGGAAAAGCGGATGCAATGGGAGCCTAAGCCCATGCTGAAAATGGGATGTGTAGAAGTCTAGGAAATTTTTAGGGGGAGTATTATATCTCTCCTTGGAAGAAGGAATGAAGATCTCAAAACCCGAGGGAAAGAATCGACTATAATCCCTCTGCAAGGTTGGCAGGTCACTCTCCTTATATTTGCAAGCCAAAAATTCAAATGGCTCAGAAACTTGGGGATTCATGTCTTTGGTTTTGGCAGCAGCCTTAGCAGCTACCTCTATCTCTCTAGTAACCTTCACAACGAGAGTATCCTTTTTGACTTCAGTAGGGTTCTCATCCAAAGGCTCGTTCTGCTAGGAGGCAGGGCTCTGAGAGCCATCTAGAACAATATTAGGTACCACATCCTCATGCTCTGGAGAAGAAGGAATGAGATTTTTGGAAGAGGAGGCTATTTCGGAAAATGATATAATAATTCAATAAATATATGGATTGTGGGTGCTATCGACCTGAGTTATCTACTGCGATAAAGTTGAAGGCGGAAAGTAAAAGTAATTATGAAGATCAATAACGGTATATATTTACAGGGTGGAAAAGATATTTTTAGTCCCTCGCTACGGTTCAATTTCCCGCCACAAGTAAATGACTGAATGGACCCCACTCATCTAATAGTTGATGGTAATGGTCCTAAGGTAATCCAAAACGCAGCGGAAATAGAAATTTTAATCGGGGACAAAACGGCCCAAAAATGCAACTACTTTGCAAGAAACACTTTGGAGACCTTCTACCATTACTATTATAGGATCATCATGCATACAAAGTTCATATTAGAAGGAAATATATCAATCATACCTCTCCCAATCTTGGGAGGTGAAGAGCCACAAAGAATCTGGACAAAAGAGTAACACCCGAAACCTTCAAGCACCTCCAACCTCACGGGTTCCGTACCTCCTACAAAACTTCTTGCTCCGAAAAACCTCAAGAAAAAACCACACCAAGATCTCCAAGTGTAGATCCTCCAAAGCTAGCCCACACACACAAGTGATAGCACTTAAGGAGTAAAGAAGATGAACTAGATCTTGCAAATACACCTTCAATCTATTAGCTAGAATGAAGTAGTACATGAATCAAGTTAGAAATTTGATGAACGAAGAGAAAGAGATGAAGAAAACAATTTTTCTTGCTAGGGTGTGAGAGAAATCCGAACACAAACTTAAAGGTGTAGTGTGTGTTTTTTGTCTTGCTTCTTGAACCCCTTGAGAATGAAGACAATATCTTATCTTATGTCTTGTAAAAAATGCAATGTAGTTTATTGTTGGATCACATCCACCAATAAGACTTGTAGCTTTAATGTGCTTCTCAAGCACACTACTTTTGATACAAGAGAGGGGTGGGGGCCACCACTAACACATGATATCTATCTTGGAACAACAAGATATTTATTTCTCTCTTGTTATATATATATCACATATATTTATATACATACATACATATATATATATATATCAATATTATATCATATTAAATATGATCATCTCATAAGTCCAATTTAAATTGGTCAAGGGTTAATTGGACATTTATTTCCCAATTAATAAATTCAATCTCTAATTCATAATTAGAAACCCATTTATTTCTTCCTTAAATTAATAAGACCCTTCTAATTAATTTTGACTAAATTAATTTAACACTTAAATTAATAGAGTCCTTTAATTAATTAATCTCCATTAATTAATTACTACTTCTTGTCAAATCCAATTTAACTTTTGATAGATTGAACTAAGTTGCATCTTGTGCTATTTTGTGTGTGGCCCCTTGGGTTCACCATTAATTAGTTGTGTCCTCACAAACCATTTGTGATTTAATTAAAAGATTAATTAAACTACTTTTAACAATCACTCTTAGATATGATATCATCAAATCTAGAGTACCCAACACTCGAGGTAGTCGTCTAGTCATTGTCGACGAGGTCTAACTAATGATGAAAATAAAGTGTGAACCTTTCTTGAATTGATCTCATCAATCCTCTTATGCTTACCATGCACGTTCGCTCCTTCCAATAACTAATTTCCTGATCAAGGCCTAGGACATGGATAACTATGCTTCTTTATTCATTATGGTGATTCCTTTTAGTGATTACCCATTTGGAAACTCCTTTCCAAATATAACATCACTAGCTTCGGCCGAAGATTCCCGAAATCAATCCATACAAAAGAATGCATAGGAAATCACCCAACCACATAACGGTGGGAGTTAATGGATCCTTTATTGACGTCATTAACCTCACTACGAAGCAATCCATACCCAACGTGAAACTATAATGACTCGCTAATTAGTAGTCGAGTAACACTTCAAAGCACAAATGCTCCGCATGAAGTTCACAAAGGACCAATTTACGTACACTATCGTAAGTAGAAGAAATCTTTATCTCCGATAAACTCCTAAGATGAGATTTTTCTAGCTGGGTTTCGATGCGCTTGATCTCATCAAGCCACCCACTCATATGCATTGATATCTACCATATCGATGTCCATGGAACTATCCATCCCCATGCAAAAGAGAATGCATACTCGTGCAAGTCTTACCGAATACAATGATGCCCTATCTCAATAGTATTGTACTACTTGGAAAGCATTTAAGATCTTAAACCATAGTAGAACATATTCCATAGAGGGATGCACCATGTTCAATAGTTTCAACGATCTAAGGGCTTCATTAATTGCCTAGATGTATCACAATAAATGAAGAATTGCCAATGCGAACTTTTATTGATCATGAATAAGATTGATTACAAGAGTATTTACAAGACAACCGATTGGCTTGCAGGGCACTACTCTAACAATCTCCCACTTGCACTAATGCCAATCGTTCATAACTTTAAGGCCCATCTTAAGGCGATGTCCTTCAAAAGCTTTGATTGGCAATGGTTTAGTCAGTGGGTCCGCAACATTTTCTTTTGAGTCAACGCGCGCCACTCTCACGTCTCTTCTATCAATGATATCGCCTCAATACGTGCTTGGATCTTCGATGAGATCTTGGCTCCTTTGCTTCCGCAATGGCCCATTGTTATCACAGAAGATAGCAACGGGTTCGGCGATGCTAGGAACTACACCCAACTCTTGGATGAAGTTTCGCATCCAAACACCTTCCTTAGCTGCATTACATGCGTCTATATATTCTTCTTCGGTTGTAGAATCGGCTACAGTCTCTTGTTTGGAACTCTTCCAACTTACGACACCTCCGTTCAAGTAAAATACAAAACCTGACATAGACTTGGAGTCATCTACATCACACTGAAAACTAGAGTCAGTGTGACCTTGAAATTTTAATTCTCCATTACCGTAGACCAAGAACAAATCCTTAGATCTTCTCAAGTGCATAAGGATTGCTTTTACGGCACTCCAGTGACTCTCACCTGGATTGGATTGAAAGCGGCTTATGACACTAAGAGCTTGTGCCACATCCGACCTAGAACTAGCATGGCGTACATTATGCTCCCTGTAGCGGAAGCATAAGGTATCTTTGACATCCTTTCTCTTTCATCGTCAGTCTTGGGAGACATTGACTTGGAGAGATGAATTCCATGTTGCATTGGAAGAAACCCTTTCTTTGAATCATCCATACTAAACCTCTTTAGTATCTTTTCTATGTACAACATTTTGGGATAGCCCTAACAACCTTTTAGATATATCTCTATAGATCCGTATTCCCAATACAAAGGAAGCTTCTCCCAAATCTTTCATGGAGAATTTTGTAGATAACCATGCTTTAGTCTTCTCTAATATTCCTACTTCATTCCCAATGAGAAGAATATCGTCGACATAAAGCACTATAAACTCTATCGAGCTCCCACTAACCTTCTTGTACACACAAGGTTCATAGATGTTCTTGATGAAGCCAAACGATTTGACTGTCTCATCAAAACGCTTGTTCCAATTTCGGGATGCTTGTTTAAGTCCATACATGGACCTTTGTAGTTTGCAAACCTTTTTCTCACTACCTTTGGGTATGAAACCTTTTGGTTGCTCCATATAAATTTCTACTTCAATGTCTCCATTGAGAAAAGTGGTTTTCACATCCATTTGCCATATCTCATAGTCGTACCATCCGGCTATGGCAAGCAAGATCCGAATGGACTTCGGCATGGCCACTGGTGAGAAGGTTTCCTCAAAGTCAATGCCCGGCCTTTGAGTGTATCCCTTCGCAAGTAGCCTTGCCTTGTAGGTCAACACCTCTCCATTTACTCGAAGCTTTCACTTATAGATCCACTTGCAACAAACGGGTACTACTCCCTTTAGTGGATCTACCAAGGTCCATACCTTGTTTGAGACATGGAGTCCAATTCGGCTCTCATGGCTTCACGCCATTTTCCCGAATCTATGTCCAACATAGCTTCTTCATAAGTCCTTGGATCAATATCCAATTGCCCCGTTTCATGTATCAATCCAAACCGTTCGGGTTGTTTATGTTCACGAGTGGACCTAGAAAGTTGTTGTGTACTAGTGGTTTTCTCATTACTCTCATTTATTTCCATCTCTTGTGGTGATTCATCCGTCTCACGAACTTCCTCCAATTCTATCTCCACCTTTTCATTATCAAGAAGACGTTCTTCCAAGAAAATGGCGTTCCTTGAAACAAACACATTTTGTTCCTTAGGATCATAGAATTGATATCTAATAGACTCTCTAGGATATCCCACAAATTTGCATAAGGTGGACTCGGCTTCCAACTTATCTCCCACTAGCTTCTTGACATAAGCGGGAGACCCCCAAATTCTCATGAATTTATAAAAGGGTGCTTTGCCGAACCACATCTCATGAGGTGTCTTAGGCACAGTTTTCGAAGGTACTACGTTTAGTATCTTTGAAGTTGTAAGAAGAACCAAACCCCAAAAGCTTCTAGGTAAATCCGTGAAACTCATCATGGATCGAACCATGTCCAATAGAGTTCTATTCCTTCTCTCCGATACTCCGTTCAATTGAGGAGTACCCGGAGGAGTCCACTTTGAGAGAATCCCATTCTCTTTCAAATAACCGAGGAATTTGCTACTCAAGTATTCTCCACCTCGATCGGTTCAAAGTGACTTAATACTTTTACCGAGTTGCTTTTCTACTTCATTTCGAAACTCTTTGAACCTTTCAAAAGCTTCGGACTTATGTGTTATGAGATACACATATCCATACCGTGAATGATCATTGGTAAAGGTTATGAAGTACTTATAACCTCCTCGAGCACTAACACTTAGTGGTCCACATATATCCGTATGGATCAAATTAAAAGTGCTTAAAGCACATTCCGGTTTCTCAGAATATGGCAATTTGGTCATTTTTCCCTTTAAGCAAGATTCGCAAGTTGGGAACTCATCCAAGTCCACTATTTCTAGAGACCCATTTGAGACCAACCTTTGAATCCTCTTATTGGAAATATGTCCAAGTCTAGCATGCCATAGATATGCGGAGTTATCGTTATTTGCCTTTTGTTTCTTAATATTATCGTGAACATCCAATATAGTATTAGATGTTATGGACGTTTCAAGATTATACAATCCATTAGCTAGTGTAGCATTTGCATATAAAGAACCATTCTTTGAAATGCAAAAAATTCCATTCATAATGGCAAAACAAAAGCCTTCTTGATCCAAAACAGAATGGAAATAAGGTTCTTGATTAAAGTAGGTACATAGAGACAATCTCTAAGGACTAGCTTACAATTTCCTACATCTAGTACTACGTCCCCTATTGCTTAGGCTGCAACTTTTGCACCATTGCCCAAGCGAAGAATCCAATCTCTGGTTCAAGGGGCCTTTTGTTCTCATCACCTATTTGTCATTTCAAAGGTGAGAACCACAAGCAGTGTCCAACACCCAATTAGCATTATTCACGGAAATATTAGCTTCAACGAAAAATATACCTTGATTCTTATTTGGGACGGTTTTGAGGTAAAGAGGACAATTCCTCTTCCAATGCCCTTCTTTATTACAATGGAAACAAATACCCTTAGGCACCTTTCCCTTCGCAACTTTAGGAGTGGCCTTAAGAGGCTTCTTGTCCTTAGAGGAACTTTTCCCCTTCTTTTTCTTTCTCTTTGCCTTTCGGTCCTTGGAAGAAGAGGGAGCAAACATCACATGTTTCTCCTTTACTAGAGAGCTTTCCGCCGTGTGAAGCATATTAACAAGTTCATGATGTCCAACTTCCATGTTATGCATGTTAAAGTTCATCAGAAAGTTGTCAAATGAGCGGGGCAATGATTGAAGGATCAAATCCATATAGAGTTCATTGTCCATAACCACGTTAAGATGAGCAAGCTTTTCAATGAGTCCAATCATTTTAAGCCCATGCTCACGGACCGATGAACCCTCAATCATGCGAGCTTGGAAAAGCTCCTTACTTGCCAAGTAATGTTCTTGCCGACCCGGAGTCGATTACAACTTGGACAAGTGAAGGTGGATATCCGAAGCATGAGACATGTTCTCATGTTGCTTTTGAATCTCACTAGACATTGAGGCCAACATGAGGCAAAAGGCTTGAAGATCATCTTCGACCCATTTGTCAAGGGTGGCCCGCTCCTAATCCGATGAATCAGTTGGTAAGGCCACAGGGGCTGGGGCCGTGAGGACATAGTTCCTTTTCACAGAATCGAGAACAATGTGAAGGTTGCGGAGCCAATCGGAGTAATTTGGCCCGGTGAGTTTGTTTGAGTCAAGTATCAAATGATGTGGGTTCTTTGCCATTTTAAAACACTTTTAAATCTACAAAGACAAAAAGATTATGTTTAGCGTTCATTCAATTTTTCAATATACTTTATGATCTTGGACTTCTACCCATAAAGGTCTCCCACCATTATCGAATCCCATGCCCCCACATGGTAAACGAGAAATCAAATTTCTTAGTAGGTCTCAATGTCCTAAAGTCATTTTCCACACCCACGACGCGTGAGACGTGTGGTCAATTCAATAGGTAGACAACAAATTGCCAATCGTTTCTACCAAATGACTTTTGAGAATATTTTGCCTCGGTTTTCGTATGGACCCACAACTCGTGCGACATCCATATTATTAAACTTTAAGTCTACACCATCAATCTTGATAAGACATACCCCAATCATGGACGTTCCACGACTCGTGAGACAATGCCATGACCCGAATATGCTCTACCCTTGGCACTTTAACTCGTGCATCAAGGAAACAATCATATTGCTCTAATTACACCCGTTCCACGACTCGTGAGACAACGGATGAATCGAATACAACTCATGACCGAGCCATATTGATGGAAGGCATGGACTACGAGAACTCGCTTGTCCATTATGACTTAATTATTAAACTTGATTGGGTCGAGTGGAGGTTTTTAATTATTTGAAGTTGCAAGATCTCGCCAATTTTAGTTGTTTATCTTTGTTAGGTGATCTATCCTAACATGCATCACATACATCAAATGGATAAAATACCAACAAAGCATAAACGGACCTAGCATGCTCCTATCGCGTGGTGGATGATCATGTGCCGATCCTATGCGATCCATTCCGAGCCAAAGAATGTCCCAATTGGTCAATCTAGGGTAAGCAAATAAATGGAAATAGAATCCTATTCTATTACATATGCATCACCATGCATACATGGCCTTCAAGGTCTTCAAGTCCTCCAAGTCCTTCAAGTCCTTCACAAGTCCTTCAAGTCCTTCATCTTGAATAAACCTCACAACCTAATGCCTACTCTCTTTACATTGACATAAGTCAAGAAATAAGAGGCCTGCAAGCCCCATTTAATTACAAACTCAAATCATCAAATGAATTGCAAGATTAATATCCAATCACATATGGTCAAGGCCACTAGATCATCATCCATATATTCATCACACAATGTGGCATCGATAAAGTAAATTTACCAAGAAGATTATCTAACAATTTCTAAAGAATTAAGGCATGTACATTGTGGTGTCCCAATTTAATGAGACCAAATAAAACAAATTTAGATAACTTGATGTAGGAGCTCGATAGGTGATTGAATATCGGTTTTATGACCAATCCGGCTCACCCTTAAGTTTTCCAAAGTGAAGAGGCTTACCCACAGCCCTACATCACCTAAGGAAACCGTAGGACTCACAAGATTTAGGCAATTTCATCGGTGGGTGCGATTGTTCCACTACAACCCGGCACGTATGGTCTTTTCACCAAAAACCAATTTTCAAATTAAAATCACCCTTAATCCATACATCCCTATATCCAATAAAGTGTTCATAAACATTATCTAACCATAATCAACCACAAAAACTAGCCCCTAAATCCGAAAGCAAATCGGTTGATGCACTTCAAATTTTAACAAACCGTTTTCACCAAAAAGTAAGGAAACATTCATAACATTTATAAATCACGAATCTAATATGAAATAGCATGATTTGGCTCTGATACCACTTGATGGTAATGGTCTTAAGGTCAGCCAAAACGCAGTGGAAACAAAAATTTTATCGGGGACAAAACGGCCCAAAAATGCAACTACTTTGCATGAAAAACTTTGGAGACGTTTTGTACCTCCTACAAAACTTCTTGCTCTGAAAAACCTCAAGAAAAAACCACACCAAGATCTCCAAGTGTAGATCCTCCAAAGCTAGCCCACACACACAAGTTATAGCACTTAAGGAGTAAAGATGAACTAGATCTTGCAAATACAACCTCAATCTATTAACTAGAATGAAGTAGTACTTGAATCAAGTTAGAAACTTGATGAAGGAAGAGAAAGAGATGAAGAAAACAACTTTTCTTGCTAGGGTGAGAGAGAAATCCAGACACACACTAAAAGGTGTAGTGTGTGTTTTTTGTCTTGCTTCTTGAACCCCATGAGAATGAAGACAATATCTTATCTTATGTCTTGTAAAAAATGCAATGTAGTTTATTGTTGGATCACATCCACCAATAAGACTTGTAGCTTCAATGTGCTTCCAAAGCACACTACTTTTGATACAAGATAGTGGTGGGGGCCACCACTAACACATGATAATATATTTATTTCTCTCTTGTTATATATATATATATCACATATATATATCAACATTATATCATATTAACATTTATTTCCCAATTAATAAATCCAATCTCTAATTCATAATTAGAAACCCATTTATTTCTTCCTTCAATTATTTAGACCCTTCTAATTTATTTTGACTAAATTAATTTAACACTTAAATTAATAGAGTCCTTTAATTAATTAATCTCCATTAATTAATTACTACTTCTTGTCAAATCCAATTTGACTTTTAATAGATTGAACTAAGTTGCATCTTGTGCTATTTTTTGTGTGGCCCCTTGGGTTAACCATCAATTAGTCGTGGGCTCACAAACCATTTGTGATTTAATTAAATGATTAATTAAACTACTTTTAATCAATCACTCTTGGATATGATCTCATCAAATCTAGAGTACCCGACACTCGAGGTAGTCGTCTACTCACGGTCGACGAGTCCTAACTAATGATGAAAATAAAGTGTGAACCTTTCTTGAATTGATCTCATCAATCCTCTTACGCATACCATGCACGTACGCTCCTTCCAAAAACTAATTTCCCGATCGAGGCCTAGGACATGGAGTCCAACGGTATCCTATTAGCCTTGATAACTATGCGTCTTTATTCTTTATGGTGATTCCTTTTAGTGATTACCCATTTGGAAACTCCATTCCAAATCTAACATCACTCACTTCGCCGAAGATTCCCGGAATCAATCCATACAAAAGAATGCATAGGAAATCGCCCAACCACATCACGGTGGGAGTTAATGGATCCTTTATTGACGTCATTAACCTCACTACGAAGCAATCCATACCCAACGTGAAACTATAATGACTCGCTAATTAGTAGTCGAGTAACACATCAAAGCACAAACGCTCCGCATGAAGTTCACTCTAACGTCTCGTAGAAGAAATCTTCATCTCCGATAAACTCCTAAGATGAGATTTTTCTAGCGGGGTTTCGATGCAGTTGATCTCATCAAGCCACCCACTCATATGCATTGATATCTACCATATCGATGTCCATGGAACAATCCATCCCCATGCAAAAGAGAATGCATACTCGTGCAAGTCTTACCGAATACAATGATGCCCTATCTCAATAGTATTCTATGACTTGGAAAGCTTTTAAGATCTTAAACCATAGTAGAACATATTCCATAGAGGGATGCACCATGTTCTATAGTTTCAACGATCTAAGGGCTTCATAAATTGCTTAGATGTATCACAATAAATGAAGAATTGCCAATGCGAACTTTTATTGATCATGAATAAGATTGATTACAAGAGTATTTACAAGACAACCGATTGGCTTGCAGGGCACTACTCTAAACAATAGTCGGCTCTAAAGGACGCGACCTTAAAACATATTCATGAAGGGATGCACTCTTTTCCTTATTCGGTTTTTATCCCACAGGGTTTTTCTGGTCAAGGTTTTTAATGCGACATAATTCATGAACGGCACGCAATAATTACATACTTATACGAGCTTCAGCTACGATCTCTTTCGAAGAAGTGAGGGAGTACTGATGGGGGCTATTTTACACTGTAAAAAATTACCGCAAGCTCGGGTAAGAAAAGGTCGTTCCGACCTACCTAACAGATCCGATCACGAGTCCGAGAATGTTGGATGTCTCAACCAGGGAAAACATATCTTGTGGACACAGATTAAGAAGGCGAATGCAAAAAGGAGATTACTCAAGATCTTAATCTGATTAGATTACCATACAAAGCTAGGATTATAGGATCTATATAAGGGCTTTGTTAGGCATGATGCTCTTAAAGCATGTATTTGACATTCTTTAATTGAAATAATAAATAAATTTGAAATTAATTATTCATATAATCATTTCGATTATGCATTTAATACATACTATAAACATCAAAAAATTCCAATTCTATTAAATAGACTTTGACTTAAGTATAAATATTATACTGGAGGATTTAAGTTATAGCTAATAAACTAGAAAGTCTGTAGTGAGTTAAAGTTGGGATCTTTAATTAAACACTATTAGTACGGTCCACGAAACATCTAAAATGTAGTAATTTTGATCCGAAATACTGATGTAGAGACATCGAATGTGGAGGTACTTTGTGTAATTCGATTATATAGGACTGGATCAGACATGATCTAGAATCATAAATAAGATACCGTTGATATTATGGTTCTAGAACATGTCAACTGATGATCATATTCAAATTGATCTAAATCCTGAGTATGCATAAACTCCTGTTTATGCTAACGAGTTCTTTTGACTCATATGTAATGGCCCGTAACCATGTCGAGCCTAAAACTTATGTCTTGAAGATCCGTTGAGATAAATGGTTGGGAATGTGTTTTACAGATATGGAATCCAACCCTTCTTGCGAGAAGCTGAAATATTGATTCCCTTAAGTGTTAGTTCTAGAACTGAACAGTAGAGCACTCTGATTGAAGAATAAGTTCATAAATCAAACTGTTCACTAGTGAACTAATGGAACTTAAGTATAAAGAAGTAATTAGCAGGGGCAAAATGGTAATTGCGCCTAGCTCTAATTACGAATCAGTTATTGGAGGATCAAATTGCATGTAGTGATTATATCAATGGACTATCTTGATCTTTTGAGTAAAATATATTGTAATGACAAGAGTGCAATTTCAAGTCGCTAGTGGAGTCACTTGAAATTAATAGATCGAATTAATTATATTAAAGAGTTTAATAAATTATTCGATTTATTGGAGCTTGAAGTTACATGTCCATAGGTCCTCAACCACGGCTCCTGTTAATCTACATTTGAACTTAAGAAATTAGAACAAATTCATTCACGTTGCATTTTGGAAATAGTTTCCCAAAATAGAATCTCCGAATTAATTAGATGATATTTAATTAACTAATCCAGAATTAGTTAATTAGAAAATATCACGATTAGTTATATTAGATTTAATTATAGAATTGAATATATTGAAAATTGAATACTAAATTCAAGAAAAAGGAAACGTTGGCATTTATGGAATTTCTAATTGTAGAAATTCAGTATTTACTATGTAAATATATATGATATATTTATACAATAAATAAAAGGAAATATGATCTTACGCGATTTCGTTTATTCGATCAAAGGTGGATTGTAGTGCAATAATAATAATATTGAAATGAAAGCAAAGACCAATAGTAATTGTATTCGAATTAACTGGGTACAAATACAAGTATCTAGGGTCCTACTCGAGCATTATTGGATGCCGTACAAGCTAGAGAGCGAAATACATATGACCAAAACTATACTATATTCCCCAAGTGAGTCCGAGCAGCAGTCTCGAAGCTAGAGTACCTGGGAAGTTGTGTCCGGTGTCATAAATGCATGGGGTATTTATAGCTGAAATTGGGGTCTAGGTGATCCATCCGCAGACATGCAATTCTCGGCCCATAAGTTTGGATCAGAGCTTGGCCCAACAGTAACTTTGGATCCAGGGCCGTCTGTACTTATGGTACTTGGGCATCGGGGTCGAACTCGGTCTTCCGAGATAAGCACTGTTCGATCTCGCATGATTGTAGAAAAGGCAGAGCCCAAAATATCCCTCATCAAAATATTATATATTTATATATGTAATTTTCGAAATTATATATATAAAAATATATTTATGTATGTTTTAATTACTTACAAAAGGTGTATTTAATTAATAACTCTCTTAAGGTGAGAGAGATCAAATATCTTTTTCTAGTAGAAATCTTCAAGTTATGGTAGGAGTTTAACTCTTTCCCTAACTATCTATATATACATATAAGATATAGATCTTTGATGATATATTTATTGATTAGTGAAATCATTAAAATGACACTCAATAAAAAGAAGAAAAAGTTCTTCAAACCTACACATACAAAAGCCATCCCTTGTTCAAGAAACAAAAGAGATTTTTGATCTTGAAACTCTTGAATTCTAAAACGTGAAAGAAACTTCGATTCTCTTAAGTTGGTGTCCACACACCTAGTAGAAGGAGAATGTGGTTGATATCAATGGTGAAAAAGATCAAAGCCGTTTGTTCATCAAGTCTAGAAAAGCATGAAGCCAAAAGTTCAACCAAAAGAACGAAGGACTGGAAGCTTTCTGTAAGTTTTCTATTTCTTTCTTATGCATAATTAAAATAATTATCGTTTATGGGATCCTCGTTTTTATATTAGTTATTTTCGAAATATATTATGAACATAAAACCCACCAAATTCCGCAATTGGGTCGAATAAGTTCGATCATGTTTACTCGTCGGGTCGAATAACTTCGGATCCGCAATTTTGGACTAAAGGATTTATATCCATATAACTACAATAAAAATTCATGTGTTTACATTGCATTATTTTCGTGTGTATATTCAAAGAGCATTCAAACACTTGAATTTACTATTTAAAAGATTTTGAAAAGGAGTTTAAAAATTGGGGATAAATCTTTTAAGTTGAAAAGCTTACTTGTGAAAAACACTTATAAAATCCGTTGCAAGTAATCTGAATAAAACTCTCAGTTTGCTAAGATCAGGTGAGTCATAATTAGAAAAGTGATCAACTATGATGTTCAAAGCTTTGTGCGCGATCAGCATAGTCTGCTTACAATTCTTAATCAGCTTAGTTTGCTCACAGAAAAGTTAGAGAAAGTTTTTAAGTAAAAAATTTCAGAGGTCTATTCACCCCTCCTCCAGACCTCATTTGACCACTTGGGACCAACATTCCTATTACTCTTCTTTGACTTTGCTGTCCTTGAAGTGTAAGCAATCATGACAGGTATACCTTTTGTCTTTTAACAATACTTTGATTATTTTGAGAAACCTGATCAACTTATCAAATAAGTTCGAAGTTTTTCATGAATCGTTTGAATGAGAAGGGAGGAGAATTTAGGAGGAAGTCAATGTTAAGATCACTTACAGTAATCGATCCAGTTTTCAACTAGATTATAAAACAAGTACAGTGATCATTGACATTAGTTCCTTCATTTATTCTCGAGTTTTAAACAACACCTTAGAAATCTCGAATCAGACAATTCGAAACTGCTCCTCAAAACAAGCTTTTTGAGGTGGAGTTTTGTTTTAGAAGCTTCAGAGATACCCCTATATTGCTTCTTTAGCTCGTTCAATCTTGATGCTTATATGAGGTAACGATCATTGAGATTCCCATACTCTATAAATGATTCGTTCCTCTTTGGAGACTCATCTCAGAAGTGCATTAGTCATAGTTTGATTATTAAGAACACGATTACGACTTTTGCAATTGTGAGGACTATCCTCAAGTTTCTAAGCCAGTCGATATTTTAATCCAGTTATTTTGTAAGTCGAGGATAAATAGTAAAAAATGGACAATTCATGTAGATATCACAATATCTAATCTGAGAGAAGACAAATATCTAGAGGACTATTTAATGAATAATACTTATAATCTACGAAGGTTGGACTTTCTAGTGTAAAAGTTCTCCACTATTTTATCGAAATAATTACCCCTTCAATTGTTCGGGAAATTCTATTTCCTAGTAAGTCTTCACGTCCAGCGGACATTAACTGTAACCACGACTCGTGGCCATATAACTAATTTCCCAGGTAGGCATAGTTATTGCACATTGTGTCCCTACACAACCTTCAAGCTATTTTTGCTCGATTTTTGCACCCATATAGCACTGCTACAACATGAGTGGTACTACTCGTTAAGTCTAACCCATCAATCTCGATGAGCAATGGGCCCGGCCATGAAATTGCCGTAACTAGTTATCGGTTGATTGTACATGTCCCGACCGGTCCCCACCCTTGTCGAGTTTATTTAAAAACAAGAATCAAGAGAACTCCCGTATTGTCCCTTTCATCGACTCGGGTGCCAGACTCTAGATTAGCTTAATCCATAAGTAGACAACGTACGCTCATTTCCTATTGATGGAAGGCTCCAATTAATATAAATACTTCTATCCATCTGATTCTGCGCATGACGCTGCTGTCCAACGAACTTTCGTGGACTTCTTGATCTATAATGATTGTTAAAATTACTTCTTTTCACATACTCCTTAAGTTTACCCTGACCAATTAACTTTTCTATTTGTTGCTTCAATTAAAAACAATTTTCAGTGCTATGCCCCCGAGCTCTATGATATCTGCAGTACTTATCATAATTCATCGTTTCCGGTCTTGCTTGTGTGATACGTTGAGCTTCAGGGATCTGATGGGATAGTGCCCTGCAAGCTCATATATTTAACATGTATTAGAACTATCTTAATCTTTATCAAGTATAAATGAATTAATACGCTTGTTTGTTTATAGTATGTAAATCAAACAATTGCCAACTTCATCTCTCGCGAATCACTTAAGCGATTGGATGAAATCCTTAGATCACAATAGACTATGGGACGATTCACTTCAGTATGAGTGCAATCGTGAAATAGTATCTAAGGTCGTGATCTTAAAACTGTTCCAAGTCATAGATTCCGAATGAGACGGGGTATCGAAGGAATCGCAAAGACTTGTGCAAATATGCATGATTCACATGGAGTGAATTTGTAGTGTTTCATGAGCAAGACATTTGATGCTAGTTCATATGAGTAGGTGGTTCGATAGGGGATCAAACGCATCAAACGACCCAAATAGAGAAACCCATTGTGGAAGCGCATGACGCACATCGGCGATGGGATGTTTCTCAAACTTATAATAGTGTACGATTTAGTCCTTAGACTTGAGGTGCTAGTGCAAATTCAGTGCAGGGGTGTGCGTACTTAGATTTAGGTGCCAGACACGTAGCTTGACCATTGTGTGCCTAAGTTGGGTGCGTATAGTCGTGTACGCGAATGATTAGCATCAATATGGGATCTACCGACTCAACGTAATGTGTTGAGAAATTTTCCTATACTTACTTAGATAATAGATTCCGAGAAACCTGTGGTCACAGTTGGTGACGGATTTGGAAAGGGGTTTCCAGATTTAGCAGTCACACTGGAATCATTATTCCGGAATTAGAAAGTATAGTTATCGAGATAATTAGAGGTGTCGATCAATTCACACACCCTAGGTCTCGATCGATAAATTAAGTCGATAGAAGGACCGTATGTACATGGTACTTATAAGAGGTGAGGTTAACTGAGATCAATTCAAATGAAGTTGGGCCTCATGGGCTTGTGGCTAGACATCGATCATAATGTGTGGGTACTCATGAATTAATAAGGAGATTATTTATTGAGTGGTTAATTGAAGGGGTTTAATAACTCGGAGAAATTAATAAGCTCGCAAATTAAATCACAAAAATTGTTGGCCCGCGGCCAATTGATGGTGAACCTAGAGGGTCACACACAATACAATTGGACTGCAATAAAACATATAAGGAAAGTTTGATTTAAAGAGTTAAATCAAAACTGAAGAATTAAAGTGTTAATTCTTGAAGAAGAAATACTAATTAATTAAAGTGTTAATTAATAACAGAGAAATTAATTTAATTGATTAATTGGATTAATTAATTAAATGTGCTGAATTAATTAAATGGGTTCAATTAATTAAAGGTAGTCTAGGTCCATTAGGAAACAAATAAAGGCAATAAGTAAATGGGCTTTAAGTTTCCTACTTGGATTAGAACAAATCTAGGTCAAGACTCCTTATTATATAGGAGCTCAAGACCACAAAAACCCTAGCCCCCAAGATACACAAAATTTCGTGCCCCCCTCCCCCCCTCTCTTCATAGGTCTGATTTGTGTCGCCACTCTTTTACAGAGTTGGGTTCGGCCGAACTCTGTGCAATTGCACAGGGTTCATGCAATCTCATTTCTCCTTCTTCCTTGCTCGATAACTTTGGATCCTAGTTCTGAGCCTAAGTATTCAAGAGAGTTGCTACAATCCAGTTGGTGTGCACACCGCTAGAGGCACAACGCTTGGGGTGCTTCTCTCGAACCAAATCCATCAGATCTGAAAGAAGATCGGAGAAAAACCACCACCGTTCCTGTGGTGAGGTGAAATCACTAAACACCCTATGGATGTTTTGATTTGTCTAAAAATCCTTTTCGTATGACTAGATGAATAAAAATCCTGATTGGGTTATTTTAAAATTTTAAAATTTCGCTGCTTTTAACGTCCTGACGTTACCAATAACCCAACAGTGGTATCAGAGCCTAACTCATTACTTTCATACGAAAATGTCTGAATATAATTTGATTGCTTTATTTGTATTGCATGTTATATTCGTGTTATTGATTCGTACTTGTTTGGGTAGATCTGATTTTGGGTAAAATTGCATAAAAACGTTTTGGGACAATTTTGTATTTTCTGAAAATAAAGGGTTGTTTTTGCGATTGGAATTTTTTTTGAAAACTGGACTGAAATTGATATTTTACAAACTTTAAGTTTTCTGGACAGATTATAATTTGCTGGATACTTTTGAATTTGGGGCTGTTTTGTAAATACCAAAAGTTTTGGTGTTGTTTTTATAAATAGCAAAAACTTCAGGGACTGAATTGCAAATTCAAAATTTTTCTGGAAATAAAATTTTTATTTTCGGTCCTCTGCCCAATTACACATTTGGGGTTAATTTGTAATTTCCAAAACTTCAGGGGTCAAATTACAATTTCCAAAAGTTGGAAGGCCGAATTGCAATTTTCAAAAGTTGAAAAAAAATTATTCTGTTTTTATGCATAGAATGGTTTTGCTATCCGAGTATTGATTACCAGAATTAGTAGAGACTAAAGTAAGAATCTAGAGAATTATTTTAAAGGCGTTTAAATAATTAAAGTAAGATAGGAAACTAGTAAATGTGTTTAATTGTTTCTTTGCACAACGTGAATTGTTTACGTGATTTTCGATCGAGCCGAGCCTTGAGCTTAGATGTGATTGGTTTATTTTGTTTTGTTATTTTGTTGGGCCTGCGAGCCTTTATTT
Organism: Penstemon eatonii; assembly: GCA_038501285.1. Classification (NCBI taxonomy): domain Eukaryota; kingdom Viridiplantae; phylum Streptophyta; class Magnoliopsida; order Lamiales; family Plantaginaceae; genus Penstemon; species Penstemon eatonii. The sequence goes on along the minus strand of CM076711.1, from coordinate 38,941,492 downwards.
GGGCCTTTTTGTGCCAATGTAATTGATTAGGGTTTTACATTAAATAGTTTATGATGGAGGCCCATTATATGCAACGAGGAAGCCCATCGGACAATGAAGGCCAAATGCTTGGTTATTAATGTAATAGCCTATGCCCATTAAGAACCCATTAGATAGACCAATTGGGCCAACATTATTGGCTCAATGATGGCCCAAGCATAGGTGGTTCCCGATCGAAAACATATTGTGTTAGAATTGCATGCTATGTTTATTTATTTATGTTTTATCTATTTATTGCTTCTTTTATTTGGCTTGTATGGTGATGCGAGCTAGAATATTAGAACGTAAATAAGATAATTCATAATCGAAGCGGCGAGATCTCGAGAGAGTTCGCCTTAAACTTTCAAACCAGCAAATCCCCTCTTGAATTAAATATTAAGTCATATTGGGTTAAAATAAAATGAGGTATTTATATGAATCCAATCCTTCCATCAATAAGGACTACTGTAGGTTATCTACTTATTGATAGAGGTGATCCAGAGTCTAGTACCCGAGTCGAAGAAAGGGATAATACGTGAAATTCCTTGACTCCTGTTTTTAACAAAACTCGACAAGGGTGTGGACTGGTCGGGATGTGAATATCGACCGATAACCAGTTACGGGGAGTTCACGACCTACCTGGGGAGTATGGCCACGAGTCGTGGGTGCAATTAATGGCCTCTGGGACGTTAAGACCTACTAGGAAATAGGATTTCCCGAACAATTGAACGGGCAATTATTTCGATAAAATAGTGGGAGAACTTTTATTATAGAAAGTCCAACCTTCGTAGATTATAAGTATTATTCATTAACTAGTGTACTAAATGTTTGTCTTCTCTTTAAATAAATACTGAGATATCTATAATTATCCATTTTACTATTTATCCTTGACTAATAAAATAACTGGGTCAAAATATCGACTGGCTTAGAAACTCTAGGATTGTCCTAAATTCCGAAAGTCGGAATGATGTTCTTAGACGAGCCTATGCCTTATGCACTTCCGAGATGAGTCAAAATAGGGGAACAAATCACCCGTAGAGTATGGGAATATTAATGATCGTTTCCTCATATAAGGATGAGTCTCAAAAGATGAACGAATCACTTATAGGGTATGGGAATCTTAATGATCGTTTCCTCAAATAAGCATCAAGATTGAACGAGTTGTAGAAGCGACATAAAGAGCATGTATGTAGCTTCTGAAACAAACCTCCACCTCAAAAGCTTGTTTGAGGAGCAGTTTTAAATCGTTTGATGCGAGACTTCTAAGGAGTTGTTTCAAAACTCGCGAATATGTGAAGGAACTAGTGTCAAGGATCACTGTCCTTGTTTTATCAATCTGGTTGAAAACTGGATCGATTAAATGTAGGCCTGCAAGTGATCTTAACATTAACTTACTCCTAAATTCTCCTCCCGCTCATTCAAATGATTCGTGAAATTGATCTTATTTGATATGTTGATCACATTTAATGAACCTGTCATGATCGCTCACACTTCAAGGACTGCAAATCAAAGAAGGGTAAAAAGAAGAAGAAATTGGTCTCTTCTAAAGGCGACCATAAAGGAGTCGAAAGAATGCAAGTAGCCTAAAAGTCGAATCATCACACTGCATCTAAGAAAGGAACTGCTAAGTTTAATTGATTAGATAATCTAATTAATTAAGCAATGTTTCAGTTAAAGGGTTAACTGGAAAAAAAAAAGGAAATGAATCAATTAAAAGAGTTAATTGAAAGGAAGTAAATTAATTGAATTAAACCGTTAACTAAATTCTCTTGAATAATGTGTTAAGTTCAAATTAATACCAAGATAACAATCCACAACTTTGGCACGCTAGACTTGGACATATCTCCAAGAGTAGGATTCAAAAGTTGGTTTCTTCTAAGCTTCTTGAAATATAGAACTTAGATGAACTTCCAACTTGCGAATCTTGTCTCAAAGGAAAGATGACCAGATCTCCCTTCAGAGGGTATCCAGAGTGAAACATACAAACTTTGGATTAGATCCATGCAAATGAATGTGGACCACTAAACGTTAGTGTGAAAGGAGATTACTCAAACCTCATACCTTTTTGCTAATGACCTTGGTCATAAGTGATATATGTATCTAGTGTGATACAAATCCGAAAAACCCTTTGAAATGTTCAAAGAATTTCGAAACTAAGTAGAGATCAACAAAGGCATAGTATTACGGCCATTCGATCTTATCAAGATGACAAATACTTAAGTCAAGAATTCCTCAATTATCTTAATGATAATAGGGTTCTCATACAACAAACTCATCCTATGACGCCTCAACTTATTGGAGTGTCTAAGAGAAGGAATTGAACATTGTTAGACATTGTTCAATCCACATTGAATTTTGTTAAGCTTCCTTATGCATACTAGGGGTGTGTCCTTCTAACTGCATCGAAGATACTGAGCATAGTACCTTCAAAGTCCGTGCCTACAAAGCTTTACCAAGAAAGGTACGGCAAAATATCTCTATACTCTTATTTTTTAGTATGGAGATCTCTTGCATAAGTTAGAAACGAGAAAGGAGATAAATTGGCTAGTAGATCCAATTTGTATATAATTGTGGGGTATCCAACGAAATCCATTGGATACCTATTCCACGAAAATGAGAAACAATTGTTTCTCCTATGTACCAATTCCTCAGATGATGAATTCCTCGTCAAAGAAAATAGGGAATGTCATGGAACTTGATGAAGTCCATGACTTGGACCCATCCCTGCAAACAGTGGGAGCTAATCCAGAAACTACTGAACCATCAAGTACACCAATACTTCGTAGATCTGATCAATTTCATGAAGAGCTAGAAAGATATGGTTTCACCATAAACAAAGAAACTACATTTGATGTAGATGCGCATGTATGACTGGAGTTCATGCAATCCAGAATGGATCCCATCCATTCCAACAAGGTATAGACCTAGGTTGATCCACCCGAGGGGTTTATCCCTGTAAGTTGCATGTATGTCGTGATTGGATCTTCAAGCTTCGAATGAATAGAGAGATGTTACCTCTAAGAATCGACTAGTGGTAAAAAGGCTATTCACAAAGTTTTGGAACAGACTTTGATGAAACCTTTTCTCCAGTAGCAATGTCTGAATCCATTCAGATTCACATTTATTTTGATGAGACAGTCATGACATTTGACATCATCAAAAATGAAGATGAACCTTGCGTGTACAAGAGGATTAGTGGGAGTTCTATAGAAGCTAATATTTTAGATATCGATAATGTTCTGGTTATCTGGGATGATATCGAAATGTTAGTACAGACGAAAGCATGGTTATCCATGCAATTCTCCATCAAAGATTTGGGAGAAGCATCTTGCTTATTGGGATATGTATCTGTTGGGATTTACGGGGTAAGATTGTCAAAACAAGAGTGCGGAATTTTAAAATTTTTTCATACACCCAAAACCCTAAGATTTATTTACTAGCACATATGAATAGGTTGAATATAATTTTGCAATAAATAACAAAATTAAAGTTGGTAATTGAAATTTACTTCACCACAAGCAAGGTGGTGGTTTTTCCTCCGGTCTTCTTTCAGATCTGATGGATTTGGATCGTGAGATGCACCCCAAGTGTTGTTCCTCTAGCGGTATCCACACCAATTGAATGAAGCAACCCCTTTGAATCCTCAGGCTCAGAACTAGGATTCAAGGGTAATCAATAATGGAATAACGAAGAAAACCAGATCTAGATTCTGATCTAGATCCGGAGGAAGAGAGGGGGTGGCGGCTGCTCCTCTTCTCCAAGAAAGGGGGCGGCGCTTTTTCCAAGAGGGAGGGGGCTAGGGTTTGTGTTTTGCACATAAGGTTTTGACCTCAATTTAAACCCCTTTTTATAGCCACCTTAAAATGCCCCTTTATTGCAAGACTTATTATGGGCCACTAATTAAATTGGCCCATGTCTTGCATTAATTTAATTAACTCCTTTAATTAAATTAATCCAATTAATCTAATTAATTCCCTCTCTCTTTAATTAACTCTTTAATTAACATTTAATTTTCTTCTTAAAGAATTAGCACTTTAATTTTCTTCTTCAAGAATTAACACTTTAATTCTTCAGTCTCGATTTAACAAATTAAATCAAGCTTTCCTTATATAATTTGTTGCAGTCCAATTGTATTGTGTGTGACCCTCTAGGTTCACCATCAATTGGCCGCGGCCCCACGACTTTCGTGATTTAATTTGTGAGCTTATTAATTTCTTCGATTAATTGAACACCTTCAATTAACCACTCAAGAATTAATCTTACAATTAATTCATGAGTACCCACAACACATGGTCGATGTCTAGCCACAAGCCCATGAGGCCCAACTTCAGGTGAATTGATCTCAGTGAACCTCACCTCTTATAAGTGACATGTACATACGGTCCCTCTATCGACTAATTTCCCGATCGAGACCTAGGGTGTGTGAATTGATCGGCACCTCTAATTATCTCGATAACTATACTTTCTAATTCAGGATAATAATTCCAGTGTGACTGCTAAATTGGAAACCCCTTTTGAAATCTGTCATCGACCGTGGCCACGGGTTTCTCGGAATTTATTATCTAAGAACGTATAGGAAATTCTCTCAACGCACTACGTTGAGTCGGTAGATCCCATATTAGTGCTAACCATTCGCGTACACGATCCTACGTACCCAAAGTAGTCGCACAATGATCAACCTAAGTGATCGGCTCCTAAATCAAAGTACGTACTCACGTGCACCGAATTCGCCCTAGCACCTCAAGTCAAAGGACTAAATCGTACACTATTATAAGTCTTGAGAGACATCCCATGACCGATATGCTTAATGCACTTCCACGATGGGTCTCTCTGTTTGGGCCGTTCGATGCGTTCGATCCCCTATCAAACCACCTACTCATATGCACTGGCATCAAATGCCTTGCTCATGAAATGCTACAGATTCACTCCATGTGAATCATGCATATTCGTACAAGTCTTAGCGATTCCCTCGATACCACGTCTCGATAGGAATCTATGACTTGGAACAGTTTTAACATCACGACCTTAGAGACTGTTTCATGATTGCACTCAGTACTGAAGTGAATCATCCCCTAGTCTATTGTGATCTAAGGATTTTATCCAATCGCTTAAGTGATTCGAGAGAGATGAAGTTGGCCATTGTTTGATTTACATACTATAAACAAACGATTGTATTAATTCATTTATACTAGAGAAAGCTTATCACATGATAGTCCTCGTACAAGCTAAAATTTATTGTCTTGCAGGGCACTATCCTTTCAATCTCCCACTTGCCCTAAAGCCAATAACAAACGCTTCTAAGACCCATCTTTCAAAGATGTCCTTCGACCTCCTTTTGTTAAAAAGGCTCTGCTTAGTGGATCTACTAGATTGTCTCCCGAATCGACGCGATCCATTACGTGCGTCAACTCTACCAATGATTTCTCTAATCAAATGGTACTTTTATCTTGTGTTTATATTTCTTGTGAGATCTCGATTTCTTTGCTTTAGCAATAGCTTGATTGTCATTGTCATCAGAAAAGATAACAACGAGCTTCGCAATGCTAGGCACTACATCCAACTTTTGGATTAAGTTTTTCATCCAAACACTTTTCTTACGCTTCACTCCTTGCTGCGAGATATCTTGCTTCAGTGGTTAAGATGGCAACGGTGCTTTCCTTGGAACCCTTTCCAACATACCGCGACCTCACTGAGGCAAAATGTGTATCCGAAATTGGATTTATATATTCATCCACATCAGACTAGAAACTCGAATTAGTAAATCCTTCGAATTTCAATTTTCCACTATCACCGTAGACCAAGATCAAATCCTTAGTCCTTTTCAAGAGCTCCAGGATATCTTTTACGACGATCTAGTACTCTTCACGTGAGTTTGACTAGTAACTACTCGTGGCACTTAGAGCAGGTTCTACGTCTGGTCTAGTACATAGTATTGCATAGCATATGCTACCTTTTGTCGAAACATAAGGTATTTGAGACATTCTCCTTTTCCACATTCGACGTAGGGCACATCATCTTGGGAGGAGAGATACAATGTCTCACTGCAAGCAATCCTCTCTTGGATTCTTCCATACTGAAAACTTTCAGTGTTGTTTCTCTGTAATTAGTTTGAGAGAGTCCCAACATCTTCCCTGATCTATCTCCATAGATATGTATCTTAATATGCAAGATGTGTCTCTCAAATCTTTCATGGAGAATTGCATGAAAAATCATGCTCCCGTCTGTGCTAACATTCCAATATCATCCCAGATAATCAAAATGTTATCGACATGTAAAAAATAATGAGCTCCAAAGAGCTCCCACTAAACATCTTGTACACTCAAGGTTCACATTTGTTTTCGATAAAGTCAAACGCCTTGACTTTCTCATCAAAATAAATGTGAGTCCAAATGGATTCAGACATTGCTAATGGAGAAAAGATTTCACCAAAGTCCGTTCCAGGCCTTTGTGTATAACCTTTTGCCTTTAGGCAAGTCTTATAGGTCAATACCTCTTCATTCATTCCTAGCTTACGCTTGAAGATCCACATGCAACCTATAGGGATACTTCCCTCGGGTGGATCGACCAAGGTCCATACCTTGTTGGAATGCATGGAATCCATATATGATTGTATGGCCTCTTGCATACATGAGCGTCTACATCCAATGTAGATTCTTCGTATATGGTCTAACCATATCTATCAAGTTCCTCACGAACTTGATGAGATCTATGAAGTACTGGTGCACTTGATAGTTCAGCAGTTTCTGGATTAACTCCCACTGTTTGTGGGGATGATTTCCACTTCTTGGACCTCATCATGTTCTACTAGGGTACCATTTCTATTCATGAGGAAGCCATCCTCTAAGAGATGGATATTTCTTGAAACAAACATCCTTTGTCCTTTAGGAATGTAGAACAGGCATCCAAATGGATTTCTTTGGATACCCCACAATTTTGTACAAACTGGATCTACTATCCAATTTATCTCCTTTCTTGTTCCCAATATAGGCAGGAGATCCCCATACTCAATAGAAGAGTATATAGGTGTTTTACCACACCATTCTTGGTAGGGTTTTGCAGGCACGAACTTTGAAGTTACTTTGTTCAGTATCTTCGATGCAATCATTAGGGTCAATCCTTAGTATGCATAAGGATGTTGAACAAAACTCATCACGGGTCAAACCATGTCCAACAAGGTTTGATTCTCTTCTTTGAGACCCTCCAATATGTTGAGGCGTCATAGAAGGAGTTCATTGTACGAGAATATCTTTCTCAGTAAGATATTAAGGAACTTCTAGCTTAAGTATTTGCCATCTCTAGCCTTAATAATGTGCCTTGTTTGATTCTCTACTTCGTTTCAAAATTCATTGAATTTTTTCAAGAGTTCCGAATTTGTACATCATAAGATACACATATCACTAATGACTAAAGTCATCCGTAATACTCACGAGGTACGAGTAATCTCCTCTTTCACTAACACTTAAGTGGTCCACATTCATTCGAATGGATAAAGTCCAAAGTAAGTTTGGTACGCACCAGATGCCCAGCAAACGGTAACTTTGTCACCCTTTTCCTTCAGACAGGATTCACAAATTGATAGTTCATCTAAGCCCTGTATATCAAGAAGCATCGATGACACCAACTTTTGATTCCTTCCTATGGAAACGTGAACTAATCTTGCGTGCCATATGAGTGTGGATCATTATTGATAGGATAGTGCCCAACAAGCCAGTTCAATTAACTTGTAATAGGTCTATTCTGTACATAACTATCTTTGATTTTATAATAATACGCACGTTTATTTATATGTGTATAAGGATAAACAATGGCCAACTTCATCTCTCGCGAATACATTTAAGTGATTGGATGAAATCCTTAGATTACATTTGACTATGGGACGATTCACTTCAGTACCGAGTGCAATCATGAAACAGACTCCAAGGTCGTAATCTTAAAACACGTTCCAAGTCATAGATTCCGAAACGAGACGAGGTATCTTAGGAATCGCCAAGACTTGTACAAGTATGCATGATTCACATGGAGTGAATTTGTAGCGTTTCATGAACAAGGCATTTGAGGCCAGTGCATATGAGAAGGTGGTTCGATAGAGGAGCGAACGCATCGAACGACCCCAACAGAGAAACCCATTGTGGAAGCGCATGACGCATATCGGTGATGGGATGTTTCTCAAGGATTATAATAGTGTACGATTTAGTCCTTTGACTTGAGGAGCTAGGGCAAATTCGGTACATGAAAGTACGTACTTAGATCTAGGTATAGATCACTTAGCTTAATCATAACATGCCTAGGTTGGGTGCGTATAGACATGTACGCGGGTGGTTATCACCAATATGGAATCTATTGAATCATCGTAATGGATGAGAGAATTTCCTATACGATTCTTAGATAATATATCCGAAGAATCCACGGTCGTGGTCGGTGACGGATTTGGGAAGGGGTTTCCAAATTTAGCAGTCACACTGGAATATTATCCCTAATTAGAAAGTATAGTTATCGAGACAAATTTAGAGGTGCCGATCAATTCACACACCCTAAGTCTTGATCGGGAAAATTAGTCGATAGAAGGACCGTATGTACATGGCGATTATAAGAGATGAGGTTCACAAATATCAATTCACCTGAAGTTGGGCTACATGGGCTTGCGGCTAGACATCGACCATGAAGTGTGGGTACTCCTGAGTTAATAGAGGAATTGATTCTAGGAGTGGTCAATTAAAGGTTGTTTAATTGACCGGAGCAATTTATTGTTCATAAATTAAATCACGAGGAATTCGTGGGCCTGCTGCCAATTAATGGTGAACCCAGAGGGTCACACACAATACAATTGGACGGTGACAGTTATAAAAGGATTTAAAAGGAATTAATTGATTTAAAGGTAATTAAATCAATTAAATGAATTAAATTGTTAATTCAAGTGGGAGATTAATTAATTAGTTGATCTAATTGATTAAAATAATTAATCAAAGTGTTAATTAATTAATTAAAGAAAATATTAATTTATTAATTAATATGGACTGGGTATTTAATTAAGGTTGTTAATTAAAAGAAGGCTTGCAAGACATGGGCCTTTAATTAAAAGTCCATAAGAAGTCTTGCAAACCTAGGTAAAAAAGGAGGCTTATAAATAGAGTTCTGCATGAGCTCAAAAGCTAACACCCTAGCAAAGAAACTCTAGCTGCCCTCTGCACCTAGCCGCACCCCTCCCTGCGCCGCCACCTAGCTGCCGCCGCCACCTCCTTGGCCGTGAGCTGCTCTTGTGCCGCCGTGGCTCCTCTCCTGCTCCCTTGTGCTAGATCTTGCCCTGCAAGCAGATCTACACAGTCCTTCAATAACAAACCTCCTAGATCCAGTTCGTAGCCTAAGACTAGGAGGTGTTGCCATAATCCAATTGGTGTGGATTAATCTCTAGAGGTGAGACACTTGGATCACTGCCTGTGAATCAGAACTAAAAGTGGAGGTTGCCACCACCTTGCCTGTGGTGAGGTAAAAATCGATTAACCCCCTATTTACATACTTTATGTGTTTTGATTCATGTTTTTCGTATACATAATGTGGAGAATTAATTATGGGACTGTGGGTGTCTTGAAATTTTTTAAAATTCCGCACTCTTTGTTGTTCTGACAATCGAGGTAACCCAACAGTGGTATCAGAGCCAACTCCATACTTATTATACGAAAATGCCTGAACATAATGTGTGTTTACGTATATGTTTAATTATATATATGAAAATACGTGATAATTGTGTTCTGTAAACTGATTCTTACTTGTTATGACTGGATCTATGATGGGGTAAAACTGCTTTTTCAGATCTGTGGCGAATTTATAGTTTTTGAAAACTTCATGACTTTTAGGTGCAAAAATCGCATATTAGGGTTTAGAGGGCTGAAAATTCAATTTTTCTAAATCTGGAAATTTCAAAAATTCTGGACTGTTTTGCAAATCTGATCGCACGGGTTTTTGGTGTCGTTTTGTAATTTCCAAAAGTTTGGGGACTGTTTTGCAATTACCGAAACATCAGGGGTCTGTTTGAAAAATCAAAAATTTTCAGAATTCAAAATTTTATTTTCTGATCTGCTGCTCGAATTGGTTTTGGGGTGTTTTTGTAACTTTTTCTAAGTTTTGGGGTCAAAGTGCAATTTTTTAAAGTTGAGGGGCCGAAAATGCAATTTTCAAAAGTTGAAAAACAGAATCTAATTTTGAGCAGAAAATTTATTTTTGTTTACCCAAAAATTTATTTTGTCATAATTAGTAGTGATTAAAAAGTAAGAATCATAGGAAGTTAGTTTTAAAAGGTTGTTTTAAAATTAAGATGGAAATATGTAAAAGTTGTTTGCATGTTTCTTGCTCTACGTGAACTGTTTACGTGGTTTTCGATCGCGACGAGCCTTGACCTTAGGGTAGATGTGATTGGTTTACTTTAATGTTTGGTTTTTTATTGGGCCTGCGAGCCTGTTATATTTTTGGGCCACTTTGAGCCTTTGTAATAGAATAGGGCTTTACTGCTTTACTGCTTTCCTAGTCTAGGATGAAAGCCCGTTGCAAGCAAGTTAGAAGCCCAAGAAGATATGAAGGCCATGTATGCATGGTACATTGTGTAATAGCATAGGCCTGTTTGAGAACCCTTTAGATTGACCAATTGGGCCAACATCATGGCTCGATGATGGCCCACATAGGAGGCTCCCGATCGAAAACATATTGTGCTAGTATGCATGCTAGGCTTGTATGGCTTTTATTAATTTGTCGATTTATATTTAGCTTGTATGAGATGCGCGCTAGAATCTAGATCGTAATAAAAGATAAAGCATAATTAACACGGTGAGATCTCGAGGAGAGTTAGTATAACTTTCAAACCCGAAATTCCCCTCTCGAATTTAATAGTAAGTCTATTGGGTACATTTAAAATGAAGTTTTAAAGATCCAAGCCTTCCATCAATAGGAACTAGTGTATGTTGTCTACTTATTGGCAGAGGTGATCCAGAGTCTGGCACCCGAGTCAAAGAAAGAGAAAATACACGAAATTCCTTGACTCTTGATTTTAACTAAACTCGACAAGGATGAGGACTGGTCGGGATGTGAAGATCGAGCGATAACTAGTTACGGAGAATTCACGACCGGGCCCGTTGCTCATCATGATTGATGGGTTTTACTTAACGATTAGTAACATTTATGATGTAGCAGTGCTAGATAAATGTGAAAATCGAGGCAAAATAGCTTGAAGGTTGTGAGGTGCCATAATTGGTAAATGTATACCTACCTGGAGAATTAATTGTATGGCCACGAGTCGTGGGTGCAATTAATTGTTGCTGGGACGTCAAGACCTACTAGGAATTGGATTTCCCGAGCAATCAAAGGGGTGATTGTTTCGACAAAATAGTGGGAGAACTTTTTCGAAAACAAGACCAAAATTCGATAATTATATGTATTAGACATAAGATCAGTTAGCTAAACGTTGTCTTCTTTCCACTTGTATATATTTAAGAACAATGTTTAAGAATCCATTATCTGTTATCCTTGAGGCAAACAAATTGAATGGCTCAAACATTGTCGACTGGCTAAGAAATCTTAGAATTGTCCTCGACTCCGAGCGACGAAGCTATGTGCTCGACACACCTATGCCTGCTGCACCCGCAGCACGAGCTATTGAGGAACAACGAACCGGCCATGCTAAAAGGGTTGATGATGATCTTTAGGTTCGCTGCCTCATGCTAGCCTCGATGTCGAATGAACTGCAGAAACAACATGCTGCAATACCGCTTGCTAGAGATATACTTCTCCACCTCCAGCAGATGTTTGGAGAGAGGTCTCGCACCGAATGGTTCGCGACCACTAAGGGGTTGTTTTATCTCAAGATGGCTGAGGGAAGTAGTGTCAAGGATCACTGTCTGTGTTTTATCAACTTGGTTGAAAAACTGGGGCGATTGGACGTAGAATTGCACGATGATCTTAGCACTGACCTCCTCCTCCATACGCTGCCCCGTTCTTTTGACCAGTTCGTGTAGAACTTCAACATGGAGGATAAATCGCTCTTCACGAACTGACCAATCTATTGGTAAAGGCAGAATCGACTCTTAAGAAATAGAAACCAGTAATGATTGCACACCAATCGAAGGCTGCAAAGCCCAAGAGAGGTAAGAAGAAGAAGAAAGTTTTCTCTTCCAAGCTAGTCACCAAGGTGGTCGAAAAGAAGCGCAAAAGCCCAGAAGACGAATTCTTCCACTGCAAGAAAGCAGGGCACTGGAAAAGGAACTGCCCAGACTACCTAAAATGAAACTGGTAGCCAAAGGTATTTTCTTGGTTGAAGTTAATATTTCAATTAACTGTGCATCGTGGGTGTTAGACACCGCAGCAGGTTCTCATATATGCAATGATTTGCAGGTGATGGGAGCGGTAAGATACCTGAAGCACGGGGATAAAATCCTGCGCTTTGGAAGCGGAGCTAGGATCGCCGCTGAGGCTACAGGAGATGTGGAATTAGTTTTAGGGAATTTTTCTTTGGTTTTAAGAGACTGTTTGTACGTACCGACTATAACTAAGAACATTATTTCTATACCTATGTTAGACAATGATGGTTTTAATTTTTCCATTGAGAATGGATCTTTTTGCATATTTGAAGGTGGTTTAACTTATGCTCGTGGTACTTTGATATATGGTCTGTATTCCCTAGAACCTATAAATTCCAACGTCATGCACATTCAATCTAGAAAAAGGAAATATGATAATCAAACTCCACAACTTTGTCACGCTAGACTTGGACATATTTCCAATAGTAGGATTCAAAAGCTGGTTTCATCTAAGGCTCTTGAGATACAGAACTTGGATGAACTCCCGACTTGCGAATCTTGTCTCAAAGGAAAGATGACCAAATCACCCTTCACAGGGAATCCCGAGCGAACAAGTAAACATTGGATTTAATCCATACTGACGTTTGTGGACCATTGAGTGTCAATGCGAGAGGAGGATTCTCGTACGTCGTAACATTCACTGACGATTTTAGTCGTTATGGATATGTGTATCTTATGAAACACAAATCCGAAACTTTTGAGAAATTCAAAGAGTTTCGAATGGAAGTAGAGAACCAACTTGGGCATAGTATTAAAGCACTTCGATCTGACAGAGGTGGTGAGTACTTAAGCCAAGAATTCCTCGATTATCTGAAAGAGAATGGAATTCTCGCACAGCGAACTCCCCCTAGGACGCCCTAACTCAGTAAAGTGTCTGAGAAGAGGAACCGAACTTTGTTAGACATGGTTTGTTCCATGATGAGCTTCGCTGACCTCCCCTTTTCATTTTGGGGCTTGGCCCTATTAACTGCCTCGAAGATACTAAACATAGTACCTTTGAAGTCAGTGCCAACGACGCCGCACCAAGTATGGTATGGTAAAGCACCCGTGTATTCGTACTTACGAGTATGGGGATCTCCAGCGTATGTAAAGAACAAGAAGGGAGATATGCTAGATAGTAGATCTAGTTTGTGCAAATTTGTGGGGTATCCAAAGGAATCCATTGGATACCTGTTCTTCGATCCTAAAGAACGTAATACGTTCGTATCTAGGAACGCCCACTTCTTGGAGGAGGATTTCCTCACCAACAGAAACGGGACAATCGTAGAACTTGATGAAGTCCAGGAATCGGACCCATCCCCACAAACAGTGGGAGCTGAACCAGAATTTACTGAACCTACTAGTACACCTACTCTTCGATGGTCAGATCGAATTCGAAAGGAGCCAGAGCGATTTGGTTTCATTCACGAAACCGAGAAATTTGAAAGTGATCCAAGGACATATCAAGAAGCGATGTCAGACATAGACTCGGGTGCGTGGCTTGAAGCCATGCAATCTAAAATGGATTCCATGCATTCCAACAAGGTTTGGACTTCGTTGATCCACCTGAGGGAACTATCCCTGTAGGATGCAAATGGACCTTCAAGCGCAAGCTTGAAATGAATGGAGAGGTATTAACTCATAAAGCTCGCTTAGTGGCGAAAAGGTATTCTCAAAGGCCTGGAATAGACTATGAAGAAACCTTCTCTCCCGTGGCGATGTCGAAATCCATTCGGATAATACTTGCCATAGCCGCGTGTCATGAGTACGAAATATGGCAAATGGACTTAAAGACCGCCTTTCTCAATGGAGACATTGACAAGGAGATCTTTATGCAACAACCTGAAGGTTTTGCGTCTGAAGAAAGTGAGCACAAACTGTGTAAGCTTCAAAGGTAAATCTATGGCCTCAAACAGGCATCCCGAACCTGGAACATACGATTTGATGAGACAGTCAAAGCATTTGGCTTCATCGAAAACGTATATGAACCTTGTGTGTACAAGAGGAATAGTGGGAGTTCGGTAAAATTCATAGTGTTATATGTCGATGACATTTTGTTAATCGGAGACGATATCAAGATGTTAGCGCAGACTAAAGCGTGGTTATCCGAGCAGTTCTTCATGAAAGATATGGGAGACGCATCTTACGTATTGGGAATACGTATTTATAGGGATAAATCGAAGAAGATGATAGGACTCTCCCAAGCTCAGTACATCAACACAATTTTGAAGAGATTCAAAATGGAAGAATCCAAGAGAGGATTGCTTCTAATGAGACATGACATCTATCTTTCTAAATCAATGTGCCCTACAATCGATGAAGAAAAGACGAGAATGTCTCACATACCTTATGCCTCTGCTATAGGGAGCATAATGTACGCAATGTTGTGTACTAGACCAGACATAGCGCACGCTATAAGTGTAACGAGCCGCTATCAGTCAAATCCAGGCAAAGAGCACTGGACTACCGTAAAAGCAATCCTAAAGTATCTACGAAGGACTAAGGATATGTTTTTGGTCTACGGTGGTAGTGGGGAACTGAAACTTAGAGGATTCACTAATTCGAGTTTCTAGTCCGACGTGGATGACTTCAAATCCAACTCTGGATACATATTCCGCATCAATGGTGGAGCGATCAGTTGGAAAAGCTGTAAACAGTATACCACTGTCGACTCAACCACAGAAGGAGAATATATCGCAGCATCAGATGCAGCAAAGGAAAGTGTATGGATGAAAAACGTCATCCAAGAACTGGATGTTGTTCCTAGCATTGCTGAACCTGTAGTGGTCTTCTGTGACAACAATGGGGCGATAGCTCAAGAAAAGGAGCCGAGATCACACCATCAGTCCAAACACGTACAGAGGAAATACCATGTGATCAGGGAGATCATTGGTAGAGGAGACATACACATGGAGTATGTCAAATCAGAAGACAACATGGCTAACCCACTAACTAAGCCACTTTCACAAAAGGCGTTCGAGGGACATCTAGAGAAGATGGGTCTTAGAAACATCTGTGAATGGCTTTAGGGCAAGTGGGAGATTGATAGGATAGTGCCCAGCAAGCCAGTTCAATTAGTTTGTAATAGGTCTATTGTGTACATAACGATCTTTGATTTTATTATAATACGCACGTTTATTTATATGTGTATAAGGATAAACAATGGCCAACTTCATCTCTCGTGAATACATTTAAGCGATTGGATGAAATCCTTAGATTACATTTGACTATGGGACGATTCACTTCAGTACCGAGTGCAATCATGAAACAATCTCTAAGGTCGTAATCTTAAAACACGTTCCAAGTCATAGATTCCGAAACGAGATGGGGTATCGAAGGAATTGCCAAGACTTGTACAAGTATGCATGATTCACATGGAGTGAATTTGTAGCGTTTCATAAACAAGGCATTTGAGGCCAGTGCATATGAGTAGGTGGTTCGATAGATGATCGAACGCATCGAACGACCCGAATAGAGAAACCCATTGTGGAAGCGCATGACGCATATCGGTGATGGGATGTTTCTCAAGGCTTATAATAGTGTACGATCTAGTCCTTTGACTTGAGGTGCTAGGGCGAATTCGTTGCCTGAATGTGCGTACTTAGATCTAGGTATAGATCACTTACCCTGGTCATAACATGCCCAGGTTGGGTGCGTATAATTATGTACGCGAGTGGTTAGTACCACTATGGAATCTACCGACTCATCGTAATGGATGAGAGAATTTCCTATACGATTCTTAGATAATATATCCGAGGAATCTACGGCCGTGGTCGGTGACGGATTTGGGAAGGGGTTTCATAATTTAGCATTCACACTGGAATCTTATCCCGAATTAGAAAGTATAGTTATCGAGACAAATTTGGAGGTGCCGATCAATTCACACACCCTAAGTCTTGATCGGGAAAATTAGTCGATAGAAGGACCGTATGTACATGGCGATTATAAGAGGTGAGGTTCACAAATATCAATTCACCTGAAGTTGGGCTTCATGGGCTTGTGGCTAGACATCGACCATGAAGTGTGGGTACTCCTGAGCTATTAGATGAATTGATTCTAGGAGTGGTCAATTAAAGGTTGTTTAATTGACCGGAGCAATTTATTGTTCATAAATTAAATCACGAGGAATTCGTGGGCCTGCTGCCAATTGATGGTGAACCCAGAGGGTCACACACAATACAACTGGACGGTGACAGTTATAAAAGGATATAAATTAATTGATTTAAAGGTAATTAAATCAATTAAATGAATTAAATTGTTAATTCAAGTGGGAGATTAATTAATTAGTTGATCTAATTGATTAAAATAATTAATTAAAGTTTTAATTAATTAATTAAAGGAAATATTAATATATTAATTAATATGGAGTGGGTATTTAATTAAGGTTGTTAATTAAAAGAAGGCTTGCAAGACATAGGCCTTTAGTTAAAAGCACATAAGAAGTCTTGCAAGCCTAGGTAAAGAAGGAGGCTTATAAATAGAGTTCTGCATGAGCTCAAAAGCTAACACCCTAGCAAAGAAACCCTAGCCGCCCTCTGCACCTAGCCGCACCCCTCCCTGCGACGCCACCTAGTTGCCGCCGCCATCTCCTTGGCCATGAGCTGCTCTTGTACCACCGTAGCTCCTGTCCTGCTCCCTTGTGCTAGATCTTGCTCTGCAAGCAGATCTACACAGTTCTTCAATAACAAACCTCCTAGATCCAGTTCGTAGCCTAAGACTTTGAGGTGTTGCCATAATCCAATTGGTGTGGATTAATCTCTGGAGGTGAGACACTTGGATCACTGCCTGTGAATCAAAACTAAAATTGGAGGTTGCCACTACCTTGCTTGTGGTGAGGTAAAAATCGATTAACCCCATATTTACTTTTGAGATTTCGTGGGTATAATTGTCAACTACAACGGTGCAGAATTTAAAATTTTTATATCCACATCCCAGGGATCTTATTAGCAAATATGAATAAGGTTGAATTCATTTCTGCATACAAATACTAAAATAAATTAAAGTGGTAAAATTGCAATTTTACCTCACCATAGGCAAGGTGGTGGTTTCTTCGGTCTTCTTTTCGGATCACTAGAGCACCCCAAGTGTTGTGCCTCTAGAGAATAGTCCACACCAGCTGGATCTGCAATCACTTCAATCCACAGGCTGAGAACTAGGAGAGAAGCAGTTCAGATTCGAGAGTTGGACTTAGATCCAACTCCAGATGTAGATCGGAAGAAGGAGAGAGAGGTGCTGGTCCCTACTCCACAACCACGGCGGCGGCGGCTTGGTTGTAGAAGGCGGCGGCGGCTAGTGCTAGTGAGGGAGAGGGGGCGGCGGCTAGTAGAGGAAAGATTAGGGTTTAGGTCTTTTGCTTGCTTAGGGTTTTGATTCTCCAAGACTCCTTTTTATAGGAGAGTTCAAACCCTATCCCTAACCCCATCTTCTCTTAGCTAATGGGCCATCAGATAAGTTGGCCCATCCCTCTATTTAATTAGTCATTTTAATTAAATAGCCCAAGTTATTTAATTAACTACTTTAATTAAATGGCCCATTTATTTAATTAATACTTTAATTAAATAAACCAATAAATCTAATTAAAGATTTAATTAATTAGATAAATCTAATTAATTTTCTCTCTCCAAGAATTAACCCTTTCATTCCTTACCTTTATCTAATTCCTTTAAATCATTTCGTTCTACAACTGACTATTACAGTTCCAGCTTTTGTGTGTGACCCTCTAGGTTCACCATCAATTGGCCGCAGGCTCACATTTCTGCGATTTAATTAATGAGCAATTAATTATTTAATTAATCACTCCGATCAATTAAACTACTTTCAATTGACCACTCCAGAATTAATCTACCATCAATTCATGAGTACCCACACCTCATGGTCAATGTCTAGCCACAAGCCCATGAGGCCCAACTTCAGGTGAATTGACTTCAGTGAACCTTAAACCTCTTATAAGTACCATGTACATACGGTCCTTAACGACTAATTTCCCGATCAAGACCTAGGGTGTGAGAATTGGTCGGCACATCTAATCATCTCAATTATGTACTTTCTAATTCAGGATAATACTTCCAGTGTGACTGCTAAATCTGGAAACCCTTTTCCCAATCCGTCACTGACCATGGCCATGGATTTCTCGGAATGCATCATCTAAGAATGTACAGGAAATTCCCTCATCCATTACAATGAGTCGGTAGATCCTATATTGATGCTAACCATCCGCGCATACGACTATACGTACCCAACGTAGGCGCACAATGGACAAGCTATGTGCCCGGCTCCTAAATAAAAGTACGCACACCCGTATACCGAATTCGCCCTAGCATCTCAAGTCTAAGGACTAAATCGTAAACTGTAATAGGTCTTGAGAGACATCCCATCACCGATATGCTTTTTACGCACTTCCACAATGGGTCTCTCTGTTCGGGTCGTTCGATGCGTCCGATCCCCTATCGAACCACCTAGTCATATGCACTGACATTAACAATGTCTTGTTCATGAAACAACAACAAATTCACTTTAAGTGAATCATGCATAATCGTACAAGTCTTGACGATTCATTCGATACCCCGTCTCGATATGAATCTATGACTTGGAACATTTTTGAGATCACGACCTTTGAGATTGTTTCATGATTAATCGCACCCAATACTGAAGTGGATAGTCTCATAGTCATGAGTGATCTCAGGGTTTCAATCAATCGCTTAAATGTGTTCGCCAAATATGAAGATGGCCATTTGTTTATATTATGAATTCTCAATAAAATAAACAGTTCGTATTAATTGATAAATCAAAGATTCTTTCAAGATAAAATAATGTTCCTATTACAAGCTTTTTTGTTGGCTTGCAGGGCACTATCCTATCAATCTCCCACTTGCCCTAAAGCCAATCACAAACGTTTCTAAGACCCATCCTTCCCAGATGTTCTTCGAACACCTTTTGGGATAATGGCTTAGTTAGTGGATCAGCTACGTTATCCTTTGAGTCGACACGCTCCATTTGAATGTCTCCTCTACCTATGATCTCCCTGATGACATGGTATATTCTCAATACGTGTTTGGACTGGTGGTGTGATCTCGGCTCCTTTGCTTGAGCAATTGCCCCATTTTTGTCGCAGTAGACTACTATGGGATTTGCTATGCTAGGTACCACATCCAGCTCTTGGATGAAGTTTCTCATCCAAACACTTTCCTTCGCTCCATCTTATGCGGCGATATATTCTGCTTCAGTGGTTGAGTCTGCAGTGGTCGACTGTTTGGAGCTCTTCCAACTCACTGCTGCGCCGTTGAGGCAAAATATATATCCAGAATTGGATTTAAAATCATCCACGTCAGACTGGAGACTCGAATCAGTGAATCCTTCGAGTTTCAATTTTCCACTACCACCGTAGACCAAGAACATATCCTTAGTCCTTCTCAGGTACTTTAGGATAGCCTTTACGGCGGTCCAGTGTTCCTTCCCTGGATTTGACTGGTAGCGGCTCGTTACACTGAGAGCGTGAGCTACGTCAGGTCTAGTACATAACATTGCATACATTATGCTGCCAATGGCAGATGCATAAGGTATGAGAGACATTCTATTTCTTTCTTCATCACTCGTAGGGCACATTGATTTAGAAAGATAGATTCCATGTCTCATTGGATGCAATCCTTTCTTGGATTATTCCATACTGAATCTCCTCAGTATAATGTTAATGTACTGGGATTGGGAGAGACCTAACATCTTCTTCGATCTATCTCTATAGATACGTATGCCTAGTACGTAATATGCGTCTTCCATATCCTTCATGGAGAATTGCGTGGATAACCACGCTTTCATCTGCGTCAACGTTCAGATATTGTCTCCGATCAACAGAATGTCATCGACATATAACACAATAAAATTTTACCGAACTCCCATCGAATTTCTTGTACACACATGACTCATAAACGTTCTTGATGAAGCCATACCCCTTGACTGTCTCATCAAAACGTATGTTCCAGGTTCGGGACGCCTGTTTTAGGCCATAGATTGACCTTTGAAGTTTGCAAACCTTATGCTCACTTCCTTTAGATGTAAAGCCTTTTGGCTATTGCATATAAATTTCCTTATCAATGTCGCCATTGTGAAAGGCGGTCTTTACATCCATTTGCCATATCTCGTAGTCATACCACGCGGCTATGGCTAATAGTATCCGAATGGATTTAGACATCGCTACTGGCGAGAAGGTTTCCTCATAGTCTATTCCAGGCCTTTGAGAATAACCTTTTGCCACAAGGCGAGCCTTATGAGTTAATACCTCTCCATTCATTCCTAGCTTGCGCTTGAAGATCCACTTGCAGCCTACAGGGATGGTTCCCTCAGGTGGATCAACCAAAGTCCATACTTTGTTGGAATGCATGGAATCCATTTCGGATTGCATGGGTTCCTGCCACGCACCCGAATCTATGTCTGACATAGCTTCTTCGTATGTCCTTGGATCAGTGTCCAATTGATCGTTTCGTGAATAAAGCCATACCTTTCAGGCACTCTACGAACTCGATCGGACCTACGAAGTACTGGTGTACTAGAAGGTTCAACCGGTTCAGGATCAACTCCCACTGTTTGTGGGGATGGGTCCACTTCCTGGACTTCATCAAGTTCTACGGATATCCCGCTTCTTTTTGTGAGGAAGTCATCCTCCAAGAAGTGGGCGTTCCTGGACACAAATATCCTTTGTTCCTTAGGGTCGTAGAACAGGTATCCAATGGATTCCTTTGGATACCCCACAAATTTGCACAAACTAGATCTACTATCTAGTTTATCTCCTTTCTTGTTTCTTACATAGGCAGGAGATCCCCATACTCGTAAATATGAGTATATGGGTGCTTTACCAAACCACTCTTGGTATGGCGTCGTCGGCACCGACTTTGAAGGTACAATGTTAAGTATCATCGAAGCAGTTAATAGGGCTTGGCCCCAAAACGAAAAAGGAAGGTCAGCGAAACTCATCATGGAACGAACCATGTCTAACAAAGTTTTGTTCCTTCTCTCAGACACACCATTCAACTGCGGTGTTCTAGGAGGAGTTCGCTGAGAGAGAATTCCATTCTCTACAAGATAATCGAGGAATTCTTGACTTAAGTATTCACCACCTCGATCCGACCGAAGTGCCTTGATACTATGTCCAAGTTGATTCTCAACTTCCATTCGAAACTCTTTGAATTTATCAAGAGCTTCAGACTTATACTTCATCAGGTATACATACCCATAACGTCTGAAGTCGTTTGTGAATGTTATGAAGTATGAGAATCCTCCACTCGCACTGACACTCAGTGGTCCACAAACATCAATATGGATTAAATCCAAGGTTTGTTTGGTTCGCTCCGGTTTCCCAGTAAAAGGTGCCTTGGTCATTTTTCCCTTAAGACAGGACGCGCAAGTTGGGAGATCATGTAGGTTCTTTATTTCAAGAGCCCTAGATGAGACCAACTTTTGAATTCTACTCTTGGAAATATGTCCAAGCCTAGTGTGCCAAAGTTGCGGATTGTTTTCATCTTGTTTTCTTTTCTTTGATTGAATGTGCATGACATTAGAGTTGGCAGGTTCTAAGGAATAAAGACCATCTATCAAAGTACCACAAGCATAAGTAAAACCACCTTTTATTATGCTAAACTTTCCATTAGAAACGGAAAAACAAAAACCATCATTATCTAATAAAGGAATAGAAATAATGTTCTTGATAATCGTTGGTACGTACAAACAGTCTTTCAAAACCAAAGATAAATTTCCTAGGACTAACTCTACGTCTCCTATGGCCTCTGCCACAACCCTAGCTCCGTTTCCAAAGCGCAGGATTCTATCCCCAGGTTTAAGAGGCCTTACTGCTCCCATCACCTGCAAATCATTGCATATATGAGAACCTGCTGTGGTGTCTAACACCCATGATGCACAGTTAATAGAAATATTAACTTCAATAAAGAAAATACCTTGGACCGCCTCTTTCAGGTAGTCTGGGCAGTTCCTTTTCCAGTCCCCTGCTTTCTTGCAATGGAAACATTCATCTTCTGGGCTTTTTCTTTTCTTCTCGACAACCTTCTTGGTTGTTTTAGAAGAGATTACTTTCTTCTTCTTTTTCTTGCCCTTCTTAAGCTCTGTAGCCTTGGGTTGCTCAGCAATCATGATAGACTTCTCCCTTTTCAGGGTTGATTCTACCGTGACCAATAAATTGGTTAGTTCGTGTAGAGCGAGTTCTCTATCTTCAATATTGAAGTTTATCATGAACTGATCAAATGAGCGCGGCAGAGTATGGAGGAGCAGGTTAGTGGAGAGATCAGCGTGCAGGTCTACCTCCAAGTTCTCCAGTTTTTCAACCAGATTGATGAAGTGCAAACAGTGATCCTTCACACTTGAACCCTCAGCCATTCTCAGATTGAATAATTCTTTTGTAGTCTTGAACCTTTCGGTCCTAGACTTTTCTCCAAATAGCTCTCGGAGATGAAGAATTATGTCAGCAGCATGCAACATCCTTGCATGTTGTTTCTGCAGCTCATTGGTCATTGATGCCAGCATGAGGCAACGAACCTGAATATCATCATCGACCCACCTTTGATGGGTAGCTCGTTCCTCTTCCGAAACCCCTTCCAGAAGTGCACCAGGCATGGGTGCATCGAGAATGTAACTCCTTTTCTCGGAGTCGAGGACTATCCTCAGATTTCTAAGCCAGTCGACGAAATTTGATCCGTTCAGTTTGTTAGTGTCAAGGATGATAGCTAATGGATTCTTAGACATTTTTGCAGAATTGATCTACAAAAGTAAATGATAACGTTTAGCTGACTGATCTATATTAATACTTATAATTACCGATGTTGGACTTGTTATCGAAAAAGTTCTCCCACTATTTTCTCGAAACAATTACCCCATCAATTGTTCGGGAAATCTAATCTCCTAGTAGGTCTTGACATCCCAGTAGACATTAATTGCACCCACGACTCGTGGCCATACAATTAACTCCCCAGGTAGGTATACTTTTACCAATTGTGTTCCTCCACAACCTTCAAGCTATTTTGCCTCGGTCTTCGCACTTATCTAGCACTGCTACATCATAAGTGTTACTAATCGTTAAGTCTAACCCATCAATCATGATGAGCAACTGGCCCGGTCGTGAAGTCCCCGTAACTGGTTATCGGTCGATAATCACATCCCAACCAGTCCCCACCCTTGTCGAGTTTAGTTAAAAACAGGAATCAAGGAATTTCGTGTATTTCAACGATAAGTAGACAACTTACACTAGTCCCTATTGATGGAAGGCTTGGATCTTTAAAACATCCTTTTAAATGTACCCAATATGACTTAATATTATTTTCAAGAGTGGTTTTTCGGGTTTAAGAGTTTGAGGTAACTCTCCTCGAGATCTCACCGTTCCAGTTATGGATTATCTTTTATTTACGATCTAAATATAACTAGCGCGCATCACCATACAAGCTCAGATATAAATACGTAAATAAACACATACACACCTAGCATGCATGCTACCACAGTATGTTTTCGATCGGAAGCCTCCTATGCGGACCACCATCGAGCCAAAGACGATGGTCCTATTGGTCAATCTATTAGGTTTCAAAGAGACCTACTCTATTACACATTTTACCATGCATACATGGCCTTTAATATTCTTGGGCTCCCACCTTGCTTGTAACGGGCCTCCATTCTAAACTAATAAAACAGTAAAGCCCTATCTATTACAATGGCTCAAAGTGGCCCAAAACTTAAGGCTCGCATGCCCAATAAAACCAATAAGATGAAAAATAACCAATCACATCTACCCTAAGGGTCAAGGCTCGGCGCGATCGAAAACCACGTAAACAATTTCACGTAGAGCAAGAAACAAGCAAAACCTATTTTCTTATTTCATATCCTATTTTGAAACAGCCTTTTAAAATACTTAAGATTCTAGTTTTAAAACCACTTTCTAAAACTATCTCTAACATCATTTTAAACCCCTTTTAAAATGACCCTTTGATTCTCACTTTAAGTCCCTACTAATTATGATAAAATTGACTTTCCGGATTTACTAAACCCTTTTACTGCACAAAACAGTTTCTGTTTTTCAAGTTTGAAAAATTGCAGTTCGGCCCCTGAATTTTCAAAAATTACACTTTGACCCCTCAACTTTTGGAAATTACAAATCAGCCCCAAAATTTCCAGAATATGCAAATTGGACCAGAAAGCAGAAAATTAACAAAATTTCCAGAGAATAGTCCACACCAGCTGGATCTGCAATCACTTCAATCCACAGGCTGAGAACTAGGAGAGAAGCGGTTCAGATTCGAGAGTTGGACTTTGATCCAACTCTAGATGTAGATCGGAAGAAGGAGAGAGAGATGCTCGTCCCTACTCCACAACCACGGCGGCGGCGGCTTGGTTGTAGAAGGCGGCGGCGGCTAGGGCTAGTGAGGGAGAGGGGGCGGCGGCTAGTAGAGGAAAGATTAGGGTTTAGGTATTTTGCTTGCTTAGGGTTTTGATTCTCCAAGACTCCTTTTTATAGGAGAGTTCAAACCCTATCCCTAACCCTATCTTCTCTTAGCTAATGGGCCATCAGATAATTGGCTCATCCCTCTATTTAATTAGTCCTTTTAATTAAATAGCCCAAGTCATTTAATTAACTACTTTAATTAAATGGCCCATTTATTTAATTAAAGTATTAATTAACCCATTAATTAAAGTATTAATTAAATAAACCAATAAATCTAATTAAAGATTTAATTAATTAGATAAATCTAATTAATTTTCTCTCTCCAAGAATTAACCCTTTAATTCCTTACCTTGAGTTAATTCCTTTAAATCATTTCGTTCTACAACTGACTATCACAGTTCCAGCTTTTGTGTGTGACCCTCTAGGTTCACCATCAATTGGCCGCAGGCTCACATTTTTGCGATTTAATTAATGAGCAATTAATTATTTAATTAATCGCTCCGATCAATTAAACTACTTTCAATTGACCACTCCAAAATTAATCTACCATCAATTCAGGAGTACCCACATCTCATGGTCAATGTCTAGCCACAAGCCCATGAGGCCCAACTTCAGGTGAATTGACTTCAGTGAACCTTAAACCTCTTATAAGTACCATGTACATACGGTCCCTCTAACGACTAATTTCCCGATCGAGACCTAGGGTGTGAGAATTGGTCGGCACCTCTAATCATCTCGATTATGTACTTTCTAATTCAGGATAATACTTCCAGTGTGACTGCTAAATCTGGAAACTCTTTTCCAAATCCGTCACTAACCATGGCCATGGATTTCTCGGAATGCATCATCTAAGAATGTACAGGAAATTCCCTCATCCATTACAATGAGTCGGTAGATCCTATATTGATGCTAACCATCTGCGCATACGACTATACGTACCCAACGTAGGCGCACAATGGACAAGCTATGTGTCCGGCTCCTAAATCAAAGTACGCACACCCGTATACCGAATTCGCCCTAGCATCTCAAGTCTAAGGACTAAATCGTACACTGTTATAAGTCTTGAGAGACATCCCATCATTGATATGCTTTTTACGCACTTCCACAATGGGTCTCTCTATTCGGGTCGTTCGATGCGTCCGATCCCCTATCGAACCACCTAGTCATATGCACTGACATTAACAATGTCTTGTTCATGAAACAACAACAAATTCACTTTAAGTGAATCATGCATAATCGTACAAGTCTTGACGATTCATTCGATACCCCGTCTCGATATGAATCTATGACTTGGAACATTTTTTAGATCACGACCTTTGAGACTGTTTCATGATTAATCGCACCCAATACTGAAGTGAATAGTCCCGTAGTCATGAGTGATCTCAGGGTTTCAACCAATCCCTTAAATGTGTTCGCGAAAGATG
Organism: Penstemon eatonii; assembly: GCA_038501285.1. NCBI lineage: Eukaryota > Viridiplantae > Streptophyta > Magnoliopsida > Lamiales > Plantaginaceae > Penstemon > Penstemon eatonii. The sequence goes on along the minus strand of CM076711.1, from coordinate 38,915,303 downwards.
AAGATGGCCATTTGTAAAAATGTTCCTATTACAAGCTTTTTGTTGGCTTGCAGGGCACTATCCTATCATTTACATACTTTATGTGTTTTGATTCATGCTTTACGTATAAATAATGTGGAGAATTAATTATGGGACTGTGGGTGTCTTAAAAAAATTTAAAATTCCGCACTCTTTGTTGTTCTGATAATCGAGGCAACCCAACAATTATCTTGGTATTGATTGAACTTAACACATTAATTCAATCAGTTTACTTTTAATTAACTATTTAATTGATACATTTCCCTTTTTCAATTAACTCTTTAATTGAAACGTTGCTCTGAATTAACTCTTTAATTGAAACTTTTCCTTTTCAATTAACTCTTTAATTGAAACGTTGTTTAATTAATTAGAATTTCTAATTAATTAAGCTTGTCAGTTCCTTTATTAGGTGCAGTGAGATAATTCGATTTTTAGGCTACTTGCGTTATGTTCGCTTTGGAAGAGAACACTTTCTTCTTCCTTTTACTCTTCTTTGACTTTGCAGTCCTTGAAGTGTAAGCAATCATGACAGGTATACCTTTTAAAAGGTTCCTATTTGCCTTTTACCAATACTTTGGTTATTTCGAGAAACCTGATCAACTTATCAAATAAGTTCAGAGTTGTTCACGAATAGTTCGAATGAGCGGGGAGGAGAATTTCGGAGGAAGTCAACGTTAAGATCACTTGCAGGCCTATGTTTAGTCGATCTTGTTTTTCAACCAGATTGATAAAACAAGGACAGTGATCCTTGACATTAGTTCCTTCATTTATTCTCGAGTTTCAAACAATACCTTAGAAATCTCGAATCAGACGATTCGGAATTGCTCCTCAAAACAAGCCTTTCGAGGTGGAGGTTTGTTTTAGAAGCTTTAGACATATTCCTATGTCGCTTCTTTAGCTCGTTCAATCTTGATGCTTATATGAGGCAACTACCATTGTGATTCCCATACTCTATAGGTGATTCGTTCCTCTTTTGAGATTCATCTCAAAATGCATCAGGCATAGGTTGATTATTAAAAACACGATTCCGACTTTCGGAATTAAGGACAATCCTCAGGTTTTTTAAGCCAATCGATAATTTATCCTGATATTTTATAAGTCGAGGATAAATAGTAAATAATGGATAATTTATGTAGATATTACAATATCTAATCTAAAGAGAAGACAAAAATATAGAGGACTAGTTAATGAAAAATACTTATAATCTACGAAGGTTGGACTTTCTATCGTAAAAGTTCTCCCACTATTTTATCGAAACAATTACCCCTTCAATTGTTCGGGAAATTCTATTTCCTAGTAGGTCTTGACGTCCCAGCAGACATTAATTGCACCCACGACTCGCGGCCATACAATTAATTCCCCAGGTAGGCATACTTATTGCCAATTGTGTTCCTACACAACCTTCAAGCTATTTTGCTTGATTTTCGCACCCATCTAGCACTGCTACATCATTAGTGGTACTACTCATTAAGTCTAACCCATCAATCATGATGAGCAACGGGCCCGATCATGAAATTCCGTAACTTGGTTATGGTCGATGTTCATGTCCCGACCAGTCCCCACCCCTTGTCAAGTTTAATTAAAAACGAGAATCAAGGAATTTCGCGTATTGTCTCTTTCTTCGACTCGGGTGCCAGACTCTGGATCACCTTAATCGATAAGTGGACAACTCTCGCTAGCTCCTATTGATGGAAGGCTTGGATTTATATAAATACTTCATTTAATTTAGTCCAATATGACTTAATATTATTTTAAATAGGGGGTTTTCGTGTTTAAGAGTTTGAGGTAACTCTCCTCGAGATCTCACCGTTCCAATTATGCTTTATCTTTTATTTACGATCTAAATTACTAGCGCGCATCATCATACATTCTTAAAGATAAATCAGTAAATAAAACATACACACCTAGCATGCATGCTACCACAATATGTTTTCGATCGGGAGCCTCCTATGCGGGCCATCATCGAGCCAAGGATGATGGTCCTATTGGTCAATCTAATTAGGTTCTAAAGGAGACCTAGGCTTATTACAAAATAACCATGCATACATGGTCTTCATCCTTCTGTTGGGATTAGGTAAGATAAACAGCCCTGGGCACAGCGGAATATAAAAATTTTAGGACCTCTTACGGAATCTTGCCAGGATACTACTCTAGTTGTATATATATGAACATAAATAAAACGATAGTATAAACAGTTGCAGTTATACCTATCTCCTTGCAAATCCTTAGCTAGCAAAACTGACTCTGAATTTCTACTTAGAAAAATCGACCCAAGCTCTGCAGCAGCGCCCCACCTGTTGCGCCTCTACGGGTTGATACACCACAATTATACGAAAATAATAAATCTTGATCAGCTAGAACACAAGATATATTATGATCTAGGATTTTAGGAACGATCTTGGAACAAAAATCGAAAACGAAAAATTCTTCCTCAGGGAGGAAGTGGTTGGGCCGATTACACAGGGAGATGGGAGAGATTTTTGCTCTGCTCAATTTTTGCTTATTGAGTTGTGTGAAAAATAACTACAAGTTACCTACTTATAGTTATCTCCCTAACCTAGTCCTATTAGGACTAGGATTCCATTCTCCTACATGGGCCATGGCCCTCTCTAATTAGAAGACCAAGTCTTCTAATTAATTCATGGCCCAGTTAATTAATTTTGACCAGGCTTTATTTAGTCTCCGAATTAAATAGCCCAATTAATTAACTAGTCTCCCAATTAATTAATTTTGACTCTAAGTCAAATTAATTAATTATTCATTTAATTAATTAAATCCAACTTAATTAATTAACTCACAAATTAAATTCCAATTTAATTTATGATCCTGATCCAATTCCAATTGGATCCCAATTTGTTCCAATTGGGTCGACCCAGTCGACCCACCCATTATAAACGACCCAGTCGATTATTCACCTAGTCGACTCGGTCGTTCTTATTTCCTTGCTTTCGCTTCATGTGTTTTGTGTATGCCCCCGTAGGTTCACCACATAATTGGCCGTGGGTTATAATTAAATATTATTTAATTATTCGAGTAAGACTTACTCTAAATCAATCGAACACTCTGTCGATTGATCATTCCAAAATTAGCACCCCTGCCAATTTGGGAATTCTGCCACACTCCACGGTCGATGTCCAGCCACAAGCGCATGGAGCTCAATCACTGGTGAATTAATTCAGTGAACCTTTTATCATTTACAACTTCCATATACAACATAATCTCTCCATCGAACAATATCCCAGTCGGGACTTAAGGGTATGGTCTTTCATCGGATTCCCTTTTCTTTTGTCTTGACCTTATGTATTCTGATCTCGAAATAAATTCTCTTTGACTTAATCTTTAAGAGCTACTTACTTAAAAGTGTCAAATACCTTGGCCAAGGATTTTACCAGAATTAATTTCTCACATAAATCCATAGGAGAATGTCCCAACCTATCAAGTCGGGTCAATGGATCATTTGTTGATGATATGAATCTGCATAGTTCCTCTATACCCTATACGAGTCCACAGAGACTTTCTGGCGATCCCCAGTCAGTCGGAACTCATATCAAAGCATAGACGTTCTCGCACCAGATAAACCCTATCACCTCAAGTAGTTAGTGATCGTTCCTTGTATACTATTGCAAATTGGAATAACTTCAACCCCGATATGCGACTACCGCTTCCATGGTGAGTTATTTCCTAATTGGGGTATTCAGTGCTCTTGCCATCCCAGCAAGCCACCCACTTATGTGTATCGACTATCCCAGTCACGCTCGTGAACCCCAACGTCCTCCAGTTCATCGGAGTATACACAATAGTGAGAGTCTAACCGAATCCAACGATGTCCTATCTCGATTGGATTCTACGACTCTTGAATATATTCTAGATCACGGCCTTGGAGATCAGTCCACGGGTTGTTCCATAGCCCTGTGATCTAAGGACTTCTATCCTTATGCGTAGATAATTATTACATAAGATAAAGTTGACCATTTAATAAAGTGCATTTATTAATCAAAATTGAATAGTTCCTTATTTATTACAATAAATGCTCGCCATACAGCTGGCTTGCAGGACACTATTTCTATCAATCTCCCACTTGTCCTAAAGCCAGTCTTTTATGTTCTTGAGTCCCATCTTATGCAGATGTTTCTCAAAAGCCTTTTGAGGTAGAGGCTTCGTTAGATGGTCCGCGGTATTATCTTCTGAGTCGACACATTCCATCTTAATGTCTCCTCTACCAATGATATCTCTTATCACGTGGTATCGTCTTTGTACGTCCTTGGATTTCTGATGAGATCTCGGCTCCTTTGCTTGCGCTATTGCCTCATTGTTATCACAGAAGATAGTAATGGGCTCAGCGATGCTAGGTATCACATCCAATTCCTAGATGAAGTTCCTCATCCAAACACCTTCCTTTGCTGCGTCACTCGCGGTAATGTATTCTGCTTCGGTGGTTGAATCTGCGGTTGTTTCTTGCTTGGAGCTTTTCCAGCTAACCGCACCACCATTGAGGCAGAACACGTATCCTGATGTCGACTTGAAGTCTTCTACATCACATTGGAAGCTCGAGTCTGTATAGCCTTCTAATTTCAATTCTCCTCCACCGTATACCAAGAACAATTCCTTAGTCCTTCTCAGGTAATTCAGAATTGCCTTTACGGCTATCCAGTGTTGCTCACCTGGATCAGACTGGTAGCGACTTGTAACGGTTAGAGCGTATGCTACGTCTGGTCTAGTGCATAACATACCATACATTATGCTTCCTATCGCGGATGCATATGGTACTCGAGACATATTGCTTCTCTCTTCAGGCGTCTTTGGGGCCATAGACTTAGAGAGTGCAATCCCATGTCTCATTGGAAGCAATCCTCTCTTGGATTCTTCCATATTAAATCTTTTCAAGATTTTATTTATATACTGGGATTGGGAGAGGCCCAGCAGTCCTTTTGATCTATCTCGGTAGATCCTTATACCTAGTACAAAGGATGCTTCTCCCACATCCTTCATTGAGAATTGTGTAGATAACCATGCTTTAGTTTCGGACAACGCTTTCACATTGTTTCCAATGAGAAGAATGTCGTCAACGTAAAGCACCAAAAATTCAACTGTACTCCCACTGATCTTCTTGTACACGCAAGGTTCTAACATGTTTTTGATGAATCCAAAAGTTTGGATTGTCTCATCGAAACGAATGTTCCAACTTCGGGAAGCTTGCTTCAGTCCATAAATGGACCTCTGGAGTTTGCACACCTTGTGTTCAGATCCTTTGGATGCATATCATTTTGGTTGCTCCATGTAGATCTCCTTGTCAATGTCCCCATTGAGAAAGGCAGCCTTTACATCCATCTGCATATCTCGTACTTATACCACGCAGCTATGGCCAGCAAGATCTGAATGGATTTGGGCATTGCGACGGGCGAGAAGGTCTCCTCAAAGTCGGTTCCTGGTCTTTGAGTGTATCCTTTTGCCACTAGTCGCACCTTGTAGGTTATCACCTCTCCGTTCACTCCAAGCTTTCGCTTATAGATCCACTTGCAACCCACGGGAGCTACTCCCACTGGTGGATCTACTAAGGCCCAGACCTTGTTTGAGTGCATGGAGTCCAATTCGGATTCCATGGCTTCATGCCACTTTCCCGAGTCTATGTCTAGCATAGCCTCTTCGTAAGTCCTTGGGTCGGTTAGAGACTGTCCAGTCTCATGCAGCAGACCGTAGTACCTCTCGGGTTCTCTACATTGTCTTTCTGACCTACGAAGTATCGGTGTACTTTCTGGTGCACTTTCATGCTCTTGTTCTCCCACTGCCTATGTGATGAGGGATATTTCGGGTTTCTGCTTTTTTATTTACAGCTACACGAGATCGAGCGCTAGTTATCTCGAAAGATCCAGTTCGACCCCGTTATCGGAATACCGTATGTATAAGGCTACCCTGGATCCAAAATTACTGTTGGGCCAAGCTCTGACCCAAACTTATGGGCCGAAGAATTGCACATCTGCGGGTGGACCACCTGAACCCCACTTTCAGCTATAAATACCCCATGCATTTATGATACAGGACACGATTTTCCAGGTGCTCCTTCCTCGAAGCTACTGCTCGGAATCACTTGGAAATATAGATTTAGGATCTTATGTATTTCACCCTCTAGCTTGTACGGCATCCAATAATGCTCGAGTAGGACCCCGAATATTTGTACTTGTACTCAATTAATTCGAATACAATTACATTTGGTCTTTATTTTCTTTTCAATATTGTTATCGTTGTGTTACACCCCACCCTTGATCGAACTAACGAAAGCCACGTAAGATCAATTGGCGCCCACCGAGGGGCCCTATTCGAGTATTAGACCGAAATATGCCTACTACGAGGAGAAATACATATGTTAGAGGAGAGCCTTCCCAAGCAGTGGGAGCACAAAATTCTGTCAACAATGAACCTGATAACTTATCGCGCGCCGCTCAACAACAACCAGAGGCACCGCCGGCGGTTCCGCAAGATAACATCCCAATACACACGACCATTGGAGATTTGAGGTCTATAATAGGCACCATGTGCAGGGAGTTCATGAACAGTGGAAGAGCAGATCAATCACCCGTCGATCAACCAGGGATTCAGGGAAGACCTGAAATACCTTCATCGAACTTACAAAAGGAAAATGATATGTCACATGTCCCATCAATGCGTCCACAAAGGACTGCACCCTCGAAAGTCAATGCCCGATCAGAAAACCCCCCTGCACGAGTGCACGATCTGGAGGATTCTGTTGTGGGGGAAAGTCACACCGCCGGCGCTGCGAGAAGAAATAAACCAACTTACAAGAGGATTACAGAATCTGAATTGGAGATAATAGTACAGGAAAGGGTAGCTAAGAAATTGGAAGAACAGGATACTATGATAGAGATTCCCTTCACTAATCAAGCTGCCAGGCAAGCGGGGAATACCCTGACTAGAGGAAACCTACGAGAGAGGGAGGTCTCGAATAATATCATGCGATGTTCACCCTTTTGTAGAGAAATACGCGACTCTCGAAACACAGAAACGGTGCCAACCAGGCTCCCTCGGTATAACGGGACTACCGACCCCGGCGAACACATTAACAGCTTCGTTAATGTTATGAACTTGTATGGACACTCGGATAATTTCTGTTGCAAGATTATGGTCACCACTTTGGAAGGGATTGCCCTCGATTGGTTCGGAAAGTTACCTCCGAACTCCATATTTTCTTTCGAAGAATTTTGCGATAAGCTGAAGCATCAATTCGCTAGCCAAAGGAAGCCAAGATTGCCAGCAAATCATCTGGGCACTGTGAAACAATTGGAAGGAGAGACGTTGAGGCAATGGCTGGCAAGATTTAGTATTGAGCTCTTGAAAGTGGATACCCCGCAGATTGAATATCTGTCCTCGTTAATGTTCGAGCTGACTAGAAGCACACAGTTTGGGAATGCATTATGCAGAAAGCAACCAAAATCCTTCGAACGGATAATGGAAATTGCCGAAAAGTATATGATACAGGAAGAGATGAACAAATTGAAGAGTTCACATCTAGATAAGTCTCATCTCAACAAAAAACAAGATCGGACTCCGATCCCAAAACCAAGTGATTATGGAGGGTCAAGTAAAGGGTCCGTTTGGCAGCGAATCAACACTTTTAAGCCGCATATGCCACCCCAAGGACCGAATTCATACGGACCTCCTTATGATCGAAATCGAGCCCCAAGGCCGGGTAAAATTCAGTTTACTGAGCTTAATAGTTCAAAAGAGGAGGTGTTGACTGTATTGGAAGAAGGGAATTTAATTCCGGAAGCCCAAAGGATCACACAGGCGAGGCCGGGTGCGCCTGGATATGACCAATACTGCCGATACCATCGAGCTAGAGGCCACAGTACGGAAAATTGTTATCAGTTGAAGGTCGAGATCGAAAAGTTAATCAACCAAGGAAAACTCAAAGAATTTGTTAAGAATGGCAACTATAACAATCGCTACAGATCCCGTAGTCCAAGGAAACTTAACGCTCGGCAGAGACAAATTCAAAGTCAGGTGGAAGAGCAATCGAATGGTGTGATCAACATGATCGCAGGCGGACCGGCGGGTGGAGATAGTAGGAATGCCAGAAAAAGGATTTTAAGGTCAATCGGGACAGGGGTGTCCACAAGAAGGGAAGTTCTATCTTTGGAGTTTCCATCAATGGAGAATCAAGTCATCAGCTTTAGCGAGGCAGATCGACCAGCAGATGTTAGTTGGGACTCGAATGAAGATGATCCAGACTTTTCGATGGTGTTAACACTAAGAATTGCAAATTTCGAGGTCAAAAGAGTGCTGGTTGATAACGGGAGTTCAGCAAACATAATTTCATCGGAAGCTCTTACAAGAATGAAACTCTGTCATCCACATTTGGATAAGGTAACCACCCCTTTGGTTGGTTTCGGGGGATCGGAAATCACTCCGCTCGGAACCATACTTTTAAGTACCACTCTAGGCTTAAAACCAAAGAATGTCACGAGAATGATCAAGTTCCTAGTGGTGGACACGCCGTTCGCTTACAATGCTATCTTGGGAAGACCCGCTCTGAATACTTTTAAGGCTATCGTATCCACCTACCATCAGAAGATAAAGTTCCCAACTGACGGAGGAGTAGGTGAGATGAGGAACGACCAGTATATGGCTTGGGAGTGTTACAGTTCGTCCTTGACTATCAAGGAAAAGGTGGAGCCCGAGCTCCCTAACAAAAGAAAGATAAATGAATTAGCCTCTAACTCCGGAACTCCGATTCCTGATTATGAAAGACTAGATGTAAAGAAAGGGAGAATCATTGATATGAGTGTGCAAGCACCTGATCACAAAAAGGTGAACTTGGTACCTGGATCTCCAGAAAAATTCACAAAAATAGGAACGGAGCTAAGTAATTGCATGGAAGCAAAGCTCATCGGATTCTTGCAGGAAAATGTGGATGTCTTCGCATGGAGTTCGGACGACATAGTAGGAATAGACCCGCGTGTAATAACGCATTCCTTAAATATCGACCCAAAGGCCAGACCGGTGAGGCAGAAGAAGCGTAATCACGGACGAGAGAAAGACAAGATAATTAACGCAGAGGTCGATAGATTGTTGGCGGCAGGACAAATCAAAGAGATAAAATTCACGGAAAGGCTGTGTAATGTGGTCTTAGTCTCCAAGGGGGAAAAAGTCGAGAACAAATGGAGAATGTGCAATGATTTCACCGACTTGAACAAATTGTGTCCAAGGGACCCTTACCCCTTGCCTCGAATTGACATGCTCGTAGATTCCACTGCAGGATTTGTGTTGTTTAGTATGATGGATGCATTTCAAGGATTTTATCAGATCTTCATGAACGAAAGAGATCAGGACAAAACGGCATTTATCACCGAACGAGGAGTGTACTGTTTCATCGTTATGCCCTTCGGTTTGAGGAACGCCGGTGCAACATATCAGAGATTGGTCAATATGATGTTCAAAGAGTTAATAGGAGAAATTATGGAAGTATATGTAGATGACATGCTCGTAAAAAGCATGTCTGAAGAGGATCATATTAACCATCTTGATAGGTGTTTCCAAATCTTGAGGAAGTATGGGATGAAGTTAAATCCGACAAAATGCACATTTGGGGTGCGATCAGGAAAGTTCCTGGGCTATTTAGTTCATGAGAGGGGGATCGAAGCTAATCCTGAAAAAATCCGAGCGATCACTGATCTCCATCCACCGAGGAAACTCTCAGACGTCCAAAGTCTGATCGGAAAAATCATCTCATTGAATAGATTCATCTCCAGATCCGCTGACAAGAGTTTACCTTTCTTCAAACTGTTGCGTAAATCTAAGAATTTCGAGTGGAACGATGAATGCGATAAGGCTTTCGAAGAACTGAAAGCATACTTAACCTCGACACCCATGCTAGCAAAACCTTCCGAAGGGGAACCCCTATATTTGTACATAGCTGTGTCAGAAGAAGCCATTAGCTCGGTTCTGGTCAAACTAGATAAAGCTGAACATAAACCAGTTTACTATCTGAGTAAATTGTTGCAGGGTGCCGAAAAGAACTATATGGAGATTGAAAAATTCGCGCTTGCCCTAATTGTGGCTGCCCGGAGATTGAGACCCTATTTTCAAACATATAAAATCATTGTTTTAACTAACCAACCTTTAAGACAGGTTCTGTCCAAACCAGAAGCTTCAGGCAGGTTGATAAAGTGGGCGGTCGAGCTCAGCCAATTTGAAATTGAATACCGACCACGGGTCGCTGTGAAGGCGCAAGTGCTAGCTGATTTTGTGCTTGAATCAACCAACATATCGAACGGGAAAGAAGGAACAACCTCGGAATTAGCTATGGTGGAAGAAGCAAACGATCAAGTTTGGCTAATGCATGTGGACGGATCTTCGACCAAGGAAGGAGGAGGAGCTGGGATACACTTCCAAGGGCCCAATGCTGAAGACCTGAGCTATGCGATAACTTTGGATTTTGTCGTCACCAACAATGAGGCCGAATACGAAGCATTGATAGCTGGATTAGAGATGGCCATCAAGGCAAAGGTAAAATCGATTATCGTGCTAACAGATTCGGAACTGGTTCACAGACAGGTGAAAGGCACGTACGAGGCCAGAGAATTCAACATGATTAAATATCTGAACAAAGCGAAGAAATTAATCTCAGAGTTCGATAAGTTTGACATTCAACCGATACCAAGAGAAGAGAATCTCTGGGCCGATATATTGTCGAAATTCACAGGACTAGTCGACGGAAAGACTGAGAGGACAATCACTTGGCTGCTATCGAGTTAGATGCAGCCCCTGCAATTGATGTTATGGAAATTGAAGGACCGAGCGAGTCATGGAACGACCCTCTTATCGCCTATCTTAGGGATGGAAAACTGCCGGAAAACGCAAACGAGGCTCGGAGAATCAAATATAGAGCGCCGTCATTTACTTTACTGGATAATCAACTCTATAAGCGTTCCTCTTCGGGAATTCTATTGAAATGTATCCGCGAAACACACTACGAGGCAATATTGAGAGAGGTTCATGAAGGGGAAGCAGGAAATCATTGTGGCGCTCGAGCGTTAGCTCTTAAATGCTCAAGATCTGGATATTATTGGCCTACACTCTTTTCTGATTCTGTCGAATATGTGAAAAAGTGCCATCACTGTCAAATTCATTCGAACTTGATACACCAACCGGCCGAACATATGCATTCGATCCCTATTTGTTGGCCCTTCGACAAATGGGGCATCGATATTGTGGGACCTTTCCCAACAGCGCGAGCCAGGAAAAATTATGTACTAGTAGCGGTGGAATATTTCAGCAAGTGGGTCGAATGTGTTGCCTTGACCAAAATCACCCAATTTCAAGTTATTAATTTTTTATGGAAAAATATAGTCTGCAGGTTCGGAATCCCCAGGGTTCTGATATCAGATAACGGAACGCAGTTTGCAGGAAAAAGGGTCACGGATTGGTGTGAAAGATTTGGAATACAACAGAACTTTGCGTCTGTCGGCCACCCTCAGGCTAATGGACAAACTGAAGTAGTAAATCGGGAAATTGTTCGATCTCTGGAGAAGCGCTTATCAGAAGCGAAGGGAAAATGGCTGGATGAACTACCGGGAGTATTATGGGCCAACAGGACAACGGTCAAAGCGGCAACTGGAGAAACTCCATTCAGTTTGGTTTATGGGTCGGAGGCTGTTATCCCAGTAGAGAATCTTATACCTTCACCCAGGGTCGAATTTTATGATCCCGAAGAAAACCAATCGCTGAGGCAGATGGAAGTTGATCACGCGGATGCTCGAAGGGACCGCGCAAAGTTGAAAATTCAAGCCGCCAAGGCCAACATGGAAAAGTCCTATAATCGAAATGTGAGGATTCGATCCTTCAAAGTGGGAGATCTGGTGCTCAAAAAAGTGGAAGTGTCAAAGCACGTAGGAAAACTACAGCCCAATTGGGAGGGCCCATTCGTGATCGTAGAGGTTGGAAGAAAAGGTTCTTATAAAATTGCACACCCTAACGGAGAGATACTGCCTCGTGCTTGGAATGCGATCAATTTAAGAAGATATTATGGAAGATAGTTAAAATCGAGGCTTCTACTTTTTAGTTATCTTGTTCTGTTTTCTTTGACTATAACTATTTGGCAAACTATGTGTTTAACGAAGAATTGGGTTATTTGAAGAATGTTTATTCGGACTATTTATTCAATGAAAGTTTATTTCGCCTACATTCTTACTTATTCGTCATATTCCTGATATTCTCGATTCTATATTCATTATTATCGATCTCTATTTTTCTCTATCAATTATTGAATGGGTGAAAGCCTCTGCTATGACCCACGAGCTAAAAATGCTCTAAAAACGACTAAGGGTGAAAGCCTCTGCTATGCCCCTTAGATCGAAATTATTGAATGGGTGAAAGCCTCTGCTATGACCCTCGAGCTAAAAAAACGCTCTAAAAACGACTAAGGGTGAAAGCCTCTGCTATGCCCCTTAGATCGAAATTATTGAATGGGTGAAAGCCTCTGCTATGACCCTCGAGCTAAAAAAACGCTCTAAAAACGACTAAGGGTGAAAGCCTCTGCTATGCCCCTTAGATCGAAATTATTGAATGGGTGAAAGCCTCTGCTATGACCCTCGAGCTAAAAACGCTCTAAAAAACGACTAAGGGTGAAAGCCTCTGCTATGCCCCTTAGATCGAAATTATTGAATGGGTGAAAGCCTCTGCTATGACCCACGAGCTAAAAACGCTCTAAAAACGACTAAGGGTGAAAGCCTCTGCTATGCCCCTTAGATCGAAATTATTGAATGGGTGAAAGCCTCTGCTATGACCCTCGAGCTAAAAACGCTCTAAAAACGACTAAGGGTGAAAGCCTCTGCTATGCCCCTTAGATCGAAATTATTGAATGGGTGAAAGCCTCCGCTATGACCCTCGAGCTAAAAATGCTCTAAAAACGACTAAGGGTGAAAGCCTCTGCTATGCCCCTTAGATCGAAACAAACATTCTATTGAAAGATTGAAACATTCTATGGAAGTTAGATCGAAATAAACATTCTATTAAAGATTGATCTAAATACTAATATAAAAAAAAAAAAAAAAAAAGAAAAGAGAAAGAAGAGAGAAGAGAGACGGAGAATATCATTCCGAGCAAATATCATATCATTACAACAAGGGTTATACTACAACAAAGAATGAAAACCGTTACAACAAGGATGGTGTTACAAAGAGAAGTCTTAACTCATCATACAAAGGTAAACCACAGTATTACTAAACCACAGTATTACTAAACGAAATTATTTTCGGAAAGGATCTTTCGAACTTCAGCACTACGATCAGTATACCCGCGAATATAAGCTTCTTTCTCACGAAGCTCAGAGTGTCTCTTCTCACGTTCGTAAATACCTTTGAGTTTCTCAAATTCTGAACTTAACTTGTCCTGAGATATTCTCTCCTTGAAAAATCTATTAGCTTCCAATGCACGTTCCAGCTCGATCTTCTTCCCGATAAGCTCGAGCGAAATAGAGGTCCGCTGTTCGAACTCATGTTTGGCCAATGCACAAAGCTTAGAGAAGACCACCCTAGCCTGAACTTATAAGAAAATATGTTATAACAGAAATAAAGAGATTAAGCAGTCATGACAAAGAGGTGAGAATGAATTACTTGGGCAAGAGATTCCAACCCAGAATAAAACAGGAACGAGGAATATTCTCCAGTCGGAAAGTCACCCCCGGAGATAGAAACATTGGACCGAAGAAGGGTCAGGTCGGTTTTCTCGTGTGACACTTGGTTAAAAGGAGCTATGTCCCTTTTAAACAAAGATCCGCTGACCAACGAAGACACGGATTGAAAAGGGACGTGCCCAGTGACATCCTCCGCAAAAGAAACCTTTTTTATTCTCTTGTTGGAGCCCTTAGTTTTCGAACGCGAAGAAAGGGCAACGGTCGAGTGTTTATTCCCCTCATGGAAATTTTGCTGATCAGAACTAGCGGATGTAATTGATGATCGATTTCTTTTCCTTAATTTTCTACTAACACTTGGCCTGGGAAAAGGCGTGGAAGAAATCACAAGAGCGTTCGAATTTTTATTCATACCTCAATTTTCGGGTAAAGATCCAACCAAAATAATTTTTTTTTAAAGGGAGCTCCGAACACTGTGAGCAATGCCAATGCGAAAGCAATTAAAAGTGCCCTCGCTACTTATAAGAAAAACGACATCACGCAAAATCGCAATGATTGGTAAATCACTACTCCCAAGAAAGATTCAATGACGCAGCTGAGTACGTAAGACTGACGTTATAAAATTGAGCAGAAAGTTCAAACAGGCGATAGCCTAAAATAGCATAAAGGAAAAGAGATTCAAATTCAAGCACCCACTAAATGTGCAAGAGCAAAAGATTATAAGATAAGTACATTGGTTAGCTAAGTCAATCAAATTACATAGTGATCGTTATTGATTAAGACTCTTTCACGCCTGAACCATGGTCCAATCTATCTAGCTCCTCTGATTCGCTAGAACTGCTTTCCGAGCCATCAGAATCACCTTTACTCGAGCTGCTGCCTTCTCCATCATGACTTTGCGCATCAGACGCAGATTTACTCGAACCAGAAGAAGGGGTGCCTTGTACACTCTGACCGTGGGAATCCCCTTCAATATCTACATCTTCGCTTTCGGATTGGGCTTCGAGCTCATCAGGATTTGGCATCGGTGCACCAAATTCCTCAAGAAAAGGAGCAAACTCGTGAGTGGAAAATTCCTCGAGCTTAGGAGGAAGGGAAGACGCTTTGTAGTCTTCACCGAAGATATTCTTGTAAGGATTCATCTTAGGAAGGAAGTCATCAAGGGCGCCTTCGATCTTAGCAGCTGTAAGGAGATGCTGAGCCCCTTTAAAGTAGAAGGCTTGATTAATTTCTCTCGACCGTAATCGAACCAAGACGTCGAGGATCGGAGACTCTAGGAACTCCCTTATGGCGGGAAGCCTGGCTTCGACTCGACCCCGTTCATAAGATTGTTCGGCAGACACTTTGGTTTGCTCAAGCTCCTGCTTTAATTTCCCCACTTCATCCTCTAAGGCCCTCTTTGTTTCCAACTCTTTCCTAGTTCTCTCGAGTTCAATTTCGACCTCAGATAACTTAATCTTGGCATCCTCTAGCTGACTGTCCTTCGCAGCTTCATCCTTCAGAACATCGCATAAGGCTTTCTGTACCGCCTGAGACTCTTCGCTCAATACGGACAGGCGAAGAGCGATTTGAGTAAATAGATCTCCGGCCTGTGAAGAAAAAAATACGTAAAAGCATGAGATGAGGATTATAGGGGAAAAGCTAGAAACTTTCGGAATTAGACAGTACCATCTGCTGAGCATGGGCATAATCGCCAAATATCTCAAAATCTTTCTTAACAAAAGATTGGATAGTATCATCCCTGAATCGCCCAGCCAAGAACATCCGGAGAGACTTATCCACCGCATGCTCACCCTCGGAACCCAAATCAGATTCGATGGTCCCACAGTCCGGATATCCGGCCGCCCTCGGTCCTTGCAGATGATCCTCGATGAAATCTGCCAAATCTGGCTCGGAATGACCAGCCCGACATGGTATAGGGTTCGGCCCTCGAGCAAAAGGCTTGACTCTCCTGGAGGACTCAGGAACATTGCTACTTCTTTTGCGATTCATCCTGGCCTGCAAAATCTCTCTGGCACGATCCTCCAGGAGAGTATAGTTACTGAATCCCTCGTCGTTCGGGTTGGAAGAGGTGTTCGGAAAAACAGATCGAAGGATTCCGGGACCCTGGTAATCGGAGGCCCCCTCCGCCTCGGCCCTAGACCGAGAGGTTCCTGCTTGGGTAATCGGGGGAACAATCACTAAAGCATTTGAGGTCGACGCGGTCCCTACTGGGGCCTTAGATTTCTTCGTTTTCCGAAGATTAGTTGATGTTTGAGGACGAGGTCGACCCTTATTACCCTTCGAAAAGGAAGCAACGTGCGGGCCAGATACCGATGTACGGAATTTGTCAACGATATCAGCTAACGTGGAAGGGGGGTTAGCGGGATCGATCTGAGCTTTCCCAAAGTCGATCGGATCGGCAGGAAAAGAGCAACTACTGAGCTCGGCCATTCGCAAGACTGCTTCTTGAGTCATTAGAGCGGTCTGATGAGGATCAGCACGAAGAGATTGCAGAAATTTATCTGTTATCTCATTCTTCATACTCCCCACAAGACGGCGTTTTCCGTATATCCATTCCTTTGCCCCAGGCCAATAAAAGGGAGTAGGCTCGGGATTTTCTTCAGAAGACGAAGACTCTGGCCCTCGGACGAAGAAGAACTCATGCTTCCATCTTTTCAGATTGCTACTCACGTTGGTCGATAAGATCGAAATCTTCGGCCTCTGAGAAAAGTATACGTAACCAGCGTTTGAAGAGGTGGAAGCACTCATCTGGAATATCCGCCAAAAATTCTGAAAGGATGCCTTTTTCCCCTTAGCTTTCATCAACACGCAGAAAGCTATAATTAGGCCGATCGAATTCGGTAAGATCTGGCAAGGAGCCAACTTAAAAGCATCAAGAAGGTTTTCTAGCAGAGGAGGGAAGGGGATGCGTAAGCCGTAGTGGAAATGTTTGGAATAAAAGGCTTGACAGCCGGCAGGAGGGTCGGTAACTCGTTGATCGGGAGAAGGAAGCACAATCGAAAAACCGGCACCTAAATATCGACCGAATTCTTCTTGCAACTGCGTCAAGTCTGTCTCCTTATACGAACAGACGATCTCATCTGCCCTCTCCTCGGTCATGTTTAGAGCTGCGCTAGTCGAGGGCTCTTCCCAATCATAGATCGTAACCACCACATTACGGTTCAGTCTATATTTCTGCTGCTCATTGTTACCCAAAGGAAGCTCCCCATCTTCTATATCTTCCTTTTCAGAAACTGTTGCCTCGCCGGAATTCTCATCTTCGCTATTTCCGGTGTCAGAATTCGATTCCCGCTCCTCTCCGCTGGAATCCGAGGTGGAACCTGAGCTTTACGGATTTTCGTTTTCGGAGGATCGACTCTCTACAGCTTTTTTCCCCTTGCGGTTATCGACCTCATTCTCCTCTGAGGGAGATTTCCCCTTCAAGTCTACTGAACTCGACATAATGGATATAAGATGACTGTTCAAAAATTGCTAATAAAACTCACTTATCGACCTGTCTGCTCCGATCTAAAGTTCTCTCCTCAGAATTTGTGAGGAACAGCGACCCTCCGTATAACTATATAAATAGGGACAAAATGGGAAATTGCAAATCAGTCCCCGAGTAACCGCGACGATTGGACTCTCTTGAGGTAAATTTGAAGTCATATTCTCAGAAATTGCACCTACAGCCCCTATACTTTTCAGAATTCCTGAATTAAAGATCCACATCACAAACAACAAGGACGATGTTAAGACTGCGCTATCAAGAAATTGTTTAAGTATGCACTCTTTTTCCCTGACCCGGTTTTTATCCCAGAAGGGTTTTTCCGAGCCAGGTTTTTAATGAGGCATACCCGAAACGATAAGCCGAGATCGATTTATCCTACTGTTATGTATACTTCTTCGAGCTTAAGTTCCACGTTACGCTCGAGAAGTGGGGGAGTATTGATGAGGGATATTTCGGGTTTCTGCTTTTTTCTTTACAGCTACACGAGATCGAGCGCTAGTTATCTCGAAAGATCCAGTTTGACCCCGTTATCGGAATACCGTAAGTATAAGGCTACCCTGGATCCAAAATTACTGTTGGGCCAAGCTCTGACCCAAACTTATGGGCCG
This sequence comes from Penstemon eatonii, assembly GCA_038501285.1. Lineage (NCBI taxonomy): Eukaryota > Viridiplantae > Streptophyta > Magnoliopsida > Lamiales > Plantaginaceae > Penstemon > Penstemon eatonii. The sequence goes on along the minus strand of CM076711.1, from coordinate 38,897,542 downwards.
AAGAATTGCACATCTGCGGGTGGACCACCTGAACCCCACTTTCAGCTATAAATACCCCATGCATTTATGATACAGGACACGATTTTCCAGGTGCTCCTTCCTCGAAGCTACTGCTCGGAATCACTTGGAAATATAGATTTAGGATCTTATGTATTTCACCCTCTAGCTTGTACGGCATCCAATAATGCTCGAGTAGGACCCCGAATATTTGTACTTGTACTCAATTAATTCGAATACAATTACATTTGGTCTTTATTTTCTTTTCAATATTGTTATCGTTGTGTTACACCCCACCCTTGATCGAACTAACGAAAGCCACGTAAGATCACTATGGTGACGGGTCAGCTTGATCGACCTCTTCGGTCTTTTCAGCTTCGGTGACCTCATCTAGTTCTACGTTATTTTCCTTCTTGTCAATCAAGAAATCCTTCTCCAAGAAGTGAGCGTTCCTCAAGACAAACGTAGTTTGTCTTGTAGGATCGTAGAACTCGTATCCTATCGAGTTTTTTGGATACCCCACGAATTTTCACAAAGTGGATTTAGTTTCCAATTTATCTCCCACTAGCTTTTTATCGTAAGCGGGAGATCCCCATATGCGCATGAATGCGTATGAGGGTGCCTTGCCAAACCATAATTCGTATGGTGTCTTTTCTACGGATTTAGAAGGTACCATGTTCAGTATCTTCGTTGCCATGAGGAGGGCATGTCCCCAAAATGAAAGAGGAAGGTCAGTGGCACTCATCATGGATCGAACCATGTCCATCAATGTTCGATTCCTTCTCTCTGCAACTCCATTCAATTGGGGTGTTGTAGGAGGAGTCCACTGCGATAGTATTCCATGCTCTACAAGATAATTTAGAAATTCGTTACTAAGAAATTCTCCACCTCGGTCAGAACGAAGAGCCTTTATCGTATGACCAAGTTGATTCTCTACTTCCATCTTGAATTCTTTGAATCGCTCAAAGGCTTCAGACTTGTGTTTCAACAAGAACACATATCCATAACGACTATAGTCGTCAGTGAAAGTGATGAAGTAGTCATAGCCACCTCGGGCGCTTTTTCTTAGTGGTCCGCATACGTCAGTATGTATCAAGTCCAATGTTTGCTTGGCTCGCTCAGGGTTTCCCTTAAATGGCAACTTAGCCATTTTACCCTTTAGACATGGTTCACATGTTGGCATTTCATCAATGCGATTGATTTCAATCGCGCCAGAAGATGCTAATTTTTGAATCCTTGACTTAGATATGTGTCAAAGTCGAGCGTGCCATGATTGGGCAGACATTTCATTATCTTGTTTTTGTTTTGTTGTACGTGCATAACTAACTTAGGTGGTTATATGATGTAAAGTCAATAATTGAATGTACCAAATGAAAAACGAAATCAAGAGCTTTTATTAAAATCAACATTATTCTATAACATGAATAAAAGTTTTTCATTAATAACTAGGCACATAAATGAAAGTCTCCTAATGACTTTATCAAACCACCTAAATCTACATTTGCCTACGGCCTTGGTAGCAGCTCCAGCTCCATTGCCTTATTCAAGGATCCAATCCTCAGGCTCCAGTTTCCTTGATGCTCCCATCACCTACAAGGATGAGAACTCCAATCAGTCTCTAACACCAAACATATACAGTTAATTGTAAGATTAACTTCAACAAGGAATATACATGTTCGAACTCTCATAGATTCGAGCTTAATCCTTTCCCTTGACCTTGTGCAGTAAGGAGCTCTAGTTTCCATTTGCTTTGGCTTTGAACGCCGCCCAGTCCTTTCGCCAACCCTTGTTTTCTTTCCAAAAGAAGCCTCGTGTTCCTCGAGCATTTGTCGCAGGACATGCACAGTGATCTCTCGCCTCTGGAGATTCAAGTCCGTGATAAATCGATCATATGATCTAGGAAGAGATTGTAGAATAAGATCTACTCGGAAATCATTGTCCATCACGACACCCATATCATCGAGTTCAGTCAGAAGTCGAATCATCTTGTGTACGTGGATTCCGACAGGAGTTTCCCTTCTCTTTCTTGCTTGCAAGAGTTCCCTCGTGATTGTGAATCTGAGACGACCATCTCTAATCCCATAAAGGAATTAGAGATTTGAGAGAATGTCTTTCGCAGATGCCATATGCTCATGTTGCAAACGCAGATCAAGTGACATATATTCCAACATGTATTCACGAGCTAAGCCATCATCCAATTTCCATTTGGTTATGCTTTTCGGAGCTCATCAGGAACATCATGTGAAATAGTAATGGGTGGTGGCACAGACAAAACATATGATATGTTTTCAGCTTCAAACAGTCCATTCAAATGATGCGTCCAGAAATGCAAGTTGGGTCCAGTTAAAATATTACGTTCAAGTGATGAGATGGACAAATCTCTAAGTGCTCTAAGCTCTTTTGACATCATATCTATAAAATGACGAGAAGAAATAAATACGCGAAAGATTAATTTAAAATGCACAATTTACAAACATGGTTTTTTATTTGTAAATTACTCCGACTATTTTAATCAAAATCTTATACCCCAACATAAGTTTCGGGAAATTAAAATATCCTAGTGGGCTTAAGGCCCAAATGCAATCTCCTAGTAACCACGACTCGTTGGCCATACTATTTGATTCACTTGGTGGTCGATTACGTCGACGGTTAACCATCGCAGCTAACCCCTCATTTAGCCTCGTTTTTCGATATGGACCCACGACTCGTGAGACATCCATACTTTCTAGCATTAAATCATCTCCAATACTGGAGAGAAATAGTTCAATCCTAGACGCCCTACGACTCGTGAGACAGCGCCTAAAACCTTGCTATCCCCTCCCTTGGCACTAAACTCGTGCATCGAGGCAATAGACATATCATCTTCCTATAGCTCGACCCACAACTCGTGAGACATCGAGATATATTCGTACAATATGCCTAAGACCTAGTAATTGGATAGGCTCGGACCATAGACACTATTCTTATGCGCCCGTTGTTCGATTTAATATTCTAATTGAATTTTAAGTTCAATTGGAGGTTTTAAGTTTTCTTGTGCGACGTCTCCTCAGATTATGCTTTATCTTGTTTACGTGATCTATTCTAAGCATGCATGACATACATCAAAGAATATAAGTAAACACACATCACCTAGCAGGATATGATTGATCGATTGCCCATCCTATGCGATTCATCACGAGCCAAGTGATGAATCAATTGGTCAGTCTAGGGTGGAAATTAAATGTCCTAACTATTTCAATTTTAAAACTCATACATCATAGGCCTTCTTGTAATATCCAGCTTGATTGGGCCTCCATGCAATGAATCGGGCCTCCATGTCCTCCAAGGTTATGGGCCTCCATGCGGATCTCCAAGTCTTCATGAGGTCTTCTCGGCTCCAAGCCTAATCTAAGCCTAGCTTACAAATTTAAATGGTCCTATTCTATTACATTTGTTTGCGCAAGCAAGGGCACCAATCAGGCCCATTTAATTACAACCCATAAAATAAATAAACCAAAAACTACACAGGGCTTAAGGGCAAAATCGACCAATCCACATATTCACTCAAGAACATGCATAAATTCACATAAGGGCATAAATGTTAATTTACCGACTCCATTAAATTTAATTCTCAAAAATTATCCAAGTTAATTTATTTTGAATTAACAATTAATCTCTAAGATTAATTTAACTCTTACTTGAGTTCTAAGTAATCTATGAAACTTATCTTGATTATAATTGGTTAATTAAGGTAGACAAAATCTCTAAGATTCCTACCTTATCCAAAACTCTAAGTTTCCCAAATATTCCCAAATCTCCAAGATTTTCAAGATAATCCTATTTTGTCTAGATTAGTGTAATCAAGGTAGTGTTCACATCTAACAAGACAACTACCTTATCCAAAAACTCTAAGTTTCCTAATCTTCCAAAATTCTCCAAGATTTTCAGGACTTCCAAAATAGGCGTGTTTGAGATCAACCAAAATTCAGTCACGGAGTGACGAATAGGACACCGCCACATGGCAGCACACACGCGACCACGGAGGCCGCGCGTGAGCCGCACGCAGCGGTTGCCGCCGCGCGTAACAGCACGCAGCAGCGTGCTGCTGCGCGTTGCCAGCACGCGGCAGACTGCCCGTAGGCAGCTGCCGTATGCTGCACGCGCAGACAGCGCGCTGCTGCTTGCGGCAGCTCGCGGTGGCCACCTAGCCGCGGTGCGCTGCCGCGCATCGCCGCGTGACACCGCGGTCAAACTCAAAATTTTTTTTCTGTTTGTTCCGATTACTCACATGATTTAATTTAACAGATCCAGTCAATTAAATCCCAATCCAAAATAAAAACTAACATGATAAAATTTTCGAATCTAAAATTATACATTATCTCTAAGTTAACAGATCTACGTTCTAAAACATGCAAAGTTAAAGAACTAGCCACAAAAATCAAACATATGATTTAAAAACACAGAATTTGCAAATTCATATATATACAAAGCCAAGAGTTGGCTCTGATACCACTGTTGGGATTCGGTAAGATAAACAGCCCTAGGCACAGCGGAATATAAAAATTTTAGGACCTCTTACGGAATCTTGCCAGATACTACTCTAGTTGTAAATATATGAACATAAATAAAACGATAGTATAAACAGTTGCAGTTAGCTAGCAAAACTGACTCTGAATTTCTCCTCAGCCAAATCGACCCAAGCTCTGCAGCAGCGCCTCTACGGGTTGATAAACCACAATTACACGAAAATAATAAATCTTGATCAGCTAGAACACAAGATATATTATGATCTAGGATTTTAGGAACGATATTGGAACAAAAATCGAAAACACAAAATTCTTCCTCAGGGAGGAAGTGGTTCGGCCGATTACACAGGGAGAGAGGAGAGAATTTTTGCTCTGCTCAATTTTTGCTTATTGAGTTGTGTGAAAAATAACTACAAGTTACCTACTTATAGTTATCTCCCTAACCTAGTCCTATTAGGACTAGGATTCCATTCTCCTAAATGGGTCATGGCCCTCTCTAATTAGAAGACCAAGTCTTCTAATTAATTCATGGCCCAGTTAATTAATTTTGACCAGGCTTTATTTAGTCTCCCAATTAAATAGCCCAATTAATTAACTAGTCTCCCAATTAATTAATTTTGACTCTATGTCCAATTAATTAATTATTCCTTTAATTAATTAAATCCAACTTAATTAATTAACTCACAAATTAAATTCCAATTTAATTTATGATCCTGATCCAATTCCAATTGGATCACCACATAATTGGCCGTGGGTTATAATTAAATATTATTTAATTATTCGAGTAAGACTCACTCTAAATCAATCGAACACTCTGTCGATTGATCATTCCAAATTTAGCACCCCTGCCAATTTGGGAATTCTCCCACACTCCACGATCGATGTCTAGCCACAAGCCCATGGAACCCGATCACAGGTGAATTAATTCAGTGAACCTTTTATCATTTACAACTTCCATATACGACATAATCTCTCCATCGAACAATCTCCCAGTCGAGACTTAAGGGTATGGTCTTTCATCGGATTCCCTTTTCTTTTGTCTTGACCTTATGTATTCTGATCTCGAAATAAATTCTCTTTGACTTAATCTTTATGAGCTACTTACATAAAGTATCAGATACCTTGGCCAAGGATTTTACCAGAATTAATTTCTCATAGAAATCCATAGAAGAATGTCCCAACCTATCAAGTCTGGTCAATGGATCCTTTGTTGATGATATGAATCTGCATACGAGTTCCTCTATACCCAATACGAGTCCACAGAGACTTTCTGGCGATCCCCAGTCAGTCGGAACTCATATCAAAGCATAGACGTTCTCGCACCAGATAAACCCTATCACCTCAAGTAGTTAGGGATCGTTCCTCATATACTATTGCAAATTAGAATAACTTCAACCCCGATATGCGACTACCGCTTCCATGGTGAGTTATTTCCTAATTGGGGTATTCAGTGCGCTTGCCATCCCAGCAAGCCACCCACTTATGTGTATCGACTATCCCAGTCACGCTCGTGGACCCCAGCGTCCTCCAGTTCATCGGAGTATACACAATAGTGAGAGTCTAACCAAATCCAACGATGTCCTATCTCGATTGGAATCTACGACTCTTCAATATATTCTAGATCACGGCCTTGGAAATCAGTCCACGGGTTGTCCCATAGCCCTGTGATCTAAGGACTTCTATCCTTATGCGTAGATAATTATTACATAAGATAAAGTTGACCATTTAATAAAGTGCATTTATTAATCAAAATTGAATAGTTCCTTATTTGTTACAATAAATGCTCGCCATACAGCTGGTTTGCAGGACATTATTTCTATCACCTTCTTGGGCTCCCACCTTGCTTGTAATGGGCCTCCATCCTAAACTATTTAAAACATAAAGCCCAATCTATTACAAAGACTCAAAGTGGCCCAAAAACTTAAGGCTCGCAGGCCCAATAAAACCAACATAATTAAAATTAACCAATCACATCTACCCCTAGGGTCAAGGCTCGGCGCGATAAACCACGTAAACAGTTCACGTAGAGCAAGAAACAAGCAAAAAATTATTTTCTTATTTCTTTTCATATTTTAAAACTACCTTTTAAAATACCTATAGATTCTAGTTTTAAAACCCTTTTTATAACAGTCCACAAACTGTATTTTAAAACCCCTTTGATTCTCACTTTAGTCCCCACTAATTATGATAAGATTAACTTTCCGGATATTCTAAACCCTTTTAGTGCACAAAACAGTTTCTGTTTTTCAACTTTTGGAAAATTGCAGTTCGCCCCCTGAATTTTCAAGAATTACATTTTGACCCCTCAACTCTGGAAATTACAAATCCGCCCAAAATTTCCAGAATATGCAAACGGACCAGAAAGCAGAAAATTAATAAAATTTCGAGAAACTTACATTTAATGCAAAATAGACCACATATTTTACGGTAATTACAAAAATAGCCCCTTACATTTCGTAAATTGCAAAACAATCCAGATTTTGAAAAATTCCAGAATTACAATTTGGTCCAGAATTGCAAAAAAACAAAAAATTTAACTATCTGTCCAGATTTTTTAAAAATCGCAATTTGCACATAAGCCCTAAAATTTTTGAAAATTGCAGTTTTGGCACAAAACCGAAAAGTGCATATACCCGAACACATAATTCATCATAACAAGCAAGAATCAAAACTTAGAACACAACAAACACATATATCCATATATTTTGGCTCTGATACCACTGTTGGGATTTACGGGGTATGATTGTCAAAACAACAGTGCGGAATTTTAAATTTTTTCATACACCCAAAACCCTAGGATTTATTTACTAGCACATATGAATAGGTTGAATATAATTTTGCAATAAATAACAAAATTAAAGGTGGTAAATTGAAATTTACCTCACCACAGGCAAGGTGGTGGTTTTTCCTCCGGTATTCTTTCAGATCTGATGGATTTTATTCGTGAGAAGCACCCCAAGTGTTGTGCCTCTAGCGGTATCCAGACCAATTGAATGAAGCAACCCCTTTGAATCCTCAGGCTCAGAACTAGGATTCAAGGGTAATCAATCATGGAATAACGAAGAAAACCATATCTAGATCCGGAGGAAAAGAGGGGGCGGCCTCTCTTCCATGTGAGAGGGGCGGCAGCTGCTCCTCTTCTCCAGGAAGGGGGACGGCGCTTTTTCCAAGAGGGAGGGGGCTAGGGTTTGTGTTTTGCACTTAGGGTTTTAGCCTCAACTTAAACCCCTTTTTGTAGCCACCTTAAAAGGCCCCTTTAGTGCAAGACTTAGTATGGGACATTAATCAAATTGGCCCATGTCTTGCATTAATTTAATTAACTCCTTTAATCCAATTAATTCCCTCTCTCTTAATTAACTCTTTAATTAACATTTAATTTTCTTCTTCAAGAATTAACACTTTAATTCTTCAGTCTCGATTTAACACATTAAATCAAGCTTTCCATGTATAATTTGTTGCAGTCCAATTGTATTGTGTGTGACCCTCTAAGTTCACCATCAATTGGCCGCGGGCCCACGACTTTCGTGATTTAAATTGTGAACTTATTAATTGCTCCGGTTAATTGAACACCTTTAATTAACCACTCAAGAATTAATCTTACAATTTATTCATGAGTACCCACACCTCATGGTCGATGTCTAGCCACAAGCCCATGAGGCCCAACTTCAGGTGAATTGATCTCAGTGAACATCACCTCTTATAAGTGCCATGTACATACGGTCCCTCTATCGACTAATTTCCCGATCGAGACCTAGGGTGTGTGAATTGATCGGGACCTCTAATTATCTCGATAACTATACTTTCTAATACAGGATAATAATTCCAGTGTGACTGCTAAATTTGGAAACCCCTTTCAAAATCCATCACTGACCGTGGCCAAGGGTTTCTTGGAATTTATTATCTAAGAATGTGTAGGAAATTCTATCAACGCACTACGTTGAGTCAGTAGATCCCATATTAGTGCTAACCATTCGCGTACACGATCCTACATACCCAAAGTAGTCTCACAATGATCAAGCTAAGTGATCGGCTCCTAAATCAATGTACGTACTCACGTGCACCGAATTCGCCCTAGCACCTCATGTCAAAGGACTAAATCGTACACTATTATAAGTCTTGAGAGACATCCCATTACCAATATGCTTAATGCACTTCCACGATGGGTCTCTCTGTTCGGGCCGTTCGATGCGTTCGATCCCCTATTGAACCACCTACTCATATGCACTGTCATCAAATTCCTTGCTCATGAAATGCTACAAATTCACTCCATGTGAATCATGCATATTCGTACAAGTCTTAGCGATTCCCTCGATACCCCGTCTCGATAGGAATCTATGACTTGGAACAGTTTTAAGATCACGACCATAGAGACTGTTTCATGATTGTACTCAGTACTGAACTGAATCGTCCCATAGTCTATTGTGATCTAAGGATTTCATCCAATCGCTTAAGTGATTCGCGAGAGAGGAAGTTGGCCATTGTTTGATTTACATACTATAAACAAACGATCGTATTAATTCATTTATACTAGAGAAAGCTTATCACATGATAGTCCTCATACAAGCTAAAATCTATTGGCTTGCTGGGCACTATCCTTTCAGTATCTATAGAGATAGATCGGAGAAGATATTGACACTCTCTAAATCTAAGTACATAGAAACATTACTTGAAATATTCAGTATTGAAGAATCCAAGAGAGGATTGCTTCCAATTAGACATTGTATCTCTTTTACCAAATCGATGTGCACTACATCGAATGAGGATAAAAGGAGAATGTCTCAAATACCTTATGTTTCAAACATAAAGGTAGCATGTGGCATGCTATACTATGTACTAGACCAGTCGTAGAACTTGCTCAAGTGTCACGAGCAGTTACTAGTCAAACTCCAGTGAAGAGTACTGGACCACCGTAAAAGATATCCTTAAGCTCTTGACAAAGACTAAGGATTTGTTCTTGGTCTAAGGTGGAAGTGGAGAATTAAAACTCAAAGGATTTACTGATTCGAGTTTTCAGTCTGATATGGATGAATTTATATATCCATTTTTGGATACATATTTTGCCTCAATGGGGTAGCATAAATTGGAAAGGGTCCAAGCAAAACACCGTAACCATCTTAACCACTGAAGCAAAACATATTGCAGCATTAAATGCCGCGTAAGAAAGTGTTTGGTTATAAAACTTCATCCAGAGATTGGATGATATGCCTAGCATTGCGAAGCTCATTGTTATCTTCTGAAATAACAATAAAGCTATTGCTAAAGCAAAAGGATTCGAGATCTCACCAGAAATCTACACACAATGAGAGAAAAGTAACATTTGATTAGAGAAATCATTGGTAGAGTTGGCGCACAAAATGGATAGGGACAACTTAGCGGATCCACTAGAAAAGCCTATGTCACGAAAAGAGTTCGAAGAACATCTTTGAAAGATAGGTCTTAGAAGCGTTTGTGATTGTCTTTAAGGCAAGTGGGAGATTGATGAGATAGTGCCCTGCAAGCCAATATATTTAACTTGTATTAGAACTATCTTAATCTTTCTCTAGTATAAATGAATTAATACGCTTGTTTGTTTATAGTATGAAAATCAAACAATGGCCAACTTCATCACTCGCGAATCACTTAAGCGATTGGATGAAATCCTTAGATCACAATAGACTATGGGACGATTCACATCAGCATGAGTGCAATCATGAAACAGTCTCTAAGGTCATGATCTTAAAAATGTTCCAAGTCATAGATTCCGAAGGAGACGGGGTATCGAAGGAATCGCAAAGACTTGTACAAATATGCATGATTCAAATGGAGTGACTTTGTAGCGTTTCATGAACAAGGCATTTGATGCTAGTCCATTAGAGTATGTGGTTCGATAGGGGATCGAACGCATCGAACGACCCGAAGAGAGAAACCCATTGTGAAAGCGCATGACGCACATCGACGATGGGATGTTTCTCAAACTTATAATAGTGTACGATTTATTCCTTAGACTTGAGGTGCTAGGGCGAATTTAGTGCATAGGTGTGCGTACTTAGATTTAGGTGCCGGTCACGTAGCTTGACCATTGTGTGCCTAAGTTGGGTGCGTATAGTCGTGTACGTGAATGGTTTGCATCAACATGAGATCTACCGACTAAATGTAGTGGGTTGAGAGAATTTCCTATACGTTCTTAGATAATAGATTCTGAGAAACCAGTGGCCACAGTTGGTGACAAATTTGAAAAGGGGTTTCCAGATTTAACAGTCACACTGGAATCATTATCCGGAATTTGAACGTATAGTTATTGAGATAATTAGAGGTGCCGATCAATTCTCACACCCTAGGTCTCGATTGGGAAATTAAGTCGATAGAAGGACCGTATGTACATGGTACTTATAAGAGGTGAGGTTCACTTAGATCAATTTGACCTGAAGTTGGGCCTCATGGGCTTGTGGCTAGACATAGACCATGATGTGTGGGTACTCATGAATTAATAAGGAGATTAATTCTTGAGAGGTTATGATGGGGGCTATTTCGCACCTCTTATAATATCCGGATCGACTGAGGTTTACGGATTCGGTTCGATCTGACAAACCCATTCAGAAGCATCCGTCGACCCAGTGGGATACGACCTTCCTCAGCGAGCAGACTACAAATCCAAACTCAAGAAGGACAAATGGGCCGAGTCCTATTAGAATTATGTTTCTTTGTAAAGCTAGGTTAATTGTGATATAAATACCTAGTTAATCATTGTATTAGACACATTCAACATATTCAGTTGACGCCTGCATAACCACATAATCTAAGATTATTGAATAGAAAAGCTTTTGCTATACTATTATATTCATGGTTTGTCTTTATTACTGATTTTTCCATCTAATTGTTCTTCCTTGAGATTGATCCATCTAGAATAAAGTAACAGAGCCCTTTAAATCATATTGATTGAGAATCCCTAATATCAACTATTTACTGATATAATCTTACCCGACGAAATTCGGTTAAATCAGTTGGCGCCCACCGAGGGGCTAGGTTAATTATTCGATCGACATATGGCTCGCCCAAGGAAGAGTGCTCGTAACGGAGCAAGAAATAACACGACCAACCAGCATGATGAATCTGAGGATTCATGGGGCAATACTAATAATAACGCCCCTGTATCCAACGATAATCAGCAACAGAATGAGCATCATCATAATCGGGTGGAACCACAAGGGATCCCTACTGGCACAGTACCGGAAGAACGCGCGGCTCCAACGATCCCGGTCCCCTTGTCAGATGCTCAGGAGAAATTTCGATAGATCGCTATGCTCCTTAAATCACTCTCCCCAGAGGAATTACTCGTACTCGAACAAGTTCCTCGAAACGTTAGAACTGCTAGGGCAAATCCCGCTCAAAGAACGCCGAGGCAGAACGATCAAATCTCTCAACAAGCTGACAGCCCGGCAAGCGAGCGACGCTCACTACACAGTCCGCAGCAGGGGAATTCAAAACCCTCCGATGACAACGTCCGAAGAAAAGCGGATCGAAGGAGACCACAACGCAACGAATCAAAGGAACACACCATAATCCCCATCAAGAATGACGCTGGCGAGGCGATCCCGAATCGACCAAGAACAATGCAATTCTCGGAAATAGAAATCGAAAAAATGGTACAAGAACGACTCGAGCAACGCTTACGATCCGTTCAAAACCCATGGACCAGAACCACAGAACTCCAGGAGAGCCTAGCAGCGTGCTCCCCCTTCTGCAGAGAAATAAAAGAGGCACAGTAAATCGGACAGGTTCCGGGTAGACTACCTAGATACGACGGGACCACTGATCCAGATGACTATATCTTTGGTTTCACAAACATAATGAACTTGTATTCTCACTCGGCGGAGTTCACCGCTAAGCTGATGGTGACCACGTTGGAAGGTCTCGCTTTGGACTGGTTTGCTAAGCAACCAGCCAACTCCATATTCAGTTTTCGAGAATTATGCAACAAATTGACACAGCAATTTGCCAGTCAGAAGAGGCAAAAACTTCCCATGAGCTACTTGGTAACTATCCATCAACAAGAAGGAGAATCCTTGAGAAACTGGCTGGCGAGATTTAATGTAGAATTACTCAAAATCGATTCCCCGAATATCGATTACATAATCTCTATTCTCTTCGACCTCACAAAAAATAGGCAGTTCGGAAATGCCCTCAGCCGAAAACAACCAAGAACATTCGCCGACATCATGAGCTTGGCGTCTAAATATATGACCCAAGAAGAGATGAATTCCTTTAAAGATAAGAACAAAAATAAAGTTTCGGGCTCAGGCTCCAAACGGCAAGATAGAATTCCTGCCCAAAGATCCATGGACTATGAACGATCTTTTAGAAAAGGCAACGTCTTCCAACGATTAGAATATAATAAAAACGACAAGGATAGACAACCTAACATCTATCAAAGACCTAGAACTAATGAACCGGCAATCCGGAGCAGGGTCAATCAAGTAGATCACCCAAGACTAACCGTTCCAATAGAAGAAATCTTGGCTGTACTAGAAAGGAATAATTGGATCCCAGAAGCAAAGAAAATCGCTCAGCCCAGACCAGGTGGAAGAAACTATGACTTATACTGCAAGTATCACAGGGCACACGGGCACCGCACTGAAGATTGTTTTCACCTTAAAAGAGAGATCGAAAAGCTGATCGAACAAGGAAAACTAAATAACTATTTGGAGCGGGATAACCGCAAGCGAGAAAGAAGCGGAAGTCCTCGGTATAGCCACCCAAGAAGAAATTCACGAAGAAGGACCCCTAATGAAGGTCCCCCACAAGAACTAAATAATGATCAGATCAACGAAACCATACACACGATCTCAGGGGGACCCGCAGGGGGAGATAGTCGTAATGCTCGTCGAAGAACTGCTAGATCCATAGTCGGAAGCCTAAAATTTCCAAAAGAAATATGGACCTTAGAAAACAAAGCAACGACGCACCAGCTAATTAGTTTCAACGAAGGCGAAGTACCCAAAATCCTTGTTTGGGACACGAAAGAGGACAGCCCCGATTTCCCGATGGTGGTATCCCTAGAAATAGCAAATTACAACGTCAAAAGAATCCTAATTGATAATGGAAGCTCTGCAAATATCATCTCTAAAGAGGTACTAGCCCAGATGAACCTGGGGCAAATAACATTCCAAAAAGTAGCTACGCCATTGGTGGGATTCGGAGGATCCGAAATTGTCCCCAGTGGAACAATTACTTTGAGTGTTTCACTCGAAAAGAAACCATATCGAACAGTGAAGCGGGTAAAATATTTAGTAGTAGAAACTCCGTTCGCCTACAATGCAATTTTAGGGCGACCTGCCCTCAACCTGTTCCGAGCTCTCGTCTCAACTTACCATCAAAAAATAAAATTCCCGACCGACACAGGTATCGGGAAAATAGTGAATGACCATTATATGGCATGGGATTGCTACAGCACATCGTTAACTTTGAAAAACCCCCCTAAAGCGATTACCCCGAGCAAAAGAAAGCTCGAAGACGATGTTGGTAGAAACGAGGTTGAAATCCCTAGCACTGACCGAATAGATAAAAAGGGAAAGGAGCCGATGGATTTAGCCTTAAAACCACCAGAACATAAGGATGTCATACTAGTACAGGGGGACTCTTCAAAAACAACAAGAATAGGTACGGAGTTAAGCAAGGAAGGGGAAGTAATGTTGATCAACTTTCTCAGAAATAATATGGATGTCTTCGCTTGGAGTGCGAACGACATTGAAGGGATTGATCCTCGAGTAATCAACCACTCGCTAAAAATCGAATGTTTAGCAAAACCAGCCAGACAAAAGAAGAGAAATCATGGGCCAGTAAATGATAAAATCATCAGAGCAGAAGTAGAAAGGCTACTAAAAGCAAAACAAATTCGAGAAATACACTTCTCAGAATGGCTATGTAATGTTGTTCTAGTAGCAAAAGGAGACAAAAAGGATAACAAATTGAGGATGTGCAACGATTTCACCGACCTTAACAAGTTATGCCCGCGGGACCCATATCCTCTCCCAAGGATCGACTTATTAGTCGACTCCACCGCTGGATTTGCAATTTTCAGTATGATGGATGCTTTCCAAGGCTTCTATCAAATATACATGGACAAGCGGGACCAAGAGAAAACTGCGTTTGTAACAGAGCAAGGAGTGTATTGCTTTATAGTAATGCCGTTCGGCTTGAGGAATGCCGGGGCCACCTACCAAAGGTTAGTTAACCTGATGTTTAAAGAATTAATTGGAAAAATAATGGAAGTATACGTGGATGATATATTGGTCAAGAGCATGAATGAAGCTGATCACGTAAAGCACCTCGATCGATGCTTCCAAATATTGAGAAAGTATCGAATGAAGCTAAACCCTGCCAAATGCACTTTCGGGGTTAAATCCGGAAAGTTTTTGGGATATCTGGTACATCAACGTGGAATTGAGGCCAATCCAGAAAAAATTCGAGCGATAACTGAAATGAAGCCTCCGAGAACGATCTCCCAAGTACAGAGCTTGGTAGGCAAAATTGTAGCGCTAAACAGATTTATATCCAAGTCAGCTGACAGAAGCTTGCCGTTTTTCCAAACGCTTCGAAAAGCGAAAAACTTTGGTTGGACTGATGAATGCGACCAGGCCTTTGAACGATTAAAAGAATACCTAACGACGCCCCCACTATTGGCCAAACCAACCGAAGGGGAACCATTATATTTATACATATCGATCTCTGAAGTGGCCATTAGTTCTGTACTGGTTAAAGTGGATGGCTTAGAACATAAGCCTGTTTATTACTTAAGCAAACTATTGAAGGGGGCCGAGAAAAACTACTTTGAAATAGAGAAATTCGCCTTGACCTTAGTAGTGGCAGCAAGAAAACTCCGACCCTATTTTCTGACCTATAAAGTTGTGGTATTAACCAATCAACCATAAAGACATGTCATAGCAAAGCCAGAAGCCTCTGGAAGATTGATCAAATGGGCAATCGAACTCGGTCAGTTCGACATCGAGTACAAACCAAGAATTGCAATCAAAGCACAAGTCCTAGCCGATTTTCTATTAGAGACTCCGAGCCAGGAAGTTGAAAATCCTGAATCAACCAGCCATGCACATGATATCCTGATCGTAGAAAATCAAACTTGATTAATGCACGTCGATGACGTTTCATGCCGAGAAGGAGGAGGTGCTGGAATCAACTTTACCGGGCCAAATAAGGAGGATATCAATTACGCGATAACATTAGACTTCATCGTGACAAACAACGAAGCAGAATATGAAGCATTGATCGCAGGAATGGAAATGGCAATCAAAGCAGACATAAAGAATCTTAAAGTATTAACCAATTCAGAGTTAGTACAAAGACAAATAGAGGGCCTATATGAGGCAAATGAATTTAACATGATCAAATATCTGGCCAAAGTGAAACAACTGGCTGAAAAATTCGAAGAATTTGGGATACAAAACATTCCAAGATCGGAAAATAAATGGGCCGATCAACTCTCTAGATTTACAGCGTCCAACGACGGAAAGACTGAAAGAGTAATCACTTGGCTAATGTCTAATGCACCAGCAATCGATATCGATGAAACACCGATCACTGAAGTAATGGAAATCGAAGAGGCCGAAGCAAATTGGATGACTCCAATGATAGAGTACCTTCGAGAAGGAAAACTGCCGCTCGATCAAATCGAAGCTCGTAAAATAAAATATCGTGCTCCGAAATATACGTTAATAGAAGAAAAACTTTACCGACGATCGGTATCGGGAATTCTTCTAAGATGCATCTCCGAATCTCAAATCGATGATATACTCTGAGAAATACACGAAGGAAAAGCAGGGAATCACAGCGGAGCAAGGGCCTTGTCTTTAAAATGCCTTCGAACAGGTTATTATTGGCCTACCCTCAACAACGATGCCATATAGTATGTCCAAAAGTGTCATCATTGCCAAGTCCATGCTAATATATGTCATCAACCAGCCGAAAACATACACCCGATACCAGTGTGTTGACCGTTCGATCAATGGGGAATGGACATTGTAGGACCTTTTCCCGCAGCTAGATCCAAGAAAGCATACGTTCTGGTTGTTGTTGAGTACTTCAGCAAATGGATAGAATGCATCGCCCTTGCACGGATAACTCAGTTCCAAGTGATCAACTTCCTCTGGAAATTCATAATATGTCGATTTGGCATCCCGAGGATTCTAATTTCTGATAATGGAACCCAATTTGCGGGAAAAAAGGTAATAGAATGGTGTTCAAAACTAGGAATTCAGCAAAATTTCACTTCGGTCAGGCATCCTAGAGCAAATGGACAAACTGAAGTAGCGAACAGAGAAATAATCAAATCTTTGGAGAAAAGATTAGGGACAGCCAAAGGAAAATGGCTTGATGAACTCCCAGGAGTACTTTGGGCTAATCGAACCACTGTCAGGACCTCAACCGGGGAAACCCCATTTAGCCTAATATATGGCTCTGAAGCTGTTATTCCGATCGAAACTCTAATTCCAACACCAAGAATTGAAATGTATGACGATCAGGAAAATGAGAAGACAAGACAAAATTATATTGATTTAACAGAAGCTTTAAGAGAAAAAGCCGCTGTACGTTTGCAAGTCACTAAAGCAAATATGGAAAGGGCGTATAATCAAAAGGTACGCATCCGAACCTTCAAAGAAGGGGACCTGGTCTTGAAAAAGGTAGAAGTATCCAAGCATGTGGGAAAGTTACAACAAAATTGGGATGGACATTACGATGTCATTGGCGTAGGAAAGAAAGGCTCATACAAAATTGCACACTTTGATGGAACAGCCTTACCAAGAACCTGGAATGCAGTCAACCTTAGAAAATACTATGGTAAATAAATTTTAGTAGAACATGCTGCTTTACTTTGTTTTATTTTAGTAAGTTTTATTCTTTGTAATAAAGGCCTTAGCCTACAGTTCGATTATTGAAGATTTTAGCGATTTTAAATATTAAATCAAGATTGAGTATAAATCGATTGATTCGGTAAACACTCCTCGCAATCCTACGATGAGTATTGGTCAAGTTCAAGATACAAACGAGTCGAGTATACATTGATCCGCTCAATAAACACTCCTCGATCTAACAATAAACGAGTCGAGAATACATTGATCCGCTCAATAAACACTCCTCAATCTAACAACAACGAGTCGAGTATACATTGATCCGCTCAATAAACACTCCTCGATTATTTGTCAACGATTAAAAAGACTTTTGCTATAAAAACCTAAGTCTAAACAATTAACGAGTCGAGTATACATTGATCAGCTCAATAAACACTCCTCGATTATTTGTCAACGATTAAAAAGACTCCTAGTATTAAAAACCTAAGTCTAAACAAAACGAGTCGAGTATACATTGATCCGCTCAATAAACACTACTCGATTATTTGTCAACGATTAAAAAGACTTCTGGTATTAAAAACCTAAGTCTAAACAAAACGAGTCGAGTATACATTGATCCGCTCAATAAACACTCCTCGATTATTTGTCAACGATTAAAAAGACATCTGGTATTAAAAACCTAAGTCTAAACAAAACGAGTCGAGTATACATTGATCCGCTCAATAAACACTCCTCGATTATTTGTCAACGATTAAAAAGACTTCTGGTATTAAAAACCTAAGTCTAAACAAAACGAGTCGAGTATACATTGATCCGCTCAATAAACACTCCTCGATTATTTGTCAACGATTAAAAAGACTTTTGGTATAAAAACCTAAGTCTAAACAAAAAAGAGTTGAGTATACATTGATTCGCTCAATAAACACTCCTCTATAATTTTTCAACGATTAAAGGACTTCTGGTATTAAAAACCTAAGTCTAAACAAAAAGAGTTGAGTATACATTGATCCGCTCAATAAACACTCCTCGATAATTTTTCAACGATTAAGAGACTCCTGGTATTAAAAACCTAAGTCTAATCAAAGGGAGTTAAGTAAACATTGATCCGCTCATAAACACTCCTCGATTAATGCCTTCAGCGATTAAAAGACTCCTGGTATTAAAAACCTAAGTCTAAACAAAAGAAGTTAAGTAAACATTGATCCGCTCATTAAACACTCCTCGATTGAGTTTTCAACAGTTAAAAACGCTTCTGGTATTAAAAACCCGAGTCTAGAAGAAAAAGAGTTGAGTATAAATTGATCTGTTCGATAAATACTCCTCGATGACAATCATAAATAAGATTAAAGCCGAATACAACAGGAAGAATGCAAGAAGTAAAAATAAAGTTTTATTCATCTATGAACATGTAAGAGTTACAGTCAAAAGCTGAAGATCAAATTACAAAAGTCTATATACGATTTACACATCGTTACAATTGTTTAGATAAACTAATCCTATTTTATGGATTGGTGCTCTTCACGACAATGTCCACGGAAACATCAATCTCCTCCCTAGTGCCTCGACGATTATGAACGACCACCTAAGAAGCATGCTGCTCAGGATGATCGACTTCTTTAGTTCGATGGCCAGGCTCTGAAGATCAAATGTTCCTCCATACGAAATGAGCATTACCAGCCAGGTAACTGGCAATACTCATTCACCCACAACAAGATACTGCTTTTACATTAAGAGTTAAAACATTTTACTCTGAAGCAGCATCTCGCAAGGACCATCGCGGTGAGGACATTTACCAGCACACCCCGGTAGTCTATCACTCCGGAGGTAATATCGAAGAGCGGGGGTGACTGGCAAATATGAACCCTCCATGTGCAAACAGAAACCACGGACCTCAAATCTGTGAAGACAAAGATTGAGGCCTTATAGGACCCGTTAGTACAAGGTAGGGCTTCCATGGGACCCGTCAGTACAAGGCAGATGAAATTTAAGTTATTATGATATGAATCGCGATAATTTGACTTTTTGAATATTATGGGATCAGAAGGCAAAATGAAATCTAAGGAAACTGAGATCTCCATCTTTTCTGAGAAGACATAAAAGATATGGAAATTGCCTACTTATTTATAGGCACTTGTGCAAATGATCCTACGGCTGGATAGATATTTGATCAAGGGACGGAAATGCGACCTTTTAACTTCCCGTAATAAATGCAAGTAAGTTGGAACGGAGCCTCCCTGATCGGCAAACAAATCGATAATAAAAGAGAAAGAAGATCGAAGCGATCAATGCACAATAAAAAGCAGAGCTAAAAGAGATCCAAAACAGGAGATTTGCACGCTCACATATGATAGTCGCTCGGCAGAAAACTTAAGATCCTCAACGAAGACATGCAAGTTTACACCGTTGTAAAAAGGATACTGGCTCGCCTAGAAGTATAAGACCAGACCCGCCAGCATACGAGGGTCGTCACTGCCTCATATATTATATGGAAAATTATTAACTTGACTATACAAGAACTCCACTGGAGTCCAAGAAGTCTGACGCCGATATTTAGGCAGTAAATTCCATCATTCCAGACTGCACTATCGACACTGCCTAACATTCCAAAGAATTGCTGAAGGAGGTCTGAACAGGCCAGATCTGGCTAATAATTCCCCATTTTCCAATTCCTCCCATATGAAAGAAATGATATAGTGATGCACTGGTTGTTCTGTTTGAGGAACGTGTAACTCACAATCAGTGCAGAGAAACATAAATTTTAGGAAGATACCTAGAGGGATATCTTCTCTTCAAACTAAGTCCTATGGAAAGAAAAGCAGAGTTCAACAGAAGGAATGATAGCCTCCTTATATACATGACAAAAAGACAAATTTACAAGGCATGGATTGAACATCGATCAGAATGTTGAGCGTTCCTTAACAGTTATTCAATCGATTATCGATACGAGTGGCCTACTGTCTACATTTTAATGTATAATGTGACTTTGGATATAACCCAAGGGACAATACTGGGTTGATCATCAAAAAAGTTTGATTTGCAGAACAAACATTATATCATTCAGTTACTTAAACATTGATCGAGCAAGACTAAGCTACGTTTTCAAAGACTGGATATTTTCCCAGAAGATCAAGACGAGATAAGTATGCTAATCTATACTATTTATTTCAAGAAAATTATATTTATGCATAACAGCAAGATATGCATAACAAAATATATCTATGGAATGAAATTGATCAAGGCACGGATCAAATTTTAATTAAATCATTCTCCCAATACAAAAACTTCAGCCCAAGCAACTACACCAAAGAGTTTGGGCGCTACAAAAAAAAAAAAAAAAGAGAACCGGGTCGAACGGATTACCGAGAAGGGTTGTTATCAACAGGCCGACTAGCAGAAACAGTCCTCCGAGGAGTCAAGTTACCTACAAACGCCATCAACTCCTCCTGACGCTTTAGATAACCGGCATCATAACCTTCCTCATAGGCCTGCCGTCGAGACTCCTCTGCTAGGGCAGCGGCCTGAACCAAGTCATTTTTCTCTTTCTCCCAGACAGATTTCTCCTCTTATAATTTTTTCAGATCATCATTGGCAAGCTGCAGTTGGAGGCTCTGCCCTGTGACCTTCGCCGACTCTGATTCCAAACGACGTTGATAAGCATCTTTACTTATCCACAGATCATCGTTTTGCACACCCAGCTGGAGTGCAAAATACTTAGCCTGAAAAAAGAAAACAGTCCTTATATAACAAGGCAATCAAAATAAAGCGGGAAAAATAATGAAAGATAGATGTACCTGCTCGCTTAAAGGATTAGAATGTAGCACCTCCTCGATAGTAGGAGCGACTCTCTCACTTAAAGACGAGGAAGATTTTCTCATAGAAGCCATTCTCGGGATTCTCGAAAGATATGAATCGATAGAAAGAATTACGGAAAGAAACGACCAATCTAGAGAATGACTGCAAGATTAAAGGAAGCATAAAGTAAAAAATGAATAATATAACAGTCACCTATTTATAGGGAAAGGAGAAAAGACGTTTCGAACTTCTCACGGCTAATCGCATTCCCGCCAAATGGGAAAAAGTGAAACGCTTCCCCAAAGGGACACGTAGCGGTTCATAATTGGAACAAGAAAACGACTATCTATGAGGCGTAGTACTCTTTTCCTTACTTAAGATTTTTTCCCATCGGGTTTTTTCTTAAGTAAGGTTTTTAACGAGGCACAATTCATAGAAATTACAGTCGAAATTGACTTTCTACTTCTACGAGCTTCTATCACATATACGCTCGAAGAAGTGAGGGAGTACTGATGGGGGCTATTTCGCACCTCTTATAATATCCGGATCGACTGAGGTTTACGGATTCGGTTTGATCAGACAAACCCATTCAAAAGCATCCGTCGACCCAGTGGGATACGACCTTCCTCAGCGAGCAGACTACAAATCCGAACTCAAGAAGGACAAATGGGCCGAGTCCTATTAGAATTATGTTTCTTTGTAAAGCTAGGTTAATTGTGATATAAATACCTAGTTAATCATTGTATTAGACACATTCAACATATTCAGTTGACGCCTGCATAACCACATAATCTAAGATTATTGAATAGAAAAGCTTTTGCTATACTATTATATTCATGGTTTGTCTTTATTACCGATTGTTCCATCTAATTGTTCTTCCTTGAGATTGATCCATCCAGAATAAAGTAACAGAGCCCTTTAAATCATATTGATTGAGAATCCCTAATATCAACTATTTACTGATATAATCTTACCCGACGAAATTCGGTTAAATCAGGTTAATTGAAGGGGTTCAATTAATCGGAGAAATTAATAAGCTCTCAAATTAAATCACGAAAGTCGTGGGAGGAATCCATAGGAGGCCAACCCGTTAGAAAGAACCTTTCTTTGTATGACTTCTCTCTCAGGCTTTTTCGCTTGTTCGTCAAGCTTTTGAGCAGCTCTTTCAACTGCCGCCTAATCCCTCAACACGCTCAAGAACCAAGAGCCGACCAGTCCCTCCAATTGATGGTGACCTAGAGGGTTAGACACAATACAATTGGACTACAACAAATCATATAAGGAATGTTTGATTTAAAGAGTTAAATCAAAACTGAAGAATTAGAGTGTTAATTCTTGAAGAAGAAATACTAATTAATTAAAGTGTTAATTAATAAGAGAGGAATTAATTTAATTGATTAATTGGATTAATTAATTAAATCGGCTGAATTAATTAAAGGGGTTTAATTATTTAAAGGTAGTCTAGGTCCATTAGGAAACAAATAAAGGCCCTAAGTAAATGGGCTTTAAGTTTCCTACTTGGATTGGAACAAATCTAGGTCAAGACTCCTTATTATATAAGGAGCTCAAGACCATAAAAACCCTAGCCCCCAAGATACACAAAATTGCGTACCCCCTCCCCCCTCTTCATAGGTCTGATTTGTGCCGCCCCTCTTTTACAGAGTTGGGTTCGACCGAACTTTATGCAATTGCACAGGGTTCATGCGATCTCTTTTCTCCTTCTTCCTTGCTCGATAACTTTTGGATCCTAGTTCTGAGCCTAAGGATTCAAGAGAGTTGCTATAATCCAGTTGGTGTGGACACTGCTACAGGCACAACGCTTGGGATGCTTCTCTCGAACCAAATCCATCAGATCTGAAAGAAGACCGGAGAAAAACCACCACCGTTCCTATGGTGAGGTAAAATCACTAAACACCCTATGGATGTTTTGATTTGTGTAAAAATCCTTTTCGTATGACCAGATGAGTAAAGATCCTGATTGGGTTATTTTAAAAATTTAAAATTCCGCTGCTTTTAACGTCTTGACGTTACCAATAAACCCAACAGGATCATGTTTCCTTCCTCAAGGACGGTTAAAATTTCCTTCTTCTAGGTGTTCAATTCTGTGAAATTGATTTTTCCTGACTCCCTTCTTGGTGCTTTATCGGGAGTAGGAGGTTGACCATAGACATAAGATCTTTGGGTCGGAACCTGTGATTTATAGACATTGAGTATTTGCTAAACCGAGTTTCTGTTGGATCCACCATAATCAGTAGGCTTTGGTATAAGTGCTCTATCCTGCTTTATTTCGAGTTGAGGCTTCGGATTTTGAGCATTCTTCAGTTTGTTCATTTCCTCTTGGATCATATATTTCTATGCTATTTCCATAATCTGCTCAAAAGATTTTGGTTGCTTTCGACACAGAGCGTTCTCAAATTGGGTTTTTCTCGTAAACTCGAACATAAGAGAGGATAGGTACTCAATTTGAGGAGTATCGACCTTGAAGAGTTCGATACTGGACCTTGCTAACCATTGCCTTAAAGTTTCTCCGTCCATCTGTGTTACCGTTCCCAGATGATTCGTTGGCAATCTAGTTTTTCTTTGACTTGCAAACCGATGCTTCAATTTGTCACAGAACTAGTCAAAAGAAAAAATAGAGCTTGGGGGTAACTTTCCAAACCAATCAAGGGCAATTCCTTCTATAGTTGTAACAGTTATCTTGCAGCAAAAATCCTTTGAGTGTCCATACAAATTCATCACATTGATTAAACTATTAATGTGTTCCCCAGGATCGGTGGTCCCAGCGTATCTCGGCGACCTCATAGGCACAGTTTCAGTAATTCGCGCTTCTCGAATTTCTTGACAGAAAGACAAACACCTAAGGATACTTTGACCAATCTCTCGATCTAGAGTGTTTTCATGGATAATATCTCTGTTCTCTCTCACTTCGGCACGTCGTATTCTCACACCTACAGGTCGGATTTCCTTTACCAATCCTTCCTTATCCAACTTCTTAGAAACTCTTTCTTGCACAATCTTCTCCAATTCAGCTTCAGTAATTCTCCTATAAGACGACTTTTTCGTGTTATCCGCATCTACAAGCTGACTTTTCCCAACTACAGAATCTTCTACATCGTGTATGGTCATAGATGGCAGTCCAGAACGAGCAATAATTCTTGTCCGAGCATCATGGGGAGGGTTGACCACTGGAGCACCAACAGTAGATCGATGAATGCTCCTTTCTTTCTGTATGTTCGAGACTGAACCTTCATGTCTTGTTCGAGCTGTAGGTTGATAGACAGGGGTTGCTGGCCGGGTCTAGATTCATTGTCCTCTTTTTTCCATGATCAGATACCCTCTACACATCGTGCTGATAAAAGATCGTAAATCAGCAACTGTCGTACGAATAGGTAAATCATCATGTGGATTAACCGGTGGAACTTCTGGCTGGTGAGCTGCGCGATATAGGTCATCAGTCTCGTTGTTAACATAATTTTGAGCTCCTGCTGCGTGAGATGGTTCACCCCGATTGTACTTGAATCACCTCGTAGTAGGCATTTTCAGATCTAACACCCAAATAAGGCCCCACGGTGGGTGCCAAATAATCTTACTTGATTTCGTGTGAGACTAAATATGGAAAGCAAGACAAGACACAATGAATAATGGGTAGATCAATCCATGTTATATAAATTTCGAACAGAGTACATTAGTTACGATGGGCCTATTCGAGCGTTACAGAATACCGTACAAGGAAGAGGCTAATTACAGTACAATAAGCAAGCTAATCTAAATTCTGAAGAGAGTCTGAGCTATGAGCACCTAGAAATGCGTGTCTGATGTCATAAATGCGGAGGGTATTATAGTTGTATCGGCGTGCTAGGTAGACCCTCCATAGGGTTATATTTCCCAGCCCAAAGGCCTGGCCCTGGAGTCGGCCCAACAGTGATTTCGACGAAGAGCTCTCTCTTGCTTAAGGTCTTCGAGATGTAAGGCTAACCAAATTGGAGATCATGATTTGGAGGTCGGAATTCCTGGCCTGCGATCAGAGGTTGATCCTGAAATTGAAAGTCCAAAATGCCCCTTATCATGCTATGATACCACTTGTTGGTCCCCAGTAGTCAAATGAGGTCTAGAGGGAGGGGGGGTGTATAGACATCTGAAAATTTTTCATTAAAATTCTCTAACTTTTTATGTGAGCAGACTAAGCTGATCAAGATTTGTAAGTATACTAAGTTGATCGCGCACAAAGCTTTGAACAGCAGAATTGACAACCCTTCTGATGTAACTTAGCTGATTTTGAGAAAATCAGAGTTTTAAACAACTAACTAGCAGCGGATTTATCTAGTGCTTTTCTCAAGTAGTTTTCTTTAACTTAAAAGATTTTATCCCCAATTTTTGCAAATTCCTTTTACAATCTTTCATCAGTTAACTTAAATGTTTGAAAGCTTTTGAAAATATGCAAGTGAAAATGCAAACTCAAACACAAGCAATTTTTATAGTGGTTATATGGATGTAAATCCTTTAGTCCACTCTTCCAAGTCACTTAGATCTTGGGTTATACTAGAAAACACACAGTTTATAGTATACTCTTCTTGCGCCAATCAACAGATAAAAAGGCCACAAGTTCCTTACAGGAAATTATAAAGAAGCCCTATACTACAAAGTTTTATCACTTCACAATGATGGATAACAGCTTCTAACAACACACCTCTAAAAATCACTAAGAGTGTATATCTATGATCTTCAACTTTAATTTTCGTCAACAGATGACTAGGTTGATGAGTGTTATGTTCTTGAGTTTTGAGACTTAGAAAAATTCTGCTTCGGGTGCTCTCAGATTGTGTTGCTTGTAGTTGTCTCTAACTCTTGAACTTTGAACTACTTATACTTGAGATTTGAATTATGCCGGTTGAAGAGAGACATAAAATTGCCGGTTGAAGAGAGACATAAAATAATGGGGATTTTATGTGTTGAATGGAAATAAAAGGAGTAGTAGGCTACAACCCACTAAACCTTTGTTTTCTTGAGGTGCATGAAAGTAGTAGTACTTTCAGTACAAATGCGTCAATTACTCTCAAATTTTTAGAGAAACTAATTTCTTTTAAGTTTATCGATCTAAACTAATTTTTTTTTTCAAGATCGATCTAAATTAGTTTCTAATAAAACTTGAAATGCTGAAGTGTTACTTTCCCTAAAAATTCGACTGTAAAATCATAAAAAATTATTTCGTAATACTCTGTAATAGTATTTTTTAATTTAAATTCATTAAGAATATTGATTAAATAAAATTTAAAATTAATCAAATAAAATAATATTCATAATCTATAAAAATCATCCAATTATAAATTGTCTCTAATTATTCAATTTATTAGCAACTATTAGACTTTTATCGGCAATGTTACATCGTTTAAAATGCTATTAAATTAATGTGACAAAATTCTATTTGCATGGCATTTCTTTAACTTAAAAGATTTTATCCCCAATTTTTTCAAACTCCTTTTAAAATCTTTCATAAGTTAACTTAAGTGTTTGAAAGCTTTTGAAAATATGCAAGGGAAAATGCAAACTCAAACACAAGCAATTTTTATAGTGGTTATATGGATGTAAATCCTTTAATCCACTCTTCCAAGTCACTTAGATCTTGGGTTATACTAGAAAACACACAGTTTACAGTATACTCTTCTTGCGCCAATCAACAGATAAAAAGGCCACAAGTTCATTACAGAAAATTATAAAGAAGCCCTATACTACAAAGTTTTATCACTTCACAATGATGGATAACAGTTTCTCACAACACTCCTCTAAAATTCACTCAGATTTAAGTGTATATGTATGATCTTCAACTTCAATTTTCGTCAACAGATGACTAGGTTGATGAGTGTTATGTTCTTGAGTTTTGAGACTTGGAAAAATTCTGCTTCGAATGCTCTCAGATCGTGTTTCTTGTAGTTGTATATAACTCTTGAACTTTGAACTACATATACTTGAGATTTGAATTCTGCCTGTTGAAGAGAGACATAAAATAATGGGGATTTTATGTGTTGAATGGAAAGAAAAGGAGTAGTACCTTTGTTTTCTTGAGAAGCATGAAAGTAGTAGTACTTTCAATACAAATGCGTCAATTACTCTTAAATTTTTAGAGAAACTAATTTCTTTTAAAATTATTGTCTAAACTATTTTTTTTTTTTTGAGATCGATCTAAAGTAGTTTCTAATAAAACTAGAAATGTTGAAGTGTTTCTTTCCCTAAAAATTCGACTGTAAAATCATAAAAAATTATTTCGTAATACTCTATAATATTATTTTTTAATTTAAATTCATTAAAAATATTGATTCAATAAAATTTTAAATTAATGTCAAATAAAATAATATTCACAATCTATAAAAATCATCCAATTATAAATTGTCTCTAATTATTCAATTTGTTAGCAACTATTAGATTTTTGTCGGCAATGTTACATCGTTTAAAATGCCATTAAATTAATGTGACAAAATTTTATTTGCATGGCATTTATTTTAATTGACATTGTAAAGAATCATTAGTGGTGGCGTTTAAAAGATATGCCACAAAACATAATTTGAACACTTTTAATTAGTGACATATTTCTCAAAAAAATCCCATTATATTTTTACTTAGTAACTTCTTCCAACAGTAAAACGCCATTATTTTATAAAATAAAATTAGACATTACAACATTTTTTATATATACCACCAAATTGTGAATTTGTTATATTTTCCTACAATATGCCATTAACTAATGCCACTAAATGTTGATGATGGTTGACACACTACAACAAAAATGATCTTTGGTGGCATCAAGCTTGATGGCATTTTGAAGAAAATGTGAGAAAAAATGAATACAGTTACATTTTTTAAAAATGTCAGGAATTTTAAATGTTAAATATACTATTTATTGACATTTTAATATATTATGGCATTTAATAATGTTACATCTTGTTATGATAGTGA
This sequence comes from Penstemon eatonii, assembly GCA_038501285.1. NCBI lineage: Eukaryota > Viridiplantae > Streptophyta > Magnoliopsida > Lamiales > Plantaginaceae > Penstemon > Penstemon eatonii. Next base: position 38,869,461 of record CM076711.1, on the reverse strand, counting down.
CATTTAACTTTTAGTCACACCGCTACAAGTGGCAGTTTGGAAAATGTCATTATATATAAAATGTCACTAACAAAGTGCCACTTGTAGCGGTGTGGCTAATTGTATCAATGTCACAATTATAGTTAAAAGTAACATTATAAAATATCACTATAGTATAAAAACGTCACTAATCAGTAAAATTAACATTTATACTTTGTGGCATTTTTCGAAAATGTGACTATATTAATAATTTGTGACATCTTTAAAGTGTTATCAAGCATGATGCCACTATAGATCATATTTGTTGTAGTGACACTTCTACTAGTATGATAGAATTATTTAAACTTTTCTCACCACAAAACAATATCATTAATTAATTGCAACATTTTTTGGAAATAAATTATCTGCAGATTGTGTTTGTGGAATAGACATCACAAAGAGAAGCCATGAAGTTAAGAATAGAGTAAATCGCGCTTTTGGTCCTCTTATGAATTAATTTTTGTACTTTCGTTCCTTTTAATTTTTTTGTAGCAGATTGGTCTCTATTATCAATGTAGTATATCAAATTCGTCTCTCTTAAATTTTCGTCATTCTTATCAATGTAGTGTAATACATTAGTCCCTCTTAAATATATAATACATCACTTAAATTCAAAATATATTCTAAAGTGGACGAAAGTTGATGTATTTTGTATCTAAGATGAACTAATATGTTACACTACATTGCTAAGAGGGACGAATTTGCTACTAAAGATTTAAGAGAGATGAATGTGTTATAAAAAAGACGAATGTGATACATTACATTGATAAGAGGGACCAATCTACTACAAAAAATTTAAGAGGGACAAAAATAAAAAATTTGACCCATAAGAGGACAAAAATGCTATTCACTCTTACGAAAACTTAATTAATACATTCTCGTTCATAGATTATTGTTTATTTGGTTAACTCGGAAACAGACAAGCGGTAGCTGATTTTCGTGCAACACACAATTATAATGATATGGTTATCATCTTCATGCCAAGAACTTGGCCTCCTTAACTCTTCTAGCCTTGATTTACTTGGCTGTCTATCTTTTCTTAAGAATTACATAATTAAGTCGCATAATTTGGTGCCATTTTGATCCTCAATAATGCAAATACGTCTACGTACTTGTATTTAGACGACAAACTCATAGGCTGAGAAATAGTGGGCTAATTTGTTAGTCCACTCTTATATTTTTCATAAATTTTTATTTTTTTTATTATAGAAGTTCATATTTTTGGAAAAGACATGAATTATTTGGGGAAAATGCAAAATATTCCCCTGTGTTATACTAAACCTACAAGAAATTACCCTGTGAAATTTTTATTGCACCATACTTCCTTGTGTTTTCAAAAATCTTACAAAAAACACCCAACTTGTAAAAATTAGGTCGTTTTGGATCGACAAATTTCAAGAAATAATTTTAAAAATATATCACCTAAGGTTGTGGGGAGCAACTTGAAGTATTTTAAAAATGGTTTCTTAAAATATGTCGATCCAAAACGACCTATTATTTACAAATTGGGTGTTTTTTGCAGGGTTTTTGAAAACACGAGAAAGTTTGGCGTAATAAAAATTTTACAGGGTAGTTTCTTGCAGGTTTAACATAACACAGGGGAGTATTTTGCATTTACCCCGATTTATTTTGTATCGGCTTAATCGACTTTGTATGTACGTTACTTAGTGATAGCTGAATCTCTTCTAGGTTGTCATCAAACAGTTGTTCAAGTAAAATTTCTATTCACACTGAATCAAACATTTGCGATTTGATCACAAACATAAAACAAGTGTTCCAACACATGCCTTAGATGATCTGATCTTTAAAATGTGTTATTCAATCACAGTACAATTTAATTATTACATATGAAATACATTAATATGCTACAAAATCAAATATTCAATTGTTGTTCTCCGATAGTTTATGGAGTTACAAGCTACATTTTTCATGTTAGCATGTCTTAGCTAGTCTCACATGCACGTCAAACTCTAATTTTGCTATTAATCCACTTCTTCATGCCCCCGGGCTTTAACTTTTCAGCAAATATTAATCAAGATAATTTGGCTTCAGTTAAATTGTTACGTAAAAAGTACTAGTTTTAAGGGTGAAATACACTTTCCCCCCTTAAAAGATCGAGGTGGCATCAGTTATCCCCCCTAAAGTATCAATTGTAATACTTACCCCCTATGTTATAGTATTAAACATTTTATTTCAAAAATATCCCTGTCCCTTTTAAAACAAATACATTATTTCTTTATTAATTTATCAAAAAATATTTATGTTAATTATGAATTCATCCATCCACCAAATATATTATATTTCAATTTCTTTATTTTTTAGATTTCCTTCGATTTTATGGTATTAAATTTTTTCCTTTATTTTCGCCTCATTTTTTTCTTGATTTATGTTTCAATTTATTTTCTTTATTTTAAGTTTCAATTTTTTATATTTTTTCTCCATATTTTTCTATGTATTTATTTGGTGAAAATTATATCATTTATTTTTGGTACGAATTATTATTAAATATATGGCAAAAATTCAATTTTGGTACCATATAATAGGACAATTTTCAATTTTCATACCAAAAGTCCAGAAATAACACCAGTTCCTACTCAGCCGTTTCAAAAAAGGCACTTCCGTTAATTTTCTTAACGTTTCTGCCACGTGTCCGTTAAGTCTTCGTGGGCGGGCTGAGCACGTGGGTCGGATTCTGCCCGTTGGAACATAAAATTCAATTTTGGTACCATAGAACTGGGCAAATTTCATTTTTCATACCAAATTCCATTATGTTTTTCTTTTTTTGAAATGGTTGTGGTGATATGTTTGAATTGGTTTGTTCTACAGTAGACTAGTAGTCATGTTACTTTTTTTTTTTTTTTTTCGTTTCACTTTAACAATAAGCTTAAAAAAAAAGTTTAATTTGCACAATTTAAATTTGCAACTTAGATTTCCGGGACTCCCGAACCCGTCCCGAAATCTCAAAATTAAATCGGGTACCCGAAACCCACGGGACCTTGGTTGATCTACCGGGTTTCGGGACTTAAATTTGAAATCCCGAAACCTAAAATCCCGTCCCGAAATACCCGAATTCTCGAAAACCAGTCCCGATCCAACCCCTATGACCGCCGGCTCTGGTGGCTTTTGGTCGGAATTGGTTGAGGGTTTATGTTCCCCTTGTCGTGGAGAACTCGTATATATAAAGATCTTTTCAATCCTTTGAGTAATCTATTCGAATTTTGAGTTCTAATTTTCGAATTGTAGGTCAAAATTTTCGAAATTTCAAATCGTGATTTCTTCTTCGATTCTTAACCAAACTTCGTAATTCTTGTTGCACTAGTTTCCCCTGACCGTGGGCATCATTTTCCATAGGTTTATTGTAGCTGCCATAGACGGTTGAGCTCCGCCCAAGTGGCTGCCATAGGCGGTTGAGCTCCGCCCATGACAAGGGGAACAAAAATCTTCAACCAATTTCGACAAACGACCACCGGAAGCCGGCGATCGTCCATAGGAGGAAGAAGGCAATAATTGCAAAAACAACCTGCTCAATTTTAGACAATTGCATTTCCCCCTATTTTGAAACGGCTGAGTGAGAATTGGTATGATTTTAGGACTTTTGGTATGAAAATTGAAAATTCCTCAATTCTACAGTACCAAAATTGAACGGTCAGATTAGTACCAAAATTGAACGGGCAGATTAGTGCCCCTCACATGCACTTAACGGAGGAGACTAAACGGCCGTGGCAAAACTTAACGGCTGTATGATTTTTGAACTTTTGGTATTAAAAATGAAATTTGCCCAATTCTATGGTACCAAAATTGAATTTTAGCCTTAAATATATTGAGTAATTCTCCTATGAATTCTTTTCGCGAAATTTACGGTTGACACCAAGCAATATTATGTTTTAATTTCTTCATTTATTCATCAATTTTTTTATTAATTATGAATACATCCATTTACCAAACAATTTTAAATTTCAATTTCTTCATTTATTTTGCTTATTTTGGTTATAAAAAAATGAGATGAAAATGAAGAAAAAACTTGAGATTGAAAAAAGTATGGTAAAAAAATGAAGAAAAAAAACATGATGTTGTTTGGTGGGTGATGGATTCATAATTAATAAGGAGACAATTTTATTTTTATTATTTACAAAAAAAGGCGGGGGTATTTTTGGAATTAAAACTACAAATATATAACAGAGAGGGGTAAGTGTTACAACTGATACTTTAGAGAATAATTGATACCACCTCATACTTTCACGGGGGAAACTGTATTTCACCCTTATTTTAAATTGTATTCACATATATCTACTATTATTAGTATCTCTAATTCCATCACATTTAAGAATAATTCTAAAATATACCTTGAAATTCATTGCCTATTTTTAGCAGAAAAAGGAAAAATAAATGAATATCCTAACAAGGGTTGACTTCTCTAAACTCTCACATTCATGACTAGCATTTATCTAATAATCACCACCCCACACTCCTTTCCTCCTAATAACCTTCCGCCAACCTCCACCTCTCTTTCTCTCTCCTCTAACTCACTTTCTCTTTCTTCCTCTGTATTGTGAGAAGAAATTAAGAATTGTTGCTGTTGTGTATGGTAATGGTGGTGGTGGTGGTGGTGGTTAAGGAGGGATATGGATGAAGCCACGGTACCACCGGGTCACAATAAAGACCTTTCCCCCATTGCTAAGGGCAAGCGCACAAAGAGAAACAAACCTCATTCCCCTATTCCCTTCACCATCAAACGCCCCGCGATTGCCCTTAGTAGCCCTGACATCTCTGCCTCCTCCTCCTCGAAAGACAGCACCACCACGGAGGAAGAAGATACCGCAAGATGCCTAATCTTCTTGGCTCAGGGACATTTCCCAAGCAAACCTCATGATCATAATCACCATGAAAATTCCAAAAGCAAGAGATATGTAGAAACCGCAAACAACATCGGCAAGGCGATAGGCGACACGTGCATGTACACATGCAAGACATGCAATCGGGCTTTCACTTCATTCCAGGCCCTCGGCGGCCACCGGGCTAGCCACAAAAAGCCCAAGAACGAAAAGAAAAGGACATTTTTTTCCGACGAGGAGGATTTCCCATCGCCGTCATCAATTTCCTCATACAGGAACAGAATGTCGACCAACTCTCTCTCTCTTCAGTTGAGCAACATCTCCACCGCCACTTTCTCTGCCACCCCCAAGTCATCACCTTCACCAAGAATGCACAAGTGTACCTACTGCGGGGCAGAGTTTACATCCGGTCAGGCCCTCGGAGGACACATGAGAAGACATCGGGCCGGGCCGATTAGCCCGTTAACAAACCTGGACCCAACCACTGCCTCAGTTGAATCTATGAATCTCAAGAATGTGTTATCACTGGATCTCAACCTTCCGGCACCGGAAGATGATAATCAACGACTCGGGTTTGCGTGCCCAAGGCAACAAAAGAACCTGAAAGAAAGGCAGCAACAGCAAAACGAAGCAGCATCACAACTTTCTTTATCCACCACTACGACTCCAACATTGGTAGACTGTCATTACTAATTAAGAAGGTTCAATTTTCTTTTTTTTATATACATGTATATGAAAAACAGAATTGTAAGTTAGTATTTAGACATAATCCTTTTTATTCTTCTCTTATTCATACAATTTTTACTATGCTCAATATTGTGAAATTGTTCTTCAAATCTTTTGATCAGTACGATGATAATTTAGTAACTTGGCACACAATTCTATGAATCTAGTTTGCGTATTTGAGCACTTTATACTTGTTTTGACTTTTGTGGGGTCGGTTTAGATTTCTCTATAATGAGACGTGAAAGAGTTCAGGATCGTGATCAGCACTAATAACCTTAAAAGCACGTATGGTAATATTGGGAATGGTCTTCCTCAGTTTCTCTAATTATTTCCCACGTACGTACTCTTTAATTTGTTGGTAAGTTAATTTAATCTTTTTTTTTATTGGTAGTTAATAGTGAAATTAATACTCATTCAAGAATTTTCTTTATGATTAAGATGTTTGATAGTTATTTGATTGTAATTGAATAAAATTTCTAATTCAGAGTACGGATATATTAATAAAATTATCGTTTTTCTAAAAAATACAAAAGAAAAAATGTATAATATAATCAACCAGATTAACATGCGAGAATAGCATATTTTGTTGCGGAGCGAATTTCCTATCAAATATTAGTGTCACACAAATATGTCACATCAATACATAATTGACACGTGTCTTCCTCTTAAAATGAACTATGTATCATAGCATTACACTTAGGACCATTTGATTGACAGAAATGTAATCTGATTCTGGGTATTTGATTCCTAGTAATCTGATTTTCAGAAATATGATTTCATCATAGTGTTTGGTTATCACTTCATATTTCTTTCCAAATGTTTGGTAATGGCAAGGAATGGATTATATATTTTAAAAGTTCACAAAAATACCCCCACATATATGTTATATATTAATCATATAGAAGCAACATTTATTATATGTGTTATGAAAAAAAATCTAAAAGAACAAACTAAAAACTAAAAACTAAAAATATAGTGATCGAATAGAGTAGGGAGAGGAATATTGATTTCATTTCATTATTGTGGATGTACAAAATACATTACAATATCATCTATTTATAGTTCTAGGAAATACAACCAAAGGTCACTAATTATATTATTTATTACATAAGTTGTGAGTCCTTTCATATGACTCATCAAATGATTAATCAATGCATGATATACAACCCTTCATATGTACATCCACCATTTAATAATATTTATAACACTCCCCCTTGGATGTACATATTGTAGAATATGTCTCGTTAAAAACCTTGTCAGAAAAACCCGGTGGGAAAAAATCTGGACAAGGGAAAAAGAGTACATATCCATATGTGATTGATAATAGTGTAATATTGCCTCATTAAAACCTTGCCAAGAAAACCCATCGGGACAAAAACTTGGACGAAGGAAAAAGAGTACAATGCTTAGATTGTTATTCATGACATGCTCCCCCTGATGCCGACACAAAACCCATATGTTGATGTATCTTTCTGAATAATTTAGTCGGCAGTATTTCATGTAATCAATTTATGCATATCACACTATTTGTGGGTTTAAACCTTTCGAGTAAAACATGTTCATAGTTGTTCCACAAAGATAATACATCTTTAACATCATTCCAATGATTCTGCGTCAGTATAAAGCTATATATATTCAGTAAATTAACCAAGGAGGTTATGTATGGCCTCACAAAATTATTAAGGCTTCACTATTACTTTGAAAAGGTACTTCATGATCTAACTCCTTTTCAGTATCCTGTCGAAGATGATAATATTTTTCTTCATATTAAATGTGCGAACCATGAGATGCTCAACAAATGAGCTTTATATGTTCAAAGATGTATAAATATCCATTTGATAAACGCTCAATCTGCAGGTAGAGACAAAATTTTGTTATCTGAGATTTTTCATCTCAAGTTCTTTCATGAAGTAATTTGCGGTATTTGTGAGCTCCTCAGGAGTCCGCAGAAGATTTAAATCACCCACGCATACTGAATAATGAAAATTTTATTTTAAAACCTTTCAATGCAAAATACATGGACAAATTAGATTATCCACGAATCATTATTTTGCAAGGTATCTATTGAGCAGGTTATACCACATCTGACCAGGTTACACTAAATAGTATAAGAATCGTATTGTTCAATAAAAAAAACACGAGACCATATAATTCTTTCAGGGATTTTTAAATAATTGTCACTACTCAATGATCTATCTAATATGCGGTTACTACATCCATAAACACATTTTAAGTCCTTCAGAGACTACAAATCAATTAAATACCGCAACGTGATTACACCAATCACGGGGGAATATGTTTCATCGTGGTTATTGGTCTCTGCGAGAATTCGTATAAGAAGTCGTGTCTTATATCTCACATTTTTGTAAAATTATATGTTTGTGACATACCAATTTCACGTCTTCAGGCATGCGGACAACTAGTCCAAATACTTTACAATTTAATACTATCTTGAATCGCTTTTCTATTTTGGCCAATTTATCTCTTTTATTTATTTATGTTGACATTAAATTAACCGTTCACGGTTCAGGATCCTGATTTATAACTTTTACTGCGACCCATAAGGAAAACTATTATTTATAGTTATTTTCTTTATATCCCAGTTTTCTTCATATATTTTATTTCTGTTTCATATGCCTCTTCATTAGCATCTCGTGATTTAGACTGATCAGTCATTTTTTTCTATAGCGCTTTATTTTGAAACAGATCCCTCATCAGAAGGGACAAATACTTTAAGAACCAATTTCTTTTAGAAGTTTCTTTTATGCACCAATAGTAATTTCACGCTTCAAGTGCGTTTACAATATGCTAGCATATTGTCCTTCAAGGACTTCAATCCAAGTTGGTGCAATTTTCAATTCTTGCTCGTACTATTTGTGCGTGGGCCAGGATGAGACAAGTATGGTACATTTATTTCACGTCGTTCTACATGGGACGACATCAATTCTCCCCCTAATGACGGGAAAATTGTCTCATCAAAAGGATTATCATGATATTTTGAATTAACCATATCGTCTCGTCAGACGATTAAGATATAAGGTTATAGCCTCGTCAGGCGTTCAAAATATATGATTACAGACGGGGAATTAAAATCAACCAACACATCTTTTTAGACCCATATTTGTTCATTATTGGTGGAAAAATCAAAACATAAACCGCACAATCATAAATTTTAATTGAGAATTATTAGATTTTTCAGTCTGACATAAATTGCAACGTTGCCCTCAATCTTATACTTGAGCAAGATTCTCAGCAAAAGCCATATGCATGACAACAGGTATATCTTATACCATTAAAAATTTGCGTTTACGAGATTATGATATAACAACATGGTCCATAAGGTGGATCTACAAGTCCACATGTATCCAATTAAAATCATCGTAAACGACCAATCTTCACGTGAGATGGTCTGACAATTTACTTTCTTTGTGAGCAATCGACACACATATATCATGAGGTAAAAAATCATATGGTTCTACAAAAAATGTCCGTAGAGCATTTGTAATTTTTCCTGGACGATCAAGTTTGTCATGCTTCATAATATTTTGAATTATTGAACTTCTGGTTCAACTTAAATTTCTGATCCAACATTGTTTATGGTCGAATAATTCGATTTGATGAGAAAATTGGGATCTTATTCATCGACATTTTTCTAGCATGAAATATTGGATGTAGTTTAAACATTTCATATTCCCTTCATATATGTAGTTTCCATATGAAACTGGTCAATACGTTCTTCAATACGTATTTAAATCTAACAAATTCATTTTGAATTTTAAAGAGCCTAAAGCTTCTTTAACAAAAATATTTCCTCTTCCAGACATTGTATATATGCTCTTCTGGAGTATAGTACCTCAATTTATATTAAATTATGCTTTTGCTAATTTCAAGTTCGAGAATACATTTTTTTTCTCGAAGAATTGTGTGTCAACCCACTGTCAACCAAATATATATTTCCACCATTAATCTTTACTATGCTCACATAATTGTTTATAGATCTTCAGAATGCTTAAATAATTTTATGCATCTAACATGCACATATCATTTTGCATTCTCATAATGCTCATATCAATATTGTTTTATCATAAAATAATAAATTTTAACAAAGATTTTTAAGTCCACCTAAATCATATTTGTTTAGCACTATGGATATGAGAAATTAAACAAATAATAGAAAGCATAACAAATCATATTAGAGATTCACACATGAGTTAATATAAAATGAATTAAAATGCAACATGGTATTACCATAAAATTATTCAACATTGGTTTTTTTCGTTATCATTATTACCTCCTCTTGATTTAATAAAATAAATCATCAAACAACATATTAGTGATATGATCAAGTGGTTCAATTGTATCATCAACGATGATATTGGAATCAATAGATTTACACATTTCCATCTCCACTTAATGGAAGTTTAGAAAATAACAACAATATGCATTTGTGTACAACATGTACCAAATCATTGTATTCAACTCTTCTAGTAAGTGATATCGATTTGCACACCCTTTTTCATTTTCTTGTTTATCATCGCAATCGTTTCACTTCGAGTGGTTTGACGCAATCATGGGATATTTCGAGTATGACTAAATCATGTCATTCACTTTTGAAAATGAATAATTTATATTAATATTTACATTCACTTCAGGGAATGATTATCGATCAATGTGGTGAGGGTTATGATTTTCATTGAGAGTTCACTATACAACAACAAAATGAATCAATTGAGGGTATTTCGTTAAACACTTAAACCTCTCTTATTCATGAGCATTTTAAAATCTTCAAAGTTGTGATACTTTTATCAACATATAATCTCAATAAAGATATAGTCATTTTTGGTGATTAAATTGTCCTCCAATTTTCTTCTTAGGACAAACCGGTGCTTTACTCAAATATATTGAGATTTCAATCATTCAAGGAGGATAATGCTAATAAAGAAATATTGCCATAACTTTATCTTTTCATTCTATGATAGAATTTCAAGGCATTTAAATGAAGTTCAACGTCAAGAATTCATGCCTTATTTATTCAAAAATATCAAAGATTAAACTTGGTGATATTAAGCATAATTCATGCCTTTCAAATCTTGGGGTTTGAGTTTATAATTTAGGCTTCGAGCCTAACCGAATGTTTCATTTTAGGATTTCAAGTTTTGGATAACAATGAGAGTAACATTGTCTAAAACATAACCATTATGAGAAAATACAAATTCACAATTCACCTTCTCTTTATTCACGATGTAAATCGAACTTAGTAGCACAATACCAACTGTTAGGTAAAAGTTGGATAAACTTTCAAACACAAACCCGAAAGGTAAACAATAAATTATAAATTAAATAATTTGATTTAGAAAACTCTTATTATTTCAGGGGTAAACTGAAAATCAGAAAAGTTCAAGGACTGCACTGTAATTTTTATTTTTATTTTTAAAAAAATATTTTGAGGACTGTATTGTAATTACTAAACTGCAATTTAAAAAAATTGTATCACTGATTTCACCCAATCATATGTAAACTCATGGGTTTACCGAGATAATTTATGAACTACAAGAGAGTATTATTTTCTAAATTGATCATACATTCGGAGCATCAATTTGTTCAATTGAGAGAGTGAGGATGAATTGGGCAAATAGCGATGTACATGTATTATCACATTGTCATGACAATAAATTTCACCAATATTAATCAATTTTGTTCCAATCATGAATCCCTCTCTTTTTTCCATCTGATCCAAATTTGGTTTCAAGAAAATGACGGTCAAATTCGATAATCTAATTCAGATGCAGTCTCTCAATAAACTATATATGTTCCATGTATAAAAGCAATTTATGAATGTAGATATAAAAATTATCCAGATTAGGAAAATGTACCATGTATTTGAAAGTTTATGGCCAACTGTATTTCTGTATGGCCTTCTCAGATCTTCTAGTCAAAAGAATATGTGGTTTGTAATACATTTGATTTCATAATATGAAGTATATCATAACTACATAAATCAATATGTATTTTAAGTAGAAAGAATCTTGGTAATCTTACCATTTCATATTTGTGTTGATTTTGATCCTGCAAATTTGAAGTAAGAAATACGAACCTCCTTGTTGATCCGATTAGCTATATTGGTAACAAAGGTTTGAGCAAGTCGTGCTGATAACGTGTTATGAAAAAAAATCTAAAAGAACAAACTAAAAACTAAAAACTAAAAATATAGTGATCGAATAGAGTAGGGAGAGGAATATTGATTTCATTTCATTATTGTGGATGTACAAAATACATTACAATATCATCTATTTATAGTTCTAGGAAATACAACCAAAGGTCACTAATTATATTATTTATTACATAAGTTGTGAGTCCTTTCATATGACTCATCAAATGATTAATCAATGCATGATATACAACCCTTCATATGTACATCCACCATTTAATAATATTTATAACAATATGGTATTATATATAATATATTGATTTTAAAAAACATTGATGAGGGGTAATTTAGATCACCCATTCTGGCTAGCTCGATGTGGGTCGAGCTGCACAAGTTTCCGTCCCCAGAAATGCCGAACCGAGCAAAGTATGTAGTGATCTGTTCCGAGCCAATAAAGAGATCCGAGGTCGAAGGTCACTATTGGGCCGAGCCCAGGCCCAAGTCGGCGGGCCAGAAAAGTACTCTTGTGAATGTGTCAGAAAGCCCATTATCTCAGTTATAAATACCCCTAGCATTTATGACACAACACAACTTCCCAGGTGCTCTTCCTCCGAGGCTGCTACTCGGATCTACTTAGGAAGTATAGTTTAGGCCTTCTTATGTGTATTTCACCCTCTAGCTTGTACGGCATCGTATAATGCTCGGATAGGACTCTCGATACTTGTAATTTGTACTCAACTATTCCGAATACAAACATTATTGATCTCTTACTTCTGTTTACAAATATTAGCACAACATTTTACAACACTTAGGTCGAACAAACGAAAACGCGTAAGATCAATTGGCGCCCACCGTGGGGCCTTATTCGAGTATTAGATCGAAATATGCCTACTACGAGGAGAAATACATATATCAGAGGAGAGCCTGCCCATGCAGCAGGAGCACAGAATTCTGTCGACAATGAGCCCGACAATCTGTCACGTGCGACTCACTAATCAGAAACTCCACCATTTATTTCCCAGGATATCCTACGACCAGCGAGGCATTCGTCAATTTAAGGTCGAAGATAAGACCTATGGGTTGAATTTCCGACCTTTAGATTGGTGATTCAATTCTGTGATTGTCTAGTTCATTATTTCATTCGTTGGATTTATTTTCCATAAATGATCAATTCACTATTCATAAGGGAATAAGAAGTTTCACAGATATCGTTCTCAACTAACTAACACAGAATTAATTCGATTAGCTTGATCATCAGTTAGCGACAAAAGGTTATTAGAGTATACGGAGCTACAGCTTATTAATGCTCGGAATTTATTTTTCCGACCATCATATTTAGTAATCTCAGAATAAATTATGCGAATCAATTATCTCTCAATCAATCGCATAATCCGTATAAATTATTTATCGATTATCTGGTGCCTTTTTTCGATCAGTTGGGATAGATTTGATTTCATTCCTTTGCTCGATGACGATTTCTAAATGGATCATGCAATTGAATATTAGTAAACGTCTGTCAATACAATGACAACAGGTTATATAAACCCTTGAAGTCGCAACTGAGGGTGGGCTGCAGTTCGATCGTTAAAAGAAATTTATGGTCCCAACGGGAAGGGATAAATAACTTCACGATAACTACAAGTTCCAACGATTCTCGCTCATGTTCGATCGAGGAAATTAAAAAGACATAAAATAATGAAGTTCGACCAGAAAACAAAGCTTTATTACTGATATTCCTCAAACAACTTACAAGCGAAGCCTTGGGTATAATGGTAAAAACTCGAGCTCAAGAGATACAGTACAATCACTCCTACCCTACTACAAATTCTACTAGTAATTCTACCCTGTTATATATTCGGTCATCATTCCCTTTAGATCGCTCCAGATACAGAACTCAGCAGGGATTTTTCATGGCCATCACTCGCCACGTGTCGCACATCCGTCTTCGTGCGGGATGAAAGCCGGATCGAAGCTCCTCTCCAGGGTTTCAAACCGACCTTAGGTCTTCATCTGTAAATAATGATTGAAATACTCAATCATTATTTACAGGTTAATCCGAACCGGGGCAGCGAAGGGTTATCTCAACGGAGTCGCCCCAGGCGAGCTCGAAGGAACTATGCTTCAAGAAAGCCCTCGAGGAAGCTGGTGCTCCAGATTTAAAGAACTCCTCTAAGATTAACCAGCTGCCCGATCAGGTGCTACGCCAGAAAACCGGAATTCTAACCCGCACAAGATAAGGTATATCTAGGAAAACAGGTTGCCTGCCGGTATTCTAGGCGCAATTTCTTTTGCCTGTCGATATTCTAAGCGAAAAAGGTTACACCAAAGGAACCAAGATCGAAAAACAGGGTTCGAATTCTAATCTCAAACTCCTTTATCTTGGAGATAATATGAGTCAAATCTAACATCTCGATCCATGGAGATCGGAGGAAGCATAAAGGGAGAAGTGAGGAATGACGTATAGAGAAGTGGACCTATTTATAGCGGAGAAGGGTTTTCAACCAACGGCCCAGATAACAGAGCGCGAGCGGTTAGGATTTACGTAATAAATGAACTGACCGATACACTTCCCGAGAAATAGGGTCCTGTTTGGTTAGGAGAACGTACGGTTTAGCGGTGCATAAAGAGGGACTCATTCGAAAAGTTCGTTCGAACAAATTTTTATTTATTATCCTATTCGAAGGACGGCACCGGGATCAAGAACAATTGTCTAAAATTCAACCATGGACATGATATTCTAAATATGAAACCGCTATTTTTACAACCAACTAATGATGTTCGAATAGGAAACGCTATGATTGGTCTACTCAAACAAAACTCTCGAACTAAAAAGTTCAACAACTTTGGAGATTCGGCAATAACAAGGATCAGTTGCCACAAGTTCCTTATTAATTTTAGGTCTACCAAAGTATTCGTTTATTACTTACTCAAGGAAGTGGTGTTCGGTTATTTCCCTTATTAATTTTAAACGTTCGAAATCGGGTTATCGAAAATGAGAACTTATATGATTTTGCTCTACTTTATTAACAAGGAAAAGGCATTTATGAATATCATTACAAAGATACAAGAGTTCAAAGGAAAAATATGGGAGATACATTTCGAGCATAGCGCAAGCTGAAATATTACAAAAGAACCCCTTTTATTTTCTACAGTCCTATGAAATTTTCGCTATCCTCTCCTACGTTTATTCGAAATAACTTAGCCCTGAGCATGGAATCTCCTTTGGACCCGCAGGCTTTTAACTTTATTTACGATCTTCCGAAGACGACGGGGTGAACGCACGGTTTGTCGGGTAACTGTATTCTTCGTCATTCTCTCCCCAGTATGTCTTCCTAAATGCATTGTAGCAACAGGTCCCTAGTCGAAGACCTGCACGATAACCTGCGGAGTCCATAGGTCTGGCTTATTGGCTTTCCAGATGGAAATTGTATTTGCCTGTCGATATTCTAAGCGAGGTCGGGGTAGTTTTTCTTCTGCTCGAAGATTGTTCCGCTTAAAGATTGTTCGAAGTCTGAGCTCAAATAGTTGAATTAATTGAATAATGATCCTGATCACCATGGTCGGACAAATAAAATACTAGTACAATGAATGAGATAATTTCAAAGGAATGACAGCCTTTTATAGAAAAAATTGAAAGGAATCCAACGGCGGATAATCCGCGAAGCAAATGGATAAGATTTGACGACCGTTGCAATTCCCGATAAATGAGGAACCGTTTTGAAAAGAGAAAACTTACCGAAATTCGGAATGCATACACAACAGCAAAGAACAAAAGGCTATGTTCTCGCAAAGAATATTCTTATCAAGACAAAAAGATTATCTATTAAGTTCAAGGGTTATTTACTATTTGCTATATCGCTATATTTCATCTATTCTCACGATTACAGAAGACTATTATTTCATCAAAGTTTAATTCAAACAAAGTTATCTATTCAATGAAAGTTCGTTTCACCAATATTCCTATTTATTCATCATATTCTGATATTTCTCGATCTCTATTCATCTATTATCAATCTCAATTTGTCTCCATCTACTATTAAATAGGGTGAAAGCTGTTGCTAAGACCCTCGAAGATCGACCAAGGGTGAAAGCTGTTGCTACACCCCTTGGATCGAAAAGTTAAAATGGGTGACGACCCTCGGGCTAAAAATGCTCTGAAATGACTAAGGGTGAAAGCCGTTGCTACGCCCCTTAGATCGAAATTATTAAATGGGTGAAAGCTGTTGCTACGACCCTCGGGCTAAAAATGCTCTGAAACGACTAAGGGTGAAAGCCGTTGTTACGCCCCTTAGATCGAAATTATTAAATGGGTGAAAGCTGTTGCTACGACCCTCGGGCTAAAAATGCTCTGAAACGACTAAGGGTGAAAGCCGTTGCTACGCCCCTTAGATCGCAATTATTAAATGGGTGAAAGCTGTTGCTACGAACCTCGGGCTAAAAATGCTCTGAAACGACTAAGGGTGAAAGCCGTTGCTACGCCCCTTAGATCGAAATTATTAAATGGGTGAAAGCTGTTGCTACGACCCTCGGGCTAAAAATGCTCTGAAACGAGTAAGGGTGAAAGCCGTTGCTACGCCCCTTAGATCGAAATTATTAAATGGGTGAAAGCTGTTGCTATGACCCTCGAGCTAGAAATGCTCTGAAACGACTAAGGGTGAAAGCCGTTGCTACGCCCCTTAGATCGAAATTATTAAATGGGTGAAAGCTGTTGCTACGACCCTCGGGCTAAAAATGCTCTGAAACGAGTAAGGGTGAAGCCATTGCTACGCCCCTTAGATCGAAATTATTAAATGGGTGAAAGCTGTTGCTACGACCCTCGGGCTAAAAATGCTCTGAAACGACTAAGGGTGAAAGTCGTTGCTACGCCCCTTAGATCGAAATTATCATAAGGGTGAAAGCTGTTGCTAAGACCCTAAGTGCAGATTATCAATTATCCAAAAATTCCGATGATATCCTATTTCGGACTACAGCAATCGAGATCTGCTAAGGTAGCTAATTTCTATCCAAGTATTAATAACTTTCGATTACTATATCAACAAATGAAATCGGCGAAGAACGTGAATTATCGTTTATATCTGAATATTAAAGGTCGAAACACAATCAAAGGTCGATTATATAGTCGATGTCCGATCATTAAAAAAGCTAATATTTTATTATTACTTATCAAAGTCACTAGGGAACAACACCTGTCGTTCGTACTTTTGAGGCGAAGAAATTGATGCTCGGTTGCTATTTACAGACTAACAAGTAAGAATGACTAAGGAAATAAATATTTCATTCGTGATCTTTCAAACAGTTACAAGAGAATTCATGATTACAACAAGGAAAATCGAGCAAAGCTAAAACTTTACATTTAATGTAATCCTATTACAAATAATCAACCCTGCGCTAGATTACTTTTGTTACCAAAGGAGGAAAGCAGGGCTAGAGGAACACTTCTACCCTTCATCCTACGTTTCCTCGATAATTGCTCCACGCCGGACTAGGTCGAAAGACAGGGAAGCAACTCCAGTTGAAATTATTCCTGCCGAACCCGAAGGCAACATTCTTCAAATTGCATCTCGAAAAGGTTGAGATCGAGTGCAGTAAAACTTCTCCCACGAGTCGACCCACTATCCGACTGGATGGAGCGACGGGATACCGGAGTTCGAACCAGCCTCGAATGGATGGAATCAGAGAGAGCTGGTCGCCTGTCGGTACCCCAGTCGCAATTCTTTTCGCCTGTCGATACCCTTGTCGAAATAAATCGCCATTGAAGACAGGCAAAGTAGTAGAGGAAGACTGTTCGAACCCGAACTTTGAACCGTTTTATCGGAGATAAGAAGCGAAACATGAGGGTCAAAGGAGGTAATAGTTCAATCATATAGTCGAACAAATCAATTACAGAAGCATAAAAATATGAGGGTAACTACGAAACTATATATAGTAAAAGCAAAAGGCGATCAACGACTCAGATTTATCAGAACTAATGGCTGAGATACGAACAATAAATACGCCGACCGTTCCGCTTCCCGAAAATTAGGGAACCGTTTGGGTAAATGAAGAAAATGTCAAAATCAATTATGTTCAAAATCCTTATAATCTCAGTGTAGGTCATCAAAGAGACTCACAAAAAGAAATGCGGGATATAGCCGGTCAAGAAAGCATTATCAGTAATTCGCCCGAGAGTGATCAAGATCGGTAAAGTATTATATTCAAGCAAATTAGGATAATCTTAAAGGATAATCAGAAGTCTGTTATTTTCGACGAAGTATAAGTTCGATATATTAAGCGATTACAAGCTACAAAGATACCAACTCCTATTACATATCAAGCCAATTCCTTGGACACTAGTACATTGTACAATCCTACAAATATCGACAAAAACTATCCGAACGTCAGAAGACCTTCATGAGCAAGCAATCCTATGAAATTTTCGGCGGACGATAATGTCCTTACTCGAAAATGAGGAGCCCGTCAAGCCAACAACCTTTTATCTTTATTTATGATTCTTCAAAGTGGAGAGGAGTAATACATCTTTTTCTAGGAGTAATGTGAATACTTCATTGAGGACCTCGATCCTCGAAGCACCACCCCCTCACATCTTCAAGAAGAACCAAACAAACCGCCGAACACCCTTGAAAAACTTGATGCTTGAGCCCATCCAAAACCACAAAAGGTCGAGGGAGCTACTGGGGTCGTGGATGGTCAGCAATAAGGCTTATTGGCCTCCAAGGACGGGATAGCGTTCGCCTGCAGATACCCTAGTCGAAGTAAAGGTACTAATCAGCCAATAATCTGCAAAGTAGGTTCTAACTCGAAGTTCGAAATGTTGAGCCATGCAACAGGGTCTTTTAGTCAGCATGATCGAAGGAATCAGCCTTCAAGAAAACTTATAAAGATACAAAACGAAAGACACTATTTATAGGAGCAATTTTCAAAAATCTAACGACTAACAGAAAACAAAAGGAACGATCAAGATCAAAAGACTGCCACATTTCCCAAGAATTTGAGCGGGAAAAGAAAGTCATCCGACTTTGGAAATGAGCGAAATTGTTATCAGTCGGTCGAGATCGCAAGTTCGAACGAAGAAAGCAGGCTAAGTACGAATAAAAAGAACACATCAAATTATGCAAGATTAAATAAGTCATTACAAACCGCAGGAGTTAAAAGTATCAGAAATTATTCATGGTTACACAGAGATAAAACAGCATAGTCGTACAGCAAGCCTAAAAAAGTAAAAGACAACAACTAGAGAAGCTTGTTGTCGGAGAAGATCTTCCGAAGCTCAGCACTGCGAGCCTCATATCCACGGTCGTAAGCCGCCTTTTCACGGCGCTCGAACTCTTTCTTCTCTTGCTCGTGAAGACCCTTGAGCTTCTCGAGCTTCTCGTTAAGTTCTTTGTGGATTTCTTCTCCCTGATCCTTAGCAGCCTTCTCTTTCTCTAAAGCAAGCTTCTCCTCAAGGACACGGTCCAGTTCAGTTTTCTTCTTCTCCAGCTCGAGAGAAATAGCAGCATGACGGTTTGATTCCCGTTTGGCAAAAGTTTTGAGTTCGATAAAATCTTGTCCAGCCTATTAAATGTTCGGGTAAGTTAAAAAAAAAAAAAAGAAAAAAGAAGAAGAAAAGAAAAGAGAGAGACAGAGAGAAAAAGATATTATAACACCTGAAACAGAAAGTGCGACCCAGATTGGTACAATTCGTCTAGATTTCTCTCCTTGGACATGTCGGTTTCAGAAGAAGTGACGTCAAGCCATAACAGACTATCTACAGGATCCCCGAGCGTAGCTTTAGAAATGGGTCCGTCTTTCAACTCCTTAGGCGGGGAAGAAGTAACCATCGGAGGAACGGAGTCAACTCGGGGTTCGGAAAGATTATCAGTTCTTAAGGATTCAGCAGAAGCTTCTCCACCAATATCCAACTTAGGTTTTTTGCTCAAACCTCCTGTGGGGGGGATGGCTGAAGAATCATCAGATGATGGCTTGTTACTGATGGGAAGCTTCTGCAAAGCCTCGATGGGAGTGACCCCGTCGGAATAAGGCCTTTTGTTCGAAGAAGGAACGGGAGTTTTCCGCCCAGCGGGCTCTCCACTCGGAGAATCGGCAATTTTCGACAAAGAACCCTCGAGCTCAGCCTCAAGCTCCTCATCCAAGATGGACTTATTTGTGTTGCCCTTAGTTTGCTTCGAAGAAGCGCTTTTTTCTTTCTTATTTTCCCCTCCCTTAGGAATTTTGGGAGAAGACGTAGAGGTTTTAGAAGAAGATTTGGAGGGTTTGGCCTCCTTAGCTGGCTTTTGCTCTTTGGACGAATTTTTATTTTTCGAACCACCCAATAGTAGTTTGGGGTCGATGGCCTTGCCCAGTATTTCTTCCATGATAAACGGGTAGTGAGTTAAGAGAATTGAAGAGTGCAGAATATAGAGGAAGAGCTCCGATCTCTGTAAACAAAGGTGTCGTGTAAATAATTTAAAGAGATCCTCATATTTATAGGCACTACGCCCTATGGATACGGTAGTGGAATCGACGTGATTTTCAAAGAAAGATTCCATTTGGAATAAACAAATTTCGAGCCTAGAGTACGAAAAGATATCGAACTTTGAAAAGCAGATGATGTCAAAAATTTTTGCAAGATAAGCATTTACAAGTCATGCGAACAAGATCGTAAAGGAAACAAATCCGATTACAAAAAACGAAATACATGCATATGCACATTTGATTCCTAACTACAAGGCTATGAATCATTCCCCCCAGCATGCTTGAACCCAGCGTTTGGACCACCGCCACCTTCATCACCACTGCCTAATAGATCGGTCTGATCGGAGGGTCGACCATCTTCCTCATCCGATCCGTCCTCTACGTTCACATTTTTGTTTTCTCCAATGGTCGATTGATGATTATCGTCGGACCGCTCGAGCAAATTTGGGTTAGGCATCGGAATGCCAAACTCCTCAACTAAGGGGGCAAAACGATGATTTTGCCAGTTCACAGTCTCTCGGGGCAATGATGAAGCTTTGTAGTCTTTTCTTTCGGCATTTTTGAAAGGATTCATATGCAAGAGGTATTCTTCCATTTTATCCGGGAATTTATCGGCTGCAACCAATTGTTGAACCCCCTTATAAAAGATGGTTTGAAGGATTCCGCCAATCCTTCTCCCACTAAAGGGTCGAAAACGGGGGAACTAAGAAACTCTCGTATGGCTGGGATTTCCGCCTCTTCTGCCCCTTGAGAATATGCGCGAGCTGAGTCTTGCTTGGTTTGTTCAAGCTCGATCTTAATTCTTTTGAGCTCATCCTCGAGTGCGCTCTTTTCTGTAACCACTGATAACAATTCATCCTCCACAGAGGAGGAATGTTTCTTACTTATATTCTCTAGCTCTTTCTTCACTTGAAACAGTTCTCGTTGACTGTCTGCCAGTTGAGATCGAAGGGTTTGATTATCAACAAAAATTTGCGCGTATGCATCGTGAGCATCCTGCGACTCCTGCTCTAGCAACGGTAAGCGATAGGTCTGAAGAGCGAACAAATCCCCGACCTATGAGAAAATTCCGGTTATCAGTAAATGTTAGAGACTCTGAAGAAAGAAGAAATAGTCAAAAAACAGATTCTTACCTCATGATATGTCCGGGAAAAATCACTCAGAACCTCAAAACTACCTTTGATGGTTTGAAGCAGCATATCCCGCTTAAACCGACTAGCCATATAAATTCTAGTGGCTTTATCGAACTCGTTCTCACCACTTGAATCCAAATCGGTTAGAATAGTCCCGTCTTCGGGGTATCCAGCAGCCCTGCTACCGCGGAAATGTTCGTCCATGAAATCTGCCACATCTGGCTCCGACCTACCCTCTCGACATGGAACCGAGTTAGAACTCACACCAAAGGGTTTTACCCTCCTCGAGGGTCCCGGATGGTCGGCATTCCTTTTTCGACTCAGAACCTTCTCATACTCCTGAACACCCAGAATTTGGTTCCAGGAATGTTGGCTATAGCCAACAGACGAAAGAGTAGAAGTATCAAGAGAAAACAGAGTTCGAAGAGGCCCCGCAGTGGCAGAATTCAAGGAACTCATAGTACCAAGCCCTCTCAGATCGGGAAATGTGATTGGTATATCAACGGAATCTCCGCCTAAATTACTCGCATCCGCTCTTCTTTCCGAAGTATGGGGTAACGGCTCGAAGTAGAATGGCATATCTCCAACCGAGCCAGCAGGGGACAATCGAAACCTCTCAACAATTTGACCTGCAAAGGAAAGATAGGGTATACATGAGTTTAAACACGAAGAATTAACATATCACACCTCGAAATAGGAAAGAACTAAAAACATACTTAAAGAAAGAGGGGCGAGGGGCGGAGCAGCAGAAACAGGCGAGTCGCCAAGCGGCCGAAGGGATCCTTCGAAGGATTGATTGGGTAAAGGATAAGAATATTTGATCATTGGGGCAGGATAGTCACATTTGCTCAGCCCAGCCAACCGCAGAACACCTTCTTGAACTAGGAGCATGGTTTGGTAAGGATTGGACCGTAACTGCTCGAGAAATTCGTCGGAAAGACGATGGTTGAGCTTCTCTTTAATCCTGCGACGACCGTATGACCAAGAATTTACGCCATCCCACCGATATGGTCTGGTCTTCGAGCTACCTTCTGATACTGGAACATCAGGGCCTTTCACAAAAAAGAACCTCCTCTTCCAACCTTTACTCCTTTCTGTTGTTATATTCGTAAGAAAAGGCCGTTTCGACCGCTGGCAGACGGCCACGAACCCGACATTTGAGCCCTTACACAGATCCATTCGAAATATTTTCCAGAAATTACTAAAAGAAGCCTCTTCCCCCTTGGCTTCCATGAGAGTGCTGAACGCTACGATATACGCGACAGAATGCGGGAGAAGCTGAGCGGGGGAAAGCGAAAAGAAACTCAAAATGCTTCTAATAAGAGGGATAAACGGAATGCGCAAACCGTAAGAAAATTGCTTCTCATAGAAGGCTTGGCACCCAGCTGGTGGCTCGGTTGCACGATCGTTGTAGGAAGGAATGACGATCGAAAAACCTTTAGGAAGAAATTTCCCGAACTCTGCCTCAAGACGTGCGTGATCTTTTTTGAAAAAACCACAGGAAGTTTGATTGGCAGGAAGTTCTGACCTGTTTGAGATCGCTGTGTTAGAAGGAAATGTATGTCTAAAAATCCTAACGAAGGAGCCCTCACCAATACTATGCTTCTCGACCTCGTCTTCCTCGAGATCTTCGGTCTGTTCAGCATCCCCATCTTCTGGATGAAACTCTCCTTCCTCGTAATCATCGACAAGCTTTAACAGAGAATCGGACTCTTGGTTCTCTCCGACCTTGTTCTTGCCCCTCAAATTTCTGGAACCAGACATTATGGAATGGGAAACAATTATACTAAAGCAGATGCTCTTTCGACCCGAATGCTCCGAGCTCAATAAAGTATGTGATTTGTGAGTAATTTTTCAACAAGTCAACATATATATACGGGGTTAAAAAGGTAAATTGCAAACAGGTCCCCGAGTAACCGCGACGGTTGAACTTACGCTGGGTAAAAATTTGAAGTTATTTTTCTAAGAATTGCATTCTTGACCCCTCACTTTCCAGAAATTAGGATATGTTCCTTGGAATTTGTTCCCATGATATTCCATTGATCCTTGTATCGCAATCGGAAAATTAAGGGAGCATTCGCTAAGGAATTAAATGAAGCATCGCAATGATTAACAGTAAGGAAAACTCCGATCTAGAGGTCCTACGCAAAACAATGGACGACAAGGTTAACATCTCGGCACGCCATTGTATTATTTCTAATATGTGCACTCTTTTTCCCTAGCTCGGTTTTTATCCCACATGGTTTTTCCGAGTTAGGTTTTTAATGAGGCATACCCGAAATATATTTTGAATGGCTTATCTCACCCCAGCGTTCCACATAGCTTATACTTCTTCGAGCTTAAGCTCCACTTTACGCTCGAGAAGTGTGGGAGTATTGATGAGGGGTAATTTAGATCACCCATTTGTTGGGATAGTGGTTGGGATGCCTCGATTGTCAGAACAACGACAGTGCGAAATTTAAAATTTTTCGAAGCACCCAAGGTCCCATATTAGATTCTCCATATTAATTATATGCAAGCAATAAACAAAAACGCACATAGTAATTAAACAAGGAGGTTTTTGCGATATACCTCACCACAGGCAAGGTGGTGGCAACCTTCAGTTCTGGTTCTGAAACTGGATCTGGATCTGGATCTGGTTCACAGAAGTGATCCAAGCGTCTCACCTCCAAAGTTAGTCCACACCAACTGGATTCTGGCAACACCTCCTAGTCTTAGGCTCAGAACTGGATCTAGGAGATTTGTCGAAGCAGGACTGTACAGATCTACTTGCCAATGCAAGATCTAACACGGTGGAACAAGGGAGAGGCGGCGGCGGCGTTGCTAGGGCAGCTCACGGCAGCAGGTGGCGGCGGCTCTAGGTTGGCGGCGCAAAGGAGAGGGGGCGGCTATGGTTGAGAGGAGAGGCTAGGGTTTTCTTCTAGGGTGTTAGCTTTTTGAGCTCAAGTAGAACCCCTTTTATAGACTCCCTCTTGACCTAGGTTTTGCAAGACTTTTTATGGGCTTTTAATTAAAGGCCCATGTCTTGCAAGCCTTTTCATTTAATTAATTACTTAATTAAATGCCCAGTCCAATTAAATCATTATTTCTTTTATATAATTAATTAGCAACTCAATTAAGTATTTAATTAATTAAGTCAGCCAATTAATTAATCTCCCACTTGAATTAAATACCTTTAATTCATTTAATTGATTTAATTACCTTTAAATCAATTAATTCCTTTTGTATACCTTTTCAACAGTCACCGTCCAATTGTATTGTGTGTGACCCTCTGGGTTCACCATCAATTGGAAGCAGGCCCACGAATTCTTCGTGATTTAATTTATGAACAATAAATTGCTCCGGTCAATTAAACAACCTTTAATTGACCACTCCTAGAATCAAATCCTCTATTAACTCAGGAGTACCTACACTTCATGGTCGATGTCTAGCCACAAGCCCATGAAGCCCAATTTCAGGTGAATTGATACTTGTGAACCTCGTCTCATATAATTACCATGTACATACGGTCCTTCTATCGACTAATATTCCCGATCAAGACTTAGGGTGTGTGAATTGATCGGCACCTCTAAATTTGTCTCGATAACTATACTTTCTAATTCAGGATAATATTCCATTGTGACTCCTAAATTTGGAAACCCCTTTAAAAATTCGTCACCGACTACGGCCGTAGATTCCTTGGATATATTATCTAAGAATCGTATAGGAAATTCTCTCACTCATTACAGTGAGTCAATAGATTCCATATCGGTACTAACCACTCGCGTACATGTCCATACGCACCCAACCTAGGCATGTTATGACCAAGCTACGTGGCCTATACCTAGATCTAAGTACGCACTTTCATGCACCGAATTCGCCCTAGTACCTCAAGTCAAAGGACTAAATCGTACACTATTATAATCCTTGAGAAACATCCCATCACCGATATGCGTCATGCGCCTCCACAATGGGTTTCTCTGTTCGGGTCGTTCGATGCGTTCAATCCTCCATTGAACCACCTACTCATATGCACTGGCCTCAAATGCCTTGCTCATGAAACGCTACAAATTCACTCCATGTGAATCATGCATACTTGTACAAGTCTTGGCGATTCCTACGATACCCCGTCTCGTTCGAAATCTATGACTTGGAACAGTTTTATGATTACAACCTTTGAGACTGTTTCATGATTGCACTCAGTACTGAAGTGAATCGTCCCATAGTCTAATGTAATCCAAGGGTTTCATCCAATCGCTTAAATGTATTCGCGAGAGATGAAGTTGGCCATTGTTTATCCTTATACACATATAAATAAACGTGCGTATTATTACATTTATACTAAAGAAAGATAATGATAGTTCCAATACAAGCTAAATATATTGGCTTGCAGGGCACTATCCCATCAATCTCCCACTTGCCCTAAAGCCAATCACAAACGTTTCTAGGACCCACCTTTTAAAGATGTTCATCGAACTCATTTCATGATATAGCCTCCTTTTAGTGGATCCGCTAAGTTGTCTTCTGAGTCGACGCGATCCATTACGCGCGTTAACTCTACCAATGATTTTTCTAATCAAATGGTACCTTTCTTTCAACTGTGTTTAGATTCCTGGTAAGATCTCGAATGCTTTGCTTTAGCAATAGCTCCAAATGTTATCATAGAAGATAACCATGAGCTTCGCAATGCTAGGCACTACATCCAACCATAGGATGAAGTTTTATATCCAAACACTTTCTTAAGCCCGCATTTAATGCTACATTTAATGCTGCAATATATCTTGCTTCAGTGGTTTAGATGGTTACGGTGATTTGCTTGGAAGCCTTTCAAATTCACCGTTACCCCATTGAGGCAGGGTATGTATCCAAAAATGGATATATTTAATTCATCCACATCAGACTGAAAATTCGAATCAGTAAATCCTTCGAATTTTTAATTCTCCACTACCACCGTAGACCAAGAACAAATCCTTAGTCTTTGTCAAGAGCTTAAGGATATCTTTTACGGTGGTCCAGTACTTCTTCACTGGATTTTGACTAGCAACTGCTCGTGATACTTGAGCAAGTTCTACGTCTGGTCTAGTACATAGTAAAGCATGCCACATGCAACCTTTTGTTTGAAACATAAGGTATTTGAGACATTCTCCTTTATTCTCATTTGATGTAGGGCACATCAATTTTGGAACAAGGGATACAGTGTCTCACTGGAAGCAATCTTTTCTTGGATTCTTCATACTGAATATTTTCAGTATTGATTCTATGTACTTAGATTCAGAGAGTGTCAGCATCTTTTCTGATCTACTTCTATAGATACGTATCCCAATAGGCAAGATGCTTCTCCTAAATCTTTCATGGAGAATTGCATGGACAACCATGCTTTCGTCTGTGCTAACATTCCGATATCATACCAGATAGCCAGAACATTATCGACATATAAAATGTGAGCCTCATCGCGCTCCCACTAATCCTTTTGTACACTCACAGTTCATACTCGTTTTGATGAAGTCAAATGTCTTGACTATCTCATTAGAACAAATGTGAATCTAAATGGATTCAGACATTGCTAATGAAGAAAATGTTTCATCAAAGTCTATTACAGAACATTGTGAATAGCCTTTTTTTTTTACCATTAGTCAATTCTTAGAGGCAATATCTCTCCAATCATTCCAAGTTTGAAGATCCACTTACAACTTATAACCAACTTATAGGGATAAATCCCTCGGATGGATCAATCAAGGTTTATACCTTGTTGGAATGGATGGGATCCATTTCGAGTTGCATGGTTTTGAGCCACGCATCCGAATCTATGTCTGACATCGCTTCTTGATAGGTCTTTGGATCACTTTCCACTTTCTCGTTTTCGTGAATGAAACCAAATCGCTCTGGCTCCTTACGAATTCGATCAGACCTTTGAAGAGTAGGTGTACTAGTAGGTTCAGTAAATTCTGGATTAACTCCCACTGTTTGCGGGGATGGGTCCAAATCTTGGACTTCATCAAGTTCCATGACGTTTCCATTTCCTTTGACGAGAAATTCATCAACAGAGGAATGGGTATTCAGAAAAACGATTGTTTCTCATTGTCGTGGAACAGGTATCCAATGGATTTCGTTGGATACCCCACAATTGTATACAAATTGGATCTACCAGCCAATTTATCTCCTTTCTCGTTTCTACCATCGGCAGGAGATCTCCATACTCAGAGGTAAGAGCATAGAGGTATTTTGCCATACCTTCTTGGTAAAGCTTTGTAAGCACGAACTTTGAAGGTACTTTGCTCAGTATCTTCGATGCAGTCAGGAGGACTAACCCCTAGAATGCATAAGGAAGCTTAAGAAAACTCAATATGGATCGAACAATGTTAAACAATGTTAGATTCCATCTCTTTAGACACTTCAATAAGTCGTGACGTCTTAGGAGGAGTTTGTTGTATGAGAACTCCATTCTCAATGAGATAATTGAGGAATCCTTGACAAGTATTTGCTACCTCGATTTGATCGAGTAATACTATGTCTTTGTTGATTCTCTACTTCGCATTGAAATACCTTGAAAATTTTCAAAGGTTTTTCGGATTTGCATCTCACTAGATTCATTTTTCACTAACGACCAAGGTCTTTAGCAAAAAAGGTACGAAGTATGAGTAATCTCCTCTCACAGTAACTTTTAGTGATCCATATTCATGGATTAAATCCAGATTTTGTTTGGTTCGCTCTGGATTCCCTGTGACGGGAGATCTGGTCATATCTCCTTTGAGACATGATTCGTAGGTTGGAAGTTCATCCAAGTTCTATTTTTCAAGAAACTTAGGTGAAACCAACTTTTGAATCCTACTCTTGAAGATGTGTCCAAGTTTAGCGTACCAAAGTTATGGATTATTATCTTTGTATTAATTGAATTTTACACATTAATTCAATAAGATTGAGTCAATGGTTTAATTCAATTAATTTACCTCATTTCAATTAACTTCTTTAATTGCTTCCTTTTCCCTTTTCAATTAACCCTTTAATTGAAAGGTTGCTTAATTAATTAGATCATCTAATCAATTAAACATATCAGTGCCTTTCTTAGATGCAGTGGGATAATTCGACTTTTAGGCTACTTGCGTTCTTTTGACAACCTTTATGGTCGTATTTAGAAGAGAATAAATTCCTCTTCATTTTACACTTCTTTGACTTCGCAGTCCATGAAGTGTAAACGATCATGACAAGGTTATCCTATTTGCCTTTAACCAGTACTTTGGTTGATTCATGAAATGTGATCGACTTATCAAATAAGATCAGTGTATTTCAAGAGTCATTTGAATGAGCGGGATGAGAATTTAGGAGGAAGTTAACGTTAAGATCACTTGCAAGCTTACGTTTAATCGATCCAGATTTCAACTAGATTGATAAAACAAAGACAGTGATCCTTAACACTAGTTCCTTCAATTATTCTCGAATTTTGAAACAATTCCTTAGAAGTCTCGAATCATATTGATTCAAAACTACTTTTCAAAACAAGCCTTTTGAGGTGGAGGTTTGTTTCAGAAGACTGGTCCTCAAAACGGGCCTTTTGAGGTGGAAGCTTCAGACATGCTCCTCATGTTGCTTCCATAGCTCGTTCAATCTTGATGCTTATTTGAGGAAACGATCATTAAGATTCCCATATTTCATAGGTGATTCGTTTCACTTTTGAGATTCATCTTTATATGAGGAAACGATCATTAATATTCCCATACTCTACGGGTGATTCATTTTTTATATATTGACTTATCTCGGAAGCGCATAAGGCATAGGCTCGTCGTTTAAGAACATCATTCCCACTTCTGGAATTTAAGATAATTCTCAAGTTTCTTGCCTAGTCGATATTTTGATCCAGTTATTTTATTAGTCGAGGATAAATAACAATGGATAATTACAGATATCTCAGTATCTAAAGAGAAGACAAACATTTAGTGGACTAGTTAATGAATAATACTTATAATCTACGAAGGTTGGACTCTCTATCGTAGAAGTTCTCCCACTATTTTATCGAAACAATTACCCCTTCAATTGTTCGGGAAATTCTATTTCCTAGTAGGTCTTGACGTCCCAGCGGCAATTAATTGCACCCACGACTCGTGGCCATACAACCAATTCCCCAGGTAGGCATACTTATTGCCAATTGTGTCACTCCACAACCTTCAAGTTATTTTGCCTCGGTTTTCGCACTTATCTAGCACTGCTACATCATAAGTGTTACTAATCGTTAAGTCTAACCCATCAATCATGATGAGCAACGGGCCCGGTCGTGAGTTCTCCGTAACTAGTTATCGGTCGATCCTCACATCCCGACCAGTCCTCACCCTTGTCGTGTTTAGTTAAAAACAGGAGTCAAGAAATTTCGCGTATTGTCCCTTTCTTCGACTCGGGTGCCAGACTCTGGATCACCTCTATCGATAAGTAGACAACATACGCTAGTCCCTATTGATGGAAGGCTTGGATTTATATAAATACTTCATTTTATTTTAATCCAATATGACTTAATATTTAATTCGAGAGGGGATTTTCTGGTTTGAAAGTTATACTAACTCTCCTCGAGATCTCACCTATTCAATTATGCTTTATCTTTTATTACGATCTAATATTCTAGCGCGTAATGCCATACAAGCTAAATATAAATCGACAAATAAATAAAAGCCATACAAGCCTAGCATGCATACTACCACAATATGTTTTCGATCGGGAGCCTCCTATGTGGGCCATCATCGAGCCAATGATGTTGGCCCTATTGGTCAATCTAAAGGGTTTGTAAATGGGCCTATGCTATTACACAATGTACCATGCATACATGGCCTTCATATCTTCTTGGGCTCCCACCTTGCTTGTAAACGGGCCTCCATCCTAAACTAGGAAAGCAGTAAAGCCCTATTCTATTACAAAGGCTCAAAGTGGCCCAAAAACATAATGGGCTCGCAGGCCCAATAAAAACCAACAATAAATTAAACCAATCACATCTAACCTAAGGTCAAGGCCCGGCTCGATCGAAAACCACGCAAACAATTCACATAGAGCAAGAAACAAGCAAACATCCTTTACCTATTTCTTTCTTAATTTTAAAACTACCTTTTAAAACTAACTCCCTATGATTCTTACTTTTTAGTCACTACTAATTATGACAAAATGAATATTCGGGTAAACAAAAATAAAATTTTCTGCTCAAATTCAGATTCTGTTTTTCAACTTTTGAAAATTGCATTTTCGCCCCTCAACTTTCGAAAATTGCACTTTGACCCCAAAAACTTTTAAAAAGTTACAAAAACACCCCTGGGCAGATTTGGACAGCTATCAGAAAATAATATTTTGAATTCTGAAAATTTTTTGATTTTTCAAATTGACCCCTCAAGTTTCGGTAATTGCAAAACAGCCCCAAAGTTTTCGAAAATTACAAATTGACCCCAAAACCCGTGCGACCAGATTTGCAAAAACAGTCCAGAATTTTGAAATTTCCAGATTTCAAAAATTCGAATTTTTCAGCCCACAAAAACCCTATATGCGATTTTTAGTTAAAAAAGTCCTGGAGTTTTCAAAAACTATAAAATTGGCACAGATCTAAAAAGCAGTTTTACCCAATCATAGATCCAGTCATAACAAGTAAGAATCAATTTATAGAACATAATTATCACGTGTTTACATATACATAATTAAACATATACGGTGAAAACACATTATGTTCAGGCTTTTCGTATAATAATGATGGAGTTGGCTCTGATACCACTGTTGGGATAGTGGTTGGGATGCCTCGATTGTCAGAACAACGACAGTGCGGAATTTAAAATTTTTCGAAGCACCCAAGGTCCCATATTAGATTCTCCATATTAATTATACGCAAGCAATAAACAAAAACGCACATAGTAATTAAACAAGGAGGTTTTTGCGATATACCTCACCACAGGCAAGGTGGTGGCAACCTTCAGTTCTGGTTCTGAAACTGGATCTGGATCTGGATCTGGTTCACAGAAGTGATCCAAGCGTCTCACCTCCAAAGTTAGTCCACACCAACTGGATTCTGGCAACACCTCCTAGTCTTAGGCTCAGAACTGGATCTAGGAGATTTGTCGAAGCAGGACTGTGCAGATCTACTTGCCAATGCAAGATCTAACACGGTGGAACAAGGGAGAGGCGGCGGCGGCGTTGCTAGGGCAGCTCACGGCAGCAGGTGGCGGCGGCTCTAGGTTGGCGGCGCAAAGGAGAGGGGACGGCTAGGGTTGAGAGGAGAGGCTAGGGTTTTCTTCTAGGGTGTTAGCTTTTTGAGCTCAAGTAGAACCCCTTTTATAGACTCCCTCTTGACCTAGGTTTTGCAAGACTTCTTATGGGCTTTTAATTAAAGGCCCATGTCTTGCAAGCCATTTCATTTAATTAATTACTTAATTAAATGCCCAGTCCAATTAAATCATTATTTCTTTTATATAATTAATTAGCAACTCAATTAAGTATTTAATTAATTAAGTCAGCCAATTAATTAATCTCCCACTTGAATTAAATACCTTTAATTCATTTAATTGATTTAATTACCTTTAAATCAATTAATTCCTTTTGTATACCTTTTCAACAATTACCGTCCAATTGTATTGTGTGTGACCCTCTGGGTTCACCATCAATTGGCAGCAGGCCCACGAATTCTTCGTGATTTAATTTATGAACAATAAATTGCTCCGGTCAATTAAACAACCTTTAATTGACCACTCCTAGAATCAAATCCTCTTTTAACTCCGGAGTACCTACACTTCATGGTCGATGTCTAGCCACAAGCCCATGAAGCCCAGCTTCAGGTGAATTGATACTTGTGAACCTCGTCTCATATAATTACAATGTACATACGGTCATTCTATCGACTAATATTCCCGATCAAGACTTAGGTTGTGTGAATTGATCGGCACCTCTAAATTTGTCTCGATAACTATACTTTCTAATTCAGGATAATATTCCATTGTGACTCCTAAATTTGGAAACCCCTTTCCAAATCCGTCACCGACTACGGCCGTAGATTCCTTGGATATATTATCTAAGAATCGTATAGGAAATTCTCTCACTCATTACAGTGAGTCAATAGATTCCATATCGGTACTAACCACTCGCGTACATGTCCATACGCACCCAACCTAGGCATGTTATGACCAAGCTACGTGGCCTATACCTAGATCTAAGTACGCACTTTCGTGCACCGAATTCGCCCTAGTACCTCAAGTCAAAGGACTAAATCGTACACTATTATAATCCTTGAGAAACATCCCATCACCGATATGCGTCATGCGCCTCCACAATGGGTTTCTCTGTTCGGGTCGTTCGATGCGTTCAATCCTCCATTGAACCACCTACTCATATGCACTGGCCTCAAATGCCTTGCTCATGAAACGCTACAAATTCACTCCATGTGAATCATGCATACTTGTACAAGTCTTGGCGATTCCTACGATACCCCGTCTCGTTCGGAATCTATGACTTGGAACAGTTTTAAGATTACGACCTTTGAGACTGTTTCATGATTGCACTCAGTACTGAAGTGAATCGTCCCATAGTCTAATGTAATCCAAGGGTTTCATCCAATCGCTTAAATGTATTCGCGAGAGATGAAGTTGGCCATTGTTTATCCTTATACACATATAAATAAACGTGCGTATTATTACATTTATACTAAAGAAAGATAATGATAGTTCCAATACAAGCTAAATATATTGGCTTGCAGGGCACTATCCCATCACCATTCTGGCTAGCTCGATGTGGGTCGAGCTGCACAAGTTTCCGTCCCCAGAAATGCCGAACCGAGCAAAGTATGTAGTGATCTGTTCCGAGCCAATAAAGAGATCCGAGGTCGAAGGTCACTATTGGGCCGAGCCCAGGCCCAAGTCAGCGGGCCAGAAAAGTACTCTTGTGAATGTGTCAGAAAACCCATTATCTCAGTTATAAATACCCCTAGCATTTATGACACAACACAATTTCCCAGGTGCTCTTCCTCCGAGGCTGCTACTCGGATCTACTTAGGAAGTATAGTTTAGGCCTTCTTATGTGTATTTCACCCTCTAGCTTGTACGGCATCCTATAATGCTCTGATAGGACTCTCGATACTTGTAATTTGTACTCAACTATTCCGAATACAAACATTATTGATCTCTTACTTCTGTTTACAAATATTAGCACAGCATTTTACAACACTTAGGTCGAACAAACGAAAACGCTTAAAATCAAACATGTATGATATATTAATTAAAAATTTATATATTGAATCGTATAATATAATTAATATATATAGTAAGGCTGCGT
This sequence comes from Penstemon eatonii, assembly GCA_038501285.1. Lineage (NCBI taxonomy): Eukaryota > Viridiplantae > Streptophyta > Magnoliopsida > Lamiales > Plantaginaceae > Penstemon > Penstemon eatonii. The sequence continues at coordinate 38,835,895 of CM076711.1, read as the reverse complement.
TCGGTTGCCAAGAGACCCAATGGCCTCAATTGTTGTTTCGGTCCAATTATTTAGTCAGCCCAATTGTGTATTGGCCCGTTCGGCAAATTATAGTGGCCCATATTATTATTTAGTCAGCCCAATTCTTGATTTGTTCGGTTGACCTTATTAACTTTTTTTGACAATTTTTCCCCTGCGCCGCGATGAGATCTGTCCGTTCATTTGGTGTAATCTTGGCCATTGATTTTGAGGTATATAAACATTTAGGGTTACCCTAATTCCATCCTCATTTCAATTCTTCACTTCTCTCTTAATCCCGACGGCATAAATTAGGGTTTCACTGGTTCTCAATCGTTTGAAAGGTTCTGCGTGATTTGTTGCTAGAGTTTCGAAGAATTTTCCTTCCACCATCACAATATACAACGGTAATTTTGTGTAATTTTCAATTCTTCTGCGTAATGTTGAGTTCAGGTTGCCTTCTCCTTCCAAAATTAGGGCTTTTCTTCTCCCAGACCATGATTGGTGAATTTTGTTAGGTTGAAATGCTAACCTAGAATCTTTCACCTTTCTGGCAGCAATGGAGTCACTATCTAATGATAAGATAGTGCCCAGCAAGCCAATTCATTTAGCTTGTAATAGGTCTATTATGTAAATAACAATCTTTGATTCTATAATTAATACGCGCGTTTATTTATATCTGTATAGAATAAAGAATGGCCAACTTCATCTCTCGCGAATACATTTAAGCGATTGGATGAAATCCTTAAATTACATTTGACTATGGGACGATTCACTTCAGTATTGAGTGCAATTATTAAACAGTCTCTAAGGTCGTAATCTTAAAACACGTACCAAGTCATAGATTCCGAAACGAGACAAGGTATCGTAGGAATCGCCAAGACTTGTACAAGTATGCATGATTCACATGGAGTGAATTTGTAGTGTTTCATGAGCAAGGCATTTGAGGCCAGTGCATATGAGTAGGTGGTTCGAGAGAGGATCGAATGCATCGAACGACCCGAACAGAGAAACCCATTGTAGAAGCGCATGACGCATATTGGTGATGGAATGTTTCTCAAGTCTTATAATAGCGTACGATTTATTCCTTTGACTTGAGGTGCTAGGCGAATTCGGTGCCTGAGTGTGCGTACTTAGATCTAGGTATAGATCACATAGCCTGATCATAACATGCCTAGGTTGGGTGTGTATGGTTATGTACGCGAGTGGTTAGTACCAATATGGAATCTACCGACTCATCGTGCCCTGCAAGCCAATATATTTTAGCTTGTATAAGGACTATCACGTGATAATCTTTCTCTAGTATAAATGAATTAATACGATTGTTTGTTTATGTTATGTAAATCAAACAATGGCCAACTTCATCTCTCGCGAATAACTTAAGCGATTGGATGAAACCCTGAGATCACTTATGACTAAGGGATTATTCACTTCAGTATTGGGTGCGATTAATCATGAAACAGTCTCAAAGGTCGTGATCTCGAAAATGTTCCAAGTCAAAGATTCCTATCGAGACGGGGTATCGAGGGAATCGCAAAGACTTGTAGGATTATGCATAATTCACATGAAGTGAATTTGTTGTCGTTTCATGAACAAGACATTTTGATGTCAGTGCATATGACTAGGTGGTTCGATAGGGGATCGAACGCATCGAACGACCCGAACAGAGAGACCCATTGTGGAAGTGCGTAAAAGCATATCGGTGATGGGATGTCTCTCAAGACTTATAACAGTGTACGATTTAGTCCTTAGACTTGAGATGCTAGGGCGAATTCGGTATACGGGTGTGCATACTTTGATTTAGGAGCCGGGCACATAGCTTGTCCATTGTGCGCCTACGTTGGGTATGTATAGTCGTATGCGCGGATGGTTAGCATCAAAATGGGACCTACCGACTCGACGTAGTTCGTTGAGAGAATTTCCTATACATTCTTAGATAATATATTCCGAGAAACCCGTGGCCACGGTCGGTGACGAATTTGGAAAGGGGTTTCCAGATTTAGCAGTCACACTGGAATCATTATCCTTAATTAGAAAGTATAGTTATCGAGATAATTAGAGGTGCCGACCAATTCACACACCCTAGGTCTCGATCGGGAAATTAGTCGATAGAGGGACCGTATGTACATGGTACTTATAAGAGGTGAGGTTCACTGAGATCAATTCACCTGAAGTTGGGCCTCATGGGCTTGTGGCTAGACATCGACCATGAGGTGTGGGTACTCCTAAATTAATAGGGAGATTAATTCTGGAGTGGTCAATAAAGGAACTTTATTGATCGGAGCAATTAATGAAATATTAATTGCTCACTAATTAAATCACGTAATTGTGAGCCTGCGGCCAATTGATGGTGAACCTAGAGGGTCACACACAATACAATTGGACTGCAACAAATCATATAAGGAAAGTTTGATTTAAAGGGTTAAATCAAAACGTAAGAATTAAAGTATTAATTCTTGAAGGAGAAAAATATTAATTAGAGGTAGTCTAATTAATTAATGGAGAAGGCTTAATTAATTAATTTTATTAATTAATTAAATGGGATGAATTAATTAAAGGAATCTAATTAATTAAAGAGTCCAATTAATTATAGAGTTTAATTAATTAAAGGAGACCTAGTTAGTTGAGGAAATATAGGATAAAATTCTATCTTCCTAACTAGATAAGAATAAAACTAGGTCAGGACTCTTTATATATAAGGAGTAGAAGACTCCACAAAACCCTAGCCTCCATACACAACAAGCCACGAAATTCCTACTTAGGAATTTGTGCCGCCACCCCTCCTGTTGTTGAGGTTCGGCCGAACCCTGTAGAATTCTACAGGGTTCATGCAATTTCTCCTTCTGATCTTCCTTGCTTGATTACCCTTGAATCCTAGTTCTGAGCCTGAGGTTTCAAAGGGGTTGCTTCATCCAATTGGTGTGGATACCGCTAGAGGCACAACACATGGGGTGCTTCTCACGAACCAGATCCATCAGATCTGAATGAAGACCGGAGGAAAAACCATCACCTTGCCTGTGGTGAGGTAAAATGTTATTTACCAACTTTAATTTAGTAATTTATTTGCTAAATTGTATTCAACCTTTTCGTATGTGCTAATAAGTAAATCCTGGGAATTGGTGTATGAAAATTTTTTCCGCACCGTTGTAGTTGACAATCATACCCATAAAATCCCAACAGTAACTAGACATCGACCATGAAGTGTGGGTACTCCTGAGTTGATAAGGGAGATTGATTCTAGGAGTGGTCAATTAAAGGTGGTTTAATTGATCGGAGCAATTTATTGTTCATAAATTAAATGACGAGGAATTCGTGGGCCTGCTGCCAATTGATGGTGAACCTAGAGGGTCTCACACAATTCAGTTGGACGGTGACAGTTATAAAAGGAAATAATTGATATAAAGGTAATTAAATCAATTAATGAATTAAAGTATTAAATCAAGTGGGAGACTAATTAATTAGTTGATCTAATTAATTAAAATAATTAATTAAAGTGTTAATTAATTAATTAAAGAGAGATATAAATTTAATAATTAATATGGACTGGGTTTAATTAAAGTAGTTAATTAAAAGAGGCTTGCAAGACATGGGCCTTTAATTAAAAGCCCATAAGAAGTTTTGCAAACCTAGGTCTTGAGGAAGGCTTATAAATAGAGTTCTACATGAACTCAGAAGACAGACACCCTAGCACAAAAACCTGAGCCGCCGCCCTAAGCCCTAGCCGCACCCAACTTTGCGCCGTCACTAGCTAGCCGCCGCCACCCTTGGCCATGAACTGCCCATGTGCCGCCGCTGCTCCTCTCCTGCTCACCTTGTGCTAGATCTTGCTCTGCAAGTAGATCTAGACAATCTTTTAATAACAAACCTTCTAGATCCAGATCGTAGCCTAAGACTAGAAGGTATTGCCATAATCCATCTAGTGTGGATCAACTCTGGAGGTGAGACACTTGGATCACTTGCTGTGAATCGAAAACTACACTGGAGGTTGCCAGCACCTTGCCTGTGGTGAGGTAAAATCGAAAATCCCCTTTTTAGTACTGTTTATTTTTTTTGATTCAACCTTTTCGTATAAATAATATGGAGATGGTATTTATGGGACTGTGGATGCCTCGAAATTTTTTAAATTACGTACTCTTTGTTGTTCTGACAATCGAGGTATTCCAACAGTGTTATCAGAGCCAACTCCATAATTATTATGCGAAAAGGCCTTAACATAATAGTGTGTTTACGTATATGTTTAATTATATGTATGAAAACGCGTGATTATTGTGTTCTGTAAATTGATTCTTACTTGTTATGACTGGATCTATGATGGGGTAAAAATGCTTTTTTAGATCTGAGGCGAATTTATAGTTTTTGAAAACTTCAGGACTCAAAAAGATGTTTTAAAAGGCTGGAAAATTCTTTTTTTTTCTGATTCTGGAATTTTGAAAAATCTGGACTGTTTTGCAATTCTTGTAGCACGCAATTTTTGGGTCATTTTGCAATTTTTGAAAGTTAAGGGACTATTTTGTAATTATCAAAAGTTCAGGGGTCTGTTTGCAAAATCAAAATTTATGAGAATTCAAAATTTTATTTTCTGTTCTTCTGGCCGATTTGGTTTTGAGGGTGTTTTGTAACTTTTTCAAAACAGTGGGGTCAAAAGTGCAATTTTTGAAAGTTGAGGGGGCTGAATTGCAATTTTCAAAAGTTGAAAATCAGAATCTGATTTCAAGAAGAAAATTTATTTTTGTTTACACGAAAATTCATTTTGTCATAATTAGTAGTGACTAAAAGGTAAGAATCATAGGAAGATAGTTTTAAAAGTTCGTTTTAAAATTAAGAAAGAAATAAGTAAATGTTGTTTCCATGTTCCTTGCTCTATGTGAACTGTTTACGTGGTTTTCGATCGCGCCGAGCCTTGACCTTAGGGTAGATGTGATTGGTTTAATTTAATGCATGGTTTTTATTGGGCCTGCGAGTCTGTTATATTTTTGGGCCACTTTGAGCCTTTGTAATAGAATAGGGTTTTACTGCTTTTCTAGTCTAGATGAAGGCCCGTTGCAAGCAAGGTGGGAGCCCAAGAAGATATGAAGGCCATGTATGCATGGTAGTTTATGTAATAGAATAGGCCTGTTTGAGAACCCTTCAGATTGACCAATTGGGCCAACATCATGGCTCGATGATGGCCCACATAGGAGGCTCCCGATCGAAAACATATTGTGGTAGTATGCATGCTAGGCTTGTATGAATTTTATTTATTTGTCGATTTATATTTAGCTTGTATGAGATGCGCGCTAGAATCTAGATCGTAAATAAAAGATAAAGCATAATTTACACGTTAAGATCTCGAGGATAGTTAATATAACTTTCAAACCCGAAATTCTCCTCTCGAATTTAATATTAAGTCTATTGGGTACATTTAAATGAAGTTTTAAAGATCCAAGCCTTCCATCAATAGGAACTAGTGTATATTGTCTACTTATTGACAGAGGTGATCCAGAGTCTGGCACCCGAGTCAAAGAAAGGGACAATACGCTAAATTCCTTGACTCTTGTTTTTAACTAAACTCGACAAAGGTGAGGACTGGTCGAGATGTGAAGATCGACCGATAACTAGTTACAGAGAATCCACGACCGGGCCCGTTGCTCATCATGATTGATGGGTTATACTTAACGATTAGTAACATTTACGATGTAGCAGTGCTAGATAAATGTGAAAACTGAGGCAAAATAGTTTGAAGGTTGTGAAGTGCCACAATTGGTAAAAGTATACCTACCTGGAGAATTAATTGTATGGCCACGAGTCGTGGGTGCAATTAATTGTTGTTGGGACGTCAAGACCTACTAGGAATTAGATTTCCCGAGCAACAAAGGGGTGATTGTTTCGACAAAATAGTGGGAGAAATTTTTCGAAAACAAGACCAAAATTCGTTAATTATAAGTATTAAGCATAGATCAGTTAGCTAAATGTTGTCTTCTTTCTAAATGTAGATATTTAAGTACAATGTCTAAGAATCCATTATCTGTTATCCTCGACGCAAATAAACTGAATGGCTCAAACTTTGTTGACTGGCTAAGAAATCTTAGAATTGTCCTCGACTCCAAGCGACGAAGCTATGTGCTCGACACACCTATGCCTGCTGCACCCGCAACACGAGCTACTGAGGAACAACGAACCGCCCATGCTAAAAGGGTTGATGATGATCTTCAGGTTCGTTGCCTCATGCTAGCTTCGATGTCGAATGAACTGCAGAAACAACATGCTGCAATGACGCTTGCTAGAGATATACTTCCCCACCTCCATCAGATGTTTGGAGAGAGGTCACGCACCGAAAGGTTCGCGGCCACTAAGGAGTTATTTAATCTCAAGATGGCTGAGGGAAGCAGTGTCAAGGATCACTGTCTGCGTTTTATCAACCTGGTTGAAAAACTGGGGCGATTGGACGTGGAATTGCACGCTGATCTTAGCACTGACCTCCTTCTCCAAACGCTGCCTCGTTCCTTTGACCAGTTCGTGTTGAACTTCAACATGGAGGATAGAACCTTCGCTCTTCACGAACTGAACAATCTGTTGGTCACGGCAGAATCAACTCTCAAGAAAGAGAAGCCCGTGATGAATGCACACCAATCGAAGGCTGCAAAGCCCAAGAGAGGTAAGAAGAAGAAGAAAGTGTTCTCTTCCAAAGCAGTCACCAAGGTGGTCGAAAAGAAGCGCAAAAGCCCAGAAGACGAATGCTTCCACTGCAAGAAAGCAGGGCACTGGAAAAGGAATTGCCCACCACAGGTTCTCATATCTGCAATGATTTGCAGGTGATGGGAGCAGTAAGATACCTCAAGCCCGGGGATAGATAGGATAGTGCCCAGCAAGCCAATTCATTTAGCTTGTAGTAGGTCTATTCTGTAAATAATAATCTTTGATTCTATAATTAATACGCGCATTTATTTATATCTGTAAAGAATAAACAATGGTCAACTTCATCTCTCGCGAATACATTTAAGCGATTGGATGAAATCATTAGATTACATTTGACTATGGGACGATTCACTTCAGTATTGATTGCAATCATGAAACAGTCTCTAAGGTCGTAATCTTAAAACACATTTCAAGTCATAGATTCTGAAACGAGACAGGGTATCGTAGGAATCACCAAGACTTGTACAAGTATGCATGATTCACATGGAGTGAATTTGTAGCGTTTCATGAGCAAGGCATTTGAGGCCAGTGCATATGAGTAGGTGGTTCGATAGAGGATCGAATGCATCGAACGACCCGAACAGAGAAACCCATTGTGGAAGCGCATGACGCATATCGGTGATGGGATGTTTTTCAAGTCTTATAATAGTGTACGATTTAGTCCTTTGACTTGAGGTGCTAGGGCGAATTCGGTGCATGAGTGTGCGTACTTAGATCTAGGTATAGATCACATAGCCTGATCATAACATGCCTAGGTTGGATGCGTATGGTTATGTGCGCGAGTGGTTAGTACCAATATGGAATCTACCGACTCATCGTAATGGATGAGAGAATTTCCTATACGATTCTTATATAATATATCCGAGGAATCTGCGGCCGTAGTCGGTGACGGATTTGGAAAAGGGTTTCCAAATTTAGCAGTCACACTGGAATATTATCCCGAATTAGAAAGTATAGTTATCGAGACAAATTTAGAGGTGTCGATCAATTCACACACCCCAAGTCTTGATCGGGAAAATTAGTCGATAGAAGGACCGTATGTACATGGCATTTATAAGAGGTGAGGTTCACAAATATCACTTCACCTGAAGTTGGTCTTCATGGGCTTGTGACTAGACATCGACCATGAAGTGTGGGTACTCCTGAGTTGATAAGGGAGATTGATTCTAGGAGTGGTCAATTAAAGGTGGTTTAATTGATCGGAGCAATTTATTGTTCATAAATTAAATGACGAGGAATTTGTGGGCCTGCTGCCAATTGATGGTGAACCTAGAGGGTCACACACAATACAGTTGGACGGTGAAAGTTATAAAAGGAAATAATTGATTTAAATGTAATTAAATCAATTAATGAATTAAAGTATTAATTCAAGTGGGAGACTAATTAATTAGTTGATCTAATTAATTAAAATAATTAATTAAAATGTTAATTAATTAATTAGAGAGAGATATTAATTTATTAATTAATATGGACTGGGTTTAATTAATGTAGTTAATTAAAAGAGGCTTGCAAGACATGGGCCTTTAATTAAAAGCCCATACGAAGTCTTGCAAACCTAGGTCTTGAGGGAGACTTATAAATAGAGTTCTACATGAACTCAAAAGACAGACACCCTAGCACAAAAATCCTGAGCCGCCGCCCCAAGCCCTAGCCGCACCCAACCCTGCGCCGCCACTAGCTAGCCGCCACCACCCTTGGCCGTGAGCTGCCCCTGTGCCGCCGCTTATCCTCTCCTGCTCACCTTGTTCTAGATCTTGCTCTGCAAGTAGATCTAGACAATCTTTTAATAACAAACCTTCTAGATCCAGTTCGTAGCCTAAGACTAGAAGGTGTTGCCATAATCCATCTGGTGTGGATCAACTCTGGAGGTGCGACACTTGGATCACTTGCTGTGAATCGAAAACTACACTGGAGGTTGCCACCACTTTGCTTGTGGTGAGGTAAAATCGAAAACCCCCTTATTAGTACTTTTATATTTTTTGATTCAACCTTTTCGTATAAATAATATGGAGACTCCTTTTATGGGACTGTGGGTGCCTCGAAAAATTTTAAATTCCTCACTCTTTGTTGTTCTGACAATCGAGGTATTCCAACATCTAACTCAAATGTTCGTTTAGAGATTGCACACTTCTTCTGCGGGCTTCGCGTGGGAATATATACTTCCTGGACGAAGGTGAACCCTGGTCGGCGATTTTCGCGCTGCTAGCATTTGACGGTATGAATTTTACATGCGGTATGAACCCTGGTCTTTTGTTCTTATATGTCACCTATATTTAAGATTAAAAATGCATGTTCTTAGTCACTATAAAATGTTGTGGCAGGTTTGTTTGATTGTCTTGTATGTTGAGGTAATACATGTGATAATTGTGAATGCAATTAGTGCTGTTTGTTTGAGAGTTAGAATTTCTCATGTTATATCTTTAGGTTTGGTGTACTTTTAGGTATATTGGCCAAATGAGGTTTATGTTGTAAATAATGTATTTTAATGGGTATTCCTATTTAATTTGTGTATAGTCTAGGGGCTTATTTTGTAATAGATATCCATTATCCCACATCCCAAATATTGTGGGATTTGTAACTACCTATGTAACTAATTTGTTATTTAATGATATCTATCCCCTCCCCAAATCACATCCCCTCAATTTCATACACGTTTCTTTTTCTCTCTAATATTATATCTCTATTCACAATTATTGTTCATCAGTTCTTCACACATAATCATTTAACCAAATAAAATATTTCACAACACGTTATCAGCACGATAGTCTCTTTGTGATCGTGGAAGGTGATTGTTGAAGGAATCTGTTGTTCGGGTAAAGAACGAGCTTTGTGGATCAATCATTCATAACCTTTGGTGTTATTAAAAATTCTCAAGTGAGCCTTATACCTTCTGAACCCTTATGAATTATTTGTCTTAAATCTTGGAATTTTATGTTTTGAAGCATGCTCTACAGTTTAAAAAAATTTATATAGTTCATTACATGCCTTAAAAATTTTTAAACCTATAACTTAATACTACTTTTTAATTGTGATGGTATTCTATTGATTCATGAAAGATATAAAATATATGGGTTTGCTTTAAATGTGTGTAATTGCAGTCAATTCATAAGGGTTCTGATTACTTAACTGGTCATGTTGTCCATTTATATATTCTGGTCTCTTTAATTGCATTATGCTTCAATTCTTGATTGCTATCCACAACATCTGGCTGGTGTAGACCGAGGACTTAAGGTGTACCTCGTGTGAAAATTGAAATTATTTATCTTTTGCCAAAATTTATGGGTTCTGTTTGGTACTTCCGTGTGGCTTTTCATGACCTACAATCTCAATTTGAATGTTTGATATGTAAGATAATTAATTTGGGAATACTTAAACTATTTAGTACTACTGACTTCCCATATTAGTGTTTGGATTCTCAATGAAACAATACTGCAGTAATCGATGAATGGTTTGCTCCAATAAGTGTCACATTTTTTTAAATTATTGGAACTAAAATGAAATCAAGCGATATAAACAGTGAACAAAATGTTGTATCATTGCTTGAAATTTAGATTTAAAATTTTCTTTTAGAGTTATCACCAGACTAAAGAAAATCTTTTACCTATGGTTATTTTTAAGATTGATACAACTTTTTTTTTTTCAAAAACTCAAAATATCAAGTATGAACATTTATTGTTCTGAAAGTTTGAATTTGATAAAGGTGGTTATGATTTTCGGTAAATTGATTTGAGATTTAGAATTTGGAACTTATATACTGGAGAGAGAGTACATATGTTAATTGCATAAGGTATTTGGTAGTAAAAGGATTATATATATCAACACTGCTGATTAACACTTTTTATCATGCAAGTAAATGGCAAACTTTATTGGTGAATTTCTGAAACCATGACTTGTCACATACTGCTTTGCAAATTTGGATTAAAAAATAAAATAAAATAAAAATTAATTTTTTTTAAAAACTCCTGATACATGGAATATGTCTATTCGGATCAAACTAATTTGAGGTTAATAACACTTCTGAGTGATTGGAAAAGGGAGAAAAGTGAAAACAGAATGTATTTTTCATTAATTTGCAAAAGGAACCTTAAAGTTCTGTACCTCGCATAACAGCCCTTTGAAATACGGAAATACTTTTTCCAATGCCTTTTCGGTCATCAAACTTTAATGCTAAATACGGTTCAGAAAAGTATTGGAGACTAACATGCTTTTGTTGTTTCTATCAATTGTTTAAATGAACTAACTATTAATTATCCATGGAATTTATGTGTGAGGCATGTATGTTTGTAATTTGCAATTAATTTACATTGTTTAATTTATTTATAAATAAGACGTGATAAACAAATGTGAGTGAACTTGGGGTTCATGAATATTGGGATTGGAGTTCCCTTGGATTAAAACCACAGAGTTCGTTATGAATCAAGAAATGGAACAAAATGGCATGGGTTCAATTAAATTATTTATGGAGGCTATATGCCCGTAAAATACTCATATTTTCTTAATGAATTTGCTTGTAGGATGGATCTCCTGAGCAAACTTGATTTTATGCCATTGAGTGTATCTGGCGAGAACTACATCAGTTGGACAAGAGATATCAAGATCCATTTGACATCTAAGAAACTGAGCATGGCAATTGTAGTGGACAACTTGCTAAATGATGCTCAAAAGACTGAGGCTATGATTCTGATCAGGAAACACTTGGATGAGGCCCTTAAGTTGGACTATTCATCAGTTGAGGATCCCCAGAAACTTTGGGATGCCCTGGCTAGTCGTTTTGATCACCAAAAGACTATTTTATTGCCAGAAGCAATGAATAAGTGGAATACTTTGAGGTTTTTGGACTTCAAAACAGTTAATGAGTATAACTCAGAGGTATGTCGCATAAAGTCCACACTGGAGTTCTGTGGAGAGAAATTAACAGATATTCAGCTTTTGGAAAAGAAATATTCCACATTACCTGCCTCTCATTTGATTCTCCAACAATAGTATAGAGCCAAAAACTACACTAAGTTCTCAGAATTGATCACCGCTCTACTCTTCGCTGAGAAGAACAATGATCTTCTTTTGAAGAACAATCAGGCTCGTCCGGTTGGCACTCAACCATTGCTGGAGGCAAATGTTATCAAATGAGGTAATCGAGGTAGAGGCGCTGGTCGGGGGCCGAGCCGCCATAATAGAGGCAGAGGTAATAGGGGAGGCTTTACTCCTTATAACAGACCACAAAATGGTCCTCCACATTATAGAGGGAATGCCCCAAGAGGGGGTAATAATAATGGCCGACGTGGAGGCATTCGAGGTGGTCACCATGGTCGAGGTAATCAAAATAGGGCTCAGAATCAGAATCAGAACAAGGATATATGTTACAGATGTGGTGGATCAGGACATTGGGCACGAACTTGCCGTGCAAAGAATATTTTGGCTGATGGAAATGGGAATGCGCCAGCACACACTAATGTTGAAACCAACGTCCTCCATGTGGACCCCATCACTATGCTCCCGAATTTAGGCAGTCTGATCTCATGACTCAGAGTGGGATGGAGTAGTAATTTCATGTTTTTAGAATTTATGTTTAAAACTTCTGGACATTAAGTTGGTTATCTTTTCAGACATCTTGTTTTTGAGTGGTCATGTTTTGAACCACATTTGGATTTGAACTATGTTTAGTTTATTTTGGACAATTTTTTGTGTGGTTTTATTTTTAATCCAATTATTATGGTGATATCATCTTACTTATACTTTTTGAAGTAAATGTTTTAATAGAATATATTTATTTCTAGGCATGGCATGTGGGGAAGAATGTCTGGCAGATAGTGCAACTACGCACACTATCCTAAGGGATAGATTATATTTTATGAATATAATGCCTAGTAAGACCTCTATGACAACAATATCTGGCACATGTGACTTAATAGTTGGTTTTGGAAATGCCCACATTATGTTGTCAAATGACACGGTTTTAGCCATTAAAGAGGCTCTATATGCTCCACGTTCAAGGAGAACGTTGTTGAGTTTTAAAGATATTCGAGCTAATGGTTATCATGTTGAAACCACTAAGGAAAAAAGAATCGAATATATGTGCATTACCTCTAATTTGTACGGCCAGAAACGTACATTGGAGAAATTAGAGGGGCTCTCGACTGGGTTATATAGGACCACAATACGAGTGCCTGAGGTACACCTTGTTCATAGCTCGAAGCCAAGTGTCTCGAGCAGGTATTTTCTATGGCATGAGCGGTTGGGACATCCAGGTCAAAACGTGATGCGCCGTATCATTAATACTTCTATCGGGCATCCACTAACGAACAAGGATCTAGTACACAATGATAAGTTGTGTCTACCTTGCTCGATTGGAAAATTGGATCCTATGCCATCTTATGCACAAACGAGTAAGGATTCTCTCGCTTTCTTGGAGCGAATCCAAGGGGATATATGTGGACCTATCAACCCACCATGTGGACCTTTTAGGTATTTTATGGTGATGATTGATGCTTCAACCAAATGGTCACAGGTTGATTTATTGTCCACAAGAAATGCTGCATATGCTAAACTTCTGACTCAAATTATACGGTTGAGAGCTCACTATCCGGATTATCCCATTAAGTCTATTAGACTGGATAATGCCGCAGAATTTACATGGCGACCTTTCAACGACTATTGCATGTCCCTGGGTATTGACGTGGAACATCCGGTAGCACATGTTCATACCCAAAATGGCCTAGCGGAGGCATTCATAAAGAACTAACAGATAATATCTCGGACTTTGGTTATGCGCACAAAACTCCCGATCTCTGCTTGGGGCTATGCAATATTGCATGCAGCGATGTTAATACGTTTGAGGCCCACTGCGACCCAACCTTTCTCTACGTTACAGTTGGTGTCTGGGCATACACCAGACATTTCTCATTTACGCACATTTGGGTGCGCTGTATATGTGCCAATTGCTCCGCCACAACGGAGTAAAATGGGACCTCAACGTCGAATGGGCATATATGTAGGTTTTGTATCGCCATCTATTATACGATATTTGGAACCCTTGACAGGCGATCTTTTTACCGCACGATTTTCGGACTGTCACTTTGATGAGACTGTCTTCCCGCCGTTAGGGGGAGGCAATAATGTTCACACTAACGTTCGGGATGAACGGCGTGAAGTCGTGTGGAACAACCCCACTATGTCTCATCACGATTCCCCTACAGCGGTCAGAGAATATGAAGTACGCAGAATAATTGAACTTCAAAAAGTAGCCAATAACATGCCTGATTCATTCTCTGACTTAGCTAAAGTGACGAGATCTCATATACCAGCTGCAAATGTGCCTTCAAGGATAGATGTCCAAGATGGACAACATATGGGAAGGCCATCAATCCCAGCTAACCAGTCGTATCTCCCGGCCCATAAGAGGGGGAGACCAATAGGATCAAAGGATTTGCATCCCCGAAAACGGGCGAATGCACAACAATTGAATATGGTTAATACTAGTAACAATGGGATCCCACCCGATCCATCTCATGAAATAGTCCCGGACTATGGATCCGTCTTGGAGACGACGTCGGGGGACGCCTCGACATCAGTAACCATCCTCGAGAATAGGGAAATCTCGATTGGCTATTCATGCATGAATGAGGTGTGCCATCGGGATGAAATAATCATCCATGATGTGTTTGCTTACACAGTAACTACTAAAATTATATCAAGTGATGATATTGAGCCTCGATCATTGGACGAGTGCAAACAAAGGGATGATTGGCCGAAATGGGAAAAAGCAATCCAGGTTGAATTTGATTCATTAACGAAAAGAGGAGTGTTTGGACAAATTGCTCCTACACCTCCCGGAGTTCTACCCGTGGGATACAAATGGGTATTTACAAGGAAAAGAAATGAGAAAAATGAGATTGTGAGGTACAAGGCTCGTCTTGTTGCACAAGGATTTTCTAAGCGACCTGGGATTGACTTTGAGGAGACATACTCTCATGTGATGGACGTTATTACGTTCAGATACTTAGTCAATTTAGTAGTATCCGAGGAACTGACTATGCAGCTAATGGATGTGGTCACAGCGTATCTTTATGGGGATCTAGATACGGTTATATATATGAAAGTACCGGAGGGACTTATGGTACCTAAGACAAGTAGTTCTAAACCACGGAACACGCTCTCTGTAAGGTTGAGGCGTTCACTTTATGGCTTGAAACAATCTGGGAGGATGTGGTATAATCGCCTAAGTGAATACTTGCTTAAAAGGGGATACGTGAACAACGATATTTGTCCTTGCGTGTTCATTAAGAGGACATGTTCTGGGTTTGCTATAGTTGTCGTTTATATCGATGACATGAACTTGATTGGGACACCTGAAGAGGTTAGGGAGACAGCCCAGCTCCTGAAATCTGAATTTGAGATGAAGGATCTCGGACGTACTAATTTTTGTCTCGGGCTTGAGATAGTACACCGTGCTGATGGAGTTTTGGTCCATCAATCGAATTACATCCAGAAGATGTTAAGACGCTTTAATGAGGATAAAGCGAAGCCATCAAGCACGCCAATGGTAGTCCGATCATTGGATAGGTCAAAGGATCCATTTCGTCCCGTGGAGGATGGAGAGGAAGTGTTAGCACCTGAGGTGCCATACCTAAGTGCAATAGGTGCATTATTGTACTTAGCTCAATGTACTAGACCTGATATCGCGTTTGCGGTAAATCTACTAGCTAGATTTAGCTCAGCACCGACACGCCGCCACTGGAATGGCATAAAGGACATATTTCGATACCTTCGTGGTACGACTGACATGGGTTTGTTCTACCCCTATGCGTCACTAAAGAACGCAAGACTTGTGGGGTATGCCGATGCTGGTTATCTTTCGGACCCGCACAAAGCTCGTTCCCAGACTGGGTATGTCTTTATGATTGGGAACACAGCTATGTCTTGGAGGTCTACAAAACAGACTTTAGTTGCCACTTCTTCGAATCATGCCGAAATTTTAGCACTTCACGAGGCAGTGCGTGAATGCACATGGCTTAGGGCTATGATTGGGCATATTCGAGGTTCCTGTGAATTGGCTACCAAAGAAGATCCTACGGTTATATTTGAGGATAATGCAGCTTGCATCGAGCAGATGAAAATGGGTTTTATTAAGGGCGACAACACCAAGCACATAGCTCCGAAATTTTTCTTCAATCAGCAACAGCAAGAGCTCAAGCAAATAGTGATCCAATAGATCAGAAGTCAGGACAACTGCGCCGACTTATTTACTAAGTCATTACCGGAAATCACTTTTGAGAAACATGTTAAAGCTATTGGCTTGCGCAGGTTATCTGAGCTCGCTCCATTATAGGTTTTAGTGGAGTCAACTTAAGGGGGAGTACCGTGCAGGTATTCCGTATCCAGAAGATATCCGGGTGCCCCGTTGTACTCTTTTTCCTTCGAGCGGGGTTTATTTTTTCCACAGGGTTTTTGTTACCCGCCAAGGTTTTAATGAGGCAACATTTGTTGGTTGAAAAGATTATGCGTTGTACTCTTTTTCCTAACCGAGATTCTTTTTTTCCCACTGGGTTTTTGTTACTCGGAAGGTTTTAACGAGGCAACATGAAAAACATAATAACAGCTCAATAGGAATCCCCAAGGGGGAGTGTTGTAAATAATGTATTTTAATGGGTATTCCTATTTAATTTGTGTATAGTCTAGGGGATTATTTTGTAATAGATATCCATTATCCCACATCCCAAATATTGCGGGATTTGTAACTACATATGTAACTGATTTGTTATTTAATGATATCTATCCCCTCCCCAAATCACATCCCCTCAATTTCATACACGTTTCTTTTTCTCTCTAATGTTATATCTCTCTTCACAATTATTGTTCATCAGTTCTTCACACATAATCATTTAACCAAATAAAATATTTCACAACAGTTTAGATATTTTATTTCTGATGGTCTTGTATGTTGAGGTAATGCATGTGATAATTGTGAAAGCAATTAGTGCTGTTTGTTTGGGGGTTTCAATTTCTCATGTTATATCATTGGGTTTAGTGCACTGTTGGGTGTGCAACACATGTGAATATATATTTATTGTATGTGTACTCTATCATGAAAGTACCCCCAAAGGGAATATTGGCAAAATGATGTTTACATTTTTAATTTCTGATGGTCTTGTATATTGAGGTAATGCATGTGATCATTGCAAAATCAATCGATACTGTTTGTTTGGGGAATCATTCTCATGTTATATATTTGGGTTTGGTGCACTGTTGGGTATGCAACACATGTGAATATATATTTTAGATATGTGTACTCTACCATGAAAATACCCCCAAATGGATTATTGGCCAAATGATGTTTACATTTTTAATTTCTGATGGTCTTGTATGTTGAGGTAATGCATGTGAACATTGTGAAATCAATTAATACTGTTTGTTTGGGGAATTCATTCTCATGTTATATCTTAGGGTTTTGTGCACTGTTGGGTATGCAACACATGTGAATATATATTTTAGATATGTGTACTCTATCATGAAAGTACCCCCAAAGGGATTATTGGCCAAATCATGTTTACATTTTTAATTTCTGATGGTCTTGTATGTTGAGGTAATGCATGTGATCATTGTGAAATCAATTGATACTGTTTGTCTAGGGAATTCATTCTCATGTAATATCTTTGGGTTTGGTGCACTGTTGGGTATGCAACACATGTGAATATATATTTTAGATGTGTACTCTATCATGAAAGTACCTCCAAAGGGATTATTGTCCAAATGATGTTTACATTTTTAATTTCTGATGGTCTTGTATGTTGAGGTGATGCAAGTGATAATTGTGAATACTTGATTGGTACTGTTTGTTTGGGGAATTGATTCTCATGTTTTATCCTTTGGGTTTGGTGCACTATTGGGTATTCAAGGACCATTAAATATTTGTTCCCTGTGTATTCAGTGATGAAATTACCCCCATCTCATTAATATAATGCCCTAATTCATACTATATAGTTGATTTGGATTCGCAGTGGCCCTCCATCATTACTAAACATTTGGATTGGTAGACTAACACAACCTTAACTTGATTTGGCCAAATGATGATTTCAAAGAAAGCTTTCTGATGGTCTTGTATGTTTAAAACCTTCATTTATATTACCCATTGTTTAAACATTCTTTCAAATAATTGCATGTTTATATGAATTGATGATTGGTATTGTGTTCAGGGAAATATTATCCAGTTTGTCTGCATTTTGCCTCATATGTGTAAAAATATGTTCAAATTTGTGTTTTCTTAATAACTCCCAATACTAAATATGGTACATATATATTTTGAGAAGCATTTGAGATTGACAGACTTAAAATTATTGAAGGATTATAATTATATTTATGATTTAATGTGGTTCTACATTATTTGACTATTTCTAGGATATGGACATTTTTTATTTTAAAGTTCATAGCACTTCCCAATAAAGTAGAGCAGTTTCCCAATTAAATGAATGAACATTTAATGCACTACTTGACCTTTTGTGTATCTGAATTAAATGCATTACTTGCCCATTTGTATTTCTAGATTAATTGCAAATATTCTTAATTGACCTTTATTTATTGAGGTTGTTGAACCCAACCCATTTATATATACTCACATCAGACTTCATTATTCTTCATCTTCTTCACTCTTCAACTCAAAGACAAAAAAATGTGTAAGGGTCAGCCTGTATTCATCAACATATTTTTATTTCATTTAATTTTTTTCTTTGTCTAATGTTATTTCCAATGGCAGTTTGCTACATATTCCACTATGCCGAGGACACGAAGGATGCGGAGTTTGGAACAGAAGATGAATGATGGCTGGACTTTTGAACAAAATGCAAGGTTTGTGAATTTGCTTCACCAAGAATGCAAAACAGGGGATCTACATGATTTGGAGACTCTCATCCCAAATGTCCCCCGTGTACGATAGGATGTTCAGTTTACATGGCATTAAAAAAAAAGGTGGAGCACATGAGAAAGAGGAACCAAGCTTTCAATGAGTTTCTGGAACCCCCAGGGTTACTTACGATGCCTGGACAAACAAGTCTCATGTGAAAACGGATTACTGGAGAGTTGTCCGTCCTAATGTGAGTAACATTTTATTTAAAACAAACATATTATGTTTCTTATGAATTGTCTAATTTTTTATCATATGTTTTTTGTAGGCGGAGTCGGAATGGTTTAGACGATTTAGGTTGGAAGGTGAGCCATTCCACCTAAAGTTGTCCTTCATATTTGATACAAAAGAAGTTGGGAGTTTCCCCATGGACCTCACTAAATCACCGATTTGGCCTATACATCGAGACTCAGACGATGACGAGCTTGTTGTTGTTCCAGTTGGCACCGAGCATTCAGTGACTGTTGTCCCGTTTGATGAGGGGAAGGAATTTCCACAAATTCTTGTTTATAATGATACTGAGGTTGGTTCAAGCTCTGCTGGTGTTGGTGGTTCCGGTTCTGGAGGGGTTGATGGTGGTTCCGGTTCTGGAGGGGGTGATTGTGGCATGTTTGAGAAGAAATTATGGGTTTTAGAGGATGACTATTAATGTTGGTGGCTGCTGGGTTATACTTTATGATTATGGTTTTTTTTTTAATGTGTGCTTGCATGGATAATTATTATGTTGTAATATTTGTAGAATTTTATTGTTTGTGGTTACTTGGCACGTTTTTGTGTAAGTGCAGATAATCACATAAGGACCTAGGCCTAATTCAGTATTCCCTAATTATGTTTTTAAGAAGTTTTTATTAAATATGTGTTATTTATCTGTTTGTTAAAACTGTGTTATTAACTACCTAGCTTCAAAATACTTGATTGAAAATAGATATATAAAAACTCCTATAAAAAAATAGATACCTAAAAACTCCTATAAAAATTACTTGATTGAAAATTACATGTACAAAAAGCCAAAAAAAAAAAAAACACAACTGAACTTGTCCCTTAAATTTCTATCTGCCAACAAGTCCACAAATGAATTATGTTTCTTCTTGACCAAGTGCCCCATATAATAAGCAAACTTGCTACATGCCAAAATCTAACAAAGAAGAATCATATCATCTGTCAAATTGCTTTTGAGAATGATTTGACAACACATAGGGTCTATTTTGGTTAAATTGTACATATGTCCACATACTAATATTTATAGTCCAAATGCACCCCTCATTACTACTATAAATTCAATATCATCTCCATAACAATTGTATGCATCAAAACCCCTTATGAAAATCATAGCATAGTGTCTACAAACTTTGCATCATCTCAAATATGTCCATTGTTTTCCCTCATCCTCAATCTCATTTTTTTTACTCGGAAAAATTGACAAAAGAAATTGATGATTATTTAATTGAGTTTTTAGCTACTGAATCTTATTACGCAAATGCAATTCTTATTTATGGTGTCGGTCACGTGATCAAGAAAGCTCGTGATGAGGTTAACGTGTTCTTCCGTCATTCTTTCACTAAAAAGTACATAATGACTAAAGTCAACCGCCTCAAACGTCAAAATGCCCTATTTTCACACCTAAGGACCATTTCTGGATATTACTTGATTCCTGATACAAACACTGTCAGTACCGATGGACTGAAAATCGTGAAATATTTGTGCCTGGTAACCTATAATATTTATTTGTAGTTATTATATAAAATTATTTATTTTAGTAAAAACTTGGTTTTGATTTTTCATTGTAGGAGACTCGATTTTATGAATCATATGCCATCAATGGAGAACCCAAATGGAATGACTTGTGCGAAATATTTGGATACCCATACGACTTCCCCTAGCTCCACCACCCGCGTCCACAATTAACCTTCAATGGTTCGAATTAAACGATGCCCCGATTGTCGGACAAGAAACACCAAAACCTGATCCCATCAACCTGCCTCAGATACAATTCTCCCCATGCCAAAATGATGATTTTTGTCATGATTTGGCTAACTACAGTAGAGCGGAGTCTGAAATGACGAGGTTGAAAACTCTAATAAAATCGTATCTAAGTGTCTGTGGCCGGATGTTGGGACGTCGAGTGGTTTTAATGACGGAAAAAAATAATAATCTACAGTGTATGTTTTTATTCAAATGTGTGTTTTTATTTTTATTTTTGAGCTTTTATGTATTGTGTTTGTTTGACGATTAACTTTTACATGTTTTTTCTCCGGTTGTGTTTCAATAAATAGTGCATTTTTTTCTCCTTTTTCTTCCTTCTTTGCCTTCAACATCTGAAAATGACTTATAAATTTTATTATGACCGTACATCATTGGTTGCCCGCGGATTCCATTATCAAGAAGTGTATCCACGGCCTTATCCCCCTCTAGGGGGATTTTAGTGATAGGTTCTATAGGAACTGGACGCTCCTATTTGGTCAATTACCTAGCGACAAACTCTTATGTTCCTTTCATTACGGTATTTCTGAACAAGTTCCTGAGGGTATTTCATTCTTATCGGATCGGTACAAAACCCCGTTCAAATTGTTGGAATGGAACTGATTTTCAAGTGCAAAAAACCTTGAATCAAGATGTCATGAACAAAATATTTTATAAATCCCATCATCTAATGCTACATATTCATCCATATGTACATATCAAAATACGCATTAATCCAGGAAAATCAAAGTCCACACAAATTTATATGCAACAAAAATTTCAAAAGTTCGCAAAAATTAATGAAACGATCATACCCCGAATGTCTTGGAACCGAACACAAAAGTACACCAAATCATCATAAGGCCGAATATAATCAAGGCATTTTGTCGTTTAACATCATGCGGTCGATGTGCTCTCGGTTCTTTTCATTCGATTTAAAAAATAAACTCACATGTTTCGCATTATCCATAATCTTGAATGAGAGGAAAATTATGTTCTCATCGGTGAGCGTGTCAATGCTTTCGATTGCATTTATAATCTTTTGTGCCTTTTCATCGTAAGTATCTTCCTCTTTTGCAAAGCTTTGACTAAGATCACCCCACGCGCATTTTGCGGCAACTAAGAACATGTCCATGTCATCCCCATCAGATTCTGGCGTAGGCGTCTTCCTTTTTCTTTCTTGTTTTTCTCCTTTTTAATCTTCTTTTTCAACCTAGTTAACTTAGGACCCATATTTTGAAACCTCATGTTATACAGTGGAATTTCGGAGCCAAACTCCCCTCCATCTGAAGCATCCATTGTCAAATCAACACACGGACTACTTTATACACCCTCATTGTTGTTTGTATCTATTATAGGTTCCTTACCATTCTTATTTGACGGGTTAACCGGGTTGCTCCTTACCAAGTCCTCCACAATTTAAACAAAGTCCTCCGCGCTGTCCCCAATGGCTCTATCCTTTCCAAATATCTCAACCCTGTCTTCATAATAGGGATACATCATAAAAAGCATATTGGCTGCATCTGGGTGTGCCTACGATTGAAAGTGCATAGGTTAAGAACAATCGGGAAAGGAAGGTTTGGAGAGGGGGGGGTGTTATTTGTAAAAAATCTCATTAAAGTTACCTTAACATAGAGTGCCCAAACATCATCCTCAACCGTGATTGTTTTACCACTTTCATTCCATCCAAAATCACTCGTCCCTTGCTTACCCAAGATTTGGTAATAAGTTTTCTTCCACACCGTCAATTTGGAGTTGATATGCTTGAGTAATATCTTCAACACCGGTAGCCTTGCATTAAGTGCAAGTTCTAGAGTTTGCAAGTAGCCTGGACGAAAACCATTATCTGCCTTCCACCCATTTGAGATTAGTTCCTTCAAACAGTCTAGCAACTCGGCTTCTTCAGCTGCGTTCAACGACCTCCCAGAACCCTGGGTCTTCCGTTGACTTGGAGCCACGTCACCGTTGCGTGGAATGGAAGACATCTCAATTAGATTATACCTACATAGTGAACAATGAATACATAATGTGCGGTAGACACACAAGATACACAATGACAAGCAATAGTAATCAAACAGTTGTAGTTGTACATAGTCATTTAAAACACCTACATCAAATTAAAAAATATACATCTCATTGTATACGGATATGCATTAGACTTAAAAGGCTACAAATCCGAATAATGGAAACAATATGATACAAGTTCAAGGCATTCGAATTCTTAGTGACACCTACAACATCCATATCTTATTTATTAAAAATAATAAAAATTCATTGGCGATCCGAGTTCCATTTCATGAACATTTTACAAGCTAAGTTGTCCCGAAAATTGTTTCATGCATGTGACGTTTCAACAACTTCGCCGTAGTCATCTTTATCGGAGTTAGTATCATCCTCGGATCAATTGAATCAACATATGGATCCCACGACTCAACATCATCGGGCGATGTTTTTCGAAAGAAGTTATGAATAAATAGCAATTCCATGATCATCTTGTTTTTCGTTTGTAAGGGATAAAAAGCAGGACTTCTCAATTGGTGGATGAAGATGAAGATCAAAGTACAAGGAAGTTAGAAGTTAAAGGGAGGTTTTGATGATTTCCAAAACATCTTAACCAGCTAAGTAAGGAATGCTTAGTAAAATCCCTTGGAAGAATTTGGATCAACTCAAAGATAAATCAGACAAGTCAAAATTCATTTTGGTCCAGAAGACTACTGATCTGCTGCTGAAGGAAGAAATCAGTTTGGTGACAATCAACCAACTCAAATCAGATTTGTTCAAGTTTGAAGCTCGGCACATCATCAGACGAGAGACTCTAATCAGACGAGTGAAGACGATCAGAAAGTCTCCTCAACGGTAATAAATGCACTTGGAGTAATAAATGCTGAAGAAGGAGGGTATTTATGGCAAATGATTGAAGAAATCCTCGTATCAGCTCGGTGCATTTAATGCTGCTGACAGAAAATACTGTTGACAGTACTATAGCAGTACAGAGAGCCGTTTGCAGAAATTAAGGATCAGTACTCGAGGTATTTGAATCTTGTCTCTCTTCAACAAACATTTTTCAAATCTCTCTAAGTCTCAAGAACATCTCACTCGCCTGGTAAAGTCATTTGTTGGCAGAACCAAGTTGAAGTTCAAGATAAATCATTTTTCTGAGTGAAAACTGTATTTAGAGTGTTGTGAGAAATGTAGATCCATCTAAGTGAGTGATATAACTTCAGAGGATAGGTCTTCTTTGTGATTTCCTATTGTGAGCTTACGACTTCTTCATTTGTTGTTTTGGCGTAAGTAGAGTGTATTGTAATCTAAGTGATTATTGTATAACCCAAGATCTAAATGACTTGGAAGAGTGGACTAAATGATTTTTATCCATATAACCACTATAAGAATTCTTTGTGTTTTAACTTGCGTTATTTTCTTGAAAATCTTCAAAGTTGCATAAAACACTTAGATATTTGATTGAAAAGATTTTAAAGGAGTTTCTTGAAACTTGGGGATAAAATCATTCAAAAGATTAAGTCTACTTGTAAAAAACACTTACAAATATCCGCTGCAAGTATTCTGTTTCAGAACTGATTTTTGCTGAAATCAGCTAAGTAACTATAAGAAGAGTGGTCAACTCTGCTGCTCAAGATTTGTTCACGAACAACTCAGTCAGCTTACTATTCATATAAGCTTAGTCTGCTGACAGACAACTTGAAAGTTTTTAAAGTCTAAAAATTTTCAGAGGTCTATTCACCCCCCCCCCTGTAGACCTCATTTGACCACTTGGGACCAACAAGTGGTATCAGAGCGGGTGGTTCATTAGAATCAGTTGCCTGATCAACGAGCTTGATCCGAGTGTTTTTCAAAGGTTTTAAATTTTTTTCAAAAGAGCATATTTTTGAAAATCAAAAACTTTTTGAAATGGATTGTATCAGCCATGTTCCCCACATTGTTGGTATGAGCTTTGAAGACTGGAAGATCGGGATGGAGATCTTCTTAGCTGCTACTTACAATGACAATATGTATACATGAATAACCAAGGGTCCATTCAAATTCACCAAGACTATGAAGGTTGATGAAGTGGATATAGTGGTGGAAAAAGATCTACCAGAGATGACAGTTGAAGAAGTCAAGCTGTTCAATCTTGATAAAGTTGGCCGTTTCATCATGACCAAAGCCCTGGACAATGACAGATTTGATAAAGTCAACCATTGCAAGACTGCAAAAGAAATGTGGGACAAGGTTCGTGATATGAGCGAAGGAAACGATGCCATAACGGAGCATCAGCTGAGTGTTGCTCTGGAAAAGCTAGACAACTTCAAGATGAAGTCTGCGGAAACCATTGATCAAATGGATCCACGGTTTACAAATACGCTAAATGAAGTTCTCAAGCTAGGAAAAACCTTCACTGACAAGGAGATAACTGTCAGAGTGCAAAAGGCTCTGCCTCCAAAGTTCAACATGAAGGTGACAGCTATGGAAGAATCAAGAGATTTGGGAAAGATCTCTCTTACAGAGTTGTTCTCCATACTCAAGGCATACGAGTATAAACTGCCAAGAATGGGTGTTGATGAAACCTCAACTTCAGGCCCCACAGCTGCCCTAGTTGTTGCTGAAAATCCAAGAAGAACAACAAACAAAAGCAAAGAAGTGGACTCATCTGATGAAGCCACACTACTCAACAAAAAGAAGTACACTACTGGAGACGTTGAATTGCTGATGAACAACTTCAAGAAGTTCTATAAAAGTAAAATGAAGATCAAATACAACAATGCTTCTACTTCTAACCCTACTTCTTCTTCTCAAGATAAATATGCTTATAAATTCAAACTAATGTGTTACAACTGCAGGAAATTGGGACACTTCATTAGATATTGTCCATATCCTAAAACTGAGAAGTACACAGAAGAAGAAATGAGAATCAGAAAGGAAATAAAGCATCAGAAAGGCAAGGTGTTGATAGCTGAAGCAGAGAAGCTGGCTGCTATCTACTCGTCTGATTCAGACTCAGACACTTCTGAAGAAAAGTCTACTGAATATGAGAACCCTGCTCTTATCTGCCTGATGGCTAAGGAATCTGATGACTCTGAGGATGAGGTAACTCCTCTTGAAAATGAATTATTTAATTCATTTGAGCAAATGATGGTTAATAACACTAGTATTGCTGACGCATTTGCTAAGCTTAAGGAAGAGATGATATTGCTTAGGGAGCAAAAAAATTCACTGAAACTTAAGGTTGAACAACCAAAAGAATCAGCTGAATATAAACTGCTTGAGCAAGAAAATGAGTCTCTGAAAGCCGAATGTGAAGTCTATAAGGGTAAGACATGGAACTTGAAAAGATCATTGAGTCTCATGATAAATTATCTGTTGCATCCACTCATATGTCTAGTAAACAGAAGATGCATTTAGAACAGGATAAGTTAGAACTGATCCATACTGAAAAATTTGTATCAGCTGACAATAGTAAGGTCATCATGTATGTTCAGACTACTAAACCTGCTTCACCTGAGAAAGAATTAAAGGAGAAGAAAGCTCCTAAGGCTAAAAAGAGCAAAGAGCCTTGTTTAGGAAAACAGACTGGTAAGACTAAACAGTAGAGTCCTAGGAAGTCTGCTGAAACTAGTAAAACCAATCAGACTAGTAGTAAAACTAAGTCGTCCATTAATGAGCAAGTAAAGAGTAAGCCAAAGAAGCATAAGAAAAAAATCAAAATGCTTGGTACGGAAATGAGTCATCATATTATGTACAACCTGCTGCATATCCTCCTATGTATCATGCACCTCAATTTCGAACTTACTATGCACCCTACCATGCTCATCCAATGCATGCATATCCTGCTTAACATGCATCTTATTATGCTTATGAACATCATCCTTATCAAATTGATTATCAATATAACAAATCTAATGGATATGATGAAGATAAACATGTTCATGCTCCTGTAATATCTCAAAAGCCTAAGAAGCCTAAGACTTCAACATCTTGGGTTGTCAAGGGTAGAACTAATCCTCCAGGACCCTCTCAATAAGGGTACCTAAAATAATTTTATCTTGTTTTGTATGTTAGGATTAGGAGTAGGAGTAATGTAGAGAAAATCTGGTACTTGGATAGTGGATGTTCAAGACACATGTGTGGAAGCATACATGAGCTGACTGATGATGTTGCTGTGGATGGTCCTAAAGTAACTTTTGGAGACATCAAAGAAGGCAAGATTGTAGCATGTGGAAGATTAATCAAAAGCAACATTGAGATATCTGACGTCTCCTATGTTAAAGTCCTTAAATTTACTGAGCATAAGTCAAATTTGTGACAAGGGATTTTCAGTTATCTTCTCATCAGATAAGTGCTATGTTGAACAGATCGGTACAAAGAAGGTCATCTTATATGGAAGAAGACAAGGAAATGTCTACACAGTGGACTGGAATTCTGTAGATAAGAATTCAAATGTTTGTTTGGTGGCATCTACACCAAGTGAAGTTAGTTGGCTATGGCACAAGTGAAATTAGTTGGCTGTGGCACAAAAGGATGAATCATGTGAATTTAAAGACCATAAACAGACTTATCAAGAATGATCTAGTAGAATGAATTCCAAAAACAGTCATGAGCAAAGATAAGCTCTGTGACGCCTGTCAGAAGGGTAAAAAAATCAAGCCATCTTTCAAGAGCAAGAAGCACCAATCTTCTGGAAGGATTTTGGAGCTACTACATATGGACTTATTTGGACCCATTGATCAAATCAGCAATGGTGGAAAGAAGTACTGCCTAGCTGTTGTGGATGATTATTCAAGATACACTTGGGTGATTTTCATGAAGAAGAAAAGTGAAACCAAGGAGCATCTTACTAATCTGATGGAACTGATCCAGAATGAGAAAAGCATGAAGATACTAAAGATCAGATCAGATAGAGGGACTGAATTTACAAACTCAACTGTTGAAGAGTATTGTAATATCAGAGGCATCAGCCATGAGTACTCTGATGTCAGCACCCCTCAACAAAATGGAGTTGCTGAAAGGAGAAATAGAACTCTAAAAGAAGCTACTAGAACCATGATAGCTGAAGCAAAGATGCCCCAAAGATTCTGGGCAGAAGACACAAATACAACCTGCTTTACCTAAAACGGATGCATGATCAACAAACACCAAAACAAAACTCCATATGAAGTTTGGAACAATAGGAAGCCAAGCATTCATTACTTTAGAATTTTTGGTTGTAAATGCTTTGTTATAAATAATGGGAAAAATCACCTTACTGCCTTTGCAGAAAAGGCTGATGAAGTTGTTTTTGTAGGATATTCTACTGTTAGTAAAGCTTATAGAGTCTTTAACAAAAGAACTTTACTTGTAGAAGAATCTATTCATGTAGTATTTGATGATCCAAATCAATTTTCTTAAAAGAATCAAAGTACTAATCCAAATCTGTCTACTAATTTTCAGAAATTGAGTATTGAAAGAATGAAGAATATGATTGGATGGTGCCTAGCAAGCCTGTTCAATTAGCTTGTAATAGGTCTATTCTGTACATAACGATCTTTGATTTTATAATAATACGCACATTTATTTATATGTGTATAAGGGCCAACTTCATCTTTCGCGAAAACATTTAATTGATTGGATGAAATCCTGAGATTACATCTGACTATGGGACGATTCACTTCAGTAACGAGTGCAATCATGAAACAGTCTCTAAGGTCGTAATCTTAAAACACGTTCCAAGTCATAGATTCCGAAACGAGACGGGGTAATGTAGGAATCGCCAAGACTTGTACAAGTATGCATGATTCACATGGAGTGAATTTGTAGCGTTTAATGAACAAGGCATTTGAGCCAGTGCATATGAGTAGGTGGTTTGATAGAGGATCGAACGTATCGAACGACCCGAACAGAGAAACCCATTATGGAAGCGCATGACGCATATCGGTGATGGGATGTTTCTCAAGGCTTATAATAGTGTACGATTTAGTCCTTTAACTTGAGGTGCTAGGGCGAATTCGGTGCATGAATGTGCGTACTTAGATCTAGGTATAGATCACTTAGCCTGATCATAACATGCCTAGGTTGGGTGCATATAGTTATGTCCGTGAGTGGTTAGTACCAATATGGAATCTACCGACTCATCGTAATGGATGAGAGAATTTCCTATGTGATTCTTAGATAATATATCCGAGGAATCCACGGCCGTGGTCGGTAACAGATTTGGGAAGGGGTTTCCAAATTTAGCAGTCACACTGGAAAATTATCCCTAATTAGAAAGTAGAGTTATCGAGACAAATTTAGAGGTGCCGATCAATTCACACACCCTAAGTCTTGATCGGGAAAATTAGTCGATAGAAGGACTGTATGTACATGGCAATTATAAGAGGTGAGGTTCACAAATATCAATTCACCTGAAGTTGGGCTTCATGGGCTTGTGGCTAGACATCGACCATGAAGTGTGGGTACTCCTGAGTTAATAGAGCAATTGATTCTAGGAGTGGTCCACTAAAAGGTTGTTTAATGGAGCAATTTATTATTCATAAATTAAATCACGAGGAATTCGTGGGCCTGTTGCCAATTGATGGTGAACCTAGGGGGTCACACACAATACAATTGGACGGTGACAGTTATAAAAGGATATACAAGGAATTAATTGATTTAAAGGTAATTAAATCAATTAAATTAATTAAATTGTTAATTCAAGTTGGATATTAATTAATTAGTTGATCTAATTGATTAAAACAATTAATTAAAGTGTTAATTAATTAATTAAAGGAAATATTAATTTATTAATTAATATGGACTGGGTATTTAATTAAGGTTGTTAATTAAAAGAAGGCTTGCAAGACATGGGCTTTTAATTAAAAGTCCATAAGAAGTTTTGCAAACCTAGGTCAAGAAGGAGTCTTATAAATAGAGTTCTGCATGTGCTCAAAAGAAAACACCCTAGCACAGAAACCCTAGCCGCGCTCTGCACCTAGCCGCACCCCCCCGCGCCGCCACCTCCTTGGCCGTGAGCTGCTCTTGTGCCGCCGTAGCTCCTCTCCTGCTCCCTTGTGCTAGATCTTGCTCTGCAAGCAGATCTACACAGTCCTTCAATAACAAACCTCCTAGTTCCAGTTCGTAGCCTAAGACTAGGAGGTGTTGCCATAGTCCAATTGGTGTGGATTAATCTCTGGAGGTGAGACACTTGGATCACTGCCTTTGAATCAGAACTAAAATTGGAGGTTGCCACCACCTTGCCTGTGGTGAGGTAAAAATCGATTAACCCCCTATTTACAAACTTTATGTGTTTTGATTCATGCTTTTCGTATACATAATGTGGAGAATTAATTATGGGACTGTGGGTGTCTTGAAAAATTTTAAAATTCCGTACTTTTTGTTGTTCTGACAATCGAGGCAACCCAACAGTGGTATCAGAGCCAACTCCATACTTACTATACGAAAATGCCTGAACATAATGTGTGTTTACGTATATGTTTAATTATATGTATGAAAACACGTGATAATTGTGTTCTGTAAATTGATTCTTACTTGTTATGACTGGATCTATGATGGGGTAAAACTGCTTTTTCAGATCTGTGGCGAATTTATAGTTTTTGAAAACTTCAGGACTTTTTGGTGCAAAAAATCGCATATTAGGGTTCAGAGGACTGAAAATTCAATTTTTCTAAATCTGGAAATTTCAAAATTCTGGACTATTTTGCAAATCTGATCGCACGGGTTTTTGGGGTCGTTTTGTAATTTCCGAAAGTTTGGTCTGCTGCCCGAATTGGTTTTGGGGTGTTTTTGTAACTTTTTCAAAGTTTTGGGGTCAAAGTGCAATTTTCGTAAGTTGAGGGGCTGAAAATGCAATTTTCAAAAGTTGAAAAACAGAATCTGATTTTGAGCAGAAAATTTATTTTTGTTTACCCGAAAATTTATTTTGTCATAATTAGTAGTGACTAAAAAGTAAGAATCATAGGAAGTTAGTTTTAAAAGGTTGCTTTAAAATTAAGAAAGAAATAGGTAAAAGTTGTTTGCATGTTTTCTTGCTCTACATGAACTGTTTACGTGGTTTTCGATCGCGACGAGCCTTGACCTTAGGGTAGATGTGATTGGTTTAATTTAATGTTTGGTTTTTTATTGGGCCTGCGAGCCTGTTACATTTTTGAGTCACTTTGAGCCTTTTGTAATAGAATAGAGCTTTACTGCTTTCTAGTCTAGTATGAAGGCCCGTTGCAAGCAAGGTGGGAGCCCAAGAAGATATGAAGGCCATGTATGCATGGTACATTGTGTAATAGCATAGGCCTGTTTGAGAACCCTTTAGATTGACCAATTGGGCCAACATCATGGCTCGATGATGGCCCACATAGGAGGCTCCCGATCGAAAACATATTGTGGTAGTATGCATGCTAGGCTTGTATGGCTTTTATTAATTTGTTGATTTATATTTAGCTTGTATGAGATGCGCGCTAGAATCTAGATCGTAATAAAAGATAAAGCATAATTAACACGGTGAGATCTCGAGGAGAGTTAGTATAACTTTCAAACCCGAAATTCCCCTCTTGAATTTAATATTAAGTCTATTGGGTACATTTAAAATGAAGTTATAAAGATCCAAGCCTTCCATACATAGGAACTAGTGTATGTTGTCTACTTATTAGCAGAGGTGATCCAGAGTCTGGCACCCGAGTCAAAGAAAGGGACAATACACGAAATTCCTTGACTCTTGTTTTTAACTAAACTCGACAAGAATGAGGACTGGTCGGATGTGAAGATCGACCGATAACTTGTTACGGAGAATTCACGATCGGGCCCGTTGCTCATCATGATTGATGGTTTTACTTAACGATTAGTAACATTTATGATGTAGTAGTGCTAGATAAATGTGAAAACCGAGGGAAAATAGTTTGAAGGTTGTGAGGTGCCACAATTGGTAAAAGTATACCTACCTGGAGAATTAATTGTATGGCTACGAGTCGTGGGTGCAATTAACTGCTGCTGGGACGTCAATACCTACTAGGAATTAGATTTCCCGAGCAATCAGAGGGTGATTGTTTCGACAAAATAGTGGGAGAACTTTTTCGAAAACAACCAAAATTCGTTAATTATAAGTATTAGACATGAGATCAGTTAGCTAAAAGTTGCCTTCTTTCCATTTGTAGATATTTAAATTTAATGTCTAAGAATCCATTATCTGTTATCCTCGACCCAAACAAACTGAATGGCTCAAACTTTGTCGACTGGCTAAGAAATCTTAGAATTGTCCTCGACTCCGAGCGACGAAGTTATGTGCTCGACACACCTATGCCTGCTGCACCCGCAGGACGAGCTATTGAGGAACAACGAACCGCCCAATCTAAAAGGGTTGATGATGATCTTCAGGTTCGCTGCCTCATGCTAGCCACGATGTCGAATGAACTGCAGAAATAGCATGCTGCAATACCGCTTGCTAGAGATATACTTCTCCACCTCCAGCAGATGTTTGGAGAGAGGTCTCGCACCGAAAGGTTCGCGACCACTAAGGAGTTATTTTATCTCAAGATGGCTGAGGGAAGTAGTGTCAAGGATCACTGTCTGCGTTTTATCAACTTGGTTGAAAGACTAGGGCGATTGGACATAGAATTGCACGCTGATCTTAGCACTGACCTCCTTCTCCATACGCTGCCCCGTTCTTTTGACCAGTTCGTGTTGAACTTCAACATGGAGGATAGAACCCTCGCTCTTCACGAACTGACCAATCTGTTGGTAACGGCAGAATCGACTCTTAAAGAAAGAGAAATCAGTAATGATTGCACACCAATCGAAGGCTGCAAAGCCTAAGAGAGGTAAGAAGAAGAAGAAAGTGTTCTCTTCCAAGGCAGTCACATAGGTGTTCAAAAAGAAGTGCAAATGCCTAGAAGATGAATGCTTCCACTGCAAGAAAGCAGGGCACTGGAAAAGGAACTGCCCAGACTACCTAAAGATGAAACTGGTAGCCAAAGGTATTTTCTTGGTTGAAGTTAATATTTCAATTAACTGTGCATCGTGGGTGTTAGACACCGCAACAGGTTCTCATATCTGCAATGATTTTGCAGGTGATGGGAGCGGTAAGATACCTGAAGCCCGGGGATAGAATCATGCGCTTTGGAAATGGAGTTAGGATCGCCGCTGAGGCTATAGGAGACGTGGAATTAGTTTTAGGGAATTTTACTTTGGTTTTAAGAGACTGTTTGTACGTACCGATTATAATTAAGAACATTATATCTATTCCTATGTTAGACAATGATGGTTTTAATTTTTCCATTGAGAATGGATCTTTTTGCATATTTAAAGGTGGTTTAACTTATGCTCGTGGTACTTTGATAGATGGTCTGTATTCCCTAAAACCTATAAATTCCAACGTCATGCACATTCAATATAGAAAAAGGAAATATGATAATCAAACTCCACAACTTTGACACGCTAGACTTGGACATATTTCCAAGAGTATGATTCAAAAGCTGGTTTCATCTAAGGCTCGTGAGATACAGAACTTGGATGAACTCCCGACTTGCGAATCTTGTCTCAAAGGAAAGATGACCAAATCACCCTTCACAGGGAATCCCGAGAGAACCAAGCAAACATTGGATTTAATCCATACTGATGTTTGTGGAACACTGAGTGTCAATGTGAGAGGAGGATTCTTGTACTTCGTAACATTCGCTGACGATTTTAGTCGTTATGGATATGTGTATCTTATGAAACACAAATCCGAAACTTTTGAGAAATTCAAAGAGTTTCGAATGGAAGTAGAGAACCAACTTGGGCATAGTATTAAAGCACTTCGATCTGATAGAGGTGGTGAGTACTTAATCCAAGAATTCCTCGATTATCTGAAAGAGAATGGAATTCTCGCACAACGAACTCCCCTTAGGACGCCCCAACTCAATGGAGTGTATGAGAGGAGGAACCGAACTTTGTTAGACATGGTTCGTTCCATGATGAGCTTCGCTGACCTCCCCTTTTCATTTTGGGGTTGGCCCTATTAACTGCCTCGAAGATACTAAACATAGTTCCTTCGAAGTCAGTGCCAACAACGCCGCACCAAGTATGGTATGGTAAAGCACTCGTGTATTCGTACTTACGAGTATGGGGATCTCCAGCGTATGTAAAAACAAGAAGGGAGATAAGCTAGATAGTAGATCTAGTTTGTGCAAATTTGTGGGGTATCCAAAGGAATTCATTGGATACCTGTTCTTCGATCCTAAAGAACGTAATATGTTCATATCTAGGAACGCCCACTTCTTGGAGTAGTATTTCCTCACCATCAGAAATGGGACAATCGTAGAACTTGATGAAGTCCAGAAATCGGACCCATCCCCATAAAATGTGGGAGCTGAACCAGGATTTACTGAACCTACTAGTACACTTACTCTTCGAAGGTTCGATCGAATTCGTAAGGAGCCAGAGCGATATGGTTTCATTCACGAAAACGAGAAATTGGAAAGTGATCCAAGGACATATCAAGAAGCGATGTCAGACATAGACTCGGGTGCGAGGCTCGAAGCCATGCAATCCGAAATGGATTCCATGCATTCCAACAAGGTTTGGACCTTGGTCGATCCACCTGAGGAAACTATCCCTGTAGGATGGATCTTCAAGCAAAAGCTTGGAATGAATGGAGAGGTATTAACTCATAAAGCTCGCTTAGTGGCGAAAGGGTATTCTCAAATGCCTGGAATAGACTATGAGGAAACCTTCTCTCCCGTGGCGATGTCGAAATCCATTTGGATAGTACTTGCCATAGCCGTGTGGCATCACTACGAAATATGGCAAATGGACGTAAAGACCGCCTTTCTCAATGGATACATTGACAAGGAGATCTTTATGCAACAACCTGAAGGTTTTGCGTCCAAAGGAAGTGAGCACAAACAAAGGTCAATCTATGGCCTCAAACAGGCATCCCAAACTTGGAACATACGATTTGATGAGACAGTCAAAGCATTTGGCTTCATAAAAAACGTATATGAACCTTGTGTGTACAAGAAGAATATTTGGTGTTCGGTACAATACATAGTTTTATACGTCGATGACATTTTGTTAATCGGAGATGATATCAAGATGTTAGCGCAGACTAAAGCATGGTTATCCGCACAGTTCTACATGAAAGATATGGGAGACACATCTTACATATTGGGAATACGTATCTATAGGGATAGATCGAAGAAGATGATAGGACTCTCCCAATCTCAGTATATCAACACAATTTTGAAGAGATTCAAAATGGAAGAATCCAAGAGAGGATTGCTTCCAATGAGACATGGCATCTCTCTTGCTAAGTCAATGTACCCTACAACCGACGAAGAAAAGACGACAATGTCTCTCATACCTTATGCCTGCTATAGGGAGCATAATGTATGCAATGTTGTGTACTAGACCAAACATACCACAAGCTCTAAGTGTAACGAGCCGTTATTAGTCAAATCCAGGCGAAGAGCACTGGACTGCCGTAAAAGCAATCCTAAAGTACCTGCGAAGGACTAAGGATATGTTTTTGGTCTATGGTGGTAGTGGGGAACTGAAACTTGAAGGATTCACTGATTCGAGTTTCCAACTCTGGATACATATTCTGCATCAATGGTGGAGCGGTCAGTTGGAAAAGCTGTAAACAGTCTACCACTGCCGACTCAACCACAGAAGCAGAATATATCGCAGAATCAAATGCAACAAAGGAAGGTATGGATGAAAAACTTCATCCAAGAACTGGATGTTGTTCCTAGCATTGTTGAACCTGTAGTGGTCTTCTGTGACAACAACGGGGCAATAGCTCAAGCAAAGGAGCCGAGATCACACCTAGGGTCCAAACACGTACAGAGGAAATACCATGTGATCAGGGAGATCATTGGTAGAGGAGACATACACATGGACTATGTCAAATCAGAAGACAACATGGCCGACCAACTAACGAAGCCACTTTCATAAAAAGCGTTCGAGGGACATCTAGAGATGATGGGTCATAGAAACATCTATTAATGTCTTTAGGGCAAGTGGGAGATTGATAGAATAGTGCCCAGCAATCCAGTTCAATTAGCTTGTACTAGGTCTATTCTGTACATAACGATCTTTGATTTTATAATAATACGCACGTTTATTTATATGTGTATAAGGATAAACAATGGCCAACTTCATCTCTCGCGAATACATTTAAGCGATTGGATGAAATCCTTAGATTACATTTGACTATGGGACGATACACTTCCGTACCGAATGCAATCATGAAATAGTCTCTAAGGTTGTAATCTTAAAACTGTTCAAAGTCATAGATTCCGAAACGAGACAGGGTATCGTAGGAATCGCCAAGACTTGTAAGTATGCATGATTCACATGGAGTGATTTTGTAGCGTTTCATGAACAAGGTATTTGAGGCCAGTGCATATGAGTAGGTGGCTCGATAGAGGATCGAACGCATCGAACAACCCGAACAGAGAAACCCATTGTGGAAGCGCATGACGCATATCGGTGGGATGTTTTTCAAGGCTTATAATAGTGTACGATTTAGTCCTTTGACTTGAGGTGCTAGGTCGAATTTGGTGCATGAATGTGCGTACTTAGATCTAGGTATAGATCAGTTAGCCTGATCATAACATGCCTAGGTTGGGTGCGTATAGTTATGTAAGCGAGTGGTTAGTACCAATATGGAATCTACCGACTCTTCGTAATGGATGAGAGAATTTCCTATACGATTCTTAGATAATATATCCGAGGAATCCACGACTGGGTCGGTGACGGATTTGGGAAGGGGTTTCCAAATTTAGCAGTGACACTGGAATATTATCCTGAATTAGAAAGTAAAGTTATCGAGACAAATATAGAGGTGCCGATCAATTCACACACCCTGATCTTACGTGGTTTCGTTAGTTCGATCAAGGGTGGGAAATAACACGATGACAATAATGTTAAAAGGAAAATAAAGACCAAATGTAATTGTATTCGAGTAAATTGAGTACAAGTACAAATATTTAGGGTCCTACTCGAGCATTATTGGATGCCGTACAAGCTAGAGGGTGAAATACATATGGGAAAGCCTATACTGATATTCTCCGGTAAACCCGAGCGGCGTTCTCAAAGCTAGTGCGCCTTGGAAGTTCTTCCTTTAGTGTAATAAATGCGTGGAGTATTTATAGCCAAATTGGAGGGCTTGGGCCTGGGCTCGGCCCAATAGTGTCCTTCGATCTCTGGTTTTCTTATGTGCTCGGAACAATCATCTTCAGGCTTTGGTTCGGCTCTTGGTCCCTGGGGACAGGGTTCGGTGCTATTCGAACTGCGTTGAGGCTAGAAAGACAGGGAATCCGAATTACCCCTCATCAATACTCCCCCACTTCTCGAGCGTAGAGAGGAGCTTGCGCTCGAAGAAGTATAAGATACGTCCCATATGATGAGACGAGCCGTTCAGAATGTCTTTAGGATATGCCTCGTTAAAAACCTAACTCGAAAAAACCCATTGGGATAAAAACCGAGCTAGGGAAAAAGAGTGCATATACAAGAAAACATGCATCGGCGTGTTCTGAAGTTACCCTTGTCAGAGGATGTTGAAGTAATAATATCCTTTTTGGTTCCAAGATGCGTTGTTCGATCCCTAGATGGATGCTTTCCCGAATTTCCGGTTATAATAAGCAGGGCCTCCGAGATCCTTAGGGATGAATCGCAAAGACAAATTCCGCAATTCTAGAAAATGAAGGATTAAAAAGGCTATTTTGAGAGGGATAACCCAAAGTTTTTACTCTTGGTAAGTTCAACCGTCGCGGTTACTCGGGGACCTCTTTGCAATTTTACCTTTTTAACCCCGTATATATATGTTGACCCGTTGAAAAATTACTTCCATGTTATATTTTCTCTTGAGCTCGAAGTGTTTGGATCGAAAAGGTAGTTACTTTAGTACATTCATTTCCGAATTCATAATGTCAAGTTCTAGAAGTTCAAAGGGCAAGAATAAGGTTGAAGATAATCAAGAGTCCGATCCCTTGTTTAAGCTTGTAGATGACTTCGAAGATGGGGAATTTCATCAAGACGGCGAAGACGACGATCCTAGCGAGGATATTGAAGAGAATGAGGTCGACAAACGTAGTATCGGCGAAGGTGCTTTTGTCAGGATCTTTAAACATACGCAAGCCCCAAAAGCCGTAATCTCTGGTAAGTCAGAGCTTCCTGCTAGTGAAACTTCCTGTTGTTTTTCGAAAAAGGATCGCGCTCACCTCGAGGCGGATTTTGGGAAATTTCTTCCCAAAGGTTTTTCGATTGTCGTTCCTTCTTACACCGAACGTGCTACTGAGCCCCCTGCTGGATGTCAAGCCTTTTACGAGGGACAATTTTTCTGTGGCTTGCGTATCCCGTTCGTTCCTCTTATCAGAAATGTCCTGAATTTCTTTTCGCTTTCCCCGGCTCAGCTTCTCCCGCACTCCGTTGCATATATACTAGCGTTTTGCACTCTTATGGAGGCAAAAGGAGAAGAAGCTTCCTTTAGCAACTTTTGGCAGATATTCCGAATGGATCCCTGCAAGGGTTCGAACATGGGCTTTGTGTCCGTCCGTCCGCGGTCTAAACGGCCTTTTCTTACAAAAATAACAACAGAGAAGACTTTAGGTTGGAAGAGGAGATTCTTTTTCGTGAAGGGCCCTGACGTTCCTATCTCAGAGGGTAGTTCGAGAACAAGACCTTATCGATGGGATGGCGTAAATACTTGGACATACGGTTCTCGCAGAATTAAAGAAAAACTTAGCCATCGTCTTTCTGATGAACTCCTGGGGCAATTGCAGTCTAATCCTTACCAAACTAGATACTTGATTCAAGAAGGCGTTTTGCGATTGGCTGGGTTGAGCCACTGTAATTACCTAGCTCCGGCGATCAGATACCCTAGCCAGTCCTCCGAAGGGCCCCTCATGCGAGCCGATGTCCTGCCAACCTCCAGTGCTTCGAGCACTGTTCCTCTTTCTTTGGGTATGCCTTTCATCTCCTGCTTGCTTTTAGATTTTATTGATCAATTTTTCTTGTTTAGACTCGTGCCCAATCCGTATCATCTGTGCAGGTCGAGTTGTTGAGAGGTTTCGAATGTTCACTGCCGGCCCGGTTGAAGATAAGCGATTTTATTTCGATCCGTTGCCTTATGCCTCCGAAAGAAAAGCGGATACGAACAATTTAGGCGAAAGTTCAATTGTCATACCGTCCATGATTCCCGAATTGAGAGGAGTTGGTACTATGAGTTCACTGAATTCTGCTTCGGCCGGACCTCTTCGAACCTTGTTCTCCCCTGATACTTCCGCTCTTTCTTCTGTCGGATACAGTCGACATTCCTGGAACCGGATTCAGGGTATTCAGGAGTACGAGAAGTTTTTGGGTCAGAAAAGGAATGCCGAACACCCAGGGCCCTCGAGGAGGGTAAAACCTTTTGGCGTGAAATCTAACTCAGTCCCTTGTCGAGAAGGTAGATCGGAGCCAGATGTGGCGGATTTTATGGACGAGCATTTTCGAAGTAGCCGAGCTGCAGGATACCCCGAGGATGGCACCATTATGACCGACTTGGACGCGAACGGGGAGAACGAATTCGACAAAGCTGCTAGAGTCTTCATGGCTGGAAGATTTAAGAGGGATATACTACTCCATTCTGTCAAAGGTGATTTCGAGGTTTTGAGCGATTTCTCGCGAACGTATCATGAGGTGAAAATCTCTCTTAATTTGTCTCCTTCTATGCCTCTAAACTTTGCTGATTATCTGAGAAATGTCTCGTAGATCGGAGATTTGTTCGCCCTCCAATCCTATCGTTTGGCGCTGTTGGAGCAGGAGTCGCAGGACGCTCATGATGCATATGCGCAGATTTTTTCTGACAACCAAGTTCTTCGATCTCAACTGGCCAAAACTCAGCGAGAATTATCCCAAGTAAAGAAGGAGCTTAAGGAAGTGACTACAAAAAGTTCCTCCTCCGTAGAAGAAGATTTGCTAGTATCCGTTAAGGAGAGAAGTGCCCTCGAGGAAGAGCTAAAGAAAATAAAGATTGAACTCGAGTTAGCGAAGCAATATTCCGAGCGTGCGTATGCCCAAGGTCGGGAAGAAGCCGAGATTCCTGCCATACGAGAATTCTTGGAATCCCCTGTCTTGGATCATTTAGTTCAAAGGAAAATGGGAGAAATTCTCCAGACGATATTTTATAAAGGGGTTCAACAATTGGTCGCGGCCAAGAAGATTCCGGATGATATGGACGAGTACTTTAAGCACATGAACCCTTTCAAGAACGCTGAAGGGAAGGATTACAAAGCTTCCTCTCTACCCAAGATAGATACCAATTGGCAAGATCACCGCTTTGCCCCCTTAGTCGAGGAGTACGGCATTCCGATGCCTAACCCTGATGTGCTCGAGCGTTTCACCGACTATCCACCCGTGTCGGAGGAAAAAGGCGAAGATGTCAACATAGGCGATGTATCGGATAAAGAAGGCGATCGAACTTTTGACCAAATCGAGTAATAGCTCCACCTGACTTTCTATTTAGCGAGTTATTGGAGCCGATCGTGCTGGGAGGGGCGATTCATAGTTTTGTAGTTAGGAACTAATCGTGTATACCCATGTAACTCATTTTTGTAAACGGATTTGTTCCTTTTCTGATCTGACTGCTCTAACTTGTAAATTCCGATCTTACTAATATCCAGTTACCATTTTAATTTTCAAGATTCGATAACTTTATGCTCGGATATTTGCCCTTTCCATACGGGATTTCTCTTTAAAGGCTGCGTCGATCCATTATCGTAATCATAGGGCGTAGTGTCTATAAATATTAGGGTTTCTTTTCATTATTCATACGACATCTTGCTTATAGAGATCGGAGCTTTTTGCCATATCTTCTGCCTTCTTCGAATCCCTTTAAGAGTAATAGTCCGAATCGTAGGTCCCAAATCCGCTTATCATGGAAAACGTATTAGGGAAGGCCATCGATCCCAGATCGTTATTTGGCGGTTCGAAAAATAAGAATCCGAGCAAGGAGCAAAAAGTTGCCAAGGAGGCCAAAACCTCCAAATCTTCTTCCAAGACCTCTGTGTCTTCCCCAAGAGCTCCTAGAGGGGAAGACAACAAGAAAGAGAAAAATCCTTCTTCAAAACAAAACAAGGGCAGCTCTAGCAAGTCGATTTCTGACAAGGAGCTCGAGGCTACGCTCGGGGGTTCTTCCCCGAAAGTTGTCGATCCTTCAAACAAAGATCCCGTGAGAGAAAATACTTCTGTCCCTTCTTCGAACAAAAGGCCTTATTCTGACGGGACCACTCCCATTGAGGCTTTACAAAATCTTGCCATTGGTGGCAAATCCAATACTTCGACCGTTCCTCCCGCAGGGAATCTCAGTAAAAAATCCAAGTTAGATCTTGGCGGAGGGGCCTCTGCTGAAGTGGATTTTTCTCCTCCAAAAGTTGCTTCTTCCCTGCACGAGGAGTCGAAGGATGGATCTCCTTCTAAGGTTGATCCCATGGGTAACTTGCTGCAAGCTAACTTTACTTCTTCGGAGACTGATATTCCCAAGGAGAGAAACGCATCCAAGGAGAGGAACATAGAAGAGTTGTTTGAGTCTGGCCAGCACTTCCTTTTTCAGGTGTGCATTTATTTATTCTTCCTCTCTTCTCTCTTTTTTTTTTTTTTTTTTTTTTTTTTTAGCGCTGTTGATCCTTTTAACAGGCCGGTCAAGACTTTATTGAGCTTAAAACATTTGCTGAGCGGGAGATCAATCAACGTACTGCCATCTCTCTCGAGCTGGAGGAGAAGAAAGTTGAGTTCGAGCGTGTCCTCGCAGAGAAGCTTGCTTTAGAGAGGGAGAAGACTGCTAACGAGCGTGGAGAAGAGATCCATAAGCAGCTGAACGAGAAAATCGAAAAACTGAAGAACCTTCACGAGCAGGAGAAGCAAGATTTCATACGACAAGAGAAGGAGGCTTATGATCGTGGATTCGAAGCAGGATATGAGGCTCGTAGTGCTGAGCTTCGAAAGATTCTTTCTGATAATAAGCTTGTTTAGATGTCGTCTCTAATTTACCCGGGCTTGTAATATGTCCATACTGTTTTTACTTGTGCAATCATGAATAATTTTCAGATATTTTATTTCCTATGGCTTGTAATACTATGGCTTGTAATACTTTACTTTTCTTTTCGAATCGTATGTTCTCCTTATGTGCTCTTTCTTTGATCATGCTTTAGTTTGCCTTCTCAATTTTTCGACCTTTGGCGTAGTAATTCCGCTTATTTTCCAAAAGTAATATCACTTTCTCTCCCCGACGAATATCTCGGGAGTCGCGACAACCTTTTGATCTCGACCGTTTCTTTTGTTTTCTGATAGCCGTTGGATTTTTGAAAATAGTATCTATAAATGGGGCTCTTCGTTTTGTATTCCTTTAACATTTTTTGAAAATAGATTCCTTCGATCATGCTGATTAGAAGACCTTGTTGCATGATTCAACGTTTCGAAATCCGGGTTGGGAGTTATATTGCGCCTCATAGTAAAATTTATACTTCTATCTCGACTAGGGTATCTGCAGGCGAATGCTATTTCAATCTTGAAGGCCGATAAGCTTTATTGCTGACCATCCACGACCCCGATGGCCCATGGTCTTTTTGTGGTTTAGGGAGATTCTGGCGTCAAGTTTTTCGAGGGTATGATGTAACTTGCTAGGTTTTCTTTTGAAAACGTTTCGGGTAGTGACTCGGAGATTGACGTCCTTCATTAAATGTTCATGTTTTTCCCGGGAAAGAGATGTATTGCCCTTCTCCTTTTCTCGATGGGCGTTTCTTGGTCGAGTAAGGACATTATTGTCCGCCGAAAATTTCATAGGATCGGCCAGTTATGAAGATGTAATAGGGTTTGATGTCTTTGTATTTTGCAATTGCCTTATTTATTAAGCTCGGAAAATACTTTTTATCGACCTTTACGACGGCTTTATTTACCCTTAGGCCGATTACTGACAAAGCTTTCTCTACATTAAGTATTTAGATTTCTTTATTATTTTTCTCCGATGATTGGAGCTGAATCTACGATGAATTCGGATAGGAATGGACTCGAGTAGAACAATTTTGACATTTTCTTCACTTTTTTCCCGAAATAGTTTCTGTATTTTCGGGAATCGTAACGGTCGGCGCATTTATTGCTTATATCTCAGCCGTTTGTATCATCAAATCTGAGTCGTCGATTGCTTTTTTCTTCCACTATGATCTTACGTGGTTTCGTTGGTTCGATCAAGGGTGGGGAATAACACGATGACAATAATGTTAAAAGAAAAATAAAGACCAAATGAAATTGTATTCGAGTAAATTGAGTACAAGTACAAATATTAGGGGTCCTATTCGAGCATTATTGGATGCCGTACAAGCTAGAGGGTGAAACATGTATGAGAAAGCCTATTCTAATACTCTCTAGTAACCCGAGCAGCGGTCTCAAGATTAGTGCGCCTAGGAAGTTGTTTCTATAATAAATGCAAGGAGTATTTATAGCCAAATTGGAGGGCTTGGGCCTGGGCTTGGCCCAACAGTGTCCTTCGATCTATGGTTCTCTAATGTGCTCGAAACAATCATCTTCATGCTTTGGTTCGGCTTTTGGTCCCTGGCGACAGGGTTCGGTGCTATTCGAACCGCATTGAGGCTGGAAAAACAGGGGATCCGAATTACCCCTCATCAATACTCCCCCACTTCTCGAGTGTAAAGCGAAGCAAGCGCTCGAAGAAGTACAGAATACGTTTCCAAGCTACAATGAGAAGAACCATTCGGATATCTTGAGGATATGCCTCGTTAAAAACCTAACTCGGAAAAACCCATTGGGATAAAAACTGAGCTAGGGAAAAAGAGTGCATATACAAGAAAGCATGCATCGATGTGTTCTGTAGTCGCCCTTGTCAGAGGATGTTGAAGTAATAATATCCTTTTTGGTTCCAAGATGTGTTGTTCGATCCCCAGATGGATGCTTTCCCGAATTTCCGGTTATAATAAGCAGGGCCTCCGAGATCTTTAGGGATGAACCGTAAAGACAAATTCCGCAATTCTAGAAAATGAAGGACCAAAAAGGCTATTTTGAGTAGAATAACCCGAAGTTTTTACCCTTGGTAAGTTCAACCGTCGCGGTTACTCGGGGACCTCTTTGCAATTTACCTTTTTAACCCCGTATATATATGTTGACCCGTTGAAAAATTACTTCCATGTTATATTTTCTCTTGAGCTCGAAGTGTTTTAATCGAAAAGGTAGTTATTTAGTGTATTCATCTCCGAATTC
Organism: Penstemon eatonii; assembly: GCA_038501285.1. NCBI lineage: Eukaryota > Viridiplantae > Streptophyta > Magnoliopsida > Lamiales > Plantaginaceae > Penstemon > Penstemon eatonii. Next base: position 38,792,184 of record CM076711.1, on the reverse strand, counting down.
ATAATGTCAAGTTCTAGAAGTTCAAAGGGCAAGAATAAGGTCGAAGAGGGTCAAGAATCTGATTCCTTGTTTAAGCTTGTAGATGACTTCGAAGATGGGGAATTTCATCAAGACGGCGAAGACGACGATCCGAGCGAGGATCTCGAAGAGAATGAAGTCGACAAACGTAGTATCGGCGAAGGTGCTTTTGTTAGGATCTTTAAACATACGCAAGCCCCACAAGCCGTAATCTCGGGTAAGTCAGAGCTTCCCGCTAGTCAAACTTCCTGTTGTTTTTCGAAAAAGGATCACGCTCGCCTCGAGGCGGATTTTGGGAAATTTCTTCCCAAAGGTTTTTCGATTGTCATTCCTTCCTATACCGAGCGTGCCACTGAGCCCCCCGCTGGATGTCAAGCCTTTTACGAGGGACAATTTTCCTGTGGCTTGCGTATTCCGTTCATTCCACTTATCAGAAACATCCTGAATTTCTTTTCACTTTCCCCGGCTCAGCTTCTCCCACACTCCATTGCATACATACTTGCGTTTTGCGTTGTTATGGAGACAAAGGGGGAAGAGGCTTCCTTCAGTAACTTTTGGCAGATTTTTCGAATGGACCCATGCAAGGGTTCAAACATGGGGTTTGTCTCTGTCCATCCGAGATCTAAACGGCCTTTTCTTACTAAAATTACAACAAAGAAGACTTTAGGTTGGAAGAGGAGATTCTTTTTTGTGAAGGGCCCTGACGTTCCTATCTCAGAGGGTAGTTCGAAAACAAGATCTTATCGATGGGATGGCGCAAATACTTGGACATACGGTTCTCGCAGGATTAAAGAAAAACTCAGCCATCGTCTTTCTGATGAAGTCTTGGGGCAACTGCAGTCTAACCCCTTCCAGACTAGATTCCTGATCCAAGAAGGCGTTTTGCGATTGGCTGGGTTGAGCCAATGTAACTACCCAGTTCCGGCGATCAGATACCCTAACCAGTCCTCCGAAGGGCCTCTTAAGCGAACCGATGTCCTGCCAACCTCCAGTGCTTCGAACACTGCTCCACTTTCTTTGGGTATGCCTCTCATCTTTAGCTTACTTTTGTGTCTTATTAAACAATTTTCCTTGTTTGAACTTGTGCCCGATTCGTATTATCCTCGCAGGTCAAATTGTTGAGAAATTTCGGGTATCCTCTGCCGGCTTGGTCGGAGATAAACAGTTTTATTTCGACCCGTTGCCTTATGCTTCCGAAAGAAAAACAGACGCAAATAACTTAGGTGGGAATCCAGTTGTCATACCGTCTTTGATTCCTGCCTTAAGGGGGGTTGGCACTATGAGTTCCCTGAATTCTGCCACGTCCGGACCTCTTCGATCGATATTCTCTCCTGACACTTCCGCTCTTTCATCGGTCGGCTACAGTCAACATTCCTGGAATCGGATTCAGGGTATTCAGGAACACGAGAGGCTTTTGGGCCAGAAAAGAAATGTCGAACACCCAGGGCCTTCGAGGAGGATAAAACCCTTTGGCGTGAGTTCTGCTTTTGTCCCATGTCGAGAAGGTAGGTCGGAGCCTGATGTGGCAGACTTTATGGACGAGCATCTTCGTAGTAGCAGAACCGCAGGATATCCTGAGGATGGTACCATTATGACCGATCTGGATATAAATGGGGAGAACGAATTTGACAAAGCCACTAGAATCTTTATGGCCAGTCGATTTAAGCGGGATATCCTGCTTCATTCCATCAAAGGGGATTTTGAGGTTTTAAGTGATTTCTCCAGAACGTATCACGAGGTAAAAATTCGTCTTTTGACTGTGTTATTTCTTCAGAACTCCTAGTTTTACTGATGCTCGAAAATGTCATATAGGTCGGAGATTTATTCGCCCTTCAATCCTATCGTTTGGCGTTATTAGAGCAGGAATCGCAGGACGCTCATGATGCATATGCCCAGATTTTTGCTGATAACCAGGTCATTCGATCTCAGCTGGCGGAGAGTCAGCGAGAATTATCCCAAGTAAAGAAGGAACTCGAGACAGTGAGTACGAAACGTTCCTCCTCAGTGGAAGAGGACTTGCTGGCGTCCGTCAAAGAGAGGAGTGCCCTCGAGGAAGAGCTGAAGAAAGTAAAGATAGAACTTGAATTGGCGAAGCAAGACTCCGAGCGTGCGTATGCCCAGGGCCGAGAAGAAGCCGAGATCCCTGCCATACGAGAGTTCCTAGAATCCCCTGTCTTAGACCCCTTAGTTCAAAGGAAAATGGGGGAAATCCTTCAGACGATCTTTTATAAAGGGGTTCAACAGTTGGTCGCGGCCAAGAAGATTCCAGATGATATGGATGAGTACTTTAAGCACATGAACCCTTTTAAGAATGCTGAAGGGAAGGATTACAAAGCTTCTTCTATACCCAAGATGGATATCAATTGGCGAAATCATCGCTTTGCCCCCTTAGTCGAGGAGTATGGCATTCCGATGCCTAACCCTGATGTGCTCGAGTACTCCTGCGATGATCCTTCTAATGTGTCCGGGGAGGGAGATAAAGATGTCAATATAGGCAACGCCCCGGATAAGGGAGACGGTCGATCTTTCGACCAAGCTGGGTAATTGTCCATCTTCAAATATCGCCTGATTTTCAGCTTAGCGAGTTTCTGAGGTTGAGTAAGCCGGAGGGGGCGATTCAAGGTTCTCTAGTTAGGAAATCAATTGTATTTACCTATGTAACCCAATTTTGTAAACGAGTTGACCTTATATTTCTTGATCTGATTCGTGTAACTCGTGAATTCTAACTTTATAAAGATCGATAATTTTTACACTTTCTGCTCGGACTTTGTTTATCCGAGTGGGATTCTACTCCATGGTCGCGTCGATTTACTATCACAATCGTAGTGCGTAGCGTCTATAAATATTAGGATTTCTTTTCATTATTCATACGATATCCTTCCTTACAGAGATCGGAGCTCTCCCTATATTTTCTGCACTTTCTGAACTTCCTCAAAAAGTAAAGATCCTAGCTTATCGATCCCTGATTCACTTATTATGGAGAATGTATTAGGCAAAGCTATCGATCCCAGATCGATATTTGGTGGTTCGAAGAATAAGAAATCGAACAAAGAGCGAAAAGCTGACAAGGAGGCCAAACCCTCCAAATCTTCTTCTAAGACCTCTGTGTCTTCCCCGAAAGCTCCTGAAGGGGGAGAAGATAAGAAAGAGAAAAGCGCTTCCTCGAAACCAAACAAGGGTGATGAAAAGCTCGAGGCTAAGCTCGGAGGTTCCTCCCCGAAAGTGATTGATTCTAACAGTGAGGATCCTGTCGAAGAAAAGATTCCTGTTCCTTCTTCGAATAAGAGGCCTTATTCCGATGAGGTTACACCCCTTGAGGCTTTACAAAATCTTGCTATTGGTAGCAAGTCATCCTCCGATACTTCGATCGTTCCTTCCTCAGGGAATCCCAGCAAAAAATCCAAGTTAGAGATTGAGAGTGGTGGGGGGGCCTCTGCTGAAGCTTTAGGAATTGATAATCCTCCTCGACCTTTTTCCGATTCCACTCCTCAAAAAGTTGCTTCTTCCCTGCACGAGGAGTTGAAATATGGATCTCCTTCTAAGGTTGATCCCATGGGTAACTTGTTGCAAGCTACCTTTACTTCTTCAGAGACTGACATACCCAAGGAGAGGAACATGTCCAAAGAGAGAAACATAGAAGAGTTGTTCGAGTCTGGGCAGCACTTCCTTTTTCAGGTGTATTATATATATATATATATATATATTTTTTTTTTTTTTTTTTAAAAGAAAAGAAAAATAATGCTGCTGATCCTTTTAACAGGCCGGACAAGATTTTATTGAGCTTAAAACATTTGCTGAGCGGGAGACCAGCCAGCGTGCTGCTATTTCTCTCGAGCTGGAGGAGAAGAAAGTCGAGCTCGACCGCGTCCTCGCAGAGAAGCTTGCTTTAGAGAGGGAGAAGGCTGCTATCGAGCGTGGAGAAGAGATCCATAATCAGCTGAACGAGAAAATCGAAAAACTGAAGAACCTTCACGAGCAGGAGAAGCAAGATTTCATACGTCAAGAGAAGGAGGCTTATGATCGTGGGTTCGCAGCAGGATATGAGGCTCGTAGCGCTGAGCTTCGAAAGATTCTTTCTGATAATAAGCTTGTTTAGATGTCGTCTCTAATTTGCTCGGGCTTGTAATATTTCCGTACTGTTTTTATTTGTGCAATCATGAATACTTTATTTCCCATGGTTTGTAATACCTTACTCTTCTTTTCGAATTGTATGTTCTCCTTATGTGCTCTTTCTTTGATCATGCTTTAGTTTGCCTTCTCAATTTTTCGACCTTTGGCGTAGTAATTCCGCTTATTTTCCAAAAGTAGTATCACTTTCTCTCCCCGGTGAAATTCTCGGGAAGCGCAACAGTCTTTTGATTTTGACCGTTCCTTTCGTTTTTCGCTAGCCGTTGGATTTTGAGAATAGTACTTATAAATAGGGTTCTTCAATTTGTATCCTTATAAAATTATCTTTAAAGCAGACTCCTTCACCATGCTGGTTAAACGATCTTGTTGCATGGCCCAATATTTTAAATTTCGAGTTAGGACCTATTCTGCAGGTCATAGACTAACTGGTACTTCGACCTCGACTAGGGTATCTGCAGGCGAGCATTATTCCGACCTTGGAGTCCGGTCAGCTTTATCGCTGACCACCCACGACCCGGGCACTCCCCACGACCCTCCGTGTTTTAGGAGAAGTTCAAGCATCAAATCTTTTAGGGGTCTCCAGCGGTTTGTTCGGTTCTTCCTCGAGGATGTAAGGGGTGGAGCTTCGAGGGTCGAGGCCCTCAATAAAGTATTCACGTTACACCTAGAAAAGGATGCCTTACCCTTCTCCTTTTTGAGGAATCATAAATAAAGATAAAAGCCTGTTGGCTCGACAGGCTCCTCCAATCCGAGTAAGGACATTATCGTTCGCCGAAAATTTCATAGGAAGCTTTGTAGGTGTTTGTAGAATTATAAAATGTAACAGGAGTTGATATCTTTGTAACTTGTAACTTTTCAATGTATCGAACTCTGGAAATAATAATTTCTTGATTAATTTCTTACATTCGTTCTTATCTGCTTAAATAAAGCTCTTTACCGATCTTGGTCCATCCTCGGACGAGTTCTTGATAATGGTTCCTTGATCAGTTATAGTCCGACTTTTTCTTTGTGACTTTCTTTAACGATCGGGAATTAAACAATAATTATTTCGATCATTGTTGAATTTTACCGTTTCTTCATTTATCCGCACGGTTCCTGAATTTTCGGGAAGTGGAACGGTCGCTGCATTTACTGCTTATATCTCAGCCGTTAGTACCATCGAATCTGGATCGTTAATTGCCTTTTCCTTTGACTATATATAGTTCCGTAGTTACCTTCAAACTTCACATTTCAGTAACATTTCTGATTGAGATTTTACTCTTTCTAGCCACCATGTTTCGCTTGTTATCCCCGATTGAACTGTTCGAGGTTCTCCTCCGAACTATTTATAAATTTCGCTATCTCCTGATGGCTACTTATTTCGACTAGGGTATCGACAGGCGAAAATTAATGCGACTGGGGTACCGGCAGGCGACCAGCTCTCTTTGATTTCAAGTCTTTGAGGCAGGTTCGATCTCCTGTATCCTGTCAATCCACCCGGTCGGATAGTGGGTCAACTGCTGGAGGAGTTTTCCTGCACTCGATCTCTACTTCTTCAAGATATTCCTTGAAGAATGTTGCCTTCGAGATTGCGTGGAATAATTTCTCTAGGGATTGCCTCCCTGTCTCTCGGCCTGCTCCATCATGGAGCGATTATCGAGGAAGCAATGGATTAAGGGTAGAAGTGTTATGCTAGCCTCGCCTTCCGTCCTCAGTTATGAGAACATTCTAGCGTAGGGCTAATTTGTAATAGGGTTACATTAAATGTAAAGTTTTTTGCTCGACTTTCCTTATCATTGTAATTTCGAATTCTTTTGTAACTGTTTGAAATGTCATGAATGAGATATTTATTTCTCTTATCATTCTTACTCGTTATCTTATAGAATTGCTTTTGTATACTGTTGTCGAGAATCCATCTCTCTGTCTCAAGAATACGAATAAGAGCTATTCTTTAAAAACTTTGACAAATATTCAGACGATGGATAACAACCGACATTCCTCGATTTTGAATTTAACCTGTCGGAGATCTTTGTACCCCCATTAAATACATAATAATTAAGAGATCGAATAGAAGAATCCCGAGATGATCCTTGAGTAACAAATTTAATCCGAGGGGCCAAATTCCCTAGTCAGACAAATAATCGCGAAGTAATAATCGAAAAAGGGTTTTGACCGATCTTGAATAATAATTTTGATATAAACGTCGCGATGATGGCTGTTAGCCTTAGACGAATGAATAATTATGGAGAGAAAAGAATAGAAATGCTGGTTGATCTTGATTGATCGATGAAAATAATTTCGATCTAAGGGGCATAGCAGAGGCTTTCACCCTTAGTCGTTTTTAGAACATTTTTAGTCCTCGGGTCGTAGCAGAGGCTTTCACCCTTTAACAATTTCGATCTAAGGGGCATAGTAGAGGCTTTCACCCTTAGTCGTTTTCAGAGCGTTTTTAGCCCTTGGGTCATAGCAGAGGCTTTCACCCATTCAATAATTTCGATCTAAGGGGCATAGCAGAGGCTTTCACCCTTAGTCGTTTTCAGAGCGTTTTTAGCCCTTGGGTCATAGCAGAGGCTTTCACCCATTCAATAATTTCGATCTAAGGGGCATAGCAGAGGCTTTCACCCTTGGTCGTTTTCAGAGCGTTTTTAGCCCTTGGGTCATAGCAGAGGCTTTCACCCATTCAATAATTTTGATCTAAGGGGCATAGCAGAGGCTTTCACCCTTGGTCGTTTTCAGAGCGTTTTTAGCCCTTGGGTCATAGCAGAGGCTTTCACCCGTTCAATAATTTCGATCTAAGGGGCATAGCAGAGGCTTTCACCCGTTCAATAATTTCGATCTAAGGGGCATAGCAGAGGCTTTCACCCATTCAATAATTTCGATCTAAGGGGCATAGCAGAGGCTTTCACCCTTTAACAATTTCGAAAATAATTGAGATCGATATTGGATAAATGCTGATCTTGAGTACCAGAATAATTGCTAAATAGAGATTGACCATATTAGCACCCGACGAGCAGGTGGGCATATTATGTGTCGCAACAACTCGACCTTTACCAAACGGTCCCTCCTTTATCGGGAAACGCAATAGTTCTTGGATCTGGTTCCTTCGTGACGCGAAATCTCTGCCGTTAGATTCCACTTATTTTTCCTATAAAAAGCTGTCATTCCTTAGAAGCCATTTTATTCATTGTATTGGCATCTCTTCCGTCCCCTCATGGCGACTAAGATTATTATTTCAATAATTCGCTTATTCGAGGTCAGATTTCGAACAATTTTTAAGTGGAGGGATATCCGAGCAGAGAGAATATCATTTCAACCTTCGCTTAGAGTATCGGCAGGCAAATATAATCTCCATCTTGAAGGCCAATAAGCCAGATCTATGGAGCTTGCAGGTTATGGCATAGGTCTTCGATTAGGGACCTATTGCCACAATGCATTTAGGAAGACGTACAGGGGTGGGAGTTCTGCAGATCTCGTTTACTCGATGAATCGCACCCTCGAGTCTTTATCTTTAGAGAATCGTAAATAAAGTTAAGAGCATACGGGTCCGAAGGAGATTCCATGGTCGGAGCTACGTTACCCCTAATAGACGGTAGGAGAAGAGACCGAATATTTCATAGGATTGTAGGGAGTAATAGTGTTCTTGATGTAACATGAATGTTTTGATCTATGCTCGATATATATTTCCCAGCTTCTGTATTTTCCAAGATAATACAAATACTCTTCCTCTTTGTTTTGTTGATAATATAAGTAGAATAGAGTTTATCTTTCGTAACTCCATTTTGATCTTCTAATATCGATAGAGAAATAATCGAATACCAGTTGCCTGATCGGATAATAGATAAATATTTTAGCGGCCCTGAAATTGATAAGGGAAATGATGCCATAAATCCTTATCACTGCTGAACTTCCATAATTGTATAATTCCCAGGTCAAGAATTCTGTTCGACTAAACCGATTATATTTCTTCTCAGTTGGTAATGTAAAAGCATAACAATAAATACTTGAGTGTAAAAACATCTAAATAAGCCGAATACGAATCCGACATGCCATCCTTCAATATAATGTTATGAACACGTCGTGACTGTTCGATATTTAGAATGTCGTAATTCTTCTATACTCCCCATTGAATAATGTGTCCTTCATTACCAAACAGGGCCCTATTTCTCGGGAAACGTAACGGTCCTTCCATTTATTACGGACATCAAACCGTTTGTAGCCTGTTATCTGGGCCGTTGATTAAAAATCCTTCACCACTATAAATAGGTCCCTTCGTGTATACAGCATTTCTTGCTTTTTTCCTTATGCTCCTCCGATCACCATGGGTCGAATTTCATATTTGATTCGTATTTTCTCCCAGATAAAAGAGTTTGAGATTCGAACTTCGTTTTTCGATCTTATTTTCTTTTATATAAGCTTTTCGCTTAGAATATCGACAGGCAAAAGACATTGCGCCTAGAATACCGGCAGGCAACCTGTTTTCCCAGACATATCATGTCTGTGACGGGTTTGAATTCCGGTCTTCTGGCGCAGTACCTGATCGGGCAGTAGGTTACTCCGAGTGGAGTTTTTTAAGTCTGAGGCACCAGCTTCCTCGAGGGCTTTCTTACGAGATAGTTCCTTCGAGTTCCCTTGGAGCGCCTCTGCTGAGATAAACCTCTGCTGCGCCGGTTTGGATCGGTCGGCATACAATGAATGATTTCGACAATCATTGTTTACCGACGAAGACCTCAGGCCGGTTTGGAGTCTCGAAGAGAAATTCCGATCCGACTTTCGCTCGGTACGAAGACGGATGTGCGACACGTGGCGAGTGATTTCCAAAAAGAGTCACCGATGAGTTCTGTATCTGGAGCGAGCTTAAGGGAGGAAGATCGAGTATATTACCTCATGAAATTTGTAATAGAGTAGGAGTGATTGTATTGCATTTCTTGAGCTCGAATTAAATTCGAAACTTTACTTTGTAACTTGTCTGAAGATTTATAATGATAAAGCTTCATTTCTGATTGAATTTTATTACTTGAATTCCGCTATTGGTCGAAATGATAGCCTAATATTCAATCAATCGACTTATCCCGATTAACTTTTGAGAAAAACACCACAGTCGATAAATAGTATATAGAGATTGCGTAAATGATCTTCTAAATAACCGATTCGAAAGAACTTGTCATTGAAGTAAATAAACGCAAAGATCGGAAAAATAAATCCCGATCGTCAATAACAAGCTGCAATTTTGTAGATCTTCTAAGCCTTCGATGATACCTGCTGAACTTCTTAATCGCCCCTAAAAATAAATTCGTTGAAGGAATAAAAAAGTTGTGCGATCATAGGCTTGACCAATATCCTTAAGCTTTTTGCTGGCATACATTTTTCTCCTCGTAGTAGGCATATTTCGATCAAGTACTCGAATAGGGCCCCACGGTGGGCGCCAATTGATCTTACGTGGTTTCGTTGGTTCGATCAAGGGTGGGGAATAACACGATGACAATAATGTTAAAAGAAAAATAAAGACCAAATGAAATTGTATTCGAGTAAATTGAGTACAAGTACAAATATTAGGGGTCCTATTCGAGCATTATTGGATGCCGTACAAGCTAGAGGGTGAAACATGTATGAGAAAGCCTATTCTAATACTCTCTAGTAACCCGAGCAGCGGTCTCAAGATTAGTGCGCCTAGGAAGTTGTTTCTATAATAAATGCAAGGAGTATTTATAGCCAAATTGGAGGGCTTGGGCCTGGGCTTGGCCCAACAGTGTCCTTCGATCTATGGTTCTCTAATGTGCTCGAAACAATCATCTTCATGCTTTGGTTCGGCTTTTGGTCCCTGGCGACAGGGTTCGGTGCTATTCGAACCGCATTGAGGCTGGAAAAACAGGGGATCCGAATTACCCCTCATCACACTATATATAGTTCCGTTGTTACCTTTAAATTTAATGTTTCAGTGAGACTTCTGATCGGCTCTATGATTGAGATTTTACTCTCTCTGGCCATAATGTTTCGTTTATTATCTCCTACTGAACTGTTCGAGGTTCTCCTTCGAACTATCTTCCTTCATAAATTTTGCTATCTTTTGATGGCAACTTATTTCGATTAGGGTATCGGCAGGTGAAAGTAATTGCGACTGGGGTACCGGCAGGCGACCAGCTCTCTCTGATTCCAACCATTCGAGACTGGTTCGAACTCCTGTATCCTGTCAATCCACCCAGTCGGATAGTGGGTCAACTGCTGGAGGAGTTTTCCTGCACTCGATCTCTACTTCTTCAAGATATTCCTTGAAGAATGTTGCTTTCGAGATTGCGTGGAATAATTCTTCTAGGCGTTGCTTCGCTATTTCGCGATTTGGACCGGTGTGGAGCAAGTACTGAGGAAGTGGTGGATGAAGGGTAGAAGTGTTGTTCTAGCCCCGTCTTACTCTTTCGATCACGGAGAGAATCTAGGGTAGGATTAATTTGTAATAGGGTTACATTAAATGTAAAGTCTTTGCTTGACTTATCATTGTAATTTCGAACTCTATTGTAACTGTTTGGAATGTCATGAATAAGATATTTATTTCTTTTATCATCCCTCCTTATTGTCCTGTAGAATTGCTTTCGTATACCGTCGTTGAGCATTGATTCTTCTGTCTTAAAAATATGATCAAGCGCTATTCTTTACCATATTTGATAAATATTTAGATGATAGATGACATCCGACATTCCTCGATTTTGAGTATAACCTGTATGGGGTTTTTATTTCCCCGCCAAATACATAATAATTAAGAGATCGAATATAAGAGTCCAAAGTGACCTTTGAGTAACGATCTTAATCTGAGGGGCCAAATTCCCCAGCCGGACAAATATTCGTGAAGTAATAATCGAAACAGGGTCTTGGTCGATCTTAAATAATAATTTTGATTTAAGCGTCAAGATGATGGCTATTAGCCTTAGACGAATGAATAATTTACGGAGAGATGATAGAGTAGAATGCTGGTTGATTTAAGTTGATCGAGGATAATAATTTCGATCTAAGGGGCGTAAAAATGGCTTTCACCCTTAGTCGTATCAGAGCATTTTTTGCCCTTGGGTCATAGCAGAGGCTTTCACCCTTTAACAATTTCGATCTAAGGGGCATAGCAGAGGCTTTCACCCTTAGTCGTTTTCAGAGCATTTTTAGCTCGAGGGTCTTAGCAGAGGCTTTCACCCTTTTGATAATTTCGATCTAAGGGGCATAGCAGAGGCTTTCACCCTTAGTCGTTTTCAGAGCATTTTTAGCCCTTGGGTCATAGCAGAGGCTTTCACCCGTTTGACAATTTCGATCTAAGGGGCATAGCAGAGGCTTTCACCCTTAGTCGTTTTCAGAGCATTTTTAGCCCTTGGGTCATAGCAGAGGCTTTCACCCTTTTGATAATTTCGATCTAAGGGGCATAGCAGAGGCTTTCACCCTTAGTCGTTTTCAGAGCATTTTTAGCTCTTGGGTCATAGCAGAGGCTTTCACCCTTTTGATAATTTCGATCTAAGGGGCATAGCAGAGGCTTTCACCCTTAGATAATAGGAGATTGGGACAAATACGAATAGAATAATAGAGATTGATAATATCAGGGAGAGATGAATGAATATGAATATTGATGAAATTAGTTTCCATTGAATATGTCTCTCTTGATTGAAATATATTTTGGCGAGAAAATAGGCTTCTGCAATCATGAGAAAAGATTAGTCATGGAAAAATAATCAGTGGTGAATAACCCAAGTATCCTCATGCCTTTGTCGAGAAAAATCTTTGTCTATAGGTTCCCAATTTCGGTAAGTTTGATTTTTTCAAAATAGTTCCCGCTTTACAGGGAATCGCAACGGTCGACAAATCTTGTCCGTTCACTTCGCAATTTATACGCCGTTGGATTCTTTTATGTTTTCGGCTATAAAAGGCAGGCCTATTGTTGAAATCATCTCATTCGTTGCATCGAGAATTTACCTATCTGATCATGGTGGTCAAGGCGACTATTCGATTAGTTCAACTGTTTGAGTTCGGACTTCGAACAATCTTTAAGAGTGACAGTCTTCTCACCCGACCTCGCTTAGAATATCGTCAGGCAAATACAATCTCCATCTTGAAAGCCAATATGCCCGATTCACGAGGTCCACAGGCTGTTGCGCAGGTCTTCGATTAGGGACCTGTTGCTACAATGCATTTAGGAAGACACAGCAGAGAGCGAGCTATCCAGAATATAGTCACTCGATAAGCCATGTGCTCGCCCTTTTGTCCTCGGAAGATCATAAATAAAGTTAAAAGCCTGCGGGTCCTAAGGAGATTCCATGCTTGGAGCCAAACTATTCCGAATAAGCAATAGGAGGAAAGACCGAAAATTTCATAGGATTGTAGAAAATAATAGCGTTCTGATGTAACACAGAGGCTTGAGCTATGCTCGATATGTACTTCCCACATCTTGTATTTTTCGAACTAATATAATACAAATATATTTCTTCTTCGATTTGATCTCCCATGACTCCCTTTAATCTTAATATCAACAAGGAAATAATCAAATAGCACTTGCTTGGTCGAGTAATAGAATAATATTTCCGTGGACCTGTCGAATTTCTACAGTCGCATAATCTTCAGTTTTGAGAGTTCTGTTCGACTGAATCGATCGTAGTTACTCCTAGTCTAACAGCGTTATTTGTCTGCAAAGGTGTCTGAATAAATTGAACTTGAATCCAAAATATTAATCTTCAATAAATATGCTATGAGCATGTCTTGAATATCATAACTCTCCTATATGCCCTAATGAACCATGTGTCCTTGTTACCAAACAGGGCCCTATTTCTCGGGAAACGTAACGGTCCTTCCATTTATTATGGACATCAAACCGCTCGTAGCCAGTTATCTGGGCCGTTGATTTAAAACCCCTTACCGCTATAAAAAGGTCCCTTCGTGTATACAACACTTCTCACTTTTTCCTCATGCTCCATCCGATCATCATGGGTCGAGTTTTAGATTTGATTCATACTTTTTCCAAGATAAAGGAGTTTGAGATTAGACTCAGAACCTTGTTTTTCGATCTTAGCTCTTTTAGCATAAGCTTTTTCGCTTAGAATATCGACAGGCAAAAGAAATTGCGCCTAGAATACCGGCAGGCAACCTGTTTTCCCAGACATATCTTGTCTGTGACGGGTTAGAATTCCGGTCTTCTGGTGCAGTACCCGATCGGGCAGATGGTTACTCCGAGAGGAGTTCTTTAAATCTGAGGCACCAGCTTCCTCGAGGGCTTTCTTACGAGATAGGTCCTTCGAGTTCCTTTGGAGCGCCTCTGCTGGGATAACCCTCTGCTGCATCTGTTCGGATTAACCTGTAAATAATGATTGAGGATTTCAATCATTATTTACAGATGAAGACCTAAGGTCGGTCTGAATCCCCGGAGAAGAGTTCTGATCCGGCTTTCATCCTGTACGAAGACGGATGTGCGACACGTGGCTAGTGATGATCATGAAGAATCACTGCTGAGTTCTGCATCTGGAGCGGTCTAATAGGGACGATGACCGAATATGTATTAGGATAGACTTACTCGCAGAACTTGTAATAGTGTAGGAGTGATTGTACTATATCTTTTGAGCTCGGAATTGATTCGAGGCTTTTCTTTGTAATTTATCTGAAGAATTTGAATGATAAAGCTTTCATTCTTTAATCGAATTTCACCATTTAATCTTCCTTTTATTGGTCGAACAACTGCTGATATTTAGCTCCGACTCATAATTTGTTGCTGTTGTTCAAATATTCCAATCATCCCAATCGAATCGAGAAAAATATAGTTAACTTACAAGTAATGTATACGCATTATACAACTGAAACCAAAGATAGCTGATTCGAGGAAATTTTTTTCTTTTGAAAATAATAATAAATAAGATGATCGGAAAAATAAATTCCGACCATCGATGAGCTCTGATTGCATAGATTTTCTAAGTCTACCACGCTACTAATGATCGAAGAAAATGGTTCCTTTATGGAAAACAAATCCATGAATAGATGAACGGTGCAATCATAGATCCGACCATTATCCTTAAGCATTTCGCTGGCATACATATTTCTCCTCGTAGTAGGCATATTTCGATCTAATACTCGAATAAGGCCCCACGGTGGGCGCAAATTGATCTTACGTGGTTTCGTTAGTTCGATCAAGGGTGGGAAATAACACGATGACAATAATGTTAAAAGGAAAATAAAGACCAATGGCCAACTTCATCTCTCGCGTTTATTTATATGTGTATATGCGTTTGATTTTATAATAATACGCACGTTTATTTATATGTGTATAAGGATAAACAATGGCCAACTTCATCTCTCGCGAATACATTTAAGCGATTGGATGAAATCCTTAGATTACATTTGACTATGGGACGATACACTTCCGTACCGAATGCAATCATGAAATAGTCTCTAAGGTTGTTATCTTAAAACTGTTCAAAGTCATAGATTCCGAAACGAGACAGGGTATCGTAGGAATCGCCAAGACTTGTAAGTATGCATGATTCACATGGAGTGATTTTGTAGCGTTTCATGAACAAGGTATTTGAGGCCAGTGCATATGAGTAGGTGGCTCGATAGAGGATCGAACGCATCGAACAACCCGAACAGAGAAACCCATTGTGGAAGCGCATGACGCATATCGGTGGGATGTTTTTCAAGGCTTATAATAGTGTACGATTTAGTCCTTTGACTTGAGGTGCTAGGTCGAATTTGGTGCATGAATGTGCGTACTTAGATCTAGGTATAGATCAGTTAGCCTGATCATAACATGCCTAGGTTGGGTGCGTATAGTTATGTAAGCGAGTGGTTAGTACCAATATGGAATCTACCGACTCTTCGTAATGGATGAGAGAATTTCCTATACGATTCTTAGATAATATATCCGAGGAATCCACGACTGGGTCGGTGACGGATTTGGGAAGGGGTTTCCAAATTTAGCAGTGACACTGGAATATTATCCTGAATTAGAAAGTAAAGTTATCGAGACAAATATAGAGGTGCCGATCAATTCACACACCCTGATCTTACGTGGTTTCGTTAGTTCGATCAAGGGTGGGAAATAACACGATGACAATAATGTTAAAAGGAAAATAAAGACCAAATGTAATTGTATTCGAGTAAATTGAGTACAAGTACAAATATTTAGGGTCCTACTCGAGCATTATTGGATGCCGTACAAGCTAGAGGGTGAAATACATATGGGAAAGCCTATACTGATATTCTCCGGTAAACCCGAGCGGCGTTCTCAAAGCTAGTGCGCCTTGGAAGTTCTTCCTTTAGTGTAATAAATGCGTGGAGTATTTATAGCCAAATTGGAGGGCTTGGGCCTGGGCTCGGCCCAACAGTGTCCTTCGATCTCTGGTTTTCTTATGTGCTCGGAACAATCATCTTCAGGCTTTGGTTCGGCTCTTGGTCCCTGGGGACAGGGTTCGGTGCTATTCGAACTGCGTTGAGGCTAGAAAGACAGGGAATCCGAATTACCCCTCATCACACCCTAAGTCTTGATCGGGAAAATTATTCGATAGAAGGACCGTATGTACATGGCAATTATAAGAGGTGAGGTTCACAAATATCAATTCAGCTGATGTTGGGCTTCATGGGCTTGTGGCTAGACATCGACCATGAAGTGTGGGTACTCCCGAGTTAATAGAGGAATTGATTCCAGGAGTGGTCAATTAAAGGTTGTTTGATTGGCCGGAGCAATTTATTGTTCATAAATTAAATCACGAGGAATTAGTGGGCCTGCTGTCAATTGATGGTGAACCCAGAGAGTCACACACAATACAATTGGACGGTGATAGTTATAAAAGGATATAAAAGGAATTAATTGATTTAAAGGTAATTAAATAAATTAAATTGTTAATTCAAGTGGGAGATTAATTAATTAGTTGATCTAATTGATTAAAATAATTAATTAAAGTGTTAATTAGATAATTAAAGGAAATACTAATTTATTAATTAATATGGACTAGGTATTTAATTAAGGTTGTTAATTAGAAGAAGGCTTGCAAGACATGGGCTTTTAATTAAAAGCCTATAAGAAGTATTGCAAACCTAGGTCAAGAAGGAGGCTTATAAATAGAGTTCTGCATGAGCTCAAAAGCAAACACCCTAGCACAGAAACCCTAGCCGCCCTCTGCACCTAGCCGCACCCCTCCCTGCGCCGCCACCTAGCTGCCGCCGCCACCTACTTGGCTGTGAGCTGCTCTTGTGCCGCCGTAGCTCCTCTCCTGCTCTCTTGTGCTAGATCTTGCTCTGCAAGCAGATCTACACAGTCCTTCAATAACAAACCTCCTAGATCCAGTTCGTAGCCTAAGACTATGAGGTGTTGCCATAATCCAATTGGTGTGGATTAGTCTATGGAGGTGAGACACTTGGATCACTGCCTGTGAATCAGAACTAAAATTTGAGGTTGCCACCACCTTGCCTATGGTGAGGTAAAAATCGATTAACCCCCTATTTACATACTTTATGTGTTTTGATTCATGCTTTTCGTATACATAATGTGGAGAATTAATTATGGTACTGTGGGTGTCTTGAAAAATTTTAAAATTTCGCACTCTTTGTTGTTCTGACAATCGAGGCAACCCAACATAATATATACCCATCATACTACCTGATCTCAACTCAGCTGCTAACTCAAATGCTGTTCAAAATCACCCCGCTGATTGTCTAACAGACGAGTTGCAAACAGCTAACAGACCAGAGATTGTTCAACAGACAACTCATGTTCAACAGACTACTACTGAAACTCCAACAGTAGTGTTGCAAGATCAAAACAGAGGACAACATTCAGATTTGCAACCTGATCTCAGATTGCTCAAGAATCACCCACCTGAATTAGTGATTGGTGGTCCTTTGGATAGAGTAAAGAAAAGAAGAGCTGCTGCAAAGGATGCAATGTTTGTTATCTTTCTATCCCAAATAGAGCCTAAACAGATTTAAGAAGCTATAAATGATTTTAACTGGATTGAAGCTATGCAAGAAGAGCTGAATCAATTTGAAAGGAATTAAGTCTGGTACTTAGTTCCTAGACTAAGTCATCAAAGGGTAATTTGCACTAAGTGGGTATTCAGGAATAAAATGAATGAAGATGGTGTTGTCACCAGAAATAAAACAAGATTAGTGGCCAAAGGTTACTTCCAAGAAGAAGGTATTGACTTTGATGAAACTTTTGCACCAGTAGCAAGACTAGAAGTAATCAGACTGTTTATTGCCTATACTGCTCACAAAAACTTCACAGTTTATCAGATGGATGTGAAGTCTGCCTTTCTCAATGGAGAATTGCAAGAAGAAGTATATGTTGAACAACCTCCAGGATTTGAAGCTTATCAAGAAGGAGACAAGGTGTATCGTCTGAAGAAAGCTCTCTATGGACTGAAACAGGCTCCAAGAGCATGGTATGATACCCTGTCTGATTTTCTTTTAATTAAAGGATTTCGTAAAGGTAAGGTAGACAAAACCTTGTTCACTATTGAATGGGATAATCATATATTACTTGTGCAAATATATGTGGACGATATTATTTTCGGTTCAACTAACCAATAGATGTGTGACAAGTTCTCCAAGCTGATGCAGAACAAGTTTGAAATGATCATGATGGGTGAACTGAATTATTTTCTTGGTTTGCAAGTTAGACAGTTGCCTGATGGAATATTCATCAACCAAGCTAAGTACACAAAAGATCTGTTCAAGAAATTTGGTATGGAAACTAGCATTACTGTTAGTATTCCAATGTCTACTGGACATCATTTGGATAAAGATGAAAATGGCAAATCAGTAGATATAACTAAGTACAGAGGCATAATAGGGTCACCGTTATACCTAACAGCTAGCAGACCTGATATCATGTACTCTGTTGGGGTTTGTGCGAGATATCAATCAAATCCTAAGGAATCTCATCTCTTAGCTGCCAAGAGGATACTCAGATACCTTAAAGGCACTCAAGAACTGGGATTATGGTACCCTAGAGAATCTAGATTTGAGCTTATAGGATATTCGAATTCTGAACTTGCTGGCTGCAAGATTGATAGAAAAAGTACAACTGGCGCTTGTCAATTCTTAGGTAGTCGTCTGATCTCATGGATGAGTAAGAAACAGACTTTAGTATCCATATCTACTACTGAAGTTGAGTACATAGCTGCTGGAGCATGCTGTGCACATATACTTTGGTTGAAGCATCAACTAGAAGATTACAACATCAAAATCAGTGGAATTCCAATCTACTGTGACAATACAAGTGCAATCTCTCTTACTCAGAACACTACAAGTCATTCAAGAACTAAGCATATTGAGATCAAACCTCATTTCATCAGAGATCATGTGGAAAAGGAAAATGTCATAATTAAGTATGTCCATACTGACAATCAGATTGCTGACATATTCACTAAACCACTATGTGATGCAAGGTTTTCAACTCTAAGAGCTGAACTAGGTCTACTAAATTTAGATGCATAAGCTGAGGGGGAACTCATCAGAAGACTGGAGTTTATCAGCCTACTCATCTTATCGTCTTCAGGGGTAACTCTCAACAGACTAGTTAACTTATGGATTCTTAAAGTTAGGGGGAACATGTAAGACTAGCGGTACTTCTGATTAAAAGATGAAATTTGTTGATAACAGTTAGTTGAAGTTAAGTTTATCAGATAAATTCTTAATTCTTGAAGACTGAAGACTAAATTATCATGCTGGATTGACAAACAGCAGAGGAAGATTACTAGTTATTGGCTTTCACTATATCTGTTTTCAGAACACTCGTCTGATCAGATAAGTATTAATTTACTCGTCTAATTATTTGTATAAGCACTGTTACCAGAAACGTTATATTTAAAAACAAGCTTTTACAAGTCGACTGAGGCGGTTCGCATTCCCGCCAGTCATTAAATGCTTTTTCAAATTTGAATCGCGTGTATCTCGCCCCACGATCAATATTGACAGAGAACTGATCTAACGGTTCACGTGAATCACGGAACCGGAACACTTTCAACTCTATAAATTCAGATCTGATCAGCTTACTGATCTTTTACGCACCATAAAAATTTCTAAGGCATTTAAGAGAACTTTTGCTCTCATATTTCTGCAAATCTACTCTTGTCTTCACTAACCTTTTTCAGAACGATCATCATGGGTTCACAAGAAGCTAAGGCTGAAGGACAATATCTCGTCTATGCATCATATCACACAACTGGAACGAATTTGATGAAGGAGATTCTGGAAAAGTTCAAGGCTGCCTCGTTGGTTGATTACATGGAGGCACATGAAGAAATGATCTTCAAGGATCAGGTTATGGAATTCTATGAGTCTAACAACGAGCCTGATTTCAAGAAACTGGAGATCAAGGTGAAGGTTGGAGGAGTAGATGTGTGTATCACTCCAAAGCTGCTGAATGAGAAATACGGTCTGTCTTTGAAGGGAAGAACGGACATCACTAATTTGGCTGAACCAAAGGAATAGGAGTTCTGGTGTATTTGTGCCAAAGAAGGGGAGATTTTGGTTGGGAATATCAAAAAGAGACAGTTGAAGGACGAATATCAGCGGATGGCTGATATGTTTGCTAAAATTATTGAGAACTGCACCTTCTCCTTGGACAGCATCCCAATGAAGAGGTTTCATACAATGATTGCTGTTCACCACGGATTTGAAGTGAACTGGGCTGTTTTTGTGCGGTACATCCTGGCAAACCACCACAAGAAAGGGAATACCCATCACAGGATATTCTTAAGTCATCTGTTCTCCAGTCTTGGATGTGGTATGACAAATGGAAAACCCGTCCACAACTCAAAGGCCATGCTTGTCTATCTGCCTGTGAAAGGGATGTCAAAGAGAATGGCTATTGAAGAGCCCCCTGCTGAGCCCCAGAAGAAAGTGGCCAGTAAGAAGAAAAAGGTCACAATTTCTCAGCCTTCTGTTCAAAAAGCTGACCCAGCTGTTGAAGCCAGAACAGAAGAGGAGATTGTTGTTGATGCTATCATCCATCAGACAGCAAAGGAAATAGAGGACATGGCTTATGGTTCACCTTCTAGAACCATTTCTTAAGATAAGTCGGCTGAAAATGTTGCTAAGAGGACAAGGAGTCAATTGAAAGATACAGCAGCATCTAAGCCTGTCCAAGAGCAAGTGGCACGAAAAAAGTCCACTGTTAGAAAGAGGATGACCTTTGTGTCATCTCCCACTGAGTTATCTGACTTAGTGAGGGAAAGTCCTCCATCAGCTGAGAGGCCTGCTGGAGTTGAAAAAGAATCTACTGGAAAAGAGTCAGCTGCTGCACCAGTTACTCAACAACCTACTCCAACAGCTGAGGTTGCCCAACCTCAAGATGATCTTAAAGTGCAGATCATCGAACCACAAGCAGTTGTTCCAATCTCAACTGCTGCACCAGAACCAACTGCTGCTGCACCTACTGCACCAGCTCAGACATTTGTCAAGCCGAAAACAAAGAAAATCATTAAAGTCAGAGTGTCTGCTGCTGAGAAAATAGAGGGCAGGAAGAAAAGGAAAAGAAGAAGGCTGAAGATGACTTCAACAAAGCAGTAGAATTGAGCAAGTTGGAAGCAGAAAAAGAGGCTAGAAAGAAACAGCTGGCTGAAGCTCAGCTGAAAGCTTTAGAAGATGCTGACATAGCCAAAGCTCTGGAACTAAGCAAGCAGGATGATTATGGTCCAAGAAGAGCTGGAAGGATCAGGATTGGAGAATCCTTGAATGCAAGGCAGATCCTTCCTCCAGGCCAAAGGGTTGAAAAATTTCCATTTGCTGTTAAATGGGCATTGAATATTGTAAATCAGCACCTTGGAGCCTTTGCAAGTTTGAAGCCACCCTTGCAGATTTTGACAAAAAGCTGCAACAGGCTACTCTGTTTGTGCAAGTGAAGATCAGATATAATAAATGGAGGAACTATAGAGTCAACAAGTCTGTTGAAGAAATAAAGGCTTGGAAGGAGTTTGAAGCTGAAGAGAAGTGGGTAATTTCTTACAAACATCTTCCAACACAAAAGTCTTGGACCCTGATCATGTCAGAGATGTCTTTCATGATTATACAAGGGGTATTGTGGCCAAAGAAGCAAACAAGATCAAGGATGATCTGCCACCAAAGAGAAGAAGAAATGAGGATCCAGTTAAAAGAGTTGTACAGATAGCTGTTTATCAGGCCTTGGAAAAGTGGTCTGATAGATCAAGATATTTCAAAGGAACCCCAAGTGATCTTCCCTCTCTACCAAGTGTTCAGCAAATTACATTTGGTCCAGAGGTAAGCACTTATCAGGAGAAAGTAATTAAGGCACCTACCAAAGGAACTCTGCCTTCACTTACTAAAGTTATCCATCAAACAACATCCATATCAGCTGATGGAACTCCTGAAACTACAAAAGTGGAAGAACAAGTTGTTGTTCAACAAAGGCTACCCAGGCTGATGAGGAAGATGTTTAAGGAGAAGCTGGAGCCATTGTTGTACATGAAGCTGTTCAAGATATTGCTGAACCAGATCAGAAAGATGAAGAAGAAAGGTTCTAGCAGATATCCCAGTCCACCAAAGTGAACCATTAGCCTCCACTTCCATTCCAACAGCAGATAAACATTCCTCCTTGATGGAATCTATTCAAATGCTGCTGGATCAGTCTCTGGAAGAAAGGAATAAAAAGCTAATGAGGGAAATAGAAGAGGAGAACAAAAAAATACAAGAGGAAAACAGAAGGATGATACAAGAAGCCATTGATAACTTTCTTCTGCCGCATGATCTCTCCCTTCAACTAATTCAGAACTTGATCAACGTGAACAGAAATGTTGAAGATGTGAAGTCTGATGTAAATCATCTTCACACAGCTCTTGAAAGACGTGAAGGAGACATTGCTGATCTTCTGGGCTTGATCAACAGATTAGAAAATGCTGAAACGGAGAAAGGCCTTATGTTCTCAGGCCAATTGGACAACACTGCTGCAAAAGTTCATGATGAAGTAGCTACTTTGCAACTCAACATGGACTACCTTAATGATCAGACTGGGACACTCAAAACTACTCTGAATCATCACACTTCCAAACTTGATATGGTAGATGAAAACATCAGGAGAATTTGCACTGCCATCAATATCTCAGTTGTTGAACTCAACCCTGTTGGTGATGACCAAAAGGGGGAAGAGAAGTCAGTTCCAGCAACTGAAGCTGTTCAAGTACCTGAGCAACCAAAGGACTCTGCTGAAAAAGAAAAACCTACTGAAGAGGAGCCCGTACTTGAAAAACAAGCTGAAGAGAAAGCTGATGAAGAGGAGAGAGATGATGCTGCTGAAGAAAAGGTAGCTGATGCCAGAGCATATGCTGATGAAACTCTTGTTGAAGAAGTTGCTGAAGAAAAGAAAGAAGAATCCAAGGACCCAGTAAAGTCTGACAAAGAGATTGTTGCATCCAAGGATACACCTAAAGAGCAACTTGATCCATGGGTTAAGTACAAAAAGGTGGATGACATCAAGAGAAAGATTGAGGAAGCAGAGCGCCAACTGAAAAATGAAAGAATTGAAACTGCCAAGAAAAATCTTGCTCCTGGTGATGTCAATGAAGAAGAAAATGAAGAAATTGATGATGAAGAAGGGGAAGAGTTTGTGGAGATAGAAGAAGAAGTAATTGATGATGAATCAAATTACTAGAACATATCTGTTTCCTTGTATCAATTTTACATTTCCTTGTAATCTCATCTGTTATAAACTTGTAACTTGTACTGAATCTCAAATATCAATAAAAGTTCAAGTTTCTACTCCAACATACTATTTCTATCTCCGAAATTTTCGAGGATTAAAACTTTAGTTTAGGTACAGGTACTTAGCTGAAGTTTTGTCATCATCAAAAAGGGGGAAATTGTTGGATGTAGATGAAGATCAAAGCACAAGGAAGTTAGAAGTTAAAGGGAGGTTTTGATGATTTCCAAAACATCTTAACCAACTAAGTAAGGAATGCTTAGTAAAATCCCTTATGAGAATTTTGATCAACTCAAAGACAAACCAGACAAGTCAAAATTCATTTTGGTCCAGAAGACTACTGATCTGCTGCTGAAGGAAGAAATCAGTTTGGTGACAATCAGCCAACTCAAATCAGATTTGTTCAAGTTTGAGATCAGCTCGGTACATCATCAGACGAGAGACTCTAATCAGCCGAGTGAAGATGATCAGGAAGTCTCCTCAACGGTAATAAATGCACTTGGAGTAATAAACGCTGAAGAAGGAGGGTATTTATGGCAAATGATTGAAGAAATCCTCGTATCAGCTCGGTGCATTTAATGCTGCTGACAAAAAGTACTGTTAACAGTACTGTAGCAGTACAGAGAACCTTTTGCAGAAATTAAGGACCAGTACTCGAGGTATTTGAATCTTGTCTCTCTTCAACGGACATTTTTCAAATCAAGAGTATAAATAGTTTGCGAGCTTGAGAGAGAAGAACAACACAACTCTGAGAAATTTCTGAAGCAAAATCTCTCTAAGTCTAAAGAACATCTCACTCGCCTGGTGAAGTCATTTGTTGGCAGAACCAAGTTGAAGTTCAAGATAAATCATTTTTCTGAGTGAAAAGTGTATTTAGAGTGTTGTGAGAAGTGTAGATCCATCTAAGTGAGTGATCTAACTTCAGAGGATATGTCTTCTTTGTGATTTCCTATTGTGAGCTTACGGCCTCTTCATTTGTTGTTTTGGCGTAAGTAGAGTGTATTGTAATCCAGTGATTATAGCATAACCCAAGATCTAAGTGACTTGGAAGAGTGGACTAAAGGATTTTTATCCATATAATCACTATAAAAATTCTTTGTTTTTTAACTTGCATTATTTTATTGCATATCTTCAAAGTTGCATAAAACACTTTAGATATTTGATTGAGAAGATTTTAAAGGAGTTTGTTAAAACATGGGGATAAAATCTTTCAAAAGACTAAGTCTACTTGTGAAAAACACTTACAAATATCCGCTGCAAGTATTCTGTTTCAAAACTGATTTTTGCTGAAATAAGCTAAGTAACTATAAGAAGAGTGGTCAACTCTGCTGCTCAAGATTTGTTCACGAACAGCTCAGTCAGCTTACTGTTCATATAAGCTTGGTCTGCTGACAGACAACTTGAAAGTTTTTAAAGTCTAAAAATTTTCAGACGTCTATTCACCCCTCCCCTTCTAGACCTCATCTGACCACTTGGGACCAACACCAATATTGCCCAACGCTTCTTTACTTGGCCAAAAGTGCGCTCAATGACATTTCTAGCTTGACTATGTTTTATTTTAAAAATTCTTTCTCATTTTGAGGGGCGTCCATATACGCCGTAAGGAAACCTTCACCATTCGTATATCCATTGTCACACAAGTAATACGTTCCTACAATTAATCACATGAATTAGTTGCTATGACATAACCCTTGCAATTAAATTCATAAACTAAAAACTAAATTTTACCAATAGGCACTTTCAATCCATTTGGCCGATTAATTGCATCTCTTCACACGCGCCCATCTGTGTAGGACCCTTCCCAACTGACAAGTGCATAGGTGAACAGTCCGTTAACATCACATGCAACAAGTACATTGGTGGATATGTCACCTTTTTGGTTCCTATAACGTGGTTTATCAACCGATGGAACATTAACATGAACATAAATTCCGTCTAGTGCCACAATGCAACCCTATACGTACGCAAATTCTCTATTATAATGCACAAGTTGAAGAAAATACCCTATGCAAATAGGAAAATTAAAGTTTTTTCCTTACCGGAAAACAACTCCACCTATCGTCTTCGATCATTTCATATTGGATCCGGTTGAGATAATAATATTGGATGGAGCTTCATCAAACATGTCAATACACGGTAGAAACACTTGCTAACAGTGTCACCAGATTGATGGTAATCGGTGGCAACAATACGATGAAATGATAGTGCCCTGCAAGCCAGCCGATAGATTTTTGATAGAAATAGTGTCCGGCAAGCCAACTGTATGGCTAGCATTTAATGTAATAAATGAAGGAACTATTCAATTTCGATTAATAAATGCACTTTATTATATTGTCAACTTTATCTTATGTAATAATTATCTACGCATAAGGATAGAAGTCCTTAGATCACAGGTCTATTGCACAACCCGTGGATTGATCTCCAAAGCCGTGATCTAGAACATATTCAAGAGTCGTAGAATCCAAACGAGATAAGACATCGTTGGATTCAGTTAGACTCTCAGTATTGTGTATATTCTGATGAACTGGAGAACGCTGGGGTCCACGAGCGTGACTGGGATAGTCGATACACATAAGTGGGTGACTTGATGGGATGGCAAGTGCACTGAATACCCCAATTAGGAAATAACTCACCATTGAAGCTGTAGTCGCATATCGGGGTTGAAGTTCTTCCAATTTACAATAGTATACGAGGAACGATCCCTAAATACTTGAAGTGATAGGGTTTATCTGGTGCGAGAACGTCTATACTTAGATGTGAATTCCGACCGACTGGAGATTACCAGAAGGTCTCTGTGGATTTATGTTGGGTATAGAGGAACTCGTATGCAAGTTCAGATCATCAACAAAGGATCCATTGACCCGACTTGATAGGTTGGGAATTTCTCCTATGGATTTCTGTGAGAAATTAATTCTGGTAAAAATCCTTGGCCAAGGTATCTGACGACCTTATGAAAGTAGCTCATAAAGATTAAGTCAAAGAGAATTATTTCGAGACTAGAATACATAAGGTCAAGACAAAAGAAAAGGGAACCAATGAAAAGTCCATACCCTTAAGTCTAAACTGGGAGATTGATTGATGGAGAGATTATGTCGTAGATGGTAATTGTAAATGATAAAAGGTTCACTGAATTAATTCACCAGTGATTGGGCTCCATGGGCTTGTGGCTGGACATCGACCGTGGAGTGTGGGAGAATTCCCAAATTAGCAGGGGTGCTAATTTTGGAATGATCAATCGACAGAGTGTTCAATTGATTAGAGTATTTGTTGCTCGAATAATTAAATTATATTTAATTATAACCCACGGCCAATTATGTGGTGAACCTACAGGAGCATACACAATACACATGAAGTGAAAGCGAGGAAAAGAAGAACAACTGGGTCGACCGAATCGACTGGGTCGATTGGGTCGAATGGGTTAACAGGATCGACTGGGTCGATTTAGTTGACTGGGTCGACTGGGTTGACTGGGTCGACCTGATTGGAGCAAAATTGATCTAATTGGAATTTGATCAAGATTATAAATTAAAATGGAGTTTAATTTGTAAGTTAATTAGTTAAGTTAGATTTAATTAATTATGGGAATATTAATTAAATAGACTTAGAGTCTAATTTAATTAATTGAGAGATTAATTAATTAATTGGGCTATTTAATTGGGAAATTAAATAAAGCCTAATTAAATTAATCAAGGAGTGGGCCATGAATTCATTAGAAGACTATGTTTTCTAATTAAAGAGGGCCATAGCCCATGAAGGAGACTTGGAGTCCTAGTCCTAGGAGGATTAGGTTAATGAGATAACTATAAGTAGGTAACTTATAGTTATATCAAACACACAACTCTAAGAGCAAAAACCAAAATTATCTCTCCCTCTCCCTCTCCCAAGTAAAATCGACCGAACACCCCCTCTTTCTCTGGAAGATTTTTCATTTTCGATATTAGCTCCTAAGTCGTTCTCTAAGCCTAGATCTTAATATACCCTATGTTCTAGTCGATCAAGTTATATTAATTTTCGTGATATTGTGGTGTATCAATTCGTAGAGGCGCAACACGTGGGGCGCTACAAGCAGGGCTTTGGATCGACCCACCCGAGGGAGAAACACAACTTTTTTTAGCTACTTGGATTTGCAAGGAGACAGGTATAATTTGAATCTTATTATTCTTATCGTTTTAATATTCATATATATACAACCAGTTTAGTATCCTGGCAAGATTCCGTAAGAGGCCCTAAAAATTATTAAATTCCGTTGTGCCTAGGGCTGTTTATCTTACCGAATCCAAACATTGGTATCAGAGCCAACTCTGACTTTGTATATATATGAATTTGCATATTATGTGATTTAAATCATATGTTTGATTTATGTGTGGCTAGTTTTAAACTGTGTATGTTTTAGAACGTATATCTATTTAACTTAGAGTTAAAGAAAACTTTTGATTCGAAATTTTATCACGTTAATTTTAGTTTTTGGATTGTGATTTAATTGGAACTGTTTTTAATTAAATCAACAAGTAATCGAACAAACAAATTTTTTTTATTGGATCCAACAGCACGCTGGCCGCGCGTGCAGCACACGGCAGCACCCTACGGGCTGCCAGCCGCGTGCTGCCATGCGCAGCCGCTTGCTGCCGCACGTTGCCAAGCGCAGCAGCGGCTGCTGTGGGCAGCCCACGCGTGGACTTCGTGGCCGCGCGTGTGCTGTCCACGTGGCAGTCTTCGAATAGCCTCGATCTGGTTAATTTCCGGTTGGATTCTAATTTTGCCTATTTTGAAAATTCTGAAAATCTTGGAGATGTGTGAGATTAGGAAACTTGGAGTTTTGGATAAGGTAGAAATCTTGGTAGATTTGAACACTACCTTAATTAACTAATCTAGTCAAAATAGGATTATCTTGAGAATCTTGGAGATTTAGAATATTGGGAAACTTAAAGTTTTGGATAAGATATGAATCTTAGAGATTTGGAACAATCTTAATTAACCAACTTAATCAAGATAAGAATTGTAGATTATTTAGAAATCAAGTAAGAGTTAATTAATCTTAGAGATTAATTGTTAATTCAAAATTAATTAACTAGGATAATTTTTATGAATTAAAATTAAAGGAGCCGGGAAATTTTCATTTATACCCTTATATGAATTTATGCGTGTTCTTGAGTGAATATGTGGATTGGTCGATTTTGCCCCTAAACCCTCTGTAGTTTTGGTTTATTTTATTTTATGGGTTGTAATTAAATGAGTCTGATTGGTGCCCTTGCTTGCGCAACTAATATGTAATAGAATAGGGCCATTATTGGAAGTTAGATTTAGTTTAGGCTTGGAGCCAAGAAGACCTCATGAAGACTTGGAGATCCACATGGAGGCCCATAACCTTGTAGGACATGGAGGCCCAATCAAGAACATGATGTATGGGTTTGAAAATTGTAATAGTTAGGACATTTAATCTCCACTCTAGACTTACCAATTGATCCATCGCATGGCTCGTAATGGATCGCATAGGATGGGAAATCGATCAATCATATCTTGCTAGGTGATGT
This sequence comes from Penstemon eatonii, assembly GCA_038501285.1. Classification (NCBI taxonomy): domain Eukaryota; kingdom Viridiplantae; phylum Streptophyta; class Magnoliopsida; order Lamiales; family Plantaginaceae; genus Penstemon; species Penstemon eatonii. Next base: position 38,763,864 of record CM076711.1, on the reverse strand, counting down.
ATGTTTACTTACATTATTTGATGTATGTCTTGCATGCTTAGAATAGATCACGTAGACAAGATAAAGCATAATCTGATGAGACCTCGCACAAGAATACTTAAAACCTCCAATTGAACTTTGAAATTCAATTATAATATTAAATAGAATAACGGGCGCATATGAATATTCTCTATGGTCCGAGCTTATCCAATTAGTAGGTCTTAGGCATATTGTACGAATATATCTCGATGTCTCACGAGTCGTGGGTCGAGCTATAGGAAGATGATATGTCTATTGCCTTAATGCACGATTTTAGTGCCAAGGAAGGGGATAACAAGGTTTTAGGCGCTAACTCACGAGTCGTGGGGCGTCTAAAATTGAACTATTTATCTCCATGAGTATTGGACATGATTAACGCTAGTAAGTACGGTTGTCTCACGAGTCATGGGTCCATATTGAAAACGAGGCTAAATGAACTCAAGGGTTAGCTGCGATGGTTAACCGACGACTTAGTCGACCACCAAGTTAATCAAATAGTATGGCCAACGAGTCGTGGGTGGTCTTGAGCCCACTAGGATATTTTAATTTCCCGAAACTTATGTGGGGGCATAAGATTTTGATTAAAATAGTGGGAGTAATTTACAAATAAAACCCATGTTTGTAAATTGTGCATTTTAAATTAATCATTCGCCTATTTATTCCTTCTATCGTCTTTTTATAGATATAATGTCTACGAATCCGATTTCCATCATACTTGAACAAAACAAATTGATTGGACCCAACTTCCATGACTGGGTCAGGAACCTTAAGATCATTCTCGCTTCTGAAAAGTGAGGTTTTGTCCTTGATGGGCCCCCTCCTGAAATTGCTAAGGACGCCGATGGTGCTGAGAGGGAAGCCGCGGAACTGTGGCTCGACGATGACTTACAGTCACGTTGTCTCATGCTGGCATCCATGTCGAATGAGCTTCAAAAGCAGCACGAGCATATGAAGTCTGCTTTTGAGATTTACACGCACCTGAATGGTCTATTTGGGGTGTAAAGTAGATACAAGTGGTATTAAACTGCCAAAACTCTGCAATAAATGAGGATGGCAGAAGTTATTGATGTTCGTTCTCACTGCATCAAGATGATTGGGCTTATTGAAAAGCTTGGTCAACTTGACGTAATGATGGACATGACCTACTGCCAGGGTATAATCATCCAATCGTTGCCGAGATCGTTCGAGAAATTTGTAGTGAACTAAAACATGCACAAGATGGATGTTGAACTTCACGAGTTGGCTAATATGCTCGCCACTACAGAGGCTACCATGAAAAGAGAGAAGCCAGTGATGGTTTCAACTTCCACCCAATCTAAGTCCAAAAGGACGAAGAAAGGGAAAGGGAAGGGAAATGCTTCTTCGAGCAGAGGCATAGGACCATCTGGGCCCATATGGAAGGGAAAGAAGCGTAAAGCTTCTGTTGGTGAACAAAAATGTTTCTACTGCAAGAAACCTGGACACTGGAAGAGGATTTGCAAAGAGTTCTTGGAAAGCTCGAAAGGTATATTCCTTGTTGAGTTTAATTTGTCAATTAACTGTGCATCTTGGGTGTTAGACACTGCTTGTGGTTCTCATTTTTGTAATGATTTACTGGTGATGGGGGCAACAAGGCCACTTAGGCCATGGGATTGGATCCTGAGATTTAGCAATGGAGCTAGAGCTGCTGCCGAGGCCATAGGCGAAGTGGAGTTAGATTTAGGTGGTAATAAATTAGTCCTTAGGAATGTTCTTTATGTACCTAGTTTGGTGAAAAACATTATTTCTATTCCTGTTTTGGATAATGAAGGTTCATTTTCGTTATTCATGAATGATAATTTATTTTTCACTGGTACATTAAAAGATGGACTATATACCATTGAACCACCTAAGTTAGTTATGCATGTACAATAAAACAAAAGAAAACAAGATAATGAAATATTTGCCCAATTGTGGCACTCTCGACTTGGACATATATCTAATTCAAGGATTCAAAAGTTAGCATCATCTAACGCGCTTGAAATCAATCGCATTGATGAAATGCCAACATGTGAACCATGTCTAAAGGGTAAAATGGCTAAGTTGCCATTTAAGGGAAACCCTGAGCGAGCCAAACAAACATTGGACTTAATACATACTGACGTATGTGGACCACTAAGAAAAAGTGCCCGAGGTGGCTATGATTATTTCATCACTTTAACTGACGACTATAGTCGTTATGGATATGCGTTCTTGTTGAAACTCATGTCTGAAGCCTTTGAGCGATTCAAAGAATTCAAGATGGAAGTAGAGAATCAACTTGGTCATACGATAAAGGCTCTTCGTTCTGACCGAGGTGGAGAATTTCTTAGTAACGAATTTCTAAGAAGGTTCATAAACTTGGCTGGAAAAATGAAGGTCTTTTCCCCTTTGTTAAGGCTGAAGGACAATGATCGATTTAATAACAAAAATAAAGTTAACGCTACTAAATAAGAGAAAGATCAATGTATATGTGTATTCCGATCGTTAATGTATAAGTTACAAGTATCGAGGATCCTATTTGAGCATTATAGGATGCCGTACAAGCTAGAGGGCGAAATACATATAAGGTGGTCGAATCTATCTATCCGAGCTAGGCTTCGAGTAGAGTGCACCTGGGAAAGCGTGTCTGGCGTCATAAATACAGGCGATATTTATAGCGGAAAGTGGTGAGCTAGCTACTCCATCCGCAGAGATACATTTCTTAGGCCCAAGGGCTTGGGCCTGTGATCGGCCCAACACTAAATTCCGAACACTAGCCTTCCATGGGTGATCGGATAATAAAGGCCGTGATTTGGGCTTGGTTTTACATACGCGAGGTCGGATTTTACATTCTTCGATCTCTCCGGACTTTCCAATGTAGAGTCCAAAATACCCCTTATCAATACTACCCCACTTCTCGAGCGCAAAGTGAAGCTTAAGCTCGAAGAAGTTTATTTCGAAGGTTGCGACGAGTAAATCATTATGATGTTTTTGCGGATATGTCTCATTAAAAACATTATTCGGAAAAACCCGTTGGGATAAAAACCGAACTAGGGAAAAAGAGTGCATATCTTGAAAACCATATGATGAATTTGTCTTGATATAGATTCTGACGTTAAGAAGTTTCTTGCCCTTTCCTTGGAATAAATCTTCGGTCGTGAAGTCTTTTCGCATCGTTCACCGTGATACTCGCAATTACAGTTGGTATAGGGTTCTAAGATGTAAATATCTGAAGAGTAATTTTGATTTTAGTTTGAGGAAGCTCAACCGTCGTGACCAATCGGGGACCGGTTTGCAATTCATACTTCTTTTTACCTTTTATATATATGTTATTTTGCTGAAAATTACTTCCACAACCATTTTTATTTGAGATCGGAGCGCCGAGATCGCGCAGACTGTCCTTTTCACTCAACTGTATCTGTTTATAATGTCTAGTTCAAGGAATTCAAGGGGCAAGGGCATAGTCGGAGAAGATCCCGATTCCGATCCTGACATTAGGCTTATCGATGACTTCGAAGAGGGGGAATTCCATCCCGAACGCGAAGATATTAATCAGGCTGAAGATCTCGAAGAGAATGAGGTAGATAAACGTAATATTGGTGACGATGTTTTGTCAGGATATACAGATCTGAAGCTCTCTCCGGATCAATTGGTCAGAACTGGGCTGAGGTTGGCGCAGAACAAACTTCTTGTAGTTTTGTTAAGGAGGACCGTGCTTATTTGGAGAAAGAGTTCAAGAAATATCTTCCAGAGGGGTTTTCCATCGTCATTCCCTCTTATCGCCAGCGCGCAACCGCTCCTCCGGCTGGGTGCCAGGCTTTTTATGAGAAACAATTTTTGTACGGGTTGCGCATTCCCTTTATTCCTTTACTAAGGAACATCCTATCCTTTCTCTCTCTTACCCCCGCCCAAATTCTTCCGAACTCTATAGCCTATATTGTGGCGTTCAGTGTCCTCATGGAGGCCAAAGGAGAGGAGGCTTCTTTTCGAAATTTTTGGCAGGTATTTCAGATGAGTATGTCCAGAGGTTCCAATGCGGGGTTCGTCTCTTTCTCACAGGGGTCGAACCGTCCTATCCTTTGGATCGTGGCAGTGGATAAAACCAAAAGTTGGAAAAGAAGATTCTTCTTTGTTAAAGGTCCCGATGTTCGTTCCGCAGGTAGTTCAAAGATTAGACCATATCGATGGGATGGTGAAGGGCCTTGGGTGTACGGTCGTCGCAAGATTAAGGAAAAGGTCAATCCTAAGTTTTCTGATGAGTTTCTGAACCAGCTCCGATCCGATCCTTTTCAGACTATGCTCCTTATACAAGAAAGGATTTTGAGATTGGCTGGTCCTAGCAAATGTAATTATCCAGCCCCAACGATCGAATTTTCCCTTCCTTCGTCCATTCAACAGTCCGGTAGGTCTACACAATCTTCCAGACGCATGTCCGAATCAACCGCTTTGTCCCGTGCATCGCTTCCTTTGAGTATGCTATTAATCTTTTTGCTTAACTATGTTCTAGAGTACACAGGCTCATTCAATATTCTGAGCACATCGTCTTTTTCTTTGCAGGTCAACTGGTTGATGAGTTTCGACTGTCTGCTATTACGTCAATTGGGACTGCTCGCCCCAAGGGCATGCATAGCCAGTTCCTTTATCCATCGAAGAAGAGGAAAACGGAACAAGGAACGGGAGCGACTAATTTGGTCATTCACCCGACCGATATCCCTGAAGTATACTAAACTTTGAGAGGGGTTGGCAGCTCGAGTTCGTTAAATCTTGCAGTAGCTGGTCCTCTGCGCAGTGTATTCTCAATCGACACTTTGATAGGATAGTGTCCTGCAAGCCAACAAAATAGCTTGTAATAGGGAACATTATTTTATCTTGAAAGAATCTTTGATTTATCAATTAATACGAACTGTTTATTTTATTGAGAATTCATAATATAAACAAATGGCCATCTTCATCTTTCGTGAACACATTTAAGCGATTGGTTGAAACCCTGAGATCACTCATGACTACGGGACTATTCACTTCAGTATTGGGTGCGATTAATCATGAAACAGTCTCAAAGGTCGTGATCTCAAAAATGTTCCAAGTCATAGATTTATATCGAGACGGGGTATCGAATGAATCGTCAAGACTTGTACGATTATGCATGATTCACTTAAAGTGAATTTGTTGTTGTTTCATGAACAAGACATTGTTAATGTCAGTGCATATGACTAGGTGGTTCGATAGGGGATCGGACGCATCGAACGACCCGAACAGAGAGACCCATTGTGGAAGTGCGTAAAAAGCATATCGGTGTTGGGATGTCTCTCAAGACTTATAACAGTGTACGATTTAGTCCTTAGACTTGAGATGCTAGGGCAAATTCGGTATACGGGTGTGCGTACTTTGATTTAGGAGCCGGGCACATAGCTTGTCCATTGTGCGCCTACGCTGGGTACGTATAGTCGTATGCGCGGATGGTTAGCATCAATATAGGATCTACCGACTCATTGTAATGGATGAGGGAATTTCCTGTACATTCTTCGATGATACATTCCGAGAAATCCATGGCCATGGTCAGTGACGGATTTGAAAAAAGGTTTCCAGATTTAGCAGTCACACTGGAAGTATTATCCTGAATTAGAAAGTACAGAATCGAGATGATTAGAGGTGCCGACCAATTCACACACCCTAGGTCTCGATCGGGAAATTAGTCGTTAGAGGGACCGTATGTACATGGTACTTATAAGAGGTTTAAGGTTCACTGAAGTCAATTCACCTGAAGTTGGGCCTCATGGGCTTGTGGCTAGACATCGACCATGAGGTGTGGGTACTCCTGAATTGATGGTAGATTAATTCTGGAGTAGTAAATTGAAAGTAGTTTAATTGATCGGAGCAATTAATTAAATATTAATTAAATCACAGAAATGTGAGCCCGCGGCCAATTGATGGTGAACCTAGAGGGTCACACACAAAAGCTGGAACTGTGATAGTCAGTCGTAGAACGACTTGATTTAAAGGGGTTAAATCAAAGAAAAGAATTAAAGGGTTAATTCTTAGAGAAAGAAAATTAATTGGACTACATCTAGAGTTGAATTCAGATCCAACTCTTGAATCTGAAGTGTTTCTTTCCTAGTTCTGTGACGCCCGACTAACTCAATTGACTTAACTCTTGTAAATGTCGATTTAATTGAATTGGTCGTGTGTCAATTCTAACAGAACATTCCATGCTATAAGATAAGCACTATAATTATAATCTATACAGCGGAAGTTCTATATTTACAAAGTTTCAAAACAAAGAGTGACTCATATTTAAAGTAACGCATAATAGTCACTTTCTCCTACTTTACGTATTACAATCCAAAAGAGAATCCAAACCTAGCACTTAATATGTTGAAAACTAACATATGATAATAAAGCGTTTACATATATGACTTATGAAACTCAACAATTATCTCGCATTCTTCATCTCTTGATTCTTAGTTTCCAAAGTCAATCTGAGAAAAGAACAACAATAGAAAGAGGTGTAAGTCTTGTTCGACTTAGTGAGAAATTGTGATGCCAAAACAAAGTTATATACGTATTAACAAGAATATGGATAGTGAACTAGAAAGGAATAGAAAAATTAGAGAGTATATGAAGCATTATTTATAAGATCAAGAAGTATTGAGAACGAAATTCAGAATTTCATGTTCTTATTTGGTAAACAAAAAAAATAATCAAGTACAAATCTTATCCACCTTATACCTCCCTACGAGGAGCGACCTCGCCAAACAAAAACAGTGGACATGCCCGGGTGCATGTCAGTTCAGTTCGGATCACTTACCCGTAACTAAACCACAGAGGGGTACTAATCAAAGAGATCATAAACCGACGACCCGATGTCGCCCAGCCGTCAACTTTGTTAGTCCCAGGGCCCAACTTCCCAAGGGCGTCCCCAAGGGTGATAGTAACATAACAAAAGATAGACATAATCCATAACTCGGGATAATATTACCTACTAGATCGAATGAAAGAATTGAGGGATGTCATTGAAATGTCGAAATCGGTGTGAAGCACAATCAGAATCAACAAGAACATGTTATATCGAGAACGGGCTCAATCAAGTCAGAAAGTAGAACATATATATAATATAATGAGTTTGTGCTTTGGAATAATATGAAATTTAGAATATCAAAGTTGTTCTTGTTCTCAGGGCGTTGTGCCAAGAGGGCTGAAGAAAGAACGAGAAGCCTCACCCGAAGTTCAATTCTATCTTGTTAACTTGGTTCGATCGTATTCTCCCGACCTAATTTAAGTAAGCACTTATTAAAATATGTAGTATATTATAATCATCACTAAACTTGAAGTAAACTAAGAATAATGAAACTATAATCCTAGGAGTTTCAGATAGTGTAAATAAATGAACAAACAAACCATTTCATTTAGTCGGCTTTTAATTTTTGTGTTGGCAGCCAAGCTTATTGTTTGAATAACTTTTTATATATGTAATGGAATGACCTGAAACAAAATCCTATGGTTTCCTAACTCAAAATAGTTTCATTAGATTGAAGGATATTATTTTAAATGTCCAGAATCAATAGTATATTAATGTCAAAATTTCCAGCAGAAATTCAAAAGGAATCCATGATAGGTTGATTAACAATTTTTCTTTTCAACTAGTTAATAGAAGGTAAATACAAAGGTTAGCCATTTTTCATAACATAAAAGACATAAATTAACAGAAGATATTATAAGGTTATGAAAAGTAAAGTTATGTCATAAGATGAGTCAAAAATAAACATAAACACTTAAAACCCCAAAACAGTCCTAGTGAATTTAACTCCCCTGTTTCAGCTGTTCTGAAATCGAGCCACCACCGGCATATGAACCGGACATGGCAGGCCAAAATACTACTTGAACACACTAAATTTTGTCTTCTTTCCAACCCAACAAACAGATTCTAAAAATTCCAAACCGAACTCAACTTATAGGCCAAACAATAACACTGCGCAGAATTGTGTAGATTGTAAGTTTACCTTAATAACTTCCTTTGTAAGTGATGGATTGATACAAGACTTGAACCTACTTCTTTCCAACTTTAAATTGATTCAAATATTAACTGGAATCAAAAGTTTTCATTAGATATTAGGTATTTAAAGAGAAGAACTTCAGGTATATAAGTTTGGAGAAGAATTCTTACCTTGACTTGCTTCTATTTCTTCCTAGTGTTCTTAAGCTCTTATGGACGTTTTCTTTGTGTATTTGGAGGAAAGTGTGATCAGTTTAATGACTCTATACTTATCTTAAATAGGAAGGAAGAATGGCTTTATTGTAATAATGTTAAGGGGTTGGGGTAAAAGTTTTATTGTCTAGATTTTTCTTACCTTAAGTCTTGTTTGGTGAAACTTTGTTTTCACCTATTTACTTATGAAAATTGTATAGACTAATTAATAATAAATCTTTATTAATAACACTTCAATTGATTGCTTTATTAGGGGTGTTACAATCTCCCCCTCTTAAAGAAATCTGGTCTCCAGATTCTAACCTGAAGTGAAGAGCTCGGGATGATGCTTCCTCATTTCATCTTCTCGTTCCCATGTTGCTTCTTCTACATTTTGATTTCTCCATAATACTTTTACCAAAGGTATCTTGCGGTTGCGAAGCTCCTGGAACTTTTGATCAAGGATGTGAACTGGTATTTCTTTGTAAGATAGGTCACTTTCGATTTGTAGACAATCGGGTTCTAAAATGTGGGATTCGTCTGGCTGGTATTTTCTCAGTTGTGATACGTGGAACACGTTATGAATTCCCGTAAGATTTGGGGGTAAATCTAATTTGTAGGCCAATTTACCTATTCGCTCAATGATTTCAAAAGGTCCTACATAACGTGGATTTAACTTTCCACCTTTCCCTATTCTTTTGAATCCCTTCCTTGGTGATACCTTAAGAAATACTTTGTCCCCTATATCAAATTCCAGATCCCTTCTACGGCGATCGGCATAACTTTTTTGTCGGTCTTGTGCAGCTTTTATTCTTTGTTTGATTATTTGTACCTTATCAATGGCTTCCTGAATAATCTCTGGTCTTATCGCTCTATGTGAGCCGTCTGAAGTTGTTCTCCACTCGTCCAAATCCCAATGGAGTGGGGAGCGACATTTTCTGCCATATAAAGCTTCGTATGGTGCCATTTGAATGGAAGCATGATAACTATTATTGTATGCAAATTCTATAAGTGGTAAATGCTGGTCCCAACTACCTTTGAAGTCCAACACGCATGCTCTCAACATGTCTTCTAAGAAGCCAATAACTCGCTCTGACTGTCCATCTGTTTCAGGATGTGCGGCTGTACTGAATTTCAGCTTAGTTCCAAGATTTTCCTGTAACTGTTTCCATAGCCTCGAAGTAAATTTAGGATCCCTGTCTGAAATTATACTAGATGGTAACCCATGTAGTCTAATGATCTCTTTCTTGTATAATTCAGCCAATGTTTCCACATTGTAGTTTGTCTTTACAGGAAGAAAGTGAGCCGACTTAGTAAGCCTATCCACAATAACCCAGATACTGTTGCATCCATTTCTTACAATTGGTAGACCTGTTACGAAATCCATAGTAATTTGATCCCATTTCCAGTCAGGTATCGGTAGTGGTTGCAGTTTTCCGGCAGGATGTTGATGTTCAACTTTTACCAATTGGCAAGTCATGCATTTCTTTACATAGTCAGCAATGTCACGCTTCATTCCATTCCACCAAAATTGTTTCTTTAAGTCCTTGTACATTTTAGTACCTCCAGGATGAACTGTGTACCTTGTTCTATGCGCTTCTTCCATCAATTCTTTTCGCATAGTTTTTGGAACCCAAACTCGATTTTGGAATCGTAGTATACCTGATCGATCCATGTCAAATTTTGAATCTAATTTCTTTTCCACGAATTCCATTTGTTTTCTAATATCTTCATCTTCGTGTTGAGCTTTTCGAATTTGAGTGCACCATTCGGGTTGCATATCTAAATTGCTCAATCGTCTACAAGCTTGCATACATATCATAGCTTTTACATATGTTTGTTCTTTCCCTTTGACATTTTGAATCTTTGCCTTTCGACTTAAGGCATCGGCTACTACATTAGCCTTTCCAGGATGATATAAAATTGAACAATCATAGTCTTCAAGGAATTCCATCCACCTGCGCTGCCTCATGTTTAATTCTTTCTGAGTGAACAAGTATTTCAAACTTTTGTGGTCAGTGTATACTACAAAAGTTGTCCCGTACAGGTAATGTCTCCATTTTGCCAAAGCAAACACGATTGCTCCCAATTCTAGGTCGTGAGTGGGGTAATTTTGCTCATGTAGTTTTAGTTTCCTTGAAGCATATGCAATCACCCTCTCATTCTGCATCAGTACACATCCAAAACCTTCTTTTGATGCGTCGGTATAGATAACAAAGCCACACGGACCTTTGGGTAAAGCTAGTATGGGGGCGGTTGTCAATCTCCGCTTGAGCTCTTGAAAGCTTGATTCACATTTATCGCTCCATATAAACTTACATTGCTTTTGGGTTAATTGTGTTAATGGTGCCGCAATTTTAGAGAAGTCCTTGACAAATTTGCGGTAATAACCAGCTAGACCCAAAAAGCTACGTACTTCAGTAACATTTGTTGGTTGTTTCCAATTGACAATTGCTTCTACTTTGGAAGGATCAACTTCAATACCAGCATTGGATATCACATGTCCTAAGAAAGTTACTCGTTCCAACCAGAATTCACATTTACTAAATTTGGCGTAAAGTTTATTCTCTTTCAAAGTCTTTAGTACTATTCTGAGATGTTGTGCATGCTCTTCCTTCGTCTTTGAGAATACCAAGATATCATCTATGAATATTACAACAAAGTTGTCTAGAAAAGGTTTGAATATTCTGTGCATCATATCCATAAAAGCCGCTGGTGCATTTGTTAACCCAAATGGCATAACCAGAAATTCAAAATGTCCATATCTTGAGTTAAAAGCAGTTTTTGGGACATCTTTCTCTTGAATTTTCAATTGATAGTAACCTTGTCTAAGATCCAACTTTGAGTACACATGTGATCCTTGTAATAGGTCAAATAGTTCATCGATATGTGGTAAAGGGTACTTATTCTTTATAGTGACACTATTCAGTCCTCGATAATCGATGCACAATCGAAGAGATCCATCTTTCTTTTTAACGAACAAGACTGGTGCTCCCCAAGGGGAGGAACTAGGTCGAATGAACCCTCGTTCAATCAGATCTTGTAACTGAGTTTTCAATTCTTTTAACTCAGCAGGAGCCATACGGTAAGGAGTTTTTGAGATGGGTGCTACCCCGGGTAGGGTTTCAATGACAAATTCAATTTCACGATCCGGAGGTAAATTAATTAGTTCCTCAGGAAATACTTCTACGAACTCATTTACTACCGGGACTTCCTCTATTTGGATTATGTCTTTGGGCTTATTTATCAAATAAGCCAATAATCCATAACCTTCATTTTGCAGTATTTTCCTTGCTTCAATTGCCGAGATGATTGGTATTGGTTGTTGTTTCTTCTGGCTAGCCTCGAGTTCTCTTCGTGTAGTCTTGTTAAGTTTTATCTCTTTGGTATAACAATTTAGTTCGGCTTGATGTTGGTACAACCAATCCATCCCTAGGATGACATCGTATCCTTGGATGTTTAGTTGGATTAAGTCAGTCGGGTAATTAATACCGTCTATCATAATTGGGCATGCTTTACAAATCAAATCCGTAGTCATACTAATACCCATAGGTGTACTTACTTCAAAAGTGTAAGACATTCTTTCAAATTCCAAGGGCATGTTGGTTGAAAAAGAAGTAGCAATAAAAGAATGGGTAGCTCCAGGATCATATAAAGCTTTACCAATTTTGCCAAGTATATGGATTTTACCTTCCACCACGGCCGTTGGGTCAGGTACTTCCTCATTGGCATCCAATGCGTAAACACGAGCTGGGACCTTAGGTCTTCCAGTTTGGCCGATTGATTGTCCACCTTGCTTCGCTTGGGGTGTTGTGCCGCTATTCTTCGCCCTTGGGCAATCTTTGATAAGATGTCGGTCACTACCACATGCGATACATCGTCCACTCTTTTTCCAGCAAGCTTCCTCATTGTGACTTGGGTGGCCACAAAAGTTACATGGCCCTCTCACTATCGATCTCATTTGGTTAGTAGCAGATCTTGTCTTCGTATTATTATTCTTCTTGAGATCCCCATGAACTGTCTTTGAAATTTTATTCCCTTGATTGAATTTTCCTATATTATCCCATCTAGAGCTTGATGGACGATTTCGTTTGAGTTGTTCTTCAACCTTCACTAACTCTTTCATCTCCGACTCTACTTGCAATGCTTTTTCTACTGTATGGGTATAACTAGTGGTGTCCGTAGAAATTATTGCCCATCGTAATTCCAAATTTAGTCCTTCAATAAATTTCCTCACCTTTCTGACCTCGTCATTTTGGTAATGTGGAGCATACCTAATAAGTTTAGTAAATCGATCCTCATATTGAGACACGGTCATTGTACCTTGGGTTAAGTCTAGGAATTCTCTTTCACGACGGGTTTGCACAACTTGAGGAATATATTTACAATTAAACTCTCTTACAAAATTCTCCCAAGTGCGAAGGGTATTATCATGTTGCCATCGTTGTTCCACCGTTCTCCACCAATGTCTAGCTGTATCCTCTAATCGAAATGTGCCGAAACTTATTTTCTGCGCATCGGTGTAATCTAGTACATTAAAAATATTCTCTATTTCGGAAAGCCATAATTCTGCCTTGTGATCATTAGGTTCTCCAAAGAATTTTGGGGGTTGGAAACGAAGAAACCTTTCAAGTGTTTGATCCATAGTCGGATGAACTAATGCATTAGTGGAGCCGTTCGCAGATGTTTGTTGTTGACAAAATTGCATATATTGATGCATAAATGAAAACATTTGTGTGAGGTCTGGTACCCCATCTCTATGGAAAGGTTGTTGTGCCATGGCAGGTCCTATATTAGCAAAGTTTTGTCCTTGATTGGGATCATTTTCGCCTGGAGTTGGTGTCGGGTTTGCTTGAGTACTTAATGGTGGTGTAGCTCGTGGACTGGTGGGCGTAGTTTGATTCCTTGTTCGTGCCATTCTAAGAAATGTAGATATGTTAGTGTCTTAATTGTATTGTTACATATGATTTCACATATAATATTATAGCATATTAAAATACAAAATGGTTATGTCATGTTATTACATCATAGTGAAATACAAAATGGTTATGCAAATGCATCACTATGAAATATTGTACCATAGTTACATACACGGACTACATAGCAAAAGTCATATATTCTAATGTTAACTCGAAGGACACTAGATTCCAAGACTAAGACAAAAAGAGTTAACTTGAGTACTATCCTATATAGTTATATTAATATTAGTATATATCTAAAGAGTATCATTAAGGTTTTACAATAACTAGCCAAGTGTCTAAATATTATCTCCTAACTTATAGTTAGTTCTAGAGATAATACTAGACAAACAAAATTCTAACTTGTCACTAAAAGGGAAAACTAGTGACAAGCTAGTCGTGTTAAGATCATGGGTTGGTACGTGGTGGTGCGGGTATCTCCGCTCCACTAACCGTCCCATCATCTGCATTCCTCAAATCAGCCCCTTCTTCTGCATTCCTCAAATCAGCCCCTTCTTCTGCATTCCTCAAATCAACCCCTTCTTCTTGATCTATATCAGTTAGTTCATACATCCAGGCTGGATCTTCCTCTGGTTCTTCCTCATTTTCAAAATTAGCCACGGGTGGTACAATTTGTCCGACTTCTCCTACTTCAACCCCTTCTCCAAGCAAAATACCTTGCTGTATATATTCCGTTGATGGATCAAATGTAGGATTTGGCTGACGGGTGTTTGTAGAAGGTCCTTCTCCTGCTGCCACTTGTATCCTTGGAAAACTTGCTTCATCATTTTGGCCAAACAATGCTCCGTAAGTTATCGTTTGAGCTCTAAGGCGAGCAGTATCGATCAAGTCATAATAGTCGGAGTTTCTTCTTCTCAGTAACTCAATCAGATTTCCCAAATTATCATATCCTTCGGCCAGAAACATAGTGTGCTCCACTTCGTTGCGCAAAATTCCTAGTATCGTATCTACGTACCTTTGAAGCTCGAATAATGTATGGTTTCTTTCTTGAGTGCGAGCATGTGTTTGGGCTTCCCAAGCTGCTGAAATTCCCATTAATTCACGCTGAAATTCGAGAAGTTTTTCTCGCATTGCTTGTACTTGGTCTTGGAGTAGTGTTCGTTCGTTTTGTAAATCTACTAACTGGGAGCCTTGTCTCACATATGCAGCTAGAATTTCTTCCTTTTCGTTCATTACTCTATCTCTATCATTTTCCATGCTGCGTACAACATGATCGGGGTAATGCCCAATCAATTGGGTACCCTGGGGAGTGAAAGTCAGAACAGGAGCACTTCTACGGAGATGTACAGTACGTGGTGGTCCGTAATGTCCATTGGTTAAAGGTAAGCCATTACTATAATTTCGATCAGCCATCCTGTGGTCATAGGAATCAAGTCCTTAATATATCAGAACATAATCAACATGAGGTCATAATAAAGAATATACTTGGTACTGACTTTCGAAAACGTAAAGTTTAACACATAAATGTCAAATTCCAAATAATCAATCAGCATCTAATATCTACGTTTAACAAACCTTATTTTCCAAGAATCATATCCCTGACTTATAGCTTATCGCTCTGATACCACTCTGTGACGCCCGACTAACTCAATTGACTTAACTCTTGTAAATGTCGATTTAATTGAATTGGTCGTGTGTCAATTCTAACAGAACATTCCATGCTATAAGATAAGCACTATAATTATAATCTATACAGCGGAAGTTCTATATTTACAAAGTTTCAAAACAAAGAGTGACTCATATTTAAAGTAACGCATAATAGTCACTTTCTCCTACTTTACGTATTACAATCCAAAAGAGAATCCAAACCTAGCACTTAATATGTTGAAAACTAACATATGATAATAAAGCGTTTACATATATGACTTATGAAACTCAACAATTATCTCGCATTCTTCATCTCTTGATTCTTAGTTTCCAAAGTCAATCTGAGAAAAGAACAACAATAGAAAGAGGTGTAAGTCTTGTTCGACTTAGTGAGAAATTGTGATGCCAAAACAAAGTTATATACGTATTAACAAGAATATGGATAGTGAACTAGAAAGGAATAGAAAAATTAGAGAGTATATGAAGCATTATTTATAAGATCAAGAAGTATTGAGAACGAAATTCAGAATTTCATGTTCTTATTTGGTAAACAAAAAAAATAATCAAGTACAAATCTTATCCACCTTATACCTCCCTACGAGGAGCGACCTCGCCAAACAAAAACAGTGGACATGCCCGGGTGCATGTCAGTTCAGTTCGGATCACTTACCCGTAACTAAACCACAGAGGGGTACTAATCAAAGAGATCATAAACCGACGACCCGATGTCGCCCAGCCGTCAACTTTGTTAGTCCCAGGGCCCAACTTCCCAAGGGCGTCCCCAAGGGTGATAGTAACATAACAAAAGATAGACATAATCCATAACTCGGGATAATATTACCTACTAGATCGAATGAAAGAATTGAGGGATGTCATTGAAATGTCGAAATCGGTGTGAAGCACAATCAGAATCAACAAGAACATGTTATATCGAGAACGGGCTCAATCAAGTCAGAAAGTAGAACATATATATAATATAATGAGTTTGTGCTTTGGAATAATATGAAATTTAGAATATCAAAGTTGTTCTTGTTCTCAGGGCGTTGTGCCAAGAGGGCTGAAGAAAGAACGAGAAGCCTCACCCGAAGTTCAATTCTATCTTGTTAACTTGGTTCGATCGTATTCTCCCGACCTAATTTAAGTAAGCACTTATTAAAATATGTAGTATATTATAATCATCACTAAACTTGAAGTAAACTAAGAATAATGAAACTATAATCCTAGGAGTTTCAGATAGTGTAAATAAATGAACAAACAAACCATTTCATTTAGTCGGCTTTTAATTTTTGTGTTGGCAGCCAAGCTTATTGTTTGAATAACTTTTTATATATGTAATGGAATGACCTGAAACAAAATCCTATGGTTTCCTAACTCAAAATAGTTTCATTAGATTGAAGGATATTATTTTAAATGTCCAGAATCAATAGTATATTAATGTCAAAATTTCCAGCAGAAATTCAAAAGGAATCCATGATAGGTTGATTAACAATTTTTCTTTTCAACTAGTTAATAGAAGGTAAATACAAAGGTTAGCCATTTTTCATAACATAAAAGACATAAATTAACAGAAGATATTATAAGGTTATGAAAAGTAAAGTTATGTCATAAGATGAGTCAAAAATAAACATAAACACTTAAAACCCCAAAACAGTCCTAGTGAATTTAACTCCCCTGTTTCAGCTGTTCTGAAATCGAGCCACCACCGGCATATGAACCGGACATGGCAGGCCAAAATACTACTTGAACACACTAAATTTTGTCTTCTTTCCAACCCAACAAACAGATTCTAAAAATTCCAAACCGAACTCAACTTATAGGCCAAACAATAACACTGCGCAGAATTGTGTAGATTGTAAGTTTACCTTAATAACTTCCTTTGTAAGTGATGGATTGATACAAGACTTGAACCTACTTCTTTCCAACTTTAAATTGATTCAAATATTAACTGGAATCAAAAGTTTTCATTAGATATTAGGTATTTAAAGAGAAGAACTTCAGGTATATAAGTTTGGAGAAGAATTCTTACCTTGACTTGCTTCTATTTCTTCCTAGTGTTCTTAAGCTCTTATGGACGTTTTCTTTGTGTATTTGGAGGAAAGTGTGATCAGTTTAATGACTCTATACTTATCTTAAATAGGAAGGAAGAATGGCTTTATTGTAATAATGTTAAGGGGTTGGGGTAAAAGTTTTATTGTCTAGATTTTTCTTACCTTAAGTCTTGTTTGGTGAAACTTTGTTTTCACCTATTTACTTATGAAAATTGTATAGACTAATTAATAATAAATCTTTATTAATAACACTTCAATTGATTGCTTTATTAGGGGTGTTACAAGTTCGTAACCTGTGGATTGAAGCAATCACAGATCCAGCTGGTGTGGACTATTCTCTAGAGGCACAACATTTGGGGTGCTCTAGTGATCCGAAAAAGAAGACCGGAGAAACCACCACCTTGCCTGTGGTGAGGTAAAATCTTAATTTTACCACTTTATTTATTTTAGTATTTATGTGCTGAAATAAATTCAACCTTATTCATATGTGCTAATAAGAACCCTGGGATGTGGTGTATAAAAAAATTTTAAATTCCGCACCGTTGTTGTTGACAATTATACCCACAAAACCCAACAGTGGTATCAGAGCCTAACTTATTATGCACGTATGAAAAAGGCCTGAACGCATCAAATTATGTGATTATATGTATTTGTTGTGTTCTGATATTTGATTCTTGCTTGTTATGATAAATTGAGTGTTCGGATTTTTGCACTTTTCGGTTTTTGGGCCTAAATTGTAATTTCCAAAAATTGGAGGGCTAATTTGCAAATTACGATTTTTCACAAATCCGGACAGAAATTAAAATTTTGTTTTTCTACAATTCTGGAATTTTTCAAAATCTGGTCCATTTTGCAATTTACGAAAGTTTATGGGTGTTTTTTGCTATTTCCGTAAATCTGGGGTCTGTTTTGCAATTAACATAAGTTTCTGAAAATTTTGTTAATTTTCTGCTTTCTGGTCCAATTTGCATATTCTGGAAATTTTGTGGCTGATTTGTAATTTCCAAAAGTTGAGGGGTCAGAGTGTAATTTTCGAAAATTCAGGGGCCGAACTGCAATTTTTCAAACTCGAAAAACAGAAACTGTTTTGTGCACTAAAAGGGTTTAGTAAATCCGGAAAGTCAATTTTATCATAATTAGTAGGGACTTAAAGTGAGAATCAAAGGGTCATTTTAAAGTGGTTTAAAATGATGTTATAGATTGTTTTAGAAAGGGGTTTTAAAACTAGAATCTTAAGTTTTAAAATGAGATAAGAAATAAGAAATTAGGTTTTGCTTGTTTCTTGCTCTACGTGAAATTGTTTACGTGGTTTTCGATCGCGCCGAGCCTTGACCCTTAGGGTAGATGTGAGTGGTTATTTTTATCTTATTGGTTTTATTGGGCCTGCGAGCCTTAAGTTTTGGGACAATTTGAGCCATTGTAATAGATAGGGCTTTACTGTTTTATTAGTTTAGGATGGTGGCCCGTTACAAGCAAGGTGGGAGCCCAAGAAGACTAAAGGCCATGTATGCATGGTAAAATATGTAATAGAGTAGGTCTCTTTGAAACCTAATAGATTGACCAATAGGACCATCGTCTTTGGCTTGATGGTGGTTCGCATAGGAGGCTCCCGATCGAAAACATACTGTGGTAGCATGCATGCTAGGTGTGTATGTGTTTATTTACGTATTTATATCTGAGCTTGTATGGTGATGCGCGCTAGTTATATTTAGATCGTAAATAAAAGATAATGCATAACTGGAACGGTGAGATCTCGAGGAGAGTTACCTCAAACTCTTAAACCCGAAAATCCCCTCTTGAAAATAATATTAAGTCATATTGGGTACATTTAAAATGATGTTTTAAAGATCCAAGCCTTCCATCAATAGGGACTAGTGTAAGTTGTCTACTTATCGTTGAAGGTGATCCAGAGTCTGGCACCCTAGGCGAAGAAAGGGACAATACACGAAATTCCTTGATTCTTGTTTTTAACTAAACTTGACAAGGGTGAGGACTGGTCGGGATGTGATTATCGACCGAGAACCAGTTACGGGGACTTCACGACCGGGCCAGTTGCTCATCATGATTAATGGGTTAGACTTAACGATTAGTAACACTTATGATGTAGCAGTGCGAAGACCGAGGCAAAATAGCTTGAAGGTTGTGGAGGAACACAATTGGTAAAAGTATACCTACCTGGGGAGTTAATTGTATGACCACGAGTCGTGGGTGCAATTAATGTCTGCTGGGACGTCAAGACCTACTAGGAGATTAGATTTCCCGAACAATTTAAGGGGTAATTGTTTCGAGAAAATAGTGGGAGAACTTTTTCGATAACAAGTCCAACATCGTTAATTATAAGTATTAATATAGATCAGTCAGCTAAACGTTATCATTTACTTTTGTAGATCAATTCTGCAAAAATGTCTAAGAATCCATTAGCTATCATCCTTGACACTAACAAACTGAACGGATCAAATTTTGTCGACTGGCTTAGAAATCTGAGGATAGTCCTCGACCCGAGAAAAGAAGTTACATTCTCGATGCACCCATGCCTGGTGCACTTCCGGAAGGGGTTTCGGAAGAGAAACGAGCTACCCATCAAAGGTGGGTCGATGATGATATTCAGGTTCGTTGCCTCATGCTGGCATCAATGACCAATGAGCTGCAGAAACAGCATGCAAGGATGTTGCATGCTGCTGACATAATTCTTCATCTCCAAGAGTTGTTTGGAGAGAATTCTAGGACCGAAAGGTTCAAGACTACAAAAGAATTATTCAATCTGAGAATGGCTGAGGGTTCAAGTGTGAAGGATCACTGTTTACGTTTCATTAATCTGGTTGAAAAACTGGAGAACTTGGACGTAGACCTGCACGCTGATCTCTCCACTGACCTGCTCCTCCATACTCTGCCGCGCTCATTTGATCAGTTCGTGATAAACTTCAATATGGAAGATAGAGAGCTCGCTCTACACGAACTGACCAATTTATTGGTCACGGCAGAATCAACCCTGAAAAGGGAGAAGTCTGTCATGATTGCTGAGCAACCCAAGGCTGCAAAGCCTAAGAAGGGCAAGAGAAAGAAGAAGAAAGTAATCTCTTCTAAAACAACCAAGAAGGTTGTCGAGAAGAAAAGAAAAAGCCCAGAAGATGAATGTTTCCACTGCAAGAAAGCAGGGCACTAGAAAAGGAACTGCCCAGACTACCTGAAAGAGGCGGTCAAAGGTATTTTCTTTATTGCAGTTAATATTTCTATTAACTGTGTATCATGGGTGTTAGACACCGCAACCGGTTCTCATATCTGCAATGATTTGCAGGTAATGGGAGCAGTAAGGCCTCTTAACCTGGGGATAGAATCCTGCGCTTTGGAAACGGAGCTAGGGTTGCGGCAGAGGCCATAGGAGATGTTGAATTAGTCCTAGGAAATTTTTCTTTGGTTTTGAAAGACTGTTTGTACGTACCAACGATTATCAAGAACATTATTTCTATTCCTTTATTGGATAATGATGGTTTTTGTTTTTCCATTTCTAATGGAAAGTTTAGCATAATAAAAGGTGGTTTTACTTATGCTTGTGGTACTTTGATAGATGGTCTTTATTCCATAGAACCTACCAACTCTAATGTCATGCACATTCAATCAAAGAAAAGAAAACAAGATGAAAACAATCCACAACTTTGGCACGCTAGGCTTGGACATATTTCCAAGAGTAGAATTCAAAAGTTGGTCTCCTCTAGGGCTCTTGAAATAAAGAACCTAGATGATCTCCCAACTTGCGAATCCTGTCTCAAGGGAAAAATGACCAATGCGCCTTTTACTGGAAAACCGGAGCGAACCAAACAAACGTTGTGATGAGGGGTAATTCGGATCCCCTGTCTTTCTAGCCTCAACGCAGTTCGAATAACACCGAACCCTATCCCCAAGGACCAAGAGCCGAACCAAAGCCTGAAGATGATTGTTCCGAGCACATAAGAAAACCAGAGATCGAAGGACACTGTTGGGCCGAGCCCAGGCCCAAGCCCTCCAATTTGGCTATAAATACTCCATGCATTTATTACACTGGACACAGCTTCCCAGGCGCACTAGCTTTGAGACTGCTGCTCGGGTTTACCGGAGAATATCAGTATAGGCTTTCTCATATGTATTTCGCCCTCTAGCTTGTACGGCATCCAATAATGCTCGAATAGGACCCTTAAATCTTTGTATTTGTACTCATTCAATTCGAATACAATTACATTGGTCTTTGCTTTGTTTTATTATTGTTATTATTGTATTACATCCCACCCTTGATCGAACACACGAAATCGCGTAAGATCAATTGGCGCCCACCGTGGGGCCTTATTCGAGTATTAGATCGAAATATGCCTAATACGAGGAGAAATATGTATGCCAGCGAAAAGCTTAAGGATAATGGTCGGATCTATGATTGCACAGTTCATCTATTTCTTCAATGGATTTATTTTCCACAAAGGAACCATTTTCTTCGATCATCATTAACGTCGTAGACTTAGAAAATCTATGCAATCAGAGCTCATCGATGGTCGGAATTTATTTTTCCGATCATCTTATTTATTATTTTCAGAAGGAAAAATTCCTCGAATCAGTTATCTTTGGGTTCAGTTGCATAATGCGTATACTTTACTTATAAGTTACCTATATTCTTCTCGATTCGATTGGGATGATTTGAATATTTGAACAACAGCAACAAATTATAAGTCGGAGCTAAATATCAGCAGTCGTTTGACTACTAAAAGGAAGATTAAATGCTGAAATTCGATCAGAGAATAAAAGCTTTCAAATTCTTCAAATAAGTTACAAAGAAAAGCCTCGAATAAAATTTGAACTCAAGAAGTACAATACAATCACTCCTATCCAATTATGAGTTCTACGAATAATTCTACCCTGGTACGTTCTCGGTCTTCATTTGCTCCAGATGCAGAACTCAGCAGTGATTCTTCTTGGCAATCACTAGCCACGTGTCGCACATCCGTCTTCGAACGGGATAAAAGCCGGATTGGAGCTCCTCTCCGGGGCACCATACCGACCTTAGATCATCATCAGTAAACAATGATTGAAACGCGCGATCATTGTTTACAGGATAATCCGAACCGGAGCAGCAAAAGGTTATCCCAGCAGAGGCGCTCCAAGGGAACTCGAAGGAGCTATCTCGTAAGAAAGCCCTCGAGGAAGCTGGTGCCTCAGATTTAAAGAACTCCTCTCGGAGTAACCATCTGCCCGATCGGGTACTGCACCAGAAGACCGGAATTCTAACCCGTCACAGACAAGATATGTCTGGGAAAACAGGTTGACTGCCGGTATTCTAGGCGCAATTTCTTTTGCCTGTCGATATTCTAAGCGAAAAAGCTTATGCTAAAGGAGCTAAGATCGAAAAACAGGGTTCTGAGTCTAACCTCAAACTCCTTTATCTTGGAAAAAGTATGAATCAAATCTAAAACTCGACCCATGGTGATCGGAGGGAGCATAAGGAAAAAGTGAGAAGTGTTGTATACACGAAGGGACCTTTTTATAGTGGTAAGGGGTTTTAAATCAACGGCCCAGATAACTGGCTACGAGCGGTTTGATGTCCGTAATAAATGAAATGACCGTTACGTTTCCCGAGAAATAGGGCCCTGTTTGGTAACAAGGACACATGGTTCATTAGGGCATATAGGAGAATTATGATATTCAAGACATGCTCATAGCATTATTATTGAAGATTAATATTTTGGATTCAAGTTCAATTTATTCAGACACCTTTGCAGACAAGTAACGCTGTTCGACTAGGAATAACTACGATCGGTTCAGTCGAACAGAACTCTCAAACCTGGAGATTATGCGACTGTAGAAATTCGACAGGTCCACGGAAATATTATTCTATTATTCGACCAAGCAAGTGCTATTTGATTATTTCTTTGTTGATATTAAGATCAAAGGGAGTCATGGGAGATAAAATCGAAGAAGAAATATATTTGTATTATATTATTTCGAAAAATACAAGATGTGGGAAGTACATATCGAGCATAGCTCAAGCCTCTATATTACATCAGAACGCTATTATTTTCTACAATCCTATGAAATTTTCGGTCTTTTCTCCTATTGCTTATTCGGAATAATTTGGCTCCAAGCATGGAATCTCCTTAGGACCCGCAGGCTTTTAACTTTATTTACGATCTTCCGAGGACAAAAGGGCGAGCACATAGCTTATCGAGTGACTATATTCTGGATAGCTCGCTCTCTGCTGTGTCTTCCTAAATGCATTGTAGCAACAGGTCCCTAATCGAAGACCTGCGCAACAGCCTGTGGACCTCGTGAATCGGGCATATTGGCTTTCAAGATGGAGATTGTATTTGCCTGACGATATTCTAAGCGAGGTCGGGTGAGAAGACTGTCACTCTTAAAGATTGTTCGAAGTCCGAACTCAAACAGTTGAACTAATCGAATAGTCGCCTTGACCACCATGATCAAATAGGTAAATTCTCGATGCAACGAATGAGATGATTTCAACAATAGGCCAGCCTTTTATAACCGAAAACAGAAAAGAATCCAACGGCGTATAAATTGCGAAGTGAACGGACAAGATTTGTCGACCGTTGCGATTCCCTGTAAAACGGGAACCATTTTGAAAAAATCAAACTTACCGAAATTGGGAACCTATAGACAAAGATTTTTCTCGACAAAGAAGACTATTTTCTCGTCAAAATGTATTTCGATCAGAGTTACATATTCAATGGAAACTAATTTCATCAATATTCATACTCATTCATCTCTCCCTGATATTATCAATCTCTGTTATTCTATTCGTATTTGTCTCATTCTCCTATTATCTAAGGGTGAAAGCCTCTGCTATGCCCCTTAGATCGAAATTATTAAAGGGTGAAAGCCTCTGCTATGACCCAAGGGCTAAAAATGCTTTGAAAACGACTAAGGGTGAAAGCCTCTGCTATGCCCCTTAGATCGAAATTATTAAAGGGTGAAAGCCTCTGCTATGACCCAAGGGCTAAAAATGCTCTGAAAACGACTAAGGGTGAAAGCCTCTGCTATGCCCCTTAGATCGAAATTATTAAAGGGTGAAAGCCTCTGCTATGACCCAAGGGCTAAAAATGCTCTGAAAACGACTAAGGGTGAAAGCCTCTGCTATGCCCCTTAGATCGAAATTATTAAAGGGTGAAAGCCTCTGCTATGACCCAAGGGCTAAAAATGCTCTGAAAACGACTAAGGGTGAAAGCCTCTGCTATGCCCCTTAGATCGAAATTATTAAAGGGTGAAAGCCTCTGCTATGACCCAAGGGCTAAAAATGCTCTGAAAACGACTAAGGGTGAAAGCCTCTGCTATGCCCCTTAGATCGAAATTATTAAAGGGTGAAAGCCTCTGCTATGACCCAAGGGCTAAAAATGCTCTGAAAACGACTAAGGGTGAAAGCCTCTGCTATGCCCCTTAGATCGAAATTATTAAAGGGTGAAAGCCTCTGCTATGACCCAAGGGCTAAAAATGCTCTGAAAACGACTAAGGGTGAAAGCCTCTGCTATGCCCCTTAGATCGAAATTATTAAAGGGTGAAAGCCTCTGCTATGACCCAAGGGCTAAAAATGCTCTGAAAACGACTAAGGGTGAAAGCCTCTGCTATGCCCCTTAGATCGAAATTATTAAAGGGTGAAAGCCTCTGCTATGACCCAAGGGCTAAAAATGCTCTGAAAACGACTAAGGGTGAAAGCCTCTGCTATGCCCCTTAGATCGAAATTATTAAAGGGTGAAAGCCTCTGCTATGACCCAAGGGCTAAAAATGCTCTGAAAACGACTAAGGGTGAAAGCCTCTGCTATGCCCCTTAGATCGAAATTATTAAAGGGTGAAAGCCTCTGCTATGACCCAAGGGCTAAAAATGCTCTGAAAACGACTAAGGGTGAAAGCCTCTGCTATGCCCCTTAGATCGAAATTATTAAAGGGTGAAAGCCTCTGCTATGACCCAAGGGCTAAAAATGCTCTGATACGACTAAGGGTGAAAGCCATTGTTACGCCCCTTAGATCGAAATTATTATCCTCGATCAACCTAGATCAACCAGCATTCTATTCTATTATCTCTCCGTAAATTATCCATTCGTCTAAGGCTAATAGCCATCATCTTGACGCCTAAAATCAAAATTATTATTTAAGATCGATCAAGACCCTATTTCGATTATTACTTCACGAATATTTGTCCGACTAGGGAATTTGGCCCCTCAGATTAAGATCGTTACTCAAAGGTCATTTTAATTCTTCTATTCGATCTCTTAATTATTATGTATTTGACGGGGAAATAAAAGCCCCATACAGGTTATACTCAAAATCGAGGAATGTCGGATGTCATCTATCAACTAAATATTTATCAAATATGGTAAAAAATAGCGCTTGTTCATATTTTTAAGACAGAAGAATTGATGCTCGACGACGGTATACGAAAGCAATTCTACAGGACAATAAGGAAGGATGATAAAAGAAATAAATATCTTATTCATGACATTCCAAACAGTTACAAAAGAGTTCGAAATTACAATGATAAGAAAAGTCGAGCAAAGACTTTACATTTAGTGTAACCCTATTACAAATTAATCCTACACTAGATTCTCTCCGTGATCGAAGGAGTAAGACTGGGCTAGAACAACGCTTCTACCCTTCATCCATCACTTCCTCAGTACTTGCTCCACACCGGTCCAGATCGAGAAATAGCGAAGCAACCCCTAGAAAAATTATTCCACGCAATCTCGGAGGTAACATTCTTCAAAGAACATCTTGAAGAAGTGGATATTGAGTGCGTGAAAACTTCCCCAGCAGTCGACCCACTATCCGACTGGGTGGATTGACAGGATACAGGAGTTCGAACCAGTCTCGAATGGTTGGAATCAGAGAGAGCTGGTCGCCTGCCGGTACCCCAGTCGCAATTACTTTCGCCTGCCGATACCCTAATCGAAATAAGTTGCCATCAAAAGATAGCAAAATTTATGAAGGAAGATAGTTCGAAGAAGAACCTCGAACAGTTCAGTTGGAGATAATAAACGAAACATTATGGCCAGAGAGAGTAAAATCTCAATCATAGAGCCGATCAGAAATCTTACGGAAACATTAAATTTAAAGGTAACAACGGAACTATATATAGTGGAAGAAAAAAGCAATTAACGACTCAGATTTGATGATACAAACGGCTGAGATATAAGCAGTAAATGCGCCGACCGTTACGATTCCCGAAAATACAGAAACTATTTCGGAAAAAAAGTGGAGAAAATGTCAAAATTGTTCCACTCGAGCTCATGCCTATCCGAATTCATCCTAGACTCAGCTCCAATCATCAAAAAAAAAAAAAAATCTCTAAATACATCATGTAAAGAAAGCTTTGTCGGTAATCGGCCTAAGGATAAGTAAAGCCGTCGTAAAGATCGATAAAAAGTATTTTCCGAGCTTGACACATGATGCAATTGCAAGATACAAAGACATCAACCCCTATTACATCTTCATAACTGGCCGATCCTATGAAATTTTCGGCGGACGATAATGTCCTTACTCGACCAGGAAACGCCTATCGAGCCAACGAATCTTCGACTATGGCCGTACTTCTTCGAAAAGGAGAAGGGCAATACATCTCTTTCCCGGGAGAAACATGAACATTTAATGAAGGACGTCAATCTCCGAGTCACTACCCAAAACGTTTTCAAAAGAAAACCTAGCAAGTTACATCATACCCTCGAAAAACTTGACGCCAGAGCCTCCCTAAACCACAAAAAGGCCATGGGCCATTGGGGTCGTGGATGGTCAGCAATAAAGCTTATCGGCCTTCAAGGTTGAAATAGCGTTCGCCTGCAGATACCCTAGTCGAGATAGAAGTATAAATTTTACTATGATGCGCAATATAACTCCCAACCCGGATTTCGAAACATTGAATCATGCAACAAGGTCTTCTAATCAGCATGATCGAAGGAATCTGTTTTCGAAAGATGTTATAAGAATACAAAACGAAGAGCCCCATTTATAGATACTATTCTCAAAAATCCAACGGCTATCAGAAAACAAAAGAAACGGTCGAGATCAAAAGGTTGTCGCGACTCCCGAGATATTCGCCGGGAAGAGAAAGTGTATTACTTTTGGAAAATAAGCGGAATTACTACGCCAAAGGTCGAAAGATTGAGAAGGCAAACTAAAGCATGATCAAAGAAAGAGCACATAAGGGGAACATACGATTCGAGAAAAAAAGTAAAGTATTACAAACCATAGTATTACAAGCCATAGAAAATAAACTATCTGAAAATTATTCATGGTCGCATAAGAAAAAACAGTATAGACATATTACAAGCCCGGGTAAATTAGAGACAACATCTAAACAAGCTTATTATCAGAGAGAATCTTTCGAA
Source organism: Penstemon eatonii (assembly GCA_038501285.1). Classification (NCBI taxonomy): domain Eukaryota; kingdom Viridiplantae; phylum Streptophyta; class Magnoliopsida; order Lamiales; family Plantaginaceae; genus Penstemon; species Penstemon eatonii. Next base: position 38,736,722 of record CM076711.1, on the reverse strand, counting down.
GCTCAGCGTTACGAGCCTCACATCCTGCTTCGAATCCACGATCATAAGCCTCCTTTTCTCGACGTATGAAATCTTGTTTCTCCTGCTCGTGAAGGCTCTTCAGTTTTTCGATTTTCTCGTTCAGCTGCTTATGGATCTCTTCTCCACGCTCGTTAGCAGTCTTCTCCCTCTCTAAAGCAAGCTTCTCTGCGAGGACACGCTCGAACTCGACTTTCTTCTCCTCCAGCTCGAGAGAGATGGCAGTACGTTGATTGGTCTCCCGCTCAGCAAATGTTTTAAGCTCAATAAAGTCTTGTCCGGCCTGTTAAAAAGGATCAACAGCGCTAAAAAAAAAAAAAAAGAAGAGAGGAAGAATAAATAAATGCACACCTGAAAAAGGAAGTGCTGCCCAGACTCAAACAACTCTTCTATGTTCCTCTCCTTGGATGCGTTTCTCTCCTTGGGAATATCAGTCTCCGATGAAGTAAAGTTAGCTTGCAGCAAGTTACCCATGGGATCAACCTTAGAAGGAGATCCATCCTTCGACTCCTCGTGCAGGGAAGAAGCAACTTTTGGAGGAGAAAAATCGACAAGAGGTCGGAGAGGATTATCAATTCCTGAAGCTTCAGCAGAGGCCCCTCCGCCAAGATCTAACTTGGATTTTTTGCTGAGATTCCCTGCGGGAGGAACGGTCGAAGTATCGGGAGATGATTTACCACCAATGGCAAGATTTTGTAAAGCCTCAATGGGAGTGGTCCCGTCAGAATAAGGCCTTTTGTTTGAAGAAGGGACAGAAGTATTTTCTCTCACGGGATCTTTGTTTGAAGGATCGACAACTTTCGGGGAAGAACCCCCGAGCGTAGCCTCGAGCTCCTTGTCCAAGATCGACTTGCTAGAGCTGCCCTTGTTTTGTTTTGAAGAAGTGTTTTTCTCTTTCTTGTTGTCTTCCCCTTTAGGAGCTCTTGGGGAAGACACAGAGGTCTTGGAAGAAGATTTGGAGGTTTTGGAAGAAGATCTGGGATCGATAGCCTTCCCTAATACGTTTTCCATGATAAGCGGATTTGGGACCTACGGTTCGGACTATTACTCTTAAAGGGATTCGAAGAAGGCAGAAGATATGGCAAAAAGCTCCGATCTCTATAAGCAAGATGTCGTATGAATAATGAAAAGAAACCCTAATATTTATAGACACTACGCCCTATGATTACGATATTGGATCGACGCAACCTTTAAAGAAAAATCCCGTATGGAAAGGGCAAATATCCGAGCATAAAGTTATCGAACCTTGAAAATTAAAATGGTAACTGGATATTAGTAAGATCGGAATTTACAAGTTACAGCAGTCAGATCAGAAAAGAAACAAATCCGTTTACAAAAATGAGTTACATGGGTATACTCGATGATTTAACCGGATTTCGTCGGGTTAATTGAATATCAGTGAATGTGTGATATCGGGGGTTTTCGATACTAATATATTTATTATATAGGGCTCTGTTACTTTATTCCGGATGGATCGATTACAAGAAAAAGCAATATTCAAGAACAAGAAGTAAAATCACCAAACAAGGCAAAGAACACACCTATGTAAGGATTAAAGCTCTGTAATAATATTGAATATTATTGAATTGTGCTGTTGTAAGCAGTATCAAATCCTGTATCCTTAGAGTTCAGGAATTTCGTTCTGTTCTATACAATAATTTACTAGGTATTTATATAATGTTAAACCTAGCGTTACAAGGAAACATAGTCCTAATAGGACTCGGCCCAAATATCCTTCTTGGGTCCGGAATACATTCTTCTGTCGAAGCGAGCTATACTTGGCCGGGTCTGTAAGATGATCCCGATCTGTTCGAATTGGTCGAATCGATCTTATCTTCTTCGTTCGATTCGAGTAGTAAGTTGGGTGCGAAATAGCCCCCATCAGTACTCCCTCACTTCTTCGAGCGTATAGACAATAGAGGCTCGTAGAAGTAGATTAATCTTTACGACTGTTTCTTTTCTATGAATGGAGCCTCGTTAAAAACGTTACTTAAGAAAAAACCCTGTGGGAAAAAATCTTAAATAAGGAAAAGAGTGCTACATATCATAGATAGTCGTTTTCTCTGTCAAATTACGGATCGCCACGCGTCCATTCGGGAGGTGATAGGATAGTGCCCTGCAAGCCAGTTCTGTTTGCTTGTAATAGATCTATCCTGTATGAAACGATCTTTGATTTTATAATAATACGCATGTTTATTTATATATGTATAAGGATAAACAATGGCCAACTTCATCTTTCGCGAATACATTTAAGCGATTGGTTGAAACCCTTAGATTACATTTGACTATGGGACGATTCACTTCAGTATTGAGTGCAATCATGAAACAGTCTCAAAGGTCGTAATCTTAAAAGTGTTCCAAGTCATAGATTCCGAACGAGACGGGGTATCGTAGGAATCGCCAAGACTTGTACAAGTATGCATGATTCACATGGAGTGAATTTGTAGTGTTTCATGAGCAAGGAATTTGAGTCCAGTGCATACGAGTAGGTGGTTCAATGGAGGATTGAACGCATCGAACGACCCGAACAGAGAAACCCATTGTGGAAGCGCATGACGCACATCGGTGATGGGATGTTTCTCAAAGGAATATAATAGTGTACGATTTAGTCCTTTGACTTGAGGTGCTAGGGCGAATTCGGTGCATGGAAGTGCGTACTTAGATCTAGGTATAGGCCACGTAGCTTGGTCATAACATGCCTAGGTTGGGTGCGTATGGACATGTACGCGAGTGGTTAGTACCGATATGGAATCTATTGACTCACTGTAATGAGTGAGAGAATTTCCTATACGATTCTTAGATAATATATCCAAGGAATCTGCGGCCGCAGTCGGTGACTAATTTGGAAAGGGATTTCCAAATTTAGAAGGTCACAAAGGTATATTATCCTGAATTAGAAAGTATAGCTATCGAGACAAATTTAGAGGTGCCGATTAATTCACACACCCTAAGTCTTGATCGGGAATATTAGTCGATAGAAGGACCGTATGTACATGGTAATTATATGAGACGAGGTTCACAAATATCAATTCACCTGATATTGGGCTTCATGGGCTTGTGGCTAGACATCGACCATGAAGTGTGGGTACTCCTGAATTAATAAAGGATTTAATTCTAGGAGTGGTTAATTAAAGGTTGTTTAATTAACCGGAACAATTTATTGTTCATAAATTAAATCACGAAGGATTCGTGGGCCTGCTGCCAGTTGATGGTGAACCCAGAGGGTCACACACAATACAATTGGACGGTGACTGTTATAAAAGGAAATGAAAGGAACTAATTGATTTAAAGGTAATTAAATCAATTAAATGAATTAAGAGTATTTAATTCAAGTGGGAGAATTAATTAATTGGCTGACTTAATTAATTAAATACTTAATTGAGTTGCTAATTAATTATGCGAAAAGAAATATTGATTTAAATGGACTGGGCATTTAATTAAAGTAGTTTAATTAAATGAAGGATTGCAAGACATGGGCTTCTATTAATTAAAGCCCATAAGGAGTCTTGCAAACCCTAGGTCAGAAGGAGTCTATAAAAGGGGAACTACTTGAGCTAAAAAAGCTAACACCCTAAGAGAAAAACCTAGCCTCCTTCTCTGCAAAAGCGCCGCCCCCTTGTCCTGCAAACCCTAGCCGCCGCCGCCACTAGTAGCCGCCGCCACTGAGCTGCCGTGAGCTTCCTGGTGCCGCCGCCGCCGTGATCTCCCCTTCCATTGTATTAGATCTTGATTTGTCAAGAGATCTCATACAATCCTTCAATAACAAATCTCCTGCATCGAGTTCTGAGCCTAAGATCTTGAGGTGTTGCCAGAATCCAATTGGTGTGGACTATCCCTGGAGGTGAGACACTTGAATCACTCCTGTGAACCGGATCAGAATCAGAATCGAAGACCGGAGGTTTCCACCACCTTGCCTGTGGTGAGGTATATCGCAAAAACCCCCTTTGTTAATTCATTGTGTGCGTTTTTGTTCTTGCTTTTGTATATATAATGTGGAGACATCTTTTATGGGACCATTGGATACCTCGAAAAATTTTAAATTCCGCACTTTGTTGTCTGACAAATCGAGCTATATCCCAACAGTGGTATCAAAGCCAGCTCCATTATTATTATACAAAAGCCTGAACATAATTGTGTTCACCGTATATGTTTAATTATATGTATGAGAACACGTGATAATTATGTTCTGTAAGTTGATTCTTGCTTGTTATGACTAGATCTATCAATGGGTAAAACTGCTTTTCTAGATCTGTGCCGTTTTTATAGTTTTTGAAAACTTCAGGACTTTTGGGGCAGAAATCGCAAATCAGGGTTTTTGGGGGCTGAAAATTCGAAATTTTTGAAATCTGAAAATCTGAAAATTCTGGACTGTTTTTGCAATTCTGGTCGCACAGTTTTTGGGGTCGTTTTGCAATTTCTGAAAACTTAGGGGCTGTTTTGCAATTACCGAAACTTGAGGGGTCAATTTGAAAAATCGAAAATTTTCAAAAAATTCAAAATTTTATTTTCTGGTCTGCTGCCCGAAACTGCCCAGGGGTGTTTTTGTAAACTTTTTAAAAGTTTTGGGGTCAAAGTGCAATTTTCGAAAGTTGAGGGGCGAAAATGCAATTTTTCAAAAGTTGAAAAACAGATTCTGAAATTGAGCAGAAAATTAATTTTTTGTTTACCCGGATATTTATTTTGTCATAATTAGTAGTGACTAAAAAGCAAGAATCATAGGTATTAGTTTTAAAAGGATGTTTTAAAATTAAGATAGAAGAAAGTAAAAGATGTTTACATGTTTCTTGCTCTACGTGAACTGTTTACGTGGTTTTTCGATCGAGACGAGCCTTGACCTTAGGGTAGATGTGATTGGTTTAATTTATTGCTTGGTTTTTATTGGGCCTGCGAGCCTATTATTATTTTTGGGCCACTTTGAGCCTTTGTAATAGATTAGGGCTTTACTGCTTTCCTAGTTTAGGATGGAGGCCCATTTACAAGCAAGGTGGGAGCCCAAGAAGATAAGAAGGCCATGTATGCATGGTACAATGTGTAATAGCATAGGGCCTGTTTGAGAACCCTTTAGATTGACCAATTGGGCCAACATCAATTGGCTCGATGATGGCCCACATAGGAGGCTCCCGATCGAAAACATATTGTGGTAGTATGCATGCTAGGCTTGTATGGCTTTTATTTATTTGTCGATTTATATTTGGCTACGCGCTAGAATCTAGATCGTAATAAAAGATAAAGCATAACTGAATCGGTGAGATCTCGAGGAGAGTTAGCATAACTTTCAAAACCAGAAACCCCCTCTCGAATTAAATATTAAGTCATATTGGATTAAAATAAAATGAAGTATTTATATAAATCCAAGCCTTCCATCAATAGGAACTAACGTATGTTGTCTACTTATCGATAGAGGTGATCCAGAGTCTGGCACCCGAGTCGAAGAAAGGGACAATACGTGAAATTCCTTGACTCCTGTTTTAACTAAACATGACAAGGGTGAGGACTGGTCGGGATGTGAGGATCGACCGATAACTAGTTACGGAGAACTCACGACCGGGCCCGTTGCTCATCACGATTGATGGGTTAGACTTAACGATTAGTAACACTTATGATGTAGCAGTGCTAGATAAGTGCGAAAGCCGAGGCAAAATAAGCTTGAAGGTTGTGGAGTAACACAATTGGTAAAATGTATACCTACCTGGAGAATTGGTTGTATGGCCACGAGTCGTGGGTGCAATTAATTGCTGCTGGGACGTCAAGACCTACTAGGAATTAGAATTCCCGAGCAATCAAAGGGGTGATTGTTTCGATAAAATAGTGGGAGAACTTTTTCGAAAATAAGTCCAAATTCGATAATTATAAGTATTAGGCATAAGATCAGTTAGCTTAATGTTGTCTTCTTTCCAATTGTAGATATTAAGTACAATGTCTAAGAATCCATTATCTGTTATCCTCGACGCAAACAAATTGAATGGCTCAAACTTTGTTGACTGGCTGAGAAATCTCAGAATCGTCCTCGACTCCGAGCGACGTAGCTATGTGCTCGATACACCCATGCCTGCTGCACCCGCAGCACGAGCTACTGAGGAACAACGAACCGCCCATGCTAAAAGGGTTGATGATGATCTTCAGGTTCGATGTCTCATGCTAGCCTCGATGTCGAATGAACTGCAGAAACAGCATGCTGCTATGCCGCTTGCTAGAGAGATACTTCTCCACCTCCAGCAGATGTTTGGAGAGAGGTCTCGTGCCGAAAGGTTCGCGACCACTAAGGAGTTGTTTTATCTCAAGATGGCTGAGGGAAGCAGTGTCAAGGATCACTGTCTACGCTTCATCAACCTGGTTGAAAAACTAGGGCGATTGGAAGTAGACTTGCACGCTGATCTTAGCACTGACCTCCTTCTCCATACGCTGCCCCGTTCTTTTGACCAGTTCGTGTTGAACTTCAACATGGAGGACAGAACCCTTGCCCTTCACGAACTGACCAATTTGTTGGTAACGGCGGAATCGACTCTCAAGAAAGAGAAGCCGGTAATGATTGCACACCAATCGAAGGCTGCAAAGCCCAAGAGAGGTAAGAAGAAGAAGAAGGTAGTTTCTTCGAAGGCAATCAAAAAGGTGGTTGAAAAGAAGCGCAAGAGCCCAGAAGACGAATGTTTCCACTGCAAGAAAGCAGGGCACTGGAAAAGGAACTGCCCAGACTACCTAAAGATGAAATTGGTAGCCAAAGGTATTTTCTTGGTTGAAGTTAATATTTCTATTAACTGTGCATCGTGGGTGTTAGACACCGCAGCAGGTTCTCATATCTGCAATGATTTGCAGGTGATGGGAGCAGTAAGATACCTGAAGCCCGGGGATAGAATCCTGCGTTTTGGAAACGGTGCTAGGATCGCCGCTGAGGCTATTGGGGACGTCGAATTGGTTTTAGGAAATTTTACTTTGGTTTTAAGGGATTGTCTGTACGTACCAACAATAATTAAGAACATCATTTCTATACCAATGCTAGACATTGATGGTTTTAATTTTTCCATTGAAAATGGAGTTTTTAGCATATTTAAAGGTGGTTTAATGTATGCTTGTGGTACTTTGATAGATGGTCTTTATTCCCTAGAACCTGTTAAATCCGACGTCATGCACATTCAATCTAGAAAAAGAAAATATGATAATCAAACTCCACAACTTTGGCACGCTAGACTTGGACATATTTCCAAGAGTAGGATCCAAAAGTTGGTTTCCTCTAAGGCTCTTGAAATAAAGAACTTGGATGAACTCCCAACTTGCGAATCTTGTCTCAAAGGAAAGATGACCAAATCACCCTTCACAGGGAATCCTGAGCGAACCAAACAAACATTGGATTTAATCCATACTGACGTTTGTGGACCATTGAGTGTCAATGCGAGAGGAGGATTCTCTTACTTCGTAACATTCACCGACGATTTTAGTCGTTATGGATATGTGTATCTCATGAAACACAAATCCGAAACTTTTGAGAAATTCAAAGAGTTTCGAATGGAAGTTGAGAATCAACTTGGACATAGTATTAAAGCACTTCGTTCTGATAGAGGTGGTGAGTACTTAAGCCAAGAATTCCTTGATTATCTAAAAGAGAATGGAATTCTCGCCCAGCGAACTCCCCCTAGGACGCCCCAACTCAATGGAGTGTCCGAGCGGAGGAACCGAACTTTGTTAGACATGGTTCGTTCCATGATGAGTTTTGCTGACCTTCCCTTTTCATTTTGGGGCTTGGCCCTATTAACTGCATCGAAGATACTGAACATAGTACCTTCGAAGTCAGTGCCGACAACACCGCACCAAGTATGGTATGGTAAGGCACCCGTGTATTCGTATTTACGAGTATGGGGATCTCCTGCGTATGTAAAGAACAAGAAGGGAGATAAGCTAGATAGTAGATCTAGTTTGTGCAAATTTGTGGGGTATCCAAAGGAATCCATTGGATACCTGTTCTTCGATCCTAAAGAACGTAATACGTTCGTATCTAGGAACGCCCACTTCTTGGAAGAGGATTTCCTCTCCAACCGAAATGGGACAATCGTAGAACTTGATGAAGTCCAGGAATCGGACCCATCCTCACAAACAGTGGGAGCTGAACCAGAATTTACTGAACCTACTAGTACACCTACTCTTCGAAGGTCTGATCGAATTCGTAAGGAGCCAGAGCGATTTGGTTTCATTCACGAAAACGAAAGAGGCGATAATGATCCAAGGACCTATCAAGAAGCGATGTCAGACATAGACTCGGGTGCGTGGCTCGAAGCCATGCAATCCGAAATGGATTCCATGCATTCCAACAAGGTTTGGACCTTGGTCGATCCACCTGAGGGAACTATCCCTGTAGGATGCAAATGGATCTTCAAGCGTAAGCTTGGAATGAATGGAGAGGTTTTAACTCACAAGGCACGCTTAGTGGCGAAGGGGTATTCTCAAAGGCCTGGAATAGACTATGAGGAAACCTTCTCTCCCGTAGCGATGTCCAAATCCATTCGGATATTACTTGCCATTGCCGCATGGCATGATTATGAGATATGGCAAATGGACGTAAAGACCGCTTTCCTCAATGGAGACATTGACAAGGAGATCTTTATGCAACAACCTGAAGGTTTTGCGTCCAAAGGAAGTGAACACAAATTATGTAAACTTCAAAGGTCGATATATGGCCTCAAACAGGCATCCCGAACCTGGAACATACGATTTGATGAGACAGTCAAGGCATTTGGCTTCATCAAAAACGTATATGAACCTTGTGTGTACAAGAAGAATAGTGGGAGCACAGTACAATTCATTGTTTTGTACGTCGATGACATTTTGTTAATCGGAGACGATATCAAGATGTTAGCACAGACTAAAGCGTGGTTATCCGCGCAGTTCTCTATGAAAGATATGGGAGACGCATCTTACGTATTGGGAATCCGTATCTATAGGGATAGATCGAAGAAGATGATTGGACTCTCCCAATCTCAGTACATTAACACAATCTTGAAAAGATTCAAGATGGAAGAATCCAAGAGAGGATTGCTTCCAATGAGACATGGTATCTCTCTTTCTAAGTCTATGTGCCCTACAACTGACGAAGAAAAGACGAGAATGTCTCTCATACCTTATGCCTCTGCTATAGGGAGTATAATGTATGCGATGTTATGTACTCGACCAGACGTAGCACACGCTCTAAGTGTAACGAGCCGCTATCAGTCAAATCCAGGCGAAGAGCACTGGACTGCCGTAAAAGCAATCCTAAAGTACCTGCGAAGGACTAAGGATATGTTTTTGGTCTACGGTGGTAGTGGAGAACTGAAACTTGAAGGATTCACTGATGCAAGTTTCCAGTCTGACGTGGATGACTTCAAATCCAACTCTGGATACATATTCCGCATCAATGGTGGAGCAGTCAGTTGGAAGAGCTGTAAACAGTCTACCACTGCTGATTCAACCACAGAAGCAGAATATATCGCAGCATCAGATGCAGCAAAAGAAAGTGTATGGATGAAAAACTTCATCCAAGAATTGGATGTTGTTCCTAGCATTGCTGAACCTGTAGTCGTCTTCTGTGACAACAACGGGGCGATAGCTCAAGCGAAGGAGCCGAGATCACACCATCAATCCAAACACGTACAGAGGAAATACCACGTGATCAGGGAGATCATGGGTAGAGGTGACATGCACATGGAGTATGTCAAATCGGAAGACAACGTAGCTGACCCACTAACTAAGCCACTTTCACAAAAGGCGTTCGATAGTCATCTAGAAAAGATGGGACTTAGAACCGTAGGTGAATGGCTTTAGGGCAAGTGGGAGATTGATAGGATAGTGCCCTGCAAGCCAGTTCTGTTTGCTTGTAATAGATCTATCCTGTATGAAACGATCTTTGATTTTATAATAATACGCATGTTTATTTATATATGTATAAGGATAAACAATGGCCAACTTCATCTTTCGCGAATACATTTAAGCGATTGGTTGAAACCCTTAGATTACATTTGACTATGGGACGATTCACTTCAGTATTGAGTGCAATCATGAAACAGTCTCAAAGGTCGTAATCTTAAAAGTGTTCCAAGTCATAGATTCCGAACGAGACGGGGTATCGTAGGAATCGCCAAGACTTGTACAAGTATGCATGATTCACATGGAGTGAATTTGTAGTGTTTCATGAGCAAGGAATTTGAGTCCAGTGCATACGAGTAGGTGGTTCAATGGAGGATTGAACGCATCGAACGACCCGAACAGAGAAACCCATTGTGGAAGCGCATGACGCACATCGGTGATGGGATGTTTCTCAAAGGAATATAATAGTGTACGATTTAGTCCTTTGACTTGAGGTGCTAGGGCGAATTCGGTGCATGGAAGTGCGTACTTAGATCTAGGTATAGGCCACGTAGCTTGGTCATAACATGCCTAGGTTGGGTGCGTATGGACATGTACGCGAGTGGTTAGTACCGATATGGAATCTATTGACTCACTGTAATGAGTGAGAGAATTTCCTATACGATTCTTAGATAATATATCCAAGGAATCTGCGGCCGCAGTCGGTGACTAATTTGGAAAGGGATTTCCAAATTTAGAAGGTCACAAAGGTATATTATCCTGAATTAGAAAGTATAGCTATCGAGACAAATTTAGAGGTGCCGATTAATTCACACACCCTAAGTCTTGATCGGGAATATTAGTCGATAGAAGGACCGTATGTACATGGTAATTATATGAGACGAGGTTCACAAATATCAATTCACCTGATATTGGGCTTCATGGGCTTGTGGCTAGACATCGACCATGAAGTGTGGGTACTCCTGAATTAATAAAGGATTTAATTCTAGGAGTGGTTAATTAAAGGTTGTTTAATTAACCGGAACAATTTATTGTTCATAAATTAAATCACGAAGGATTCGTGGGCCTGCTGCCAGTTGATGGTGAACCCAGAGGGTCACACACAATACAATTGGACGGTGACTGTTATAAAAGGAAATGAAAGGAACTAATTGATTTAAAGGTAATTAAATCAATTAAATGAATTAAGAGTATTTAATTCAAGTGGGAGAATTAATTAATTGGCTGACTTAATTAATTAAATACTTAATTGAGTTGCTAATTAATTATGCGAAAAGAAATATTGATTTAAATGGACTGGGCATTTAATTAAAGTAGTTTAATTAAATGAAGGATTGCAAGACATGGGCTTCTATTAATTAAAGCCCATAAGGAGTCTTGCAAACCCTAGGTCAGAAGGAGTCTATAAAAGGGGAACTACTTGAGCTAAAAAAGCTAACACCCTAAGAGAAAAACCTAGCCTCCTTCTCTGCAAAAGCGCCGCCCCCTTGTCCTGCAAACCCTAGCCGCCGCCGCCACTAGTAGCCGCCGCCACTGAGCTGCCGTGAGCTTCCTGGTGCCGCCGCCGCCGTGATCTCCCCTTCCATTGTATTAGATCTTGATTTGTCAAGAGATCTCATACAATCCTTCAATAACAAATCTCCTGCATCGAGTTCTGAGCCTAAGATCTTGAGGTGTTGCCAGAATCCAATTGGTGTGGACTATCCCTGGAGGTGAGACACTTGAATCACTCCTGTGAACCGGATCAGAATCAGAATCGAAGACCGGAGGTTTCCACCACCTTGCCTGTGGTGAGGTATATCGCAAAAACCCCCTTTGTTAATTCATTGTGTGCGTTTTTGTTCTTGCTTTTGTATATATAATGTGGAGACATCTTTTATGGGACCATTGGATACCTCGAAAAATTTTAAATTCCGCACTTTGTTGTCTGACAAATCGAGCTATATCCCAACAGGAGGCTCTTCGTATCCTTCCGTTTTTGGCGGGAATATGACTAGCTGCAATAAGTTTGAAACGTCTTTTCTCATTTTGTTATAAATAGGTGACTTTCGAGTTCACCATTTCTCTTTTATACTTTCTTATATCTTGTACTCTTTTTCCTGCCTGGTCGTTCATCTCATAAAATTTTCTCTTTTGTCGATCTTCATCTTCGGGGAACCAGAATATATGGCTTTTGTAAGAAAATCTTCTTCTTCTTCTAGAGAGATCATCGCTCCCGATAACGATGAGGAGTTGCATTCTAATCCTTTGAGCGAACAAACTACAGTATCTGATTTCGTTGTCCCCATAGAAGATACCTTCAAAGTACGAATCCTTTCTGATGCCGACGTGGCTGCCCGAGCCAAAAAGGGCAAAGGTACTGTTCCTCAGATTTCTAAACCAATTGAGGACGTAGCTTGCGCATATACGGCGGAAACATTCCCGGATGTTGTGAATAATTATACCAAATATTTTCCTGAAGGTTCTGAGATAATTCTTCCTTCCTCTACTGATAGAGTCACATCTCCTCCGGAGGGATGTCGAGCCTTTTATACGGCTCACTTCAATAGCGGACTGCGTCTTCCTTTGTCTCCCCTCTTCCTGGAAGTTTTGAAAACTTTCAGTGTGTGCTTGACACAGCTGGTTCCAAATTCCGTTGCTTTTGTGGTTTGTTTTTCCGTTTTGATGATTGCGAAGGGGTTTAAACCCTCCTTTCGTAATTTTACACAACTTTTCCGCTTTAACATTTCTAGTTCTTCAAATCGTGGATATTTCTTTGCTAGTCAGCGGCCTAGTCGAGCAATCTTTGACGCCCCTGTTTCTAGTAATCCTTCATGGAAATCTCATTTCTTCTTCGTTCGTCCTCCATCTAATTTTTGGTTGGCGGATGGTTCGACCATGCCTTTTTCATGGGATCATGGTTCCAGTTGGATTCCTGGAGGTCGCTCTCCGACTGGAGAACTTATCCCTGACGACGTACAGTTTATCACTGAAATCCCCGAAATGCGCGCAAACAAATATCAAAGCGCTCTTTTGATCGGGGAAGCTTTCCTTCGTAAGGCGGGGTTAAGTGTTCATAACTTTCCCATCAGTTCATCTTCTGAATCCCTTGGTTAGTACTTTATTTTATCTTATTGCTGTAACTATACCTCTTATATGGAGAAACTAACTTTTACTTTGTTTCTTTTTTTTTTTAGCTCATATGGTAGAAAACTCTCGGCATTCTTTGAAGGGAAAAATGGTACTGTCGAAATCTTCAAAATCCGTAGAGAACAACCCCATCGAGCAGAGAGCTTCACGAAAAAGGAAACTGGAGTTGGGCCATGAGTCCGAGGATAATAGAGGGGAATCTCCAGATTCTTCTCGTGAGTCCCCCATTCGTCAGGGCACGGGATCTGGTTATCCTCCTCTTCACCTTAGAACATCTTTGGGTATTCGAGGATGTCGTAGCTGGTCGATGCCTCATCCTACTAATAATCCAGTTGATAGAAAGAGGAGTTACTATGGACGTTCTGGTGACGACCTTTCTTTACTCGGAGATAAACATCCAAAACCTACTCTGGTCGAAATGATCGAGGATCATTTAGAGGGAAGGAGGGCCGCTGGTTACTCCGAGAAGGATTCTCTTATTCATGATGATAGTGAGAACGCAGTCGATAAGGCAACCCGCGTTCTTTTGTCTGGTGTTTTCACTCGTGATCTCAATAAGCTTCTTCATAAGGATCCTCTGGAGAAATTCCAGCGAGCTTCTCTTTATGCCGAGAAGGTGACATCTTTTTACTTTAATCATATTAATAGATAATCTTAAAGGTCTTCCTTAATTTATTAATCCATCTCTTTTTCTTGCTCTCTTTGTTCTTCAGACCAAAACTTGTCTTGCGTCATACGCCTATGAAAATGCACTTTGGAAACAACAGTGCGAGTTTCTGGAAGAGAAGCATAAAGCTTTACTCCATAAATCCTCCGGTTCAGAGGTTGGTCCCTCAACATCTTCTTCCGTTCCCGTCGTAGAGACTCGTGCTACCGGGACTGAAGATCAAGAAATGATAGACAGGGTGATGGAGATTTCTCGTGCTCAAGATCAGGCCAATCAAATGGCTAGAAAGTTAGAGGAATTGCAGTTACAGAGCACGACTCGAATTAGTGAGCTTGAATCTCAAGTATTAAACCTTGAAACTTCTTTAGAGGAGTATGAAAAGGATGTCCCACTTAGTGGACTTAGGGATCGATACGGTAGGAATCCTGACGAGAGAGTCGTTCGCGAGTTCCTTAATTCTCCTGTTCATACGGCGTTGGTGTATCGGATGGTCGGTCCTCTTCTTGAGAATACTTTTAAGAAGGCGATTCATCAGCTGGTCGCCTTAGAGATGATCGATGACCGTCGAAAGGAGTATTTTAAGGCGGCGCATATTCGGTTGAATCGCTATGGTAAACTTTATTCTTCTTCCGAGGTTCCAGATGTTGAATATCAAGGTTTTCCACTGGCTCATCTTGTCGAAGAATTTGGGAATCCATTGCCGATTCCTCCTTCTGATGTTAATGATGAGCTCGATGACACTTTTATCGATCCAGAGGATGAAGAAGAAGAAGAAAACGACGTATGCATGACTGAGGACGTCGGTAGCGAACAGAAGATTCCGGATAGCGATCAGGCTTCTTGAAATAGTGATTCATTTTTGAAATAATCTTTGTAATTATTTCCTCGTAGATTTAACTGTAACTTTAGCTTATTTTGTACGTTAAACGCTTCGTATTCTGACAGTCGTGTCTTTTCACTTTTGCCGTAATAATTCAGACAAGTCATTTAATTTGCCGTAATCATTATGTGTGTGTCTTTTCGAATTCCAGCGTTTGCTCCAAGGTCAGTTTTCCTGTTTCGCGCCCTTTCTTTAGGTCTGTCGCGTCCTTTCGTGTAGTATAAATACGAAAGGTAAAAATTGGACTTGTTTTTTACTGCTATACTCCTCTCTTAACAGAATACTCTTTCTTTAGCTAGTCGATAAACTTTCTCGATATTAATTTGTATTTTTCTATAGTCCGATCATGAGTAACCTTTTTGGTAATACTTCGAAGCGACCTTCTCGTGAGGGCGCTAGAGAAAATAGATCTAAAAAATCTCGAAGAGATGGGCCGTCGATAGAGCCTCCTCGTTCGTCCCCAACAATTAGGTCGGAGATCGATACTCGTTGTATTGTCTCTGAACCTCTTTCCGTGGTAAACTCGTCGTTTTCAGAACCAATCTTTTCTACTTCCAGTCAGGAAGGAAACATGCCTTCCCCTGGTCGATTACCTTTTGGGGATATGTCCAACGAAGAACCGGCTTATAATATAGCTGTTAGTTCCAACACTTCTTCTTTTGAGCACGTTTTCCACGGAGGGGATTTTGCTATTTCCCTTCCTTTGTCTGCTTCTACTGCTCCCACTGTAAGCGGAGGGCAAGCTGGTGATAGCTTTTCTGTCAATCCTTCTACGACGCAATCTATTGTGCAGGATTGTCCTGAATTTTTGTTTCATGATACCACTGTAATGACTACATCCTTTGAATCAGGAGGACCTTCCGGAGGTGGGACTGGTTCCAGGTCTGGTCGTCGAACGGTTATTTCTGCCTCGGGCAAGGAGACCTCTGTTAGTCCCGATGGGAGAGAATCTCCTCGTCTATTAGATGATCGATGTATCTTCGAGCAAGTTAAAGATATTATGTTGTCAGAGACACCTCGTTCTGATGGTGTCCCTTCCAATAGTGAATTGCCTGGCTCAGTTGAGCCTGATGCTTTATCTTGGGATCTGGGTATGAGCACAATTTTGCCCGGCGAGTTGAGGAAGCTCGAAGGTACCTCCAACGTTCGCCTTGTTCAATCTCTGGTGAAGATATGTGAGCAGGTAAACATATTCTGAATATTTTTCCTGTTTTTTGTTTTGAATGCCTTGTTGTGTGTCGGTTTCTCTTACTTTTTCTGCTTTTTTAGGGCAAGTATTTTGCACTCCAGCTGGGTGTGCAAAATGACGAACTGTGGACGAGTAAGCGTGCTTATCAATGTCAGTTAGAGTCGGAAAAAGCTAAAGCTGCAGGGCTGACGCTGGAGCTTCAGATTGCCAGAGATGATCTCCAAAAACTGGAGGCTGATAAAGTTGTTCTTGAAAAAGAGAAAAATGATTTAATACAAGCTGCTGCCCTTGCAGAGGAGTCTCAACGGCGGTCCTATGAGGAAGGGTATGACGCTGGTTATCTGAAGCGTCAAGAGGAGCTGATGGCGTTTGCTGGTAATTTGACTCCTCGGAGGACTGTTTCTAGTAGTCGGCCTACTGACCGTCCTTCCCAGTGATCTTTGTTCGTCCTGGCAGGCCTTGGACTGTCTTTTTTTTTTTTTTTTTTTTTTTTTTTTTATCGCCCAACTTTTGTGCACTTGTTTGGGCTGAAAATTTTTTGTAATGGGAGAAGTACAAAATTGGAAATATTAACCTTCAGGCAGATTCTTGCCTATATCTATTTTCTTCTCTTTGTTATGCACAATTTGCCTTTATGCATAAATATAATCATCGTAAAATAATCAGTATTGTTTAGCATACTTATCTGAAATTGATCTTTGCCAAGAATGCAGAATAAGGTAGCTTTGATCTCGATGTTTGTTTTGCAAATCCAATCTTTGTCGATCAACCCAGTATAGTCCCTTGGGTTATATTCAAAATCATGTTTGCGCATAATCATGCAAATAGTAGGCTTATTCGGATCGATCTGATTTAGGAACGTTCAACATTTTCGTCGATGTTCGATCCATGCCGTTGTAAAATTGTCCTTTTGTGACACAAACTTTTATATAAGGAGGCTTTTTATACCTTTTGTTGAACTCTTCTTTTCTCATTTTTTAAGACTAAGAGAAAATAACCCTTTCAGTATCCTCCGAATCTTTATGTTTCTCATTATCAACTTGGAAGTACTTGTTCTTCAAGCGATGTTTCGTTTATAGCATATCTTTGATATGGGAGGAATTGGAAAGTGTAGAAGTCTTAGTCAGATCTGAGCTATTCAGACCTCCTTAAGCAATTCTTTGGTATGTTAGGCAGTTACGTCCTTGCTGTTTTGAATAAGGAGGACTATTCTCCTGATTTCTGTATCAGATATCTTGGATTCGAGAGGAGTTCCTGTATGGCTTAGTCAATGGTCATCCATACGATGTATGAGGCAGTGACGTGCCTCGTATGGTGAAGAGTTTGGTCTTTTCTCTCTTATCGAGCAACTGTCCTTTTTGCTGCGATTTTAAAGCTTGTATGACTTTGTTTATGGATTCTAGGTCTCTAAACCATCGATCCTGAAGTATGATTGTGCTGGAATATCTAATCCAAAGCTTTTTTTTTTTTTTTTTTAGATATGATCATATCGATCTATTGCCTCTTTTGTTATCGACTAGTTGGGGCGATTAGATTGTGCCGTTCCAACTTACTTGCATTTATTGCGGGGAGTCAAGGGGTCGCATCTGTGTCCGTTGATCAAATGCTTTTTCAGCCGTTGGATTGTTTGAGTCTATCCCTATAAATAGGGTGGTGGTTTGCGTTCTTCCTTTGCAATTTCCCAAAGAGAATGGAGATCTCAACTTCTTTGGATTTCATTCTGCCCTCAGATCCCATAATATTCAAAAAGTCACATTATCATGATTCACTATGTAATAACTTGGTGTTCATCTACCTTGTACTGACGGGTCCCATGTCAGCCCTTCCTTGTACTAACGGGTCCCATGAGGCCTCCGCTTTAGTCTTCATCAATTAGAGGTCCGTGGTTTCCGTTTGCACATGGGGGGTTCATACTTGCCAGTCACCCTCGCTCTTGGATGTGACTTCCGGAGTGATAGACCGCCGGGGTGGCTGGTAAACTTACCGTTTCACGACGGTCCCGAAGAGATGCTGCTCTAGAGTAAAATGTTTTATAGATAAAGTAAAAGCAGTATCTTCTTACGGATGAGTGAGCATTGCTAGTTATCTGGCTGGTAATGTTCATTTCATCTGGAAGAACATTTGATCTTCAGAGCCTGGCCACCGAACTAAAGAAGTCGACCATCGTGAGCAGCATGCTTCTTAGGTCGCATACTATAATCGATGAGGTACTAGGGAGGAGATTGGTGTTTCCGTGGACATTGTCGTGAAGATAGTCGATCCCATAGGATCAATTTAAGTATATCATTGTAACGATCTTTAGATAGCAAGCAGATCTTTGTAACGTAGTATATTTGTATGTAATTGATTTGATGAATAAAATATTACTTTATTTCTTGCATCTTCTTTGTCGTTGGTAATTTTATTTACGAGGAGTATTTTCCGAGCAGATGAATTCACACTTGATTTATCCTTCAAAACATTAGGATTATCAGCAGATCTTTTTTAGATCGTTAGGAATATATTGAGGAGATTTTATTGAGCGGATCAATGTTTACTTTACTCGTTTTATTCAGACTTAGGTTTTAATACCACAAAGTCTTTTTCTCGTTGTAAGTATGGGCGAGGAGTGTTTATCGAGCGGATCGATGTTTTACTCGACTCGTTTATAATTTTAGACTTAGGTTTTTAACCCAAAAAGTCTTTTTCTCGTTGTAAATGTATCGAGGAGTGTTTATTGAGCGGATCAATGTATACTCGACTCGTTTTTTGAATTTATCGAGGAGTTTTTATCGAGCGGATCGATGTTTTACTCGACTCTTTTTAATTAGACTTAGGTTTTTAACCCAAAAAGTCTTTTCGATCGTTGAAGATATATCGAGGAGTGTTTATTGAGCGGATCAATGTATACTCGACTCTTTTTAATTAGACTTAGGTTTTTAACCCAAAAAGTCTTTTCGATCGTTGAAGATATATCGAGGAGTGTTTATTGAGCGGATCAATGTATACTCGACTCGTTTTTTTTTTTTTTTTTTTTTTTTTTTTTTTTTTTTTTGAATTTATCGAGGAGTTTTTATCGAGCGGATCGATGTTTACTCGACTCTTTTTAATTAGACTTAGGTTTTTATCCCAAAAAGTCTTTTCGATCGTTGAAGATATATCGAGGAGTGTTTATTGAGCGGATCAATGTATACTCGACTCGGTTCGTTCTCAATTTTCATTAATATGATAGTGTAATTCCGAGGAGCATTAACCGAAATAATCGATGTATATAGAATGCTAAAACTCTTTACTAATTGAACTTGTAGGCTCAGGCCTTTGTTACAAGGATTAAAACTTGATAAAGTAAAATAAAAGAATGCAGTATAATTTGCTAAAATTTATTTACCATAGTATTTCCTAAGGTTGACCGCATTCCAGGTTCTTGGTAAGGCTGTTCCATCCAAGTGTGCAATTTTGTATGAACCTTTCTTTCCTACGCCAATGACGATGTAAGGTCCATCCCAATTTTGTTGTAATTTTCCCACATGCTTGGATACTTCTACCTTTTTCAAGACCAAGTCTCCTTCTTTGAAAGTTCGGATGCGTACTTTTTGATTGTATGCTTTCTCCATATTTGCTTTAGTGACTTGTAGGCGTACATCAGCTTTATCTCTTAAAGCTTCTGTTAAATCAATGTCATCTTCTCTTGCTTTTTCATTTTCTTGATCGTCGAACATCTCTATTCTTGGCGTTGGGATTAGGGTTTCAACAGGAATAACAGCCTCCGACCCATACACCAAGCTGAATGGTGTTTCCCCGGTTGAGCTTCTTACTGTAGTTCGATTAGCCCATAGTACTCCTGGAAGTTCATCGAGCCATCTTCCTTTGGCCGAACCTAATCTTTTTTCCAAACATTTTATTATTTCTCGGTTTGCTACTTCGGTTTGTCCGTTCGCTCTTGGATGTCCGACCGAAGTGAAATTTTGTTGAATTCCCAGTTTCGAACACCATTCTATTACTTGTTTTCCCGCGAATTGGGTTCCATTATCTGAAATTAGGATCCTTGGGATGCCAAATCGGCAAACTATGAACTTCCATAGGAAGTTGATCACTTGGAATTGAGTTATTCGAGCGAGTGCAATGCATTCTATCCATTTGCTGAAATATTCTACAGCGACCAGGACGTAAGCTTTTTTGGATCTGGCCGCTGGAAAAGGCCCCACAATGTCCATTCCCCATTGATCGAAGGGCCAACATACTGGAATTGGATGCATGTTTTCTGCTGGTTGATGACATATGTTAGCATGGATCTGGCAGTGATGACATTCTTGGACATATAGAGTGGCATCTTTATTGATGGTAGGCCAATAGTAACCAGTCCTGAGACATTTTAAGGCCAATGCCCTTGATCTGCTGTGATTTCCTGCGTCTCCTTCATGTATTTCACGCAGTATATCGGCGGTTTGTGACTCAGGGATGCATTTCAGGAGAATTCCTGATACCGACCTTCGGTAGAGTTTTCCTTCTACAAGCGTATATTTTGGGGCTCGATATTTTACTTTCCGAGCTGCATTCTGATCAGATGGTAGTTTTCCTTCACGAAGATAGTCTATCATTGGGGTCATCCAATTTTCTTCGACTTCATCTATTTCCATTATATCGACTGCCGGTGTTTCATCGATATCGACTGCCGGTGTAGAAGATATCAACCAATTGATCACCCGTTCGGTTTTTCTGTCGTGGGCTCCTGTGAATTTAGACAGTTGATCGGCCCATCTGTTTTCCGAACGTGGGATGTTCTGTATGTCGAAATTTTCAAACTTCTCGGCTAATGTTTTTACTTTGGCGAGGTATTTTACCATATTGAATTCCTTAGCTTCGTATAGGCCTCTTATTTGTCTTTGTACTAACTCTGAGTCGGTTAACACTTTAAGCCTTTTAATGTTAGCTTTGATCGCCATTTCCATTCCTGCGATTAACGCTTCATATTCAGCTTCGTTGTTCGTTACAACGAAGTCCAATGTTATCGCGTAATTCAAATCTTCCTTATTTGGTCCGGTGAAGTTGATTCCGGCGCCTCCTCCTTCTCGGCATGAAGCACCATCGACATGCATTAACCAAGTTTGATCTTCTATAATCAAGACATCGTCGTTGAGGCTGCTCGATGATTCAGTAGTCTGTGTTGGTGTTTCTAATATAAAATCGGCTAACACTTGGGCCTTGATGGCAATCCTTGGTTTGTAGTCTACATCGAACTGGCTGAGTTCGATGGCCCATTTGATCAATCTTCCGGAGGCTTCTGGTTTTGCTAGAACTTGCCTTAGCGGCTGATTCGTCAAAACGATGATTTTGTAAGTTAAGAAGTAGGGTCGGAGTTTTCGTGCGGCCACTACTAAGGCCAGCGTGAATTTTTCTATTTCCAAGTAATTCTTCTCCGCCCCTTGTAATAATTTGCTAAGATAATAGACGGGCTTATGCTCGGAGCCCTCTATCTTAATTAGCACTGAACTAATGGCCGTATCAGAGATGGAGATGTAGATGTACAACGGTTCCCCTTCCGTCGGTTTAGCTAACATCGGGGGCGTTGTCAAATATTCTTTGAGTTGTTCGAAGGCTCGTTCACATTCTTCGGTCCAAGCGAATTTTTTTGCTTTTCGAAGTGTTTGGAAAAAGGGCAAGCTTCTGTCCGCAGATTTTGATATGAATCTATTCAATGCTACGATTTTCCCAACTAAGCTTTGTACTTGAGAGATGGTCTTGGGAGGTTTCATTTCAGTTATGGCTCGAATTTTTTCTGGGTTGGCCTCTATACCTCGCTGATGTACCAAGTATCCTAAAAATTTTCCTGACTTAACACCGAAGGTGCATTTTGCAGGGTTCAACTTCATACGGTATTTTCTTAAGATTTGGAAACATCGATCTAGATGTTTTATGTGATCTGCTTCATTCATACTTTTGACTAACATGTCGTCTACATAGACTTCCATTATTTCTCCGATTAATTCCCTGAACATTAAGTTTACTAACCTTTGGTAAGTAGCGCCGGCATTCCTCAATCCGAATGGCATTACAATAAAACAGTATACTCCCTGTTCGGTTATGAACGCGGTCTTCTCTTGATCCCGCTCGTCCATGTATATTTGGTAAAATCCTTGGAAGGCGTCCATCATGCTGAATATCGCGAAGCCAGCAGTCGAGTCGACCAATAAGTCAATCCTTGGGAGAGGGTATGGGTCGCGTGGACATAACTTGTTAAGGTCGGTGAAATCATTACACATTCTCCATTTGTTGTCCTTTTTATCCCCTTTTGCTACTAGTACAACATTACATAGCCATTCCGAGAAATGTATTTCTCGGATTTGTTTTGCTTCGAGCAATCTCTCTACTTCGGCTTTGATAATTCTATCTTTTACCGGTCCATGATTTCTTTTCTTCTGTCTGGCAGGTTTCGCCGAAGGGTCGATTTTTAGGGTA
Source organism: Penstemon eatonii (assembly GCA_038501285.1). Classification (NCBI taxonomy): domain Eukaryota; kingdom Viridiplantae; phylum Streptophyta; class Magnoliopsida; order Lamiales; family Plantaginaceae; genus Penstemon; species Penstemon eatonii. The sequence goes on along the minus strand of CM076711.1, from coordinate 38,714,573 downwards.
TGCTTGATTATCCGAGGATCAATTCCTTCAATCTCATTCGCGCTCCAAGCGAAGACGTCAACATTATTTCTTAGGAATTCGATTAACATTATTTCTCCTTCTCTGCTCAATTCTGTACCTATTCTTGTCGTTTTGGACGAGTCGCCTTTTACTAGAATTATATCTTTATGTTCTGGGGGTTTCAAGGATAAGTCTAGCGGTTCTTTCCCCTTTTTGTCTAACCGATCAGTAATAGGAATTTCAACCTCATTTCTAATGAGATCGTCTTCGATCTTTCTCTTGCTCGGAGTAATTGACTTAGGGTGTTCTTTCAAAGTTAACGATGTGCTGTAGCAATTCCACGCCATACAGTGGTCGTTCGTTATTTCTCCGATGCCCATATCGGTCGGAAACTTTATCTTCTGATGATAGGTAGAGACTACAGCTCGGAAAAGGTTAAGGGCTGGTCGCTCTAGTATAGCGTTATAAGCGAAGGGTGTTTCCACTACTAGGAATTTTATCAACTTCACTGTCCTAAGTGGTTTCTTCCCAAGTGACACACTTAAAGATATTGTTCCGCTGGGGATAATCTCGGACCCTCCAAAGCCTACTAACGGCGTAGCTACTTTTTGTAGGTTTATTTGTCCCAAGTTCATTTGGGCTAAAACCTCCCGGGAGATGATATTTGCCGAGCTTCCATTATCAATTAGGATTCTTCTTACATTATAATTCGCTATCTCTAATGATACTACCATAGGAAAATCGGGGTTATCTTCTTTTGTGTCCCAAATGATATTTTTAGGTACTTCGCCTTCGTTGAAGCTGATCGGCTGGTGATTTGTCGGCCTGTTTTCCAGAGTCCATATTTCTTTTGGATATTTAGAATTTCGAATTATGGATCGGGCTGTCCTTCGTCGTGCATTACGACTATCTCCACCCGCGGGTCCCCCGGATATTGTATGGATAGTCCCATTGATCTGGTCCTGATTTAACTCCTGAGTAGGTCGACGTTCGGGCGACCTTCGACGAGAACTTCTCCTTCGATTACCGTTCCGAGGGCTTCTACTTCTTTCCCTTTTGCGATTATCTTGGTCTATGTATTCGTCTAGTTTTCCTTGCTCGATCAGTTTTTCGACTTCTCTCTTAAGGTGAAAACAATTTTCCGTTAGATGCCCATGTGCCCTGTGGTACTTACAGTATTGATCATAGTTTCTAGACCCCGGTCTGGGCTGAGCGATTTTCCTTGCCTCGGGAATCCAGTTATTTCTTTCTAGGACTTCCAATATTTCTTCCATTGGAGCATTTAATCTTGGGTGTTCTACTTGATTCACCCTGCTTTTGATTGGTTGCTCAGGGTTTCTTGGTCTTTGGTAGTAATTAGGTTGTCTTTCTTGATCGGCTTTGCTGTATTCCAGTCGCTGGAAAACGTTACCTCTCCTGGAAGATCGCTCATAGTCTAAGGGTCTTTGAATAGGAATCTTATCATGCCGCTTGGAGCCTGAAGCTGTGAATTTTTTTTTTTTTATCCTTAAATGAATTCATCTCTTCTTGGGTCATATACTTAGACGCCAAGCTCATGATGTCGGCGAACGTTCTTGGTTGTTTTCGACTGAGGGCATTTCCGAATTGCCTGTTTTTAGTGAGATCGAAGATGATAGAAATTATGTAATCAATATTTGGAGAATCGATTTTGAGTAATTCTACGTTGAATCTGGCCAACCAGTTTCTTAGGGATTCTCCTTCTTGTTGATGTATGGTTCCTAGGTAGCTCATCGGGAGTTTTTGCCTCTTCTGACTGGCAAACTGCTGCGTCAATTCATTGCATAATTCCCGGAAACTGAATATGGAGTTGGCAGGTTGTTTAGCGAACCAATCCAACGCTAGGCCCTCGAATGTGGTCACCATTAACTTGGCGGTGAATTCGACAGAGTGGGCATATAAATTCATGATGTTAGTGAAGCTAAAAATATAATCATCCGGGTCGGTGGTTCCGTCATATCGGGGTAGTCTACCCGGGACCTGTCCAATGGATTGCGCTTCTTTTATTTCTCTGCAGAAGGGAGAACATGCTGCAAGGCTCTCCTGGAGTTCCGCGGTTCGGGTCCACGGGTTTTGAACAGATCGTAGGCGTTGCTCCAGTCGTTCCTGTACTATTCTCTCGATTTCTCTTTCCGAGAATCGAGTTGCTCGTGGTCGATCTGGGATAGCATCATCTATGTCATCCTCGATTGGGATTATTGTTCGTTCCTTCGATCCGCTGCGATCCGCCTGTGGCCTTCTTCGACCTGGTTTTCTTCGGGGACGGTTATCAGAGGGTTTAGAATTGTCCTGCTGTGGGCTGCGTAACGAGCGTCGCTCACTTGCTGGGCTGTCCGCTTGTTGAGAGGTTTGTTTGTTTGGCCCTGGCATTCCTGGTGCAGGAGTTGTCCTGGGAGTCGCAGCGTTTCGAGGAATTTGGTCTAAAACTAGCAATTCTTCTGGAGAGAGTGATTTGAAGAGCATTGCTATTTGTCTCAGTTTTTCCTGAGCGCCTGGGAGAGGAACTGGTATTTCGGGGACTTCCGGTTCTTCCTGTATTGCACCGGTAAGACCTCCTTGGTGTTCCTGCTGACGAGAACGGGTATCTGGGAGATTTTCATTGGTGTTGGGAATGTTGTTATCGTTGTTGTCTTGTGGATCTTCGGATGTGTTGTGGCCGGTGGTTGTATTACTTCTCGCTCCAATGCGAGCACTTTTCCTTGGGCGAGCCATGTGTCGATCGAATAATTAACCTAGCCCCACGGTGGGCGCCAACTGATTTAACCGGATTTCGTCGGGTTAATTGAATATCAGTGAATGTGTGATATCGGGGGTTTTCGATACTAATATATTTATTATATAGGGCTCTGTTACTTTATTCCGGATGGATCGATTACAAGAAAAAGCAATATTCAAGAACAAGAAGTAAAATCACCAAACAAGGCAAAGAACACACCTATGTAAGGATTAAAGCTCTGTAATAATATTGAATATTATTGAATTGTGCTGTTGTAAGCAGTATCAAATCCTGTATCCTTAGAGTTCAGGAATTTCGTTCTGTTCTATACAATAATTTACTAGGTATTTATATAATGTTAAACCTAGCGTTACAAGGAAACATAGTCCTAATAGGACTCGGCCCAAATATCCTTCTTGGGTCCGGAATACATTCTTCTGTCGAAGCGAGCTATACTTGGCCGGGTCTGTAAGATGATCCCGATCTGTTCGAATTGGTCGAATCGATCTTATCTTCTTCGTTCGATTCTAGTAGTAAGTTGGGTGCGAAATAGCCCCCATCACTCGATTAGTTCCTAACTACAAAACTATGAATCGCCCCTTCCAGCACGATCGGCTCCGATAACTCGCTAAATAGAAAGTCAGGCGGAGCTATTACTCGGTTTGGTCAAAAGTTCGATCGCCTTCTTTATCCGATACATCGCCTATGTTGACATCTTCGCCTTTTTCCTCCGACACGGGAGGATAGTCGGTGAAACGCTCGAGCACATCAGGGTTAGGCATCGGAATGCCATACTCCTCGACTAAGGGGGCAAAGCGATGATTTTTCCAATTAGTATCCATCTTGGGTAGAGAGGAAGCTTTGTAATCCTTCCCTTCAGCGTTCTTAAAAGGGTTCATGTGCTTAAAGTACTCATCCATATCATCCGGAATCTTCTTGGCCGCGACCAATTGTTGAACCCCTTTATAAAAGATCGTCTGAAGGATTTCTCCCATTTTCCTTTGAACTAAGGGGTCCAAGACAGGGGATTCCAGGAACTCTCGTATGGCAGGGATCTCGGCTTCTTCCCGGCCTTGGGCATATGCACGCTCGGAGTCTTGTTTCGCTAGCTCGAGTTCAACCTTTATCTTCTTTAGCTCCTCCTCAAGGGCACTTCTCTCTTTAACGGATGCAAGCAAGTCCTCTTCTACTGAGGAAGAATGCTTCGTATTCGCTTTCTCAAGCTCCTTCTTTACTTGGGACAATTCTCGCTGACTCTCCGCCAGCTGAGATCGAATGGCCTGGTTATCAGCAAAAATCTGGGCATATGCATCATGAGCGTCCTGCGATTCCTGCTCTAGTAACGCTAAACGATAGGATTGAAGGGCGAATAAATCCCCTACCTACAAGACATTTTCGAGTATCAGTAAAGCTAAGAATTCTAAAGAAAGAACACAGTCAAAAGACGAGTATTTACCTCATGATACGTTCTGGAGAAATCACTCAAAACCTCAAAATCCCCTTTGATGGAATGAAGCAGGATATCCCGTTTAAACCGACTAGCCATAAAGATTCTAGTGGCTTTGTCGAATTCGTTCTCCCCATTCATATCCAGATCGGTCATAATGGTACCATCCTCAGGATATCCAGCAGTTCTGCTACTACGAAAATGCTCGTCCATAAAGTCTGCCACATCAGGCTCCGACCTACCTTCTCGACAAGGGACAGAAGCAGAACTCATGCCAAAGGGTTTTATCCTCCTCGAAGGCCCTGGGTGTTCGGCATTTCTTTTCTGGCCCAGAAGCTTCTCGTATTCCTGAATACCCTGAATCCGATTCCAGGAATGTTGACTGTAGCCGACAGACGAAAGAGCGGAAGTATCAGGGGAAAATAACGATCGAAGAGGTCCGGACGTGGCAGAATTCAATGAACTCATAGTGCCAACCCCTCTTAAGTCAGGAATCAAAGATGGTATGACAACTGGATTCCCACCTAAGTTACTTGCGTCTGTTCTTCTTTCGGAAGCGTAAGGTAATGGGTCGAAATAAAATTGTTTATCTCCGACCAAGCCGGCAGGGGATACTCGAAATTTCTCAACAAGTCGACATGCGAGGATAATACGAATCGGGCACGAGTTTAAACAAGGAAAATTGTTTAACAAAACCCAAAACTAAGTTAAAGATAAGAAGCATACCCAGAGAAAGAGGAGCAAGGGTAGGAGCACTAGAGGTTCGCAGGAGGGATCCTTCGGAAGATTGGCTAGGGTACTTAATCGCCGGGGCAGGGTAATCACAGCGGCTCAACCCAGCCAATCGTAAAACGCCCTCTTGAATTAGGGACTTGGTATGGTAGGGATTGGATCGCATTTGTTCGAGAAATTCGTCGGAAAGACGTTGTCTGAACTTTTCTCTGATCTTACGAGAACCATACGACCAAGAATCTGCACCATCCCATCGATATGGTCTAGTCTTTGAACTACCTTCCGACACAGGAACATCAGGACCTTTCACGAAGAAGAATCTCCTCTTCCAGCCTATACTCTTCTTTGTTGATATCTTAGTAAGAAAGGGTCGCTTCGACCGCTGGAAAATGGATACAAACCCCGCATTGGAGCCCTTATTCAATTCCATTCGGAAAGTGTGCCAGAAATTACTAAAAGAGGCCTCTTCCCCTTTTGCCTCCATGAGAGCACTGAATGCCACTATGTAGGCAACGGAGTGCGGGAGAAGTTGAGCGGGGGACAGCGAAAAGAAAGAAAGGACATTTCTGATAAGGGGAATGAATGGAATACGTAGACCACAGGAGAATTGGCCCTCGTAAAACGATTGACAGCCAGCTGGGGGCTCGGTAGCACGGTCGGAATAAGAAGGAATGACGATCGAAAACCCTTTCGGAAGATATTTCCCAAATCCCGTCTCAAGATAAACACGATCTTTCTTCGTAAAACAACAGGAGGTTTCTTTAACAGGAAGTTCTGACGTGTTCGAGGTCACGACCTCAGAGGTGAGCTTGGGTTTGAAAATTCTGACAAAGGCACCCTCACCGATGCTGCGCTTTTCAACCTCATTTTCTTCGAGATCCTCGCTCGGATCATCATTCTCGCCTCCTGGATGGAATTCTCCATCTTCGTAATCATCAACGAGCTTTAACAGAGGATCAGATTCTTGACTCTCTTGGACCTTATTCTTGCCCTTTGAACTTCTAGAACTTGACATTATGAATTCGGAAATGAATGTACTAAAGTAACTACCTTTTCGATTCAAACACTTCGAGCTCAAGAGAAAATATAACATGGAAGTAATTTTTCAACGGGTCAACATATATATACGGGGTTAAAAAGGTAAAATTGCAAAGAGGTCCCTGAGTAACCGCGACGGTTGAACTTACCAAGGGTAAAAACTTTGGGTTATCCCTCTCAAAATAGCCTTTTTGATCCTTCATTTTCTAGAATTGCGGAATTTGTCCTTGCGATTTATCCCTAAGGATCTCGGAGGCCCTCCTTATTATAATCGGAAATTCTGGAAAGCATCCATCTAGGGATCGAACAACGCATCTTGGAACCAAACAGGATATTATTACTTCAACATCCTCTGACAAGGGTAACTTCAGAACACGCCGATGTATGTTTTCTTGTATATGCACTCTTTTTCCCTAGCTCGGTTTTTATCCCAGTGGGTTTTTCCGAGTTAGGTTTTTAACGAGGCATATCCTAAAGACATTCTGAACGGCTCGTCTCATTGTAGCATGGGACGTATTTTGTACTTCTTCGAGCGCTCGCTCCGCTTCGCACTCGAGAAGTGGGGGAGTATTGATGAGGGGTAATTCGGATCCCCTGTCTTTCTAGCCTCAACGCAGTTCGAATAACACCGAACCCTGTCCCCAGGGACCAAGAGCCGAACCAAAGCCTGAAGATGATTGTTCCGAGCACATAAGAAAACCAGAGATCGAAGGACACTGTTGGGCCGAGCCCAGGCCCAAGCCCTCCAATTTGGCTATAAATACTCCATGCATTTATTACACTGGACACAGCTTCCCAGGCGCACTAGCTTTGAGACTGCTGCTCGGGTTTACCGGAGAATATCAGTATAGGCTTTCTCATATGTATTTTGCCCTCTAGCTTGTACGGCATCCAATAATGCTCGAATAGGACCCTTAAATCTTTGTATTTGTACTCATTCAATTCGAATACAATTACATTGGTCTTTGCTTTGTTTTATTATTGTTATTATTGTATTACATCCCACCCTTGATCGAACACACGAAATCGCGTAAGATCACGTTGGATTTAATCCATACTGATGTTTGTGGACCACTGAGTATCAGTGCGAGAGGAGGATTCTCATACTTCATAACCTTCACAGTTGAGAATCAACTTGGACATAGTATCAAGGCACTTCGGTTTCGAAGCTTTTGATAAATTCTAAGAGTTTCGAATGGAAGTTGAGAATCAACTTGGACATAGTATCAAGGCACTTCGGTCGGATCGAGGTGGTGAATACTTAAGTCAAGAATTCCTCGATTATCTTATTGAGAATGGAATTCTCTCACAGCGAACTCCTCCTAGAACACTGCAGTTGAATGGTGTGTCTGAGAGAAGGAACAGAACTTTGTTAGACATGGTTCGTTCCATGATGAGTTTTGCTGACCTTCCTTTTTTGTTTTGGGGCCAAGCCCTATTAACTACTTCGAAGATACTTAACATTGTACCTTCAAAGTCGGTGCCGACGACGCCATACCAAGAGTGGTTTGGTAAAGCACCCTTATACTCATATCTACGAGTATGGAGATCTCCTGCCTATGTAAGAAACAAGAAAGGAGATAAACTAGATAGTAGATCTAGTTTGTGCAAATTTGTGGGGTATCCAAAGGAATCCATTGGATACCTGTTCTACGAACCTAAGGAACAAAAGATGTTTGTGTCCAGGAACGCCCACTTCTTGTAGGATGACTTCCTCACTAAAAGAAGCGGGATATCCGTAGAACTTGATGAAGTCCAGGAATTGGACCCATCCCCACAAACAGTGGGAGTTGATCCTGAACCCGTTGAACCATCTAGTACACCAGTACTTCGTAGGTCCGATCGAGTTCGTAAAGAGCCTGAAAGGTATGGCTTTATTCACGAAAACGATCAATTGGACACTAATCCAAAGACGTACGAAGAAGCTATGTCAGACATAGATTCGGGTGCGTGGCAAGAAGCCATGCAATCCGAAATGGATTCCATGCATTCCAACAAAGTATGGACTTTGGTTGATCCACCTGAGGGAACCATCCCTGTAGGCTGCAAGTGGATCTTCAAGCGCAAGCTAGGAATGAATGGAGAGGTATTAACTCATAAGGCTCGCCTTGTGGCAAAAGGTTATTCTCAAAGGCCTGGAATAGACTATGAGGAAACCTTCTCGCCAGTAGCGATGTCTAAATCCATTCGGATACTATTAGCCATAGCCGCGTGGAATGACTACGAGATATGGCAAATGGATGTAAAGACCGCCTTTCTCAATGGCGACATTGATAAGGAAATTTATATGCAACAGCCAAAAGGCTTTACATCTAAATGAAGTGAGCATAAAGTTTGCAAACTTCAAAGGTCAATCTATGGCCTAAAACAGTCGTCCCGAACCTGGAACATACGTTTTGATGAGACAGTCAGGGGTATGGCTTCATCAAGAACGTTTATGAGTCATGTGTGTACAAGATATTCGATGGGAGTTCGGTACAATTTCTTGTGTTATATGTCGATGACATTCTGTCGATCGGAGACGATATCAGAATGTTGACGCAGACGAAAGCATGGTTATCCACGCAATTCTCCATGAAGGATATGGGAGACGCATCTTACGTACTAGGCATACATATCTATAGAGATAGATCGAAGAAGATGTTAGGACTCTCCCAATCCCAGTACATTAACACTATACTGAAAAGATTCAGTATGGAAGAATCCAAGAAACGATTGCTTCCAATGAGACATGGAATCTATCTTTCTAAATCAATGTGCCCTACGAGTGATGAAGAAAGAAAGAGAATGTCTCTCATACCTTATGCATCTGCCATTGGCAGCATAATGTATGCAATGTTATGTACTAGACCTGACGTAGCTCACGCTCTCAGTGTAACGAGCCGCTACTAGTCAAATCCAGGGGAGGAACACTGGACCGCCGTAAAGGCTATCCTAAAGTACCTGAGAAGGACTAAGGATATGTTCTTGGTCTACGGTGGGAGTGGAGAATTGAAACTCGAAGGATTCACTGATTCGAGTTTCCAGTCTGATGTGGATGATTTTAAATCCAATTCTGGATATATATTTTGCCTCAACGGCGCAGCGGTGAGTTGGAAGAGCTCCAAACAGTCGACCACTGCAGACTCAACCACTGAAACAGAATATATCGCCGCATCAGATGTAACGAAGGAAAGTGTTTGGATGAGAAACTTCATCCAAGAGCTGGATGTGGTACCTAGCATTGCAAATCCCATAGTAGTCTACTGCGACAACAATGGGGCAATTGCTCAAGCGAAGGAGCCAAGATCACACCACCAGTCCAAACACGTATTGAGGAAATACCATGTGATCAGGGAGATCATAGGTAGGGGAGACATTCAAATGGAGCGTGTCGACTCAAAGGATAACATAGCTGATCCACTAACTAAGCCATTATCGCAAAAGGTGTTCGAAGATCATCTGGGAAGGATGGGTCTTAGAAACGTTTGTGATTTGCTTTAGGGCAAGTGGGAGATTGATAGGATAGTGCCCTGCAAGCCAACAAAATAGCTTGTAAAAGGGAACATTATTTTATCTTGAAAGAATCTTTGATTTATTAATTAATACGAACTGTTTATTTTATTCAGAATTCATAATATAAACAAATGGCCATTTTCATCTTTCGCGAACACATTTAAGCGATTGGTTGAAACCCTGAGATCACTCATGACTACGGGACTATTCACTTCAGTATTGGGTGCGATTAATCATGAAACAGTCTCAAAGGTCGTGATCTCAAAAATGTTCCAAGTCATAGATTCATATCGAGACGGGGTATCGAATGAATCGTCAAGACTTGTACGATTATGCATGATTCACTTAAAGTGAATTTGTTATTGTTTCATGAACAAGACATTGTTAATGTCAGTGCATATGACTAGGTGGTTCGATAGGGGATCAGACGCATCGAACGACCCGAACAGAGAGACCCATTGTGGAAGTGCGTAAAAAGCATATCGGTGGTGGGATGACTCTCAAGACTTATAACAGTGTACGATTTAGTCCTTAGACTTGAGATGCTAGGGCGAATTCGGTATACAGGTGTGCGTACTTTGATTTAGGAGCCGGGCACATAGCTTGTCCATTGTGCGCCTACGTTGGGTACGTATAGTCGTATGCGCGGATGGTTAGCATCAATATAGGATCTACCGACTCATTGTAATGGATGAGGGAATTTCCTGTACATTCTTCGATGATACATTCCGAGAAATCCATGGCCATGGTCAGTGACGGATTTGGAAAAGGGTTTCCAGATTTAGCAGTCACACTGGAAGTATTATCCTGAATTAGAAAGTACATAATCGAGATGATTAGAGGTGCCGACCAATTCACAAACCCTAGGTCTCGATCGGGAAATTAGTCGTTAGAGGGACCGTATGTACATGGTACTTATAAGAGGTTTAAGTTTCACTGAAGTCAATTAACCTGAAGTTGGGCCACATGGGCTTGTGGCTAGACATCGACCATGAGGTGTGGGTACTCCTGAATTGATGGTAGATTAATTCTGGAGTGGTCAATTGAAAGTAGTTTAATTGATCGGAGCAATTAATTAAATAATTAATTGCTCATTAATTAAATCACAGAAATGTGAGCCTGCAGCCAATTGATGGTGAACCTAGAGGGTCACACACAAAAGCTGGAACTGTGATAGTCAGTCGTAGAACGAATTGATTTAAAGGGGTTAAATCAAAGAAAAGAATTAAAGGGTTAATTCTTAGAGAGAGAAAATTAATTGGACTTATCTAATTAATTAAATATTTAATTAAGGGACTAATTAAATAAATGGGCCATTTAATTAAAGTGGTTAATTAAATGACTTGGGCTTATTTAATTAAAAGGACTAATTAAATAAGAGGTATGGGCTAACTTATCTGATGGCCCATTTGGCCAAGAAAGAGATAAGGTCAAGAAGAGATAAGGATAAGGATAGAGATTAGGGATAGGGTTGGACTCTACTATAAAAGGGGAGTCTTGGAGACTCAAAAGACTAACAGCAAGAAAACACAAACAACCCTAATCTCTCCTCTATCTTGGCCGCCCCCTTCTCCCAATTTGCCCTAGCCGCCGCCGCCCTACCCTACCAAGCCGCCGCCGCCCCTGGTTGTAGATCGGCCGTGCAGCACCTCTCTCTATATTCTTGTTCTACATCTAGAGTTGGATCTGAATCCAACTCTTGAATCTGAAGTGTTTATTTCCTAGTTCGTAGCCTGTGGATTGAAGCCATCACAGATCCAGCTGGTGTGCACTATTCTCTAAAGGCACAACACTTGGGGTGCTCTAGTGATCCGAAAAAGAAGACCGGAGAAACCACCACCTTGCCTGTGGTGAGGTAAAATCTTAATTTCACCACTTTATTTATTTTTAGTATTTATGTGCTGAAATAAATTCAACCTTATTCATATGTGCTAATAAGAACCCTGGGATGTGGTGTATAAAAAAATTTTAAATTCCGCACCGTTGTAGTTGACAATTATACCCACAAAACCCAACACACTTCTAGCCCATCCTCCGCTGGTTATAGTCAATATTCCTGGACCCGCATTTTGGGCAAACAAGAACATGAGAGGCGCATGGATCGGATGCGATACGCCGAACATCCTGGGCCTTCGAGAAGAGAAAAACAGTTCGACAAGAGTTCAGATTTGGTCCCATGTCGACCAGGCAGATCGGAGCCGGATGTAGCTGACTTTATGAACGATCATTTTCGCGGATGTAGAGCTGCTGGTTATCCAGAAGAAGGAACCGTCTTATCCGACCTTGGACAAGATGGTGAAAACGAGTTCGACAAAGCCACCCGGATTTTTATGGCAGGACGTTTCAAACAGGATCTACTTGATCACACCGTTAAAAGCGATTTTGAAGTTCTGAGCAACTTTTCTCGAACATACCAGGAGGTAATAATTGTTCATGTCAGAATCTCATACGATTCCTTGACTATTATGCTGATACCAATCTTTCTTCGTAGGTCGGGGATTACTTTGCGCTTCAAACATATCGTTTGTCATTGTTGGAACAAGAGTCTCAAGAAGCTCACAACGCGCTTGCGCAGGTTTCGTCTGAGAATAGAACTCTTCGAGCTCAACTAGGTGACGTCACAGGCAAATTATCTGCTAGTCGTCTAGAACTATCGAAGGTGAAGGAGGAGTTGGAGATTGCCAATAAGAAACATACCTTATCCGCGGAAGAGGACATGTTATCCACTGTTAAAGAGAAAAGTGCCCTCGAGGAAGAACTCAAGAAGGTGAAAATCGAACTTGAGCAAGCGAAGCACGATTCCAAGCGAGCATATGCCCAAGGTCGGGAAAAAGCCATAATTCCAGCTATCCGATAATTCTTGAAGTCCCCTGTGCTGGATCCTTTAATTCAGAAAAGGATGGGTGGGATTCTTCAAACGATTTTCTACAAAGGGGTTCAACAGCTAGTTTCGGCCAAGAGGATTCCGAATAAAATGTATGAATATCTTCAATTCATGGACCCTTATAAGAATGCAAAAGGGAAGGACTATAAAGCTTCTTCTTTGCCAAAGGCAAATACGAATTGGCAGGACCACCATCTTGCCCCCTTTGTCGAGGAGTTTGGCTTCCCGATGCCGAACCCTGATGAGCTTGAGCTGTCCGATGATAATCCTGAATCTTCCTTAGGAGGCGAGTCAGATGGTGAGCCAAACGATCACTCTTGTAGTTGAGTACGGCCTTTGGCGTTGATTTCGGGAATGGATCCGCTTCTTCGAAAAGAACCCATTCATAGTTCGAAAATTAGGGGTCGATTGTTTATAATAGTTATGTAATAGGGGTAAAATTTCTGTAATAGGGTCCTCTTCTAGCGATTTCTTTTTATAACCTGTATGTCCTTCTCATTTTGTAGAAACTAATATTTTGAATGAATTTTGTTGTTTGCGATCGAATCTTTATCGTTCCCTTTTTTGAGCCTATTAATAGTCGCGACGGTTCAATTATTGCAGAAATAAGATGTCGCTTCTATAAATATCTGGGCCGTTTCAAATCATTCCTCTATCATTCTTAATCACTGAGATCGGAGCTTTACGCTTAGTATCTATTTTCGAGCTTTCAAATTTACTTTTTTGCTTTCTATGGATCAGATATTGGGTAAGCCCATCAATATCAAATTGTTATTGGGTGGCACCTAGAGCAAAGGTCCATCTAAAGATCAAAAATCAACCAAAGAGAACAAGCTTTCCAGGGCTTCCCCAAAAACAACTGCAACTTCCCCCAAAACATCCAAGGGTGTGTTGGGATAGTGGTTGGGTTGCCTCGATTGTCAGAACAACGAAAGTGCGGAATTTAAAATTTTTCGAAGCACCCAAGGTCCCATATAAGATTCTCCATATTATTTATAGGCAAGCAAGAAACAAAAACACACATTGAATTAAACAAGGGGGTTTTTGCGATTTACCTCTCCACAGGCAAGGTGGTGGCAACCTTCAGTTCTGATTCTGAATCTGGATCTGGATCTGGATCTGGTTCACAGAAGTGATCCAAGCGTCTCACCTCCAAAGATAGTCCACACCAACTGGATTCTGGCAACACCTCCTAGTCTTAGGCTCAGAACTGGATCTAGGAGATTTGTCGTAGCAGGACTGTGCAGATCTACTTGGCAAGGCAAGATCTAACACGGTGGAACAAGGGAGAGGCGACGGCGGCGGCGCTAGGGCAGCTCACGGCAGCAGGTGGCGGCGGCACTAGGTTGGCGACGCAAGGAGAGGGGGCGGCGGCTAGGTCAGAAAAAAGAGGCTAGGGTTTTTGCTAGGGTGTTAGCTTTTTGAGCTCTAGTAGAACCCTATTTATAGACTCCCTTTTGACCTAGGTTTGCAAGACTCCTTATGGGCTTTTAATTAAAGGCCCATGTCTTGCAAGCCTTTCATTTAATTAATTACTTAATTAAATGCCCAATCCAATTAAATCAATATTTCTTTTATATAATTAATTAGCAACTCAATTAAGTATTTAATTAATTAAGTCAGCCAATTAATTAATCTCCCACTTGAATTAAATACTTTAATTCATTTAATTGATTTAATTACCTTTAAATCAATTAATTCCTTTAGTATCCTTTTTCAACAGTCACCGTCCAATTGTATTGTGTGTGACCCTCTGGGTTCACCATCAATTGGCAGCAGGCCCACGTATTCCTCGTGATTTAATTTATGAACAATAAATTGCTCCGGTCAATTAAACAACCTTTAATTGACCACTCCTTGAATCAAATCCTCTATTAACTCAGGAGTACCTACACATCATGGTCGATGTCTAGCCACAAGCCCATGAAGCCCAACTTCTGGTGAATTGATACTTGTGAACCTCGTCTCATATAATTACCATGTACATACGGTCCTGCTATCGACTAATATTCCCGATCAAGACTTAGGGTGTGTGAATTGATCGGCACCTCTAAATTTGTCTCGATAACTATACTTTCTAATTCAGGATAATATTCCAGTGTGACTCCTAAATTTGGAAACCCCTTTCCAAATCCGTCACCGACTGCGGCCGCAGATTCCTTGGATATATTATCAAAGAATCGTATAGGAAATTTTCTCACCAATTACAGTGAGTCAATAGATTCCATATCGGTACTAACCACTCGCGTACATGTCCATACGCACCCAACCTAGGCATGTTATGACCAAGCTAAGTGGCCTATACCTAGATCTAAGTACGCACTTTCATGCACCGAATTCGCCCTAGTACCTCAAGTCAAAGGACTAAATCGTACACTATTATAATCCTTGAGAAACATCCCATCACCGATATGCGACATGCGCTTCCACAATGGGTTTCTCTGTTCGGGTCGTTCGATGCGTTCAATCCTCCATTGAACCACCTACTCATATGCACTGGCCTCAAATGCCTTGCTCATGAAACGCTACAAATTCACTCCATGTGAATCATGCATACTTGTACAAGTCTTGGCGATTCCTACGATACCCCGTCTCGTTCGGAATCTATGACTTGGAACAATTTTAAGATTACGACCTTTGAAACTGTTTCATGATTGCACTCAGTACTGAAGTGAATCGTCCCATAGTCAAATGTAATCTAAGGGTTTCATCCAATCGCTTAAATGTATTCCCGAGAGGTAAAGTTGGCCATTGTTTATCCTTATACACATATAAATAAACGTGAGTATTATTATAAAATCAAAAGATCGTTTCTTACAGAATAGACCTATTACAAGCTAATTGAACTGGCTTGCTGGGCACTATCCTATCAATCTCCCACTTGCCCTAAAGCCATTCACCTATGGTTCTAAGACCCATCTTCTCTAGATGACTATCGAACGCCTTTTGTGAAAGTGGCTTAGTTACTGGGTCAGCTACGTTGTCTTCCGATTTGACATACTCAATGTGCATGTCTCCTCTACCAATGATCTCCCTGATCACATGGTATTTCCTCTGTACGTGTTTGGATTGATGGTGTGATCTCGGCTCCTTTGCTTGAGCTATCGCCCCGTTGTTGTCACAGAAGACGACTACAGGTTCAGCAATGCTAGGAACAACATCCAATTCTTGGATGAAGTTTTTCATCCATACACTTTCTTTTGCCGCATCTGATGCTGCGATATATTCTGCTTCTATGGTTGAGTCGGCAGTGGTAGACTGTTTACAGCTTTTCCAACTGACCGCTCCTCCATTGATGCGGAATATGTGTCCATAGTTGGATTTGAAGTCATCCACGTCAGACTGGAAACTCGAATCAGTGAATCCTTCAAGTTTCAGTTCTCCACTACCACCGTAGACCAAAATCATATCCTTAGTCCTTCGCAGGTACTTTAGGATTGCTTTTACGGTAGTCCAGTGCTCTTCGCCTGGATTTGACTGATAGCGGCTCGTTACACTTAGAGCGTGTGCTATGTCTGGTCGAGTACACAACATCGCATACATTATGCTCCCTATAGCAGAGGCATAAGGTATGAGAGACATTCTCATCTTTTCTTCGTCAGTTGTAGGGCACATTGACTTAGAAAGAGAGATACCATGTCTCATTGGAAGTAATCCTCTCTTGGATTCTTCCATTTTGAATCTCTTCAAAATAGTGTTGATGTACTGAGATTGGGAGAGTCCTATCATCTTCTTCGATCTATCCCTATAGATACGTATTCCCAATACGTAAGATGCGTCTCCCATATCTTTCATGGAAAACTGCATGGATAACCACGCTTTAGTTTGCGCTAACATCTTGATATCGTCTCCGATTAACAAAATGTCATCGACGTACAAAACAATGAATTGTATCGAGCTCCCACTATTCTTCTTGTACACACAAGGTTCATATACGTTTTTGATGAAGCCAAATGCTTTGACTGTCTCATCAAATCGTATGTTCCAGGTTCGAGACGCCTGTTTGAGGCCATAGATTGACCTTTGAAGTTTACACAATTTGTGGTCACTTCCTTTGGACGCAAAACCTTCAGGTTGTTGCATAAAGATCTCCTTGTCAATGTCTCCATTGAGAAAGGCGGTCTTTACGTCCATTTGCCATATTTCGTAGTCATGCCACGCGGCTATGGCAAGTAGTATCCGAATGGATTTTGACATCACTACGGGAGAGAAGGTTTCCTCATAGTCTATTCCAGGCCTTTGAGAATACCCTTTCGCCACTAAGCGAGCTTTATGAGTTAATACCTCTCCATTCATTCCAAGCTTACGCTTGAAGATCCATTTGCATCCTACAGGGATAGTTCCACCAGGTGGATCGACCAAGGTCCAAACCTTGTTGGAATGCATGGAATCCATTTCGGATTGCATGGCTTCGAGCCACGCACCCGAGTCTATGTCTAACATCGCTTCTTTATAGGTCTTTGGATCATTATCAACTTTCTCACTTTCGTGAATGAAACCAAATCGCTCTGGCTCCTTACGAATTCGATTAGACCTTCGAACAGTAGGTGTACTAGTAGGTTCAATAAATTCCGGTTCAGCTCCCACTGTTTGTGGGGATGGGTCCGATTCCTGGACTTCATCAGGTTCTACGATTGTCCCATTTCGGTTGGTGAGGAAATCCTCTTCCAAGAAGTGGGCGTTCCTAGATACGAACGTATTACGTTCTTTAGGATCGAAGAACAGGTATCCAATGGATTCCTTTGGGTACCCCACAAATTTGCACAAACTAGATTTACTATCTAGCTTATCTCCCTTTTTGTTCTTTACATACGCTGGAGATCCCCGTACTCGTAGATACGAATACACGGGTGCTTTACCATACCATACTTGGTGCGGTGTTGTTGGCACAGACTTCGAAGGTACTATGTTTAGTATCTTCGAGGCAGTTAATAGGGCTATGCCCCAAAACGAAAAGGGAAGGTCAGCGAAGCTCATCATGGAACGAACCATGTCTAACAATGTTCGGTTCCTCCGCTCGGACACTCCATTGAGTTGGGGCGTCCTAGGGGGAGTTCGCTGGGCGAGAATTCCATTCTCTTTTAGATAATCAAGGAATTCTTGGCTTAAGTACTCACCACCTCTATCAGAACGAAGTGCTTTAATACTATGTCCAAGTTGATTCTCAACTTCCATTCGAAACTCTTTGAATTTCTCAAAAGTTTCGGATTTGTGTTTCATAAGATACACATATCCATAACGACTAAAAACGTCGGTGAATGTTACGAGGTAAGAGAATCCTCCTCTCGCATTGACACTCAATGGTCCACAAACGTCAGTATGGATTAAATCCAATGTTTGCTTGGTTCGCTCGGGATTCCCGGTGAAGGGTGATTTGGTCATCTTTCCTTTGAGACAAGACTCGCAAGTTGGGAGTTCATCCAAGTTCTTTATCTCAAGAGCCTTAGAGGAAACCAGCTTTTGAATCCTACTCTTGGAAATATGTCCAAGTCTAGCGTGCCAAAGTTGTGGAGTTTGATTATCATATTTTCTTTTTCTAGATTGAATGTGCATGACGTCGGAATTTGTAGGTTCTAGGGAATACAGACCATCTATCAAAGTACCACGAGCATACATTAAACCACCTTTAAATACGCAAAAAGCTCCGTTTCCAACATATGAATAGAAATATCCAACATATGAATAGAAATGATGTTCTTAATAATGTTTGGTACGTATAGACAATCCCTTAAAATCAATGTAAAATTTCCTAAAACCAATTCGACGTCCCCAATAGCCTCAGCGGCGATCCTAGCTCCGTTTCCAAAATGCAGGATTCTATCCCCGGGCTTCAGGTATCTTACTGCTCCCATCACCTGCAAATCATTGCAGATATGAGAACCTGCTGCGGTGTCTAACACCCACGATGCACAGTTGATAGAAATATTAACTTCAACCAAGAAAATACCTTTGGCTAGCAGTTTCATCTTTAGGTAGCTACCAGTTTCATCTTTAGGTAGTCTGGGCAGTTCCTTTTCCAGTGCCCTGCTTTCTTGCGGTGGAAACATTCGTCTTCTGGGCTCTTGCGCTTCTTTTCAACCACCTTTGTGACTGCCTTCGAAGAAAATACCTTCTTCTTCTTCCTACCTTTCTTGGGCTTTGCAGCCTTCGATTGGTTTGCAATCATTACCGGCTTCTCTTTCTTGAGAGTCGATTCTGCCGTTACCAACAAATTGGTCAGTTCGTGAAGAGCGAGGGTAATATCCTCCATGTTGAAGTTCAACACGAACTGGTCAAAAGAACGAGGCAGCGTATGGAGGAGGAGGTCAGTGCTAAGATCAGCATGCAAATCCACGTCCAATCGCCCCAGTTTTTCAACCAGGTTGATGAAACGCAGACAGTGATCCTTGACACTGCTTCCCTCAGCCATCTTGAGATGAAACAACTCCTTAGTGGTTGCGAACCTTTCGGTATGAGACCTCTCTCCAAACATCTGCTGGAGGTGGAGAAGTATCTCTCTAGCAAGCGGCATTGCAGCATGCTGTTTCTGCAGTTCATTCGACATCGAGGCTAGCATGAGACATCGAACCTGAAGATCATCATCAACCCTTTTAGCATGGACGGTTCGTTGTTCCTCAGTAGCTCGTGCTGCGGGTGCAGCAGGCATGGGTGTGTCGAGCACATAGCTTCGTCGCTCGGAATCGAGGACAATTCTCAGATTTCTCAGCCAGTCAACGAAGTTTGAGCCATTCAACTTGTTTGCGTCGAGGATAACAGATAATGGATTCTTAGACATTGTACTTAATATCTACAAATGGAAAGAAGACAACGTTTAGCTAACTGATCTTATGTCTAATACTTATAATTATCGAATTTTGGACTTGTTTTCGAAAAAGTTCTCCCACTATTTTATCGAAACAATCACCCCTTTGATTGCTCGGGAAATTTAATTCCTAGTAGGTCTTGACGTCCCAGCAGCAATTAATTGCACCCACGACTCGTGGCCATACAACTAATTCTCCAGGTAGGTATACTTTTACCAATTGTGTTACTCCACAACCTTCAAGCTATTTTGCCTCGGTTTTCGCACTTATCTAGCACTGCTACATCATAAGTGTTACTAATCGTTAAGTCTAACCCATCAATCATGATGAGCAATGGGCCCGGTCGTGAGTTCTCCGTAACTAGTTATCGGTCGATCCTCACATCCCGACCAGTCCTCACCCTTGTCGTGTCTAGTTAAAAACAGGAGTCAAGGAATTTTACGTATTGTCCCTTTCTTCGACTCGGGTGCCAGACTATGAATCACCTCTATCGATAAGTAGACAACATACGCTAGTCCCTATTGATGGAAGGCTTGGATTTATATAAATAATTCATTTTATTTTAATCCAATATGACTCAATATTTAATTCGAGAGGGGAATTTTTGGTTTGAAAGTTATACTAACTCTCTTCGAGATCTCACCAATTCAGTTATGCTTTATCTTTTATTACGATCTAGATTCTAGCGCGCATCTCATACAAGCTAAATATAAATCGACAAAATAAATAAAAGCCATACAAGCCTAGCATGCATACTACCACAATATGTTTTCGATCGGGAGCCTCCTATGCAGGACATCATCGAGCCAATGATGTTGGCCCTATTGGTCAATCTAAAGGGTTAGTAAATAGGCCTATGCTATTACACAATGTACCATGCATACATGGCCTTCATATCTTCTTGGGTTCCCACCTTGCTTGTAAACGGGCCTCCATCCTAAACTAGGAAAGCAGTAAAGCCCTATTCTATTACAAAGGCTCAAAATGGCCCAAAAACATAATAGGCTCGTAGGCCCAATAAAAAAAAAAAACCTAACAATAAATTAAACCAATCACATCTAACCTAAGGTCAAGGCTCGGCTCGATCGAAAACAATGTAAACAATTCACGTAGAGCAAGAAACATGCAAACATACTTTACCTATTTCTTTCTTAATTTTAAAACTACCTTTTAAAACTAACTTCCTATGATTCTTACTTTTTAGTCACTACTAATTATGACAAAATGAATATTCGGGTAAATAAAAATAAATTTTCTGCTCAAATTCAGATTCTGTTTTTCAACTTTTGAAAATTGCATTTTCGCCGCTCAACTTTCAAAAATTGTACTTCGACCCCAAAACTTTTAAAAAGTTACAAAAACACCCCTGGGCAGATTTGGGCAGCTACCAGAAAATAAAATTTTGAATTCTCAAAATTTTTGATTTTTCCCTGAATTTTCGGTAATTGCAAAACAGTCCAGTAATTTTGAAATTTCCAGATTCGAAAAAAATTTAATTTTCAGCCCCTAAAAACCCTAATCTCGATTTCTTTGCATAAAAGTCCTGAAGTTTTCAAAAACTATAAAATCGGCACAGATCTGAAAAAGCAGTTTTACCCAATCATAGATCCAGTCATAACAAGTAAGAATCAATTTACAGAACATAATTATCACGTGTTTACATATACATAATTAAACATATACGATGAAAACACATTATGTTAAGGCTTCTCGTATAATTAAACTATGCCTCGATTGTCAGAACAACGAAAGTGCGGAATTTAAAATTTTTCGAAGCACCCAAGGTCCCATATAAGATTCTCCATATTATTTATACGCAAGCAAGAAACAAAAACACACATTGAATTAAACAAGGGGGTTTTTGCGATTTACCTCACCACAGGCAAGGTGGTGGCAACCTTCAGTTCTGATTCTGAATCTGGATCTGGATCTGGTTCACAGAAGTGATCCAAGCGTCTCGCCTCCAAAGATAGTCCACACCAACTGGATTCTGGCAACACCTCCTAGTCTTAGGCTCAGAACTGGATCTAGGAGATTTGTTGTAGCAGGACTGTGCAGATCTACTTGGCAAGGCAAGATCTAACACAGTGGAACAAGGGAGAGGCGACGGCGTCGGCGGTAGGGCAGCTCACGGCAGCAGGTGGCGGCGGCTAGGTCAGAGAAAAGAGGCTAGGGTTTTTGCTAGGGTGTTAGCTTTTTGAGCTCTAGTAGAACCCTATTTATAGACTCCCTTTTGACCTATGTTTGCAAGACTCCTTATGGGCTTTTAATTAAAGGCCCATGTCTTGCAAGTCTTTCATTTAATTAATTACTTAATTAAATGCCCAATCCAATTAAATCAATATTTCTTTTATATAATTAATTATCAACTCAATTAAGTATTTAATTAATTAAGTCAGCCAATTAATTAATTTCGCACTTGAATTAAATACTTTAATTCATTTAATTGATTTAATTACCTTTAAATCAATTAATTCCTTTAGTATCCTTTTTAACAGTCACCGTCCAATTGTATTGTGTGTGACCCTCTGGGTTCACCATCAATTGGCAGTAGGCCCACGTAATCCTCGTGATTTAATTTATGAACAATAAATTGCTCCGGTCAATTAAACAACCTTTAATTGACCACTCCTAGAATCAAATCCTCTATTAACTCAGGAGTACCTACACTTCATGGTCGATGTCTAGCCACAAGCCCATGAAGCCCAACTTCAGGTGAATTGATACTTGTGAACCTCGTCTCATATAATTACCATGTACATACGGTCCTTCTATCGACTAATATTCCCGATCAAGACTTAGGGTGTGTGAATTGATCGGCACCTCTAAATTTGTCTCGATAACTATACTTTCTAATTCAGGATAATATTCCAGTGTGACTCCTAAATTTGGAAACCCCTTTCCAAATCCGTCACCGACTGCGGCCGCAGATTCCTTGGATATATTATCTAAGAATCGTATAGGAAATTCTCTCACCCATTACAGTGAGTCAATAGATTCCATATCGGTACTAACCACTCGCGTACATGTCCATACGCACCCAACCTAGGCATGTTATGACCAAGCTAAGTGGCCTATACCTAGATCTAAGTACGCACTTTCATGCACCGAATTCGCCCTAGTACCTCAAGTCAAAGGACTAAATCGTACACTATTATAATCCTTGAGAAACATCCCATCACCGATATGCGACATGCGCTTCCACAATGGGTTTCTCTGTTCGGGTCGTTCGATGCGTTCAATCCTCCATTGAACCACCTACTCATATGCACTGGCCTCAAATGCCTTGCTCATGAAACGCTACAAATTCACTCCATGTGAATCATGCATACTTGTACAAGTCTTGGCGATTCCTACGATACCCCGTCTCGTTCGGAATCTATGACTTGGAACAATTATAAGATTACGACCTTTGAGACTGTTTCATGATTGCACTCAGTACTGAAGTGAATCGTCCCATAGTCAAATGTAATATAAAGGTTTCATCTAATCGCATAAATGTATTCGCGAGAGATGAAGTTGGCCATTGTTTATCCATATACACATATAAATAAACGTGCGTATTATTATAAAATCAAAAGATCGTTTCATACAGAATAGACCTATTACAAGCTAATTGAACTGGCTTGCTGGGCACTATCCTATCAGGGTGGGGAGACTAAAAAGGAAAAACAGGCTTCAGCAAAACATCCCAAAGTTGTTCTTAACCAATCAATTTTGGATGAGGAACTTGATGAGGAGCTCGAGGCCTCTTCACCGAAAAATCTTGACACTTCACATCGGGCAGTAGCCAGGCAAAAAACATCATCCCTTTCTTCCGATAAAAGGCCTTATTCTGACATAATCACCCCGAACGAGACCCTGCAGGACCTTGTTGCTGGGAATGAAGGTTCCCCAACGGGAGGTTTGGGTATGAAACATAAGCTGGCCCCCACTGGAGATGGCTCTTTAGCTTCTGGAGCATCTGTCGAGCCCTCAAAGCTTGAAACTGAACCTCCTAAGAATGAGACTGAGCCATCGAAGACTGAAAATTCTTCTGACCCTTATACTTCTGGGTCCCCACCTCGATAGTCGAAAGATGAGTCTGCTCGAGAAGTGGAGCTCGAGAATTTTGTTGAGAATCCGTCGCAGGTCGATCCTCCTATTCCTGAGGCCAAGGCGTCTAAAGGAAAAAGTCCCTCGGAGCTGTTTCAGTCTGGATCGAATTTTCTATCTCAGGTTCTCCTTTCTACTTGTTGAATAAGGATGAAGATGAAGACACTCAAGACAATTTTGATAAGGGAGGTTTTGATGCATTCCAAAACTTCAAAATCTGCTAAGTATGGATTAACTTAGCTGATATCCCTTTGAAGGAATTTTTACTAAAGAAAAGAAGACATCAGAAGAGTCAAAATTTCAAGGTCCAAGACTTTTGGTCTGCTGAAGGAACGCTATCAGACTGATGAAGATCAGCTGACTCAAATCAGATTTGTTCAAGTTTGGGATCAGCTTAGTTCGCCATCAGACTTGTACTTTCGACAGCCAAGTGGAAAGGATCATAAAGTTTTCCCAATGGTAATAAATGCCCCTGGAAGTAATAAATGCTGAAGTACAAGGTTATTAAAGACAAATGATTGAAGAAATGCTTCGCATCAGCTGGGTGCATTTAATGCTGCCTGCAGAAAAGTAGTGTTGACAGTACGGACAGCTGCAGAGAGCCGTTCGCGGAAATTAAGGACCAGAACTCGAGGAATTTGAATCTTGTCTCTCTTCAACGGACATTTTTCAAACCTTAAGTATAAATAGCTGGAAGAGACGAAGAGAAGATACACAACAACAACACAATCTCTGAGAAATTTTCGAAGCAGAATTCTTTAAGTCTCAAGAACAGCTCACTCATCAGCTTAGTCATTTGTTGACAAAAGCAGAGTTGAAGAACAACGAAATATACATCTTCTGAGTGATTTTGTAATCGTGAGTGTTGTGCAAAGTGTAGATCCGTCTTAGTGAGTGATCTAACTTCAAAGGATAGGAGTTTCTTTGTGATTTCCTATTGCGAGCTTATAGCCTTTTCATTTGTTGTCTAGGTATAAGTGTAGAAATATTGTAAACTGTGTGTTTATAGTATAACCCATGATCTGTGTGACTTGGAAGAGTGGACTAAAGGGTTTAAATCCATATAACCACTATAAAAATTCTTTGTGTTATTCTTGCATTTAAGTTTTCTTGCATATTTTAAATTGCATAAGTTTACACTTTGAATTATTAAAAGATTTTGAAGGAGTTTTTAAACTGGGGATAAAATCTTTTTGAAGGACTTAGTCTACTTGTGAAAAACACTTTCAAACATCCGCTGCAAGTATACTCTTGATAAAACTGATTTTGCTGAAATCAGCTAAGTAAGTATAAGAAGAGTGGTCACTCGGCTGTTCAAGATTTGTTCACAAACAGCTTAGTCAGCTTACTGTTCCATATAAGCTTAGTCTGCAGACAGACGATTGAAAAAGTTTTAAGTCTAAAAATTTCAGAGGTCTATTCACCCCCCCCTCCCTCTAGACCTCATATGACCACTTGGGACCAACAAGTGGTATCAGAGCAGGTGGTTCATTAGAATCAGCTACCTGATCAACGAGCTTGATCTAAGTGTTTTTCAAAGGTTTTCATAACTTTTCAAAAGAGCATCTTTTTGAAAAACAAAAACTTTTTGAAAAATGGACTGTATCAGCCATGTTCCCCACATTGCTGGTATGTCGTTTGAAGACTGGAAAATCAGGATGGAGATTTTCCTGGCTGCTTATAATGATAACATGTACACATGTATCATAAAAGGTCCATTCAGATTCACCAAGACGATAAAGATAAATGAAATTGATACCATGGTGGAAAAATATCTTCATGAGATGACTCCAGAAGAAATAAAGCTTTTCAATCTGGATAAGGTCGGAAGATTCATCATGACTAAAGCCCTGGATAATGATCAGTTTGACAAAGTCAAACATTGCAAAACTGCAAAGGAGATGTGGGATAAAGTCAAATACATGAGCGAAGGAAACGACGCCATTAAAGAGCATCAGCTGAGTGTTGCTCTGGAAAAGGTGGATAACTTCAAGATGAAATCTGGAGAGACCATTGATCAGATGGATACCAGGTTCACCAGAACATTGAATGAAGTTTTAAAGCTTAGAAAAACCTTCACGGACAAGTAGATAACCATCAGAGTGCTGAAGGCTTTACCTCCAAAATTCAACATGAAGGTGACAGCAATGGAAGAATCAAGAGATTTGGGAAAAATCTCTCTTATAGAGCTGTTCTCAGTACTCAAGGCATATGAGTATAAACTGCCTAGAATGGGAATTGAAGAAACCTCAACTTCAGGACCCACAGCTGCCCTGGTTGCTGCTGATACCCCAAGAAGACCAGCACAGAAAAGCAAAGAAGTGGACTCATCTGATGAAGCCACATTACTCAACAAAAAGGAGTACACACCTGGAGATGTAGCATTGCTGATAAACAATTTCAAGAAGTTCTAAAAGAGAAAAATGAAGAACAAATACAACAATGCTTCTACTTCTAAACCTAACTTTTCTTCTCAATAAGGATGATTATAAAGCCAAACTAATGTGTTATAACTGCAGGAAATTGGGACACTTCATCAAAGATTGCCCATATCCAAAAGCAGAGAAATACACTGAAGAAGAAAAGATAATAAGAAAAGGAAGAAGGCATCAGAGAGGCAAGGCAATGATTGCTGAAGCAGAAAAGATGACTGCTGTCTACTCATCTGATTCAGATTCAGACACGTCTTATGAAGAATCTTCTGATGAAGAAAAACCTGCTCTCCTCTGCCTGATGGCAAAGGAATCTGATGACTCTGAGGATGAGGTAACTCCTCTTGATAATGAATTATTTAATTCATTTGAACAAATGATGCTTAACAATACTGGTATTGTTGAAGCATATAAAATGCTTAAGGAAGAGATGATATTGCTAAAAGAGCAAAATAGTTCACTGAAACTCACAGCTGAAAAGCCAAGATAATCAGTTGAATATAAACAGCTTGAGCAAGAACGTGAATCTCTAAAAGCTGAATGTGAAGTTTATAAGGGTAAAATCATGGAACTTGAAAAAGTCATTGAGTCTCATGAGAAATTATCTGTTGCATCCACTCATATGTCTAGTAAACAGAAGATGCCTTTAGAACAGGATAAGCTAGAATTGAATCATACTGAAAAATTTATATCTGTTAACAATAGTAAGGTCATTCTGTATGTTCAAACTACTAAACCTGCTTCACCTGAGAACGTGTTAAAGGAGAAGAAATCTCCTAAGGCTAAAAAGAGCAAAGAGCCTAGTGTAGGTAAACAGACTAGTAAGACCAAACAGCAGAGTCCTAAGAAGTCTGCTGATAATGCTAAACCGAATCAGACTAGTGGTAAAACTAAGTCGTCTGTTAATGAGCAAGCCTCTAGTAAACCAAAGAAG
This sequence comes from Penstemon eatonii, assembly GCA_038501285.1. Lineage (NCBI taxonomy): Eukaryota > Viridiplantae > Streptophyta > Magnoliopsida > Lamiales > Plantaginaceae > Penstemon > Penstemon eatonii. The sequence goes on along the minus strand of CM076711.1, from coordinate 38,687,979 downwards.
CATAAGAATAAGAAAAATCAAAATGCTTGGTATGGAAATGAGTCTTATTATGTGCAACCTGCTGCATATCCTCCTATGTATCATGCACCTCAATTTCCTAGTTACTATGCACCATATCCTGCTCATCTAATGCATGCATATCCTGCTTATCATGCACCTTACCCTGCTTATGAACATTATTCTTATCATACTGATCATCAACATGACTTATCTGCTAATTATGATAAAGATGAAACTGTTCATGCTCCTGTCAAAGCTCAGAATCCTAAGAAGCCTAAGACATCAACATCTTGGGTTGTCAAAGGTGGAACTAATCCTTCAGGACCCTCTCAATAAGGGTACCTAAAACAATTTTATTTTTGTTTTGTAGGTTAGGATTAGGAGTAGGAGTAAAGTAGAGAAGATCTGGTACTTGGACAGTGGTTGTTCAAGGCACATGTGTGGAAGCATACACGAGCTGACTGATGTTGTTGTTGTGGATGGTCCAAAGGTTACTTTTGAAGACAGCAAAGAAGGCAAGATTGTAGCTAAAGGAAGATTAATCAAAGGAAACATAGAGATATCTGACGTCTCATATGTTAAAGGCCTAAAGTACAACCTGCTGAGCATAAGTCAATTTTGTGAAAAAGGATATTCAGTCATCTTTTCAACAGATAAGTGCTATGTTGAACAGATTGGTACAAAGAAGGTAATTTTATCTGGAAGACGACAAGGAAATGTCTACATAGCCGACTGGAAATCTGCTGACAAGAATTCAAATGTTTGTTTGGTGGCATCAACACCAAGTGAAGTCAGTTGGCTGTGGCACAAAAGAATGAATCATTTAAACTTCAAGACCATAAACAGATTAATAAAGAATAATCTGGTAGAAGGGATTCCTAAAACAGTCATGAGCAAAGATAAGCTATGTGACGCATGTCAGAATGGTAAACAAATCAAGTCATCGTTCAAAAGCAAGAAGCACCAATCTTCTGAAAGAATCTTGGAGCTGCTACACATGGACTTATTTGGACCCATTGATCCAGTCAGCAATGGTGGAAAGAAATACTGCCTAGCTGTTGTGGATGATTATTCAAGATATACTTGGGTGATATACTTGGGTGATATTCATGAAAAAGAAAAGTGAAACCAAGGAACATCTTACTAATCTGATGGAATTGATCCAAAATGAGAAAAGTATAAAAATATTAAAGATCAGATCAGATAGAGGGACAGAGTTCACAAACTCTACTATTGAAGAGTATTGTAACATCAAAGGAATACATCATGAGTATTCAGCTACTAGAACCCCTCAACAGAATGGTGTTGCTGAAAGGAGAAACAGAACACTGAAAGAAGCTGTCAGAACCATGATAGCTGAAGCTAAGCTGCCACAAAGATTTTGGGCAGAAGCAACAAATACAGCCTGCTTTACCCAGAACAGATGCATGATCAACAAAAATCAGAACAAGACTCCATATGAAGTTTGGAACAACAGGAAACCAAACATTCATTACTTTAAGATTTTTGGTTGTAAATGTTTTGTACTGAATAATGGGAAAAATAACCTTACTGCTTTTGCAGAGAAGGCTGATGAAGCTGTTTTTGTAGGATACTCTACTGTTAGTAAGGCTTATAGAGATTTTAACAAAAGAACATTGCTAATAGAAGAATCCATTCATGTAGTATTTGATGAGCCAAGTCAATCTTCTGTAAAGAATCAAAATACTAATCAAGATCTGTCTACTGATTTACAGAAGTTGGATATTGGAAAGAATGAAGAATATGTACCCATCATACTACCTAATCTCAATTCAGCTGCTAACTCAAGTGCTGTTCAAAATCACAGTGCTGATTGTCTAACAGAGGAGTTGCAAACAGCTGACAGACCAGAGACTGTTCAACAGATGACAAATGTTCAACAGACTACTACTGAATCTCCAACAGTAGTGTTGCAAGATCAAAACAGAGGAAAACATCCAGATTTGCAACCTGATCTCAGATGGCTCAGGAATCACCCACCAGAGTTAGTGATTGGTGATCCCTTGGATAGAGTGAAAACAAGAAGAGCTGCTGCACAAGATGCTATGTTTGTCACTTTTCTATCTCAAATGGAGACTAAACAAATTGAAGAAGCTCTTAGTGATTCCTTCTGGATAGAAGCTTTGCAAGAAGAGTTGAATCAATTTGAAAGGAATGAAGTATGGTACTTAGTTCGAAGACCAAGTCATCAAAGAGTAATTGGCACTAAATGGGTTTTCAGAAATAAGATGAATGAAGATGGTATTGTTACCAGAAATAAAGCAAGATTAGTGGCCAAAGCTTATTGTCAAGAAGAAGGAATTGACTTTGAAGAAACATTTGCACCAGTAGCAAGACATGAAGCTATCAGACTGTTTCTAGCCTATGATGCTTACAAGAACTTCACTGTCTATCAGATGGATGTGAAGTCAGCATTTCTCAATGGAGAATTGCAAGAAGAAGTGTATGTTGAACAACCACCTGGATTTGAAACTTATCAACAGGAAGACAAGGTGTATCGTCTAAAGAATGCCCTCTATGGACTGAAACAGGCTCCAAGAGCATGGTATGATACCCTATCTGATTTTCTTTTAATTAAAGGATTTCGTAAAGGTAAGGTAGACAAGACCTTGTTCACAATTGAATGGGAGAATCATATATTAATTGTGCAAATATATGTAGACGATATTATTTTTGGTTTAACTAACCAACAGATGTGTGACAAGTTCTCCAAGCTCATGCAGAACAAGTTTGAAATGAGCATGATGGGTGAACTCAATTATTTTCTTGGTTTGCAAGTTAGACAGTTGCCTGATGGAATATTCATCAACCAAGCAAAATACACAAGAGATCTGTTTAAGAAATTTGGTATGGAAACTAGATCTACTGCTACTGTTCCAATGTCTACTAGTCTTTGTTTGGATAAAGATGAAGATGGCAAATCAGTGGACATAACCAAATACAGAGGCATTATTGGGTCACTGTTATATCTAACAGCAAGCAGACCTGATATCATGTACTCAGTTGGGGTTTGTGCGAGATTTCAATCAAATCCTAAAGAATCTCAGCTCTTAGCTGCCAAGAGAATATTGAAATATATTAAGGGCACTCAAGATTTGGGATTGTGGTATCCTAGAGAATCTGGATTTGAGCTTATTGGATATTCAGATTCAGACCTTGCTGGCTGCAAAATTGATTGGAAAAGCACAACAGGTGTTTGTCAATTTTTGGGTAGTCGTCTGATCTCATGGATGAGTAAGAAACAGACTTCAGTATCCATATCTACTGCTGAAGCTGAGTATATAGCTGCTGGAGCATGCTGTGCACAGATTTTATGGTTGAAGCATCAACTAGAAGACTACAATATCAAAATTAGTGGAATTCCAATCTACTGTGACAATACTAGTGCAATCTCACTTACTCAGAAAACTACAAGTCATTCAAGGACTAAGCATATTGAGATCAAGCATCACTTCATTAGAGATCATGTGGAAAAAGGCAATGTAATGATTGAATATGTTCATACTGACAATCAGATTGCTGATATTTTCACTAAACCTTTAAGTGAAGTAAGGTTTTCAACTCTAAGAGCTGAACTAGGACGACTTAATTTGGATGCATAAGCTGAGGGGGAACTTATCAGAAGACTGAAGTTCATCAGCACAGTCATCCGTTATTATCTTCAAGGATTAACTCTCAACAGACTAGTTAACTTATGAATTCTTAAAGTAAGGGGGAACGTGTAAGACTAGCGGTACTTCTGATTAAAAGATGAAATTTGTTGATGACAGTTAGTTGAAGTTATGTTTTCAACCGAGGATTAAAATCTTGAAGAATGAAGAATTATTATCTAGCTGGATTGACAAACAGCCGAGGAAGGTTATCATCTATTGGCTTTCACTGATAACAACTTTGTCATCAGGACAGTAGTCCATCAGATAATTATTTATTTTACTCATCTGATCGCTTATGTAAAAGCTTGTTGTTTAAAACGCTTTATATTAAAACACGCTTTTACAAGTGACAGAAGGGCGGTACAAATTCCCGCTCCTCATTTAATGCGATTTGAATTTGAAAGGTCGTAACTGACGCCGCACGATCAGCACTGACAAGAAACGGATCTAACGGTTAGCTGGTATCACGGAAACCGAAATACCCTAACTCTATAAATCCAGATCTGATCAGCTTGTAGCTCTTTACGCACCCCAAATATTCAAAGCATACTTGAGAGAAAATACTTGCAATTTTCTGCAAATTTCTTCCTGTTTCCCTAACTTTCAACAGATTCGAAATGGCCGCTGAAGGTATGTACCTTGTTTACGATTCCTATTACCAATCTGGCACCGATCTGATGAAAGAATTGTTGGAGAAGTTCAAGACGGCCTCTCTGGTAAACTTCATGGAGTACCATGAAGGTGTAATCTGGACTAACCAAGTTCTAGAATACTACAAGAACGCAACTGTTGACTACAACTCCATGGAAATCAAGGCTACAGCTTGAGGTAAATCTATTGTTATTACTCCTGCTGTTCTTCATGAACATTTTGGGCTTCCAAACAGTAGACGACATGACATCACTGTGCTGACGGAGGATAAGCACCAACAGTTCTGGGCGATCTGCGCCAAAGAAGGGGAAGTGTTGTCTGGCAACATAAGGAAGAAACAGTTGAAAGACGAGTATCACAGGATGGCTGATATGGTCTGTAAACTGATTGAAAACTGTACTTTTTCTCTGGATGTTGTTACCATGAAGAAAGGAAAAACTCCTCAGACAAATCACAGAATCACGCTCAGTTATTTGCTGTCCAAACTGGGTTGTGTTATGCTCAATGGTAAGGAGATCCATAAATCCAAGGCAATGTCCAAGTACTTGCCTGTTCTGAAGAGAAAGGCTGATGAGCCTGAAGAGGATGAAGTTGAGAACCAACAAGTGGAGGAACCAAATGAGGTTCCTGCCAAGAGGCCAGGGAGATTGGTCAAAACAGCCGACTTAGCTGTTGAGATACAAAAGAAGAAGGCTACTGAAAAGCCTAAGGAAAAGACTCCAAAGAAATTGAAGAAAGTGGATAATGTTGAAGCTACCAAGGTTGTTGACCTAACCACTACTGATGACAGGAATGCATCCCCTGCATCATCTTCAAGAACAACATCTGCTCAATTCCTGATGAGATTGTCTCTCATAGGACCAGAAGTCAACTGAAAGACACTGCTGCTTCAAGACCTATTCAAGGAATAGAAAAGAAGTCAGCTGCTAACTGAGTTGGAAAACTTAGTAAGACAGAGTCCCAAATCTGCTGAAAGACATGTTGGAGCTGATGAGGCTTCTGCTGCTAACCAAACTGATGGGCAACAGATGACTCAAGCTACACCAACAGTTGAGGCGGCAAAACCTCAGGATGATCCTGATGTTATGATCATTCACCCTATTGCTGCTGCACCTATCTCGTCTGCTGGTCCAGCCCCTGCCCCAGCTGATAAAGGAAAGAGAAAGTTTGTGCTCAAGAGAAAGAAAGTTTCCAAAGCTGGATAAGAGGAAAAGGGAAGAAGCTGAACAAAGAAAACAAGATGAGATGGAGGAGAAAAAAGCTCTTGAACTGAGCAAAGTTCAGGAAGCAAAGGATGAGGCCAGAAGAAAAATGACTGAGGCAGAAAGAAAAGCTGCTGAGGATGCTGAATTGGCATTGGTCATTGAGCTCAGCAAGACTGATGCTCATGGACCTATTCATGGTGGAGCATTAAGATCAATGAAGAAGCTAAAAAGAAGACTAAGATGCCTGCTGCAGAGGTCAAGCCTAAGGATAAATATGAAGTGAGAAGAGCATTTGAAATTGTATATGCTGATAAAGAGCTCTTCAAGAGATTTGAGAAGTCCTTGGCATATTATGACCAGAAGCTCATGCTGAAGACTCTGTTCACCCAAGAGAAGCCTAGATACATCAGATGGAGAGACAACCGGATGAACAGATCTATTGCAGAACTTCAAAGTTTGAAGGAGTTAGCTGGTGAAGAACAATGGGTTCTAAACTGGTTAAGGACAGACTCCATTCAGAAATCCTTGGATCCTCACTATGTTAGAGACATAATGCATCAATATGCAAAGGAGTTTGCATTAGAGGAGGCCAAGATCATCAAGAACACTTTGCCAGAGAAGTGAAGAAAATCTGATAATGCTGAAGAGAGGGCAATCAACATTGCTGTTATGACCGCCTTGAAGAGATGGGCAGATAGGTCAAGATATCAGCAAGGATGTTCAAGTGATATGCCCCAACTGCCAAGCATTCATCAAATTATTTTTGGCAAAGAAGTTAAGGAGTTTTGTAAAGTGCCCAAAGATAACAATGCCTTTGTAAATCCTTGGATAATTGTGCGACAGATTCGTCAAACAACCTGTTTCAATGATGATGGCACTATTACAAATCTGTTCTATGATAATGTCACTGATGAGCACAAGAAAGCTGATGATCCCTTAGCACTTGAGTGGAACGCTAAGGACACCAAAGCTGATCAGGAGACTGAAATGAAAGATGTCCCTGTCCACCAGGAGACTGAAGAAAAGGAAGCTGCTGCTTCTGCTTCATCAGGTGATCAGCACTCATCACCGATGGAAGACTTCCAGATGCTGATGGAGAATTCAGCAAAGGAACTGGAAGAGAAGCATAGTCAGCAGCTGACAAAGATGAAAGAGGAGCTGAAGGAAGAACTGAAAGCAGAGTTGGTAGAGTCCAACAAACTTCAGCTGGAAACTATGCAACAATCAACTGCCAAGATCATCAAGACTGAAATTGATAGTTTCCCAATGCCTCAGGATAATTCAAAGCAGTTAGTGCAAAGCCTTGTTGATATGAACAGAAATGTGGAAGATGTGAAGGCTGATGTAAATCACCTTCATGCTGCCCTACAAAGAGCTGAACACAAGATTGCTGACTTAACTGCAACCTTCATCAGAGTTAGTGAAGAGGAGAAAGCTGTTAACATAGGACTATTGCAAGAAGTTTCCAATGCTGGAAAGGATTTACAAAATGAACTTACTACAATGCAACTCAATATTGACTGCTTCAATGATCAAACTGACGACATCAGCACCACTCTTCACCATTTAATAGCAAGTCATGATGTAGTAAATCAGAACTTGAAGACTTTATTTGCTGCAATGAAGATTCCCACTGTTGCACTCAACCCAGCTGCTAAACCTGATGTTATCACCAAGTCTGATGATGACAAAAAGGGGGAAGATAGAAGGGAAGAATCAACCAAGGAAACTGATGATGCGGCTGAAGTTAAGAAGTCTGAAGAAACTACTGACAAGACTGCTGAAGAACTTGGAAAGGTAGAGGAAAAAGAGAAGCTTGAAGATGAACCTACCAAGTACAAGAACACTGAATCAGCCAGGAATGCAATGGAGCTAATAAAGGAGCAGCAACTTAAAGAAAAGATGGACGCTGCCAGAGCAAACATACTCCTGGATGAAGAAGCTGATGAAGAAGAAGAAGATGATGAAGAGTCGTCTTATGAATATGAAGAAGTGTTAGAAGGATCTGATGAAGGAGCTGATAGTTAGAAACATAAAAATCTTTGTAATCAGTGTACTTTATCTATTCTTCAGACATCTCATCTGATCAGAAACTGTAACTTGTACATATTTATCAGACTATCAATAAAAGTTCATGTTTCTGTTTCCAACATATATTTTCTATCTCAGAAAATTTTGAAGGTTACATTCTTTAGTATAGGTATTAACAGGTACTTAGCTGAAGTTTTGTCATCATCAAAAAGGGGAAAATTGTTGGATAAGGATGAAGATGAAGACATTCAAGACAATTTGATAAGGGAGGTTTTGATGCATTCCAAAACTTCAAAATCGGCTAAGTATGGATTAACTTAGCTGATATCCCTTTGAAGGAATTTTGACCAAAGAAAAGAAGACATCAGAAGAGTCAAAATTTCAAGGTCCAAGACTTTTGGTCTGCTGAAGGAAAGTTATCAGACTAATGAAGATCAGCCGACTCAAATCAGATTTGTTCAAGTTTGGGATCAGCTTAGTTCGCCATCAAACTTGTACTTTCGACAGCCAAGTGGAAATGATCATAAAGTCTTCCCAGCGGTAATAAATGCCCCTGGAAGTAATAAATGCTGAAGTACAAGGTTATTAAAGACAAATGACTGAAGAAATGCTTCGCATCAGCTGGGTGCATTTAATGCTGCCTGCAGAAAAGTACTGTTGACAGTATGGACAGCTGCAGAGAGCCGTTCGCGGAAATTAAGGACCAAAACTCGAGGAATTTGAATCTTGTCTCTCTTCAACGGATATTTTTCAAACCTTAAGTATAAATAGCTGGAAGAGACGAAGAGAAAAAAATGACACAACAAAAATACAATCTCTGAGAAATTTTCGAAGCAGAATTCTTTAAGTCTCAAGAACAGCTCACTCATCAGCTTAGTCATTTGTTGACAAAAGCACAGTTGAAGAACAACGAAATACACATCTTCTGAGTGATTTTGTAATCGTGAGTGTTGTGCGAAGTGTAGATCCGTCTTAGTGAGTGATCTAACTTCAGAGGATAGGAGTTTCTTTGTGATTCCTATTGCGAGCTTATAGCCTATTCATTTGTTGTCTAGGTATAAGTGGAGAAATATTATAAACTGTGTGTTTATAGTATAACCCAAGATATGTGTGACTTGGAAGAGTTGACTAAATGATTTAAATCCATATAACCACTATAAAAATTCTTTGTGTTATTCTTGCATTTAAGTTTTCTTGCATATTTTGAAATTGCATAAGTTTACACTTTGAATTGTTAAAAGATTTTAAAGGAGTTTTTAAACTGGGGATAAAATCTTTTTAAAGACTTAGTCTACTTGTGAAAAACACTTTCTAATTATCCGCTGCAAGTATACTCTTGATAAAACTGATTTTGCTGAAATCGGCTAAGTAAGTATAAGAAGAGTGGTCACTCGGCTGTTCAAAATTTGTTCACGAACAGCCTAGTCAGCTTACTGTTTCATATAAGCTTAGTCTGCTGACAGACGACTGAAAAAGTTTTTAAGTCTAAATTTTTTTCAGAGGTATATTCACCCCCCCCCTCTAGACCTCATTTGACCACTTGGGACCAACAGTACTAGAATTGTGCATCGATCAAGAGGAAGCCATGAGAATAATGGTGGAGGCACATAAAGGAATTTCTAGTGCCCATCAAAACGGACACAAGCTAGCATGGCTGTTGTGCCGATATGGCTTGTGTACAGTTGGCAAAAGGATGCGAAAAATGCCAATGATTTGGGGTAATCCAGAGGATCCCCATCGAGGAGATGAATGTAATAATCAAGCCATGTCCTTTCAGATGTTGGGCCATCAATATAATGGGGAAGATACACCCATCATCTTCCACACACCATCAATACATCATTGTGGCCATGGATTACTTCATTAAGTGGGTAGAGGCCAAACCACTAAAACAGGCCAATCAGGCCGATGTGTTGAAGTTCATCAAGGACTTAATCATACATGGGTTTGGCCTGCCACAAACCATTGTCACTGACAGGGGACTGATGTTTGTCGGTCAGGAAATCAAGGAATTTGCCAGATCAATGGGTTTTGAGTTGGTCCATTCGACACCTTATTATGCGTAAGGGAATGGCCAAGCATAAGCTTCCAATTGAGTCCTTAAGGACATTATTTCAAAAATGATCGAGGAAAACCCAAGAGCATGGCATCTTATGCTGTCAGAAGCATTGCGGGCTTATCGGACTAGCGCACGAACAAGTACTGGCACCACTCCATACAAACTGACTTATGGACAGGATGCCGTACTACCGATGGAAATAAACGTCCGATCACATCGGGTGATGCAACATAATGAGCTGACACCCGAAGAATACACTGAAAGTATGCTCTAGGAGCTTGATGAACTGGACGAAATCAGGGTTGCCGCATTGGATAAAATCGAGGCACAAAAGAGGCTAGTTGCCCGATGCTACGATAAAAAGATACGCAGGAAACAGTTTGATGTCGGGGACATGGTCTGGAGAACAGTCTTACCACTTCATCAGCGCGAGATAAAGTATGGCTTATGGAGTGCAACATGGCAAGGGCCATACGAAGTCTTCTCGATAACTCGAGGGGGAGGATACATTCTGAAAAAGCCATATGGGAATCTCTGCAGAGACCCCATTAATGGAAGATACTTGAAAAAGTTCAGACCAATCCTTTGGGAATCAATGTGTCTAAAACATCAGCGAGCTTTGGAGTTGGAAATTGAACGGCACCAAGAGTACTTTAGTGCGCTGATTCCATTGTAAATATAAGTTAGGTTTATTTTTAGTCTTGTTTTCGTTTTCCTTTCTGTTTGTTAGACTAATTTTTAAAGTAATTTTAGTTGTTCATATGTTTCTAAGTTTTTTTTAATCAAGTCTTTGATTTCCCCGTTTTCAAGTTATTTCAAAAATGCATTTTTTGTTTAGTCACTTGGGTTGATTTGATTATAGCTAAGTCTTGTTCACAATGAAGTTTTGTAATTCCTTGAAAAATTATACTTTGGGTTGCAAACTTAATAGCTTTCATCTTTGGTACTTAGTTGGATTTGGTTTCGGTTTTGGAGAAAAACATAAGATAAACCAAGCTAAAATGAAATTCTACTATGGAAACAAAAACTAGTCTATGGCCGTCAGGCCATTACATCAACAAAAGCATAAAATAAACTAAGTCCATGAAACCAAAATCCTAAACCTACTTGGCACACTCGCCAATGTCAATGGCTCGCAGGCCAAAAAATCAATATCTATTGGAGAAAGACCTGTGTGAATCGACCAAGGAATCCTTTAAAAGCCGTCTCAATTCTGGCTTGATCGGCCGCATCGGCTGCTACCTGAGCAACGACTTGATCTTTGGCAGCCTTGGCTTCAGTTATCAGTGCATCCGTGTTGGCCAGTTGATCAGTAATAGACTCGGCCTCCATGGAATCGGTCGTTATCTTGCTCCTGACGATGTCCAACTGTCTTTGAAGTTCCTCCATGGCCGCAACCAAATCAACCTCCGAGCCCTTAAGATTTTTGAGTGATTCACTGAGCCTGGAACCTTGAGCGTAGAGCTCGTCAAACTTCGAAAGGAGGGTTCCAAGAGGAGACTCAAACGATGCTCTTGCCTTGATAACCCGATCGTTGTTCTTGAATTCACTCCTCATTTGGCTGAATTGTTGCACAAAGTTGGAATAGAAAGCCACTTTCTCACTTGGGAGTTTGCAGGGGACAACTTGCTCATCAGATCATCAAGGGATGGTCCCATGTTGATCATCAAGACATCTAGAGACTGGCTTTGGTAGTTTGACAACAACTCCTTGAGATGAGCAATTTCGTCAGGAGAGAATACAGCATGGCTCGATTGCTCTAAAGTAGCCAACTAGGATTGAGAAGATGAGCTCAAGGATAAAGCTCGGGTGCTAGGAAATCGAGCCAATGCTTGAGCAAGCCGATGAGAACTGTCCATGACCTGACCAGACGAGGGAGTCTGAAAATAAAAAACAAAATAAGTGCCATGTAAATGGAACAAAGAGATAAAAATGGCTCAACAATGAAACTAACCTCTTGCAAAGGAGGGGGAGCCGAAACAGGAGTCTCCGTAGTAGGAATAGTCTGAGGAATGACAATCTGAGGGTGTTTATGGGCCGTGTCTCCTGATTCTTCACCAACAAAGGTGTAGACAGGAGGATCTTCTGGACTAACTGGGGAAGATCGATGAGGTGGAATCTCCACTCTTTGAAACCGTTCCCCATCATCATCACTGTCCGACGAACTATCAGCCATTGTCCTAACCTTCTTGCTGGCTGACGCTTTCCTTTGGAACTCATCTCTTGACAAAAAAGGGAAGACATCAATGTGAGTTTTAAAATAAAGTAACTTAAGTTGAATAGGGGCTACCTCCTCGTCAGAACTGCTCACGATTATGGAACTTGTGCCACCTCGTAGATGAAAGAGCCTACGAGAACGTCGGATATACACAACAGGGGGTCAGTTACCTTGTCAGCAGAGGAGTGAGCTTCGGACTCTTGAATTGATTGAGAGGCAGCGGGGGAAGAGCCTTTTGTACTGACAACTTGCAAAGGAATAGCAAAAGGGATGACAGGCTCCTTGACAACCTTCTTCTTACTGGCCGGAGGGGCCGATGGTTTCTTCCCTGCAAAGAGACAAAAATGTTATTACATAACAATCATCAAGGAAAGGAAAATAAAGTAATCTACCTGGTTGATCAAGGACAATGGTGCCCCCATCCTTGTATTCACATAAAATATAAATCTTTGACATGGCCTGAGGATCGCCAGCATGATATCCCATAAAGGAAACCTGGGACTTAGGCTGATGACTACGAGGTTGCGAACTAGTACTCGTACTAGAAACTGGAGCAGGGGCCACAAACCAAGATGACTCGACAAAATCAGGGAGCAATGGGAGAGAGGGGCCAAAGGGTTTGTAAAAGGTATACCAAGGAAGGACCTCGCCGGGACCTCCCCCCCTTTTTTGGCTAACTTAGAGTGAGCCAACATGGCCTTACCTATCCTATTATCTTTCAACAATTCAAAATTAATAGCAGCTTCCTCATAAACTCTATCCCTATGATCAGGGTCCCAAACCACATTATAAAGATTTTCAAAGCGAGAAATGATAGCCAATTTACCTTTCTTAGACGCTTTGGCAGACGCAGCGGCTGATGGCTCGAGAAAAGGGCCATCGCAAGAAATGATCTCCAGATGATTGGGAACGGTAAACTTAGCTGCGGCCGAGTGAAAAGTGCTATGTCGAGTAAGAGCGAGATAGCCATCCCACCATATGACAAATTCTGAGAAGTCGACAGGAGGGGATATAGGATCGGAAGATGAAAGCATCACGGGCTGTACGCCAACACCGTCGCAGCTCATCAAAGCCATCCATATCAGTCAAAACTCCACAAAATTTTCATTTCTTTCAACGAAGGAAGTACCAAATCGAGGGATCGGCTGCACAAGGCCGAATTGTCGGGCCACATAATGTGCCGGATAAAAGCGGATAGAACACTTGAGGGGCTTCCGTTTTGTAGCCTCCTTGCCCCCAGTGACTTTCAGGCCGGAGGGTATATCCCTCGATGTCAGAAATCTTGTCCACATCCTCTGATAATCCCTCTGATGATCGGATGACATCGAGGGGGAATAGACAGACATCATTGTTAAGCAGAAAACCAAAAAAGTTTGGCTCAGGGCCCTTGACAGTGTTATAAAATCGGCTGAAGAAATAATAAAAATTGCAGGGAGGCAGTTTTTGACGAGCCACGAAAATTGCATAAATCTCATTATCAACCGGTGTCTCTTTAAAAACACAAAAGTCAGGAAAATATGCAAACAACCATATTTGGAGTAGCCAAATTGGACCCTGTAAAAAAGTACAACCCGACGCCAAGAATCCCTCGATACCAGCACAGAAACTTGAAAATACAACGGGTCGTAGTGCTACTTTTTCACCCTTAGCAATCATATGGCTATAGCATTATACTCTTTTGTCATGGACAAATCAGAAGTGCAAAAAATGTACCTCGATAGCCAAAGGGTAAGAAATTGCACATGCTCGGTGTGGGATACCTCGACGGATTCGGCCAAGTCTTTATATCAGCCGATGACAGGCCTGTACGACAAGCACTATCACTGTCACCAAAGGCCGAAGGGAAATGGAAAGCATCATCTCCGGTGGACGGCTGGGGGTCGACATAACATCCGGTGGGCCTAAGGCCGCTGATGGCCAGAATATCCAAAAGGGTCGGTGTCATCGGGCCATATGCAAAATGGAGGTATTGTCGGCTCGACACCAAAACTGTACCGCAGCTCGAACGAGAGGATGATTCAATGATAAACCCATTTTACAAAATTGGATGGCTTCATATATGCCACAAAGGCGCCAAACGGGAGCAAATACTTTCTCAACCCGTTGGCACCAAATAAGCCATTCCGAGTGAATCAGAGAACCTGCCCACGACCACCCATGGGTTGTTGATCGGAAATTAGTCTGGCCGACGGTGAAGGGAAGAGCCTCGCGTGGGTAGATGATGGGATGCTCAGTGGCCGGCGGCAGATCGGCGGGGGAGTGAAAAGGCCCGATGGTAGTCCAGTACGGGGTTTCTTGAAGGATTTGAGTCGAAATATGCACATCTGTTCGATTGATGTGTTCGGCTGCCATGGTTTTGAGAAGAAAGAAAGCTTGATTTTTCTGCTATGGTGGAGTTGAGAGAAAGAGGGTATCGCGATGGAGAAGATGAAGAGAATAGTGAGGGTTTTTGAGTGTGAAAGGGTTTTGTAAAAAAGTAGAGTTTGATTTCTTGGTAAAAGTAAGAGTGATGGGACTCTTGGAAGACTAGGGGCTAGGCAAGTGATAGGCATGAAGTGTGATGTAGTCGAAAAAGTGGGAGAGAGAAAAATTGGGGAGTTGACACTTGGCATAAAAGTTAATGGATAGGGAAACTCTTGAGAATCACGAAAAATGCCAATGTCTTGAAGAGTTGCCTAATTATGGCCAACTTTAAATACATAGGCATGCTTAATTATTGCCAATAGAGCCATAAAAGAGGGAGATTTAAAAATCAAGTCTTATCTGATAAAATTTTATCATCAGCTAAAATTTAACAGATACGACCTACGGGTGGCATTGTTTTTACCTAAAAAATCACCCTCGATTAATCAAGGAGTGGTAGCTCGATGGTGGGCCGACAAATGGTAATGGGCCGAACCCAATAGAGCCAAGTGAAATGGATCAAGATCGGACCAACTCTGGTCCGGAAAACGATTCGGCCAAGAATAAACGGGCCACAGACCCAATTTGAGATACGGCCCAATTTTTGTAAAGAATTAATTTTGGCTAAGTATAAATTAATTAGTAGAAAAATTAATTAATTTATGTGCCAAAGTTGATTAACTAGTAAAGCCAAACGATGGATGAAAACAAACAAGGCCAATGAGCCCTAGGTTATATTTGACTATTATAAATAAATTAATTAATTAAGTAAATTAGTTAATTAATTCGGCCAAATGTTAATTGTTGCCCCATATAATAATTAAGGCCAATAGGTAATTAATTGAATAATTAATCACAATTAAGAAATAAGATTAATGGCCCAATTATTAGGCCAACCGATCCGAAATGACCCATGGCCCAACCGATATAATCGGCTCAGTAGTAAAAGGGCTATTTAATTAATTATTAAGTTAATTAATTAAAGTTGGAGACGGGTATAAGGGCCATATAAGTAGTTGGCTCAAGAATAAAAACTTCCTTAATTATCCCCTAATTAGTTATAAAAACTAAAGCAATGGAAATTCAAATTAAATTGGCAGAACACGTTCTCTCCTAACTGCCATAGATACGAAATTTAGCAAAGAAGAAAAAGGAAAAACAACTTCCAAAGTAGTGGGAAAAGTGGAGTTAGTGGAGGCAATACAAGTAGTGGAGATAGTGGGAAAGAGGAGTGATCGGCCGATCAGCTTGGCCAACACCTATAAATACAAAAGGAACAACCATATGCGAAACACACACACAACTCGATCAATCAACTCAGTCTACACTGAAATCGGAAGTCCAGCCTACACTGCTTCTACCGTCAGTCAACACTGCCAATTCCTTGACATCAATCGTCAATCCTCAGCAACAAGCAGAACATAGCCGCCTGAAGTCTAGCAAAGCCGCTCAAAGTAAGCCGCAAAGCTGCTTCCGCCGTTAGCAAAGCTGTCTCGAGCGAAACCATTCAATATCAAGCAAAATAGCAAGCTGCAACGTCATGTAAGTGCCCACGTAATTATATGGCAACCTCATCAAGTAGCCATCTGCCTGACAGCAATCGATTGAGTAGCCATCTGCTCAATTGATGCCCTTTCCAATGGCCACCCGCTGGTTAGGAGCCTGATTGGTAGTCATCTGCCAAGGTTGGGCGAACCATTGACGGTGGTTCTCTGCCATCAGTGTTACTTTTTGTCAACCAGCTGCACTATTTTACGTCATCAGCTCATTTGGTGGGTTTACTTGCCAATTAAGGAGTAATTTTTAGAACTTAATAAGATCATCAACTCATTTTGGCAGACATATGCCAACATAAAAAACTTTACAGTTTGCATACTTTGTAATATTTGTAAATCGGGGAACTCATTGTAGGCTAAGACTTATGTATTACTTTTATGTTTAATTAATCTATGGAAGTATTTGGCCCACATCTCTTGATTTTTATTAAAGTATGTTTACGTCAACTGATTTTCATTGATGCATGGTCAACATATTTTACGTCAACTGATTTTCAATGAAGTCAAGTCGATACAGATTAAACTGATTGATTATCAACTCAATTACTGATTTACAAATTCATTGATGTATCGAGTAAGCCATCAATTGGCTATGAAACTTCGGCATTTCAGAAAGGTTATCATAAATTATTTAAGTCCTGCGGCCAGGCAGGCATGAAAAAGAACTAGGGGTAGTGTTTGCCTAATCTCAATTGATTAGAAGTCGGCCTTATCAGGACATTTTACATTGATATCAATATGTTCTTATCAGGACATTTAAATTACTGTTACACTGATATCAACATGTCCAATTTTAAATCGTTATGTTTGCACGCACAATCATTGGCACGCCCGCACTCATTTTTTACCACATCGAGTCATTTGCACGTCGAGGCAATCGATGCCAGATTTATAGCAAACAAGTTGATAAAAAATGGCCTCATTTTTAGAGACGTCAAACGAATAGCGCCTCTCCCTGTCTATCTTGTATTCAACATCTCTTCTTACCAAATTGTTTGGCACTTTGATTGTTGCCTGAGGGTCTTTCGGCTTCGCAAGAGCCTGACAAAGAGTATTCATTGGACAAACCACCTCAGCCAACCTGATTTCAATACCTGGCTGTTCCATTGGCCTGTTGATCTGTTCCTCTTTTGAATATGCCATTCCTACTTGGTAGTAGTTTCCTCTGGGCTATCACCCGTTCTCATCTCTCAGTACCCTTTCATATCGGACCGCGTGATCGGTTAATTCAAACAGGTCTTCATGATATTGGGCTATCATGATCTTTCTTAGCTCGAAATGCATGCCATGGATGGCAATTTTGATGCATTCTTTTTCGACAAACGTATGGCACAGAAGCCTCTGGCCCTGATAAACTTTTGCATATATTCCTCCACTGACTGTCCTGTCAGCTGCTTCATGTTCGATAGCTCGATGACAGTAACCTCAAGCAGAGCTTGATAGTGGTTCATCACAAATACTTTCTCCATGGATGGCCAATGAGGGACCGATCCTGGTTTCAAATTGGCGTACCAGTGGAACACCATGCCGGTAAGAGAATTAGGGAACAACTTCAATTTCAATTCATTGCTCAAGTTGCCACATTCCATAGAGATGAGCTAGATGCTCGGTGGTAGATTGAGACCCTTCTCCTGAAAATAGAGTGAAGTTGGGTGCCCAGTAGTTCATCAGGAATGGCACTTGGTCGATGTATTTAGGATGCGGCTTGTTATACTTTGATGCCCTATTCCCTTGTCTTCTTACGAACATTTCTTGAGCCTGGTTTACTGTCAAGAGGTCCTCCTGACCTTCAACGGCTCGATTTGTTCTTTCGTAGGCCGATGAGATGGCCTGATGTCCCTCTGAGCCATATCCCATGGCCTCTGATCGTTCTTCTTCGGACCTGTCCCCCGAGTCCAGGAGTTGATACCTGGTTCTGGAGGTACTTCCTTTCTTGTCAGGGACATTAGTTTGTCCATTGCCCTCTTTGTAGGGCGTCTCATATCTTGATCCGCTTTCCCCTATCTGTATTGCAGGGCCTTTGCCTTTGTCAGCAGAATTTTTGTGCGGCCCAGTCCAGGCCTGCATCTGTATTCCATTGGGGAGGGTATTGATGCTCTTAGCGAGCATAGACATTTTTTATTCCAGATGCATCTGGGAAGTATTTACAATATTGTTGGCTTCGGTATTGGCCTAACTGGCTGTAGTGGTCGAGCCTAGCATGTTCTCGAACTCACTGACAACATTTGACCATTCTGCCTCTTTGGCCTCAACGTCCCTGGTGAAGTTGCGGACCTCTGCTGTCAGCTCTTCTATCTTGTATGTTCCCTCCATAGTTAGCGGGACAGTGTATGGGTTTTCCAGAGAGTGCGTTAGGTCAGAGCGTGTCCTCGTCAAGCTAGATCGAGTCTTTCGCGTTATCTGTTGTATCATCTGACAACATCAAAAGATTAATCGTTTAGCATCAACTGATTGACTTTTTGGCAAAAATATTATCAAGTTCCACTGGGCGTGTCAAAATTTTGTTTGCCTAAAATTCGGTATGGCTTGCCTCGACGTGCAAATGACTCGATATGGTGTATAATAAGTGCGGGCGTGCCAATGTTTGTGCGTGCAAACATAACTATGTAAAATTGGACATATTGATATCGAAGTAAAAATATAATTTATTGTCCTGATAAGGACATATTGATATCGATGTAAATTGTCCTGATAAGGCTGACTTCTAATCAATTGATAGCGGCTGAGTAGGCAAATACTACCCCTAGTTCTTTTCCATGTTTGCCTGGCCGCGGGACTTAAATAATTTATGATAGCCTTTCTGAAATGCCAAAGTTTCGTAGCCAATTGATGGCTTACTCGATACATCAATGAATTTGCAAATCAGTAAGTAAGTTGGCAATCAATCAGTAAGTTGACCACGCCTCAATGAAAACCACTTGACGTAAAACATACTTTAATAAAAATCAAGAGTTATGGGCCAAATACTTCCATTAATTAAATGTAAAAGAAATACACGAGTCTTAGCCTACAATGAGTTCCCCGATTCACAAACATTACAATGTATGCAAAACAATGAAAAGTCTCTTGTGTTGGCATATGTTTGCCAAAACGAGTTGATGATTCTTTTAAGTTCTTAAAAATTACTCCTTGATTGGCAGGTAAACCCACCAAATGAGCTGATGTGTGAATTAGTGCAAACTGGTTGACGTAAAAGTAACACTGACGGCATGTAACCACCATCAACGGATCGCCCAACCTTGGCAGATGGCTACCAATTGGGCTCCTAACCAGCGGGTGGCCACTGGATAGGGCATCTATCGAGCAGATGGCTACTCAACAGATTGCTATCAGGCAGATGGCTACCTGACAGCGAGCCCTTTCCACTACTTGGCCGATTTCATCAACTGGGCCATGGGCCATTCTGGATCGGCTGGCCTGATATTTAGGCCATTAATCTTTGTTCATTAATTGTAATTAATTATCCAATTAATTACTTGGCTATTGGCCTTAATTATTATATGGGTCAATCCTTAATCTTTGGTCCTATTAATTAATTAATTGACTTAATTAATTAATTAATTTATGAGATGGTCCTCTGGGCCTGTTCATTTTTTAACCATCGTTTGGCTTTATTAATTACTCACTTATGGCCAATTAATTAATTAACTCATCTATTAATTAATTCATATTGGGCCAAAATTAATTCTTAATGTAATCGTCATAGGACCTGATTTCGAATTGGGCCTGTGACCCGTTTCAATTTTGGTCAGATCGGTGCTTTGTACCAAAGTGAGTCCGACCCTGTTCTGTCCGTTCGCCCCTATTGTTTTCGGCCCATTACTGTTCATTGGCCCACCATCGAGCTAATATTCCTCGATCAATCGAGGGTGATTTTTTGGGTACAAACACCTGGGTTTCAAAATTAGTTCTTTGATCCTAGAACATCTCCGTCTAGATTCGTTATTGCAAGCCACAAAATTGAAGAACCCATGTCGACAACATGACTTGGGTGATTCCTGACAATAATTTGATGTTTTTATGGTTGAAAACATCTTACTAAAATTAAGGGGGGATTCTAGGGTGCCTTTGCGTTAGGTGTCGCTAATATACCACATTAGGTGGTACTACCACACAATGTGTACCACATTGTATGGTATAACTCACATGTGACAATACATGCTTGCATTACATAGTGTTAACTCCGTATATTTAGTATGATCCCACATGATGTAGTATTTATTCCAAATTATGTGGTATTACCACGCAATGTGTATCACATCTATGGTATAAATTATATTATGTATGACAGTATGGGGTCACATTACATAGTATTAACCTCATATATTCAGTATAACTACACATCATGTAGTATGTATTCTACATTAAGTGGTACCATGCAATTGGTATCACATTCTAGGTTATAACTCACATGTGACAGTACATGTTCACATTACATAGTATTAATCCATATTTAGTATGACCCCTCATTATGTAGTATTTATTCCAGATTTTGTGGTATTACAACAAAATGTTTATTACATTCTATGGTATAATTAACATGTGATAGTACGAGGACACATTACATTGTATTAACCCCATATATTTAATATGATCCCACGTCATGTAGTATTTATTCTATATTAGTGATTTATGCAATTATTCCAAAGTTAATATCAATTATTCAAAAAATATTACATACTATTTATTTTAAAATATTATTGTAACATTAATTTATTTATTTTCATAATAATTTATTAGAAAATAATTTACTATTTCATGTTACTAAATGTATAGTATAGTATCATTTGTTGTGGAATAGTACCACTTATTGTGGTAATATTATTATGACATGTTGACAACTTGTTTAACAAATTACTAATTAATGACATGTCTTATTTCTATTGGGTATAACTAGCGGCACCTAACGTAGAGGCACCCTAGAATTTTCCTAAAATTATGTTAAACATATTAATAATGTATAATTAATATATTATATAATTAAATATGTAAAATATGATAATATTTCATAAAATAATACACTGAAATTCTATACAATTATTAGTAACATTAAATGCGTAAAAATAATTTTTATTTTTCCATATTTCAGATAATATTATAATATTAATAGTGTTATGTTCGAGTAAAAATAAATTTACTATTTCAACTTTCAAAATATTAAATAGTTTTAACTTTTTACGTTGACAGGTACAACTTAACGTTTGGGTTTTTAAATTTATTTTTTGAAAAAGAATCATTAATTGAAAATATTACTTAGATAACCATTTAAACATAATACTAAACACTTCATGGTTATATCTTATTAAAAATTAAACGAGTTTCTAAATTTTGTGAAAAAAAAATACAATTATTTAATTACTTGAAAATTTTAATCGAGTATAACTATCTAAGTCAAAATATAAAATTGTTATATTATGAAATGGGTATTTTTAAATTTTTAAATTTTTTTAAACTTTTTACTGATTTTTTAGTTGGTTGTTTATGGACAATTTGTATTAGTTCTATTATCTTATACCTAATAAAACCCTAAGAACAGTTACATAATTTTACCTAATTTCATATAAAAAAGGGGGTAAATATGAACTTATCGAGTCTAATACCTATTGTGGGGGTAAAATGCATATAATTTAATATTCAGTCAAAATGCTCGATTCCTAATTTTTTGGAATAATTATGCAGTTTTTGATGTACCAAGTCTTCGTCCTCTGACGTGGCAGTCAAATAAAGATTATAGGGAACAAATGAGAAACTTTGAGGAGATGGCCTCAACCCTGCTTCAGAGTACTGTTGCAAGTATTCCTAAGCCTGTTGATCCTACCCCTCTGATCCAAGAAGAACTAGCAAGCATGAAAGCAGAAGTTCAATCAATCAAGTCTGATGTTGAGATATTTGGGGAAAGGGTTAACAACAATGATGTTGGCTGAACGGATATCAATCAAGTAGTTGTGAATGCAATGGAAGCCAAAGAAGAGAAGACAGAGAACATGCTTAAAGCTTTTACCACTAGTGCCGATTTGATCTTGCAATCTCAAATTCAGATCTGTGAACAAATTGATGCAACTCTTCTTAAAACAAAAGGCTTTGCAACTCAACAACAGACACAAGAACATCATCTTCGCGCAATGTATCAAGAAATCAGGATGTTGTGCAATGCTGTGAACATTACTCCAGTGTTAGTAGAAGAACACAACCCTGCTGATGATGACAAAAAGGGGGAAGAGGGATCTGCTACTGAAAAAGTTGGGTCTACTGAAAAGCTTACTGAAGAACATACAAGTAGACCAGCTGATGGGGTAACTGAAACTGAAGACGCTACTGATGTTGAAAATGGAGCTGGAAATAATGAAGAATCTAAATATGTGGCAAAATTAGATAAAGAACTTGCTGCCTCTAAGGACACTGCTGAGAACATTTAGATCTATTCGAAGCTGCAAATAAAAATCTAGCTGCTGCTGATTTGTTTTCCAGTGGAGAGATGAAGAAGAAGAAGATGAAGGAGAAATTGAAGGAGATGAAGAAGATGAATGAGAAGAAGAAAACGAAGACTAGACTAGGTTCTCTAGACTAGATTACCCATATTATCATCAATGTATTCTACTTTTAGTCCATCATTTGTAAACTTGTGTTGGGATACCTCGATTGTCAGAACAACAAAGAGTGCAGAATTTAAAATTTTTCGAGGCACCCACAGTCACAAAAATACAGTCTCCATATTATTTATACGAAAAGGTCGAATAAAAAACATAAACAGTACTAAAAAGAGGGTTTTCGATTTTACCTCACCACAGGCAAGGTGGTGGCAACCTCCAGTGTAGTTTTCGATTCACAGCAAGTGATCCAAGTGTCTCACCTCCAGAGTTGATCCACACCAGCTGGATTATGTCAACACCTTCTAGTCTTAGGCTACGAACTGTATCTTTAATGTTTGTTATTAAAAGATTGTCTAGATCTACTTGCAGAGCAAGATCTAGGAAAAGGTGAGCAGGAGAGGAGCAGCGGCGGCGGCACAAGGGCAGCTGAAGGCCAAGGGTGGCGGCGTCTAGCTTGTGGCGGCGCGGGGTTGGGTGTGGTTAGGGCTTGGGGCGGCGGCTCAGGGTTTTTGTGCTACGGTGTGTCTCTTTTGAGTTCATGTAGAACTCTATTTATAAGCCTCCCTCAAGACCTAGGTTTGCAAGAATTCTTATGGGCTTTTAATTAAAGGCCCATGTCTTGCAAGCCTCTTTTAATTAACTACTTTAATTAAACCCAGTCCATATTAATTAATAAATTAATATCTCTCATTAATTAATTATTTAACACTTTAAGTAATTATTTTATTTAATTAGATCAACTAATTAATTAGTCTCCCACTTGAATTAATACTTTAATTCATTAATTGATTTAATTACCTTTAAATCAATTATTTCCTTTTATAACTGTCACCGTCCAACTGTATTGTGTGTGGTCACCATCAATTGGCAGCAGGCCCACGAATTCCTCGTGATTTAATTTATGAACAATAAATTGCTCCGATCAATTAAACAACCTTTAATTGACCACTCCTAGAATCAATCTCCCTTATCAACTCAGGAGTACCCACACTTCATGGTCGATATCTAGCTACAAGCCCATGAAGCCGAACTTTAGGTGATTGATATTTGTGAACCTCACCTCTTATAGATTTCATGTACATACGGTCACTCTATCGACTAATTTTCCCGATCAAGAAATAGGGTGTGTGAATTGATCGGCACCTCTAAGTTTGTCTCGATAACTATACTTTCTAATTCGGGATAATATTCCAGTGCTGCCGCAGATTCCTCGGATATATTACTAACCACTACGATGAGTCGGTAGATTTAGGAAATTTAGGAAATTCCCTCATCCATTACGATGAGTCGGTAGATTCCATATTGGTACTAACCACTCGCGTACATATTAACTATACGCACCCAACCTAGGCATGTTATGATCAGGCTATGTGATCTATACCTAGATCTAAGTACGCACACTCATGCACCGAATTTGCCCTAGCACCTCAAGTCAAAGGACTAAATCGTACACTATTATAAGCCTTGAGAAACATCCCATCACCGATATGCGTCATGCGCTTCCACAATGGGTTTCTCTGTTCTGGTCGTTCGATGCATTCGATCCTCTATCGAACCACCTACTCATATGCACTGGCCTCAAATGCCTTGCTCATGAAACGCTACAAATTCACTCCATGTGAATCATGCATACTTGTACAAGTCCTGGCGATTCCTACGATACCCTGTCTCGTTTCGGAATCTATGACTTGGAACTTGTTTTAAGATTACGACCTTAGAGACTTTTTCATGATTGCACTCAATACTGAAGTGAATCGTCCCATAGTCAAATGTAATCTAAGGATTTCATCCAATCGCTTAAATGAATTCGCGAGAGATGACGTTGGCCATTGTTTATTCTATACAAATATAAATAAACGCGCGTATTAATTATAGAATCAAAGATTGTTATTTATAGAATAGACCTATTACAAGCGAAATGAATTGCCTTGCTGGGCACTATCCTATCAACTTTAAGATCATCATCAACCCTTTTAGCATGGGCGGTTCGTTGTTCCTCAGTAGCTCGTGTTGTGGGTGCAGCAGGCATAGGTGTGCCGAGCACATAGCTTCGTCGCTCGGGGTCGAGGACAATTCTAAGATTTCTTAGCCAGTCGACAAAGTTTGAGCCATTCAGTTTATTTGCGTCGAGGATAAAAGATAATGGATTCTTAGACATAGTACTTAAATATCTACAATTGGAAAGAATACAACATTTACCTAATTGATATATGCTTAATACTTATAATTAACGAATTTTGGTCTTGTTTTCGAAAAAGTTCTCCCACTATTTTGTCGAAACAATCACCCCTTTGATTGCTCGGGAAATCTAATTCCTAGTAGGTCTTGACGTCCCAACAGCAATTAATTGCACTCATGACTCATGGCCATACAATTAATTCTCCAGGTAGGTATACTTTTACCAATTGTCGGACTTCACAACCTTCAAGCTATTTTGCCTCGTTTTTCACATTTATCTAGCACTGCTACATCATAAATGTTACTAATCGTTAAGTATAACTGATCTTACGTAAATTCGTGGTATGATCGATATTAATAAAATAATATTGTAAACGCTAGGAAACAAGTAAAAGATCAATGTGTATAAATATTCCGAACGTTGAAGTACAAGTTACAAATATTTGGGGTCCTATCCGAGCATTATTGGATGTCGTACAAGCTAGAGGGCGAGATACATATAAATGCGGTCGGATCAATGTATCCGAGCTATAGCTTCGAGTGAAGAGCACCTGGGAAAGCGTGTCTATAGTCATAAATGCTTGGGGTATTTATAGCCGGGAATGAGGGTCGGCCCATAACCGTGGGCCTAGGATCGGCCCAACAGTAACGTTTAACCAGCGGCTAGATTAAATGGACCCATTTACCTTTGCTTCCTCCTGAGCTCGAGTCCGAGTCCATAGAGTCGAGATTCTGGAGCTCCGAACGTATATTAAAAATAATAGATGGGCCAAATTATCCATAATCAATACTCCCCCACTTCTCGAGCATAAAGAGGAACTTAAGCTCGAAGAAGTATATCTTATTCCGAACATCGAGGTGATGGGATCACATGTCGGTTTGTTAAGGACGTGCCTCGTTAAAAACCTAACTTGGAAAAACCCATTGGGATAAAAACCAACTTAGGGAAAAAGAGTGCACATTATTGAAATTTCAATGAGCTCTTGATGATGCGTAAATATTCTCTCTTGATGATGACTTGTGGAGTTATTCGAGAGTATTTAATTTGTATTTCGGGGGTACTGTTTTGATAATATCGCCTTGCTTTCTTTCTTGACTCTGCTTTTCCGATCGTACAGCAGCGAATTGATCCGAAGACATGAATAAATCTCTGATATTCGGGCGTTGTTTTTGTTTTTGTGTTGGGCCGCGGCCCTTTGATCCGGAGAGCATAGGGGTCAACTATGCAATAATCAGAGAAAAATAGGCTTTAAAATCGCCTTCTGGGAGTTCAATCGTCGCGACTTCTTGGGGACCGGATTGCAATTTTATCGTTACGTCCTTATATATATACACAGCCTGATCGTGGGATGTTTATTTAGCAAACAATCCCTGAAGTAACCCCCGATCGGAGCAAATAGATCGATAAAAATTTTCCAACATTTGTCCGATCATCCTGAAGATATAATGTCAAGTCCTAGCGAATCCAAGGGCAAAGCTAAAGTCGTAGAAGAGCCAGAGAGTGGTTCAGGCGAGATGCAGATCGAGACTGTCCGTTCTTTAGGCGGGAAAAACATAAGGGTTCCGAGCCCTAACCCTGATTCTGATAGAGAAGAGGAATCTAACCCTAGTTCCGAGGGTTGTGAAAGCGATTCTTCGAGCGAGAGCACTGATGACGAGGCCACGGAGGATGATGATCTTCACCTAGGGAAGAACGAACAGATCAAGTTCAGAATAGGCAAAAGCGTCGTCGTTACAAATTTTAAGTGGATGGAACCTGTAACTAGCGTACGGCTCAACAAAACCGAGAGGAGAGCTGATCAAATCATTTGCCACTATACTGAAAAATATCGTGAAGATTTGGAGGCCGAATTTGGTAAATATTTAGGTGAAGGATTTTTGATCGTTATTCCGACCCCTGAAGATCGAGTTACCAATCCTCCTCCAGGATGTCAAGCCTTTTATACTAGGCAATTCATTTATGGTTTACGGATCCCCTTTACTGCTTTGATTCGCAGCGTCTTACAGGCTTTTCGGCTGTCTCCGTCCCAAATCCTCCCGAATTCGATTGGGTATATCATCGCCTTCAGCGTGTTAATGAAGGCCAAAGGGAAGAAAGCAGCTTTCCAAAATTTCTGGAGGGTTTTTCAAGTGAGCTCCTCCATATCTTCGAACGCAGGTTATGTATACTTCTAGCAGCGGTCTAATCGATCGATATTGTCGAACACAGTTTCGAGCAATTTGAAGGGTTGGAAAAAGGAGTTCTTTTTCGTCCGAGGCCTTGATACTTCACCTTCTTCGGAGTCACCTGAACCGACCCCTTATATGTGGCTTGGAGAGAGGTCTTGGATTTATGGCAGGAGAACACTTGTAGGACGAATGAATCATGAGCTCCCAGATGCAGTTTTGCAGTCTCTTTGTTCTGACATTTATCAGACCGCTTTACTGACTCAAGAGAGAGTCTTGAGAATGGCGGGGCTTAGTTCATGTTCTTACCCCGCCCCTCCCCTTAGCTTTGGAGAATCCTCATTCACGATCTCAGACGATCCAGCCGTCCCAGTTGCCCAAACTGATGAGGGGGCTTCTGCTGTAACCGTTCCCCTCACTTTAGGTATATTATCTCCTCTCGTAGAATTTAGTTCATTTTTCTCGACCTTAAATAAACCATTGTCGATTTTTCAGCTGAAATTGTTGAGAAGTTTTGAACTTCTATCACTGGTTCGGTTGTTGCTTCATTTTCTACGGAATCTCAAGGTATGCCTCGCAAACAGAAGAAATCGAGGGCTACTTTAATGATAGAGGGAACCAACGCCAGAATTGACGATTCTACTACTCCGAATGCGGCTACAGACCCTCTTCAAATAGCCTCTGAGGGAACTTCTCAAGCTCCAACTAGTGCTCTTCTTCGATCAGTGTTTCCGACCGGTTCATCTAATCCTAGTGTTGTAGGGGTGCAGTTATTATACGCTGCAAGAGATTCGATCCCAGGAGATTGCTGAAGCTCGAATGGCAAGGAAAAGGAGTTGCGGGGATCCCGAGTCCTCTCGAAAGGTAAGACCGTTTAGTCGGAGTCCAGGGCCAATTCAATGTCGACCCGGCCGCTCCGAGCCTGAGTTGGTAAACTTTATAGAGGATCATCTTTGCGGTCCGAGGGCCGCTGGGTTTCCAGAAGATGGAACCATCCAAGCTGACCTTGGTCCGAATGGTGAGCATACAGTGGAAAAATCCCTCCGACTCTTAATTGCCGCAAGATTTAAAGATGACACTACCGAGCTCTGCCAGAGGGATGGTTTCCAAATTATGGGTGATTATGCCTATGTACACGAAAAGGTACCCTTCTCTTTTGATTGTGCCAACCCTTTTCCGAAAACTTGTTTTATTGTTAAAGTCTGCTTTCTTTCACAGGCTGGGAGTTATTCATTCATCAGACTTATCGAATGGCCATCTTGGAGGAGGAGTCTCGGCAAACCCACAATGCTCTTCTCCGTATTTTGGAAGAAGAAGCTGTTAAATCTGCTGAGTTGAAGGAGACATCTGCTAAGCTCTCAAAGGTTGAGAAGGAACTCGAGGATGCCAGGAAAGAGCTTGAAGGAAAAAGAGCCCTCGAGGAAGAGGTAGTCAAATTAAATTCGGAACTTGAGCAGGTTAAAGTATTATCCGATCAGGCGTACGCTCGAGGCCGAGAAGAAGGCAGACTACCTGCTATAAGGGAGTTTTTAAAGTCGCCCTTTCTTGATGCCTTGGTTCGTTTGCGATCGGGCGAAGTCAACCAAGCCTTCTATTACAGAGGAATTCAGCAACTCATCGTAGCCGGAAGGGTTCAAGGCACTCTCGATGATTATCTTCCTTACATGAACCCTTATAAGAACATTTTTGGGGAAAACTATAAGGCTTCTTCTCTTCCTCCCAAGCTCGAAGGCTTAGCCAATCATGAGTTCGCTCTGTTCCTTGCCGAATTTGGTGTTCCTATGCCTAATCCAGATGTGCTAGAGACGGAGAATTCGGAGGAAAAGGATGAGGAGGTGGATATCGAGGGTGAATCCGATAATCAGACTCGAGAATATACTAACTCTTCTGGGACCAGTAATTCCAGTTCTAACAATCACAGCAGCAATGGGGATGGTAGCTCATGTAGTTCTTCTGATAATAGTTCGGAAAGCGATTCCGAGGAAGAGGGCGAAAAGATGGCAAAGAGTAGCGATTCTAGCTCCGAAAAGTCTTATCATTGATGAATGTAATAGGACTTTACCATTCCTTAGTTTGTAAATCTATGTATTTATCGTTTTCTTCATTGTATGTACATTTTTTGCCTTTGCCTTTCTTGAATCGAAATGTTATCTTAATGAAAGCTCTTGTTGCCTTGTACCAAATTTACTATATCGCTGACTGGATGACCGTTTATCCGACTCCTGCCTTCTCATTTGATTTGAACACTTTGACATCGGAATTGCTTGAAAGGGATCGAAAAATTTTCTCCAAAAAATTTCTCCGAGCATAAACTTCAGCTCTAGGTCTTGCTGTTACCTTGCTAAATAAGTTGTTTTAATTAAATCTCTATCCATAATGTTGTGTTTTCGTGTATGAATATATTGTTGGTCCAGGCTATTTCCGAACCGATCGTATAATAGACTGAAATGACTTCCTTTCCTAGCGGTTTGCGTATTAAAACTCCTTCCTCTCCTATTAAAACTTATTTCTCTCCTCTCTCTTTTTTTTTTTTTTTTTTACTAAACATCACTTTATTCCTCGGGAAGTTGAACAGTTATCAGATCCCGTCCACAAAAATTTTTTTTTATCTCGTCCGTCGGATCACATTTAAACTGCTTCTATAAATGGGCCTCTTCTTAATTAGATTTTCTTTACTTCTGAAAGATTTTCTTCTTTGATCATGTTGATCAAGAAGTACCGTCTTGCATCCCAACATTTTGAGATTCGAGCTAGAACGTATTTTTCGAGGGTATCATCGATTAGGCCCAAAAACCGAAAAGTGCAAAAATCCGAACACTCAATTTATGATAACAAGCAAGAATCAAATATCAGAACACAACAAATACATATAATCACATAATTTGATGCGTTCAGGCCTTTTTCATACGTGCATAATAAGTTAGGCTCTGATACCACTGTTGGATTTTGTGGGTATAATTGTCAACTACAACGGTGCGGAATTTAAAAAATTTTATACACCACATCCCAGGGTTCTTATTAGCACATATGAATAAGGTTGAATTTATTTCAGCACATAAATACTAAAATAAATAAAGTGGTAAAATTAAGATTTTACCTCACCACAGGCAAGGTGGTGGTTTCTCCGGTCTTCTTTTTTCGGATCACTAGAGCACCCCAAGTGTTGTGCCTCTAGAGAATAGTCCACACCAGCTGGATCTGTGATTGCTTCAATCCACATGCTAAGAACTAGGAAAGAAACACTTCAGATTCAAGAGTTGGATTCAGATCCAACTCAAGATGTAGAACAAGAAGATGGAGAGAGGTGCTGCACGACCGATCTACAACCAGGGGCGGCGGCGGCTTGGTAGTGTAGGGCGGCGGCGGCTAGGGCAAATGGGGAGAAGGGGCGGCCAAGAGAGAGGAGAGATTAGGGTTGCTTGTGTTTTCTTGCTGTTCTTTTGAGTCTCCAAGACTCCCCTTTTATAGTAAGAGTCCAACCCTATCCCTAATCTCTATCCTTATCCTTATATCTTCTTCACCTTATCTCTTTCTTGGCCTAATGGGCCATCAGATAAGTTAGCCCATACCTCTTATTTAATTAGTCCTTTTAATTAAATAAGCCCAAGTCATTTAATTAACCACTTTAATTAAATGGCCCATTTATTTAATTAGTCCCTTAATTAAATAATTAATTAATTAGATAAGTCCAATTAATTTTCTCTCTCTAAGAATTAACCCTTTAATTCTTTTCTTTGATTTAACCCCTTTAAATCAATTCGTTCTACGACTGACTATCACAGTTCCAGCTTTTTTGTGTGTCACCCTCTAGTTTCACCATCAATTGGCCGCAGGCTCACATTTCTGTGATTTAATTAATGAGCAATTAATTATTTAATTAATTGCTCCGATCAATTAAACTACTTTCAATTGACCACTCCAGAATTAATCTACCATCAATTCAGGAGTACCCACACCTCATGGTCGATGTCTAGCCACAAGCCCATGAGGCCCAACTTCAGGTGAATTGACTTCAGTGAACCTTAAACCTCTTATAAGTACCATGTACATACGGTCCCTCTAACGACTAATTTCCCGATCGAGACCTAGGGTGTGTGAATTGGTCGGGACCTCTAATCATCTCGATTCTGTACTTTCTAATTCAGGATAATACTTCCAGTGTGACTGCTAAATCTGGAAACCATTTTCCAAATCCGTCACTGACCATGGCCATGGATTTCTCGGAATGTATCATCGAAGAATGTACAGGAAATCCCTCATTCATTACAATGAGTCGGTAGATCCTATATTGATGCTAACCATCCGCGCATACGACTATACGTACCCAACGTAGGCGCACAATGGACAAGCTATGTGCCCGGCTCCTAAATCAAAGTACGCACACCTGTATACCGAATTCGCCCTAGCATTTCAAGTCTAAGGACTAAATCGTACACTGTTATAAGTCTTGAGAGACATCCCACAACCGATATGCTTTTTACGCACTTCCACAATGGGTCTCTCTGTTCGGGTCGTTCGATGCGTCTGATCCCCTATCGAACCACCTAGTCATATGCACTGACATTAACAATGTCTTTTTCATGAAACAACAACAAATTCACTTTAAGTGAATCATGCATAATCGTACAAGTCTTGACTATTCATTCGATACCCCGTCTCGATATGAATCTATGACTTGGAACATTTTTGAGATCGCGACCTTTGAGACTGTTTCATGATTAATCGCACCCAATATTGAAGTGAATAGTCCCGTAGTCATGAGTGATCTCAGGGTTTCAACCAATCGCTTAAATGTGTACGCGAAAGATGAAGATGGCCATTTGTTTATATTATGAATTCTCAATAAAATAAACAGTTCGTATTAATTGATAAATCAAAGATTCTTTCAAGATAAAATAATGTTCCCTATTACAAGCTATTTCGTTGGCTTGCAGGGCACTATCCTATCAATCTCCCACTTGCCCTAAAGCCAATCACAAACGTTTCTAAGACCCATCCTTCCCAGATGCTCTTCGAACACCTTTTGCGATAATGGCTTAGTTAGTAGATCAGCTATGTTATCCTTTGAGTCGACACGCTCCATTTGAATGTCTCCCCTATCTATGATCTCCCTGATCACATGGTATTTCCTTAATACGTGTTTGGACTGGTGGTGTGATCTCGGCTCCTTCGCTTGAGCAATTGCCCCATTGTTGTCGCAGTAGACTACTATGGGATTTGCAATGCTAGGTACCACATCCAGCTCTTGGATGAAGTTTCTCATCCAAACACTTTCCTTCGCTGCATCTGATGCGGCGATATATTCTGCTTCAGTGGTTGAGTCTGCAGTGGTCGACTGTTTGGAGCTCTTCCAACTCACCGCTGCGCCGTTGAGGCAAAATATATATCCAGAATTGGATTTAAAATCATCCACGTCAGACTGGAAATTCGAATCAGTGAATCCTTCGAGTTTCAATTCTCCACTCCCACCGTAGACCAAGAACATATCCTTAGTCCTTCTCAGGTACTTTAGGATAGCCTTTACGGCGGTCCAGTGTTCCTCCCCTGGATTTGACTGGTAGCGGCTCGTTACACTGAGAGCGTGAGCTACGTCATGTCTAGTACATAACATTGCATACATTATGCTGCCAATGGCAGATGCATAAGGTATGAGAGACATTCTCTTTCTTTCTTCATCACTCGTAGGGCACATTGATTTAGAAAGATAGATTCCATGTCTCATTGGAAGCAATCCTTTCTTGGATTCTTCCATACTGAATCTTTTCAGTATAGTGTTAATGTACTGGGATTGGGAGAGTCCTAACATCTTCTTCGATCTATCTCTATAGATACGTATGCCTAGTACGTAAGATGCGTCTCCCATATCCTTCATGGAGAATTGGGTGGATAACCACGCTTTCGTCTGCGTCAACGTTCTGATATCGTCTCCGATCAACAGAATATCATCGACATATAACACAATAAATTGTACCGAACTCCCATCGAATTTCTTGTACACACATGACTCATAAACGTTCTTGATGAAGCCATACCCCTTGACTGTCTCATCAAAATGTATGTTCCAGGTTCGGGACGCCTGTTTTAGGCCATAGATTGACCTTTGAAGTTTGCAAACCTTATGCTCACTTCCTTTAGATGTAAAGCCTTTTGGCTGTTGCATATAAATTTCCTTATCAATGTCGCCATTGAGAAAGGCGGTCTTTACATCCATTTGCCATATCTCGTAGTCATACCACGCGACTATGGCTAATAGTACCCGAATGGATTTAGACATCGCTACTGGCGAGAAGGTTTCCTCATAGTCTATTCGCCTTTGAGAATAACCTTTTGCCACAAGACGAGCCTTATGAGTTAATACCTCTCCATTCATTCCTAGCTTGCGCTTGAAGATCCACTTGCAGCCTACAGGGATGGTTCCCTCAGGTGGATCAACCAAAGTCCATACTTTGTTGGAATGCATGTAATCCATTTCGGATTGCATGGCTTCTTGCCACGCACCCGAATCAATGTCTGACATAGCTACTTCGTACGTCCTTGGATCAGTGTCCAATTGATTGTTTTCGTGAATAAAGCCATACCTTTCAAGCTCTTTACGAACTCGATCGGACCTACGAAGTACTGGTGTACTAGATGGTTCAACGGGTTCAGGATCAACTCCCACTGTTTGTGGGGATGGGTCCAATTCCTGGACTTCATCAAGTTCTACGGATATCCCGCTTCTTTTAGTGAGGAAGTCATCCTCCAAGAAGTGGGTGTTCCTGGACACAAACATCTTTTGTTCCTTAGGTTCGTAGAACAGGTATCCAATGAATTCCTTTCGATACCCCACAAATTTGCACAAACTAGATCTACTATCTAGTTTATCTCCTTTCTTGTTTCTTACATAGGCAGGAGATCCCCATACTCGTAGATATGAGTATATGGGTGCTTTACCAAACCACTCTTGGTATGGCATCGTCGGCACCGACTTTGAAGGTACAATGTTAAGAATCATCGAAGCAGTTAATAGGGCTTGGCCCCAAAACGAAAAAGGAAGGTCAGCGAAACTCATCATGGAACAAACCATGTCTATCAAAGTTCTGTTCCTTCTCTCAGACAAACCATTCAACTGCGGTGTTCTAGGAGGAGTTCGTTGTGAGAGAATTTCATTCTCAAAAAGATAATCGAGGAATTCTTGACTTAAGTATTCACCACCTCGATCCGACCGAAGTGCCTTGATACTATGTCCAAGTTGATTCTCAACTTCCATTCGAAACTCTTTGAATTTATCAAAAGCTTCGGACTTATACTTCATCAGGTATACATACCCATAACGACTGAAGTCGTCTGTGAAGGTTATGAAGTATGAGAATCCTCCTCTCGCACTGATACTCAGTGGTCCACAAACATCAGTATGGATTAAATCCAACGTTTCTTTGGTTCGCTCCGGTTTCCCAGTAAAAGGCGCCTTGGTCATTTTTCCCTTGAGACAGGATTCGCAAGTTGGGAGATCATATAGGTTCTTTATTTCAAGAGCCCTAGAGGGGACCAACTTTTGAATTCTACTCTTGGAAATATGTCCAAGCCTAGCGTGCCAAAGTTGTGGATTGTTTTCATCTTGTTTTCTTTTCTTTGATTGAATGTGCATGACATTAGAGTTGGTAGGTTCTAAGGAATAAAGTCCATCTATCAAAGTACCACAAGCATAAGTAAAACCACCTTTTATTATGCTAAACTTTGCATTAGAAATGGAAAAAAAAAACCATCATTATCCAATAAAAGAATAGAAATAATGTTCTTGATAATCGTTGGTACGTACAAACAGTCTTTCAAAACCAAAGAAAAATTTCCTATTACTAACTCTACGTCTCCTATGGCCTCTGCCGCAACCCTAGCTCCGTTTCCAAAGCGCAAGATTCTATCTCCAGGTTTAAGAGGCCTTACTGCTCCCATTACCTGCAAATCATTGCAGATATGAGAACCGGCTGCGGTGTCTAACACCCATGATGCACAGTTAATAGAAATATTAACTTTAATAAAGAAAATACCTTTGACCACCTCTTTCAGGTAGTCTGGGCAGTTCCTTTTCCAGTGCCCTGCTTTCTTGCAGTGGAAACATTCATCTTCTGGGATTTTTCTTTTCTTCTCGACAACCTTCTTGGTTGTTTTAGAAGAGATTAGTTTCTTCTTCTTTTTCTTGCCCTTCTTAGGCTTTCCAGCCTTGGGTTGCTCAACAATCATGACAGACTTCTCCCTTTTCAGGGTTGATTCTGCCGTGACCAATAAATTGGTCAGTTCGTGTAGAGCGAGCTCTCTATTTTCCATATTGAAGTTTAGCACGAACTGATCAAATGAGCGCGGCAGAGTATGGAGGAGGAGGTCATTGCGAAGGTCAGCATGCAGGTCTACGTCCAAGTTCTCCTGTTTTTCAACCAGATTAATGAAGCGCAAACAGTGATCCTTCACACTTGAACCCTCAGCCATTCTCAGATTGAATAATTCTTTTGTAGTCTTGAACCCTTCGGTCCTAGACTTCTCTCCAAACAACTCTCGGAGATGAAGAATTATGTCAGCAGCATGCAACATCCTTGCTTGCTGTTTCTGCAGCTCATTGGTCATTGATGCCAGCATGAGGCAACGATCCTGAATATCATCATCGACCCACCTTTGATGGGTAGCTCGTTCCTCTTCCGAAACCCCTTCCGGAAGTGCACCCGGCATGGGTGCATCGAGAATGTAACTCCTTTTCTCGGAGTCGAGGACTATCCTCAGATTTCTAAGCCAGTCGACAAAATTTGATCCGTTCAGTTTGTTAGTGTTAAGGATGATAGCTAATGGATTCTTAGACATTTTTGCAGAATTGATCTACAAAAGTAAATGATAACGTTTAGCTGACTGATCTATATTAATACTTATAATTAGCGATGTTGGACTTGTTATCGAAAAAGTTCTCCCACTATTTTCTCGAAACAATTACCCCTTAAATTGTTCGGAAAATCTAATCTCCTAGTAGGTCTTGACGTCCCAGCAGACATTAATTGCACCCACGACTCGTGGTCATACAATTAACTCCCCAGGTAGGTATACTTTTACCAATTGTGTTCCTCCACAACCTTCAAGCTATTTTGCCTCGGTCTTCGCACTTATCTAGCACCGCTACATCATAAGTGTTACTAATCGTTAAGTCTAACCCATCAATCATGATGAGCAACTGGCCCGGTCGTGAAGTCCCCGTAACTGGTTATCGGTCGATAATCACATCCCGACAAGTCCCCACCCTTGTCAAGTTTAGTTAAAAACAAGAATCAAGGAATTTCGTGTATTGTCCCTTTCTTCGCCTAGGGTGCCAGACTCTGGATGACCTTCAACGATAAGTAGACAACTTACACTAGTCCCTATTGATGGAAGGCTTGGATCTTTAAAACATCATTTTAAATGTACCCAATGTGACTTAATATAATTTTCAAGAGGGGATTTTCGGGTTTAAGAGTTTGAGGTAACTCTCCTCGAGATCTCACCGTTCCAGTTATGCATGATCTTTTATTTACGATCTAAATATAACTAGCGCGCATCACCATAAAAGCTCAGATATAAATACGTAAATAAACACATACACACCTAGCATGCATGCTACCACATAATGTTTTCGATCGGGAGCCTCCTATGAGGACCACCATCGAGCCAATGACGATGGTCCTATTGGTCAATCTATTAGGTTTCAAAGAGACCTACTCTATTACGTATTTTACCATGCATACATGGCCTTTAGTCTTCTTGGGCTCCCACCTTGCTTGTAACGGGCCACCATCCTAATCTAATAAAACAGTAAAGCCCTATCTATTACAATGGCTCAAAGTGGCCCAAAACTTAAGGCTCGCAGGCCCAATAAAACCAATAAGATAAAAATAACCAATCACATCTACCCTAAGGGTCAAGGATCGGCGCGATCGAAAACCACGTAAACAATTTCACGTAGAGCAAGAAACAAGCAAAACCTAATTTCTTATTTCTTATATCATTTTAAAACTTAAGATTCTAGTTTTAAAACCCCTTTCTAAGACAATCTATAACATCATTTTAAACCCCTTTAAAATGACCCTTTGATTCTCACTTTAAGTCCCTACTAATTATGATAAAATTGACTTTTCGGATTTACTAAACCCTTTTAGTGTACAAAACAGTTTCTGCTTTTCAAGCTTGAAAAATTGCAGTTCGGCCCCTGAATTTTCAAAAATTACACTTTGACCCCTCAACTTTTGGAAATTACAAATCAGCCCCAAAATTTCCAGAATATGCAAATTGGACCAGAAAGCAGGAAATTAACAAAATTTTCAGAAACTTTTGTTTATTGCAAAACAGACCCCACATTTACGAAAATAGCAAAAACACCCCTAAACTTTCGTAAATTGCAAAATGGTCCAAATTTTGAAAAATTCCAGAATTTGCAATTTGGTCCAGAATTGTAGAAAAACAAAATTTTAATTTCTGTCCAGATATATGAAAAATCGTAATTTGCAAATTAGCCCTCCAATTTTTGGAAATTACAAATTAGGCCCAAAAACCGAAAAGTGGAAAAATCCGAACACTCAATTTATCATAACAAGCACGAATCAAATATCAGAACACAACAAATACATATAATCACATAATTTGATGCGTTCAGGCCTTTTTCATACGTGCATAATAAGTTAGGCTTTGATACTACTGTTGGATTTTGTGGGTATAATTGTCAACTACAACGGTGCAGAATTTAAAAAAATTCATACACCACATCCCAGGGTTCTTATTAGCACATATGAATAAGGTTGAATTTATTTCAGCACATAAATACTAAAATAAATAAAGTGGTAAAATTAAGATTTTACCTCACCACAAGCAATGTGGTTGTTTCTCCGGTCTTCTTTTTTCGGATCACTAGAGCACCCCAAGTGTTGTGCCTCTAGAGAATAGTCCACACCAGCTGGATCTGTGATTGCTTCAATTCACAGGCTACGAACTAGGAAAGGAACACTTCAGATTCAAGAGTTTGATTCAGATCCAACTCTAGATGTAGAACAAGAAGATGGAGAGAGGTGCTGCACGGCCGATCTACAACCACGGGCGGCGGCGGCTTGCTAGTGTAGGGCGGCGGCGGC
The DNA here is from genome assembly GCA_038501285.1 of Penstemon eatonii. Lineage (NCBI taxonomy): Eukaryota > Viridiplantae > Streptophyta > Magnoliopsida > Lamiales > Plantaginaceae > Penstemon > Penstemon eatonii. The sequence goes on along the minus strand of CM076711.1, from coordinate 38,650,134 downwards.
TAGGGCAAATGGGGAGAAGGGGCGGCCAAGGGAGAGGAGAGATTAGGGTTGCTTGTGTTTTCTTGCTGTTCTTTTGAGTCTCCAAGACTCCCCTTTTATAGTAGAGTCCAACCCTATCCCTAATCTCTATCCTTATCATTATCTCTTCTTGACCTTATCTCTTTCTTGGCCTAATGGGCCATCAGATAAGTTAGCCCATACCTCTTATTTAATTAGTCCTTATAATTAAATAAGCCCAAGTCATTTAATTAACCACTTTAATTAAATGACCCATTTATTTAATTAGTCCCTTAATAATATTTAATTAATTAGATAAGTCCAATTAATTTTCTCTCTCTAAGAATTAACCCTTTAATTCTTTTCTTTGATTTAACCCCTTTAAATAAATTCGTTCTACGACTGACTATCACAGTTCCAGCTTTTTTGTGTGTCACCCTCTAGGTTCACCATCAATTGGCCGCAGGCTCACATTTATGTGATTTAATTAATGAGCAATTAATTATTTAATTAATTGCTCCGATCAATTAAACTACTTTCAATTGACCACTCCAGAATTAATCTACCATCAATTCAGGAGTACCCACACCTCATGGTCGATGTCTAGCCACAAGCCCATGAGGCCCAACTTCAGGTGAATTGACTTCAGTGAACCTTAAACCTCTTATAAGTACCATGTACATACGGTCCCTCTAACGACTAATTTCCCGATCAAGACCTAGGGTGTGTGAATTGGTCGGGACCTCTAATCATCTCGATTCTGTACTTTCTAATTCAGGATAATACTTCCAGTGTGACTGCTAAATCTGGAAACCCTTTTCCAAATCCGTCACTGACCATGGCCATGGATTTCTCGGAATGTATCATCGAAGAATGTACAGGAAATTCCCTCATTCATTACAATGAGTCGGTAGATCCTATATTGATGCTAACCATCCGCGCATACGACTATACGTACCCAACGTAGGCGCACAATGGACAAGCTATGTGCCCAGCTCCTAAATCAAAGTACGCACACCCGTATACCGAATTCGCCCTAGCATCTCAAGTTTAAGGACTAAATCGTACACTGTTATAAGTCTTGAGAGACATCCCACAACCGATATGCTTTTTACGCACTTCCACAATGGGTCTCTCTGTTCGGGTCGTTCGATGCATCCGATCCCCTATCGAACCACCTAGTCATATGCACTTGATGGGGGCTATTTCGCACCCCACATAATGTGCGGATCGACTAAAGAACATAAGATCGGTTCGAACAAATCATACAGTTCGGGATCATCTTATCGACCCGGCCGAATACAGCTCACTTCGACAAGAAGACTATACTCTGGACCCAAGGAGGATATTTGGGCCGAGTCCTATTAGGACTATATTTCCTTGTAACACTAGGTTTAGTATGATATAAATACCTAGTCAATCATTGTATTGAAGGGGTCTGAATCATAAGGCAAATATGCCATTGAATTCTGCATTAACAGCACAACTCACTATTATTCAATAAATAAAGAGCTTTCTCTTCATATTTGTGTTATTTTTACGTTGGTTACAATATTTACTTATTGTTCTTACGATATTGCTCTTCCTTGAGTTTTGATTTTGATCCATCCTGAATAAAGTAACAGAGCCCTATAAAATATATATATTGAAAATCCCCAATATCACAATTTTACTGATATCTTGAACCCGACCAAAACCGGTTAAATCAGTTGGCGCCCACCGAGGGGCTAGGTTAATTATTCGATTGACATATGGCTCGCCCAAGGAAAAGTGCTCGTATTGGAGCAAGAAGTAACACAACCACCGATCATAACACATCTGAAGATCCGCAGGATAATAATGATAATAACGCCCACGACACCAGCGAGAATTTGCAGGGTCCTCTTCCTCATCAGCAGGAACCCCAAGGAGATCTTCCCGGTACCATACCGGAAGAACCGAAAGTCCCTGCGATCCCCGTTCCTATCCCGGGCAAGTGAGCGGTGCTCGCTACGCAGTCCGCAGCAGGGCAACTCAAAACCCTCCGATAACCATCCCCGAAGGAAACCAGGACAAAGAAAACCACAACCGGGGCGCAGCGGGTCCAAGGAACGTACAATAATCCCTATCGAGGATGACATAGATGATGCAGTCCCAGATCGACCGCGAACAATGCGATTCTCGAAAAGAGAAATCGAAAGGATGGTACAAGAACGACTCGAACAACGCCTACGATCTGTTCAAAACCCGAGAGCCCGAACCACGGAACTCCAGGAGAGCCTCGCGGCCTGTTCTCCTTTCTGCAGAGAAATAAAGGAGGCACAGTCAATCGGACAGGTCCCAGGGAGACTACCCCGATACGACGGAACCACTGATCCAGATGACTATATTTTTAGCTTCACCAATATAATGAACTTATACGCTCACTCGGCGGAATTCACCGCCAAATTAATGGTGACCACATTTGAAGGACTCGCTTTGGACTGGTTCGCCAAGCAACCTGCCAACTCCATATTCAGTTTTCGGGAATTATGCAACAAATTGACACAGCAGTTTGCCAGTCAGAAGAGGCAAAAACTTCCGATGAGCTACTTAGGAACTATACACCAACAAGAGGGAGAATCCTTAAGAAACTGGTTGGCAAGATTTAACGTAGAATTACTTAAAATCGATTCCCCAAATATCGATTACATAATCTCTATTCTCTTCGACCTCACAAAAAATAGGCAGTTCGGAAATGCCCTCAGTCGAAAACAACCAAGAACGTTCGCCGACATCATGAGCTTGGCATCTAAATATATGACCCAAGAAGAGATGAATTCCTTTAAAGATAAAAACAAAAACAAAGTCACAACCTCAGGCTCCAAACGGCAAGATAGGATTCCTGCCTAAAGATCCATGGATTATGAACGATCTTTTAGAAAAGGCAACATTTTCCAGCGGTTGGAATACAATAAAACCGACCAAGACAGACAGCCTAATTTCTATCAAAGACCAAGAAACCCCGAACTAGCGATCAGAGGCAGGGTTAATCAAGTAGAACACCCAAGGCTAAATGCTCCGTTAGAAGAGATATTGGAAGTGCTAGAAAGGAATAATTGGATCCCTGAAGCGAAGAAAATCGCTCAGCCCAGACCAGGATCACGAAACTATGAGTAGTACTGCAAGTACCATCGGGCACATGGACATCGAACAGAAAATTGTTTTCATCTTAAAAAAGAAATTGAAAAACTAATCGAACAAGGAAAACTAGACGACTATCTAGAGCGAGATAACCGCAAGAGGGGAAGAAGTGGAAGCCCTCGGAATAATAATCAAAGAAGGAGTTCTCGTCGAAGGTCACCCGAGCACGGTCCTACACAGGAGTTGAACCATGACCAGATCAATGGTACCATCCATACAATTTCCAGAGGACCAGCAGGCGGGAATAGTCGTAACGCTCGACGAAGGACCGCTAGATCCATAATTGGAAGCTTAAAGTACCCAAAAGAAATATGGACTCTAGAAAACAAACCAACAAACGACCAGCTGATCAGCTTTAACGAAGGCGAAGTACCCAAAAACATTGTTTGGGACACAAAAGAGGATAACCCCGATTTCCCGATGGTAGTGTCGCTAGAAATAGCGAATTATAATGTCAAAAGGATCCTAATCGATAATGGGAGCTCGGCGAATATCATCTCCTGGGAGGTTTTAGCCCAAATGAACTTGGGACAGATAAACCTACAGAAAGTAGCTACGCCATTAGTAGGGTTTGGAGGATCCGAAATCGTCCCCAGCGGAGCAATAACCTTAAGTGTATCACTCGGGAAAAAACCGCACCGGACAGTGAAGCTAGTAAAATTTCTAGTGGTAGAAACACCCTTCGCTTATAACGCAATATTAGGACGACCAGCCCTCAACCTATTCCGAGCTGTTGTCTCTACTTATCATCAGAAAATAAAATTTTCGACCGACAGAGGTATCGGGGAAATAATGAATGATCACTGTATGGCATGGGATTGCTACAGCACCTCATTAACTTTGAAAAACCACCCCGAATCAATTACCCCGAGCAAAAGAAAGCTCGTAGACGATGACGTTGGAAACGAGGTTCAAATCCCTAGTACTGATCGAATAGATAAAAAGGGAAAAGAACCGCTAGATTTAGCTTTGAAGCCACCTGAACATAAGGATTTAATTCTAGTGCAAGGGGACTCGTCGAAAACAACAAGAATAGGTACTGAATTGAGCAAAGAAGGGGAAGTAATGTTGATTGACTTTCTCAGAGATAATGTCGACGTCTTCGCTTGGAGCGCGAATGACATTGAAGGAATTGATCCTCGAATAATCAAGCATTCGCTAAAAATTGAACCCTTGGCAAAACCCGCTAGACAAAAGAAGAGAAATCACGGGCCAGTAAAAGATAAAATCATCAAAGCCGAAGTAGAAAGGCTACTTGAAGCAAAACAAATCCGAGAAATACACTTCTCAGAATGGCTATGTAATGTTGTTCTAGTAGCAAAAGGGGATAAAAAGGACAACAAATGGAGAATGTGTAATGATTTTACCGACCATAATAAATTATGCCCACGTGATCCATATCCCCTCCCAAGGATCGACTTATTAGTTGACTCAACTGCTGGCTTCGCGATTTTCAGCATGATGGATGCCTTTCAAGGGTTTTATCAAATATATATGGATGAGCGGGACCAAGAGAAGACTGCGTTCATAACCGAGCAGGGAGTATATTGCTTTATTGTAATGCCATTCGGCTTAAGGAATGCCGGGGCTACTTACCAAAGGTTAGTAAACCTAATGTTCAAAGAGTTAATTGGAGAGATAATGGAAGTCTATGTAGACGACATGTTAGTCAAAAGCATGAACGAAGCAGATCATGTAAAACATCTTGATCGATGTTTTCGAATATTGAGAAAATACCGCATGAAGTTGAATCCCGCAAAATGCACTTTCGGTGTTAAGTCAGGAAAAATCTTAGGCTATTTGGTACATCAACGAGGAATCGAAGCCAACCCAGAAAAATTTCGAGCCATAGCCGAAATGAAGCCTCCCAAAACCATCTCCCAAGTTCAAAGCTTGGTAGGAAAAATCGTAGCGCTGAACAGATTCATATCAAAATCAGCAGACAGAAGTTTGCCCTTCTTCCAAACGCTTCGAAAAGCAAAAGACTTCGTTTGGACCGAAGAATGCGATCAGGCCTTCAACCAGCTCAAAGAATATTTAACAACAGCCCCGTTGTTGGCCAAACCGACTGAAGGGGAACCATTGTATATCTACATCTCGATCTCCGATGCGGCCGTTAGTTCAGTACTGATCAAAATAGAAGGATCAGAACATAAGCCTGTCTATTATTTAAGCAAATTACTACAAGGGGTGGAGAAGAATTACTTAGAAATTGAGAAATTCGCTTTGGCCTTAGTAGTGGCAGCACGAAAACTTCGACCTTACTTTTTGACCTACAAAATCGTGGTTTTAACAAACCAACCGCTAAGACAAGTCTTAGCAAAGCCAGAAGCTTCCGGAAGACTAATCAAATGGGCGATCGAACTCGGTCAATTCGAAATCGACTACAAACCGAGAATTGCAATTAAGGCCCAAGTATTAGCTGATTTCCTACTGGAAACTCCCACACAAGCAACCGAACTATCGAGCAGCCTCAACGACGATATCTTGATCATAGAAGATCAAACTTGGTTAATGCATGTTGACGATGCTTCGTGCCGAGAAGGAGGAGGCGCTGGAATCAACTTCACCAGACCGAATAAAGAGGATTTAAATTATGCAATAACATTGGACTTCGTCGTAACAAACAATGAAGCAGAATATGAAGCGTTAATCGCAAGAATGGAAATGGCGATCAAGGCAAACATTAGAAGCCTTAAAGTGTTAACATATTCAGAGTTAGTGCAAAGACAAATAGAAGGCCTATATGAGGCTAAGGAATTTAATATTGTTAAGTACCTTACCAAAGTGAAAACACTAGCGGAAAAATTCGAAAGCTTCGGTATACAGAACATCTCACGTTCGGAAAACAAATGGGCCGATCAACTATCTAGGTTCACAGGAGCCCATGACGGAAAAACTGAAAGGGTAATCAACTGGTTAATCTCTAGTACACCGGCCATCGACATCGATGAGGTACCGGCGGTCGATATAATGGAAATCGAAGAAGCAGAAGAAAATTGGATGACTCCAATGATAAACTATCTTCAAGAAGGAAAATTGCCGCTTGACCAGAATGAAGCTTGGAAAATAAAATATCGGGCTCCAAAATACACATTAGTAGGAGAAAAACTCTACCGGAGATCAGTGTCAGGAATTCTTCTGAAATGCGTCTCTGAATCACAAACCACTGATATTCTACGAGAAATACATGTAGGAAATGCAGGGAATCACAGCGGAGCAAGGGCATTGGCTTTAAAATGCCTTCGAACAGGTTATTATTGGCCTACCATTAACAACGACGCCGCTCAGTATGTCCAAAAAATGTCATCACTGCCAAGTCCATGCTAATATATGTCATCGACCAGCAGAAAATATGCACCCTATACCGGTATGTTGGCCTTTCGACCAATGGGGAATGGACATCGTGGGACCGTTCCCAGCGGCAAGATCCAAGAAAGCTTATGTCCTGGTCGCTGTAGAATACTTAAGCAAATGGATAGAATGCATCGCCCTTGCACGAATAACTCAATTCCAAGTGATCAACTTCCTATGGAAATTCATAGTTTGTCAATTTGGCATCCTAAGGATCCTAATCTCTGATAATGGAACCCAATTCGCGGGAAAACAGGTAATAGAGTGGTGTTCGAAACTTGGGATTCAACAAAATTTCACTTCGGTCGGGCATCCTAGAGCGAACGGACAGACTGAAGTAGCAAACCGAGAAATAATAAAATCCTTGAAAAAGATTAGGAGCGGCCAAAGGGAAATGGCTTGATGAACTCCCAGGAGTACTTTGGGCTAATCGAACCACTGTGAGGAGCTCAACCGGAGAAACCCCGTTTAGCTTGGTATATGGTTCGGAAGCTGTTATTCCTGTTGAAACTCTAATCCCAACACCAAGAATTGAAATGTACGATGATCAGGAAAATGAAAAGACAAGAGAAAATGACATCGATTCAACAGAAGCTTTAAGAGAAAAAGCCGCCGTACGCTTGCAAGCCACTAAAGCAAATATGGAAAAGGCATACAATCAAAGGGTACGCATCCGAACCTTCAAAGAAGGAGGCCTGGTCTTGAAAAAGGTAGAAGTATCAAAGCATGTTGGAAAATTACAACAAAATTGGAATGGACCTTACGTTGTCATTGGCGTAGGAAAGAAAGGTTCATACAAAATTGCACGCTTGGATGGAACAGCATTACCAAGAACCTTGAATGCAGCCAACCTTAGGAAATACTATGGTAAATAAATTTTAGCAGGTTATGCTGCTTTATCTTATTTTATTAAGTTTTAATCTTTGTAATAAAGGCCTTAGCCTACAGTTCAATTATTAAAGATTTTAGCAATTTTAAAGATTAAGCCAAGATGGGGTATAAATCGATTGTTTCGGTAGAACACTCCTTGAAATTCTACTATCATATTAGTTGGGATCGAAACGAAAGGAGTCAAGTATACATTGATCCGCTCAATAAACTCTCCTCGATCCAACCATACAAATGAGTCGAGTATACATTGATCCGCTTAATAAAAACTCCTTCGTCAGTTCTTCAACAATCAAAAGACTTTTGGTACGAAAAACCTAAGTCTAAATTAAAACGAGTCGAGTATACATTGATCCGCTCAATAAACACTCCTCGATTTACTTATAACGATTAAAAGACTTTTGGTACGAAAAACCTAAGTCTAAATTAAAACGAGTCGAGTATACATTGATCCGCTCAATAAACACTCCTCGATCAATTTTTCAACGATCTAAAAGACTTTTGGTACGAAAAACCTAAGTCTAAATTATAACGAGTCGAGTATACATTGATCCACTCAATAAACACTCCTCGATTTACTTATAACGATTAAAAGACTTTTGGTACGAAAAACCTAAGTCTAAATTAAAACGAGTCGAGTATACATTGATCCGCTCAATAAACACTCCTCGATTTACTTATAACGATTAAAAGACTTTTGGTATGAAAAACCTAAGTCTAAATTAAAACGAGTCGAGTATACATTGATCCGCTCAATAAACACTCCTCGATCTACTTATAACGATTAAAAGACTTTTGGTACGAAAAAACTAAGTCTAAATTAAAACGAGTCGAGTATACATTGATCCGCTCAATAAACACTCCTCGATCTACTTATAACGATTAAAAGACTTTTGGTACGAAAAACCTAAGTCTAAACAAGACGAGTCGAGTATACATTGATCCGCTCAATAAACACTCCTCGATCTACTTATAACGATTAATAGACTTCTGTTATTAAAAAAAACCTAAGTCTAAATTATAACGAGTTGAGTATACATTGATCCGCTCAATAAACACTCCTCGATTTGTTTTCGACGATCTAAAAGGCTTCTGGTATTAAAAACCTAGGTCTAAATTATAACGAGTTGAGTATACATTGATCCGCTCAATAAACACTCCTCGATTTGTTTTCGACGATCTAAAAGGCTTCTGGTATTAAAAACCTAAGTCTAAACAAAACGAGTCGAGTATACATTGATCCGCTCAATAAAAACTCCTCGATCAATTTTTCAACGATCTAAAAGACTTTTGGTACGAAAAACCTAAGTCTAAATTAAAACGAGTCGAGTATACATTGTTCCGCTCAATAAACACTCCTCGATCTACTTATAACGATTAATAGACTTCTGTTATTAAAAAAAACCTAAGTCTAAATTATAACGAGTTGAGTATACATTGATCCGCTAAATAAACACACCTTGATTTGTTTTCGACGATCTAAAAGGCTTCTGGTATTAAAAACCTAAGTCTAAATTATAACGAGTTGAGTATACATTAATCCGCTCAATGAACACTCCTCGATTTGTTTTCGACGATCTAAAAGGCTTCTGGTATTAAAAACCTAAGTCTAAACAAAACGAGTCGAGTATACATTGATCCGCTCAATAAACACTCCTCGATCAATTTTTCAACGATCTAAAAGACTTCTGGTATTAAAAACCTAAGTCTAAATTATAACGAGTTGAGTATACATTAATCCGCTCAATGAACACTCCTCGATTTGTTTTCGACGATCTAAAAGGCTTCTGGTATTAAAAACCTAAGTCTAAACAAAACGAGTCGAGTATACATTGATCCGCTCAATAAAAACTCCTCGATCAATTTTTCAACGATCTAAAAGACTTTTGGTACGAAAAACCTAAGTCTAAATTAAAACGAGTCGAGTATACATTGTTCCGCTCAATAAACACTCCTCGATCTACTTATAACGATTAATAGACTTCTGTTATTAAAAAAAACCTAAGTCTAAATTATAACGAGTTGAGTATACATTGATCCGCTCAATAAACACACCTTGATTTGTTTTCGACGATCTAAAAGGCTTCTGGTATTAAAAACCTAAGTCTAAATTATAACGAGTTGAGTATACATTAATCCGCTCAATGAACACTCCTCGATTTGTTTTCGACGATCTAAAAGGCTTCTGGTATTAAAAACCTAAGTCTAAACAAAACGAGTCGAGTATACATTGATCCGCTCAATAAACACTCCTCGATCAATTTTTCAACGATCTAAAAGACTTCTGGTATTAAAAACCTAAGTCTAAATTATAACGAGTTGAGTATACATTGATCCGCTCAATAAACACTCCTCGATTTGTTTTCGGCGATCTAAAAGGCTTCTGGTATTAAAACCTAAGTCTAAATTACAAAAGAGTTGAGTATACATTGATCCGCTCAATAAACACTCCTCGATCTGTTTTCAACGATCTAAAAGGCTTTTGTTACAAAAACCTAAGTCTAAAATGCAAAAGAGTTGAGTATACATTGATCCGCTCAATAAACGCTCCTCGATTAAATGTTAACGATTAAAAAGGCTTTGGTATAAAACCTAAGTCTAAAAAGCAAAAGAGTTGAGTATACATTGATCCGCTCAGTAAACGCTCCTCGATTAAACGTTAACGATTAAAAAAGCTTTGGTATAAAACCTAAGTCTAAATGCAAACGTGTTGGATGAAGATGAAGATGAAAGAAGACAAGTAACTAAGGGAAGGTTTTGATGATTTCCAAAACATCATAATCAGCTAAGTATGGAAAGCTTAGTTCCCTTAGAAGAATTTTGAACAAGTAAAAGAAGACATCAGAAGAGTTCAAAGTTCAAAGCTCAGAAGACTAGTGATCTCTTGCTGAATCAGCGAACAGAAGGGTAGATCATCAGCCGAGTCAAATCAGATGAGTTCAGTATTTGATCAGCAGAGTATCTATCAGCAGAGTCGTTTTGATCAGCAGAGTAGAAGAGATCAAGAGATTAGTCCAACGGTAATAAATGCACTTGGTGTAATAAATGCTGTAAGAGAAGGGTAGTAATGACAAATGATTGAAGATATCCTCGGATCAGCAGAGTGCATTAAATGCAGCATTAAATGCGATGGACAGAAAGGTACTGTACACAGTACGGAATGCTGCAGGGAGCCGTTTCAAAAAGAGCTGAAGGATGGATTTGATTTGTGACTTGCCTTCAACGGTCATAATTTCATCTCCATGTATAAATAGAGCTGAATTTCAAATCGAGCAAGAACACAACAACAATCAGAGATCGAAATTTTGAAGCAGAATTTCTCTAAGTCTCAAAAGCTCGAACAGCTCACTCGTCTGGTGGAAGTCATCTGTTGACAGAAACCCAGTTGAAGAAATCAGAAAAACATTATCTGAGTGATTTTGTAATAGCTGAGTGTTGTGCGAAGTGAGAATCCATCTGTGTGAGTGATTCTACTTTAGAGGATAGGTTTTCTTTGTGAATTCCTATTGTGAGCTTACAGCCTTCTCATTAGTTGTTTAGGTGTAAGTGGAGAAATATTGTAATCTTTGTGATTATAGTATAACCCAGAATCTGTGTGATCTGGAAGAGTGGACTAAAGGATTTTTATCCATATAACCACTATAAAAATTCTTTGTGTTATCTTGCATTTAAAGTTTTCTTGCATATTTTTAAAGTTTGCATTTTAAACACTTTGAATCAATCAAAAAGATTTTATAAGGAGTTTTTAACTGGGGATAAAATCTTTTAGAACTTAGTTTACTTGTGAAAAACACTTTCAAACAATCCGCTGCAAGTATACTCTTGAAAAACTGTTTTGCTGAAAAACAGCTAAGTCATTGTAAGAAGAGTGGTCAGTCGTCTGTTCAAGATTTGTTCACGATCAGACTAGTCTGCTTACTGTTCTTCATCAGCTTAGTCTGCTGACAGAAGACTGAAAAGTTTTTAAGTTCAAAAATTTTCAGAGGTCTATTCACCCCCCCCCCCCCTCTAGACCTCATCTGACCACTTGGGACCAACAAGTGGTATCAGAGCAGGTGGTTCATTAGAATCAGCTGCCTGATCAACGAGCTTGATCCGAGTGTTTTTCAAAGGTTTTTAAAACTTTTCAAAAGAGCATCTTTTTGAAAAATCAAAACTTTTTGAAAAATGGATTGTATCAGCCATGTTCCCCACATTGCTGGTATGTCCTTTGAGGACTGGAAAATCAGAATGGAGATTTTCCTTGCTGCCTATAATGACAACATGCACACATGTATCATTAAAGGTCCATTCAGATTCACAAAGACCATAAAGATAAATGAAGTAGATACGGTTGTGGAGAAAGACCTTCATGAGATGACTCCAGAAGAGATAAAGCTTTACAATCTTGATAAAGTTGGGAGATTCATCATGACCAAAGCCCTGGATAATGATCGGTTTGACAAGGTCAAACATTGCAAAACCGCAAAGGAGATGTGGGACAAGGTCAGAGACATGAGTGAAGGAAATGATGCTATTAAAGAGCATCAGCTCAGTGTTGCATTGGAAAAACTGGACAACTTCAAGATGAAGTCTGGAGAAACCATTGATCAGATGGATACCAGATTCACCAGAACTCTGAACGAAGTTTTGAAGCTGGGAAAGACTTTCACTGACAAAGAAATCACTGTCAAAGTACTGAAGGCCCTACCTTCCAAATTCAACATGAAGGTAACAACAATGGAAGAATCAAGAGATCTGGGCAAGATTTCTCTAACAGAGCTGTTCTCCGTACTCAAGGCTTATGAGTATAAACTGCCAAGGATGGGAATTGAAGAAACCTCAACTTCAGGACCCACAGCTGCACTTGTTGCTGCTGAAAACACCAGAAGACCAGCACAGAAAAGCAAAGAAGTGGACTCATCTGATGAAGCCACTCTACTCAACAAAAAGGAGTACACTGCTGGAGATGTAGCATTATTGATGAACAACTTCAAGAAGTTCTATAAGAGAAAGATGAAAAACAAATACAATCATGCTGCTTCTACTTCTAAACCTAACTTTTCTTCTCAAGATAAAGAGGATTATAAATCAAAACTGATGTGTTACAACTGCAGGAAATTGGGACACTTCATAAGAGACTGCCCATATCCAAAAGCAGAGAAGTACACTGAAGAGGAGAAGAAAATAAGAAAAGAAAGAAAGTATCAGAAAGGGAAAGCAATGATGGCAGAAGCAGAAAAGCCAGCTACTGTCTACTCATCTGATTCAGACTCAGACTCGTCTGATGAAGAATCTTCTGATGAAGAAAAACCTGCTCTCCTGTGCCTGATGGCAAAGGAATCTGATGACTCTGAGGATGAGGTAACTCCTCAAGAAAATGAACTGTTTAATTCTCTAGAGCAAATGATGTTGAATAATACTACTATTGCTGGAGAGTTTGTTAAGCTTAAGGAAGAGATGAACTTGCTAAAAGAGCAAAATAATTCACTGAAACTTTTAGCTGAGAAGCCAAAAGAATCAGCTGAATATAAACAGCTTGAGCAAGAACATGAATCTCTGAAAGCTGAATGTGAGGTCTATAAAGGAAAAATCATGGAACTTGAGAAAATCATTGAGTCTCATGATAAGTCTACTGTTGCATCCATGCATACATCTAAGAAACAGGAGACACCTTTGGAAAAGGATAAACTAGAGTTGAACCATACTGAAAAATTCATATCAGCTGACAATAGTAAGGTCATTCTGTATGTTCAAACCTCTAAACCTACCTCATCTGAGAAAGTGGTAAAGGAGAAGAAATCTCCTAAGGCTAAAAAGAGCAAAGAGCCTAGTGTAGGAAATCAGACTAGTAAGACCAAACAGCAGAGTCCTAAGAAGTCTGCTGATAAAGCTAAATTGAACCAGTCTGTTGGTAAAGCTAAGTCTAAACAAGTTGAGCAAGCACCCAGTAAACCAAAGAAGCATAAGAATAAGAAAAATCAAAATGCTTGGTATGGAAATGAGTCATATTATGTGCATCCTACTGCATATCATCCTATGTATCATGCACCTCAGTTTCCTAATTACTATGCACCTTACCCTGCTCATCCAATGCATGCATATCCTGCATATCATGCACATTACCCTGCTTATGAACATTATTCATATCATACTGATCATCAACATGACTTATCTGATAACTATGATAAAAATGAAACTGTTCATGCTCCTAAAACTCAGAAACCTAAGAAGCCTAAGACTTCAACATCTTGGGTTGTCAAGGGTGGAACTAATCCTTCAGGACCCTCTCAATAAGGGTACCTAAAACAATTTTATTTTTGTTTTGTAGGTTAGGATTAGGAGTAGGAGTAAAGTAGAGAAGATTTGGTACTTGGACAGTGGATGTTCAAGGCACATGTGTGGAAACATACATGAGTTGACTGATGCAGTTGCTGTGGATGGTCCAAAAGTCACTTTTGGAGACAGCAAAGAAGGCAAGATTAAAGCTAAAGGAAGATTAATCAAGGGAAACATAGAGATATCTGACGTCTCCTATGTTAAAGGCCTAAAATATAATCTGCTGAGCATAAGTCAATTTTGTGACAAGGGATATTCAGTCATCTTCTCAACAGATAAGTGCTACGTTGAACAAATTGGTACAAAGAAGGTAATTTTATCTGGAAGACGACAAGGAAATATCTACATAGTTGACTGGAATTCTGTTGACAAGAATTCAAGTGTTTGTTTGGTGGCATCTGCACCAAGTGAAGTCAGTTGGCTATGGCACAAGAGGATGAATCATTTAAATTTCAAGACCATAAACAGATTAATCAAGAATGATTTGGTAGAAGGGATTCCAAAAGCAGTCATGAGCAAAGACAAGCTCTGTGATGCATGTCAGAAGGGTAAACAAATCAAGTCATCATTCAAAGAAAAGAAGCACCAATCTTCTGGAAGAATATTGGAGCTGTTGCATATGGACTTATTTGGACCCATTGATCCAGTCAGCAATGGTGGAAAGAAATACTGCCTAGCTGTTGTGGATGACTATTCAAGATATACTTGGGTGATTTTCATGAAGAAGAAAAGTGAAACCAAGGAACATCTTACCAATCTGATGGAACTGATCCAGAATGAAAAGAGTATCAAAATATTGAAGATCAGATCAGATAGAGGGACAGAGTTTACAAACTCTACTGTTGAAGAGTATTGTAATATCAAAGGAATACATCATGAGTATTCTGCTGCAAGAACCCCTCAACAGAATGGTGTTGCTGAAAGGAGAAACAGAACACTAAAAGAAGCTGTCAGAACCATGATAGCTGAAGCTAAGCTGCCACAAAGATTTTGGGCAGAAGCAACAAATACATCATGCTTTACCCAAAACAGATGTATGATCAACAAAAATCAGAACAAAACTCCATATGAAGTTTGGAACAATAGAAAACCAAACATTCATTACTTTAAGATTTTTGGTTGTAAATGTTTTGTATTGAATAATGGGAAAAATCACCTTACTGCATTTGCAGAAAAGGCTGATGAAGCTGTCTTTGTAGGATACTCATCTGTTAGTAAGGCTTATAGAGTTTTTAACAAAAGAACATTACTAATAGAAGAATCTATCCATGTAGTATTTGATGAGCCAAGTCAATCTTCTGAAAAGAATCAAAGTGTAAATCAAGATCTGTCTGCTGATTTACAGAAGTTAGACGTTGGAAGACATGAAGAATATGTTCCCATCATACTACCTAATCTAAGTTCAGCTGCTAACTCAAGTGCTGTTCATAATCACAGTGCTGATTGTCTAACAGACGAGTTGCAAACAGCTGACAGACCAGAGACTGTTCAACAGACGGCAAATGTTCAACAGACTACTACTGGAACTCCAACAGTAGTGTTGCAAGATCAAAACAGAGGACAACATCCTGATTTGCAACCTGATCTCAGATGGCTCAAGAATCACCCTCCTGAATTAGTTATTGGTGATCCTTTAGATAGAGTGAAAACAAGAAGAGCAGCTGCACAAGATGCTATGTTTGTCACATTTCTATCTCAAATAGAGCCCAAGCAAATTGAAGAAGCTCTCAATGACTCCTTCTGGATAGAAGCCATGCAAGAAGAGTTGAATCAATTTGAAAGGAATGAAGTCTGGTACTTAGTTCCTAGACCAAGTCATCAAAGAGTAATTGGCACTAAGTGGGTTTTCAGAAATAAGATGAATGAAGATGGTGTTGTCACCAGAAACAAAGCAAGACTAGTGGCCAAGGGTTATTGTCAAGAAGAAGGAATTGACTTTGATGAAACTTTTGCACCAGTAGCAAGACTTGAAGCAATCAGACTGTTTCTTGCCTACGCTGCTCACAAGAACTTCACTGTCTATCAGATGGATGTGAAGTCTGCCTTTCTCAATGGAGAATTGCAAGAAGAAGTGTATGTTGAACAACCTCCAGGATTTGAAGTCTATCAAGAAGAAGACAAAGTATATCGTCTGAAGAAAGCCCTTTATGGACTGAAACAGGCTCCAAGAGCATGGTATGATACCCTATCTGATTTTCTTTTAATTAAAGGATTTCGTAAAGGTAAGGTAGATAAAACCTTGTTCACAATTGAATGGGAAAATCATATATTACTTGTGCAAATATATGTGGACGATATTATTTTTGGATCAACTAACCAACAGATGTGTGATAAGTTCTCCAAGCTGATGCAGAATAAGTTTGAAATGAGCATGATGGGTGAACTTAATTACTTTCTTGGATTGCAAGTTAGACAGTTGCCTGATGGAATATTCATCAGCCAAGCAAAGTACACAAGAGATCTGTTCAAGAAATTTGGTATGGAAACTAGCTCTACTGCTACAATTCCTATGTCTACAAGTCTTCGTTTGGATAAAGATGAAGATGGCAAATCAGTGGACATAACCAAATATAGAGGCATTATTGGTTCATTGTTGTATCTAACAGCAAGCAGACCTGACATAATGTACTCAGTTGGAGTCTGTGCAAGATTTCAATCAAACCCCAAAGAATCTCATCTCTTAGCTGCCAAGAGGATATTGAAGTATGTTAAAGGCACTCAAGAATTGGGATTGTGGTATCCTAGAGAATCTGGATTTGAACTAGTTGGCTATTCAGATTCAGACCTTGCTGGCTGCAAGATTGACAGAAAGAGCACAACAGGTGCCTGTCAGTTCTTGGGCAGTCGTCTGATCTCATGGATGAGTAAGAAGCAAACCTCAGTTTCTATATCTACTGCTGAAGCTGAATATATAGCTGCTGGAGCTTGTTGTGCATAGATACTTTGGTTGAAGCATCAACTAGAAGACTACAACATCAAGATCAGTGGAATTCCAATCTACTGTGACAATACAAGTGCAATCTCACTTACTCAGAACACTACAAGTCATTCAAGGACTAAACATATTGAGATTAAACATCATTTCATTAGAGATCATGTTGAAAAAGGCAATGTTTTGATTGAGTATGTTCATACTGATAATCAGATTGCTGACATCTTCACCAAACCTCTAAGTGAAGCAAGGTTCTCAACTCTAAGAGTTGAGTTAGGATTACTTAACCTGGATGCATAAGCTGAGGGGGAACTCATCAGAAGACTGGAGTTCAACAGCTTAGTCATCAGCTATTTCATTCAAGAATTAACTCTCAACAGACTAGTTAACTTATGAATTCTTAAAGACAGGGGGAACGTGTAAGACTAGCGGTACTTCTGTTCTAAAGATGAAATCTGTTAATGTCATTTAGTTGAAGTTAAGAGTATCAAGAAGACGTGTTCATAATTCTTGAAGATTGAAGATTACTTTATCTTGCTGGATTGACAAACAGCAGAGGAAGATTACTAGCTATTGGCATTCTCTAGTAATATCAGATAACAGATCACTCGTCTGTCAGATAAGTTAAACTCTACTCATCTGATATCTTATATAAGCATGGTCATAAAACGTATCTTTAGAAACACGCTTTTATAAGTAAACAGATTAGTGTCGATAGAGTTTCCCGCCCATCTGACATTAAAATAATAAAATTGAAATCCGCGACTCTCATCCGCACGATTAAAAACTGTCAGATTAGATCAACGGTTTAGATAAATCACGAAAACCAAATCAAAAGGAAACCTATAAAATCCGATCTGAACAGAATAGTCATCTTACGCACTCAAAAACTCTCAAACTCTCTAACTCTCAAACCCTACTGCTTCGAAAGTTCACTGTTCTTTTGCAGAATCTACTCTCAAATCCTTGAAAATGGACAAGATTGTTGAGGGAAGATACTTCAACTACAGCAAATTTCATTTCTCTGGCACCGATTTGATGCGCTCTCTGCTGGTAAAGATCAAAGAAGCATCATTGGTTCTTGTTTTGGAGGCTCACGAAGAAAGAGTCTACTTAGAGGATGTCTACCACTTCTACCTGACCAGAAAATTCAACGATGAAGACACTGTTATGACTGCTGTCATTGGTGGTAAGAAAATCGCTGTATCTGCTGCTGTTCTTAATGAAGTTTATAAGTTGACAGACAAGGGAGGAGATGTGACCTCGTTAGGGTCAGAAAAAGAAGAGGAATTTTGGGAAATTTGTGCTAAGAAGGGAGAGAAGATGACTGGGACTTTGATGAAGACCCAGCTGAAGGACGAATACCAAAGATTTGCTGATATCATAGCAAAGGTTCTGGATTGTGCTACGGGTTCTTTGGATGGGTTGCCAAGGAAAAGATACTACACAATGGTGTGTATCTACTATGGGATGAAAGTGAACTGGGCTGCTCATGTTTATGAGCTGTTAAGTGATAAAAGGCATTCTCATGCCATTCTGCTGAGTAATTTGTTTGCTTCTCTGCAATGCCCTATGGGTGGAGGAAAGCAAACCCATGGAAGCAAAGAATTCAAACTCTACGAACCAGTGAGGCAACTGGTGGAAAAACCAAAGAGAAAAGCCTCCAAACAGTCTAAGAAGACTCCTTCTAAGAAGAGCAAGAAGGAAGGTCAGACTAGTCAGTCTGCTGAGCCAACAGCACAGTCTGCTGTTGTGGCTGGATCAGCAGAACCT
Organism: Penstemon eatonii; assembly: GCA_038501285.1. Classification (NCBI taxonomy): domain Eukaryota; kingdom Viridiplantae; phylum Streptophyta; class Magnoliopsida; order Lamiales; family Plantaginaceae; genus Penstemon; species Penstemon eatonii. The sequence continues at coordinate 38,631,710 of CM076711.1, read as the reverse complement.
GAAATTGAAGTCTCTAAGAAGGTGGTAGATGACTTCACTGTTGAAATTGAAAATATGAAGACAGGGTCATCCTCTGAAGAAACTGAATCTGAAGAGGAAATTCCACTTCAAAGATTGAAGAGACTAAGGACTAGGAGTGAAGCAAGGGGACCTCCTACTGCCAACCCCCCTGCTGTCAAGAAAATTCCTAAGTCAAAGGCTAAGAGAAAGGTAACTTTCCCTGAAGAGCCTGTTGAAACTGTGAGGAAAACAACAACTGAAGCAGAAAGGCCATTAAATGTTGAAAAACCAGTTGTTAAAGCTGCTAAGGCTGCTACTGCTGAGCCTGAAAGTGTTCCTACAATTGAAGTGACAACAGAAGCCTCAACTGCTGCACTATCTGCTGATATAGAAAAGGAACAGCAGACTAGTACACCACTAGAGGGAAAAATTCTGTTGATACATCCTACTCCAGTTGCTGCAACACCTATCCAAGCAGTTGAAAGCCCTGAATCTAGAAGAAAGAGGTTAGGCAAAACCTCAACTTATGTGACTGCTGCAGAGAAGATGAAACTGGACGCTGCTGAAAAGCAAAGGATTGCTGCTGAGAAAGCAGAAGAAGATAGGCTGAAAAGCCTAGAGTTAAAAAGGCTGGAAGAAGAAGCCAGCAAAATGACTCAAAAGCAGAGAGATGCTTTTGAGGCAGCAGAGTTGGCTGCTGTCATTGAAGCAAGCATCAAGGATGCTCATGGTCCTCAGCGTACTGGTGGGATAGTCATTGGTGAGCAAAGAGATCCAAATAAACCAATACCAGCTATGCCTGCACCTAAGATTAAGGAAAAGAGAAGAGAAGAAATAAGATTATCTCTTGAAATTGTCAGGGAAGATCCTGCAATTTTTGAAGAATTTCTCAGAAGACTAGACGCTGAAAATGAAAGAGTCAACCGTCTGACACTCTTCAATTCTGAAAAGATTAAATACAACAGATGGAGAGAATTCAGATTAACAAAGAGTCCTGCTGAAATGGCCAAGTGGAAAGAATTCAAGGCTACAGAAGATTGGGTATTGAAATGGCTTGAGACAAATTCTCTCATTCAAGCACTTGATTCAGAATTCTTTCTGGACAGGTTAAGGATGAGGATATGTCACTTAGTAAAGGAAGAGGCTAAGAAGATCTTTGCATCCATTTCTGAGGATTTTGATGACTCAGTAGATCTCAAAGAAAGATCTATCAAGTTGGCTATTGCTCAAGCAATGGAGCTTTGGGCCAAGAAAGCAAGGAAGTTAAGGGGACAACCAAGCTTACTGGTCCCACTTCCTAACATCAAGCACATTGTCTATGGACCAAACATCAAACCCTATGAAGAGCTGCCAGAGGAACCAACAACTACTTTTATTCCTCTTGACAACTTTACTTGGATTTGTAACAGGTCAGCAGTGGACAATGAAGGACTGATGCAGACAGTTGAAACTGTCAAGAAGATAATATCACCTGCTAATGAAGAGAAAGACAAGTCTTCTGATCAACCAAAGCAAATTGAGGGTACTTCAGACCCATCTGATCAAGACAAAGTGCAGGATGATAAGTCTGATGCTGCTGATGAATCAAAGAAGGAAGAAGAAATTCCAGCAGATCAGTTAAAGGAGAAAGAAGTTGCTGATAAAGGAGATGATCAGGCTAAAGAGAAGGAAAGCACTCCAAGCCTTGCTGATAGCTCAGCAGATCAGTCTCTTGCACTGACAACTCAACCATCAGAGCAACTTACCAAAGAAACACCTACTGCTACAACAGAGACAAATCTGTTAGACTCCATTCATCAAATGTTTACCAAATCCATGAAGGAGATGAAAGAAGAGTTAAAAGCAGAAGTGTTAGCTGCTGTTCATCAACCTATTCAGAAGGTTGCTGCTGCTGTTCCTACTGATTTAATGAAAGATACTGCTCAGAATGTACAATCTATATGTCAGGATATGGATATACTAAGGAGAAGGACACAAAGCACTACTGAAGGTTGGAAAAACATTGAACAGACTGTTGAATTGGCACTCCAAGCAGAAGATGAAGTCATGGGCAACATGATGAAAGACTTCACTGCTTCATCAAATTGGATTCTGGGAACTCAAATCCAATTAGGTGATCAAGGAGAAGACTTGCTCAAGGAAGTCAAAACTGTTAAAGCCAATCAACTTAAACAGCAAGCTCAGATCAATGCAATGGAGGAGAACATCAAACTTCTATGTGATTCTCTTCTAATTACACCAGTTGCACCACAATATCCACCTGTCCCTGCTGATGATGACAAAAAGGGGGAAGAAAGGATATTTGGACAGATGAGAGTTGGAACTTCCTTTGAAAGAGTCAGGAGATCTGTTGAAGAGGAAGAAGACAACCAAGATGAAGCAACTGAAGTGTTAGAAGAATCTGCTGGTGAGACTGCTAAAAATATGGAAGAATCAAGCAGACCAACAGATAAGAGAATAACTGAAGAAGAAGACCAAGCTGAAGAGGAAGAATCTGAAGCAAAAGCCAAGTCAGACAAAGAACTAGCTGCTGCCAAAGATTCAGCTGAAGAACAGCTTGATCCAGATGCCAAGAAAAGGAAGTTAGAGCTGCTGAAGAAAAGATTCATTGAAAATTTGGAAGCTGAGACTTCTAAATTATCTGAAGAAGAATCTGAGAAAGAAGACAAGGAAACTAAGGAAGAAAAGAAGACAGAAGACTAGTCTTGGCTAGATTTTCTTTATATTAAAAATCCTTGTAATCTTTTTAAATATTTTGTACTTCTCATCTTTCAGAACTTGTAAAATGTAATCAAATCATTATCTATAAAATTGCAAGTTTGACTCCAACACATCATTTCTATCTCAGAAATTTTTGAGGATCAAAACTTTAGTTTAGGTACAGGTACTTAGCTGGAGTTTTGTCATCATCAAAAAGGGGGAAATTGTTGGATGAAGATGAAAGAAGACAAGTAACTAAGGGAAGGTTTTGATGATTTCCAAAACATCATAATCAGCTAAGTATGGAAAGCTTAGTTCCCTTAGAAGAATTTTGAACAAGTAAAAGAAGACATCAGAAGAGTTCAAAGTTCAAAGCTCAGAAGACTAGTGATCTCTTGCTGAATCAGCGAACAGAAGGGTAGATCATCAGCCGAGTCAAATCAGATGAGTTCAGTATTTGATCAGCAGAGTATCTATCAGCAGAGTCGTTTTGATCAGCAGAGTAGAAGAGATCAAGAGATTAGTCCAACGGTAATAAATGCACTTGGTGTAATAAATGCTGTAAGAGAAGGGTAGTAATGACAAATGATTGAAGATATCCTCGGATCAGCAGAGTGCATTAAATGCAGCATTAAATGCGATGGACAGAAAGGTACTATACACAGTACGGAATGCTGCAGGGAGCCGTTTCAAAAAGAGCTGAAGGATGGATTTGATTTGTGACTTGCCTTCAACGGTCATAATTTCATCTCCATGTATAAATAGAGCTGAATTTCAAATCGAGCAAGAACACAACAACAATCAGAGATCGAAATTTTGAAGCAGAATTTCTCTAAGTCTCAAAAGCTCGAACAGCTCACTCGTCTGGTGGAAGTCATCTGTTGACAGAAACCCAGTTGAAGAAATCAGAAAAACATTATCTGAGTGATTTTGTAATAGCTGAGTGTTGTGCGAAGTGAGAATCCATCTGTGTGAGTGATTCTACTTTAGAGGATAGGTTTTCTTTGTGAATTCCTATTGTGAGCTTACAGCCTTCTCATTAGTTGTTTAGGTGTAAGTGGAGAAATATTGTAATCTTTGTGATTATGGTATAACCCAGAATCTGTGTGATCTGGAAGAGTGGACTAAAGGATTTTTATCCATATAACCACTATAAAAATTCTTTGTGTTATCTTGCATTTAAAGTTTTCTTGCATATTTTTAAAGTTTGCATTTTAAACACTTTGAATCAATCAAAAAGATTTTATAAGGAGTTTTTAACTGGGGATAAAATCTTTTAGAACTTAGTTTACTTGTGAAAAACACTTTCAAACAATCCGCTGCAAGTATACTCTTGAAAAACTGTTTTGCTGAAAAACAGCTAAGTCATTGTAAGAAGAGTGGTCAGTCGTCTGTTCAAGATTTGTTCACGATCAGACTAGTCTGCTTACTGTTCTTCATCAGCTTAGTCTGCTGACAGAAGACTGAAAAGTTTTTAAGTTCAAAAATTTTCAGAGGTCTATTCACCCCCCCCCCTCTAGACCTCATCTGACCACTTGGGACCAACAAAACGAGATGAGTATAAATTGATCCGCTCAATAAACACTCCTCGATCTATTGTTCAACGATCAAACAGACAATGGAATAGAGACCTAAGTCTAAAAAAAAGAGTCGAGTACGAATTGATCCGTTCGGTAAACGCTCCTCTAACTTATTCCTAATAATATAGCATCAACAAAGTATCAGCGATAATTTGCTCAAGATAATCAACAACAGAGGATATCAAACTAATAAATCAAAAGTATTATTCATCTGAATTACAAATACAAATTATATATGAAGTATCCATCTGAGTACAAAGATTTCCTGTACATCTCTACAACTATCTATAGATCAGCGACCTTCACGACAATATCCACGGAAACACCAATCTCCTCCCTAGTACCTCGTCGATTATGATAAACCACCTAAGAAGCATGGTGCTCAGGATGGTCGACTTCTTTGGTTCGATGGCCAGGCTCCGAAGATCAAATGTTCCTCCAGACGAAATAAGCATTACCAGCCAGATAACCGGCAATACTCATTCACCCACAACAAGATACTGCTTTTACTTAAAAATAAAACATTTTACTCTAAAGCAGCATCTCTTCGGGGCGGTCGAGAATTATTAATATTTACCAGCACACCCCGGCAGTCTATCACTCCGGAGGTAACATCCAAGAGTGGGGGTGACCGGCAAATATGAACCCTCCATGTGCAAACAGAAACCACGGACCTCAAATCTGTGAAAACAACATTTGAGGCCTCATGGGACCCGTTAGTACAAGCTAGGGCTTCCATGGGACCCGTTAGTACAAGGCAGAAGAACATCAAGCTATTACGGTATGAATCACGATAATGTGACTTTTTGAATATTATGGGATCTGAAGGCAAAATAAAATTTAAGGAAACTGAGATCTCCATCCTTTTTGAGAAATTGCAAATGAAGTATGTAAACCACCTCCCTATTTATAGGGATAGATCTAAGCAATCCAACGGCTGAAAAAGTATTTGATCAAGGGATAGAAATGCGACCTTTTGACTCCCCGTAATAAATGCAAGTAAGTTGGAACGGCGCCTAACTGATCGACTCATTGAATCGGAAATAAAAACAAAAGTAGATCATTGCGATCAATGCAGTAGAAAGCAGATCTAAAAGAGCTCTGGACTAAGGAAATTTACACACTCACATATGCTATTCGCTCATGCAAATATGGTGTTCGGACCTACGAGGGTCGTAACTGCCTCATACGTCATATGGGAAACTATTAAATTAGCCATACAAAAACTCCATTGGAGTCCAAGAAATCTGACGTCGTTACTAAGACGATTAATACCACCACGCTAGACTGCAAGGCCGTCACTGCCTAATTTTCCAAAGAATTGCTGAAGGAGGTCTGAACAGGTATGTCACAAAAAGACAAATTTACAAGGCATGGATTGAACATCGAACAAGATGCTAAGCGTTCCTTAACTGCTATTCAATCGATTATCGATACGAATGACCTACTATCTACATTTTGAGGAACAACGCGGTTTTGGGTATAACCCAAGGGACTATACTGGGTTGATCAACAAAAAATTTATTTTGCAGAGCAAACAGTATATCATTCAGTTACTTATAAAATGACCGAGCAAGATTAAGCTACCTTATTCTCCATTCTTGGTATCCTCCGCAAGGATCAATATCAGATAAGTATGCCAAATCTATGCTGATTATTTCATGATGTTATATTTATGTATGACAGCAAAATGTGCATAACAAAATATATCAACAGAATAAAATTGATCAAGGCAAGAAGTTGGGCACTAAAAAAAAAAAAAAAAAAAAAAAGAGACAGTCCAAGGCCTGCCAGGTCGAACAGATCTTTGAGAATAATCGCCAGCAGGACGACTAGCAGAAATAGTCCTCCGAGGAGTCAAGTTGCCAGCAAACGCCATCAACTCCTCTTGACGCTTTAGATAACCGGCGTCATAACCCTCCTCATAAGACCGCCGTCGAGACTCCTCCGCCAAGACAGCAGCCTGAACTAGATCATTTTTCTCTTTCTCAAGAACGACCCTCACGGCCTCTAATTTTTGAAGGTCATCTTTAGCAAGCTGCAGTTGCAGGGTCAGCCCTGCGGCGTTCGCCGATTCCGACTCCAACCGTCTTTGGTAAGCATCCTTACCATTCCACAGATCATCGTTCTGCACACCCAGCTGAAGGGCAAAATATTTGGCCTAGAAAAGAAGAAGAATGAGAAAAACCATCACACAACAAGAAAATCGAAATAAAAGTAGGGAAAATTATCAAAAGATATGTCTACCTGCTCGAATATCTTCACTAGCGACTGGACAAGGCGAACGTTGGATGTACCCTCAAGTTTCCTCAGCTCACCAGGCAAAATGGTGCTTAAGCCCAGATCCCAAGACAAAGCATCAGGCTCAATAGAGCCAGGTAATTCGCTATCAGAAGGGACACCGTCTGGGTGCGGAATCTCCGACAACGTAATATCCTTAACCTGCTCAAGGATGCATCGATCGTCTAACGGACGAGGAGAATCCTTCTCGTTGGGACTAACTGAGGTCTCCTTACCCGAAGCAGAAATAATGGTTCGACGACCAGACCTTAACCCAAACCGACCTCCACAAGGTCCTCCAGATTCGAAAGAAGTAGTCATCACAGTAGTATCATGAAACAGATAGTCAGGACAATCTTGCAGAGTAGATTGTGTTGTGGAAGGATTGACAAAGGAGCCCTCACCAACTTGCCCTTCGCTGGCGATCGGGGCAGTTGAAGTAGACAAAGGAAGGGAATTAGCAAAATCCCCTCCATGAAAAACATGCTCGAAGGAAGAAACGCCTGAAGAAACAGGTATATCAAAAGTCTGCTCCACGTTGGATGTATCACCGAAAGCCACCCGACCAGGGGAAGGCCTACTCCCAACTTCAGTAGAAGAAGAAAAATTTGGTTGTACAAAAGACGAACTAATTACGGAAAAAGGTTCAGAAGGGATAACATGAGAGTCGATCACTGACCTAGTTAGTGGAGACGAACGAGGAAGCTCCATCGAGGGCCCCTCTCTTCGAGATTTTTTAGATCTGTTATCCCTAGCGCCTTCACGGGAAGGTCGCTTCGATGTATTGCCAAAAAGATTACTCATGATCGGATTGTTGAAAAGTACAAATTAAATATCGAGGAAGCTTATCGACTAACTGGGGAAAGAGTATTCTATTAGAAAAGATGAGTATAACAGTAAAAACCGAATCAAGTTTTTACCTTTTTTGTATTTATACTATACGAAAAGACGCGACAGACCCGAAGAAAGGGCGCGAAATACAGAAAAGAGCATTGGAATAAACACTAGAATTTGAAACGACACACGCATAATGATTACGGCAAAATTAATGACTTGTCCGAATTATTACAGAGAACACGAAAGGACGTGACTGTCAGAATACCAAACGATTATTTCAAAGGGATGAAAGGGTAAAGTTACAATTAAACCTACGGGTAAATAATTACAAAGATTATTTCAAAAAATCAATATATCATATAGCCTGGTCGCTATCTGGAATTTTCTGTTCGCTACCAACGTTCTCTTCCTCAGCTATGCCAATATATTCTTCTTCTTCTTCATCATCTTCTGGATCGATGAAGGTTTTGTCGAGCTCATCATTGATATCTGAAGGAGGAATTGGCAATGGTTTTCCGAACTCTTTGACAAGGTGTGCCAAAGGAAAGTTTTGATATACAACATCTGGAAGCTCGGAAGGAGAGTATACTTCGCCATAGAGGTTCAACCGAATATGTGCCGCTTTAAAGTATTCCTTTCGACGATCATCTATCATATCGAAAGCGACCAACGGATGAATCGCCTTCTTGAACGTATTTTCTAAAAGTGGACCGACCATCTGATTTACCAACGCCGTATGAACGGGAGAATTAAGGAATTCACGAATCACTTTTTCATCATAATTACGACCATAACGGTCCCTGAGTCCACTCAAAGGAATGTCCTTCTCTTACTCCTCTAATGAAGCTTGAAGACATGATACTTGAGATTCTAGCTCAGTAATTCGAGCAGTACTCTGAAACTGGAATTCCTCTAACTTTTTAGCCATTTGATCGGCTTGCTCTTGAGCACGAGAAGTCTCCAGGACCCTGTTCATGATCTCCTGGTCTTCAATACCTGTAGCCCTAGTCTCAACGACCGGAACAGAAGAGGAAGTTGAAGGGTCTACCTCTGAACCAGAGGACTTATGGAGTAAGGCTTTATACTTCTCTTCCAGGAACTCACACTGTTGTTTCCAAAGAGCATTTTCATATGCATATGATGCCAGACAAGTTTTAGTCTGAAAGAACAAAGAGAGCAAAAAGAAATGGGTTAGCAAATTAGGAAAGATCCTTAAAGAAAATTACTTTGTTAGTATGATCAAAGAAAAAGAGAAATCACCTTTTCAGCATAAAGAGAGGCTCGCTGAAATTTCTCCAGAGGATCCTTACGAAGAAACTTATTCAGATCGCGAGTGAAAACGCCAGACAAAAGAACACGGGTTGCCTTATCGACCGCGTTCTCACTATCGTCATGAACAAGTGAATCATTCTCGGAGTAGCCAGCAGCCCTCCTTCCCTCTAAGTGATCTTCAATCATTTCGACCAAAGTAGGTTTTGGATGATTGTCTTCGAGTAAAGAAAGATCGTTACCAGAGCGATCGTAGTAGCTCCTCCTTCTATCAACTGGATTATTAGTAGGATGAGGCATCGACCAGCTGCGACATCCACGAATACCCAAAGATGTTCTAAGCTGAAGAGGAGGATAACCGGATCCTGTGCCCTGACGAATGGGGGACTCTCGAGAAGAATCTGGAGATTCTTCTCCATTCTTCTCAGACTCATGACTCAACTCTAGTTTCCTCTTCCTTGACGCTCTCTGCTCGATAGGGACGTTCTCTACGGATTTGGAAGATTTAGACAGCACCATTTTTCCCTTCGAAGAATGTCGGGAGTTTTCTACCATATGGGCTGAAAAAGAAACAAGATAAAAATTAGATTCTCAGTAAAAAAGATATCATCGCATCACCAGGCTGTAGTAAAATGCTTACCAAGTAATTCGGATGATGAACTGATTGGAAAATTATGAGCGCTTAACCCCGCTTTACGAAGGAAAGCTTCTCCAATCAGAAGAGCACTCTGGTATTTGTTGGCACGCATAGCGGGGATTTTACCAATAAACAGAGAGTCATCTGGAACTAGTTCACCAGTCGGCAAGCGACCTCCGGGAACCCAACTGGAACCATGATCCCATGTTAAGGGCATGGTCGAACCATCCGCCGAACGAATACGAGGTGGGGGACGAACAAAAAAGAAGTGAGATTTCCAAGAAGGATTGCTAGAAACAGGGGAATCGAAAATTGCTCGACTAGGCCTCTGACTAGCGAAAAAATATCCACGATTGGAAGAACTGGAAATATTGAACCGGAAAATTTGTGTAAAATTACGAAAAGAAGGTTTAAACCCCTTTGCGATCATTAAGACAGAAAAACAAACCATGAAAGCCACAGAATTAGGAACTAATTGTGTCAAGGACACACTGAATATTCTTAGAATATCAAGAAAGAGGGGAGACAACGGAAGACGCAGACCGCTATTGAAATGGGCCGTGTAAAAAGCTCGACATCCTTCCGGTGGAGATGTAACCCTATCAGCAGGGGAAGGGAGAATTATTTCAAAACCCTCCGGGAAATATTTTGCGTAATTATTCACAACCTCTGGAAAAATTTCCATCGTATAAGCGCAAGCTAGGTCCTCAATTGGTTCAGAAATCTGAGGAGCAGTACCTTTGCCCTTTTTGGCTCGGGCAGCGACATCTGAATCGGAAAGGATTTGTACCTTAAAAGTGTCTTCAACAGGAACGACAAATTCAGGAACTGCAGTTTGTTCGCCCAAAAAATTAGAATGCAACTCCTCCTCGTTATTAGGAGCGACATTCTCCCTAGAGGAAGAAGAAGATTTTCTTAAAGAAGCCATATTTTCAGATTCTCGGAGGATGTAGGTCGATAAAAGGAAAACTTTATATGATGAACGACTAAGCAAGAAAATGACTACGGACTATAAGCAAGTATAAAGGAAAAATTACGAACTCAAAAGTCACCTATTTATACTAAGAAGAGAAAAGATGTTTCAAACTCGTCACAACTTGATTTAACAGGTTTTGGACGGGTTCAAGATATCAGTAAAATTGTGATATTGGGGATTTTCAATATATATATTTTATAGGGCTCTGTTACTTTATTCAGGATGGATCAAAACTCAAGGAAGAACAATATCGTAAGAACAATAAGTAAATATTGTAACCAACGTAAAACTAACACAAATATGAAGAGAAAGCTCTTTATTTATTGAATAATAGTGAGTTGTGCTGTTAATGCAGAATTCAATGGCGTATTTGCCTTATGATTCAGACTTGTTTAATACAATGATTGACTAGGTATTTATATCATACTAAACCTAGCGTTACAAGGAAATATAGTCCTAATAGGACTCGGCCCAAATATCCTTCTTGGGTCCGGAGTATAGTCTTCTTGTCGAAGAGAGCTGTATTCGGCTGGGTCGATAAGATGAACCCGAACTGTCTGATTTGGTCGAACCGATCTTATGTACTTTAGTCGATCCGCACATTATGTAGGGTGCGAAATAGCCCTCATCAGTACTCCCTCACTTCTTCGAGCGTATAGATAATAGAAGCTCGTAGAAGTAGACAATTTTATACGACTGTTTCTCTTCTATAAATGGTGCCTCGTTAAAAACCTTTCTTAAGAAAAAACCCTGTGGGAAAAAATCTTAAGGAAGGAAAAGAGTGCAACGCATCATAGATAGTCGTTTTCTCTTTCCAATTACGAATCGCCACGCGTCCATTCGGGAGGCTTTTAATATCCTTTCGTTTTTGGCGGGAATGTGATTTAGTTGTGACGAGTTCGAAACGTCTTTTCTCTTCTTAGTATAAATAGGTGACTTTTGAGTTCATCATTTTTCCTTTATACTTGCTTATAGTTCGTAGTCATTTTCTTGCTTAGTCGTTTATCATATAAAGTTTTCCTTTTATCGACCTACATCTTCCGAGAATCTGAAAATATGGATTCTTTAAGAAAATCTTCTTCTTCTTCTAGGGAGACCCCTAACAACGAGGAGGAGTTGCATTCTAATTTTTTGGGCGAACAAACTCAGTCCCTGAATTTCTCGTTCCTGTCGAAGACACCTTTAAGGTACAAATCCTTTCCGATTCAGATGTCGCTGCCCGAGCCAAAAAGGGCAAAGATACTGCTCCTCAGATTTCTGAACCAATTGAGGACCTAGCTTGTGCTTATACGGTAGACACTTTTCCAGAGGTTGTGAATAATTACGCCAAATATTTCCAGGAGGGTTATGAGATAATTCTTCCTTCCCCTTCTGATAGGGTTACATCTCCACCGGAAGGATGTCGAGCCTTTTACACGGCTCACCTCAATAGCGGCCTGCGTCTTCCGTTGTCTCCCCTCTTCCTTGATATCCTAAAAATATTCAGTGTGTCCTTGACACAATTAGTTCCAAATTCTGTGGCCTTTGTGGTTTGTTTTTCTGTCTTGATGATCGCAAAGGGGTTAAAACCTTCTTTTCGTAATTTTACACAACTTTTCCGGTTCAACATTTCCAGTTCTTCCAATCGTGGATATTTCTTCACTAATCAAAGGCCTAGTCGAGCAATCTTCGATTCCCCTGTTTCTAGCAATCCTTCTTGGAAATCTCACTTCTTTTTTGTTCGTTCCCCACCTCGTATTCGTTCGGCGGATGGTTCGACCATGCCCTTTTCATGGGATCATGGTTCCAGTTGGGTTCCCGGAGGTCGCTTGCCGACTGGTGAACTTGTTCCAGATGACGCTCAGTTTATTGGTGAAATCCCCGCTATGCGTGCCAACAAATACCAGAGTGCTCTCCTGATTGGGGAAGCTTTCCTTCATAAAGCGGGATTAAGCGCTCATAATTTTCCAATCAGTTCATCATTCGAATCACTTGGTAAGCATTTTACTACAGCCTAGTGATGCGATTATATCCTTTTTACTGAGAATCTAATTTTTATCATGTTTCTTTTTCAGCCCATATGGTAGAAAACTCCCGACATTCTTCAAAGGGAAAAATGGTGCTGTCTAAATCTTCCAAATCCATAGAGAACGTCCCTATCGAGCAGAGAGCGTCACGGAAGAGGAAATTGGAGTTGAGTCATGAGTCCGAGGAGAATGGAGAGGAATCTCCAGATTCTTCTCGAGAGTCCCCATTCGTCAGGGCACAGGATCCGGTTATCCTCCTCTTCAGCTTAGAACATCTTTGGGTATTCGTGGATGTCGCAGCTGGTCGATGCCTCATCCTACTAATAATCCAGTTGATAGAAGGAGGAGCTACTATGATCGCTCTGGTAACGATCTTTCTTTACTCGAAGACAATCAACCAAAACCTACTTTGGTCGAAATGATTGAGGATCACTTAGAGGGAAGAAGGGCCGCTGGCTACTCCGAGAATGATTCACTTATTCATGACGATAGTGAGAATGCGGTCGATAAGGCAACCCGTGTTCTTTTGTCTGGCGTTTTTACTCGCGATCTGAATAAGCTTCTTCGTAAGGATCCTCTGGAGAAATTTCAGCGAGCCTCTCTTTATGCTTAAAAGGTGATTTCTCTTTTTCTTTGATCATACTAACAAAGTAATTTTCTTTAAGGATCTTTCTTAATTGCTAACCCATTTCTTTTTGCTCTTTTTGTTCTTACAGACTAAAACTTGTCTGGCATCATATGCTTATGAAAATGCTCTTTGGAAACAACAGTGTGAGTTCCTGGAAGAGAAGTATAAAGCTTTACTCCATAAGTCCTCTGGTTCAGAGGTAGACCCTTCAACGTCCTCTTCTGTTCCGGTCGTTGAGACTAGGGCTACAGGTATTGAAGACCAGGAGATCATGAACAGGGTCCTGGAGACTTCTCGTGCTCAAGAGCAAGCCGATCAAATGGCTAAAAAGTTAGAGGAATTCCAGTTCAGAGTACTGCTCGAATTAGTGAGCTAGAATCTCAAGTATCAAGTCTTCAAGCTTCATTAGAGGAGTATGAGAAGGACATTCCTTTGAGTGGACTCAGGGACCGTTATGGTCGTAATTATGAGGAAAAAGTGATTCGTGAATTCCTTAATTCTCCCGTTCATACGGCGTTGGTAAATCAGATGGTCGGTCCACTTTTAGAAAATACGTTCAAGAAGGCGATTCATCAGTTGGTCGCTTTCGATATGATAGATGATCGTCGAAAGGAATACTTTAAAGCGGCACATATTCGGTTGAACCGCTATGGTGAAGAATACTCTCCTTCCGAGCTTCCAGATGTTGTATATCAAAACTTCCCTTTGGCACACCTTGTCAAAGAGTTCGGAAAACCATTGCCAATTCCTCCTTCAGATATCAATGATGAGCTCGACAAAACCTTCATCGATCCAGAAGACGAAGAAGAAGAAGAAGAAGATATTGGCATGACCGAGGAAGAGAACGTCGGTAGCGAACAAAAAATTCCAGATAGCGACCAGGCTCTATGATATATTGACTTTTCGAAATAATCTTTGTAATTATTTACCCGTAGGTTTAATTGTAACTTTACCCTTTCATCCCTTTGAAATAAACGTTTCATATTCTGACAGTCGCGTCCTTCCGTGTTCTTATGTAATTATTCAGACAAGTCATTAACTTCGCCGTAATCATTATGCGTATGTCGTTTCAAATTCTTTTAGAGGAATTACAAGGCTATCTTTCAGTATTTCGTGCCCTTTCTTTTAGGTCTGTCGTGTCTTTTCGTGTAGTATAAATACAAAAGGTAAAAACTTGGCTTGTTATTTACCGTTTATACTCGTCTCTTCTAATAGAATACTTTTTCTTTGGCTAGTCGATAAATTTTCTCGTTATTTACTTTGTGCTTTTCAACAATTCGATCATGAGTAATCTTTTTGGCAATACTTCGAAGCGACCTTCTCGTGAGAGCGCTAGGGATAACAGATCTAAAAAATCTCGACGAGAGGGGCCCTCGATGGAGCCTCCTCGTTCATCTCCAATAACTAGGTCGGTGATCGACACTCATGTTATCCCTTCTGAACCTTTTTCCGTAATTAGTTCGTCTTTTGTACAACCAAATTTTTCTTCTTCTACTGAAGTTGGGAGTAGGCCTTCCCCTGGTCGGGTGGCTTTCGGTGATACATCCCACATGGAGCAGACTTTTGATATACCTGTTTCTTCAGGCGTTTCTTCCTTTGAGCATGTTTTTCATGGAGGGGATTTTGCTAACTCCCTTCCTTTTTCTACTTCTACTGCCCCGATCGTCAGCGAAGGCCAAGCTGGTGAGGGCTCCTTTGTCAATCCTTCCAGAACACAATCTATTTTGCAAGATTGTCCTGACTATTTGTTTCATTATACTAATGTGATGACTACTTCTTTCGAATCTGGAGGACCTTCTGGGGGTCGGTTTGGGTCGAGGTCTGGTCGTCGAACCATTATTTCTGCTTCGGGTAAGGAGACCTCAGTTAGTCCCAATGAGAGGGATTCTCCTCATCCGTTAGACGATCGATGCATCCTTGAGCAGGTTAAGGATATTATGTTGTCGGAGACTCCGCGCCCTGACGGTGTCCCTTCTAATAGCGAATTGCCTGGCTCAGTTGAGCCTGATGCTTTGTCTTGGGATCTGGGCTTAAGCACCATTTTGCCTGGTGATCTGAGGAAACTTGAGGGTACTTCCAACGTTCGCCTTGTTCAGTCGCTAGTGAAGATGTGCGAACAGATGGACAATTCTTTCATTACTTTACTTGTTTTTATTTTGACTGCGTCGTTATGTGGGGGTTTTTCTCATTCTTTTTTTTTCTTTTCTAGGCCAAATATTTTGCACTCCAGCTGGGCGTGCAAAATGACGATCTGTGGAATGGTAAGGATGCTTACCAAAGACGGTTGGAGTCGAAATCGGCGAAGGTCGCAGGGCTGACCCTGCAACTGCAGCTAGCTAAAGTTGATCTTCAAAAATTAGAGGCCGTGAGGGTCGTTCTTGAGAAAGAGAAAAATGATCTAGTTCAAGCTGCTGTCTTGGCGGAGGAGTCTCGACGGCGGTCTTAGTTGTATTGGGAGAACAACTAAATTGGAAATTATGATCTTTTGTAGGCAGATCCTTGCCTTGATCAATTTTATTCTGTTGATATATTTTGTTATGCACATTTTGCTGTCATACATAAATATAACATCATGAAATAATCAGCATAGATTTGGCATACTTATCTGATATTGATCCTTGTGGAGGATACCAAGAATGGAGAATAAGGTAGCTTAATCTTGCTCGGTCACTTTATAAGTAACTGAATGATATACTGTTTGCTCTGCAAAATAAATTTTTTGTTGATCAACCCAGTATAGTCCCTTGGGTTATACCCAAAACCGCGTTGTTCCTCAAAATGTAGATAGTAGGTCATTCGTATCGATAATCGATTGAATAGCAGTTAAGGAACGCTTAGCATCTTGGTCGATGTTCAATCCATGCCTTGTAAATTAGTCTTTTTGTGACATATATCTTATATAAGGAGGCTTTTTATTCCTTCTGTTGAACTCTACTTTTCTTTTTCATAAGACTAAGAGAAGATATCCCTTTCAGTATCTTCCTTTATGTTTTTCTACATTAACTGTGAACTATATGTTCCTCAACCAGTGTTTCACTATAGCATTTCTTTGATATGGGAGGAATTGGAAAATGTAGAAGTCTTGGCCAGATCTGACCTGTTCAGACCTCCTTCAGCAATTCTTTGGAAAATTAGGCAGTGACGGCCTTGCAATCTAGCGTGGTGGTATTAATCGTCTTAGAAACGACGTCAGATTTCTTGGACTCCAATGGAGTTTATGTATGGCTAATATAATAGTTTCCCATATGACGTATGAGGCAGTTACGACCCTCGTAGGTCCGAACACCATATTTGCATGAGCGAATAGCATATGTGAGTGTGTAAATTTCCTTAGTCCGGAGCTCTTTTAGATCTGCTTTCTACTGCATTGATCGAAACGATCTACTTTCGTTTTTATTTCCGATTCAATGAGTCGATCAGTTAGGCGCCGTTCCAACTTACTTGCATTTATTACGGGGAGTCAAAAGGTTGCATTTCTGTCCCTTGATCAAATACTTTTTCAGCCGTTGGATTGCTTAGATCTATCCCTATAAATAGGGAGGTGGTTTGCATACTTCATTTGCAATTTCTCAAAAAGGATGGAGATCTCAGTTTCCTTAAATTTTATTTTGCCTTCAGATCCCATAATATTCAAAAAGTCACATTATCGTGATTCATACCGTAATAGCTTGATGTTCTTCTGCCTTGTACTAACGGGTCCCATGGAAGCCCTACCTTGTACTAACGGGTCCCATGAGGCCTCAAATGTTGTTTTCACAGATTTGAGGTCCGTGGTTTCTGTTTGCACATGCAGGGTTCATATTTGCCGGTCACCCCCACTCTTGGATGTTACCTCCGGAGTGATAGACTGCCGGGGTGTGCTGGTAAATATTAATAATTCTCGACCGCCCCGAAGAGATGCTGCTTTAGAGTAAAATGTTTTATTTTTAAGTAAAAGCAGTATCTTGTTGTGGGTGAATGAATATTGCCGGTTATCTGGCTGGTAATGCTCATTTCGTCTGGAGGAACATTTGATCTTCGGAGCCTGGCCATCGAACCAAAGAAGTCGACCATCCTGAGCAGCATGCTTCTTAGGTGGTTTATCATAATCGACGAGGTACTAGGGAGGAGATTGGTGTTTTCGTGGACATTGTCGTGAAGGTCGCTGATCTATAGATAGTTGTAGAGATGTACAGGAAATCTTTGTACTCAGATTGATACTTCATATATAATTTGTATTTGTAATTCAGATGAATAATACTTTTGATTTATTACTTTGATATCCTCTGTTGTTGATTATCTTGAGCAAATTATCGCTGATACTTTCTTGATGCTATATTATTAGGAATAAGTTAGAGGAGCGTTTACCGAACGGATCAATTCGTACTCGACTCTTTTTCTTAGACTTAGGTCTCTATTCCATTGTCTGTTTGATCGTTAACAATAGATCGAGGAGCGTTTATTGAGCGGATCAATTTATACTCAACTCGTTTTCATTTAGACTTAGGTTTTATACCAAAGCTTTTTTAATCGTTAACGTTTAATCGAGGAGCGTTTATTGAGCGGATCAATGTATACTCAACTCTTTTGCTTTTTAGACTTAGGTTTTATACCAAAGCCTTTTTAATCGTTAACATTTAATCGAGGAGCGTTTATTGAGCGGATCAATGTATACTCAACTCTTTTGCATTTTAGACTTAGGTTTTTGTAACAAAAGCCTTTTAGATCGTAGAAAACAGATCGAGGAGTGTTTATTGAGCGGATCAATGTATACTTTATTTATTTAGACTTAGGTTTTTAATACCAGAAGTCTTTTAAATTGTTGAAAAATTGATCGAGGAGTGTTTATTGAGCGGATCAATATATACTCGACTCGTTTTGTTTAGACTTAGGTTTTTAATACCAGAAGTCTTTTAGATCGTTGAAAAATTGATCGAGGAGTGTTTATTGAGCGGATCAATGTATACTCGACCCGTTTTGTTTAGACTTAGGTTTTTAATACCAGAAGCCTTTTAGATCGTCGAAAACAAATCGAGGAGTGTTTATTGAGCGGATCAATGTATACTCAACTCGTTATAATTTAGACTTGGGTTTTTAATACCAGAAGCTTTTTAGATCGTCGAAAACAAATCGAGGAGTGTTTATTGAGCGGATCAATGTATACTCAACTCGTTATAATTTAGACTTAGGTTTTTTTAATAACAGAAGTCTTTTAATCGTTATAAGTAGATCGAGGAGTGTTTATTGAGCGGATCAATGTATACTCGACTCGTTTTAATTTAGACTTACGTTTTTCGTACCAAAAGTCTTTTAATCGTTATAAGTAGATCGAGGAGTGTTTATTGAGCGGATCAATGTATACTCGACTCGTTTTAATTTAGACTTAGGTTTTTCGTACCAAAAGTCTTTTGATTGTTGAAGAACTGACCGAGGAGTTTTTATTGAGCGGATCAATGTATACTCGACTCGTTTGTTCGGTTGGATCGAGGAGTGTTTATGGAGCGGATCAATGTATACTTGACTCCTTTCGTTTCGATCCCAACCAATATGATAGTAGAATTTCAAGGAGTGTTTTACCGAAATAATCGATTTATACCCCATCTTGGCTTAATCTTTAAAATTGCTAAAATCTTTAATAATTGAACTGTAGGCTAAAGCCTTTATTACAATGATTAAAACTTAATAAAATAAGATAAAGCAGCATAACCTGCTAAAATTTATTTACCATAGTATTTCCTAAGGTTGACTGCATTCCAGGTTCTTGGTAATGCTGTTCCATCCAAGCGTGCAATTTTGTATGAACCTTTCTTTCCTACGCCAATGAAAACGTAAGGTCCGTCCCAATTTTGTTGTAATTTTCCAACATGCTTTGATACTTCTACCTTTTTCAAGACCAGGTCTCCTTTTTTGAAGGTTCGGATGCGTACCCTTTGATTGTATGCCTTTTCCATATTTGCTTTAGTGGCTTGCAAGCGTACGGCGGCTTTTTCTCTTAAAGCTTCTGTTGAATCGATGTCATTTTCTCTTGTCTTTTCATTTTCCTGATCATCGTACATTTCAATTCTTGGTGTTGGGATTAGAGTTTCAACAGGAATAACAGCTTCCGAACCATATACCAAGCTAAATGGGGTTTCTCCGGTTGAGCTCCTCACAGTGGTTCGATTAGCCCAAAGTACTCCTGGGAGTTCATCAAGCCATTTCCCTTTGGCCGCTCCTAATCTTTTTTCCAAGGATTTTAATATTTCTCGGTTTGCTACTTCAGTCTGTCCGTTCGCTCTAGGATGCCCGACCGAAGTGAAATTTTGTTGAATCCCAAGTTTCGAACACCATTCTATTACCTGTTTTCCCGCGAATTTGGTTCCATTATCAGAGATTAGGATCCTTGGGATGCCAAATCGACAAACTATGAATTTCCATAGGAAGTTGATCACTTGGAATTGAGTTATTCGTGCAAGGGCGATGCATTCTATCCATTTGCTGAAGTATTCTACAGCGACCAGGACATAAGCTTTCTTGGATCTTGCCGCTGGGAACGGTCCCACGATGTCCATTCCCCATTGGTCGAAAGGCCAACATACCGGTATAGGGTGCATATTTTCTGCTGGTCGATGACATATATTAGCATGGACTTGGCAGTGATGACATTTTTGGACATACTGAGCGGCGTCGTTGTTGATGGTAGGCCAATAATAAACTGTTCGGAGGCATTTTAAAGCTAATGCCCTTGCTCCGCTGTGATTCCCTGCATTTCCTTCATGTATTTCTCGTAGAATATCAGTGGTTTGTGATTCAGAGACGCATTTCAGAAGAATTCCTGACACTGATCTCCAGTAGAGTTTTTCTCCTACTAATGTGTATTTTGGAGCCTGATATTTTATTTTCCGAGCTTCATTTTGGTCAAGCGGCAATTTTCCTTCTCGAAGATAGTTTATCATTGGAGTCATCCAATTTTCTTCTGCTTCTTCGATTTCCATTATATCGACCGCCGGTACCTCATCGATGTTGATGGCCGGTGTACTAGAGATTAACCAGTTGATTACCCTTTCAGTTTTTCCGTCATGGGCTCCTGTGAACCTAGATAGTTGATCGGCCCATTTATTTTCAGAACGTGGGATGTTCTGTATACCGAAGCTTTCGAATTTTTCCGCTAGTGTTTTCACTTTGGTAAGGTACTTAACCATATTAAATTCCTTAGCCTCATATAGGCCTTCTATTTGTCTTTGCACTAACTCTGAATCTGTTAACACTTTAAGGCTTCTAATGTTTGCCTTGATCGCCATTTCCATTCCTGCGATTAACGCTTCATATTCTGCTTCATTGTTTGTTACGACGAAGTCCAATGTTATTGCATAATTTAAATCCTCTTTATTCGGTCCGGTGAAGTTGATTCCAGCGCCTCCTCCTTCTCGGCACGAAGCAACGTCAACATGCATTAACCAAGTTTGATCTTCTATGATCAAGATATCGTCGTTGAGGCTGCTCTATAGTTCGGTTGCTTGTGTGGGAGTTTCCAGTAGGAAATCAGCTAATACTTGGGCCTTAATTGCAATTCTCGGTTTGTAGTCGATTTCGAATTGACCGAGTTCGATCGCCCATTTGATTAGTCTTCCGGAAGCTTCTGGCTTTGCTAAGACTTGTCTTAGCGGTTTGTTTGTTAAAACCACGATTTTGTAGGTCAAAAAGTAAGGTCGAAGTTTTGGTGCTGCCACTACTAAGGCCAAAGCGAATTTCTCAATTTCTAAGTAATTCTTCTCCGCCCCTTGTAGTAATTTGCTTAAATAATAGACAGGCTAATGTTCTGATCCTTCTATTTTGATCAGTACTGAACTAACGGCCGCATCGGAGATTGAGATGTAGATATACAATGGTTCCCCTTCAGTCGGTTTGGCCAACAACGGGGCTGTTGTTAAATATTCTTTGAGCTGGTTGAAGGCCTGATCGCATTCTTCGGTCCAAACGAAGTTTTTTGCTTTTCGAAGCGTTTGGAAGAAGGGCAAACTTCTGTCTGCTGATTTTGATATGAATCTGTTCAGCGCTACGATTTTTCCTACCAAGCTTTGAACTTGGGAGATGGTTTTGGGAGGCTTCATTCGGCTATGGCTCGAATTTTTTCTGGGTTGGCTTCGATTCCTCGTTGATGTACCAAATAGCCTATGAATTTTCCTGACTTAACACCGAAAGTGCATTTCGCGGGATTCAACTTCATGCGGTATTTTCTCAATATTCGAAAACATCGATCAAGATGTTTTACATGTTCTACTTCGTTCATGCTTTTGACTAACATGTCGTCTACATAGACTTCCATTATCTCTCCGATTAATTCTTTGAACATTAGGTTTACTAACCTTTGGTAAGTAGCCCCGGCTGTTGGGATTTCGTGGGTATAATTGTCAACTACAACGGTGCGGAATTTAAAATTTTTATATCCACATCCCAGGGGTCTTATTAGTACATATGAATAAGGTTGAATTTATTTAAGCATACAAATACAAAAATAAATATAGTGGTAAAATTGCGATTTTACCTCAACACAGGCAAGGTGGTGGTTTCTCCGGTCTTCTTGTCGGATCACTAGAGCACCCCAAGTGTTGTGCCTCTAGAGAAAAGTCCACACCAGCTGGATCTGCAATCACTTTAATCCTCAGGCTCAGAACTAGGAGAAAAGTAGCTCAGATTCAAGAGTTGGATTTAGATCCAACTCTAGATGTAGATCGGAAGAAGGAGAGAGGTGGATCACGGCCGATCTACAACCACGGCGACGGCTAGGGCTACTTGGGAGAAGGGGGCGGCGGCTAGGAGAGGAGAGATTAGGGTTTAGAGTTTTTGCTTGTGTTAGGGTTTTGATTCTCCAAGACTCCTTCTTATAGGAGAGTTCAAAACCTATCCCTAATCTTATCTCTTAGCTAATGGGCCATCAGATAAGTCTGGCCCAATCCCTCTATTTAATTAGTCCTTTTAATTTAATAGCCCAAGTCATTTAATTAACCACTTTAATTAAATGGCCCATTTATTTAATTAATACTTTAATTAAATAATCCAATGAATCTATTTAAAGATTTAATTTAATTTAATTAGATAAATCTAATTAATTTTCTCTCTCCAGGAATTAACCCTTTAATTCCTTATCTTGATTTAACTTCTTTAAATCGTTTCGTTCTACAACTGACTATCACAGTTCCAGCTTTTGTGTGTGACCCTCTAGGTTCACCATCAATTGGCAGCAGGCTCACATTTCTGTGATTTAATTAATGAGTAATTAATTATTTAATTAATCGCTCCGATCAATTAAACTACTTTAAATTGACCACTCCAGAATTAATCTACCATCAATTCAGGAGTACCCACACCTCATGGTCGATGTCTAGCCACAAGCCCATGAGGCCCAACTTCAGGTGAATTGATTTCAGTGAACCTTAAACCTCTTATAAGTACCACGCACATACGGTCCCTCTAACGACTAATTTCCCGATCGAGACCTAGGGTGTGTGAATTGGTCGGCACCTCTAATCATCTCGATTCTGTACTTTCTAATTCAGGATAATACTTCCAGTGTGACTGCTAAATCTGGAAACCCCTTTCCAAATCCGTCACTGACCATGGCCATGGATTTCTCGGAATGCATCATCTAAGAATGTACAGGAAATTCCCTCATCCATTACGATGAGTCTGTAGATCCTATATTGATGCTAACCATCCGCGCATACGACTATACGTACCCAACGTAGGCGCACAATGGACAAGCTATGTGCCCGGCTCCTAAATCAAAGTACGCACACCCGTATACCGAATTCGCCCTAGCATCTCAAGTCTAAGGACTAAATCGTACATTGTTATAAGTCTTGAGAGACATCCCACCACCGATATGCTTTTTACGCACTTCCACAATGGGTCTCTCTGTTCGGGTCGTTCGATGCGTCCGATCCCCTATCGAACCACCTAGTCATATGCACTGACATTAACAATGTCTTGTTCATGAAACAACAACAAATTCACTTTAAGTGAATCATGCATAATTGTACAAGTCTTGACGATTCATTCGATACCCCGTCTCGATATGAATCTATGACTTGGAACATTTTTGAGATCACGACCTTTGAGACTGTTTCATGATTAATCGCACCCAATACTGAAGTGAATAGTCCCGTAGTCATGAGTGATCTCAGGGTTTCAACCAATCGCTTAAATGTATTCGCGAAAGATGAAGATGGCCATTTGTTTATATTATGAATTCTCAATAAAATAAACAGTTCGTATCAATTGATAAATCAAAGATTCTTTCAAGATAAAATAATGCTCCTATTACAAGCTATTTTGTTGGCTTGCAGGGCACTATCCTATCAATCTCCCACTTGCCCTAAAGCCAATCACAAACGTTTCTATGACCCATTCTTGCCAGATGCTCTTCGAACACCTTTTGCGATAATGGCTTAGTTAGTGGATCAGCTACGTTATCCTTTGAGTCGACACGCTCCATTTGAATGTCTCCTCTACCTATGATCTCCCTGATCACATGGTATTTCCTCAATACGTGTTTGGACTGGTGGTGTGATCTCGGCTCCTTCGCTTGAGCAATTGTCCCATTGTTGTCGCAGTAGACTACTATGGGATTTGCAATGCTAGGTACCACATCCAGCTCTTGGATGAAGTTTCTCATCCAAACACTTTCCTTCGCTGCATCTGATGCGGCGATATATTCTGCTTCAGTGGTTGAATCTGCAGTGGTCGACTGTTTGGAGCTCTTCCAACTCACCGCTGCGCCGTTGAGGCAAAATATATATCCAGAATTGGATTTAAAATCATCCACGTCAGACTGAAAACTCGAATCAGTGAATCCTTCGAGTTTCAATTCTCCACTCCCACCGTAGACCAAGAACATATCCTTAGTCCTTCTCAGGTACTTTAGGATAGCCTTTATGGCGGTCCAGTGTTCCTCCCCTGGATTCGACTGGTAGCGGCTCGTTACACTGAGAGCGTGAGCTACGACAGGTCTAGTACAAAACATTGCATACATTATGCTGCCAATGGCAGATGCATAAGGTATGAGAGACATTCTCTTTCTTTCTTCATCACTCGTAGGGCACATTGATTTAGAAAGATAGATTCCATGTCTCATTGGAAGCAATCCTTTCTTGGATTCTTCCATACTGAATCTTTTCAGTATAGTGTTAATGTACTGGGACTGGGAGAGACCTAACATCTTCTTCGATCTATCTCTATAGATACGTATGCCTAGTACGTAAGATGCGTCTCCCATATCCTTCATGGAGAATTGCGTGGATAACCACGCTTTCGTCTGCGTCAATGTTCTGATATCGTCTCCGATCAACAGAATGTCATCGACATATAACACAATAAATTGTACCGAGCTCCCATCGAATTTCTTGTACACACATGACTCATAAACGTTCTTGATGAAGCCATACCCCTTGACTGTCTCATCAAAACGTATGTTCCAGGTTCGGGACGCCTGTTTTAGGCCATAGATTGACCTTTGAAGTTTGCAAACCTTATGCTCACTTCCTTTAGATGTAAAGCCTTTCGACTGTTGCATATAAATTTCCTTATCAATGTCGCCATTGATAAAGGCGGTCTTTACATCCATTTGCCATATCTCGTAGTCATGCCACGCGGCTATGGCTAATAGTATCCGAATGGATTTAGACATCGCTACTGGCGAGAAGGTTTCCTCATAGTCTATTCCATGTCTTTGAGAATAACCTTTTGCCACAAGGCGAGCCTTATGAGTTAATACCTCTCCATTCATTCCTAGCTTGCGCTTGAAGATCCACTTGCAGCCTACAGGGATGGTTCCCTCAGGTCGATCAACCAAAGTCCATACTTTGTTGGAATGCATGTAATCCATTTCGGATTGCATGGCTTCTTGCCACGCACCCAAATCAATGTCTGACATAGCTACTTCGTACGTCCTTGGATCAGTGTCCAATTGATCGTTTTCGTGAATAAAGCCATACCTTTCAAGCTCTTTACGAACTCGATCGGACCTACGAAGTACTGGTGTACTAGATGGTTCAACGGGTTCAGGATCAACTCCCACTGTTTGTGGGGATGGGTCCAATTCCTGGACTTCATCAAGTTCTACGGATATCCCGCTTCTTTTAGTGAGGAAGTCATCCTCCAAGAAGTGGGTGTTCCTGGACACAAACATCTTTTGTTCCTTAGGTTCGTAGAACAGGTATCCAATGGATTCCTTTCGATACCCCACAAATTTGCACAAACTAGATCTACTATCTAGTTTATCTCCTTTCTTGTTTCTTACATAGGCAGGAGATCCCCATACTCGTAGATATGTGTATATGGGTGCTTTACCAAACCACTCTTGGTATGGCATCGTCGGCACCGACTTTGAAGGTACAATGTTAAGAATCATCGAAGCAGTTAATAGGGCTTGGCCCCAAAACGAAAAAGGAAGGTCAGCGAAACTCATCATGGAACAAACCATGTCTATCAAAGTTCTGTTCCTTCTCTCAGACACACCATTCAACTGCGGTGTTCTAGGAGGAGTTCGTTGTGAGAGAATTTCATTCTCAAAAAGATAATCGAGGAATTCTTGACTTAAGTATTCACCACCTCGATCCGACCGAAGTGCCTTGATACTATGTCCAAGTTGATTCTCAACTTCCATTCGAAACTCTTTGAATTTATCAAAAGCTTCGGACTTATACTTCATCAGGTATACATACCCATAACGACTGAAGTCGTCTGTGAAGGTTATGAAGTATGAGAATCCTCCTCTCGCACTGATACTCAGTGGTCCACAAACATCAGTATGGATTAAATCCAACGTTTGTTTGGTTCGCTCCGGTTTCCCAGTAAAAGGCGCCTTGGTCATTTTTCCCTTGAGACAGGATTCGAAAGTTGGGAAATCATCTAGGTTCTTTATTTCAAGAGCCACAGAGGTGACCAACTTTTGAATTCTACTCTTGGAAATATGTCCAAGCCTAGCGTGCCAAAGTTGTGGATTGTTTTCATCTTGTTTTCTTTTCTTTGATTGAATGTGCATGACATTAGAATTAGCAGGTTCTAAGGAATAAAGACCATCTATCAAAGTACCACAAGCATAAGTAAAACCACCTTTTATTATGCTAAACTTTCCATTAGAAATGGAAAAACAAAAACCATCATTGTCCAAAAGAGGAATAGAAATAATGTTTTTGATAATTGTTTGTACGTAGAAACAGTCTTTCAAAACCAAAGAAAAATTTCCTAGGACTAATTCAACGTCTCCTATGGCCTCTGCCGCAACCCTAGCTTCGTATCCAAAGCGCAGGATTCTATCCCCAGGTTTAAGAGGCCTTACTGCTCCCATTACCTGCAAATCATTGCAGATATGAGAAGCGGCTGCGGTGTCTAACACCCATGATGCACAGTTAATAGAAATATGAACTTCAATAAAGAAAATACCTTTGACCACCTCTTTTAGGTAGTCTGGGCAGTTCCTTTTCCAGTGCCCTGCTTTCTTGCAGTGGAAACATTCATCTTCTGGGCTTTTTCTTTTCTTCTCGACAACCTTCTTGGTTGTTTCAGAAGAGATTACTTTCTTCTTCTTTTTCTTGCCCTTCTTAGGCTTTGCAGCCTTGGGTTGCTCAGCAATCATGACAGACTTCTCCCTTTTCAAGGTTGATTCTGCCGTGACCAATAAATTGGTCAGTTCGTGTAGAGCGAGTTCTCTATCATCCATATTGAAGTTTATCATGAACTGATCAAATGAGCGCGGCAGAGTTTGGAGGAGAAGGTCAGTGGAAAGATCAGCGTGCAGGTCTACCTCCAAGTTCTCCAGTTTTTCAACCAGATTAATGAAGCGCAAACAGTGATCCTTCACACTTGAACCCTCAGCCATTCTCAGATTGAATAATTCTTTTGTAGTCTTGAACCTTTCGGTCCTAGACTTCTCTCCAAAAAACTCTCGGAGATGAAGAATTATGTCAGCAGCATGCAACATCCTTGCATGCTGTTTCTGCAGCTCATTGGTCATTGATGCCAGCATGAGGCAACGAACCTGAATATCATCATCGACCCACCTTTGATGGGTAGCTCGTTCCTCTTCTGAAACCCCTTCCGGAAGTGCACCAGGCATGGGTGCATCGAGAATGTAACTCCTTTTCTCGGAGTCGAGGACTATCCTCAGATTTCTAAGCCAGTCGACAAAATTTGATCCGTTCAGTTTGTTAGTGTCAAGGATGATAGCTAATGGATTCTTAGACATTTTTGCAGAATTGATCTACAAAAGTAAATGATAACGTTTAGCTGACTGATCTATATTAATACTTATAATTAACGATGTTGGACTTGTTATCGAAAAAGTTCTCCCACTATTTTCTCGAAACAATTACCCCTTTAATTGTTCGGGAAATCTAATCTCCTAGTAGGTCTTGACGTCCCAGCAGACATTAATTGCACCCACGACTCGTGGCCATACAATTAACTCCCCAGGTAGGTATACTTTTACCAATTGTGTTCCTCCACAACCTTCAAGCTATTTTGCCTCGGTCTTCGCACTTATCTAGCACTGCTACATCATAAGTGTTACTAATCGTTAAGTCTAACCCATCAATCATGATGAGCAACTGGCCCGGTCGTGAAGTCCCCGTAACTAGTTATCGGTCGATAATCACATCCCGACCAGTCCTCACCCTTGTCGAGTTTAGTTAAAAACAGGAATCAAGGAATTTCGTGTATTGTCCCTTTCTTCGTCTAGGGTGCCAGACTCTGGATCACCTTCAACGATAAGTAGACAACTTACACTAGTCCCTATTGATGGAAGGCTTGGATCTTTAAAACATCATTTTAAATGTACCCAATGTGACTTAATATTATTTTCAAGAGGGGTTTTTCGGGTTTAAGAGTTTGAGGTAACTCTCCTCGAGATCTCACCGTTCCAGTTATCCATTATCTTTTATTTACGATCTAAATATAACTATCGCGCATCACCATACAAGCTTAGATATAAATACGTAAATAAACACATACACACCTAGCATGCATGCTACCACAGTATGTTTTCGATCGGGAGCCTCCTATGCGGACCACCATCGAGCCAAAGACGATGGTCCTATTGGTCAATCTATTAGGTTTCAAAGAGACCTACTCTATTACACATTTTACCATGCATACATGGCCTTTTGTCTTCTTGGGCTCCCACCTTGCTTGTAACGGGCCTCCATTCTAAACTAATAAAACAGTAAAGCCCTATCTATTACAATGACTCAAAGTGGCCCAAAACTTAAGGCTCGCAAGCCCAATAAAACCAATAAGATGAAAAATAACCAATCACATCTACCCTAAGGGTCAAGGCTCGGCGCGATCGAAAACCACGTAAACAATTTCACGTAGAGCAAGAAACAAGCAAAACCTAATTTCTAACTTAAGATTCTAGTTTTAAAACCCCTTCTAAAACAATCTCTAACAACATTTTAAACCTCCTTTAAAATGACCCCTTTGATTCTCACTTTAAGTCCCTACTAATTATGATAAAATTGACTTTCCGGATTTACTAAACCCTTTTAGTGCACAAAATAGTTTATGTTTTTCAAGTTTGAAAAATTGCAGTTCGGCCCCTGAATTTTCAAAAATTACATTTTGACCCCTCAACTTTTGGAAATTACAAATTAGCCCCAAAATTTCCAGAATATGCAAATTGGACCAGAAAGCAGAAAATTAATAAAATTTCCAGAAACTTTTGTTTATTGCAAAACAGACCCCAAATTTTTCGGAAATAGCAGAAACACCCCTAACCTTTCGTAAATTGCAAAATGGTCCAGATTTTGAAAAATTCCAGAATTTACAATTTGGTCCAGAATTGCAGAAAAACAAAATTTTAATTTCTGTCCAGATTTATAAAAAATTGTAATTTGCAAATTAGCCCTCCAATTTTCGGAAATTACAATTTAGGCCCAAAAACCGAAAAGTGCAAAAATCCGAACACTCAATTTATCATAACAAGTAAGAATCAAATATCAGAACACAACAAATACATATAATCACATAATTTGATGCGTTCATGCCTTTTTCATATGTAAATAATAAGTTAGGCTCTGATACCACTGTTGGGATTTCGTGGGTATAATTGTCAACTACAACGGTGCGGAATTTAAAATTTTTATATCCACATCCCAGGGGTCTTATTAGTACATATGAATAAGGTTGAATTTATTTAAGCATACAAATACAAAAATAAATATAGTGGTAAAATTGCGATTTTACCTCATCACAGGCAAGGTGGTTGTTTCTCCGGTCTTCTTGTCGGATCAATAGAGCACCACAAGTGTTGTGCCTCTAGAGAAAAGTCCACACCAGCTGGATCTGCAATCACTTTAATCCTCAGGCTCAGAACTAGGAGAAAAGTAGCTCAGATTCAAGAGTTGGATTTAGATCCAACTCTAGATGTAGATCGGAAGAAGGAGAGAGGTGGATCACGGCCGATCTACAACCACGGCGGCGGCGGCGGCTATGTAGTAGGTGGCGGCGGCTAGGGCTACTTGGGAGAAGGGGGCGGCGGCTAGGAGAGGAGAGATTAGGGTTTTGATTCTCCAAGACTCCTTCTTATAGGAGAGTTCAAAACCTATCCCTAATCTTATCTCTTAGCTAATGGGCCATCAGATAAGTCTGGCCCAATCCCTCTATTTAATTAGTCCTTTTAATTAAATAGCCCAAGTCATTTAATTAACCACTTTAATTAAATGGCCCATTTATTTAATTAATACTTTAATTAAATAATCCAATAAATCTATTTAAAGATTTAATTTAATTTAATTAGATAAATCTAATTAATTTTCTCTCTCCAGGAATTAACCCTTTAATTCCTTATCTTGATTTAACTTCTTTTAATCGTTTCGTTCTACAACTGACTATCACAGTTCCAGCTTTTGTGTGTGACCCTCTAGGTTCACCATCAATTGGCCGCAGGCTCACATTTCTGTGATTTAATTAATGAGCAATTAATTATTTAATTAATCGCTCC
The DNA here is from genome assembly GCA_038501285.1 of Penstemon eatonii. Lineage (NCBI taxonomy): Eukaryota > Viridiplantae > Streptophyta > Magnoliopsida > Lamiales > Plantaginaceae > Penstemon > Penstemon eatonii. The sequence continues at coordinate 38,601,840 of CM076711.1, read as the reverse complement.
GATCAATTAAACTACTTTCAATTGACCACTCCAGAATTAATCTACCATCAATTCAGGAGTACCCACACCTCATGGTCGATGTCTAGCCACAAGCCCATGAGGCCCAACTTCAGGTGAATTGATTTCAGTGAACCTTAAACCTCTTATAAGTACCATGCACATACGGTCCCTCTAACGACTAATTTCCCGATCGAGACCTAGGGTGTGTGAATTGGTCGGCATCTCTCATCATCTCGATTCTGTACTTTCTAATTCAGGATAATACTTTCAGTGTGACTGCTAAATCTGGAAACCCCTTTCCAAATCCGTCACTGACCATGACCTTGGATTTCTCGGAATGCATCATCTAAGAATGTACAGGAAATTCCCTCATCCATTACGATGAGTCGGTAGATCCTATATTGATGCTAACCATCCGCGCATACGACTATACGTACCCAACGTAGGCGCACAATGGACAAGCTATGTGCCCGGCTCCTAAATCAAAGTACGCACACCCGTATACCGAATTCGCCCTAGCATCTCAAGTCTAAGGACTAAATCGTACACTGTTAGAAGTCTTGAGAGACATCCCACCACCGATATGCTTTTTACGCACTTCCACAATGGGTCTCTCTGTTCGGGTCGTTCGATGCGTCCGATCCCCTATCGAACCACCTAGTCATATGCACTGACATTAACAATGTCTTGTTCATGAAACAACAACAAATTCACTTTAAGTGAATCATGCATAATCGTACAAGTCTTGACGATTCATTCGATACCCCGTCTCGATATGAATCTATGACTTGGAACATTTTTGAGATCACGACCTTTGAGACTGTTTCATGATTAATCGCACCCAATACTGAAGTGAATAGTCCCGTAGTCATGAGTGATCTCAGGGTTTCAACCAATCGCTTAAATGTATTCGCGAAAGATGAAGATGGCCATTTGTTTATATTATGAATTCTCAATAAAATAAACAGTTCGTATTAATTGATAAATCAAAGATTCTTTCAAGATAAAATAATGTTCCTATTACAAGCTATTTTGTTGGCTTGCAGGGCACTATCCTATCATTACTAACCTTTGGTAAGTAGCCCCGGCATTCCTTAAGCCGAATGGCATTACAATAAAGCAATATACTCCCTGCTCGGTTATGAACGCAGTATTCTCTTGGTCCCGCTCATCCATATATATTTGATAAAACCTTTGAAATGCATCCATCATGCTGAAAATCGCGAAGCCAGCAGTTGAGTCAACTAATAAGTCGATCCTTGGGAGGGGATATGGATCACGTGGGCATAATTTATTAAGGTCGGTAAAATCATTACACATTCTCCATTTGTTGTCCTTTTTATCCCCTTTTGCTACTAGAACAACATTACATAGCCATTCTGAGAAGTGTATTTCTCGGATTTGTTTTGCTTCAAGTAGCCTTTCTACTTCGGCTTTGATGATTTTATCTTTTACTGGCCCGTGATTTCTCTTCATTTGTCTAGCGGGTTTTGCCAAGGGATCAATTTTTAGCGAATGCTTGATTATTCGAGGATCAATTCCTTCAATGTCATTCGCGCTCCAAGCGAAGACGTCGACATTATCTCTGAGAAAGTCAATCAACATTACTTCCCCTTCTTTGCTCAATTCAGTACCTATTCTTGTTGTTTTCGACGAGTCCCCTTGCACTAGAATTACATCCTTATGTTCAGTGGCTTCAAAGCTAAATCTAGCGGTTCTTTTCCCTTTTTATCTATTCGACCAGTACTAGGGATTTGAACCTCGTTTCCAACGTCATCGTCTACGAGCTTTCTTTTGCTCGGGGTAATTGATTCGGGGTGGTTTTTCAAAGTTAATGAGGTGCTGTAGCAATCCCATGCCATACAGTGATCATTCATTATTTCCCCGATACCTCTGTCGGTCGGAAATTTTATTTTCTGATGATAAGTAGAGACAACAGCTCGGAATAGGTTGAGGGTTGGTCGTCCTAATATTGCGTTATAAGCGAAGGGTGTTTCTACCAATAGAAATTTTACTAGCTTCACTGTCCGGTGCGGTTTTTTCCCGAGTGATACACTTAAGGTTATTGTTCCGCTGGGGACGATTTCGGATCCTCCAAACCCTACTAATGGCGTAGCTACTTTCTGTAGGTTTATCTGTCCCAAGTTCATCTGGGCTAAAACCTCCCGGGAGATGATATTCGCCGAGCTCCCATTATCGATTAGGATCCTTTTGACATTATAATTCGCTATTTCTAGCGACACTACCATCGGGAAATCGGGGTTATCCTCTTTTGTGTCCCAAACAATGTTTTTGGGTAGTTCGCCTTCGTTAAAGCTGATCAGCTGGTCGTTTGTTGGTTTGTTTTCTAGAGTCCATATTTCTTTTGGGTATTTTAAGCTTCCAATTATGGATCTAGCGGTCCTTCCAATTATGATGTCGGCGAACGTTCTTGGTTGTTTTCGACTGAGGGCATTTCCGAACTGCCTATTTTTTGTGAGGTCGAAGAGAATAGAGATTATGTAATCGATATTTGGGGAATCGATTTTAAGTAATTCTACGTTAAATCTTGCCAACCAGTTTCTTAAGGATTCTCCCTCTTGTTGGTGTATAGTTCCTAAGTAGCTCATCGGAAGTTTTTGCCTCTTCTGACTGGCAAACTGTTGTGTCAATTTGTTACATAATTCCCGAAAACTGAATATGGAGTTGACCGGTTGCTTGGCGAACCAGTCCAAAGCGAGTCCTTCAAATGTGGTCACCATTAATTTGGCGGTGAATTCCGCCGAGTGAGCGTATAAGTTCATTATATTCGTGAAGCTAAAAATATAGTCATCCGCATCAGTGGTTCCGGCGTATCGAGGTAGTCTACCCGGGACCTGTCCGATTGACTGTGCCTCCTTTATTTCTCTGCAGAAGGGAGAACAGGTCGCAAGGCTCTCCTGGAGTTCCGTGGTTCGGGCCCACGGGTTTTGAACAGATCGTAGGCGTTGCTCGAGTCGTTCCTGCACCATTCTTTCGATTTCTCTCTCCGAGAATCGCATTGTTCATGGTCGATATGGGATTGCATCATCTATGTCATCCTCGATAGGGATTATTGTACGTTCCTTGGACCCACTGCGCCGCGGCTGTGGTTTTCTTTGTCCTGGTTTCCTTTGTGGATGGTTATCGGATGGTTTTGAATTGCCCTGCGGCGGACTGTGTAACGAGCGTCGCTCGCTTGCCGGGCTGTCAGCTTGATGAGAGATTTGATCGTTTTGCCTTGCCGCTCCTTGAGCGGGATTTGAACTGGCAGTCCTAACGTTTCGAGGAATTTGATCAAGTACAAGTAATTCTTCTGGAGAGAGTGATTTAACGAGCATCGCTATCTGTCGCAATTTCTCCTGAGCGCCCGGGAGAGGAACGGGGATCGCAGGGACTTCCGGTTCTTCCGGTATTGTACCGGGAAGACCTCCTTGGGGTTCCTGCTGATGGGGGTGGGTATCCTGCAAATTCTCGTTGGTGTTGTGAGCGTTATTATCATTGTTGTCCTGTAGATCTTCAGATGTGTTATGACCGGTGGTTGTGTTACTTGTTGCTTCAATACGAGCGCTTTTCCTTGGGCGAGCCATATGTCGATCGAATAATTAACCTAGCCCCACGGTGGGCGCCAACTGATTTAACCGGTTTTGGCCGGGTTCAAGATATCAGTAAAATTGTGATATTGGGGATTTTCAATATATATATTTTATAGGGCTCTGTTACTTTATTCAGGATGGATCAAAACTCAAGGAAGAGGAATATCGTAAGAACAATAAGTAAATATTGTAACCAACGTAAAAATAACACAAATATGAAGAGAAAGCTCTTTATTTATTGAATAATAGTGAGTTATGCTGTTAATGCAGAATTCAATGGCGTATTTGCCTTATGATTCAGACTTGTTTAATACAATGATTGACTAGGTATTTATATCATACTAAACCTAGCGTTACAAGGAAATATAGTCCTAATAGGACTCGGCCCAAATATCCTTCTTGGGTCCGGAGTATAGTCTTCTTGTCGAAGAGAGCTGTATTCGGCTGGGTCGATAAGATGAACCCGAACTGTCTGATTTGGTCGAACCGATCTTATGTACTTTAGTCGATCCGTACATTATGTAGGGTGCGAAATAGCCCTCATCAGTACTCCCTCACTTCTTCGAGCGTATAGATAATAGAAGCGCGTATAAGTAGACAATTTTATACAACTGTTTCTCTTCTATAAATGGTGCCTCGTTAAAACGACTACGAATTATAAGCAAGTATAAAGGAAAAATGACGAACTCAAAAGTCACCTATTTATACAAAGATGAGAAAAGATGTTTCGAACTCGTCACAACTAATCACATTCCCGCCAAAAACGGAAGAAGAATAAAAGCCTCACGAAAGGACGCGTGCTTATTCATAGTTGGAAAGAGAAAACGACTATCTATGATGCGTAGCACTCTTTTCCTTACTTAAGATTTTTTCCCATAGGGTTTTTTCTTAAGAAAGGTTTTTAACGAGGCACCAATCATAGAAGATAAACAGTCGTATAAAATTATCTACTTCTACGAGCTTCTATTATCTATACGCTCGAAGAAGTGAGGGAGTACTGATGGGGGCTATTTCGCACCCCACATAATGTGCGGATCGACTAAAGAACATAAGATCGGTTCGAACAAATCATACAGTTCGGGATCATCTTATCGACCCGGCCGAATACAGCTCTCTTCGACAAGAAGACTATACTCCGGACCCAAGGAGGATATTTGGGCCGAGTCCTATTAGGACTATATTTCCTTGTAACACTAGGTTTAGTATGATATAAATACCTAGTCAATCATTGTATTGAAGGGGTCTGAATCATAAGGCAAATACGCCATTGAATTCTGCATTAACAGCACAACTCACTATTATTCAATAAATAAAGAGCTTTCTCTTCATATTTGTGTTATTTTTACGTTGGTTACAATATTTACTTATTGTTCTTACGATATTGCTCTTCCTTGAGTTTTGATCTATCCTGAATAAAGTAACAGAGCCCTATAAAATATATATATTGAAAATCCCCAATATCACAATTTTACTGATATCTTGAACCCGACCAAAACCGGTTAAATCAGCACTGAAAATAAACAATGTCTTGTTCATGAAACAACAACAAATTCACTTTAAGTGAATGATGCATAATCGTACAAGTCTTGACGATTCATTCGATACCCCGTCTCGATATGAATCTATGACTTGGAACATTTTTGAGATCACGACCTTTGAGACTGTTTCATGATTAATCGCACCCAATACTGAAGTGAATAGTCCCGTAGTCATGAGTGATCTCAGGGTTTCAACCAATCGCTTAAATGTGTTCGCGAAAGATGAAGATGGCCATTTGTTTATATTATGAATTCTCAATAAAATAAACAGTTCGTATTAATTGATAAATCAAAGATTCTTTCAAGATAAAATAATGTTCCCTATTACATGCTATTTTGTTGGCTTGCAGGGCACTATCCTATCAATAACAACCCCGTTGGTCCTTCGAAGAGCGAGGCATTATTTCTCCAGCACGATTCTCGAAACGAGGGACCTGTTGCCATAATGTCCGCTGAGTGTGTTGGGTGGTGTGGATTTAACGAATGGGATGGCGTTCGAATTGAGTTATTCGATCTCATGCATCGAATCGACCTCTCAACCTTTCCCTTTCTTATATCAACCAACACCCAATATTCACTATCCTTGTAAATCTTCCGAGTAAGGGCTTTTATCGATCAGAAAGGCCGGTACCCACTTGTCAAGCCTAAAGAAGAGCCTATTCGAACAATCGGACATTTTTGGTAATCACTAGGCGTAATCGAGATGGATTGTGCCTGTCTTGTAATAGGATCCGTATTTTCTTCCTGTAGTTTGTAATAGGATCGAAACCTCTCTCTTGTGGTTTGTAATAGGATCGAGAAATATATTTCGTATTATTTCATTTATTCAGAAATTTCTATGAATAATACCTTATGATGTTTTGCTTTGCCCGGTCTAAGGCTTTTTTGATCAGTGATTGCGCTTGTGTTCCAGACTTTGGTAAGTTTGAATGAGCCCCCAAACGGTTCCTCATTTTTCGGGAATTGCAACGGTCGTTTAATCTTATCCATTCGTTCTACGAATTATCCGCCGTTGGATTCCTTCCAATTTTGCTATAAAAAGACTGTCATATCTTTGAGGTTATCTCATTCATCGTACAGGCTTCTTACTTGTCCGATCATGGTGACCAAGATCATTATTCATTTAATTCAACTTTTTGTGTTCAGACTTCGGATATTCTTTGAGCGGAAGGAAGATTACTTTTGGTTCGCTTAGAATATCGACAGGCAAATATATTCTCTATCTTGAAGGCTAATATGCCAAACCCATGGAGTCTGCAGGTTACCGCGTAGGTCTCCGGTCAGGGACCTATTGCCACAATGCATTTAGGAAGACACGCTGGGAGGCAAGGTCGAAAAATACAGTTGCCCGACAAATCGTGCGTTTGCCCCTTCGTCTTCGGAGGACCGCAAATAAAGTTAAAAGCCTGTGGGTCCAAAGGAGATTCCATGCTCGGATTTAGGTTAGCTCGGTCGATTGACAGAAGTCTAGACCGAAAATTTCATAGGATTATAGAATTCAATAGGATCGAATGTTAAATATGAGCTTATATCGTTCTCGGAATGTAGTCTCTTAGATCTTTGTAATAATATTTATGAACGCCTTTTCTCCCTTTGTTGTCGATTGAGCAAATTATAATCAGATAACTTCTTATCTTTAATAACCCGATCTTGAATATTTAAAATTAATATGAGAATAGCCGTACCATAATCTGATGTAATGAACAGGTACTCCGGCAATTAATTAATCTTCCTTTGAAAACTACTAAGCATGAGCATTTATCTGATCCTAAGCAGTGCCACATTTCCCAAATTGGTCGAACTCATTAGTTCGAGAATTTTAATCGACCATAAATCCTTGATGATAATAAGTATTGTTTGCTTGGATTACTATTTATCCAATAATCGTTATTTAAATAATCAATAACTTTTGAGTCATTTCTGATGTCCCGTTCCTTGTGATCGAAGAACTGGACCGATCATAGCTTCTTTTCAATTCGAATAGCACTAGCTAATTGTGAATAGTTGAAAACTGAGCTGTTGTCCAAATTGCGATTCCTTGATAATAACGCTATGAGTTTTCCAAATCGATTTCATATTTCGAATAGCGGGCGCGTAAGGGTTGAATTTTAAAACAACCATTCCTGATTCCAACGTTGCGTTCAATCATAGGATAATAGACAAGGATTTGTTGAACGATTCTTTCGGACAAGCCCTCCTTTATGGTTCCCTAAAATCATTTCTTCTCCCAACCAAACAGGACCCTATTTCTCAGGAAATGAATCGGTCAGTTCATTTATTATTTACATCATAACCGTCCGTGATCTGCCATCTGGGCCGTTGGTTCTAATCCCCTGCTACTATAAATAGTTCCAACTCGTTTATGTGATATCCTTCAGTCGTTATTAATGTCTTATCCGATCGTCAATGTTCGAATTTTGAATTTTAGCAAAATGATCCGCAATCCTTCTGAAATAACTGAGTTCGAAATAAGGACCTGAACCCTATTTTTCGATCTTATTCCCTTTGATACATCATTTTTCGCTTAGAATATCGACAGACAAAAGAAATTACGCCTAGAATACCGGCTGGCAACCTGTTTTTTCGGATATACCCTATCTGAGACGGGTTAGAATTCCGATTTTCTGGCGTAGTGTCTGATCGGCAGCTGGTTAATCTCAGAGGAGCTCTTTAAATCTGGAGCACCGGCTTCCTCGGCGGCTTTCTTGAAGTATAGTTCCTTCGAGGTTGCTTAGAGTAACTCCACTGAGGTAACCTTCCGCTGCACTGGATCGAATTAGGCTGTAGATAATGATTGTGTATAATAATCATTGTTTACAGATGAAGACCTAAGGTCTGTTACGACCCCTTTTAGAGGAGCTCCGATCTGGTTCTCATCCCGTTATGAAGACGTATGTGCGACACGTGGCGAGTGATTGCCATGAAGAATTACTGCTGAGTTCTGCATCTGGAGCGATCTTTGGGAATGCGGACCGAACATTTCTATCTTTTACTCGTAGAATTTGTAGTAGGGTAGGAGTGATTGTATTGTACTTCTTGAGCCCGAATTTTAATATTATATTCGAAGCTTCACTTGTAACTTGTTCGAAGAATAACAATAATAAAGCTTCGTTTTCTGCTCGGATTTCATTGTTTATTCCTTTACGTCTTCTCAATTTCTTTGGTCGAATATAAGTGAGACCCGTTGGAATTTGATTGATAGCAACTTTGCGTAGTTAGCTTGAAGTCGTCCAGCCCTTCCCTTCGGGATCATAAATTTCCTTGGTGGTCGAACAGTAGTCCACATTAGGTTGCAACTTCGAGGATTTATATAATTTGTTACCGTTATAAAAACGGACTTTACTGATAATTTTCTAATTACAAGACCAATTCTACTAGAAATAGCCGTTAACCAAGAGAACGAAATCAATTCTGTCCCTTCTGATCGAAAATGAATCCGAGATGACCGTAAACAAATAACTTATGATCACTCCGAAGTTGTTGAACCCGTCATTGGAAAAATAAATTCCGATCGCAGTTGATTTGTGTAAATTCCCCAAGATTAATAAGATCGAAAAAATAAATCCCGAGCATTAACGGGCTGTAACTCCGAAGACTTTCATAATCTATTGTTAACTGATGATCAAGTTTATCGGATTAACTCTGTATTGATAGGTTGAGAAAAATATCCGTAAAGCTTCTTCTCGTTCACTTGTACATTATTGCTCCATCGGTTAAAACTTTTTTATACACATGAACAATTTACATTTTCGATGAATAGGGAATAGATAAACTTTGGAAAATAAATCCAACAATGGAATAGATGAACGGGATAATTGCAAAATAAAACCACCAATCCGAAGATTGAAAATTTATTTTATGGGTCTTAGCAACAGCTTTCACCCTTTATTTTATTTCGATCTAAGGGGCATAGCAACGGCTTTCACCCTTAGTCGTTTTCATCGGTCATAGCAACAGCTTTCACCTGAGGGTCTTAGCAACAACTTTCACCCTTTTGATTTATTTCGATCTAAGGGGCATAGCAACGGCTTTCACCCTTAGTCGTTTTTATCGGTCATAGCAACAGCTTTCACCTGAGGGTCTTAGCAACAGCTTTCACCCTTTTGATTTATTTCGATCTAAGGGGCATAGAAACGGCTTTCACCCTTATTCGTTTTTATCGGTCATAGCAACAACTTTTCACCTGAGGGTCTTAGCAACCGCTTTCACCCTTATCATTCATTCCGATCTAAGGGGCATAGCAACGGCTTTCACCCTTAGTCGATTTTATCGATCATAGCAACAGCTTACACCTGAGGGTCTTAGCAACAGCTTTCACCCTTTTGATTTATTTCGATCTAAGGGGCATAGCAATGACTTTCACCCTTAGTCGTTTTTATCGGTCATAGCAACAACTTTCACCTGAGGGTCTTAGCAACCGCTTTCACCCTTATCATTCATTCAGATCTAAGGGGCATAGCAACGGCTTTCACCCTTAGTCGATTTTATCGACAGATATAAATGTTGGCCATAATAAATTTCTTTGAATATAACGAATTAATAATATTCCTGATGAATAAGTTCTCCATTGAATAGATAATCCTTGTTGATATAAGATAAGCGAAGACAAGACGAGATAACAAGATGGCAGATATTCCCGAAGATTATGTATAGTTTTCCCTGTCTATAATAATATACTCCCAAACCATGAATAAGACCTCCATGCGTCGATAAGACGTCAATAAGATAGATAATCCTTTATCCCGCATTTTCGAACCATGCTTCTTGTTAAACTCATATCAAGGGAAAATAAAATAAAGCTCGATTATCGTTTTTCCCAATCCTCCTGATGGCAATTGTATAATTTCACTGTAGGAAACCTCCGGAATGTTCGAATAAAGGTTATAATGATAAAAGCTGTCGATATCTTTACCAACGTTGGTAGCTCTGTTACTCGATTACAATCTAGCTAGAGCATCATACGATCTTAATTCAGGCTTTACATTGGCGAGGGCTCCGTGGATCGGAGCACTGTCTTGCGGAAGAATCGACCTAACTTCTGGTTGCCGTGCCGCCCTAGATAGACTGTCGGGCTCATTGTTAACCGAGTTTTGAACCCCTGCAGCGTGGGATGGTTCTCCTCTATAATATGTATTCCTCCTCGTAGTAGGCATTTTTCGATCTAACACCCAAATAAGGCCCCTCGGTGGGCGCCAATTGATCTTACGTAAATTCGTGGTATGATCGATATTAATAAAATAATATTGTAAACGCTAGGAAACAAGTAAAAGATCAATGTGTATAAATATTCCGAACGTTGAAGTACAAGTTACAAATATTTGGGGTCCTATCCGAGCATTATTGGATGCCGTACAAGCTAGAGGGCGAGATACATATAAATGCGGTCGGATCAATGTATCCGAGCTATAGCTTCAAGTGAAGAGCACCTGGGAAAGCGTGTCTGTAGTCATAAATGCTTGGGGTATTTATAGCCGGGAATGAGGGTCGGCCCATAACTGTGGGCCTAGGATCGGCCCAACAGTAACGTTTAACCAGCGGCTAGATTAAATGGACCCATTTACCTTTGCTTCCTCCTGAGCTCGAGTCCGCGTCCATAGAGTCGAGATTCCGGAGCTCCGAACGTATATTAGAAATAATAGATGGACCAAATTATCCATCATCAATAACCCATCAATCATGATGAGCAACGGGCCCGATCGTGAATTCTCCGTAACTAGTTATCGGTCGATCTTCACATACCGACCAGTCCTCACCCTTGTCGAGTTTAGTTAAAAACAAGAGTCAAGGATTTTCGCGTATTGTCCCTTTCTTTGACTCGGGTGCCAGACTCTGGATCACCTCTGTCAATAAGTAGACAACTTACACTAGTTCCTATTGATGGAAATCTTGGATCTTTAAAACATCCTTTTAAATGTACCCAATAGACTTAATATTAAATTCGAGAGGGGAATTTTGGGTTTCAAAGTTATACCAACTCTCCTCGAGATCTCACCGTGTAAATTATGCTTTATCTTTTATTTACAATCTAGATTCTAGCGCGCATCTCATACAAGCTAAATATAAATCGACAAATAAATAAAAGCCATAAAAGCCTAGCATGCATACTACCACAATATGTTTTCGATCGGGAGCCACCTATGTAGGCCATCATTGAGCCATGATGTTGGCCCAATTGGTTAATCTAAAGGGTTCTCAAACAGGCCTATTCTATTATAGAAACTACCATGCATACATGGCCTTCATATCTTCTTCGGCTCCCACCTTGCTTGCAACGGGCCTTCATCTTAGACTAGAAAAGCAGTAAAGCCCTATTCTATTACAAAGGCTCAAAAAGGCCCAAAAAATAATAACAGGCTCGCAGGCCCAATAAAAACAATACATTAAACTAAACCAATCACATCTACCCTAAGGTCAAGGCTCGGCGCGATCAAGAACCATGTAAACAGTTCACGTAGAGCAAGAAACATGCAAACAACTTTTACTTATTTCTTTCTTAATTTTAAAACCATCTTTTAAAACCAACTTCCTATGATTCTTACTTTTTAGTCACTACTAATTATGACAAAATGAATTTTCGGGTAAACAAAAATAAAATTTCTGCTTAAAAACAGATTCTGTTTTTCAACTTTTAAAAATTGCAGTTCGGCCCTCAACTTTCAAAAATTACACTTTTGACCCCAAAGTTTTGAAAAAGTTAATAAACACCCCCAAAACCAAATCGGCCAGCAGACCCGAAAATAAAATTTTGAATTCTGAAAAAATTTGATTTTGCAAAAAGACCCCTGAACTTTCGATAATTACAAAACAGTCACTTAACTTTCGGAAATTGCAAAACGACCCAAAAATTACGTGCGACCAGAATTTGAAAAACACTCCAGATTTATCATAATTCCAGAATCAGAAAAAAAATATTGCAGCCTTTTAAAACACGTTTTTCGATTTTTGCCCAAAGAGTCTTGAAGTTTTCAAAATCTATAAATTCGCCTCAGATCTGAAAAAGCAGTTTTACCCCATGATAGATACAGTCATAACAAGTAAGAATCAATTTACAGAACACAGTAATCATGCATTTTCATACATATAATTAAACATATACGTAAACACACTATTATGTTCATGCCTTTTCGCATAATAATAATGGAGTTGGCTCTGATACCACTGTTGGGATACCTCGATTGTCAGAACAACAAAGAGTGCGGAATTTGAAATTTTTCGAGGCACCCACAGTCCCATAAATACAGTCTCCATATTATTTATACGAAAATGTTGAATAAAAAACATAAACAGGGTTGGTTGCGGCTAGGGCTTGGGGCGGCGGCTCAGGGTTTTTGTTCTAGGGTGTGTCTCTTTTGAGTTCATGTAGAACTCTATTTATAAGCCTCCCTCAAGACCTAGGTTTGCAAGACTTCTTATGGGCTTTTAATTAAAGGCCCATGTCTTGCAAGCCTCTTTTAATTAACTACTTTAATTAAACCCAGTCCATATTAATCAATAAATTAAAATCTCTCTTTAATTAATTAGATCAACTAATTAATTAGTCTTCCGCTTGAATTAATACTTTAATTCATTAATTGAATTAATTACCATTAAATCAATTATTTCCTTTTATAACTGTCACCGTCCGACTATATTGTGTGTGACCCTCTAGGTTCACCATCAATTGGCAGCAGGCCCACGAATTTCTCGTGATTTAATTTATGAACAATAAATTGCTCCGATCAATTAAACCACCTTTAATTGACCAATCCTAGAATCAATCTCCCTTATCAACTCAGGAGTACCCACACTTCATGGTCGATGTCTAGCCACAAGCCCATGAAGCCCAACTTCAGGTGAATTGATATTTGTGAACCTCACCTCTTATAAATGCCATGTACATACGGTCCTTCTATCGACTAATTTTCTCGATCAAGACTTAGGGTGTGTGAATTGATCGGCACCTCTAAATTTGTCTCGATAACTATACTTTCTAATTCGGGATAATATTCCCGTGTGATTGCTAAATTTGGAAACCCTTTCCCAAATCCGTCACGGACTGCGGCCGCAGATTCCTCGGATATATATCTATGAATCGTATAAGAAATTCCCTCATCCATTACGATGAGTTGGTAGATTCCATATTGGTACTAACCACTCGCGTACAGAACTATAAGCACCCAACCTAGGCAGGTTATGATCAGGCTATGTGATCTATACCTAGATCTAAGTACGCACACTCATGCACTGAATTAGCCCTAGCACCTCAAGTCAAAGGACTAAATCGCACACTATTATAAACCTTGAGAAACATCCCATCACCGATATGCGTCATGCGCTTCCAGAATAGGTTTCTCTGTTCGGGTCGTTCGATGCATTCGATCCTCTATCGAACCACCTACTCATATGCACTGGCCTCAAATGCCTTGCTCATGAAACGCTACAAATTCACTCCATGTGAATCATGCATACTTGTACAAGTCTTGGCGACTCCTACGATACCCTGTCTAGTTTCGGAATCTGTGACTTGGAATGTGTTTTAAGATTACGACCTTAGAGACTGTTTCATGATTGAAGTCAATACTGAAGTGAATCATCCCATAGTCAAATGTAATCTAAGGATTTCATCCAATCGCTAAATGTATTCGCGAGAGATGAAGTTGGCCATTGTTTATTCTATACAAATATAAATAAACGCGCGTATTAATTATAGAATCAAAGATTGTTATTTACATAATAGACCTATTACAACCTAAATGAATTGGTTTGCTAGGCACTATCCTATCAACTTGTACTGTAACTCCAAAATAAAACTTATAAAAGTTCAAATTTCCAACAAATCATTTCTATCTCATAAATATTTTAGGACTGCACATTACTTTAGGTACAGGTACTTAGTTGAAGTTTTGTCATCATCCAAAAGGGAGAAATTGTTGGATAAGATGAAGACTTATAAGTAAAGGGAGGTTTTGATAATTCCAAAAAGTCATTAGCTAAGTAATGAAATATTAGCCAACCACTTAAAATATTTGACCAAGGAAGACAAGCTAAATCTGACGGGCCAAATTTATGGTCCAGAAGACTATTGATATGTTGCTGCATCTGAAATCAGACTGGTGAATTTTCAGCAGACTCAAATAAGATGAGTTCAACTTGAGATCAGCAGAGTGTTCATCAGAAGAATAGTCTCGATCAACAGAGTTGAAGTGATAAGAAAGTTATCCCAACGGTAATAAATGCACTTGGTGTGATAAATGATGCAAAAGAAGGGTAGGAAAGACAAATGATTGAAGACATTCCTCGTATCAGCAAGGTGCATTTAATGCATCTGACAGAAAGTACAGCAGAGTGTACAGTGCAACAGTTGCTGGTAGCAGTTCCAGAAAAAGGGGGACTAGTACTTGGCAGCGCTGAAATTTTGTCTTTCATCAATGAGCATAATTTCAAACTCAAGCATAAATAGTTCAATTCAAAGAGTTAGAGACAAGCAGCATAACTGAGAGCAAATTCGAAGCAAAATCTGTCTATGTCTCAAAACTCAAAGAACCGAACACTATCAGCTGAGTCATCTGTTGACAGAAGCCTTGTTGAAGAACAAGGAATATACACATCTTAGTGATTCTGTAATGAGAGAAAAGTGTAGTGAGGAGTGTAGATCCATTTTAGTGAGTGATCTAGCTTCAGAGAGTATATTTTCTTTGTGATTTCTTGTTGTGCACTTGTGGCTTTTCATTTGTTGAGTTGCACAAGCTTTGTATATTGTAAACTGTGTGTTTATAGTATAACCCAAGATCTAAATAACTTGAAAGAGTGGACTAAAGGTTTTAATCCATATAACAACTATAAAAATTGTTTAAAGAGCATACTTGCTTTGATTTCTTGCATACTTGCATACTTGCATATTTTTAACTATAACTTGAAAGAGTGGACTAAAGATTTCTTGTTTTGATTTCTTGCATACTTGCATATTTTTAAAGAGCATTTCAAACATTCAAATTGTTTAAAAGATTTTTAAAGAGAGTTTAAAACTGGGGATAAAATCTTTTAAGTGAAGAAAACTAACTTGTGAAAAACACTTATAAAATCCGCTGCAAACAAGTTAACTAAAACCTCTGATCTTCTTAAAATCAGATAAGTCGTATCAGAAGAGTGGTCAACTCTGCTGATTAAGCTTTGTGTGCAATCAACTTAGTCATTTTACGAATCTTTATCAGCTGACTCTGAAGTTAGAGAAATTTTATAAAAAAAATATTCAGAGGTCTATTCATCCCCCTCCCCCCTTCTACACCTCATCTGACCAATCGCGACCAACATCACTTGCCCGAGGAGAGTTCCAGAACATTCAGGGGGAGGTTTAAAATTGAATTATTAAAGGTGAGATGCCAAGAGTGGACTGCATTATCACCGTCTTTTTCCAAAGCACGCTTCACCGAGGATTTGCCAGCGCCATAGTAAGGGAAAATCCCTCAACATACAAAAAACTGATGGAGATGGCAAATCAGTATATGGTGGAAGAGGAAATGATCAAACTAATAGGAACCTCTTCGGCCATAGAAAAACCATGGAGAAGGAGCATAAATTTCCATGTAATGAGAGAATGGTCGACAGAAGGCAAACTAATCGATACATCAAAAGAAGAAATAAAAGGGAAGTCAGAGAAGAGGACAAGATTTTTGATACAAAAAGGTAGAGGTCAAGGAGATCGCCTTGAAGGTATAATGATAATTATATCCCACTAAAGAAACAGAGATCGGAGATCTTGTTTGCCATCCTGGATAAGAACTTCTTAAGGCGACCTCCGCCTCGAAGGGATCCCCCCAAATTGGAAAAAGTATTCTCGATCTCACTGACAACAGGGGCACAACAAGGAGCTACCAATTAAAAGATGAAATCGAAAGATTGATTGTTGTTGGCCACCTGACAGGGTACGTTAACGGGGAGAAAAATAACCAAGCAGAAGTCATGAACAGAAATGATTGATTCCCCTCAAGATCCCTAGGAAAGAGAAGAGATGACAACAAAGGAAATTGTGACAACCAACCTAGGAGAGCTCAATCGGGTGATGGTAGTGGTCCTAAGGTCAGCCAAAACGCAGCGGAAACAAAAATTTTGATCGGGGAAAAAACGGACCAAAAAGTGCAACTACTTTGCAAGAAATCTTTGGTGACCTTCTACCATTACTATCCTAGGATCATCATGCATACAAAGTTCATATTAGAAGGAAAGATACCAAGTCATACCTCTCCCAATCTTGGGAGGTGAAGAGCCGCAAAGAATCGGGACAAGCAAGTAACACCCGAAACCTTCTTGCTCACGGGTTTTGTACCTCCTACGAAACTTCTTTCTCCAAGCTCATGTGTTCCGTACCCCCTACGAAACTTCTTGCTCCGAGAACCTCAAGAAAAACACACCAAGATCTCCAAGTGTAGATCCTCCAAGGCAAGCCCACACACACAAGTGATAGCACTTAAAGAGTAAAGAAGATGAACTAGATCTTGCAAAGACACCCTCAATCTATTAGCTACAATGAAGTAGTACTTGAACCAAGTTAGAAACTTGATGAAGGAAGAGAAAGAGATGAAGAAAACAACTTTTCTTTCTAGGGTGAGAGAGAAATCCGAACACACACTAAAAGGTGTAGTATGTGTTTTTGTCTTGCAACTTGAACCCTGTTGAATGGTGATGGGGGCTATTTCGCACCCTTATAATAATTGGGGCGACTAGTCTATATACGCTCGGACCGACCAGGAGTCTGATTCATTAAAGAAACTGCCAGGTCCGATCTGCATTATCAAACCTCGGCGACCAAGAGCAGTGTCCGAGTCCATTAAGGATTATTATGCCTAGTCTAATTAGGATTATGTTTCCTTGTAAAACTAGGGTTAATGTCATATAAATACCTAGTTAAACATTGTATTAGACACGAAATTACATTGAGAGTTTATGCCTACTTACTTTGGCAATCTGATTAATAGAAAAGGTTTTGCTATACTATTTACATATTCATCGTCTTAATTACTGATTGTTCTTTACGTAATTGTTCTTCCTTGAGATTGATCCATCCGGAATAAAGTAACAAAGCCCTATAGCATATACTTAAATTGATCCCAAAACATATATCATTGATTTAATCTAAACCCAACGAAAAATGGTTAAATCAGTTGGCGCCTACCGTGGGGCTAGGTTAATTATTCGATCGACATAGGGCTTGCCCAAGGAAGAGCGCCCGTAATGGAGCAAGGAGTAACACGACGAACGCTCGTGACACATCTGAGGATCAATCGGACGATACTAACAATAACGTCCCTATACTAAATGACAATCAGGAAGAGAGTGAGCAACTGCCAAATCAGGAAGAACCACAAGGGATAAATATCCAAGACCCACAAGGACAACAGGGGATCCCCGCCAATAGTGTACCCGAAGACCATGTGGCTCCAGCAATCCCTGTTCCCTTGTTAGATACTCAGGAGAAGCTGCGATAGATCGCTATGCTTTTTAAGTCACCCTGCCCAGCGGAATTACTGGTACCTGAGCAAGTTCCTAGAAACCCTAGAGCGACTAGGGCAAATACTATTCAAAGGACGCCAAGGCAGGTCGATCAGATCTCGCAACAAGCGGACAGCCCTGCAAGCGAAAAACGATCGTTGCACAGTCCACAAAGGAGCAATTCGAAACTATCCAATGAACATATCCGAAGACAAACGGGTCAGACAAGGCCGCAACCTATCGGCCCCGGATCAAAGGAACATACCATAATTCCCATCGAGGATGATATAGTTGGCGCAATTCCAAATCGACCATGAACCATGCGATTCTCGGAAAGAGAAATTGAAAAGATGGTACAAGAGCGTCTGGAACAGCGCCTACGAACTGTTCATAATCCATGGGCCAGAAGTACTGAGATCCAAGAGAGCCTAGTTGCGTGCTCCCCCTTCTACAAGGAAATAAAAGAAGCACAATCCTCGGGACAAGTTCCGGGACGACTGCCCAGATATGACGGAACAACCGACCCAGATGATTATATATTCAGCTTTACTAACATAATAAATCTATACGCTCACTCGGCTGAATTCACTGCAAAACTAATGGTCACCACATTTGAGGGGCTAGCTTTGGATTGGTTTGCAAAACAACCCGCCAATTCCATATTCAGCTTTAGGGAATTATGCAATAAGCTAACTCAGCAGTTCGCTAGCCAGAAGAGACAGAAATTGACAATGAGCTACCTGGGGACCATCCATCAACAGGACGGAGAAACCCTCCGTTCCTGGTTGGCAATATTCAACGTAGAATTGCTTAAAATCGACTCCCCAAATATAGATTACATAATCTCCATTCTCTTCGATCTCACCAAAACAGGTAATTCGGGAATGCCCTCAGTAGAAAGCAACCTAGAATGTTTGCTGATATTATGACTTTGGCATCAAAGTACATGACCCAAGAGGAGATGAACTCTTTTAAAGACAAGAATAAATATACAGCTCCCGCCTCCGGTTCCAAGCGGCAAGATAGAATTCCCGCTCAAAAATCCACGGATTACGATCGATCCATTAGAAGAGGCAATGTCTTCCATCGATTAGAATATAATCGAAACGACCAAGACAGACGACCAAATGTCTATCAAAGACCTACATCGGCCGAGCCAGCGAACAGGAGCAGAATCCACCAAGTAGAATACCCCAGGCTAACCATTCCAATAGAAGAAATCTTGGTAGTACTCGAGAGGAACAATTGGATCCTGGCAGCGAAGAGAATCGCTCAGCCAAGGCCAGGGGCACGAAATTATAATCTATACTGTAGATATCACCGTGCACAGGGACATCGCACCGAAGACTGTTTTCACCTTAAAAGAGAAATTGAAAAATTGATCGAACAAGGAAAATTAGATGATTATTTAGAACGGAACAATCGCAAGAGGGGAAGAAGTCGGAGCCCTCGGAATAATAACCAAAGAAGGAGCTCCCAAAGAAGGTCCCCCCAATAATGGTCCCCCACAGGAGTTAAACGATGATCAGATTAACGGCAACATCCATACGATCTTAGGAGGACCCACCGGCGGGGACAGTCGTAATACTCGTCGCAGGACTGCCAGGTCCATAGTTGGAAGCTTAAGGTACCCGAAAGAAGTGTGAACGCTAGAAAGCAAACCAGCAAATGATCGGCTGATCAGTTTCAACGAGAGCGAAGTACCAAAGAACTTTTTGTGGGACATGAAAGAGGACAGCCGTGACTTCCCAATGGTGGTATCGCTGGAAATAGCGAACTACAACGTCAAAAGAATCCTGATCGACAATGGAAGCTCAGCGAATCATCTCTAAAGAGGTCCTAGCCAAGATGAACTTAGGACAAATAACATTCCAAAAGATAGCTACGCCTTTAGTAGGATTTGGAGGTTCAGAGATTGTCCCTAGTGTCACAATAACTTTAAGCGTTTCACTCGGAAAGAAACCACGTCGGATGGTGAAGTTAGTCAAGTTCTTAGTAGTAGAAACTCCCTTTGCCTACAATGCGATCTTGGGGCGACCCTCAACGTATTCCGAGCCATTGTTTCAACTTACCATCAGAAAATAAAATTTCCAACTGACGCGGGAATCGGAGAAATAGTAAACGATCATTGTATGGCATGGGACTGCTACAACACCTCTTTAACCTTGGGGAAACGATCCAGAACGTTTACCCCAGCTAAAAGAAAACTTGAAGAAGATGTTGACAGAGTCGAGATTGAGATCTCCAGCACAGACCGAATAGATAAAAAAGGGAAAGGAACCGGGCGATCTGTCTTTGAAACCACCATAACACAAAGATGTTCTACTGGTGGAAGGAGATCCAACGAGAACGACCAGGATAGTAACCGAACTCAGTAAGGAAGGGAAAGTAATGTTGGTAAATATTCTCAGAGAAAACATTGATATCTTCGCTTGGAGTGCGGACGACATTGAAGGGATCGATCCCAGAGTAATCAGTCACTCGCTGAAAATCGACCCCATGGCAAAACCTGCTAGACAAAAGAAGAGGAATCATGGGCCGATAAAAGATAAAATAATCAAGGCAGAAGTAGGAAGGCTACTCAAGGCAAAACAAATTCGAGAAATACACTTCTCGGAATGGCTATGTAATGTCGTATTAGTAGCAAAAGGGGATAAGAAGGATAATAAGTGGAGAATGTGTGATGACTTCACCGACCTTAAAAAGCTATGTCCACGCGATCCATATCCCCTCCCGAGGATCGAATTATTGGTCGACTCAACTGCTGGTTTTACAATTTTCAGCATGATGGACGCCTTCCAAGGTTTCTATCATATATACATGGACGAGCAAGACCAAGAGAAAACGGCCTTCATAACCGAGCAGGGTGTTTACTGCTTCATAGTCATGCCTTTTGGCCTAAGGAACTCCGGGGCCACTTACCAAAGGTTAGTAAACTTGATGTTCAAGGAGTTGATTGGTGAAATAATGGAAGTCTACGTAGACGATATGCTGGTCAAAAGCATGAATGAAGCTGACCATGTAAAGCATCTCGATCGATGCTTCCTAATATTGAGAAAATACCGAATGAAGCTGAATCCTGCAAAATGCACTTTCAGAGTTAAGGCAGGAAAAATTTTGGGCTATTTGGTACATCAACGAGGAATTGAGGCCAATCTAGAAAAAATTCGAGCCATAACCGAAATGAAGCCTCCCAAAACGATCTCCCAAGTACGGAGCTTGGTAGGAAAAATCGTAGCATTAATCAGATTCATCTCCAAGTCGGCCGACAGAAGTTTGCCTTTCTTTCAAACTCTACGAAAAGCAAACAACTTTGTTTGGACCGAGGAATGCGACCAGGCTTTTGACCGGCTAAAAGAATATCTGACGACCTCCCCACTATTGGCCAAACCAACCAAGGGAGAACCATTATACATTTACATTTCAATTTCCGATGTTGCCATTAGTTCGGTTCTAGTAAAAGTAGAAGGCGAGGAACATAAGCCTGTTTATCACTTAAGTAAGTTACTACAAGGGGCGGAGAAGAACTACTTGGAAATCGAAAAATTCGCTTTAGCCTTAGTAGTTGATCTTACGTGATTTCGTTGTTCGATCAAAGGTGGGTTGTAGAGTAATAATAACCATATTTAAAAGGAAAGTAAAGATCAATAGTAATTGTATTCGAATTAGCTGGGTACAAATACAAGAATTTAGGGTCCTACTCGAGCATTATTGGATGCCGTACAAACTAGAGGAGCGAAATACAGATGACCAAAGCTATATTATATTTCCCAAGTGTGTCCGAGCTGCAGTCTCGAATCAGGAGCCCCCTGGGAAGTTCTGTGTTGTCATAAATGCATGGGTATTTATAGCTGAACTGACGGGCTTGGGCCTGGGCTCGGCCCAACAGTACCCTTCGATCTTGGGTTCTGAAATGAGCTCGGAACAGTTAATACTATGCCCTGGACCAGCTCTTGGTTTCTGGGGATAGTATCTAATGTTATTCGAATAGCATCGGGCCCACAGAGGCAAGGAATCTAAATTACCCCTCATCAATACTCCCCCACTTCTCGAGCGTGAAGTGGAGCTTGCGCTCGAAGAAGTACAAGTTGCGTCCCACGTTATTATGAGATGAGCCGTTCATAATGTCTTTAGGTTATGCCTCGTTAAAAACCTAGCCCGGAAAAACCCATTGGGATAAAAACCGAGCCAGGGAAAAAGAGTGCATATATAAGAAAACATATACCGGCGTGTTGTAAAGATATCCTTGTCGGAGGATCTTGAAGTAGTAATATCCTTTGTGGTTCCGCGATGTGTCGTTCGATCCCTTGATGAATGCTTTCCAAATTTTTCGATCATACAAAAGAGGACCTATGAGATTCTCAGGAAAAATTTGCAAGGAACTTATTCCGCAACTTAGAAAATGAAGGATCAAAGTGCTATTCTGTGAGGAATAACCCTAAATTTTTACTCAGGGTAAGTTCAACCGTCGCGGTTACTCGGGGACCTGTTTGCAATTTTTCCTTTTTAACCCCGTATATATATGTCGATTCGTTGAAAAATTATTTACATATTACGTTCTCTCTTGAGCTCGAAGCGTTTGAGTTTGAAACAGCATTTGCCTTTCGCATATTTGTTTCTCAATCCATAATGTCGAGCTCTAGAAGCGCAAGGGGCAAGAATAAGTCGGAGAAAACCCAGAGTCCGATCCTTTGCTGAAGCTCGTTGATGATTATGAGGATGGGGAGTTTCATCAAGAACGCGAGGATGAGGATCCGAGCTAGGATCTCGAGGAAAATGAGGTCGAGAAACGCAGCATCGGCGAGGGTGCTTTCGTCAGGATTTTCAAACATACGCAACCTTCTACCGCCACCATCTCGAACAAGTCAGAACTTCCAGCCAGCCAAACTTCCTGCTGTTTTTCAAAGAAAGATCACTCTTTCCTCGAGGCAGAGTTCGGGTAATTTCTTCCCAAAGGTTTTTCAATCGTCGTTCCTTCTTATACTGAACGTGCTACCGAGCCCCCAGCCGGCTGTCAAGCCTTCTATGAGGGTCAATTTTCCTGTGGCTTGCGTATCCCGTTCATTCCCCTTATTAGAAACGTCTTGAATTTCTTTTCGCTCTCCCCTGCTCAGCTTCTCCCGCATTCCATTGCATACATAGTAGCGTTTAGCGCTCTTATGGAGGCAAAAGGGGAACAGGCCTCCTTTAGTAATTTTTGGCAAATATTCCGAATGGACCTGTGCAAAGGCTCAAATATGGGGTTTGTGTCCATCCGCCAGCGGTCGAAGCGGCCTTTTCTTACGAAAATAACAACGGAAAAGAGTATAGGTTGGAAAAGGAGATTCTTCTTTGTGAAGGGCCCTGATATCCCTATATCGGAAGGTAGCTCGAAGATGAGACCCTATCGATGGGACGGAGTCAACTCTTGGTCATACGGTTCACGCCAGATTAAAGAGAAACTCAACCATCGCCTTTCCGACGAATTTCTTGAGCAGTTGCGGTCTAATCTTTATCAAACCGAGCTCCTTATTCAGGAAGGTGTTTTACGATTGGCTAGGTTGAGCCGCTGTGATTATCCTGCTCCAATACTCAAATATTCTCGTGCCATATCTGATCGATCCTTAGAAGGGTCGCTTCCTCAGTTTGGTGACTTGTCAGCTTCTGCCGCTCCACCTCTCGCCTCTCTTTCTTTGGGTATGTTTTCAGCTTGTTCCTATCTTGAGGCGCGATGGATCATTAATTTACATTTATGCGACTCTCGTACTTCCTTTGCAGATCAAATTGTTGAGAAATTCCTATTATCTGCGGCCTGATCGGTTGAAGACAAACCATTCTATTTCGATCCGTTACCCCGTACCTCCGAAAACAGGGCGGGTACAAGTAGCTTGGGCGGGAACTCAGTTACTATTCCAGTCGCAATTCCCGAACTGAGAGGCATTGGTACTATGAGTTCCTTGAATTCTGCCTTTGCTGGGCCTCTTCAAACTTTATTTTCCCCCGATACTTCCATTCTTTCAAGCGTTGGCTATAGTCAACATTCCTGGAACCGGATCCAGGGTATTCAGGAATATGAGAAGCTTCTGAGTCGTAAGAGGAATGCTGACCACCCGGGGCCCTCGAGGAGGGTAAAACCTTTTGGTGCGAGTTCTGATTCAGTTCCCTGTCGAGCAGGTAGGTCGGAGCCCGATGTGGTGGATTTTATGGACGAACATCTTCGAGGTAGCAGGGCTGCTGGGTACCCTGAAGATGGCACCATTCAAACTGATCTGGATGCGGGTGGTGAGAATGAATTCGATAAAGCCGCTAGAATCTATATGGCTAGTCGGTTCAAACGGGTTATGCTGCTTCATACCGTCAAAGGCGACTTTGAAGTTTTGAGTGACTTCTCTCGAACGTATCATGAGGTGAAAATTTATCTTTCGACTATCTCTTCTTTCTTTAAAGTCCATAATGTCTGCTGATGTCTTAAATTATCTCATAGGTCGGGGACTTATTCGCTATTCAAACCTATCGTTTGGCACTACTAGAGCAGGAATCACAAGATGATCACGACGCATATGCGCAAATTCTTGTTGATGATCAAGCCCTTCGATCTCAACTGGCAGAGAGCCAGCGGGAATTATCCCAAGTAAAGAAGGAGCTCAAGGAAGCGACTATGAAACATTCCTCATCTGTAGAAGAGGATTTACTGGCATCCGTTAAAGAGAGAAGTTCCCTCGAGGAAGAGTTGAAGAAGGTAAAGATAGAACTCGAGCTGGCAAAGCAAGATTCCGAGCATGCATATGCCCAGGGCCGAGAAGAAGCCGAGATTCCTGCCATACGAGAATTCTTGGAATCCCCTGTCTTGAATCCTTTAGTTCAAAGAAAAATGGGAGAAATTCTTCAGACTATCTTTTATAAAGGGGTTCAACAACTGGTCGCGGCCAAGAAAATTCCGAATGATATGGATGAGTACTTTAAGCATATGAACCCTTTCAAGAACGCTGAAGGGAAGGATTACAAAGCTTCCTCTCTACCCAAGATGGATACTAATTGGCAGGATCATCGCTTTGCCCCCTTAGTTGAGGAGTATGGCCTTCCGATGCCTAACCCCGATGTGCTCGAGCTTTCCGCCGACGATCCTCCTTCTGTGTCGGGGGGAAAGGGCGAAGATGTCAACATAGGCGATGTACCGGATAAAGAAGACGATCGAACTTTCGATCAAACCGAGAAATTGCTCCACTTCTAACATATATCGCCTGATTTTCTATCTAGCAGGTTACTGGAGTCGAACATGCCGGAAGAGGCGATTCATAGTTTTGTAGTTAGGAATTAATCGTATTTACTCATGTAACTCATTTTTGTAAACGGATTTGTTTTCCGGTTTTTGATTTGATTCGTGTAACTTGTAAATTCCAACCTTACTAATATCCAGATATCATTTTAATTTTCAAGGTTCGATAACTCTTTATGCTCGGACTTCACCCATTCCATACGGGATTTTTCTTCAAAGGTTGCGTCGATCCATTATCGTAATCGCAGGGCGTAGTGTCTATAAATATTAGGATCTCTCTTCATTATTCATACGACATCTTTGCTTATAGAGATCGGAGCTCTTGCCATATTTTCTGCCTTCTTCGAATCCCTCCAAGAATAAGAATCCGAACTATCGACCCCAAATCCGCTTATTATGGAAAATGTACTAGGGAAAGCTATCGACCCCAAATCGTTATTTGGCGGTTCGAAGAATAAGAATCCGAACAAAGAGCAGAAGATTGTCAAGGAGGCCAAAACCTCCAAATCTTCTTCTAAGACCTCTGTGTCTTCCCCGAAAGCTCCTAAAGGGGGAGACAACAAGAAAGAAAAAAGCACTTCTTCAAAACAAAACAAGGGCAGTTCTAGCAAGTCCATTTTGGACGAGGAGCTCGAGGCTGCGCTCGGGGGCTCTTCTCCAAAGGTTGACGATTCTTCGAGTGAAAATCCTGTGAGAGAAAAGGCTCCTGTTCCTTCTTCGAACAAAAGGCCTTATTCCAACGTGGTTACTCCCATTGAGGCTTTGCAGAATCTTGCTATTGGTAGCAAGTCATCTTCCGCTGCTTCAACCGTTCCTCCCGCGGGGAGTCTCAGCAAAAAACCCAAGTCAACGATTGACGGAGGTGTTTCTGCTGAAGGCTTAGGAACTGATAATCCTCCCAAACCCCTTGTTGACTCCATTCCTCCGAAGGTTACTTCTCCCGCGCCCGAAGAGTCGAAAGATGGGTCTCCTCATAAGGCTGATCCCATGGATAGTCTGTTGCAGGTTAACTTTACTTCTTCGGAAACTAACATTCCCAAGGAGAGGAACATGTCCAAGGAGAGAAACATAGAAGAGTTGTTCGAGTCTGGGCAGCACTTCCTGTTTCAGGTATATCTATTCTATTATTATTTTATTTTATTTTTATTTTTTAAAAATAGTGACGATTCCTTTGACAGGCCGGACAGGATTTTATTGAGCTTAAAACGTTTGCTGAGCGGGAGACCAATCAGCGCGCTGCTATTTTCCTCGAGCTGGAGGAAAAGAAAGCCGAATTCGACCGCCTCTTCGCGGAGAAGCTTGCTCTAGAGAGGGAGAAGTCTGTTAAAGAAAATGGAGAGGAGATCCACAAGCAGCTGAGTGAGGAGCTTGACAAACTGAAAAGTCTTCATGAGCAGGAGAGGCAAGAATTCACGCGTCTAGAAAAGGAGGCTTATGACCGTGGATATGAAGCTGGATATGAGGCTCGGAATGCCGAGCTTCGAAAGATTTTCTTCGACAACAAGCTTCTCTAGATGTTGCTTTTCATTTACCCGGGCTTGTAGTATGGCTATATTGTTTTTACTCATGTGATCATGAATAATTTCAGACATTTTTATCCCCTATGGTTTGTAATAATCTATTAGTTTCTCGGATTACAAGTTTGTCCATAATTTGATGTACTCTTTTCTGTCCATGCTTTAGTTTGCTTTCTTCGTTTGGTCTTATGCTCGTAATCTTCGTTCTTCGATCTTGGTATATTACTTCTGCTCGATTTCCAGAATATATCACTTTCTCTTCCCGGTGAAATTCTCGGGAAGCGCAACAGTCTTTCGATCTTGACCGTTCCTTTCGTTTTCTGCTAGCCGTTGGATTTTGAGAATAGTACTTATAAATGGGGCTCTTTGTTTCCGCATCCTCATAAGTTTTTTCAAAAAGAACAGATATCTTCGACCATGCTGACTAAAAGATTTTGTTGTATGACTCAATATTTTGAATTTCAATTTAGGACTTATTTCGCATACCATAGTCAAATTTGTATTTCAACCTCGACTAGGGTATCGACAGGCGAACAGTATTTCGACCATGAAGGCCGATAAGCTTTATTGCTGACCATCCACGACCCCAATAGCTTTCTAGACCTTCCATGGCCGAGGATAGACTTAAGCATCAAATTTTTGCAAGGATGTTCGACGGTTTGTTTGGTTCTTCTGGAAGATGTGAGGAGGTGATGCTTCGGGGATTGAAGTTCTCACAAAGTATTCACATTACACCTAGAAAAAGGTGTATCACCCTTCTTCACTTCGAAAACTTATGAAAGAGGATATAATATCGTGGGCTCGATGGGCTCCTTTCTTTCGAGTAAGGACATCATCGTCCGCCGAAAATTTCATAGGATTGGGTGTCCATGAAGTCCCTTTCTTGTTTGGATATAGAGATTTGTCTTCATGAAATTATAAAATGTATTCACATAAAGTCATTAGCCCTAC
The DNA here is from genome assembly GCA_038501285.1 of Penstemon eatonii. Lineage (NCBI taxonomy): Eukaryota > Viridiplantae > Streptophyta > Magnoliopsida > Lamiales > Plantaginaceae > Penstemon > Penstemon eatonii. The sequence goes on along the minus strand of CM076711.1, from coordinate 38,574,521 downwards.
GTATAATAGGAGCTGATATCTTTGTAACTTGAGACTGCTCAATGTATCGAACTATGGAAATAATAAACTTTTGCTTAAATCTTTTACGATCTTTCTTATATGTATAAATAAAGCTCTTTATTGTTTTCGGTCGAGCTTAGGCGAGTTGTTGATAATATCTTCTTGATCGGTTATTGTTGAAAATTTCTTCGCGAGATCTCTTAGACGATCGGAATTGAGGTTCCAAATATTTAAAACACTATTGAATTAGAATCTTTCTTCCTTTATCCAGATGGTTCCTGAATATTCGGAGAGCGGAAAAGTCGGCGTATTTATTGCCCATTTCTTGGCTATTTTCTACGAACCAAACAATCCCTGAAGTATCGGGAATAGGGGTGGTCAAAGCATTTAATGCATGTATCACCATCGTTCACTTTAAAAGATCCACACCGTTGATATGAAGTTCTCCATACTATATATAGCTCCGAAATCATCATCACATTTTTCTTTTTATCTCTAAGTGTCTCATTCGATCGGCATGGTTTTAACTTTACTTCCATCGATCTACTCCACGTTCCATTTAATATCAGAAATTAAATTGTTCGAAATTCGGACCAGAATTTTCTTTTTCGATTTCATCAAAGTCCCTGTATGGGGAATAATTTCGACTAGGGTATCGATAGGCGAAAAAGATTGCGACTGAGGTACCAGCAGGCGACCAGCTCTCTTTGATGCCAACCACTTGAGACTGGTCCGAACTTCTGTATCCTGTCAATCCACCCAGTCGGATAGTGGGTCGACTGCTGGAGGAATTTTCCTGCACTCGATCTCCACTTCTTCAAGATATTTCTTGAAGAATATTGCCTTCGGGATTGCGTGGAATAATTTCTCTAGAGATTGCTTCCCTGTATCTCGATCTGGTCCGACATGGGGCAACCCTTGAGGAAGTGTTGGATGAAGGGTAGAAGTGTTATTCTAGCCCCGCCTTCCTTCTTTGAGTATAAAAATATTTTAGCGTATGGATAATTTGTAATAGGGTCACGTTGAATGTAGAGCTTTGCTCGATTTTCTTAATTATTGTAATCACGAAACTTCTTGTAAACGTCCGAAAGATCATGAATAAAGATATTTATTTCCTTCCTTATCCTTACGGCAAAGTTTTTTCCGTATATTGTTACCGAACACCGATTTCTTTATTTCAAAAATATGAGCAACAATTATCATTCTCGAATGATCTTAACGAGTGTATGATAATAAAGAATAATTGACGTTCTTCGACCTCTGATATCCGGATATAAGTGATAGTTGACCTTTATATACTGATCAAAAATAAATAATACAAGAATAATAATAATAGGCCATCTTGGCGGACTGTGATTGCTGTAGTTCGAAATAGGACGTATATTGGAATTTCGTACGATTGATAATTTACACCTTGGATCGTAGCCAAGGCTTTCAACCATTTAGTAATTTTGATCTAAGGGGCGTAGCAACGGCTTTCACCCTTAGTCGTTTTAGAACATTTTTAGCCCCAGGGTCATAGCAGAGGCTTTCACCCATTTAATAATTTCGATCTAAGGGGCATAGCAACGGCTTTCACCCTTAGTCGTTTCAGAGCATTTTTAGCCCCAGGGTCATAGCAGAGGCTTTCACCCATTAATAATTTCGATCTAAGGGGCATAGCAACGGCTTTCACCCTTAGTCGTTTCAGAGCATTTTTAGCCCGAGGGTCATAGCAGAGGCTTTCACCCATTAATAATTTCGATCTAAGGGGCATAGCAACGGCTTTCACCCATAGTCGTTTCAGAGCATTTTTAGCCCGAGGGTCATAGCAGAGGCTTTCACCCATTAATAATTTCGATCTAAGGGGCATAGCAACGGCTTTCACCCTTAGTCGTTTCAGAGCATTTTTAGCCCGAGGGTCATAGCAGAGGCTTTCACCCATTAAATAATTTCGATCTAAGGGGCATAGCAACGGCTTTCACCCTTAGTCATTTTTTAGAGCATTTTTAGCCCTTGGGTCCTAGCAGAGGCTTTCACCCATTTAATAATTTCGATCTAAGGGGCATAGCAACGGCTTTCACCCTTAGTCGTTTTTTAGAGCATTTTTAGCCCTTGGGTCCTAGCAGAGGCTTTCACCCATTAAATAATTTCGATCTAAGGGGCATAGCAACGGCTTTCACCCTTAGTCATTTTTTAGAGCATTTTTAGCCCTTGGGTCCTAGCAGAGGCTTTCACCCATTTAATAATTTCGATCTAAGGGGCATAGCAACGGCTTTCACCCTTAGTCGTTTTTTAGGGCATTTTTAGCCCTTGGGTCATAGCAGAGGCTTTCACCCATTTAATAATTTCGATCTAAGGGGCATAGCAACGGCTTTCACCCTTAGTCGTTTTTTAGAGCATTTTTAGCCCTTGGGTCCTAGCAGAGGCTTTCACCCATTATAATAGACGGAGATAAATAGAGACTGACATTAGATGAATGCAGATCGAGAACACCGGAACAATTGATGATTAGAGGTTGATAATAGAGGAACGTAGTTCGACAATGTCAGAATAATAGATGGGTAGAAACGAATTTTCATTAAACATAATTTTTATCGAAATAACTTCTGATGAAAAGATAGTCTTCCGTGATTGAGATAATAGATGGAGCATAATTAGATGGATAATAGATGACAAATAGGTCTATGACTTAAATAATTCTTCTGTCTTAATAGAAAATATTCCTTGCGAGGTTCTAATTTCGTTCGAATTAATACCCCTTGTTCTCTTTGGCTGTTGTTAATGTTTCCAATTTTCGATAAGTATTGATCTTTTCCGACTGGTTCCTCTTTTATCGGGAATCGCAACAGTTCTTAGATCTTATCCCTTCGTTATGCGAATTATCTGCCGTTGGATTCCTTTCAATTTTCTCTGTAAAAGGCCATCATTCCTTAGAAACCGTCTCATTCGTTGCACTGGCATTCTATTCGTCCGATCATGGTGACTAAGATCATTATTTCATTAAAATACTTATTTGAGCTCAGATTTCGAACGATCTTCAAGCAGAGCAATTTTCGAGCAGAAGAAACATTATTTCGATCTTCGCTTAAAGTATCGGCAGGCAAATATAGTCTCCATCTGGAAAGCCAGTAAGCCAGGCTTATGGAGTTCGCAGGTTATAGCACAGGTCTTCGACTAGGGACCTATTGCTACAATGCATTTAAAAAGACGTACAGGAGCGGGAGTACTGAAGAATTCATTTAGTCGATGACTCAAGCGCTCAATCCTTCGTCCTCGGAGAATCGTAAATAAAGTTAAGAGCCTGCGGGTCCTAGGAGATTTCCCCGGTCGGAGCCAAATTATTCCGAAAAAGCAGTAGGAGAAGAGACCGAAAATTTCATAGGATTGTAAAAAGTAATAGCGTTCTTATGTAATATATAGGCTTGAGTTATGCTCAACATGTATTTTCCTCATCTTGTATTTTCCGAGATAATATAAATACATTTCTTCCATGTTTTGTTGATAGAATAAACATAATTAGATAGATTCTTATCTTCAATACTTCCATATCGATCCTCTTATATCGATAAAGAAATACTCAAACACCGCTTGCTTGATCGAGCAATAGATAAATATTTTAGTGGACCTAAAATTAATAATGAAAATGTTGCCATTAATCATTGGCACTGCCGGATTTCCATAGTCGCATGATTTTTTGGTCGAGAGTTCTGTTCGAACGAACCGATCATGATTCTTCCAAGTCGAACAATGAATGTAAAAACATCTGAATGAACTGAACTTGAACCTAAATTGCCAATCTTCATCAATAATGTTATAACTAAGTCATATCGGTCTGGTGTTTAGAATGTTATAAATTTTCCTACATGCCCCGTTAAGTCATGCGTCCTTTTAACCAAACAGGGCCCTATTTCTTCGGGAAATGTAATGGTCAGTTCATTTATTACTTACATCCCAACCGTCCGTGATTTGTTATCTGGACCATTGGTTCAAAAACTTCGCTGCTATAAATAGTTCTCCTTTGGTTTATCCGATACTCTTCATTTTCTCTATTATGCTTTGTCCGACCGATATGGGTCGAATCTTGCTTTCGATTCGTATTGCTTCCAAAATAAAGAAATTTGAGATAAGGGTTCGAACCTTATTCTTCGACTCTGGTCTTTTTGGTGTAACCCTCTTCGCTTAGAATATCGACAGGCAAAAGAACTTGCGCCTAGAATACCGGCAGGCAACCTGTTTTCCCAGACATATCATTTCTGGTGCTGGTTAGACCTCTGGTTTCTTGGCGTAGTATCCGATCGGGCAGCTGGTTATTCTGAGAGGAGTTCTTTAAATCTGAGGCATCAGCTTCCTCGAGGGCTTTCTTGAAGTATAGTTCCTTCGAGCTTCCTTGAGCTGCCTCTGCTGAGATAACCCTTTGCTGCACCGGTTCGGATTATCCTGTAAACAATGATTGAATATTTCAATCATTGTTTACTGATGATGATCTAAGGTCGGTCCGAAGCCCAGGAGAGGAGCTGCGATCCGGCCCTTACCCTGTTCGAAGATGGATGTGCGACACGTGGCTAGTGATTGCTAGGATGAATCACTGCTGAGTTCTGCATCTGGGGCGATCTTAGGGAATGAAGACTGAGCACGTAACATGGTAGAATTATTCGTAGAACTTGTAATAGGATAGTAGCGATTGTATTGTACTTCTTGAGCTCGAAACCTATTCGAGGCTTTACTTTGTAACTTATTTGAAGAATATTAATGATAGAGCTTTCGTTCTCTGATCGAATTTCGCCGTTTAACTTCTTTTTTCAGTCGAACGATTGCTGATTTTTAGCTTCGACTTTGATGATTATAAATAATTTGTTGCCGTTGTTCAAATGTTCAACTCATAGAAGTAACCGATAAATAATGTATACAGATTATGCGATTGAACTCATAAATAGCTGATTTGAGGAATTTGTTTTTGAGAGTAACAAATATGATGATCGGAAAAATAAATTCCGACCATCGATAAGCTCTGATCGAGTCGACTGGACTAATTCTATGTTAATTTGTTGTGGGCTACCTCGGTGGAACTTCTTATTTATTTTCACACTAGAAAATGGATCCTTTGTGGAAAATAAATCCATTGGGAAAAAATAGATAAGCTGTGCAATCCCCGGATAAAATCGCTAATATTAAGCTCGGAAGTTTATTGTATAGGCATAATCTTTGATCTCGAATTGTTGAACGCCCTAATAGTCGGAGGACCGCCTTGGATAACGAATAAAAGAGTTTCAGACTTAGTAAGGTTTTCAGCTAACATATGGATTTCCCCTCGTGGTAGGCATATTTCGGTCTAATACTCGAATAAGTGCCCCACGGTGGGCGCCAATTGATCTTACATGATTTTGTTGTTCGATCAAAGGTGGGTTGTAGAGTAATAATAACCATATTTAAAAGGAAAGTAAAGATCAATAGTAATTGTATTCGAATTAGCTGGGTACAAATACAAGAATTTAGGGTCCTACTCGAGCATTATTGGATGCCGTACAAACTAGAGGAGCGAAATACAGATGACCAAAGCTATATTATATTTCCCAAGTGTGTCCGAGCTGCAGTCTCGAATCAGGAGCCCCCTGGGAAGTTCTGTGTTGTCATAAATGCATGGGTATTTATAGCTGAACTGACGGGCTTGGGCCTGGGCTCGGCCCAACAGTACCCTTCGATCTTGGGTTCTGAAATGAGCTCGGAATAGTTAATACTATGCCCTGGACCAGCTCTTGGTTTCTCGGGATAGTATCTAATGTTATTCGAATAGCATCGGGCCCACAGAGGCAAGGAATCTAAATTACCCCTCATCAGTAGTAGCGGCGCGCAAACTTCGACCTTACTTTCTGACCTACAAAATTGTGGTATTAACCAACCAACCTCTAAGACAGGTCTTAGCAAAGCCAGATGCCTCTGGAAGGTTGATTAAGTGGGCAATCGAACTCGGTCAGTTCGAAATCGAGTACAAACCACGAACTGCGATTAAAGCACAAGTGCTAGCCGATTTCCTGTTAGAAACACCGACCCAGTCAACTGAACATAAGGAATCGACCAGCCATGATATTGATATATTGACGATAGAAAATCAAACCTGGCTGATGCATGTCGATGGTGCCTCTTGCCGAGAAGGAGGAGGAGCCGGAATCAACTTTACCGGACCAAATAAGGAAGATATCAATTATGCAATAACATTGGACTTCGTAGTAACAAACAACGAAGCAGAATATGAAGCGTTAATTGCAGGAATGGAAATGGCAGTTAAGGCCAACATAAAGAGTCTCAAAGTATTAATCGATTCAGAGTTATTACAAAGACAGATAGAAGGTCTATACGAGGCAAAGGAATTTAACATGATAAAATACCTCGCCAAAGTAAAATAATTGGCTGAGAAATTCGAAAATTTTGGGATACAGAATATTCCACGATCAGAAAATAAATGGGCCGATCAACTGTCTTGATTCACAGGGTCTCATGACGGTAAAACTGAAAGAATAATCAACTGGTTAATTTCCAATACACCAGCAATTGATATCGACGAGACACCGGTCACTAAGATGATGGAAATCGAAGAAGCCGAAAGAAACTGGATGACTCCGATGATACCTCTTGACCCAAACGATTCTCGGAAAATAAAATATCGAGCTCCTAAATACACATTGATAGAAGATAAACTTTATCGAAGATCGGTATCAGGAATTCTTCTAAAATGCGTCTCCGAATCTCAAACCAATGATGTCCTTCGAGAGGTACATGAGGGAGAAGCGGGAAATCACAGTGGAGCAAGGGCCTTAGCCTTAAAATGCCTAAGAACAAGCTATTACTGGCCTACCATCAACCATGATGCCATGCAATATGTTCAAAAATGTCATCATTGCCAAGTTCATGCTAATGTAAGTCATCAACCAGCCGAAAACATGCACTCAATACCAGTATGCTGGCCATTCGATCAATGGGGGATGGACATCGTGGGACCCTTCCCAGTAGCCAGGTCTAAGAAAGCATATGTTTTAGTCGCTGTCGAGTATTTCAGTAAATGGATAGAATGCGTATACCTTGCTCGAATAACTTAATACCAAGTGATCAATTTCCTATGGAAGTTCATAGTATGTAGATTTGGCATTTCGAGAATCCTGATCTCTGATAACGGAACGCAATTCGCAGGAAAGCATGTAATGGAATGGTGTATCAAGATGGGAATTCAGCAAAACTTTACTTCAGTTGGACATCCAAGAGCGAATGGACAAACTGAAGTAGCGAATCGAGAAATAATAAAATCTTTGGAGAAAAGATTAGGTGCAGCCAAAGGAAGATGGCTGGATGAACTGCCAGGAGTACTTTGGGCTAATCGAACGACAGTCAGAACTTCAAACGGGGAGACCCCATTCAGTCTAAGTGTATGGCTCGAAAGCTGTGATTCCGATCGAAACATTAATTCCAACACCAAGAATTGAAATGTATGATGATCAGAAAAACGAAAAGACAAGAGAAAGTGATATCGACTTGACAGAAGCATTAAGAGAGAAAGCTGCCGTGCGATTACAAGTCGCTAAATCAAACATGGAGAAAGCCTATAATCAAAAAGTCCGCATACGAACCTTCAAAGAGGGGGACTTGGTGCTAAAAAATGTAGAAGTATCCAAACATGTGGGAAAATTACAACAAAATTGGGATGGACCATACATTGTCATTAGTGTAGGAAAGAAAGAATCATACAAAATTGCACACTTGGACGGAACACCCCTACCGAGAACCTGGAATGCAGTCAACATAAGACGATACTATGGGAAATGAATCCTAGTAAAGTGTTCTGGTTAATTTCTTTTGATTTAGTATGTTTTACTTTTTATTCATTGTAATAAAGGCCTTGGCCTGAGTTTCCCACTCAAAGAATTTTATCAATGATTACGATTTTGAACACCAAATCTAAAGATCATTTGAGTTAAAGGCAACGTATCCAAACGAGTTGAGTAAAAATCGATTAATTCGATAAATGCTCCTCGGGATTCTACAATCGGATTAGTTAAATACAAAAAGTCGATCTAAAAAGTAAAACGAGTCGAGTAAAAATTGATTCGCTCAATAAACACTCCTCGACCTCCATAACAACGACGACAAAAATGAGTTGAGTATAAATCGATCCGCTCGATAAACGCTCCTCGACCTCCATAACAACGATGACAAAAACGAGTTGAGTATAAATCGATCCGCTCGATAAACGCTCCTCGACCTCCATAACAACGACGACAAAAATGAGTTGAGTATAAATCGATCCGCTCGATAAACGCTCCTCGACCTCCACAACAACGACGACAAAAACGAGTTGAGTATAAATCGATCCGCTTGATAAACGCTCCTCGACCTCCATAACAATGACGACAAAAAAGAGTTGAGTATAAGTCGATCCGCTCGATAAACGCTCATCGACCTCCATAACAACGACGACAAAAATGAGTTGAGTATAAATCGATCCGCTTGATAAACGCTCCTCGACCTCCATAACAACAATGACAAAAATGAGTTGAGTATAAATCGATCCGCTCGATAAACGCTCCTCGATCTTATATCTAACGATCAAAAAGATTTTGGTAAAAAAAACCTAAGTCTTAAAAAGAGTTGAGTATAAATTGATCCGCTCAATAAACGCTCCTCGATCTTATATCTAACGATCAAAAAGATTTTGGTATAAAAACCTAAGTCTTAAAAAGAGTTGAGTATAAATTGATCCGCTCAATAAACGCTCCTCGATCTTATATCTAACGACCAAAAAGATTTTGGTATAAAAACCTAAGTCTTAAAAAGAGTTGAGTATAAATTGATCCGCTCAATAAACGCTCCTCGATCTTATATCTAAAAGATTTTGGTATAAAAACCTAAGTCTTAAAAAGAGTTGAGTATAATTTGATCCGCTCAATAAATGCTCCTCGACCTTCATAAAAGGTTAATAAAACTAAGTCTTAAGACGAATTGAGTATAAATCCGCTCGATAAACGCTCCTCGATCTACACAATAACGATAAAAATAAGTTACAGGTAGAGAGAAATCAACGACAAGAAGTAAAAGTAATAATATTAAAGTATTATTCATCTGAGTTCTGAGAACAGGTCTCAAGCTACATACGAAGTTTGATCAGAATACAAAGAACTTTATACAATCTACATATCATCACAACTGTTTAGAAAAAATAATCCTATTCTATAGATCTGCGGTCTTCACGACAATGTCCACGGAAACATCAATCTCCTTCCTGGTACCTCGATGATAGGAATTAACCACCTAAGTAGCATGCTGCTCAGGATGGTTGACTTCTTTGGTTCGATGGTCAGACTCTGAAGATCAAATGTTCTTCCAGACGAAATGACCGTTACCGGCCAGATGCCCCATAACAGCCACTCGCCATGAACGAGATACTGCTTGTATAATGGGGTTGACTTTTACTCTAAAGCAGCATCTCTTCAGGACCGTCGCAAAAGTAAAAATTTACCAGCACACCCCGGCGGTCTATCACTCCGGAGGTAACATCGAGAAGCGGCGGTGCTTGGTAAATATGATCCCTCCATGTGCAAACAGAAACCACGGACCTCAGACCTGTGAAGACAGAGGATGAGGCCTCATGGGACCGCAGTACAAGGTAGGGCATCAATGGGACCTGTCAGTACAAGGCAAATGTTATTTGAGTTATCATATGATATCTGTTCATAATAATGCGACTTATTGAAAGATATGGGATCACTGGGCAGAATAAAATCCAAAGAATATGGTATCTTCATTTCGTACGATATGAATAGATATGGAATGAAACTGAATCCCTATTTATAGGGAAAGCCTGAAGTTAATCCTACGGTTAGATAGAGCCCTGATCAAGGGAGGAAAATGCGACCTCTTGACTGCCCGTAATTAATGCGAATAAGTTGGAACGGTTCCTCTATGGTCGAATTGCCTATTCGATTGCAAAAGAGAATCCAGATCGAAGCGATCAACACAAAAATAAAAGCGGATCTAAAAGTGCTCCAGACTAGAAAAGCTTGCACACTTACATATGCTAGTCGCTTGATAAGGAGTCAGAGATCCTCGACATTGCAACAAGTACTAGCTCGTTTAGAGGAATAAGATCTCATACTCCGGCGTACGAGGTCGTACTGCCTCATATATCACATGGAAAAATTATTAACTAACCATAATAGACCTCTGCTGGAATCCAAGAAATCTGACACGAAAATTAGGAGAATAATCGTCATTATTCCAGTCTACAAATTAGCCACTGCCTAACATTCCAAAGAATTGCTAAAGGAGGTCTGAACAAGCTAGATCTAACTACTAATTCTACATTTTCCAATTCCTCCCATATCAAAGAATTGACATGTTGATAAGCTGGTTGCTTTATTTGAGGAGCATGGAACTCACAATCAGTGCAAAGAAACATGGATTTTCAGAAGATGAATATATTCTTTCTACGAGCTTAAACTTTAAAAAGTGAAGCGACGCTCAACAAAGGAAATAACAACGTCCTTATATAAGATGTCCGTGGCAAGTGGACAACTCTACAAAACATTGATCAATCATCGACAAGAGCGCTAGGCATTCTTTCACAATTATTCAATAAATTATCTACATGGATGACCTACAGTCCACACTCTAATGTCTAAAATGACAAAGAGCGCTAGGCATGCTTGGTCGATCATCTCAATTACAAAGTTAGATTCGCTAAGGAAACACTGCATTGTTCATCAATTCAAGACTGATCAGCCATGAACGAGCTACTTTCAATCAATAGATGATCGCCCAGGAAATTAATGTCAGATAAGTCTGCTAAAATTTCCTGCCTTTCTTTTTTTTTTAATATTTATACTTAAATTATGACGATAAAATTGTGCAAGACATAATTTATCAAAATATATCTATTGACTGAAATCAATCAATGCATGAATCTGGTCATAACGGATCATAATTGTCGTTAATTTTTGCCTTACATTCAAAAATATTCTGCCACGACAACCACGTAAAGGTTGGGGCCTACAAAAAAAAAAAAAAGGATAGAAAAAAAAGAAAAAGCATTCCAACTACAACAGCTAGGTCAGAACAGGTCACTGAGATGGATTGCTATCACCGGGCCGACTAGCAGAAGCACCCCTCAGAGGAGTCGCGTTACCAACAAACGCCATCAATTCCTCCTGACGTTTTAGATAACCGACATCATAACCTTGGTCATATGCCTGCCGACGAGATTCCTCTGCAAGGGCGTGAGCCTGAACCAAGTCGCTTTTCTCCTTCTCAAGGACAGACTTCTCTTCTTGTAATTTCTGAAGGTCATCATTAAGAAGCCTGAGTTGGAGGGTCTGCCCTGTGACCTTCGCCGTCTCCGATTCAAAGCGACGTTTCTGGCCCTCCCTACTGATCCACAGATCATCATTTTGCACACCCAGCTGCAGCGCAAAATAATTGCCCTAAAAAGAAAAAGAAAAAAAAAAGCTCATACGTAACAAGGCAATCAAGATAAAGCAAGAAATATAGTCAGAAATATAATTACTTGCTCGCATAATTTAACCAGTGACTGAACAAGGCGAACATTGGAAGTGCCCTCGTGCTTCCTCAACTCGCCGGGCAAGATAGTGCTGAGACCCAAGTCCCAGGACAAAGCATCAGGCTCAACAGAGCCGGGCAATTCATTATCGCGGGAAACACCATTAGGATGAGGAATCACCGACTCCGTTATATCCCTAACATGCTCAAGAATACAACGGTCGTCTAACAAACGAGGGAATTCCCTCTCGCTTGGACTTACCGAAGTCTCCTTGCCCGAAGCAGAGATAAAGGTCCGCCGACCGGACCCAGAGCCTGACCGACCTCCAGAAGGCCCGCCTGCTTCAAAAGAAGTAGTCACAATAGTAGTATCATTAAATAAAAAATCAGAAAAATCTTGGGGAACAGATTGTGTTATGGACTAATCCAAAAAAGAATCTCCACCAACTGCTCCTGTGGCATCTTCCCTTTGACGACTGCCGACAAGTAGGACGGTAGACGTAGAAGAAGGAATGGAGTTATCAGGAACCCGCTCATGTAAGCCATGCTCAAAAGAAGAAACACCTGAAGAAACATGTATATTAAAAGTTTGCTCCACGTTGGACATATCACCAAAGGCCACCCGACCAGGGGAGGGTCTCCTCTCGACCTCACCAGAAAGAGGGAAATCTTGTTGAACAAAAGTCGAACTAATTACGGGGGGAGCTTCAGAAGGAATAACGGGAGTCTCGATCCCCGATCTTCTAGTTAAGGATGAACGAGGTGGATCTATCGAAGGCCCCTCTGTACGAGACATTTTAGGTCTAATATTTCTATTACCTTCGCGGGATGGACGGTTTAAAGTGTTGCCAAAAAGGTTGCTCATGTTTGGAAAAAGAAAAGAAAATTTAACTATCAAGGAAACTTATCGACCTCCTTACGAGAGAGTATTCTGGATAAGTTGAGTAAAAGCGGTAAATAGCGAGTAAAGTTTTACCATATGTATTTATACTATACGAAAAGACGCAGGAGACCCAAAGAATGGGCGCGAATTACAGAAACTAACCTATGAACAGCCGCAAGAATTCGAAAAGACATAAACATAATGATTACGGTAAAATTAATAACTTGTCTGAATTATTGACAGAGAAGTCGAAAAGACGTAACCGTCAGAATATGAACCGTCTATTGTACAAAAGGATAAAAAAGTAATATTACAAACAAAGTTATGTTAATTATCATAGGGATTATTTCCTAGATCGATGGATCGCTCCCACATCACACAACCCCGTCGCCATTTGGAACTCCCTGATCGCCAGCGGCCTGTTCTTCGTTCGCTCCTTCGTTTATTGCCTCCACGATCTCCTCCTCTTCCTCTGGATCGATAAAATTATTGTCGACCTCATCATTGATATCCGAAGGAGGAATCGGCAACGGTTTTCCAAACATCGACAAGACGAGCCAATGGAAATTATTTATACATGACGTCCGGCAGCTCAGAAGGAGAGTACTCCTCACCGTAACGATTCAGGCTGACGTGTGCCACCTTGAAATATTCCATTCGACAATCCTCAATTAATTCCAGAGCAACCAGCTGATGAATTGTCTTCTTGAAAGTACTCTCTAACAGCGGACCAATCATTCGATTTACCAAAGCTGTATGAACGGGAGAACTAAGGAACTCTCGAATCACTCTCTCATCGGGATTCCTGCCGGAACGATCTCTGAGACCACTAAGAGGAAGGTCCTTATCATACTCCTCCAAGGAAGATTGAAGGTCGGCAACCTGTGATTCCAGCTCACTGATCCGAGCAGTACTTTGAAGTTGATAATCTCCCAACTCCCTATTCAGCCGATCAACCTGCTCTTGAGTACGGGAAGTCTCCAAAACTTTATTTATGATCTCCTGGTCATCAGATCCCGTAGCCTGAGTTTCTATGATCGGAAGCGGCAGAGAAGAAGATGTCGAGGGACCAACCTCTGAACCAGAAGCCTTGTGAAGTAAAGTCTTGTATCTCTCATCCAGAAATTCACATTGTTGTTTCCAGAGAGTGGCTTCATAGGCATACGATGCCAAGCAAGTGTTGGTCTAAAAAGGAAAGTAATAAATGAAATGAATTTATGAGCCAAAATATTCATTAAGTAAATTTCCGAGCAAGCGTACATAATAGGAAATCACCTTTTCAGCATAAAGAGAAGCTCTCTGAAATTTCTCCAAAGGATCCTTCCGAAGGAGCTTATTCATATCGCGAGTAAACACGCCAGATAGAAGAACACGAGTTGCCTTGTCCACAGCATTCTCTCTCTCATCATGAACCAAAGAGTCATTCTCGGAATAGCCGACATCTCTTTTCCCCTGTAGATGGTCATCGATCATCTCGACAAGAGTGGGTTTCGGGTGATTCTCACCAAGTATAGATAGATCCTCGCCATAACGATCATAATAACACCTTCTTCTCTCCACTGGCTTATCGTTGGGATGGGGCATCGACCAGCTGCGGCATCCACATATGCCAAGGGAAGTTCGAAATTGGAAAGGAGGATAACCAGATCCCGTCCCCTGACGGACAGGAGATTCTTGGGAAGAATCCGGAGATTCATCTATGTTATCTTCGGAACCGTGGCTCAGTTCCAATTTTCTTTTTTGAGACGCTCTCTGCTCAATAGGGAGATTCTCTATGGTTTTAGTGGATTTAGACAAAACCATCTTTCCTTTGAAAGAGCGCCGACAATTTTCTACCATAAGAACTAAAAATGAGACAAAGTAAAAATTAGACATACTGCTAAAAGGAATTATAACGATTCAATGCTGAAATAAAATGCTTACCCAGCGATTGAGAAGGGGAAGAAATGGGGAAAGTATGAGGACTCAATCCCGCCTTACGAAGAAAAGCCTCGCCAATAAGAAGAGCACTTTGGTACTTATCGACGCGCATCCCTGGATTTCACTAATCAATAGGGGGTCGTCAGGGATGAAATCGCCGGTCTTCAAGCGACCACCATAAATCCATTTGGAATAATGGTCCCATGAGAATGGCCCAGTTGAACCGTCCGCTAAACGAAGATGAGAAGGTGGTTGTACGAAGAAAAAATGAGATTTCCAGAAAGGATTACTGGAAATCGGGGAGTCGAAGAGGGAGCGACTAGCCTTCTGGCTAGCAAAAAAGTATCCGCGGTTGGAAGAACTAGAAATATTAAAACGGAACAATTGTGTAAAATTACGAAAAGAAGGCTGGAATCCGTTTGCTATCATCAAAACGGAAAAAGATACCACAAAGGCCACCGAATTTGGAACTAATTGCGTCAAGGATACGCTAAATATTTTCAAAATGTCAAGAAATAAGGCGGACAAGGGAAGACGCAAACCGTAATTAAAATGAGCAGTGTAAAAAGCTCGACAACCCTTCGGCGGGGAAGTAACCCTATCAGAAGGAGTAGGAAGAATAATCGTAGAACCTTCCGGAAAATATTTTGCATAATTATCCCTGACCTCATGGAAAGTTTCCTCAGAATAAGCACAAGCGAGGTCCTCGATCGGTTCAGAAATTTGAGGAACCGTGCCCTTGCCCTTTTTGGTCCTAGTAACAACATCCGTATCGGTTATAATTTGCACGTTAAAGGTGTCATTCCGGAGCGGTGAATTCTGACATCCCTGTCTGCTCGGTCGAAGGGCTTGGGGGTACCTCTTCCTCGATATTAGGTTTGACTCTTTCCCTAGTGGACGAGGAAGATTTTCTTGAAATTGAAGCCATTTTTGGGATCCTCAAAAAATAAGAGTCGATAAAGGCAAATTGGAAAAGAAATGAGCGAATAAGAAAATGATTGCGAAAATATGGGAAGTAGAAAGTAAAAGATGACTGAAATAACGATCACCTATTTATAAAGAGAGATGAAAAGACGTTTCAGACTTCTCACGACTGATCACATTCCCGCCAAGTTGCGAAATTCGAAACGTTTCCTCAAGAGACGCGTAGCGGTTCGAAATAGGAACAATAAAACGACTATTTATGAGACGTAGCACTCTTTTCCTTACTTAGGATTTTTTCCCACGGGGTTTTTTCCTAAATAAGGTTTTTAACGAGGCACAATTCATAGAAAATACAGTCGTAATCGACCATCTACTTCTACGAGCTTCTATTGCATAAGCGCTCGAAGAAGTGAGGGAGTACTGATGGGGGCTATTTCGCACCCTTATAATAATCGGGGCGACTAGTCCATATACGCTTGGACCGACCAGGAGTCTGATTCATTAAAGAAACTGCGAGGTCCGATCTGCATTATCAAACCTCGGCGACCAAGAGCAGTGTCCGAGTCCATTAAGGATTATTATGCCTAGTCCAATTAGGATTATGTTTCCTTGTAAAACTAGGGTTACTGTCATATAAATACCTAGTTAAACATTGTATTAAACACGAAATTACATTGAGAGTTTATGCCTACTTACTTTGGCAACCTGATTAATAGAAAAGCTTTTGCTATACTATTTACATATTCATCATCTTAATTACTGATTCTTCTTTACGTAATTGTTCTTCCTTGAGATTGATCCATCCGGAATAAAGTAACAAAGCCCTATAACATATACTTAAATTGATCCCAAAAACATATATCATTGATTTAATCTAAACCCAACGAAAAACGGTTAAATCAAATGGAGATAGTATCTTATCGTTATGTGTATGTATCTTGCAATGTAGTTTATTGTGGAATTACATCCACCAATAAGACTTGTAGCTTTAATGTGCTTCCCAAGCACACTACTTTTAATACAAGATAGTGGTTGGGGCCATCACTAAATCTTGATAAGATATATTTCTTTCTTGTATATATATATATATATATCACATATATATATATCCACATTATATAATAACATATATGATCATCTAATAAGGCCAATTTAAATTGGTCATGGGTTAATTGGACATTTATTTCCCAAGTAAATAATCCAATCTCTAATTCAAAATTAGAAACCCATTTATTTCTTCCTTTAATTGATTAGACCCTTCTAATTAATTTTGACAAAATTAATTTAACGATTAAATTTATTGAGTCCTTTAATTAATTAATATCCATTACTTAATTACTACTTCTTGTCAAATCCAGTTTTACTTTAATAGATTGAACTAAGTTGCATCTTGTGCTATTGTGTGTGGCTCCTTGGGTTCACCATCAATTAGGCGTGGGCTCACAAACCATTTGTGATTTAATTAGGAGATTAATTAAACTACCTTTAATTAATCACTCTTAGATATGATCTAATCAAATCTAGAGTACCCAACACTCGAGGTAGTCGTCTAGTCACGGTTGACGATTCCTAACTAATGAGGAATATATAGTGTGAACCTTACTTGGATTGATCTCAATAATCTTCTTACGCATACCATGCACGTACGCTCCTTCCAATAACTTATTTCCCGATCGAGGCCTAGGACATGGAGTCCAATGGATACCTATTAGCCTTGATAACTATGCGTCTTTATTCTTTATGGTGATTCATTTTAGTGATTACCCATTTGCAAACTCCTTTCCAAATATAACATCACTCACTTTGGCCAAAGATTCCCGGAATCAATCCATTCAAAAGAATGCATAGGAAATCGCCCAACCACATCACGATGGGAGTTAATGGATCCTTTATTGATGTCATTAACTTCACTACGAAGCAATCCATACCCAACGTGAAACTATAATGACTCGCTAAGTAGTAGTCGAGTAACACATCAAAGCATAAACGCTCCGTATGAAGTTCACTCTAACGTCTCAAGTCAAAGGACCAATTTACGTACACTATCCTAAGTAGAAGAAATCTTCATCTCCGATAAACTCCTTAGATGAGATTTTTCTAGTGGGGTTTCGATGCGCTTGATCTCATCAAACTACCCACTCATATGCATTGATATCTACCATATCTATGTCCATGGAACTATCCATCCCCATGCAAAAGAGAATGCATACTCGTGCAAGTCTTATCGAATACAATGATGCCCTATCTCAATAGTATTCTACCACTTGGAAAGCTTTTAAGATCTTAAACCATAGTAGAACATATTCCATAAAGGGATGCACCATGTTCCATAGTTTCAACGATCTAAGGGCTTCATAAATTGCTTAGATGTATCACAATAAATGAAGAATTGCCAATGCAAACTTTTATTGATCATGAATAAGATTGATTACAAGAGTATTTACAAGACAACCGATTGGCTTGCAGGGCACTACTCCAACAATCTACCACTTGTACTAAAGCCAATCGTTCATAACTTTAAGGCCCATCTTATGGCGATGTCCTTCAAAAGCCTTGATTGGCAATGGTTTAGTCAGTGGGTCCACCACATTATCTTTTGAGTCAACGCGCGCCATTCTCACGTCTCATCTATCAATGATATCTCGTATCAAATGATATCGCATCAATACATGCTTGGATCTTTGATGAGATCTTGGCTCCTTTGCTTGCGCAATGGCCCCATTATTATCACATAAGATAGCAACGGGTTCGGCAATGCTAGGAACTACACCCAACTCTTGGATGAAGTTTCGCATCGAAACACCTTCCTTAGCAGCAGCACATGCGGCTAAATATTCTGCTTCGGTTGTGGAATTGGCTATAGTTTCCTGTTTGGAACTCTTCCAACTTACTGCACCTCCGTTCAAGCAAAATACAAAACCTGACATAGACTTGGAGTCATCTACATCACACTGATAACTAGAGTCAGTGTGACCCTCAAGTTTTAATTCTCCATTACCATAGACCAAGAATAAATCCTTAGTTCTTCTCAAATACTTAAAGATTGTTTTTACGGCACTCCAGTGACTCTCACCTTGAGCCACATCCGGCCCAATACATAGCATGGCGTACGTTATGCTCCCTATAGCGGACGCATAAGGTATCTTTGACATCCTTTCTCTTTCATCGTCAGTCTTGGGAGACATTGACTTGGAGAGATGGATTCCATGTCGCATTGGAGGAAACCATTTCTTTGAATCATCCATACTAAACCTCTTTAGTATCTTTTCTATGTACAACATTTGGGATAGCCCTAGCAACCTTTTAGATCTATCTCTATAGATCCGTATTCCAAATACAAATGAAGCTACTCCCATATCTTTCATGGAGAATTTTGTAGATAACCATGCTTTAGTCTTCTCTAATATTCCTACTTCATTCCCAATGATAAGAATATCATCGACATAAAGAACTATAAACTCTATCGAGCTCCCACTAACCTTCTTGTACACACAAGGTTCATAGATGTTCTTGATGTAGCCAAACGATTTGACTGTCTCATCAAAATGCTTGTTCCGATTTCGGGATGCTTGTTTAAGTCCATAAATGGACCTTTGTAATATAAAAACCTTTTGCTCACTACCTTTGGGTATGAAACCTTTTGGTTGCTCCACATAAATTTCTTCTTCAATGTCTCCATTGAGAAAAGCGGTTTTAACATCCATTTGCCATATCTCATAGTCATACCATGCGGCTATGGCAAGCAAGATCCGAATGGACTTCGGCATGGCCACTGGTGAGAAGGTTTCTTCAAAGTCGATGCCCGGCCTTTGAGTGTATCCCTTCGCAACTAGCCTTGCCTTGTAGGTCGACACCTATCCATATACTCCAAGCTTTCGCTTATAGATCCACTTGCAACAAACGGGTACTACTCCCTCTGGTAGATCTTACATGGAGTCCAATTCGGCTCTCATGGCTTCACGCCATTTTCCCGAATCTATGTCCAACATAGGTTCTTCATAAGTCCTTGGATCAATATCCAATTGCCCCATTTCATG
Source organism: Penstemon eatonii (assembly GCA_038501285.1). NCBI lineage: Eukaryota > Viridiplantae > Streptophyta > Magnoliopsida > Lamiales > Plantaginaceae > Penstemon > Penstemon eatonii. The sequence goes on along the minus strand of CM076711.1, from coordinate 38,555,237 downwards.
TAGCAATCCAAACCGTTTGGGTTGTTAATGTTCACGAGTGGACCTACGAAGTTGTTGTATACTAGTGGTTTCCTCATTACACTCATTTGTTTCCATCTCTTGTGGTGATTTATCCGTCTCACGAACTTCCTCCAATTCTATCTCCACCTTTTCATTATCAAGTAGACGTTCTTCCAAGAAAATGGCGCTCCTAGAAATAAACATATTTTGTTCCTTAGGATCATAGAATTGATATCCAATAGACTCTCTAGGATATCCCACAAATTTTCATAAGGTGGACTTGGCTTCCAACTTATCTCCCACTAGCTTCTTGACAAAAGCGGGAGACCCCCAAATTCTCATGAATTTATAAGAGGGTGCTTTGCCGAACCACATCTCATGAGGTTTCTTAGGCACAATTTTCGAAGGTACTACGTTTAGTATCTTTGAAGCTGTAAGAAGAGCCAAACCCCAAAATCTTCTAGGTAAATCCGTGAAACTCATCATGGATCGAACCATGTCCAACAGAGTTCTATTCCTTCTCTATGATACTCCGTTCAATTGAGGAGTACCCAGAGGAGTCCACTTTGAGAGAATCCCATTCTCTTTCAAATAACCGAGGAATTCGCTACTCAAGTATTCTCCACCTTGATCGGATCGAAGTGACTTAATACTTTTACCGAGTTGCTTTTCTACTTCATTTCAAAATTCTTTGAACCTTTCAAAAGCTTCGGACTTATGTCTTATGAGATACACATATCCATACCTTGAGTGATCATAGGTAAAGGTTATGAAGTACTTATAACCTCCTCGAGCATTAACACTTAGTGGTCCACATATATCCATATGGATCAAATCCAAAGTGCTTGAAGCACGTTCCGGTTTCCCAGAATACGGCAATTTGGTCATTTTTCCCTTTAAGTAAGATTCGCAAGTTAAGAACTCATCCAAGTTTACTATTTCTAGAGACACATTTGAGACCAACCTTTGAATCCTCTTCTTGGAAATATGTCCAAGTCTAGCATGCCATAGATATGCAGAGTTATCGTCATTTGCCTTTTGTTTCTTAATATTATCGTGAACATGCAATATAGTATTAGATGTTATGGAGGTTTCAAGATTATACAATCCATTAGCTAATGTACCATTTGCATATAAAGAGCCATTCTTTGAAATGCTAAAATTTCCATTCATAATGGTAAAACAAAAAACCTTCTTGGTCCAAAACAGGAATGAAAATAAGGTTCTTGATTAAGGTAGGTACATAGAGACAATCTCTAAGGACTAGCTTAGAATGTCCTACATGTAGTACTACGTCCCCTATTGCTTCGGCTACAACTTTTGCACCATTGCCCAAGCGGAGAATCCAATCTTTAGGTTCAAGGGGCCTTGTTGTTCTTTTCACGTGTTTGTCATTACAAAGGTGAGAACCACAAGCGGTGTCCAACACCCAATTAGCATTATTCATGGAAATATTAACTTCAAAGAAGAATATACCCTGATTCTTATTTGGGACGGTTTTGAGGTAAAGAGGACAATTCCTCTTCCAGTGCCCTTCTTTATTACAATGGAAACAAATACCCTTAGGCACCTTTCCCTTCGCAACTTTAGGAGTGGACTTAAGAGGCTTCTTGTCCTTAGAGGAACTTTTCCCCTTCTTTTTCTTTCCCTTTACCTTTCGGCCCTTGGAATAAGAGGGAGCAAACATCACATGTTTCTCCATTACTATAGAGCTTTCCGCCGTGTGAAGCATATTAACAAGTTCATGAAGTCCAATTTCCATGTTGTGCGTGTTAAAGTTCATCACAAAGTTGTCAAATGAGCGGGGCAATGATTGAAGGATCAAATCCATATATAGTTCATTGTCCATAACCACGTTAAGATAACCAAGCTTTTCAATGTGACCAAGCATTTTAAGCCCATGCTCACGGACCGATGAACCCTCAATTATGCGAGCTTGGAAAAGCTCCTTACTTGCCAAGTAATGTTCTTGCTGACCCGGAGTCGAGTACAACTCGGACAAGTGAAGGTGGATATCCGAAGCATGAGACAAGTTCTCATGTTGCTTTTGAAGCTCAATAGACATTGAAGCCAACATGAGGCAACGGGCTTGAAGATCATCTTCAACCCATTTGTCAAAGGTGGCCCACTCCGTATCCGATGAATCAGTCGATAAGGCCACAGGGGGTGGGGCGGTGAGGACATAGCTCCTTTTCTCAGAATCTGAAGTGGGTTTTGCCCGTTGAGGACATAGCTCCTTTTCTCAAAAAATGATCATGTTTAGCGTTCATTCATTTTTCAATATACTTTATGATCTTGGACTTCTAACCATAAAGGTCTCCCACTATTTTATCGAATCCCATGCCCCCACATGGTAAACGAGAAATTAAATTTCTTAGTAGGTCTCAAAGTCCTAAAGACATTTTCCACACCCACGACTCGTGAGACGTGTGGTCAATTCAATAGGTAGACAACAAATTGCCAATCATTTCTACCAAACGACCTTTGAGAATATTTTGCCTCACTTTTCGTATGGACCCACGACTTGTGCGACATCCATATTATTAAACGTTAAGTCTACACCATCAATCTTGACAAGACATACCCCAATCATGGACGTTCCACGACTCGTGAGACAACGCCATGACCCGAGTATGCCCTACCCTTGGCACTATAACTCGTGCATCAAGGAAATGATCATATTGATCTAATTACACCCGTTCCACGATTCGTGAGACAACGGATGAATCCAATACAACTAATGACCGAGCCCTATTGATGGAAGGCATGGAATACGGAAACTCGCTTACCAATTATGACTTAATTATTAAACTCGATTGGGTTGAGTGGAGGTTTTAATTATTTGAAGTTGCAAGATCTCACCAATTTTAGTTGTTTATCTTTCTTAGGTGATCTATCCTAAGATGCATCACATACATCAAATGGATAAAATACCAACAAAGCATAAACGGCTCTAGCATGCTCCTATCGCGTGGTGGATGACCATGGGCCGATCCTATGCGGTCCATTCCGAGCAAACAAAAGTCTTTCAAGTCCTTCACATGGCAAGGTCTTCAAGGTAGGAAAACAAATGGAAATAGAATTATTCTATTACATATGCATCACCCTGCATACATGGCCTTCAAGGTCTTCAAGTCCTCCAAGTCTTTCAAGTCCTTCACAAGTCCTTAAAGTCCTTCATCATGAATAAACCTCACAACCTAATGCCTACTCTCTTTACATTGACAAAAGTCAAGAAATAGGAGGCATGCAAGCCCCATTTAATTACAAACCCAAATCATCAAATGAATTATAAGATTAATATCCAATCACATAAGGTCAAGGACACTAGATCATCCACCCATACATTCATCACACAATGTTGCATCAAAAGATAAATTTACCAAGAAGATTATCTACCAATTTCTAAAGGATTAAGGCATGTACATTGTGGTGTCCCAATTTAATGAGACCAAAGAACACAAATTTAGATAACTTGATGTAGGAGCTCGATAGGTGCTTGAATTTCGGTTTTAAGACCAATCCGGCTCATCCTTAAGTTATCCATAAGTGAAGAGGCTTATCCACAGCCCTACATCACCTTAGGAAACCGTAGGACTCACAAGATTTAGGCAATTTTACCGGTGGATGCGGTTGTTCCACTACAACCCGGCACGTACGGTCTTTTCACGAAAAACCAATTTTCAAACTAAAACCACCCTTACTCCATACATCCCTATATCCAATAAAGTGTTCATAAAATTTATCTGACCATAACCCACCAGAAAAACAACCCCTAAATCCGAAAGAAAATTTGTTGATGCACTTCAAGTTTTAACAAACCGTTTTCACCAAAACGTAAAGAAATATTCATAACAATTATGAATCACGAACCTAATATGAAAGAGCATGATTTGGCTCTGATACCATTTGATGGTATTGGTCCTACGGTCAGCCAAAATGCAGCGGAAACAAAAATTTTGATCGGGGACAAAACTGCCAAAAAAGTGCGACTACTTTGCAAGAAAACTTTGAAGACCTTCTACCATTACTATCCTAATCATGCATAAAAAGTTCATATTAGAAGGAAAGATATCAAGTCATACCTCTCCCAATCTTGGGAGGTGAAGAGCCGCAAAGAATCGGGACAAGCAAGTAACACCCGAAACCTTCTAGCTCACGGGTTTTGTACCTCCTACGAAACTTCTTTCTCCAAGCTCACGGGTTCCGTACCTCCTACGAAACTTCTTGCTCCGAGAACCTCAAGAAAAACACTCCAAGATCTCCAAGTGTAGATCCTCCAAGGCAAGCCCACACACACAAGTGATAGCACTTAAGGAGTAAAGAAGATGAGCTAGATCTTGCAAATACACCCTCAATCTATTAGCTAGAATGAAGTAGTACTTGAACCAAGTTAGAAACTTGATGAAGGAAGAGAAAATGATGAAGAAAACAACTTTTCTTTCTAGGGTGAGAGAGAAATCCGAACACACACTAAAAGGTGTAGTGTGTATTTTTGTCTTGCAACTTGAAACCATGGAATTAAGATAAACTTATCTTTAAGTGTATGTATCTTGCAATATAGTTTATTGTGGAATCAAATCCACCAATAAGACTTGTAGCATTAATGTGCTTCCCAAGCAAACTACTTTTAATGCAAGATAGTGGTGGGGGCCACCCCTAACTCTTGATAAGATATATTTCTCTTATGATCATCTCATAAGACCAATTTAAATTTGTCATGGGTTAATTGAACATTTATTTCCCAATTAAAAAATTCAATCTATAATTCAAAATTAGAAACCCATTTACTTCTTCATTTAATTGATTAGACCATTCTAATTAATTTTGACTAAATTAGTTTAACGATTAAATTAAAAGAGTCCTTTAATTAATTAATCTCCATTAATTAATTACTACTTCTTATCAAATCCAATTTTACTTTAATAGATTGAACTATGTTGCATCTTGTGCTAATGTGTGTGGCCCCTTGGGTTCACCATCAATTAGCAGTGGGCTCACAAACCATTTATGATTTAATTAGGAGATTAATTAAACTACCTTTAATCAATCACTCTTAGATATGATCTCATCAAATCTAGAGTACCCAACACTCGAGGTAGTCGTCTAGTCACGGTCGACGAGTCCTAACTAATGATGAATATATAGTGTGAACCATTCTTGGATTGATCTCATCAATCCTCTTACGCATACCATGCACGTACGCTCCTTCCAATAACTTATATCCCGATCGAGGCCTAGGACATGGAGTCCAACGGATTCCTATTAGCCTTGATAACTATGCATCTTTATTCTTTATGGTGATTCCTTTTAGTGATTACCCATTTGGAAACTCCTTTCCAAATCTAACATCACTCACTTCGGCCAAAGATTCCCGGAATCAATCAATACAAAAGAATGCATAAAAAATCGCCCAACCACATCACGATGGGAGTTAATGGAACCTTTATTGACGTCATTAACTTCACTACGAAGCAATCCATACCCAACGTGAAACTATAATGACTCGCTAATTAGTAGTCGAGTAACACGTCAAAGCATAAACGCTCCGTATGAAGTTCCTTCTAACGTCTCAAGTCAAAGGACAAATTTACGTACACTATCCTAAGTAGAAGAAATCTTCATCTCCGATAAACTCCTTAGATGAGATTTTTCTAGCGGGGTTTCGATGTGCTTGATCTCATCAAGCCACCCACTCATATACATGGATATCTACCATGTCGATGTCCATGGAACTATCCAATCCCATGCAAAAGAGAATGCATACTCGTGCAAGTCTTATCGAATACAATGATGCCCTATCTCAATAGTAAACCATTGTAGAACATATTCCATAGAGGGATGCACCATGTCCCATAGTTTCAATGATCTAAGGGCTTCATAAATTGCTTAGATATATCACAATAAATGAAGAATTTCCAGTGCAAACTTTTATTGATCATGAATGAGATTGATTACAAGAGTATTTAAAAGACAACCGATTGGAATGCAGGGCACTACTCTAACACCGGGGACCTTCGTCAACATGATTTCAGGGGGTCGTGTCGGAGGAGATAGCAAGAACTTTAGGTGACTGGTTTCAAGAGCATTCCGAGATAGAAGCAGAATAATCGAAAGGGAGATATTCTCGATAATACCAAGTACTCCGAGTAAAAGGATTATTTTCGATGACACGAACCTCTAGCCAGGATATGTCATAACCCGTTTTCGTGACATGTTGCATGTGTGTGAATGTGCATATATTCTATTGGGCATTTCGTGCTTTGCATTTATTAATTGCTAGATAATATTATTTTATTTGGGTTATGACATAATTATGTGTTATATGACTTCATTTACATGTTCATGTGAGTTTTTAAACTCAAAGTGTTGATCTATAAGTTTTCGGGGCTTTGTGAACCGAATTTGAAGCCCTAACTTCAGAAAATCATAATTAATTCATACGACCTCGGAATCAGGTGATTCAAAAGGCTAACTTGCCTAATTTTTCATGATCTAGCTAATGGAAGAGGTTTTGAGTGTTTTTGGTTCAGTAAAATATAACAAACGAGCCCTGGACAGAATTGAAAAGGCTAGGCAATCTAGAAGGGTCAAAATGGTCCTTTCTCATTTCCACTCACTTATCCTCTATAAGATTATCTTCAACCTTAGTTCCAAATCAAATAGAAACAGAGCAAAAACGTTCAGGTCTTCTTGGAGGGTTTCAAAGCATCAAAACAATTGTTAAGAAATCAAGAAAAATCGGTTACGGTGTCGGCTTTGACAAAAGTTGCTCCTTGTGTCTTTGTCTTCGATTTGCACCGATTATTTTCTCTTGTAAGTGATGTTGTTAACTTCTAAGATTCATCCATGTTTATGGATAATTAAGATTAATTCATGGGGTGGTTATATACTTGTTATAAATTGTTCTAGCTTGGTACTTTGTAGAAGTTATGGCTATAATTGTGAGTTTTCCCATAGATGTAATATAGGTATGGTCTGATTTTATAAGGACTTTATGGTTGTGTCTTAGGAGTATTTAGTAGGATCTATTTTGACAAATTGAGATTCCTTGACATATAAACCAATGGTGAAATTGTTGGACTAGTTTTAATTGACTAGTTTTATGAAATTGTGCACATATCATAGTTATATGTACATGGAACATTAACTTGTTATTTCTGGAAATTAGTGTTCAATTTCTTGATGTTCTTGGATGGCTTATTGCTATATAGAACAATAACTTGTACATATATGATGAGGGGTAATTTGGATCCCCTATTCTTGCAAGCCCGATATGGATCGAACAACACAATTTCCGTCCTCAGAAGTATCGAACCGAGCCGGGGCATATAATGATCTGTTCTGACCCAGCAAAGAGAACCCGAGGTCGAAGGTTACTGTTGGGCCGAGCCCAGGTCCAAGCCAGCGGGACGGAAAAGTACTCCTACAAGTGTGTCAGAAAGCCCATCTACTAAGCTATAAATACCCCTAGCATTCATGACGACAACACAACTTCCCAGGTGCTCTTCCTCCGAGGCTGCTGCTGGGAACTAGTTAGGAAGAATAGCATAGGCTGTTTTATATGTATTTCACCCTCTAGCTTGTACGGCATCCTATAATGCTCGGATAGGACTCTCCATACTTGTAATTTGTACTCAAACATCCCGAATACAAATACTATTGATCTTTTTCTTCTATTTACAAGCATTTGTACGGCACTTCATACCATATAGATCGAACAAACGAAAACGCGTAAGATCAATTGGCGCCCACCAAGGGGACTTATTCGAGTATTAGATCGAAATATGCCTACTACGAGGAGAAATACGTATATCATAGGAGAACCTTCCCATGCAGCAGGAGCACAGAATTCGGTCAATAATGAGTCCGATAATCTGTCGCGCGTGGCTCAACAACCAGATATTCCACCAGATGTTCCGCAGAATAATGTTACAATTCACACGACCGTTGGTGATCTAAGGTCCATCATAGGCACGATGTGCAGGGAATTTCTGAACGGTGGAAGGGCTGATCAATCACCTGTAGATCAGCCAGCAGTTCACGGGAGACCTGAAATACCATCTTCGAACATCCAGAAGGAGAATAATGTACTACAATCTATATCGCACGCGCCAGCAACAAACCCTCCTCGAGCTGTACCATCGAAAATCAACGCCCGGTCAGAAATCCCGCCAAAATCAGTACATGATGTGGAAGATTCAGTAGTTGGGGAGAGCCACCCTTCTGGTGCTGTCAGAGGCAATAAATTGACCTACAAAAGAATTACTGAATCCGAACTGGAAAGGATAGTGCAAGAGAGAGTAGCTAAGGAGTTGGAGAAGGAAGATACGCTGATAGAGATTCCTCGCAGCAATCATGCTGCAAGGCGAGCGGGAAACGTTCCGAGTAGAGAGAATCTACGAGATAGGGAGGTTTCAAACAGTATCATGCGTTGTTCGCCGTTTTGTCAAGAAATACGCGAAGCTTGAAACGCGAAAATGGTACCGACCAGGCTACCACGGTATAACGGGACTACCGACCCCGAGGAACACATCAACAACTTTATTAACGTGATGAAATTATACGGACATTCAGAGGACTTTTGTTGCAAGATCATGGTTACTACCTTCGAGGGAATTGCCCTCGATTGGTTCGGAAAGTTGCCGCCTAACTCCATATTTTCCTTCGACGAATTTTGCGACAAACTAAAACACCAATTTGCTAGTCAAAGGAAACCGAGATTACCGGCGAATCATTTGGGGACCGTAAAACAGTTGGAAGGAGAAACGTTGAGGCAATGGTTAGCGAGGTTCAGTATCGAACTTCTCAAAGTTGATACCCTGCAGATCGAATATTTGTCTTCTCTAATGTTCGAGCTGACAAGGAGCACTCAATTCGGAAACGCCTTGTGCAGAAAACAGCCGAAATCCTTCGAACGAATAATGGAGATCGCTGAGAAATACATGATTCAGGAAGAGATGAATAAGTTAAAAAGTTCGCACACTGTGAAACTTCCTCTCAACAAGAAACAAGATCGGGCTCCTATCCCGAAACCTGGTGACTACGGAGGATCGAACAAAGGGTCTGCTTGGCAACGAATCAACACTTATAAGCCACATATGCCGCTCCAAGGGTCGAATTCCTATGGACCTCCTTATGAACGAACTCGACCTCCAAGACCGGGAAAAATTCAGTTTACCGAACTTAACAGTTCAAAGGAAGAATTGTTAACTGTGTTAGAAGAAAGAAATTTGATTCCCGAGGCTCAAAGGATCACTCAGGCTAGGCCAGGTGCGTTGGGTTATGACCAGTACTGTCGATACCATCGGGCTCGGGGGCACATCACCGAAAACTTTTACCAACTGAAAGTCGAGATAGAAAAACTAATTGCACAAGGAAAACTCAAAGAATTTGTCAAAGGAGGAAACTATAACAATCGTTATAGGTCCAGAAGCCCGCGAAAGTTTAATACCCAACAAAGGCAGGTTCGAAATCAGACGGAAGAGCGGTCAAATGGAGTGATAAACACGATTGCTGGCGGACCAGCAGGAGGAGATAGCAGAAATGCTAGAAAAAGAACGTTGAGGTCGATAAGGGCTGGGGTCTCTGCAACGAGGGAAATTCTATCCTTGGAGTTTCCCTCCATGGAAAATCATGTTATAAGTTTCAGTGAGGCCGATCGACCTTCGGATGTTAATTGGGATACAAATGAAGACGATCCAGATTCTTCCATGGTGTTGACATTGAAGATTACTAATTTTGAGGTCAAGATAGTGCTAGTCGATAATGGAAGCTCGGCAAACATTATCTCATCGTAAGCTCTCACAAGGAGGAATCTTTGTCACCCGCATCTGGATCGAGTAACCACTCCTTTGGTCGGTTTTGGGGGACCGGAGATCGTTCCGCTTGGGACCATTCTCTTGAGCACGACTCTAGGAACCAAGCCAAAGAATGTAACAAGGATGATCAAATTCCTGTTAGTAGATACATCGTTCGCTTACAATGCCATATTAGGGAGACCAGCTCTAAATATCTTCAAGGCAGTTGTATCTACCTACCATCAAAAGATAAAGTTCCCGACCGAGGGAGGGGTAGGAGAAATGTGGAACGACCAATACATGGCTTGGGAATGTTACAATTCATCTCTAAGCATACAGAAGAAATTGGAACCCAAGATCTTGGGTAAGAGGGAAGTAATTGAGTCGGAACCAGGGACTGACACACCGGTTCCCGATTGGGTAAAACTGCAAGAAAAGAAAGAGGGACCATTGATGCGACCATGGTAGCACCCGATGATAAGGAAGTGAGTCTGCTTTCTTGATCCCTTGATAGGTTCACCGAGGGCACAACAGAGTTGAAGGAAGCGGGGGAAACCAGGCTCATAGGATTCTTGCAGAGGAACGCGAATATTTCGATCTGGGGCTCGAAGGACGTTTCGGAAATCAACCAACATACGCTTACTCAACCCTCAAACAGTTTGGAAAGGTGGGGAAAGGAGGCAACTAATGAAGAAAGCATGGTTAAAGAAGGCAATATCCCGACTAAGTGGAAACACGAGGATGACTCTCCAACCAAAAAAGGAAGAGAAATGCAGAAGCATCTTTTAATTTCTGGAAAATCCCTTAAGAATCATGAACCCAAGGATGAAGATTCAAGTTGCATCATCATTTCACACTTCGTGATCACATGCAATGAAACAGAGCTCGAAGCACAGCCTCACAGGACTAGGAATGGTCGGAAAAGCAAAGGTAAAGCCAGTTTATGTATTGACAAATTCTGACCTTGTTCATAAACAGGTAAAAGCCATAGGTGAAACCAGTGGGTTCAGCGAAGCAGGTTGTTTGGACATGGCTAAAAATTCGACCTCGCGATTCGAAAAATTCTATATCCAGCTTGTTCCAAAAGAAGAAAATCTATCAGTCAGCTTACTATCAAAGTTCTCAAAGAAGGCAAAGGGGAAGAGTAGGAGAATAATTACATGCTTATTATCGAATGATTCTATTATCAATCTTGTATTCTTTAACTCGGATGATTATCTGGAGAGGGGTCATCTTCATCAGAGTGATCCGAATTTAATCTACCAACCAGCTGAACTCAAGCATTCTACCCCGATCTCTGGGACTTTTGGCAAAGAAGACATCAACCTCGCCGATCTTTTTCCAGTAAAAAGAAGAGAGCTTATATCGACCGCCGTCAAATACCCCAGAAAATTGTTCGAATTCTCCAACTCCAAGGGAAACAAAGCATTAACAATGAAGGAAATCAATCATGTAGACAGAAGAAGCAATCTTGCAAAGATAATAATTCAGGATTTAAGTTCTAACGAGAAAAGAGCTTATAATCAAAAACTTCAAATTCGAAAATTGAAAATGAGGGGTCTTATGAGAGAAAAAGTGGAAGCGTCAAAGTATAATAGAAAACTTCAGCCCAATCGGGGCGGATCATACATGGTCATTAAAATCGAAAAAGAAGATTCACACTTCATTGCCCATCCAGAAGGAAAGGTCCTACTCTGAGTTCGGAAAGTTGTCAAGACAAGAGGATTATGTATTGAGTTCTAGGGTTGTTTACTATTTGCTATCTCATTGTGTTTCATTTATTCTCACAACTAAAGAAGACTATTATTTCCTTGAAAGTTTATTTCGAACAGAGTTATTTATTCGACGAAAGTTTATCTGGCCAAAGTTCTTAATTACCTGTCTTGTTCAAGATATTATCGATCTATTCATATATTATCAATCTCTATTTGTCTCCATCAACTATTAATCGGGTGAAAGCTGTTGCTATGATCCTCGGAAATCGACCAAGGGTGAAAGCCGTTGCTACGCCCCTTGGATTGGAAAAAATGGGTGACGACCCTCGGGCTAAAAATGCTCTGAAATGACTAAGGGTGAAAGCCGTTGCTATGCCCCTTAGATCGAAATTATTGAATGGGTGAAAGCTGTTGCTACGACCCTCGGGCTAAAAATGCTCTGAAACGACTAAGGGTGAAAGCCATTGCTATGCCCCTTAGATCGAAATTATTGAATGGGTGAAAGTTGTTGCTACGACCCTCGGGCTAAAAATGCTCTGAAACGACTAAGGGTGAAAGTCGTTGCTATGCCCCTTAGATCGAAATTATTGAATGGGTGAAAGTTGTTGCTACGACCCTCGGGCTAAAAATGCTCTGAAACGACTAAGGGTGAAAGCCGTTGCTATGCCCCTTAGATCGAAATTATTGAATGGGTGAAAGCTGTTGCTACGACCCTCGGGCTAAAAATGCTCTGAAACGACTATGGGTGAAAGTCGTTGCTATGCCCCTTAGATCGAAATTATTGAATGGGTGAAAGCTGTTGCTAAGACCCTCGAAGACGACTAAGGGTGAAAGCCGTTGCTATGCCCCTTAATTCTAAAGTATAATCAAGATCGATCTAAATTCTATCATACTCTTTCTCCACAACTATTTACTCGACTAAGGAAGATTATTTCTTCCAACTTAAAAAGATTCAGATCCATAATTCGAAAAGAATCTAAGTTATGGAAGATATCTCAGGGAAGGTTTAAATTGCAGAGATCGAAATTCAAATTTATTATGTTTCTCAAATTATCTCACAGAAGTTGCGAATTACAGAAGTCGAAATTAAAATTCATAAAGCAACAAAAGGAAAATCGATAACAATATAGAAGAAAATTTTTCATTCATAAAATCTTCAGTACATTTACGAGTATTTTTTCTACGAATACAAGGTTAAAGTTCGAACTCAAATAAGAAAAAGGTTTACATTTACCCATATCCTACTACAGGTGCTACAAGAAGAACTAAAGGTCTTCGAATTAAAACAAGGAGCGGAGGAGAACGGGATCGGAGCATGTCCCCGGACTCTTAACAGATCTTAGGTCTTCATCAGTAAATAATGATTGTTATGCCAATCCTTTAAGATCCGCTGATGAAGAACCAGCGCACGAGAGGAGTCTTGGTCGATCTCCGTGCGCACTAACCCGAGCCGGAATACTATGAACCAGCTCCGGAAGCATCTTGAAGAAGTTGAGATCAAAACCTTGAAGACCCTTCCACGAGTTGACCCACTGTCCGACTGGGTGGAGCGACAGAATACAGGAATTCGAGCCAGCCTCAAGTGGATGGAATCAGAGAGAGCTGGTCGCCTGCCGGTAACCCAGTCGCAATCCTTTTCGCCTGTCGATACCCTAGTCGAAATAAGTCGCCGATGAAGGCAGCCAAAGTAATGATGAAAGATGGTTCAAACCCGAACCTCGAACCATTTTATCGGAGATAAGAAACGAAACATGAAGGTCAAAGGAAGTAAAAGTTCAACCACAAAAGTCGAACAAAACAATTACAGAAACGTAAAAATATGAAGGTAACTCCGGAACTATATATAGTAAAAGCAAAGGGCGATCAACGACTCAGATTTATTAGAACTAACGGCTGAGATATAAGCAATAAATACGCCGACCGTTCCGCTTCCCGAGAATTAAGGAACTGTTTGGGTAAATGAAGAAAATGTCAAATTCAATCATGCTCGAAATCCTTATAGTCTCAATTTCGGTCATCAGAGAGAGTCACAAAGAAAAATTCGGAGTATAGCTGATCAAGAAAGCATTATCAGTAACTCGCCCAAGAATGGCCAAAATCGGTAAAGTACTATATTTAAGCAAATTAGAATGATCGTAAAGATTAATCAAAAGACTATTATTTCCGACAAAGTATAAGTTTGATATATCAAGCGATTACAAGTTACAAAGATATCAACTCCTATTACATATCAAGCCAATCTCTTGGATACTAGTACATTTTACAATCCTATAAATATCGACAAAAACTAATCTCTATATCCAAACGTGAGAGTGACTTCATGACCAGCTAATCCTATGAAATTTTCGGCGGACGATAATGTCCTTACTCGAATATGAGGAGCCTGTCAAGCCAACAGGCTTTTGTCTTTATTTATGATTCTTCAAAGGGGGGAAGGGTAATACATCTTTTTCAAGGTGTAATGTGAGTACTTTATTGAGGACCTCGATCCTCGAAACACCACCCCCTGACATCTTCGAGGAAGAACCAAACAAACCGCCGAACACCCTTGAAAAACTTGATGCTTGAACCTCTCCTAAACCACAAAAGGTCGAGGGAGCTACTTGGGTCGTGAGTGGTCAGCAATGAGGCTTATTGGCCTCCAAGGATGGAATAGCCTTCGCCTGCAGGTAACCTAGTCGAAGTAGAAGTACTAATCAGCCTATAATCTGCAAAGTAGGTTCTAACTCAAATTTCAAAACGTTGAGCCATGCAACAAGATCTTTTAATCAGCATGATCAAAGGAATCCGCCTTCAAAAAATTTATAAGGATACAAAATGAAAGACCCCATTTATAGGAGCAACTTTCAAAAATCCAATGGTTAGCAGAAAACAAAAGGAACGATCAAGATCAAAAGACTGTTACGCTTCCCGAGAATTTGAGCGGAAGATAATCTTTCCTCTGATTTTGGAAATGATCAGGGACTCCATCGATCGAGATCGTAAGTTCGAACGAAGAAAGCAGGCTAAGTACGAATGAAAAAGAACACATCAAATTATGCAAGATTAAATAGGCAGAACATAAAATCCTGGAATAAATAAGTCATTACAAACCACAATAGTTAAAAATGTCAGAAATTATTCATGGTTATATAGAGATAAAATAGCATAGTCGTACAGCAAGCCCGGAAAAGTAAAAGACAACATCTAGAGAAGCTTGTTATCGGAGAAAATCTTCCGAAGCTCAGCACTGCGAGCCTCATATCCGAAACGTAAGCCGCCTTTTCACGACGCTCGAACTCTTCTTTCTCCTGCTCATGAAGACTTTTGAGCTTCTCGAGCTCCTCATTCAGTTTCTTGTGGATTTATTCTCCCTGATTCTTAGCAATCTTCTCTTTCTCTAAAGCAAGCTTTTCCTCAAGGACACGCTCGAGTTTAGCTTTCTTCTTCTCCAGCTCGAGGGAGATAGCAGCATGCCGATTTGATTCCCGCTCGGCAAACATTTTGAGTTCAAGAAAATCTTGTCCGGCCTATTAAATGTTCGGATAAGTTAAAAAAAAAAAGTCTTCATGAGAGAGAGAAAGATATTATAACACCTGAAACAGAAAGTGCGACCCAGATTGGTACAATTCTTCTAAATTTCTCTCCTTGGACATGTCGGTTTCAGAAGAAGTGAGGTCAAGCCGCAACGGACTATCTACAGGATCCCCGAGCGTAGCTTTAGAAATGAACCCGTCTATCGACTCCTTAGGCGAGGAAGGAGTAACCGTCGGAGGAGCGGAGTCAACTCGGGGTTCAGAAAGATTATCAGTTTTTAAGGATTCAGCAGAAGCTTCTCCACCAATATCCAACTTAAGATTTTTGCTCAAACCTCCCGTGGGGGGGACGGTCGAAGAATCACCAGGTGATGGCTTGTTCCTGATGGCGAGCTTCTGCAAAGCCTCAATGGGAGTGACCCCATCGGAATAAGGCATTTTGTTCGAAGAAGGAACGGGAGTTTTCTGCCTAACAAGCTCTCCACTCGAAGAATCGACAATTTTCGGCAAAGGGCCCTCGAGCTCAGCCTCAAGCTCCTCATCCAAGATGGACTTGTTTGTGTTTCCCTTAGCTTGCTTCGATGAAGCGTTTTTCTCTTTCTTAATCTCCCCTCCCTTAGGAACTTTGGGAGAAGGCACAGAGGTTTTAGAAGAGGATTTGGAGGGTTTGGCTTCCTTGGCCGGCTTTTGCTCTTTGGACGGATTTTTGTTTTTCGAGCCACCCAATAGCAGTTTGGGGTCGATGGCCTTGCCCAGTATTTCTTCCATGATAAATGGGGAAGTGAGTTAAGAGATTCGAAGAATGCAGAATATAGATAAAGAGCTCCGATCCCGGTAAATAAAGGTGTCGTGTAAATAATTTGAAGAGATCCTCATATTTATAGGCGCTACACCCTACGATTACGGTAGTGGAATCGACGCGACTTTCAAGAAAGATTCTATTTGGAATAAATAAATTTCGATCATAGAGTACGAAAAGATATCGAACTATGGAAAGTAGATGATGCCCAAATGTTTGCAAGATAAGAAATTACAAGTCATGGGAACCAAATCGTAAGGAAAACAAGTCCGGTTACAAAAAACGAGTTACATACATATACACATTTGATTCCTAACTACAAGGCTATGAATCGTCCCCCCCAGCATGCTTGAACCCAGCGTTCGGACCACCGCCACCTTCGCCACCGCTGCCTAATGGAACGGTCTGGTCAAAGGGTCGATCATTTTCCTCATCCGATCCGCCCTCTATGTTGACATCTTCATTCTCTCCTAAGGCAGATTGATGATTGTCGTCGGACCGCTCGAGTAAATCAGGATTAGGCATCGGAATGCCAAACTCCTCAACTAAGGGGGCAAAACGATGACTTTGCCAGTTCACAGTTTCTTGGGGCAATGATGAAGTTTTGTAGTCCTTTCCTTCGGCATTTTTGTAAGGATTCATATACAGGAAGTATTCCTCCATTTTGTCCGGGATCCTATTGGCTGAAACCAGTTGTTGAACCCCCTTATAAAAGATAGTTTGAAGGATTCCGCCGATCCTTCTCCGAACTAAAGGGTCGAGAACAGGGGAATTAAGAAATTTTCGTATGGCTGGATTTTCCGCCTCTTCTGCCCCTTGAGAATATGCGCGCACAGAGTCTTGCTTGGTCTGCTCAAGCTCGATTTTAATTCTCTTAAGCTCATCCTCGAGTGCGCTTTTTTCTGTAACTACTGATAATAATTCATCCTCCACAGAGGAGGAATGTTTCTTACTTGTATTCTCTAGCTCATTCTTCACTTTAGACAATTCTCGTTGACTGTCTGCCAGTTGGGATCGAAGGGTTTGATTGTCAACGAAAATTTGTGCGTACGCATCGTGAGCATCTTGCGACTCCTGCTCTAGCAATGCTAAGCGATAGGTCTGAAGAGCGAACAAATCCCCGACCTATGAGAAAATCTCGGTTATCAGTAAATATTAGAGACTCTAAAGAAAGATGAAATAGTAGAAGGAAAAAATTCTTACCTCATGATACGTCCGGGAAAAATCACTCAGAACCTCAAAACTACCTTTGATGGTTTGAAGCAACATATCCCGCTTAAACCGACCACCCCCTGACATCTTCGGATTGAATAGTCCCGTCTTCGGGATATCCAGCAGCCCTGCTACCACGGAAGTGTTCGTCCATGAAATCTGCCACATCCGGCTCCGATCTACCCTCTCGACATGGAACCGAATCATAACTCACACCAAAGGGTTTTACCCTCCTCGAGGGCCCCGGATGGTCAGCATTCCTCCTTCGACTAAGGAGCTTCTCATACTCTTGCACACCCAGAATTCAGTTCCAGGAATATTGACTGTAACAAACGGACGAAAGAGTAGAAGTATCAGGGGAGAACAGACTACGGAAAGGGCCCGCAGTGGCAGAATTCAAGGAACTCATAGTACCAACCCCTCTCAGATCGGGAAGTAGAGTTGGTATATCGACCGAATCTCCGCCTAAATCACTTACATCCGCTCTTCTTTCCAAAGTATATGGTAACTGCTCGAACTGGGATGGCATATTTCCAACTGATCCACCAGTGGACAGCCGAAACCTCTCAAAAGTTTGACCTGGAAAGGAGATGCAAGGTATATGTGAATTTAAACAAGAAGAGTTGTTCTATCACACATTGAGATAGGAAGAAACTAAAGATATACCCAAAGAATGAGGTGCGCGGGACGAAGCAGCCGATGCAGGCAAGTCACCGAGCGGCTGAAGGGATCCTTCTAAAGATCGAATGGGTAAAGGATAAGAGTATTCGATCATCGGGGCAGGATAGTCACATTTGCTCAACCCAGCCAACCGCAAAACACCTTCTTGAACTAGAAGCATGGTTTGGTAAGGGTTCGACCGTAGCTGCTCAAGAAATTCATCGGAAAGACGATGGTTGAGCTTCTCCTTAATTCTGCGACGACCATATGACCAAGAATTTATGCCATCCCATCGATATGGTCTGGTCTTCGAGCTACCTTCTGATACGGGGGCATCAGGGCCTTTCACGAAAAACAACCTCCTCTTCCATCCTTTAATCTTCTCCGTTGTTATGTTCGTGAGAATAGGTCGTTTCGACCGCTGGCAGATGGACACGAACCCGACATTCGAGCCCTTACACAGGTCCATTCGAAATATTTGCCAAAAATTACTAAAAGAGGCCTCTTCCCCTTTGGCTTCCATGAGAGCGCTGAATGCTACGATATACGCGATAGAATGCGAGAGAAGCTGAGCGGGGGAAAGCGAAAAGAAAGTCAAGATGCCTCGGATAAGAGGGATAAACGGAATGCGCAAACCGTAAGAAAATTGCTTCCCGTAGAAGGCTTGACACCCGGCTGGAGGCTCGGTTGCACTCTCGGTGTAAGAAGGGATGACGGTCGAAAAACCTTTAGGAAGAAATTTCCCGAACTACGCCCCAAGATGAACGCGATCCTTTTTGAAAAAACCACAGGAGGTTTGATTAGCAGGAAGTTCTGACCTATTTGAGGTGGCTGTGTTAGAAGGAAAGGTATGTCTAAAAATCCTGACAAAGACGCCCTCGCCAATACTAAGCTTCTCGACCACGTCTTCCTCAAAATCTTCGATCTGGTCAACATCCTCATCTTCTGGATGAAACTCTCCACCCTCGTAATCATCGACAAGCTTTAACAGAGGATCAGAATCTTGGTCCTCTCCGACTTTGTTCTTGCCCTTCAAACTTCTGGAACTAGACATTATGGACTGAGAAACAATTATACTAAAACGGCTGCTCGTTCAACCCGAATGCTCCGAACTCAAGAAAGTATGTGATTTGTGAGTGATTTTTCAACAAGTCAACATATATATACGGGGTTAAAAAGGTAAAATTGCAAACAGGTCCCCGAGTAACCGCGACGGTTGAACTTCCACTGGGTAAAATCTAAAGTTATTTTTCTGAGAATTGCATTCTTGATCCCTCACTTTCCAAACAAGTCAACTTTGTGTTACGATCGAAAAATTAAGGAAGCATTGCTAAGGAATTGACTAGAGCATCACAGTAATTGTCAGTAAGGAAAATCCCGATCTGGAGGTCCTACGCAAACAGTGGACGACAAGGTTAATATCACGGCAACGCCATTATATTATTTCTAATATATGCACTCTTTTTCCCTAGCTCGGTTTTTATCCCGAAGGGTTTTTCCGAGTTAGGTTTTTAATGAGGCATACCCAAAACATATTTTAAATGGCTCATCTCACCCCAGCGTTCGAAAGAGCTTATACTTCTTCGAGCTTAAGCTCCACTTTACGCGTGAGAAGTGGGGGAGTATTGATGAGGGGTAATTTGGATCCCCTATTCTTGCAAGCCCGATATGGATCGAACAACCCAAGTTCCATCCTCAGAAGTATCGAAACGACCCGGGGCATATAATGATCTGTTCTAACCCAGCGAAGAGAACCCGAGGTCGAAGGTTACTGTTGGGCCGAGCCCAAGCCCAAGCCAGCGGGCCGGAAAAGTACTCCTGCAAGTGTGTCAGAAAGCCCATCATCTCAGCTATAAATACCCCTAGCATTCATGACGACGACACAACTTCCAAGGTGCTCTTCCTCCGAGGCTGCTGCTTGGAACTAGTTAGGAAGAATAGCATAGGCTGTTTTATATGTATTTCACCCTCTAGCTTGTACGGCATCCTATAATGCTCGGATAGGACTCTCCATACTTGTAATTTGTACTCAAACATCCCGAATACAAATACTATTGATCTTTTTCTTCTATTTACAAGCATTTGTACGGCACTTCATACCATATAGATCGAACAAACGAAAACGCGTAAGATCAATATAAGCTATTGTTATTTGGTGAAGTTTTGATTTTTGATATAATTAGGCATATGGAATTCATCCATGTACTTTACCTTGGATGAATTTGGTTATATTGTTCATTGATGCATCATATGGAAACCATGGTTTTATTTGTGCATACTCGAGGTGATGGTTTTTTTGTGGAGCCTAACCGACCCTTGATCGTTGGCCACGATTCAAGGCATACGACATTGGAACCCTTGCTAGCAAAGGGAACCTTTGCGATCCATTTATGGATTACATGATATTTTGATACCGGTACATTCTTGGACTTCTTTGTGTGATCGTTTATTTCGACACACGGCTATATATTCGACATGGATATGAGATGGACATGATTCAAGGCATCGAGTAAAGCTTCATCGATAACGTATCCTAATTACATGTTATATGCTTTCCAACGTGCCCATACATATATGGCTTGTTACATGACTTGTATATGACTTGATTTTTGATATATGGAGTTATAAATGTTATTTTGGATCAATTGTTATAATTGAATAACTCTCCCACATGCATGAATCACGACATCAATTACTAAGTCTTTCGACTTACCTCGTTTACTTTGTTTTCCTTAGATCACAGTACCACCGGCGGTAGGCCTGAGTGAGGACCGGGGATCAACATCGAGTAGCCTGGGGTAGGTTGTTGTACATAGTTTGGTAATGTAGTTGTATATCGTGGTGAGGCATTTTTGTACATGTACGGATCATTTAGATCCCTTGAGTCTCTTTTGTTGTATATTTTGTAGCTCATAGCCTCACTCTTGTATTTTGTACTTATGGCTATCTTGGTTGTAACACAGTATTAGCCACATAGTTTGTACCGTTTCAGTTGAGGAGATGACAATTATTTGCTACAGGGTTTGTTTATATGGTTGCTACAATATTGTGGTTTATTTATATACTTGTGTTGGTGCCACAATTGGTGGTTTGATTAATTGTACAGGTTATGTATTTTTGTTAAGCCATATTAAAGTAGTAAAATCGCCCGATTACTTTGTATAACTAATAGTTCGGCGGAATTTTAATATACGTCCCTTTATTACTTGCTATGTTATACATTTAACAAAGGAATTATATGTCACGAGATATGGTTTTGTTGATAAAATGACATGTACTTGATATGATATGTTGGACATGCACGTCACTTTCCCGTACTCGGGACCTACCCGGGATGGGGTGTGACAGGATATTTTCCATAAGATGAGCATGACGTGCCCAACTGTTCGATGGTAATAACAACGCAAATAGCAAATGCAACTGCTAAAATAATATATACTTGTCGCCTCGAAGAGCTAGGCAAACATCCTTTTCTGGATGCAGTGAGGAGAATGGACTTGGGGCACACATCACTCGCTTCCGTGAATACCTCCCTTTTAGGGTTTGGCGGAGCACAAGTAATCCCACTTGGAACATCACCTTTATCCTTGATAATTGGGGATGAATACAACTCCAAGATAAGATTGATAAAATTTCTGGTTGTCGATGCTCCGTGCGCGTATAATATAATCCTGGGATGACCTGCCCTGAGCAGCTTCCAATCAGTGAAGATCACGCTAAGCTAATCGCGCCCGTTGTCATGGATAATCCAATCGAAAGAGATTTGACCACGAAATAAAAGGAAAAACAAGAAGAAATCAATGCTAGGAAAAGAAAGTTCAAAAGAATTGAGCCATCGAAGGGACACAAAACCATCGATTTGGTACCTGGAGATAAGTCGAAGACAACAAGAGTTGGAACTCAACTTTCCACGGGTCTAGAGACCCAACTAATCCAATTCTTAAGGTAAAATGTGGAAAGAGTGGCCGACCACGGACTTGCAGGGAAGAGACCCGAAAATAATTGTTTATAGACTGAACATCTACCCCTCTGCGAGACCTGCCCGACTAAAGAAGAGAAACATCGGACTAGAAAGGAACAAAATAATCAAAGAAGAGGTCAAAAAACTCCTTGACACATAATACATTGAAGAAATTCAGTTCACGATATCGCTCTACAATGTAGTGTTAGTATCAAAAGGTGAGGGAAAGTGGAGAATGTGCAATGACTTCACTGATCTCAACATGTTGTGCCCCCACGACCCGTATCCTATCCAAAGGATCGACTCCCTGGTCGACTCGATAGCAAGATGTGCAATCTTGAGCACGATGGATGCTTTCCAAGGCTTCTATCAAATATATATGGCCCTCGAAGACCAGGAAAAAACGACGTTCATTATTGAGATGGGTGTTTACTTCTTCAAAGTAATGCCTTTTGGACTGAGATACGCAGGAGCAACATATTAGAGATTGGTTAGTAAAATGTTTGAAACACACCCGAGGAAGTCGATGGTAGGATAGTGCCCAGCAAGCCAGTTCAATAAGCTTGTAATAGGTCTATTCTGTATGAGAGAATCTTTGATTTAATAATAATACGCATGTTTATTTATATATGTATAAGGATAAACAATGGCCAACTTCATCTCTCGCGAATACATTTAAGCGATTGGATGAAATCCTTAGATTACATTAGACTATGGGACGATTCACTTGAGTACTGAGTGCAATCATGAAACAGTGTCTAAGGTCGTAATCTTAAAACTGTTCCAAGTCATAGACTCCGAACGAGACGGGGTATCGTAGGAATCGCCAAGGCTTGTACGAGTATGCATGATTCACATGGAGTGAATTTGTAGCATTTCATGAGCAAGGCATTTGAGGCCAGTGCATATGAGTAGGTGGTTCAATGGAGGATTGAACGCATCGAACGACCCGAACAGAGAAACCCATTGTGGAAGTGCATAACGCATATCGGTGATGGGATGTTTCTCAAGGATTATAATAGTGTACGATTTAGTCCTTTGACTTGAGGTGCTAGGGCGAATTCGGTACATGAAAGTACGTACTTAGAGGTATAGATCACTTAGCTTGATCATAACATGCCTAGGTTGGGTGCGTATAGACATGTACGTGGGTGGTTAGCACCAATATGGAATCTATTGACTCATCGTAATGGATGAGAGAATTTCCTATACGATTCTTAGATAATATATCCGAGGAATCTGCGGCCGCAGTCGGTGACGGATTTGGAAAGGGGTTTCCAAATTTAGCAGTCACACCGGAATATTATCCTGAATTAGAAAGTATAGTTATCAAGACGAATTTAGAGGTGCCGATCAATTCACACACCCTAAGTCTTGATCGGGAATATTTGTCGATAGAAGGACCGTATGTACATTGTAATTATATGAGACGAGGTTCACAAATATGAATTCACCTGAAGTTGGGCTTCATGGGCTTGTGGTTAGACATCGACCATGAAGTGTGGGTACTCCTAAGTTAATAGAGGATTTTATTCTAGGAGTGGTCAATTAAAGGTTGTTTAATTGACCGGAGCAATTTATTGTTCATAAATTAAATCACGAGGAATTCGTGGGCCTGCTGCCAATTGATGGTGAACCCAGAGGGTCACATACAATACAATTGGACGGTGACTGTTATAAAAGGACATGAAAGGAATTAATTGATTTAAAGGTAATTAAATCAATTAAAGTATTAATTCAAGTGGGAGATTAATTAATTAGTTGAATTAATTAATTAAATACTTAACTAAGTTACGAATTAATTATATGAAAGAAATATTGATTTATAAAATGGATTGGGCATTTAATTAAAGTAGTTAATTAAATAAAGGCTTGCAAGACACGGGCTTTTAATTAAAAGCCCATAAGGAGTCTTGCAAACCTAGGTCAAGTGAGACTTGTAAATAGAGTTCTATGAGAGCTCAAAATGCTAACACCCTAGCACAAAACCCTAGCCTCTTTCTCTGCACCTAGCGCCGCCCCAACCCTGCGCCGCCGCCACCTTGCTGCCGTGAGCTGCCCTAGCGCCGCCGCCGCCTCTCCCTCGTACCCCCGTGCTGGATCTTGCCCTGCCAAGTAGATCTGCACAGTCCTGCAATAACAAATCTCCTAGATCTAGTTCTGAGCCTAAGACTAGAAGTAGGAGGTGTTAGCAGAATCCAATTGGTGTGGACTAAACTCTGGAGGTGAGACATTTGGATCACTCCCGTGAACCAGAATCCAGATCAGCGTTGGAGGTTGCCACCACCTTGCCTGTGGTGAGGTAATCGCAAAAAACCCTTTTTTTTATTTCAATGTGTGTTTTTGTTCTATGCTTTCGTATACATAATATGGAGATCTAATCTATGGGACCATGGGTGCTTCGAAAAATTTTAAATTCCGCACTTTTTTGTTCTGACAATCGAGCCCCATAACCCAACAGTGGTATCAGAGCCAACTCCATACTTATTATACGAAAAGCCCGAACATAATGTGTGTTCACCGTATATGTTTAATAATGTATATGTAAACAAGTGATAATTATGTTCTGTAAATTGATTCTTACTTGTTATGACTGGATCTATGATTGAGTAAAACTGCTTTTTTAGATCTGTGGCGAATTTATAGTTTTTGAAAACTTCAGGACTTTTTGGTGCAAAAATCGATACTAGGGTTTTAAAGGACTGAAAATTCAAATTTTTAGAATCTGGAAATTTCAAAGATACTGGACTGTTTTGCAAATCTGGTCGCACATATTTTTGGGTTCATTTTCTAATTTCCAAAAGTTTGGGGACTGTTTTGCAATTATCGAAACTTCAGGGGTCTATTTGAAAAATCAAAAATTTTCAGAATTCAAAATTTTATTTTTTGGTCCGCTGCCCGAATTTGTTCTGGGGTGTTTTTGTAACTTTTTAAATGTTTTGGGGTCAAAGTGCAATTTTCGAAAGTTTAGGGGCGAAAATGCAATTTTCAAAAGTTGAAAAACAGAATTTGAGCAGAAAATTTATTTTTTTTTACCCGAATATTCATTTTGTCATAATTAGTAGTGACTAAAAGGTAAGAATCATAGGAAGCTAGTTTTAAAAGGTTGTTTTAAAATTAAGAAAGAAATAGGTAAAGGATGTTTGCATGTTTATTGCTCTACGTGAACTGTTTACGTGATTTACGATCGAGCCGAGCCTTGACCTTAGGGTAGATGTGATTGGTTTAATTTAATGTTTGGTTTTTATTGATCCTGCGAGCCTATTATATTTTTGGGCAACTTTGAGCCTTTGTAATAGAATAGGGCCTTACTGCTTTCCTAGATTAGGATGGAGGCCCATTTACAAGCAAGGTGGGAGCCTAATAATATATGAAGGCCATGTATGCGTGATACATTGTATAATAGCATAGGCCTTTTGCAAACCTTTTAGATTGACCAATAGGGCCAACATCATTGGCTCGATGATGGCCTGCATAGGAGGCTCCCGATCGAAAACATATTGTGGTAGTATGCATGCTAGGTTTGTATGGCTTTTATTTATTTGTCGATTTATATTTAGTTTGTATGAGATGCGCGCTAGAATCTAGGTCGTAATAAAAGATAAAGCATAACTGAAACAGTGAGATCTCGAGGAGAGTTAGTATTACTTTCAAACCAGAAATTCCCCTCTCGAATTTAATATTAAGTCTATTGGGTACATTTAAAATGAAGTTTTAAAGATCCAAGCCTTCCATCAATAGGAACTAGTGTATGTTGTCTACTTATTGACAGAGATGATCCAGAGTTTGGCACCCGAGTCAAAGAAAGGGACATTACACGAAATTCCTTAACTCGTGTTTTTGACCAAACTCGACAAGGGTGAGGACTGGTCGGGATGTGAAGATCGACCGATAACTAGTTACGGAGAATTCACGACCGGGCCCGTTGCTCATCATGATTGATGGGTTCTTCTTAACGATTAGTAGCATTTATGATGTAGCAGTGCTAGATAAATGTGAAAATCGAGGCAAAATAGCTTGAAGGTTGTGAGGTGCCACAATTGGTAAAAGTATACCTACCTGGAGAATTAATTGTATGGCCACGAGTCGTGGGTGCAATTAATTTCTGCTGGGACGTCAAGACCTGCTAGGAATTGAATTTCCTGAGCAATCAAAGGGGTGATTGTTTCGATAAAATAGTGGGAGAACTTTTTCGAAAACAAGTCCAAAATTCGATAATTATAAGTATTAGACATAAGATCAGTTAGCTAAACGTTGTCTTCTTTCCATTTGTAGATATTAAGTACAATGTCTAAGAATCCATTATCTGTTATCCTCGACGCAAACAAGTTGAATGGCTCAAATTTTGTCGACTGGTTGAGAAATCTCAGAATTGTCCCCGACTTCGAACGACGAAGCTATGTGCTCGACACACCTATGCCTGCTGCACCCGCAGCACGAGCTAGTGAGGAACAACGAACCGCCCATGCTAAAAGGGTTGATGATGATCTTCAGGTTCGCTGTCTCATGCTAGCCTCGATGTCGAATGAACTGCAGAAACAGCATGCTGAAATACCGGTTGCTAGAGACATACTTCTCCATCTCCAGCAGATGTTTGGAGAGAGGTATCGTACCGAAAGGTTCGCGACCACTAAGGAGTTGTTTCATCTCAAGATGGCCGAAGGAAGCAGTGTCAAGGATCACTGTCTGCGTTTCATCAACCTGGTTGAAAAATTAGGGCGATTGGACGTGGACTTGCACGCTGATCTTAGCACTGACCTCCTCCTCCATACGCTGCCCAATTCTTTTGACCAGTTTGTGTTGAATTTCAACATGGAGGATAGAACCCTCGCTCTTCACGAACTGACCAATTTGTTGGTAACGGCATAATCGACTCTCAAGAAAGAGAAGCCGGAAAGATTGCACACCAATCGAAGGCTGCAAAGCCCAAGAGAGGTAAGAAGAAGAAGAAGGTGTTTTCTTCGAAGGCAGTCACAAAGGTGGTTGAAAGGAAGCGCAAAAGCCCAGAAGACGAATGTTTCCACTGCAAGAAAGCAGGGCACTGGAAAAGGAATTGCCCAGACTACCTAAAGATGAAACTAGTAGCCAAAGGTATTTTCTTGGTTGAAGTTAATATTTCTATTAACTGTGCATCGTGGGTGTTAGACACCGCAGCAGGTTCTCATATCTGCAATGATTTGCAGGTGATGGAGCAGTAAGATACCTGAAGCCCGGGGATAGAATCCTGCACTTTGGAAACGGAGCTAGGATAGCCGCTGAGGCTATAGGAGACGTGGAATTAGTTTTAGGGGATTTTACTTTAGTTTTAAGAGACTGTTTGTACGTACCGACAATAATTAAGAACATCATTTCTATTCCAATGTTAGATATTGATGGTTTTAATTTTTCCATTGAAAATGGAGCTTTTTGCATATTTAAAGGTGGTTTAACATATGCTCGTGGTACTTTGATAGATGGTCTGTATTCCCTAGAACCTACAAATTCCAACGTCATGCACATTCAATCTAGAAAAAGGAAATATGATAATCAAACTCCACAACTTTGGCACGCTAGACTTGGACATATTTTCAAGAGTAGGATTCAAAAGCTGGTTTCCTCTAAGGCTCTTGAAATAAAGAACTTGGATGAACTCCGATCTTGCGAATCTTGTCTCAAAGGAAAGATGGCCAAATCACCCTTCACAGGGAATCCCGAGCGAACCAAGAAAACATTGGATTTAATCCATACTGACGTTTGTGGACCATTGAGTGTCAATGCAAGAGGAGGATTCTCTTACTTCGTAACATTCACCGACGATTTTATTCGTTATGGATATGTGTATCTTATGAAACACAAATCTGAAACTTTTGAGAAATTCAAAGAGTTTCGAATGGAAGTTGAGAACCAACTTGGACATAGTATTGAAGCACTTCGGTCTGACAGAGGTGGCGAGTACTTAAGCCAAGAATTCCTTGATTATCTAAAAGAGAATGGAATTCTCGCACAACGAACTCCCCCTAGGACGCCCCAACTCAATGGAGTGTCTGAGCGGAGGAACCGAACTTTGTTAGACATGGTTCGTTCCATGATGAGCTTCACTGATCTCCCCTTTTCGTTTTGGGGCTTGGCCCTATTAACTGCCTCGAAGATACTGAACATAGTACCTTCGAAGTCAGTGCCAACAACACCGCACCAAGTATGGTATGGTAAAGCACCCGTGTATTCGTACTTACGTATATGGGGATCTCCGGTGTATGTAAAGAACAAAAAGGGAGATAAGCTAGATAGTAGATCTAGTTTGTGCAAATTTGTGGGGTATCCAAAGGAATCCATTGGATATCTGTTCTTCGATCCTAAAGAACGTAACACGTTCGTATCTAGGAACGCCCACTTCTTGGAAGAGGATTTCCTCACCAATCGAAATGGGACAATCGTAGAACTTGATGAAGTCCAGGAATCGGACCCATCCCCACAAACAGTGGGAGCTGAACCAGAATTTATTGAACCTACTAGTACACCTACTCTTCGAAGGTCTGAGCGAATTCGTAAGGAGCCAGAGCGATTTGGTTTCATTCACGAAAACGAAAAAGTTGAAAGTGATCCAAGGACCTATCAAGAAGCGATGTCAGACATATACTCGGGTGCGTGGCTCGAGGCCATGCAATCCGAAATGGATTCCATGCATTCCAACAAGGTTTGGACCTTGGTCGATCCACCCGAGGGAACTATCCCTGTAGGATGCAAATGGATCTTCAAGCGCAAGCTTGGAATGAATGGAGAGGTATTAACTCATAAAGCTCGCTTACTGGCGAAAAGGTATTCTCAAAGGCCTGGTATAGACTATGAGGAAACCTTCTCTCCCGTGGTGATGTCAAAATACATTAGGATACTGCTTTCCATAGCCGCGTGGCATGACTACAAAATATGGCAAATGGACGTAAAGACCGCCTTTCTCAATGGAGACATTGACAAGGAGATCTTTATGCAACAACCTGAAGGTTTTGCATCCAAAGGAAGTGAGCACAAACTGTGTAAACTTCAAAGGTCAATCTATGGCCTCAAACAGGCATCCCGAACTTGGAACATACGATTTGATGAGAAAGTCAAAGCATTTGGCTTCATCAAAAACGTATATGCACCTTGTGTGTACAAGAAGAATAGTGGGAGTTCGATACAATTCATTGTTTTGTACGTCGATGACATTTTGTTAATCAGAGACGGTATCAAGATGTTAGCGCAGACTAAAGCGTGGTTATCCGCGCAGTTCTCCATGAAAGATATGGGAGACGCATCTTACGTATTGGGAATACGTATCTATAGGGATAGATCGAAGAAGATGATAGGACTCTCCCAATCTCAGTACATCAACACAATTTTGAAGAGATTCAAAATGGAAGAATCCAAGAGAGGATTACTTCCAATGAGACATGGTATCTCTCTTTCTAAGTCAATCTGCCCTACAACCGACGAAGAAAAGACGAGAATGTCTCTCATACCTTATGCCTCTGCTATAGGGAGCATTATGTATGCAATGTTGTGTACTCGACCAGACATAGCACACGCTCTAAGTGTAACGAGCCGCTATCAGTCAAATCCAGGCGAAGAGCACTGGACTGCCGTAAAAGCAGTCCTAAAGTACCTGCGAAAGACTAAGGATATGTTTTTGGTCTACGGTGGTAGTGGAGAACTGAAACTTGAAGGATTCACTGATTCGAGTTTCCAGTCTGACGTGGATGACTTCAAATCCAACTCTGGATACATATTCCGCATCAATGGAGGAGCGGTCAGTTGGAAAAGCTGTAAACAGTCTACCACTGCCGACTCAACCACAGAAGCAGAATATATCGCAGCATCAGATGCAACAAAGGAAAGTGTGTGGATGAAAAACTTCATCAAAAAATTGGATGTTGTTCCTAGCATTGCTGAACCTGTAGTAGTCTTCTGTGACAACAGCGGGGCAATAGCTCAAGCGAAGGAGCCGAGATCACACCATCAATCCAAACACGTACAGAGGAAATACCACGTGATCAGGGAGATCATTGGTAGAGGAGACATGCACATGGAGTATGTCAAATCAGAAGACAACATGGCTGACCCACTAACTAAGCCACTTTCACAAAAGGCGTTCGATAGTCATCTAGAGAAGATGGGTCTTAGGCACATCTGTGAATGGCTTTAGGGCAAGTGGGAGATTGATAGGATAGTGCCCAGCAAGCCAGTTCAATAAGCTTGTAAGGTCTATTCTGTATGAGACAATCTTTGATTTTATAATAATACGCATGTTTATTTATATATGTATAAGGATAAACAATGGCCAACTTCATCTCTCGCGAATACATTTAAACGATTGGATGAAATCCTTAGATTACATTAGACTATGGGACGATTCACCTCAGTACTGAGTGTAATCATGAAATAGTCTCTAAGGTCGTAATCTTAAAACTGTTCCAAGTCATAGATTCCGAACGAGACGGGGTATCGTAGGAATCGCCAAGGCTTGTACGAGTATGCATGATTCACATGGAGTGAATTTGTAGCGTTTTATGAGCAAGGCATTTGAGGCCAGTGCATATGAGTAGGTGGTTCAATGGAGGATTGAACGCATCGAACAACCCAAACAGGGAATCCCATTGTGGAAGTGCATAACGCATATCGGTGATGGGATGTTTCTCAAGGATTATAATAGTGTACGATTTAGTCCTTTGACTTGAGGTGCTAGGGCGAATTCGGTACATGAAAGTACGTACTTAGATCTAGGTATAGGTCACTTAGCTTGATCACAACATGCCTAGGTTGGGTGCGTATAGACATGTACGCGGGTGGTTAGCACCAATATGGAATCTATTGACTCATCGTAATGGATGAGAGAATTTCCTATACGATTCTTAGATAATATATCCGAGGAATCTGCGACCGCAGTCGTTGACGGATTTGGAAAGGGGTTTCCAAATTTAGCAGTCACACTGGAATATTATCCTGAATTAGAAAGTATAGTTATCGAGACGAATTTAGAGGTACCGATCAATTCACACACCCTAAGTCTTGATCGGGAATATTAGTCGATAGAAGGACCGTATGTACATGGTAATTATATGAGACGAGGTTCACAAATATCAATTCACCTGAAGTTGGGCTTCATGGGCTTGTGGCTAGACATCGACCATGAAGTGTGGGTACTCATGAGTTAATAGAGGATTTGATTCTAGGAGTGGTCAATTAAAGGTTGTTTAATTGACCGGAGCAATTTATTGTTCATAAATTAAATCACGAGGAATTCGTGGGCCTGCTGCCAATTGATGGTGAACCCAGAGGGTCACACACAATACAATTAAATGAATTAAAATATTAATTCATGTGGGAGATTAATTAATTAGTTGACTTAATTAATTAAATACTTAATTAAGTTACTAATTAATTATATGAAAGAAATATTGATTTATAAAATGGATTGGGCATTTAATTAAAGTAGTTAATTAAATAAAGGCTTGCAAGACATGGGCTTTTAATTAAAAGCCCATAAGAAGTCTTGCAAACCTAGGTCAAGTGAAGTTTATAAATAGAGTTCTATGAGAGCTCAAAATTCTAACACCCTAGCACAAAACCCTAGCCTCTTTCTCTGCACCTAGCGCCGCCCCAACCCTGTGCCGCCAAGCTAGCGCCGCCGCCTCCTTGCTGCCGTGAGCTGCCCTAGCGCCGCCGCTGCCTCTCCCTCGTACCACCGTGCTGGATCTTGCCTGCCAAGTAGATCTGCATAGTCCTACAATAACAAATCTCCTAGATCTTGTTCTGAGCCTAAGACTAGGAGGTGTTACCAGAATCCAATTGGTGTGGACTAAACTATGGAGGTGAGACATTTGGATCACTCCCGTGAACCATAATCCAGATCAGAGTTGGAGGTTGCCACCACCTTGCCTGTGGTGAGGTAAATCGCAAAAACCCCCTTTGTTTATTTCAATGTGTGTTTTTGTTCTATGCTTTCGTATACATAATATGGAGATCTAATCAATGGGACCATGGGTGCTTCGAAGAATTTTAAATTCCGCACTTTGTTGTTCTGACAATCGAGCCCCATAACCTAACAGTCGATGGAGGTATACGTTGATGATATTGTAATTAAAAGTCTCGATGAGAAAGACCATTTTGTACACATTAAATAGGCCTTTGATATCATGAGAAAGTGTGGGATGAAGTTAAATCCCGCGAAATGTTATTTCGGAGTCCGATATGGAAAATTCCTCGATTATCTGGTAAACGAGAGGGGAATCGAGGCGAACCCAGAAAAAACCAAGCAATTATGGACCTCAAGGCTCGACGAACATTAAATGAAGTCCAAAAGCTAGTAGGAAAGATTACTGGTCTCAATCGTTTCATTTCCCGATCAGCCGATAAAAGTCTTCCTTTTTTCAGGATAATGAGAAATGCGTTAAAATTTGAATGGTCGACAGAATGTGACCAAGCATTTGATCAACTCAAGACTTACTTGCTCTCGTCTTCTCTTTTAGCCAAACCTCAAGATAGCGAAACCTTCTATCTTTACATAGCCGTATTTGGAAAGGCAATAAGTTTGGTTTTGGTTAGTGTTGCGATACCTCGGTTGTCAGAACAACGAAAGTGCGGAGTGTAAAATTTTTCCGAGGCACCCATCAGTCCCATAAAATTGATCTCCAGATTACATATGCCAAAAGGTTGAATCAAACAACAATTAAAACAAAAGAGGAGTAATATGCGATTTACCTCACCACAGGTTCAGTGGTGGTAACATCCAGTCTTCTTGTCTGATTCACAACTTAGTGATTCAATCGTCTCACCTCCAGAATGTATCCACACCAGTAGGATTGTAGCAACTTCTCCAAGTCACAGACTAAGAACTAGATCTTGGAGATTGTCAACAAAGGAAGAGGAAGATCCAGATCCAGATCCAGATCCAGATCTAGATCCAGATGTGAGAGAATTAGAGGAAGAAGGGCTCGGCCACAGAGCTTGTGCGGCAATGGCTTGGGGAGGCTAGGTTTGGCCGGAAATTGGCTCTCCAATTTTCAGCTTTCTTTTTGTGCTTTCTTTTGATTATCTTGGATCTCTAGGTTTTTCATTCATTAGCTCTGGAAGATATGTGATGAGATATATTTATAAGAGAAGAATCCTTCTCTTATTAGATATCTCATCACATATCTTCCAGAGCTAATGAATGAAAAACCTAGAGATCCAAGATAATCAAAAGAAAGCACAAAAAGAAAGCTGAAAATTGGAGAGCCAATTTCCGACTCCTCCGATATTTATCAAATCATATTCATTATCCAATTAGGAATTGAGATTTGTATAAATCTCTTCCTTGTTACTTGTCCTACAAGAAACTAACTCTTCCAACTTATCCTAGCTTATCAAAAATCGCCCCATGCCTTACAATTGTGCAATCCGAAAATTGCTCAATTTATTTATTCTTCTATTTTATTAATTAGCACTTTAATATTATAATTAATTAGATGATCCAATTAATAACTCTTTACTTTGAATTAACACTTCAATTCATCAACTTTGATTTAACTTCCTTAAATCAATTATTTCCTTTTATGACTGTCACTGTCCAACTGTATTGTGTGTGAACCTCTGGGTTCACCATCAATTGGCCGCAGACCCACGAATTTCGTGATTTAAATAATGAGCAATTAATTGCTCCAATCAATTAAATACTTTTAATTGACCACTCCAGAATTAATCTCCTTATTAATTCAAGAGTACCCACACTTCATGGTTGATGTCTAGCCACAAGCCCATGAAGCCCAACTTCAGGTGAATTGATCTTTGTGAACCTCACCTCTTATAACTGCCATGTACATACGGTCCTTCCAACGACTAATTCCCCGACCAAGACCTAGGGTGTGTGAATTGATCGGCACCTCTAATTATCTCGATAACTATAATTTCTAATTCCAGATATAATTCCAGTGTGACTGCAAAATTTGGAATCCCCCTTTCCAAATCCGTCATCGACTGCGGCCGCAGGTTCCTCGGAATATATTATCTAAGAACGTATAGGAAATTCTCCAACCTTATCAGGATGAGTCGATAGATCCTTTCTTAGTGCTAACCACTCGCGTACATGAGTAAACGCACCCAACTTAGGCACATTATGGTCAAGTTACGTGACCGGTACCTAAATCTAAGTACGTACACCCATGCATCGAATTCGCTCTAGCAGCTCAAGTTTAAGGACTAAATCGTTCACTATTATAAGCCTTGAGAAACATCCCATCACCGATATACGTAATGCGCTTCCAAAATGGATTTCTCTATACGGGTCGTTCGATGCGTTCGATCCCCTATCGAACCACCTAGTCATATGCACTAGCATCAAATGCCTTGTTCATGAAACTCTACAAATTCACTCCATGTGAATCATGCATAATCATACAAGTCTTAGTGATTCCTTCGATACCCTATCTCGTTCGGAATCTATGACTTTGAACGTGTTTTAAGATCACAACCTTAGACACTGTTTCATGATTGCGCTCAATACCGAAGTAAATCGTCCCATAGTCGAATGTGACCTTAGGATTTCATCGAATCGCTTAGATACGTTAGCAAGAGATGAAGTTGGCCATTGTTTAATTTACGTACTATAAATAAACAGGCGTATTAATTATTAAACCATAAGAAGATAGTCCTCTTACAAGCTAATTAACATTGGCTTGTTGGGCACTATCCTATCAATCTCCCACTTGCCCTAAAGCCAAACACAACATTTCTAAGACCCATCTCATCAATATGTTCGTTGAACCCTTTTGTGAAAGAACTTCATTAGTGGATCTGCTAAGTTGTCTGTTGAGATGAAGTAACCCTTCTACGTGTCTCAACTACCTATGATTTATCTAATCATATGGTTTTGTGTTCAGATCATTGGTGATACCTTGTTTCCCTTTCATTAAGCAATTGCCTTATCTTAATCAGTGAAGATATCGATAGGCTTTTCCCATGCTAGGTATTTCATCCAATCATTGGATGAGTTTTCTCATCTAAACACTTTCTTCTGTTGCATCCCATGCTGGGACATATATTCTACTTGAGTTGGCAGTGGTAAACTATTGGAATTTCTTCCAATTTACCTCTGCTCCACCGAGACAGAATAAATCATCCACATCAGACTGGAAACCTCAAATCACTAAATCCTTCGAGTTTCAATTCTCCACTTCTACCCCAGACCAGCAATATATCCTTTAATTATCTTCGAAGATTGTTTTTACGGTAGTCCAGTGTCCTTTACTGGTGTTCGACTAACAGCAGCTCGTGAAATCATAAGGTTCTTGAGACAATCTCTTCTTTACTTATTAGATGTAGGGCACATTGAATAAGAAAGAGAGATTTTGTGTCTTTTTGGAAACAATCATTTCTTGGATTCTTCCATATTGAATTTATTCAGTATTTAGTCTATGTACTTAGATTTGGAGAATTGCAACATCCATTTCGCTCTATCTCTATAGATACGTATTGCCAGTACGTGAGATGTAATTCCCAAATCTTGTAATGGAGAATTGCGTGAAAAACATGCTTTCGTCTGCGCTTGACATTCTGATATCTTTCTTGATTTACAGAACGTCGTCATGTTACATCACGAACTTTACTTTACTATGCTCCCACTGATCCTTTTGCACAATTGGAATCCATATGCCTTTTGAAAAATTCAACATTCTTGATCAACTTATCAAGTTGCATGTTCCAAATTCGGGATTTTAAAAGTCATATATTGACCTTTGGATTTGAATAAAGATTTTCTCATCAATTTTCCAAATTGCGAGAGGCAGGATTAATATCCAATAGTCATATTTTGGTAGTCAAACCACCTTTCTATGGCTAATAGTTTGGAAATGGATTTTTGACGTTGCAAATGGAAGAAAGTATCTTCATTAGTCTATAAAATGTTTTGGAAGAATAACCTACTGTCATTAAGCGAGTCAAATAAGTTGAACCTTTCCATTTCGGATCTTATGGCCTCATGCCATGTCCCTTAGTTTATGTCAAACATAGTTTCTTTGTAATCTTTGATCAATATCCAATTTCTCAATTTCGTAAAATGGAATTTTGAGTTACTTACAAATTTGATTGGATTTCAAAGTGTTTGTGCGTAATTCTTGTTCAGTAGGTTTTAGGATTTGCTCCCACTGTTTGTGGGGATGAGTCCAAATCTTGGACTTCATCAAGTTCCATGACATTCCCTATTTCCTTTGACGAGGATTTCATCAATAGAGGAACGGGCACTCACGAGAAACTTTTGTTTCTCACTTTCGTAGAACAAGTATCAAATGGATTTCGTTGGATACCCCACAAATTTTGTACGAATTGGATCTACTATCCAATTTCTCGTACAAGGGTATTATGCCATATCATAAATGATACGGCAGTGTAGGGACTCACCTCGAGAGGTACTAGCCTAAGTATCTTTGAAGAGTCAGGGGAGGCTATCCCCTAAAGTGAACAAGGAAATTCACCGAAATCACAAGATGAAACGAACGAAGTCTAACCAAGTTTGATTCCTACTTTGATTCACTGCATGAGATTTCTATTCTTGTTTAGATAATCGAGGAATTTATGCCATATGATTCGGCCAATTTGATTAGATCAAATGGTTTCAACATTATGCTCTTAATTACTTCATTTCTAAAACTTCTTTTGAATATTTCAACAGTTCTAGAACTATACTTCACAAAGTACACATATGCTTTGACGATTAGACATCCCAAGTATATATTAAGCAACGTCCTCTTGTACTAACCCTTTAGTGGTCCACATTCGTTCTTATGGATTAAATCCATTAGGTTGATATGCTTAAATGCCTAGTAAACGTTATTTCGGTCATCATTCCTTTGAGACAAGATTCGTAAGTTACGAGTTCATCCAAGTTCTATATTTCAAGAGCTTTAGATGAAAACTTCTTTTCGAGTCCTTCTCTTGGAAGAATGTCCAAATTAAGCATTTCAAGTATGTGGATGATTATCTTGTTGTTTTACCTTTCTCGATTTAGCATACAATTTTTCAAAGTTTATTTGTTTATCATTGTTTCATTTCTATGCTTTAAAGACATTCCATTCATAACGGTAAAGCATCAATATTTGTACAAAGTAAAAGGCTTTAATTAAATAATATTCCATTCATAATGGTAAAGCAATGTTGTCTTGTACAAAAATTCGAAATAATACTAAAAAACAAAATAAAACTAAAACTCATGCTAAGACGAAAAACTAAGTAAAACTCTTTTGCTAAAAAGTGAAGTCTAGATTCTTCTTGACCCAATTCCTTAAGCAATTTCCCCTTATTTGTTGAAGCGAAGATTGCTTCTGTCTTGAAGACGTGCCCTATTTCCCAAGGGCAAGGGAATGCCGCCATCATCTACAAAAACTTTTACAGATATGAGGGTCTATGAGATGTCATACATCAAAAGAATAACTAGGTCATTCTCTTCAGGAATTTCTTTCTAGCAAGGATCCTTAGTTCTCTATCTTTCCTACACAAGGGGCAATCCCTTCTTTCACTTAGACCCAATCCCTGTAGATGGGCTTTCTCATATTTGTCTAACAACTTGCGTAAATCATTTGTCTTAATTCCATCACTCAAAATATCACAATGATACACAAAATAAGAAATGATTCAGACAAGCCATTGAGAATAATTTCAATCTCATCATCATGATTCAAATCAGCGCCTAACTTTTGATTCGATTCATTATCTTGATTAGGTAAAAACAATGTTTTCTAACATTGTTAAACCCAACCATGCTTGTCTCGTGGAGTGAATAACTCATGCTTTGTGCCAAAGATTGTTCGTACATGATTGTGGATTTTAATGGCTATAGTAAACAACTTTAAAAGACAACAATAAGCAGACATGTTTAATAAAATACTGCTAATTAACGAAAATTGGACTTTCTATCGAAAAAGTTCTCCCACTATTTTTATCGAAACAATAACCCCTTTTATTGTTCGGGAAATTCTATTTTCAAGTATGTCTTGACGTCCCAGCGGCCATTAATTGCACCCACGACTCGTGGCCTTACAATTAACTCCCTAAGTGTTACCAATTGTGTCCCTACACAACCTTCAAGCTATTTTACCTCGGTTTTCACATTGATCTAGCACTACTACATCATAAATGTTACTACTCGTTAAGTCTAACCCATTAATCATGATGAGCAACAGGCCCGATCATGAAATCCCTGTAACTGGTTATCGATCGATTTTCACATCCCGACCAGTCCTCATCCTTGTCAAGTTTATTAAGAAAATAAGAATCAACGAATTTCGCGTATTGTTCCTTTCTTCGACTTGGGTCCCAGACTCTCGATCACCTTAATCGATAAGTAGACAACATACGCTAGTTCCTATTAATTGAAGGCTTGGATTTATAAGCTTCAGTTTATAGTTAACCCAATATGACTTAATATTTGTTCAAGAGGTGTGACGGCCCGGCTCCGCGGGTCCGTCAGATAACGGTCGAAAAATTATTATTACTTTGAAAATGCGTTAAAATATCGAAACTTTTTTTTTTGGAATGATGAATTAAAAGTTTTAAGCGGAAACTGTTTAATATAAAATAAGAACAATTTAGATTACTAAGTTTTTGACGAACAAATAAAATCAATTTCCATAGTAGAGGTCTAAAGCGGAAGCATTTTAACACAACATATCAAAATTTTTGAACAAAATCAACCGAGAGAGATAAACAAATAATTTATGAAAATCTTGTCTCTTTTATGAAAATATAAATCATTTTTAACGATTCAATAAATTAAAGGTTTTAAACAAAATCAAAAAAGAGAATAAATCGACAACAAAATAATACTACTCTCCCGAATACTAGGGTGGGACCGCAACCGTGATGACCTAACCGCAACCCGACTATTATTTCCAGAACACCTGAAACTGAAAAGAAATGAAACACGGAACGCATAAGTTGATCGTCCAACTTAGTGAGGCTATGTGCGAATTTGCATGGTGATGTATGAATGCAACATATTATATAACATAAGCATAATATCAAGCAAATAAACATATATTCAAGACAGAAGAAACACGAAATTCACATAACCAAGAATTTGCTGATGCCGTCCTCCACTTACCCTCCATCCTCAGTCTGATGTCCATCCAAACTCACCAAGTAAGGAGCGAACTTACTATCTGAAATGCATCGACATGTCTTTGCCGGAGTTCGTCCTTACTCCCCAAGTGTTCCTCCCCACTTGGGTAGTAAGGCCAGGCCTACGGGTAACCGTGACAATCCTACCGGCCCTTGCCGGCCAGGTTGGCATCGGGTCCATATACCAGTCAAAAGGGGGCCCACACAAAATCGAAAACAAACGGAAACATATAGTCGAAATCAAACGGAACATAACATATCAAACATATTAACATATTATCAACATTTACTAACTTATCAAATGCAAATTTTAGGTGTCATGATAGTTTAGTAAAATGTATTCGCAACTAGTAGATTCGAATGTAGCATGTATTTGGATAATCATATTGAAATGCTAAGTGATTTCATGCGAGTAATGTTGACCTAATAAGTCAACGTACTCGTGACGACATGCAAGAAAAGTTAGAATAAAATTCATGCTTTGATTATTAAGAGCCTAAATGCATGTTTGGACTCGATCTACAAGCACATCGAACCGACATACAAATTAAACACACAGCGCTCACCTTTGTCGCTTAGTATAGCGACTAAAACTCCACAAATGAAGCGTATCCGAAACATGAGCAAGTACGTATACGACTTAGAAACATAACTAATGAAAATCCTACACAAGGATTTCCTACTAACACATCTCACAAAATTGCTTAGAACTTTCGACATCAACTCCACTTAAAAGTAATTATTTTCAAAACTGAAAATACTACTTAAATACAACAGTGCCAAAACAACAAATTTTTACCTTCATTTTCCAGATTTACAAATCAACCCCTAAACTTTTATAAACATCCATTTTTCCGAAAAATTTGCAACAAACTTTAAATCAAAATATTTTTAACTAAACCCATATCAAAACTCAAATAAAAACATAGTTTTAAGTATCTTGTCACTTCAAAAATCAAATATTTAAAATTCCCATAAGTTTAAAAACTTTTCAAAAATACCCTCATAGTTTTCACAAACTTAATAAAACCAACTTCCTTGAAAAATAATTCAAGATCCATGCATCTAAGCAATATTTAAAAATAATCAAGCATATTTTTCACTATAAAACTGAGATTAAAAATAAGTTTTAGTAACTTTCCACCAAACTAACAATGAGAAACAAAAATTCTTTAATCATAAACTTTCTTCGAAAAATTTACAATTTTTCAATCTAAAAACTAAAATGAATAAAACACTACTTCAAATCAATAAATCAAGATTTTATAAAAGAACTATGTAAAAATAGCGACAAAACAGCGCATTTGACCCCTTGTTTTCAGATTTACAAAAATAACCCCAAAAGTTTCAAAAACTCCCTTTTTGCAAGAATCTCAAAGCAAACTTTAAAACAAATGCTTTTCAAGTAAATTTATACCAAACATCAAACAAAAATTTAGATTTTCAGTCCATCTTACTCCCAATAAAAATTGCAGCCCTTAACCTTTCAACTTTTAAAATTTTCAAAAATACCCCCAAAGTTTTGAGAAAAATAAAAACATCAACTTTCTCACAAAAAGAAGTCAAGATCCAAACATATAAGAAATATTTAAACAAAACCAAAGCAAGTCACACTAAATATTACATATGAACTCAACAACTTATCACAAGGACAAACTAAACTTCTTCAACATATATTTTAAAGAGAATAAAGTAATATCACAAAGACTAAAGAACACATGCATAGATGTCTTTTTACCCAAATCAATGAAGGGGTGAAACTCTCTTCATTTCCAGAACTCCGAAGGTGGTGGTGGCAGCTCCGGTGGCAGTGGTGGTGGCTCCGGTGGCGGTGGTGGCGGCTTCGGTGGTGGTTCATATCAAAAGCCCTCAAATCTTTACTTTTCACCAACTTCTAATGACTGGAGATTCACTTTGGGAGATCCAATCGACGATCCGAACGGTCAATATGTAGCCCCGTGTGTGTAGGACCTTCACACAAAATTTCGGCATGATCCAACGGTGGACGAAGACGGAATGGTCGAAAAACCGAGGCTGGGTTGTGAAGATCCGAAAATTCTATCTTTCTAGATGTGTAGTCTCTTTTCTCTCTCTTATTTTCTCTCTAATTCTAATTTAACTATGAACTCTAAGGTGTAAAATGAGTGGAGAGAAATCTGAAAATAAGGAGAAAGGTGTTTAAATACACCTTGGGAAGATGGGAGATATAATTACTTCCCATAAAACAAGCCAATGCATGTTCATCTTGGATAGAGAAATCTCTCTAACCAAGAGGCATGCTTGGCCACTCCTTATGGCAGGCTAGGAGAGCTATAAAGGCTCTACTATTAGCTGCAATCAAGTATGGGGTGAAATTTGCACTTTGCCCCCTGAAGTTTCGGTAAAATGCATTTTTGCCCCAGAAATTATTTATTTTGCACAATAAAGTCAAAATATTTTTCAAAAGAGGTATACTATTATGCTAAAGTATTTTTGTGCTTTTAAAACATTTCAAAGTTAATAAGGACATAGGACATAATTAAATTGTATATTTTAGTTCAAATTAATGTTTAACTTTGAAAATAAAAAGTAGCACATAAATTTGGATTAAAAATCCAATCAAACGGGTTCGAAATTTTGGGGGCGTTACAATCCTCCCCCTTAAAAGAATTTGGTCCCCAAATTCGTTCTTGAGATTCGCGTGGTACAGTTAATGCCGACATATCTTCTCTTCTTCCTCCCGAAACGTTTTTTCCTTACTCTGTGTTCGTCATAAAATATTTTCTTCTCAAAGGGAAAACTACTCACATAACAATATATAGTTCAGTTTGGCCCAGAGAATTCAAAAGGTATTGAATGACATTTGACTTGGGATTCTTGCAAGGAACAAAATTAGTCAAATGAAGAGACACGATAAGGATTAGAAAAGATGATCGAAGCAAAGTGCTCAAGACGACAAGACAAGAATTAGCAATGGCAACATATAGATGAATCAACGAAGATTGCAAAAGGACTGAAATATCGAAAGATAACGAAATGAACAGTTTGATATAAGTGACAAGGCGAACAATTAAGGTGCACCGATAAGAATAACGAAAGGGATGAGCCTCACCATTTCAAACGGTGCAAGTAAAAAGAAGATCAAATCAAGGATATCGGTAAGGATAATAGAAAGTCGAAACAAGTATCATCACAATAATAACCGAAACATTAAAGTGTGTTTGGTCATTTGAAAAGAAAGTCAAGATAAATGATGTGATTTAAAGATCATTTCAATAATCATTGCAACAAGCTGCAATAGAGAACAAGTAAAACTCGATAGTGAAATCTGAGAACATCGAAACGATCAAATTGAACGAGACGGGAATTAAAAATAAGTTCCAAACAAATACAAGGTAAGTCTGAAGTTCAAAAGGAATTGAGAATAAATTGATCTGATTTATGCGGCTTGCAACAAGGAATGAAATAGCCAAAGGAACAACAATTTATGAATGGACAAATGAAAACGTGAAGTTCAAAAAGGAACCAAGACAATTCAATTCCTTCAGGAAATTCAGAAGATTTTATAATTGAATACAACGAAAAAGAGTAACATGAAATCATATGGATAATTCCAAAACGATCATAACAGAATAAATAGGCTCGAAAAAAAAAAAAGAACAAGGAACTATAACAATCATAGAATCCGACAAAAATAAATAATTTGGTTTACGAAGTCGATACGAGAAAGTATCTCATGAAATAGGGAGGGGTAAACTCTAAACGAGTAAAAAGATAAGGGATCAATATAAAAACTTGATAGGATACAAGAAGTCAATCCCCAATAGACAAAGACATGTTAATTGAGAGTGTCGATAAGCTCTAAAGGAAAACAGTCAAAGAGTCAGATTAAAGGTAATTAAGAGCACGGCTTGAAGAAGTCATATCAAGAATGAGGCTAAAATGATTGAAGAATATTTTACGGTAAATTACACAACATGAAGGAAAAGATACAATCGGACAATGGCATTTAGAAACTTCAGAAAAGCTAGAGCGAGAATGAGAAGATCGATTAGATATGAACTTAGGGTAGTTTTAGAATTCAAAATGAAGTTACTCGCCATCAATAAAAATTCATAGTTGAATGCAAGGAACGAGTAATAGACAAGTTAGAACTCATGATGATGTCAATGAAATTTGAATGATATTTTGTCTATTGAAAGAAAGATTACATAGATAACAATTTGATTCGCCAAAATGATGAAGGAAAGACATCAAGGGATCACAAGCTCACAAATGAATAAGTACCAACATTAGAATAACGGCGAAACAATTAATTATACCGAAAATAGGATCAAGAGAGCTTACTAAATTCGAGAGATCAATTTGGAGATGAATACGTTTAGAATCAGAATTATGAGTTCTGAATAAGGTAAACTCGATAAGGAATTCAAAAGAATTAGGGCTATTTTAGTCATTCTACATGTACTTCCAGAAAGGTCACTTGATTCAAATATTTTAATTTACGTAAAATCACGGAGCGCAAACATATACAATCATAACCAGACAATAATATCAACAATAAAGTTCGAATAACATTATGGTATTCGGGATACCGCCAACAAAACAATTAATCAAGATAACACAGAATCAAGCAAAAATAACCATTAACTCAAGGACACGTACTAAATATATAGTTTAGGTTGCGGTATTTTCCTAAAAGTGAACTACCCAATGTAGGCAGACACCCTAAAGTCACGACGGTGAGTCCCACCTTACTAACCCCTCAGTACAAATCCGAGGATCCTATCCTGGCCTTGAGCCGAAGCTCTGATACCATCTGTGACGGCCCGGCTCCGCGGGTCCGTCGGATAACGGTCGAAAAATTATTATTATTTTGAAAATGCGTTAAAATATCGAAACTTTTTTTTTTGGAATGATGAATTAAAAGTTTTAAGCTGAAACTGTTTAATATAAAATGAGAACAATTTAGATTACTAAGTTTTTGATGAACAAATAAAATCAATTTCCATAGTAGAGGTCTAAAGCGGAAGCATTTTAACACAACATATCAAAATTTTTGAACAAAATCAACCGAGAGAGATAAACAAATAATTTATGAAAATCTTGTCTCTTTTATGAAAATATAAATCATTTTTAACGAATCAATAAATTAAAGGTTTTAAACAAAATAAAAAAAGAGAATAAATCGACAACAAAATATTACTACTCTCCCGAATACTAGGGTGGGACCGCAACCGTGATGACCTAACCGCAACCCGACTATTATTTCCAGAACACCTGAAACTGAAAAGAAATGAAACACGGAACGCATAAGTTGATCGTCCAACTTAGTGAGGCTATGTGCGAATTTGCATGGTGATGTATGAATGCAACATATTATATAACATAAGCATAATATCAAGCAAATAAACATATATTCAAGACGGAAGAAACACGAAATTCACATAACCAAGAATTTGCTGATGCCGTCCTCCACTTACCCTCCATCCTCAGTCTGATGTCCATCCAAACTCACCAAGTAAGGAGCGACCTTACTATCTGAAATGCATCGACATGTCTTTGCCGGAGTTCGTCCTTACTCCCCAAGTGTTCCTCCCCACTTGGGTAGTAAGGCCAGGCCTACGGGTAACCGTGACAATCCTACCGGCCATTGTCGGCCAGGTTGGCATCGGGTCCATATACCAATCAAAAGGGGGCCCACACAAAATCGAAAACAAATGGAAACATATAGTCGAAATCAAACGGAACATAACATATCAAACATATTAACATATTATCAACATTTACTAACTTATCAAATGCAAATTTTAGGTGTCATGATAGTTTAGTAAAATGTATTCGCAACTAGTAGATTCGAATGTAGCATGTATTTGGATAATCATATTGAAATGCTAAGTGATTTCATGCGAGTAATGTTGACCTAATAAGTCAACGTACTCGTGACGACATGCAAGAAAAGTTAGAATAAAATTCATGCTTTGATTATTAAGAGCCTAAGTGCATGTTTGGACTCGATCTACAAGCACATCGGACCGACATACAAATTAAACACACAGCGCTCACCTTTGTCGCTTAGTATAGCGACTAAAACTCCACAAATGAAGCGTATCAGAAACCTGAGCAAGTACGTATACGACTTAGAAACATAACTAATGAAAATCCTA
This sequence comes from Penstemon eatonii, assembly GCA_038501285.1. NCBI lineage: Eukaryota > Viridiplantae > Streptophyta > Magnoliopsida > Lamiales > Plantaginaceae > Penstemon > Penstemon eatonii. Next base: position 38,510,329 of record CM076711.1, on the reverse strand, counting down.
CACAAGGATTTCCTACTAACACATCTCACAAAATTGCTTAGAACTTTCGACATCAACTCCACTTAAAAGTAATTATTTTCAAAACTGAAAATACTACTTAAATACAACAGTGCCAAAACAACAAATTTTTACCTTCATTTTCCAGATTTACAAATCAACCCCTAAACTTTTATAAACATCCATTTTTCCGAAAAATTTGCAACAAACTTTAAATCAAAATATTTTTAACTAAACCCATATCAAAACTCAAATAAAAACATAGTTTTAAGTATCTTGTCACTTCAAAAATCAAATCTTTAAAATTCCCATAAGTTTAAAAACTTTTCAAAAATACCCTCATAGTTTTCACAAACTTAATAAAACCAACTTCCTTGAAAAATAATTCAAGATCCATGCATCTAAGCAATATTTAAAAATAATCAAGCATATTTTTCACTATAAAACTGAGATTAAAAATAAGTTTTAGTAACTTTCCACCAAACTAACAATGAGAAACAAAAATTCTTTAATCATAAACTTTCTTCGAAAAATTTACAATTTTTCAATCTAAAAACTAAAATGAATAAAACACTACTTCAAATCACAATTTTTCAATCTAAAAACTAAAATGAATAAAACACTACTTCAAATCAATAAATCAAGATTTTATAAAAGAACTATGTAAAAATAGCGACAAAACAGCGCATTTGACCCCTTGTTTTCAGATTTACAAAAATAACCCCAAAAGTTTCAAAAACTCCCTTTTTGCAAGAATCTCAAAGCAAACTTTAAAACAAATGCTTTTCAAGTAAATTTATACCAAACATCAAACAAAAATTTAGATTTTCAGTCCATCTTACTCCCAATAAAAATTGCAGACCTTAACCTTTCAACTTTTAAAATTTTCAAAAATACCCCCAAAGTTTTGAGAAAAATAAAAACATCAACTTTCTCACAAAGAGAAGTCAAGATCCAAACATATAAGAAATATTTAAACAAAACCAAAGCAAGTCACACTAAATATTACATATGAACTCAACAACTTATCACAAGGACAAACTAAACTTCTTCAACATATATTTTAAAGAGAATAAAGTAATATCACAAAGACTAAAGAACACATGCATAGATGTCTTTTTACCCAAATCAATGAAAGGGGTGAAACTCTCTTCATTTCCAGAACTCCGAAGGTGGTGGTGGCAGCTCCGGTGGCAGTGGTGGTGGCTCCGGTGGCAGTGGTGGCGGCTCCGGTGGTGGTTCATATCAAAAGCCCTCAAATCTTTACTTTTCACAAACTTCTAACGACTGGAGATTCACTTTGGGAGATCCAATCGACGATCCGAACGGTCAATATGTAGCCCCGTGTGTGTAGGACCTTCACACAAAATTTCGGCATGATCCAACGGTGGACGAAGACGGAATGGTCGAAAAACCGAGGCTGGGTTGTGAAGATCCGAAAATTCTATCTTTCTAGATGTGTAGTCTCTTTTCTCTCTCTTATTTTCTCTCTAATTCTAATTTAACTATGAACTCTAAGGTGTAAAATGAGTGGAGAGAAATCTGAAAATAAGGAGAAAGGTGTTTAAATACACCTTGGGAAGATGGAAGATATAATTACTTCCCATAAAACAAGCCAATGCATGTTCATCTTGGATAGAGAAATCTCTCTAACCAAGAGGCATGCTTGGCCACTCCTTATGGCAGGCTAGGAGAGCTATAAAGGCTCTCCTATTAGCTGCAATCAAGTATGGGGTGAAATTTGCACTTTGCCCCCTGAAGTTTCGGTAAAGTGCATTTTTGCCCCAGAAATTATTTATTTTGCACAATAAAGTCAAAATATTTTTCAAAAGAGGTATACTATTATGCTAAAGTATTTTTGTGCTTTAAAAACATTTCAAAGTTAATAAGGACATAGGACATAATTAAATTGTATATTTTAGTTCAAATTAATGTTTAACTTTGAAAATAAAAAGTAGCACATAAATTTGGATTAAAAATCCAATCAAACGGGTTCGAAATTTTGGGGGCGTTACAAGAGGGGATTTATGTTTTGAATGTTTAAAGAAACTCTCCTCGAAATCTTACCGCATTAATTATGCTTTATCTTTTATTTACGATCTAGATTCTAGCGCGCATCACATACAAGCCAAACATAAATCGATAAATAAATTAAAACCATATAAGGCTAGCATGCACAATACCACAATATGTTTTCGATTGGGAGCCTCCTATGTGGGCCAGCATCGAGCCATGATGTTGGCCCAATTGGTCAATCTAAAGGGTTCTCAGAGGACCTAGGCTATTACATAAATAACCATGAAATTGCACTCTTCACCCCAAAGTTTTTGAAAAGTTACATGATCTTACGTTATTAAGTACGGGATCAATAATAGAAAGTAATGACAATGAAGTGCGATAATGCTGATAATGAGGTCGAATATGTGTATTATTGATCGTGATTACAAGGAATACAATTCGGAGTCCTATTTGAGCATTATAGGATGTCGTACAAGCTAGAGGCTAAATACATACAAAGTGATCTAATCTAACTTCCGAGGATGCTTCGAACTGTAGCTTCGAGCAAGGAGCACTTGGGAAAGCGTGTCTAGCGTCATAAATGCTTGTGGTATTTATACTTGAGGCGGTGTGTTAGCTGAACCATCCGCAGGGGTGTATTTCTCGGCCCAAGGGCCTGGGCCTGGGATCGGCCCAACAATAACTTCGACCCTAGCCGCTTCGCTGGAGATCGAATTGGGCTAATGGGAACGCTGGAGATTGGACTGGGCCTCCAAGGTCGGATTTCGTGATTTTCGACCAGGCGTGACTCCCCCAAAGTAGAGAATCCAAAGTACCTCTCATCAATACTCCCCCACTTCTCGAGCGTAAGCAAAGTTGATGCTCGGAGAAGTAAATGTTGCCTCATGATTGAGATGAATCATTATTTCATGTTTCGGATATGCCTCATTAAAAACCTAGCTCGGAAAAACCCATTGGGATAAAAACGAACCAGGGAAAAAGAGTGCGTATCTTGGAAACCCCGAAATGTTTATCTGTTGTGATGTGAATGACATTTGCTTCTTTAGGATACTGTCTGTAATAACTGAGTTGGTTAATAGTTGAGTCGATTGATTTGTTTGAACCCTCATCAATACTCCCCCACTTCTCGAGCGTATGGGAAGCTGAAGCTCGGAGAAGTAAACGGATTCGGATGCCAAAAGGGCGTATCTTTTCCGATAACTAGGCTATTGCCTAAATTTGTAGAGCATAGGGGTAAAAATGCAATTATCGGGAAAGGACATTTTAAACTACTGTGAGAGAGTTCAACCGTCGCGGTTATTTGGGGTCCGATTTGCAATTTACCTTTTTAACCCCATATATATATGCGTTGACCGTTGAAGATTCATTTAAGAGAGATTCCCAAAGCCTAGATCGGAGCCTAGCAATCGAAACTTATTGAAAAATCCCGAAAGTTGATCCCCATAATTTATACTGAAAATGTCTTCTTCCAGAGATCTTAAAGGGAAGGCGAAGGTAGTCGAAGGCTCGAAAATCGATCCTGACTTGTCACTTATTGATAATTATAGAGCATCCGACGAGGAGAAATCTAGAAACCCTGGAAGTACCTCCAGTTCTGACACTGAGGAGGGGAGGTTCGTCAAGGTTCTAGTGATGAAGAGGATGAAGCTGAAGATGGAACATCCGAGGATGAAGGGGTTGAGGGCGATACCTTAACATTGGGCGAAAATGAAGTCCAAAAATACAAGATCGGCGGTAAGGCTATTGTTACAATTTTTAAGTGGGTAGAACCTTCGACCAGTGCCAATCATCATCGAACCCAATTTAGAGCGGATCAAACTCCCAACTCTTATACTGAAGAAAATCGTAGCGACCTGGAGCTCAAGTTCGGATAATACATTCCAGATGGTTATTCGATCGTCATCCCTACTACCGATCAACGAGTTACCAACCCTCCAAGAGGCTGACAAGCATTCTATAGTAGACAATTCCTCTTCGGGTTGCGCATCTCTTTTATCCCCTTGATTAGAGACCTACTCGAGGCTTTCACGCTTGCGCTTGCTCAAACATTGCCGAATTCCATCGCCTACATAGTCGCGTTCAGCGTGCTCATGGAGGCCAAAGGGGAGAAGGCGTCCTTTCAAAATTTTTGGAAAGTGTTCCAAATGAGTACCTCTACGGCGTCGAACGCTGGGTTCGTCAATTTTTCACAGAGGTCGAACCGATCTATTCTTTTGACTATGACCTCCAGCAATACCAAAGGCTGGAAAGGAGAATTTTTCGTTGTCCGTGGTCCCAACTGATAGAATAGTGTCCTGCAAGCCAACTATTTTGGCTGCATTTAATTGAAAGGACTATTCAATTGGATTAATAAATGCATTTTATTATATGGTCATCTTTATCTTATGTAATAATAATCTACGCATAAGGATAGAAGTCCTTAGATCACAGGGCTATGGGACAACCCGTGGACTGATCTCCAAGGCCGTGATCTAGAATATATTCAAGAGTCGTAGAATCCAATAGAGATAGGACATCATTGGATTCGGTTAGACTCTCACTATTGTGTATACTCCGATGAACTGGAGGACGCTGGGGTCCACGAGCGTGACTGGGATAGTCGATACACATAAGTGGGTGGCTTGCTGGGATGGCAAGTGCACTGAATACCCCAATTAGGAAATAACTCACCATGGAAGCGGTAGTCGCATATCGGGGTTGAAGTTATTCCAATTTGCAATAGTATACGAGGAACGATCCCTAACTACTTGAGGTGATAGGGTTTATCTGGTGCGAGAACGTCTATACTTTGATGTGAGTTTCCGACTGACTGGAGATTACCAGAAGGTCTCTATGGACTCATGTTGGGTATAGAGGAACTCGTATGCAGGTTCATATCATCAACAAAGGATCCATTGACCCGACTTGATAGGTTGGGAAATTCTCCTATGGATTTCTGTGAGAAATTAATTCTGGTAAAATCCTCGGCCGAGGTATCTGACAACTTTATGTAAGTAGCTCATAAAGGTTAAAGTCAAAGAGAATTATTTCGAGACCAGAATGCATAATGTCAAGACAAAAGAAAAGGGAAACCGATGAAAGACCATACCCTTGAGTCTCGACTGGGAGATTGATCGATGGAGAGATTATGGCGTATATGGAAATTGTAAATGATAAAAGGTTCACTGAATTAATTCACCAGTGATTGGGCTCCATGGGCTTGTGGCTGGACATCGACCGTGGAGTGTGGGAGAATTCCCAAATTGGCAGGGGTGCTAATTTTGGAATGATCAATCGACAGAGTGTTCGATTGATTTAGAGTAAATCTTACTCGAATAATTAAATAATATTTAATTATAACCCACGGCCAATTATGTGGTGAACCTACGGGGGCATACACAATACACATGAAGCGAAAGCGAGGAAATAAGAACGACCGAGTCGACTGGGTCGACTGGATGAATAATCGACTGGGTCGATTATAATGGATGGGTCGACTGGGTCGACCCAATTGGAACAAAGAAGGATCCAATTGGAATTGGATCAGGATCATAAATTAAATTGGAATTTAATTTGTGGATTAATTAATTAAGTTGGATTTAATTAATTAGAAAGGATTTTAATTAAATAGACTTAGAGTCTGATTTAATTAAATGGGAGATTAAGTTAATTAATTAGGCTATTTAATTGGGAGATTAAATAAAGCCTGGTCAAATTAATTAACTGGGCCATGAATTAATTAGGAGACTTGGTCTTCTAATTAAAGAGGGCCATGGCCCATGTAGGAGAGAAGAACCCTAGTCCTAATAGGACTAGGTTAGGGAGATAACTATAAGTAGCTATCTTATAGTTATTTTTCACACAACTCTATAAGCAAAAATTGAGCAAGAGCAAAATTTTCTCTCCCTCTCCCAAGCTAAAAGTCGACCGAACCCTTTTCTTCCTTTGGAAGAATTTTTCGTTCTCGGTTTTTGTTCCAAAATCGTTCCTATATCCTAGATCATAATATATCTTGTGTTCTAGCTGATCAAGATTTATTATTTTCGTGTAATTGTGGTGTATCAACCCGTAGAGGCGCAACACGTGGGGCGCTGCTGCAGAGCTTGGATCGATACTTGCTGGAGGAGAAATCAGAGTTCGTTTTACTAGCCAAAGGATTTGGAAGGAGATAGGTATAACGTGCAAACTTATACTATCGTTTTATTTATGTTCATATATATACACCTAGAGTAGTATCCTGGCAAGATTCCGTAAGAGGTCCTAAAAATTTTATATTCCGCTGTGCCTAGGGCTGTTTATCTTACCGAATCCCAACAGTGGTATCAGAGCCAACTCTAGGCTTTGTATATATATGAATTTGCAGATTCTGTGTTTTTATAAATCATATGTTTGATTTATGTATGGCTAGTTCTATGACTGTATATGTTTTAGGACGTAGATCTGTTAACTTGGAGTTAATGTAAAATTTTGATTCGAAAATTTTATCGTGTTAATTTTTATTTTGGATTGAATTAATTAAAACTGTTGATTTTAATTAATTAAGGAATCAAACACAAATTAAAACAAAACAAAAGGAAAACAAAGTAATTAGATCGAAACTTATTCTCTTGGTGAGAATTAATGTCGACCTTAGTGGCACAAATTCTTGATTTTCTTTTGTAAACACAGTTCTCGTGTCATGTATATAATAGCATATATGTTGTTTTAATTTGGAAAAAGTGTTACGTAAGATTTGAAGCCATGTTATGTATTAAATTGCAATTGAATTTTGTTGATTGCAAAATGTTGGATTCTTGTCAATTTGAAGCCTACAATTTACGGCATGACATGGTGGTTCAGATTTTCGTGGCAGAATTTTGGATATATCCTGAAAATCTTGGAGATTTGGTTGTTATGGAATTTTGGTGAATCTTGGATAGATCTTAGAGATCTAATTAACAAGGAAACTTAGAGTTTCATTTGAGATAAGACATTTAATTATAATTAATGTCTTCTAGTAAATTACCAAGATTAAAGATCTTAGAGATCTTATTAAACAAGGAAACTTAGAGTTTCAATTGTAAGAAGAGATTTAATTAAAATTAATCTCTTCTAGTAAGTTACCAAGATTAAAGATCTTAGAGATCTTATTAAACAAGGAAACTTAGAGTTTCAATTGTAAGAAGAGATTTAATTAAAATTAATCTCTTCTAGTAAGTTACCAAGATTAAAGATCTTAGAGATCTTATTAAATTAGGAAACTTGGAGTTTTGGATAAGGTAGAAATCTTGGTGGATTTGGACACTACCTTAGTTAACTAATCTATTCAAAATAGGATTATCTTGAGAATCTTGGAGATTTGTAAAATTGGGAAACTTAGAGTTTTGGATAAGATAGTAATCTTGGAAGATTTGTAACTATCTTAATTAACCAACTTTATCAAGATAAGAGCTGTAGATTTCTTAGAACTCAAGTAAGAGTTAATTAATCTTAGAGGTTAATTGTTAATTCAAAATTAAATTAACATGGATAATTTTTGTGAATTAAAATTAAAGGAGCCGGTAAATTTACATTTATGCCCTTATGTGAATTTATGCATGTTCTTGAGTGAATATGTGGATTGGCCGATTTTGCCCTTAAGCCCTGTGTAGTTTTGGTTTATTTATTTTATGGGTTGTAATTAAATGGGCCTGATTGGTGCCCTTGCTTGCGCAAACGAATGTAATAGAATAGGGCCATTTAAATTTGTAAGCTAGGCTTAGATTAGGCTTGGAGCCGAGAAGACCTCATGAAGACTTGGAGATCCACATGGAGGCCCATAACCTTGGAGGACATGGAGGCCCAATTCATTACATGGAGGGCCAATCAAGCTGGATATTACAAGAAGGCCCATGATGTATGGGTTAGAAAATTGTAATAGTTAGGACATTTAATTTCCACCCTAGACTGACCAATTGGTCCATCATGTGGCTCGTGATGGATCGCATAGGATGGGCAATCGACCAATCATATGTGCAATGCTAGGTGATATATGTTTACTATTATTCTTTGATGTATGTCTTGCATGCTTAGAATAGATCACGTAAACAAGATAAAGCATAATCTGATGAGAACTCGCACGAAGAAAACTTAAAACCTCCAATTGAACTTAAAAACTCAATTAGAATATTAAATCGATTAACGGGCGCATATGAATGGTGTCTATGGTCCGAGCCTATCCAATTACTAGGTCTTAGGCATATCGTACGAATATATCTCGATGTCTCACGAGTCGTGGGTCGAGTTATAGGAAGATGGTATGTCTATTGCCTCGATGCACAGTTTAGTGCCAAGGGAGGGGATAGCAAGGTTCTAGGCGCTGTCTCACGAGTCGTGGGGCGTCTAGGATTGAACTATTTCTCTTCACGAGTATTTGACATGATTTAACGCGAGTAAGTATGGATGTCTCACGAGTCGTGGGTCCATAACGAAAACCGAGGCTAAATGAACTCAAGGGTTAGCTGGGATGGTTAACCGGCGACGTGATCGCCCACCAAGTGGATCAATTGGTATGGCCAACGAGTCGTGGGTGCTGAGCGATTGCATTTGGGCCTTGAGCCCATTAGGAAATTTTTATTTCCCGAACCTTATGTGCGGGCATAAGTATTCGACAAAAATAGTGGGAGTAATTTACAAATGAAAACCATGTTTGTAAATTATGCATTGATATTAACCTGCCGCGTATTAATCGTCTTGTTTATGATAGTTTTTCATAAATGATGTATCCTTGAATATTTACCATCATACTTGAATCAAATAAATTGACTGAACCCAAATGAATTTTGAATGACTTCAAAACTTGAGAAATTATTCTCAAGTCCAAGCAAGGACTAATCTCCTTACAAAGATTTCATTGTGTTTCCTTTCGAAGTTACACTTCGACTGGAATGGTGATAGGTTTCACCAGGCTACCTTTTTCGAAGTTACTCTTCAAATAAGAAAGGTGATATGTTTCACCAGTGGGTTGAGGATGGTTCTGAAGCCCAAATTTTCTTGAAGGCAAACATAAATGGGAAGTAACATCTTGTTAAAAGGCCTCAAAAGGCTCGAGAGATGGAAGAAGAGGAATGAATCCTCTCTGAAGGGAAATAACCTTGGAGGTTTTTCTGTAAGGATGATAAGTTGTAAAGTCAATCAAAATGGTTCTTCCATGGATTAAGATCAAGGGAAAGAGGGAATTAAACCTATTCATCCCATAAGGGATGATTAAATTTTATTGAACTTAACCTTATGGTTAAAGTAATGCATAAGGGTGTTGGATGCCCAATGAAGCACTCATTGATGCATTCAATGCATCTAAAGCCATGAATTATTTAGATTATTAGAATTTGCTTATACCATCCCTTGTCTTAAGGGATGTGATAGTTCCATAATGGTTGGAACTGATTGCGCTATAAGATTTATACGCAAAAGGTGTACATAAGCAAATGAGTATGGATACTCATATAATGACTAAATATAATATGCATAGTCAATAAAATATAAATAATCAAGATTTCACACACTTGAGTCGTTGTAAACCGAAAGGCAATACACGAGTACTAAAACATATTTCCGAATTAAAGATTCAAAGACTGAGCTCGACTGGGTCGAGCTTGACTGGGATGCTGTACATAGTAACCGACTTTCGAATCTTGCTTAATGGAAATTAAATTTAGTAGGTGGTTGCTAGGCAACCAAGGGGCATAAACAATTGCAATGGATTTAATCCATTTAAAAGTGTGTAGAAACACTAAAGCATTAGTGGGAGATAAGGCTTCTCTAGTACCCTCATGGGTAAAAGTACGTTGTGATGTACAATTCCAAATTACTTATGGAATAAAATAAGAGAGCCTAATCAATGAAAGCATGTAAGAGATTTGGATCGATTCAAAATCAAACATGCATTGGCAATACGCCATTGATTATTTAATAGAGAATTGGATTCTCGAAATGTAAGACTCGCTCAAAACATTGTGAGTTGTTGAGCATTCTGGACATGTAAATGTCCATTAAGAAATCTTACATGAAATTCCTTATTCAACCAAATAAAAACTTGATCGAGAAAATCAAAGATACTAAGCTAAGTATCTATGAAGCCAGTTCCAAAATCACGTGATATGAGTTTTGGTATTGCACCTTTATATGCATTCATGCGCATATGGGGTCTCCTGCTTATGTGAATAAGCTAGTGGGAGATAAGCTGAACGTATAGTCCATCTTATGCAATTCGTGGGGTATCCAGAAAACTCTATAGGATACAAGTTCTACGATCCTACAATATAAACTAGGTTTGTCTCAAGGAACGCATACTTCTTGGAGAAGGATTTCTTGCTAGGCAAGAAGGAACAAAACGTAGAACTAGATAAGGTCACTGAAGCTGAAAAGGCCGAAGAGGTCAATCAAGCCGACCCATCACCACAGGCAGTGGGAGAACATGAGCATGAAAGTGCACCAGAAAGTACACCGGTACTTCGTAAGTCAGAAAGACAACGTAGAGAACCCGAGAGGTACTACGGTCTGCTGCATGAGACTGGACAGTCTCTAACCGACCCAAGGACTTACGAAGAGGCTATGCTAGGCATAGACTCGGGAAAGTGGCGTGAAGCCATGGAATTCGAATTGGACTCCATGCACTCGAACAAGGTCTGGGCCTTGGTAGATCCACCAGTGGGAGTAGCTCCCGTGGGTTGCAAGTGGATCTATAAGCGAAAGCTTGGAGTGAACGGAGAGGTAATAACCTACAAGGCGCGACTAGTGGCAAAATGATACACTCAAAGGCTAAGCATCGACTTTGAGGAGACCTTCTCGCCCGTCGCAATGCCTAAATCCATTCGAATCTTGCTGGCCATAGCTGCGTGGTATAACTACGAGATATGGCAGATGGATGTAAAGACTGCCTTTCTCAATGGGGACATTGACAAGGAGATCTACATGGAGCAACCAAAAGGATATGCATCCAAAGGAGATGAACACAATGTGTGCAAACTCCAGATGTCCATTTATGGACTGAAGCAAGCTTCCCGAAGTTGAAACATCCGTTTCGATGAAACAATCCAAACTTTTTGGATTCATCAAAAACGTGTTCGAACCATGCGTGTACAAGAAGGTCAGTGGGAGTACAGTTGAATTTTTGGTGCTTTACGTTGATGACATTTCTCATTGGAAATAATGTGAAAGTGTTGTCCGAAACTAAAGCATGGTTATCTACACAATTCTCAATGAAGGATTTGGGAGAAGCATCCTTTGTACTGGGTATAAGGATCTACCGAGATAGATCAAAAGGACTGCTGGGCCTCTCCCAATCGTAGTACATAGACAAAATCTTAAAGAGATTTAAAGTGGAAGAATCCAAGAGAGGATTGCTTCCAATGAGACATGGAATTGCACTCTCTAAGTCTATGGCCCCAAAGACGCCTGAAGAGAGAAGCAATATGTCTCGAGTACCATATGCGTCCGCGATAGGAAGCATAATGTATGGTATGTACTAGACCAGACGTAGCGTACGCTTTAAGCGTTACAAGTTGCTACTAGTCTTATCCAGGTGAGCAGCACTGGATAGCCGTAAAGACAATTCCGAAGTACCTGAGAAGGACTGAGGAATTGTTCTTGGTATACGGTGGAAGAGAATTGAAATTGGAAGGCTATACTGATTCTAGCTTCCAATGTAATGTAGACGACTTCAAGTCGACATCTGGATACGTGTTCTGCCTCTATAGTGGTGCGGTAAGCTGGAAGAGCTCCAAGCATAACACTACCGCAGATTCAACCACCGAGACAGAATACATTGCCGCGAGTGAAGCAGCAAAGGAAGGTGTTTGGATAAAAAACTTCATCCAGGAATTGGATGTGATACCTAGCATTGTCGAGCCATTACTATCTTCTGTGATAATAATGGAGCTATCTCGCAAGCGAAGTAGTCGAGATCTCATCAGAATCCAAGCACGTACTAAGACGATACCATTTGATATTTATATCATTGGTAGAGGAGACATAAAGATGGAACGTGTCACCTCAAGGGATAATACGACGGACCCGCTATCTAAGCCATTGCCTCAAAGGCATCCGAAAGACATCTGTCAAAGATGGGAATCAGAAGTATGAAAAGTTGGCTTTAGTACAAGTGGGAGATTGATAGAATAGTGTCCTGCAAGCCAACTATTTTGGCTGCATTTAATTGAAAGGACTATTCAATTGGATTAATAAATGCATTTTATTATATGGTCATCTTTATCTTATGTAATAATAATCTACGCATAAGGATAGAAGTCCTTAGATCACAGGGCTATGGGACAACCCGTGGACTGATCTCCAAGGCCGTGATCTAGAATATATTCAAGAGTCGTAGAATCCAATAGAGATAGGACATCATTGGATTCGGTTAGACTCTCACTATTGTGTATACTCCGATGAACTGGAGGACGCTGGGGTCCACGAGCGTGACTGGGATAGTCGATACACATAAGTGGGTGGCTTGCTGGGATGGCAAGTGCACTGAATACCCCAATTAGGAAATAACTCACCATGGAAGCGGTAGTCGCATATCGGGGTTGAAGTTATTCCAATTTGCAATAGTATACGAGGAACGATCCCTAACTACTTGAGGTGATAGGGTTTATCTGGTGCGAGAACGTCTATACTTTGATGTGAGTTTCCGACTGACTGGAGATTACCAGAAGGTCTCTATGGACTCATGTTGGGTATAGAGGAACTCGTATGCAGGTTCATATCATCAACAAAGGATCCATTGACCCGACTTGATAGGTTGGGAAATTCTCCTATGGATTTCTGTGAGAAATTAATTCTGGTAAAATCCTCGGCCGAGGTATCTGACAACTTTATGTAAGTAGCTCATAAAGGTTAAAGTCAAAGAGAATTATTTCGAGACCAGAATGCATAATGTCAAGACAAAAGAAAAGGGAAACCGATGAAAGACCATACCCTTGAGTCTCGACTGGGAGATTGATCGATGGAGAGATTATGGCGTATATGGAAATTGTAAATGATAAAAGGTTCACTGAATTAATTCACCAGTGATTGGGCTCCATGGGCTTGTGGCTGGACATCGACCGTGGAGTGTGGGAGAATTCCCAAATTGGCAGGGGTGCTAATTTTGGAATGATCAATCGACAGAGTGTTCGATTGATTTAGAGTAAATCTTACTCGAATAATTAAATAATATTTAATTATAACCCACGGCCAATTATGTGGTGAACCTACGGGGGCATACACAATACACATGAAGCGAAAGCGAGGAAATAAGAACGACCGAGTCGACTGGGTCGACTGGATGAATAATCGACTGGGTCGATTATAATGGATGGGTCGACTGGGTCGACCCAATTGGAACAAAGAAGGATCCAATTGGAATTGGATCAGGATCATAAATTAAATTGGAATTTAATTTGTGGATTAATTAATTAAGTTGGATTTAATTAATTAGAAAGGATTTTAATTAAATAGACTTAGAGTCTGATTTAATTAAATGGGAGATTAAGTTAATTAATTAGGCTATTTAATTGGGAGATTAAATAAAGCCTGGTCAAATTAATTAACTGGGCCATGAATTAATTAGGAGACTTGGTCTTCTAATTAAAGAGGGCCATGGCCCATGTAGGAGAGAAGAACCCTAGTCCTAATAGGACTAGGTTAGGGAGATAACTATAAGTAGCTATCTTATAGTTATTTTTCACACAACTCTATAAGCAAAAATTGAGCAAGAGCAAAATTTTCTCTCCCTCTCCCAAGCTAAAAGTCGACCGAACCCTTTTCTTCCTTTGGAAGAATTTTTCGTTCTCGGTTTTTGTTCCAAAATCGTTCCTATATCCTAGATCATAATATATCTTGTGTTCTAGCTGATCAAGATTTATTATTTTCGTGTAATTGTGGTGTATCAACCCGTAGAGGCGCAACACGTGGGGCGCTGCTGCAGAGCTTGGATCGATACTTGCTGGAGGAGAAATCAGAGTTCGTTTTACTAGCCAAAGGATTTGCAAGGAGATAGGTATAACGTGCAAACTTATACTATCGTTTTATTTATGTTCATATATATACACCTAGAGTAGTATCCTGGCAAGATTCCGTAAGAGGTCCTAAAAATTTTATATTCCGCTGTGCCTAGGGCTGTTTATCTTACCGAATCCCAACACCGACATTCCTCCTTCCGATGAGAGCTCCGAACCAAAACCACATGTCTGGGATGGGGAAGGACCTTGGATATATGGCAAACGACAACTTAAAGGAAAAATCCCGCAGCTCCTGTCAGAAAAATTCTTGGGGTCCCTTCAATCCGACCTCTATCAAACTGCGTTACTAGCTCAAGAAGGGGTTTTGAGATTGGTCGGGGCTCAGCAAGGGAACTCAACCTATCCAAGCAATTAAATTCGGGCACACCCCTGTGGTCGAGAACAACGCCCAGGACAACCAAGAAGCAGAAGCTGCTCCTGCAGAGGCCCAAGCCATCGCCGTACCACTTTCGTTAGGTAGACCCATTCATTTTTTAAGACAAGGCCTGTTTTGCCTTTGCATTATCTTAACTTTGTTTGGATTTTACAGCTGAGATCATCGAGAAGTTTCGAACTTCGGAAGCTATTTCTAATGTTGCCTCTTCTTCGAAGAAAACCCAAGGCCAGCCTTGCAAACAGAAGAAGTCGACGGGGGGTCGGAATATTGGAGCGGCTGGTCCCAGCTCTACTACTGTGGTGGTTCCGCCTCTCGCCTGTTTGTTTATAGTATGTAAATCAAACAATGGCCAACTTCATCTCTCGTGAATCACTTAAGCGATTGGATGAAATCCTTAGATCACAATAGACTATGGGACGATTCACTTCAGTATGAGTGCAATCATGAAACAGTCTCTAAGGTCATGATCTTAAAACTGTTCCAAGTCATAGATTCCAAACGAGACGAGGTATCGAAGGAATCGCAAAGACTTGTACAAATATGAATGATTCACATGGAGTGAATTTGTAGCGTTTCATGAGCAAGGAATTTGAGGCCAGTGCATATGAGTAGGTGGTTCGATAGAGGATCGAACGCATCGAACGACCCAAACAAAGAAACACATTGTGGAAGCGCATGACGCACATAAGCGATGGGATGTTTCTCAAGCTTATAATATGTACCATTTAGTCCTTATACTTGAGGTGCTAGGGCAAATTTGGTGCATGGGCGTGCGTTCTTAGTTTTAGGTGCCAGTCACGTAGCTTGACCATTGTGTGCCTAAGTTAGGTGCGTATAGCCGTGCACGCGAATGGTTAGCATCAATATGGGATCTACCGACTCAACGTAGTGTGTTGAGTGAATTTCCTATACGTTCTTAGATAATAGATTCCTAGAAACCTATGGCCATAGTTGGTGACGCATTTGGAAAGGGGTTTCCAAATTTGGCAGTCACACTGGAATCATTATCAGGAATTAGAAAGTATAGTTATCGAGATAATTAGAGGTGCCGATCAATTCACACACCCTAGGTCTCGATCGGGAAATTAGTAGAAAGAAGGACCGTATGTACATGGTACTTATAAGAGGTGAGGTTCACTGAGATCAATTCACCTGAAGTTGGGCCTCATGGGCTTATGGCTAGACATCGACCATGAGGTGTGGGTACTCATGAATTAATAAGGAAATTAATTCTTGAGTGGTTAATTGAAGGGGTTCAATTAATCGGAGCAATTAATAAGCTCGAAAATTAAATCACGAAAGTCGTGGGCCCGCGGTCAATTGATGGAGAACCTAGAGGGTCACACACAATACAACTGGACTGCAACAAATCATATAAGGAAAGTTTGATTTAAAGTGTTAAATCATAACTTAAGAATTAAAGTGTTAATTCTTGAAGAAGGAAAATAATTAATTAAAGTGTTAATTAATAAGAGAGGAATTAATTTAATTAATTTAATTGATTAATTATATTAATTAATTAAATGGGCTGAATTAATTAAATGGGTTTAATTAATTAAAAGGGGATCTAAGTCCATTAGGAAACAAATAAAGACCATAAGTAAATGGGCTTTATGTTTCCTAGTTGGACTAGATCACATTAGGTCAAGACTCCTTATTTATAAATAAGGAGTAGGAGACCAAAAACCCTAACCCTGATACACCAAGTAGCCGCCCCCTTCTCCAGGCAAGGAGGAGCCGCCCACTTCCTCTCCAAGAATGAAAAAGCGCCGCCCCTATTTTACACAGTATAGGATCGGCCAAACTCTGTAGATTTCTACAGGGTTCATGTAAGTTGTTTTCTTCCTTCTTTCTTGCTTGATAACTTTTGGATCCAAGTTCTGAGCCTAAGGATCCAAAAGAGTTGCTTCAATCCAGTTGGTGTGGATACCGCTAGAGGCACGATGTTTGGAGTTCTTCTCTCGAACCAAATTCATTAGATCTGAAAGAAGATCGCAGAAAAACCACCACCGTTGCTGTGGTGAGGTATATTCTAAAACCCCCTATGGTTGGTTTTGTTTTTGCGTGAAAATCCTTTTCGTATGACTAGATGAGTAAAGATCCTGATTGGGTTGTTTTAAAAAATTTAAATTTCGCTGCTTTTAACGCTCTAACGTTACCAATAACCCAACACTGAGTCCCATTGTCGAAGATTAAAACTCTGGGAATTCCGAACCTGCAGACAATATTCTTCTAAAGGAAATTTATAACTTGGAATTGGGTGATCTTGGTTAAGGCAATACAATCTACCCAATTGCTGAATTATTCCACAACAACTAATACATAATTCTTTTTTGCTCTAGCAGTCGTAAAAGGACCAACGATATCAATACCCCATTTATCGAAGGGCCAACAAATATGAATATAATGCATCTGCTCTGCTGGTTGGTTGATCAAATTCGAATGAATTTGGCAATGATGGCATTTCTTCACGTAATCGATCCAGTCGAAAATAAGAGTAGGCCAGTAATATCCTGCCCTCGAACATTTTAGAGCCAACGCTCGTGCGCCACAATGATTCCCAACTTCCCCTTCGTGGATTTCCTTTAGAATAATATCATATTGACCTTCGGGGATACATTTTAGTAAAATTCCTGAGGAGGATCTTTTATAGAGTTGATCGTCCACTAAGGCGAATAATGGAGCTGGATATTTAAGCCTCTGAGCCTCATTTGCATCTTCGGGAAGTCTTCCTTCTTTTAAATATTCACGGAAAGGATCGACCCAAGAAGGTTTTTGTCATCAATTTCCATGATGTCAATGTTAGGGGTAACGTCTAATTCAATGGCCGGTGTGTTAGAAAGTAACCACGTGATAACCCTTTCCTTTTTCCCATCGGTTGTTCCCGTAAATTTTGATAACAGATCTGACATAGATTCTCTTCCCTGGGAATAGGTTGGATCTCGAACCTCTCAAATTTGCAGATCAGATCTTTCACCTTGTTCAAATATTTTATCATATTGAACTCCTTTGCTTCATAAATACCTTTAACCTGCCTATGCACGAGTTCAGAATCCGTAAGTACAGTAAGTGATTTTACCTTAGCCTTTAGAGACATCTCCAGTCCCGCAATTAAGGCTTCATATCCAGCTTCATTGTTAGTGATAATGAAGTCCAAGGTGATGGCATAGCTTTAATCCTCCCCGTTAGGACCCTGGAAATGAATTCTTGCTCCACCTCCTTCTTTGGTCGAGGATCCGTCCACATGCATTAACCATACCGGCTCCAAGATTTTCTTGATCGAATTCACCTCCAAAGAGTTTGTTTCGTTCGTAACTTCTGCTCATGTCGTCTCAACGATAAAATTCGCCAATACTTGAGCTTTGTTGATATTCAATCTCAAATTGCCCGAGCTCCACCGCCCACTTTATCAATATTCCCGAAGCTTCGGGTTTAGATAAGACCTGCCTCAAGGATTGGTTAGTCAAAACAATAATTTTATAAGTCTGAAAATAATGCCTCAATCTTTGAGCAGCCACTACTAAAGCAAGTACAAATTTCTCAATCTCCATATAGTTCTTTTCCACGCCTTGTAATAACTTTCTCAAATAGTATACCGGCTTATGCTCGGATTTTTCTATCTTTACCAGAACCGAGATAATGGCCTCCTCTGAAACCGCTATGTAAAGGTATAAAGGTTCAACCTCGTAGGGCTTGGCCAACATTGGCGGCGAAGTTAAATAAGCCTTGAGATCCTCAAAGGCTTTATCACATTCAGCAGTCCATTCGAAATCCTTTGATTTTCGTAATAACATGAAGAAGGGCAAACTCTTGTCCGCTGATCGGGAGATGAACCTGTTCAAAGAGATGACTTTTCCTACCAGGCTTTGTACGTCCGAAAGCCTTCTTGGCGGTTTGAGGTCGGTGATAGCTCGAATCTTCTCCGGATTAACTTCAATTCCCCGCTCGTGAACAAGATAACCCAAGAATTCTCCCGATCTGACCCCGAAGGTACACTTCGCTGGGTTCAATTTCATACCATATTTCCTCAAAATTGCAAAACATCTATCTAGGTAGACTTCCATGATCTCTCCTATCAATTCTTTGAACATCATGTTCACCAACCTCTGATAAGTCGCCCCGGCGTTTCTTAAACCAAACGTCATAACAATGAAGCAATACACTCCACGTTCGATAACGAATGCAGCCTTATCCTGATCCCTTTCGTTCATGAATATCTGGTAGAATCCTTGGAAAGCATCCATCATGCTGAAAAAAACAAACCCAGCAGTGAAATCTACTAGCATATCGATCCGAGGCAATGGATAAGGGTCTCTTGGGCACAACTTATTTAAATCAGTTAAGTCATTGCACATTCTCCACTTATTTTTTATATTTTCCCCTTTGGAAACCAATACTACGTTACATAGCCACTCAGTAAATTGATCTCTCTTAGCTGACCAGCTGATAGAATAGTGCCCAGCAAGCCAGTTCAATTAGCTTGTAATAGGTCTATTCTGTAAGAAACAATCTTTTGATTTATAATAATACGCGCGTTTATTTATATGAGTATAAGGATAAACAATGGCCAACTTCATCTCTCGCGAATACATTTAAGCGATTGGTTGAAACCCTTAGATTACATTTGACTATGGGATGATTCTCTTCAGTATTGAGTGCAATCATGAAACAGTCTCAAAGGTCATAATCTTAAAACTGTTCCAAGTCATAGATTCCGAACGAGACGGGGTATCGTAGGAATCGCCAAGACTTGTACAAGTATGCATGATTCACATGGAGTGAATTTGTAGCGTTTCATGAGCAAGGCATTTGAGGCCAGTGCATACGAGTAGGTGGTTCAATGGAGGATTGAACGCATCGAACGACCCGAACAGAGAAACCCATTGTGGAAGCGCATGACGCATATCGGTGATGGGATGTTTCTAAAGGATTATAATAGTGTACGATTTAGTCCTTTGACTTGAGGTACTAGGGCGAATTCGGTGCATGAAAGTGCGTACTTAGATCTAGGTATAGGCCACGTAGCTTCGTCATAACATGCCTAGGTTGGGTGCGTATGGACATGTACGCGAGTGGTTAGTACCGATATGGAATCTATTGACTCACTGTAATGGGTGAGAGAATTTCCTATACGATTCTTAGATAATATATCCGAGGAATCCACGGCCGTGGTCGGTGACGGATTTGGAAAGGGGTTTCCAAATTTAGCAGTCACACTGGAATATTATCCTGAATTAGAAAGTATAGTTATCGAGACAAATTTAGAGGTGCCGATCAATTCACACACCCTAAGTCTTGATAGGGAATATTAGTCGATAGAAGGACCGTATGTACATGGTAATTATATGAGACGAGGTTCACAAGTATCAATTCACCTGAAGTT
Organism: Penstemon eatonii; assembly: GCA_038501285.1. Classification (NCBI taxonomy): domain Eukaryota; kingdom Viridiplantae; phylum Streptophyta; class Magnoliopsida; order Lamiales; family Plantaginaceae; genus Penstemon; species Penstemon eatonii. The sequence continues at coordinate 38,490,552 of CM076711.1, read as the reverse complement.
GGGCTTCATGGACTTGTGGCTAGACATCGACCATGAACTGTAGGTACTCCTGAGTTAATAGAGGAATTGATTCTAGGAGTGGTCAATTAAAGGTTGTTTAATTGACCGGAGCAATTTATTGTTCATAAATTAAATCACGAGGAATTCGTGGGCCTGCTGCCAATCGATGGTGAACCCAGAGGGTCACACACAATACAATTGGACGGTGACTGTTGGAAAAGGATACTAAAGAAATTAATTGATTTAAAGGTAATTAAATCAATTAAATGAATTAAAGGTATTTAATTCAAGTGGGAGATTAATTAATTGGCTAACTTAATTAATTAAATACTTAATTGAGTTACTAATTAATTATATAAAAGAAATAATGATTTAAATGGACTGTGCATTTAATTAAGTAATTAATTAAATGAAAAAGGCTTGCAAGACATGGGCTTTTAATTAAAAGCCCATAAGAAGTCTTGCAAAACCTAGGTTGAGGGAGTCTATAAAAGGGGTTCTACTTGAGCTCAAAATCTAACACCCTAAGAAGAAAAACCCTAGCCTCTCCTCTCAACCTAGCTGCCGCCCCCTAGTGCTAGAAGCCCTAGCCGCCGCCGCCGCCACATAAGAGATGCCGCCACCCTGCTGCCGTGGGCTGCTCTAGTGCCGCCGCTCCTCTCCCTCTGTTCCTCTGTGTTAGATCTTGACCTGTCAAGAGAATCTACACAATCCTGCTTCGACAAACCTCTTGAATCCAATTCTGAGCCTAAGATCTTGAGGTGTTGCCAGAATCCAATTGGTGTGGACTTACTTTGGAGGTGAGACACTTGGCTCACTTCTGTGAACCAGATCCAGATCCAGATCCAGATCCAGATCCAGATCCAGTTTCAGAATCAGAACCGAAGGTTGCCACCACCTTGCCTGTGGTGAGGTATATCGCAAAAACCCCCTTGTTTAATTACTGTGTGTGTTTTTGTTCTTGCTTACGTATAATTAATATGGAGAATTAATATGGGACCTTGGGTGCTTCGAAAAATTTTAAATTCCGCACTGTCGTTGTTCTGACAATCGAGGCATCCCAACCACTATCCCAACAATGGTATCAGAGCCAACTCCATCATTATTATACGAAAAGCCTGAACATAATGTGTTTTCACCATATATGTTTAATTATGTATATGTAAACACGTGATAATTATGTTCTGTAAGTTGATTCTTTCTTGTTATGACTGGATCTATGATTGGGTAAAACTGCTATTTTAGATCTGTGCCGTTTTTATAGTTTTTGAAAACTTCAGGACTTTTATGCTAAAAATCGAGATTAGGGTTTTTGTGGGCTGAAAAATTTGAATTTTTGAAATCTGGAAATTTCAAAATCATGGACTGTTTTTGCAAATCTGGTCGCACGCATTTTTGGGTCGTTTTGTAATTTCCAAAAGTTTAGGGACTGTTTTGCAATTACCGAAAATTCAGGGAAAAATCAAAAATTTTCAGAATTCAAAATATTATTTTCTGGTAGCTGCCCAAATCTGCCCAGGGGTGTTTTTGTAACTTTTTAAAAAGTTTTGGTGTCAAAGTGCAATTTTCGAAAGTTGAGGGGCAAAAATGCAATTTTCAAAAGTTGAAAAACAGAATCTGAATTTGAGCAGAAAATTTATTTTTGTTTACCCGAATATTCATTTTGCCATAATTAGTAGTGACTAAAAGGTAAGAATCATAGGAGTTAGTTTTAAAAGGTAGTTTTAAAATTAAGAAAGAAATAGGTAAAGGATGTTTGCTTGTTTCTTGTTTTATGTGAATTGTTTACGTGGTTTTCGATCGAGCCGAGCCTTGACCTTAGGTTAGATGTGATTGGTTTAATTTATTGTTGGTTTCTATTGGGCCTGCGAGCCTATTATGTTTTTGGGCCATTTTGAGCCTTTGTAATAGAATAGGGCTTTACTGCTTTCCTAGTTTAGGATGGAGGCCCATTTGCAAGCAAGGTGGGAACCCAAGAAGACATGAAGGCCATGTATGCGTGGTACATTGTGTAATAGCATAGGCCCATTTGCAAACCCTTTAGATTGACCAATAGGGCCAACATCATTGGCTCGATGATGGCCCACATAGGAGGCTCCCGATCGAAAACATATTGTGGTAGTATGCATGCAAGGTTTGTATGGCTTTTATTTATTTTGTCGATTTATATTTAGCTTGTATGAGATGCGCGCTAGAATCTAGATCGTAATAAAAGATAAAGCATAACTGAATCGGTGAGATCTCGAGGAGAGTTAATATAACTTTCAAAACCAGAAATTCCCCTCTAGAATTAAATATTAAGTCATATTGGATTAAAATAAAATGAAGTATTTATAACTCCAAGCCTTCCATCAATAGGGACTAATGTATGTTGTCTACTTATCGATAGAGGTGATCCAGAGTCTGGCACCCGAGTCGAAGAAAGGGACAATACGTGAAATTCCATGACTCCTGTTTTTAACTAAACACGACAAGGGTGAGGACTGGTCGGGATGTGAGGATCGACCGATAACTAGTTACGGAGAACTCATGACCGGGCCCATTTCTCATCATGATTGATGGGTTAGACTTAACGATTAGTAACACTTATGATGTAGCAGTGCTAGATAAGTGCGAAAACCGAGGCAAAATAGCTTGAAGGTTGTGGAGTAACACAATTGGTAAAAAGTATACCTACCTGGAGAATTAGTTGTATGGCCACGAGTCGTGGGTGCAATTAATTGCTGCTGGGACGTCAAGACCTACTAGGAATTAATTTCCCGAGCAATCAAAGGGGTGATTGTTTCGATAAAATAGTGGGAGAACTTTTTCGAAAACAAGTCCAAAATTCGTTAATTATAAGTATTAGACATAAAATCAGTTAGCTTAATGTTGTCTTCCTTCCATTTGTAGATATTTAGTACAATGTCTAAGAATCCATTATCTGTTATCCTCGACGCAAACAAATTGAATGGCTCAAACTTCGTTGACTGGCTGAGAAATCTCAGAATTGTCCTCGATTCCGAGCGACGAAGCTATGTGCTCGACACACCCATGCCTGCTGCACCCGCAGCACGAGCTAGTGAGGAACAAAGAACCGCCCATGCTAAAAGGGTTGATGATGATCTTCAGGTTCGATGTCTCATGCTAGCCTCGATGTCGAATGAACTGCAGAAACAGCATGCTGCTATGCCGCTTGCTAGAGAGATACTTCTCCACCTCCAGCAGATGTTTGGAGAGAGGTCTCGTACCGAAAGGTTCGCGACCACTAAGGAGTTGTTTCATCTCAAGATGGCTGAGGGAATCAGTGTCAAGGATCACTGTCTGCGTTTCATCAACCTGGTTGAAAAACTGGGGCGATTGGACGTGGATTTGCACGCTGATCTTAGCACCGACCTCCTCCTCCATACGCTGCCCCGTTCTTTTGACCAGTTCGTGTTGAACTTCAACATGGAGGATAGAACCCTCGCTCTTCACGAACTGACCAATTTGTTGGTAACGGCAGAATCGACTCTCAAGAAAGAGAAGCCGATAATGATTGCACACCAATCGAAGGCTGCAAAGCCCAAGAGAGGTAGGAAGAAGAAGAAGATACCTGAAGCAGGTTCTCATATCTGCAATGTGGGTGTTAGACACCGCAGCAGGTTCTCATATCTGCAATGATTTGCAGGTGATGGGAGCAGTAAGATACCTGAAGCCCGGGGACAGAATCCTGCGTTTTGGAAATGGAGCTAGGATCGCCGCTGAGGCTATTGGGGACGTCTAATTGGTTTTAGGAAATTTTACTTTAATTTTAAGGGATTGTCTGTACGTACCAAACATTATTAAGAACATCATTTCTATACCCATGTTGGATATTGATGGTTTTAATTTTTCCATTGAAAATGGAGCTTTTTGCATATTTAAAGGTGGTTTAATGTATGCTCGTGGTACTTTGATAGATGGCCTTTATTCCTTAGAACCTACAAATTCTGACGTCATGCACATTCAATCTAGAAAAAGAAAATATGATAATCAAACTCCACAACTTTGGCACGCTAGACTTGGACATATTTCCAAGAGTAGGATTCAAAAGCTGGTTTCCTCTAAAGCTCTTGAAATAAAGAACTTGGATGAACTCCCAACTTGTGAGTCTTGTCTCAAAGGAAAGATGACCAAATCACCCTTCACCGGGAATCCCGAGCGAACCAAGCAAACATTGGATTTAATCCATACTAACGTTTGTGGACCATTGAGTGTCAATGCGAGAGGAGGATTCTCTTACTTCGTAACATTCACCGACGATTTTAGTCGTTATGGGTATGTGTATCTTATGAAACACAAATCCGAAACTTTTGAGAAATTCAAAGAGTTTCGAATGGAAGTTGAGAATCAACTTGGACATAGTATTAAAGCACTTCGTTCTGATAGAGGTGGTGAGTACTTAAGCCAAGAATTCCTTGATTATCTAAAAGAGAATGGAATTCTCGCCCAGCGAACTCCCCCTAGGACGCCCCAACTCAATGGAGTGTCCGAGCGGAGGAACCGAACATTGTTAGACATGGTTCGTTCCATGATGAGCTTCGCTGACCTTCCCTTTTCGTTTTGGGGCTTAGCCTTATTAACTGCCTCGAAGTTCGAAGACAGTGCCAACGACACCGCACCAAGTATGGTATGGTAAAGCACCCGTGTATTCGTATCTACGAGTATGGGGATCTCCTGCGTATGTAAAAAACAAAAAGGGAGATAAGCTAGATAGTAGATCTAGTTTGTGCAAATTTGTGGGGTATCCAAAGGAATCCATTGGATACCTGTTCTTCGATCCTAAAGAACGTAATACGTTCGTATCTAGGAACGCCCACTTCTTGGAAGAGGATTTCCTCACCAACCGAAATGGGACAATCATAGAACTTGATGAAGTCTAGGAATCGGACCCATCCCCACAAACAGTGGGAGCTGAACCAGAATTTATTGAACCTACTAGTACACCTACTCTTCGAAGGTCTGATTGAATTCGTAAGGAGCCAGAGCGATTTGGTTTCATTCACGAAAACGAAAAAGGTGATAATGATCCAAGGACCTATCAAAAAGCGATGTTAGAAATAGACTCGAGTACGTGGCTCGAAGCCATGATCAATCCGAAATGGATTCCATGCATTCCAACAAGGTTTGGACCTTGGTCGATCCACCTGAGGGAACTATCCCTGTAGGATGCAAATGGATCTTCAAGCGTAAGCTTGGAATGAATGGAGAGGTATTAACTCATAAAGCTCGCTTAGTGGCGAAAGGGTATTCTCAAAGACCTGGAATAGACTATGAGGAAACCTTCTCTCCCGTGGCGATGTCGAAATCCATTCGGATACTACTTGCCATAGCCGCGTGGCATGACTACGAAATATGGCAAATGGACGTAAAGACCGCCTTTCTCAATGGAGACATTGACAAGGAGATCTTTATGCAACAACCTGAAGGTTTTGCGTCCAAAGGAAGTGAGCACAAATTGTGTAAACTTCAAAGGTCAATCTATGGCCTCAAACAGGCGTCCCGAACCTGGAACATACGATTTGATGAGACAGCCAAAGCATTTGGCTTCATCAAAAACGTATATGAACCTTGTGTGTACAAGAAGAATAGTGGGAGCTCGATACAATTCATTGTTTTGTACGTCGATGACATTTTGTTAATCGGAGACGATATCAAGATGTTAGCGCAGACTAAAGCGTGGTTATTCGTGAAGTTTTCCATGAAAGATATGGGAGACGCATCTTACGTAATGGGAATACGTATCTATAGGGATAGATCGAAGAAGATGATAGGACTCTCCCAATCTCAGTACATCAACACTATTTTGAAGAGATTCAAAATGGAAGAATCCAAGAGAGGATTGCTTCCAATGAGACATGGTATCTCTCTTTCTAAGTCTATGTGCCCTACAACTGACGAAGAAAAGACGAGAATGTCTTTCATACCTTATGCCTCTGCTATAGGGAGCATAATGTATGCGATGTTGTGTACTCGACCAGACATAGCACACGCTCTAAGTGTAACGAGCCGCTATCAGTCAAATCCAGGCGAAGAGCACTAGACTGCCGTAAAAGCAATCCTAAAGTACCTGCGAAGGACTAAGGATATGTTTTTGGTCTACGGTGGTAGTGGAGAACTGAAACTTGAAGGATTCACTGATGCAAGTTTCCAGTCTGACGTGGATGACTTCAAATCCAACTCTGGATACATATTCCGCATCAATGGAGGAGCGGTCAGTTGGAAAAGCTGTAAACAGTCTACCACTGCCGACTCAACCACATAAGCAGAATATGTCGCAGCATCAGATGCGGCAAAAGAAAGTGTATGGATGAAAAACTTCATCCAAGAATTGGATGTTGTTCCTAGCATTGCTGAACCTGTAGTCATCTTCTGTGACAACAACGGGGCGATAGCTCAAGCAAAGGAGCCGAGATCACACCATCAATCCAAACACGTACAGAGGAAATACCACGTGATCAGGGAGATCATTGGTAGAGGTGACATGCACATGTAGTATGTCAAATCGGAAGACAACGTAGCTGACCCACTAACTAAGCCACTTTCACAAAAGGCGTTCGATAGTCATCTAGAGAAGATGGGTCTTAGAACCATAGGTGAATGGCTTTAGGGCAAGTGGGAGATTGATAGAATAGTGCCCAGCAAGCCAGTTCAATTAGCTTGTAATAGGTCTATTCTGTAAGAAACATGATCTTACACGATTTTGTTTGTTCGATCAAGGGAATGTTGTAGTGCAATGACAACAATATTAAAAGGAAAGTAGAGATCAATAGTAATTGTATTCGAATTAACTGAGTACAAATACATGTATTCAGGGTCCTACTCGAGCATTATTGGATGCCGTACAAGTTAAAGAGCGAAATACAAATGACCAAAGCTATACTATATTTCCCAAGTGTGTCCGAGCAGCAGTCTCGAAGCAAGAGCATCTGGGAAGTTGTGTCTTGCCATAAATGCACGGGTATTTATAGCTGAGCTGATGGGCTTGGGCCTGGGCTTGGCCCAACAGTACCCTTCGATCTCGGGTTCTCAAATGAGCTCGGGACAGTTGATTCTATGCTCTGGACCAGCTCTTGATTCCCGGGGACAGGATCTAGTGTTATTCAAATAGCATCGGGCCCACAAAGGCAAGGAATCTAAATTACCCCTCATCAATACTCCCCCACTTCTCGAGCGTGAAGTGGAGCTTGCGCTCGAAGAAGTACAAGTTGCGTCTCACACTATTATGAGATGAGCCGTTCATAATGTCTTTTGGATATGCCTCGTTAAAAACCTAGCCCGGAAAAACCCGTTGGGATAAAAACCGAGCCAGGGAAAAAGAGTGCATATATAAGAAAACATATACCGGCGTGTTGTAAAGATATCCTTGTCGGAGGATCTTGAAGTAGTTATATCCTTTATGGTTCCGCAATGTGTCGTTCGATCCCTTGATGAATGCTTTCCAAATTTCCCGGTCATAACAAAGAGGAACTTATTCCGTAATCTTAGAAAATGAAGGATCAAAGTGCTATTCAACCGTCGCGGTTACTCGGGGACCTGTTTGCAATTTTACCTTTTTAACCCCGTATATATATGTCGATTCGCTGAAAAATTATTTACATATTACGTCCTCTCTTGAGCTCGAAGCGTTTGAGTTCGAAACAGCATTTGCCTTTTGTATATTTGTTTCTCAATCCATAATGTCGAGCTCTAGAAGCGCAAGGGGCAAGAATAAGGTCGGAGAAAACCCAGAGTCCGATCCTTTGCTGAAGCTTGTTGATGATTATGAGGATGGGGAGTTTTGTCAAGGACGCGAGGATGAGGATCCGAGCGAGGATCTCGAAGAAAATGAGGTCGAGAAACGCAGCATCGGCGAGGGTGCTTTTGTCAGGATTTTCAAACATACGCAACCTTCTACCGCCATCATCTCGAACAAGTCAGAGCTTCCTGCCAGCCAGACTTCCTGCTGTTTTTTAAAGAAGGATCTCTCTTTCCTCGAGGCGGAGTTCGGGAAATTTCTTCCTAAAGGGTTTTCAATCGTTATTCCCTCTTATACCGAACGTGCTACCGATCCCCCGGCTGGCTGTCAAGCCTTTTATGAGGATCAATTTTCTTATGGTTTGCGTATCCCGTTCATTCCCCTTGTTAGGAACATCTTGACTTTCTTTTCACTTTCTCCCGCTCAGCTTCTCCCGCACTCTGTAGCGTATATAGCAGCGTTTAGCGCTCTTATGGAGGCAAAGGGTGAAGAGGCCTCTTTTAGCAATTTCTGGCAAATATTCCGAATGGACCTGTGCAAGGGCTCAAATATGGGGTTTGTGTCCATCCGCCAGCGGTCGAAGCGGCCTTTTCTTACGAGAATAACAACGGAAAAGAGTATAGGTTGGAAACGGAGATTCTTCTTTGTGAAGGGCCCTGATGTTCCTATATCGGAAGGTAGCTCGAAGATGAGGCCCTACCGATGGGATGGAGTCAACTCTTGGTCATATGGTCCTCGCCGGATTAAAGAGAAACTCAAGCATCGCCTTTCCGACGAATTTCTTGAGCAGTTGCGATCTAGTCTTTATCAAACCGAGCTCCTTATTCAGGAAGGTGTTTTACGATTGGCTAGGTTGAGCCTTTGTGATTATCCTGCTCCAATACTCAAATACTCTCGTGCCGTATCTAATCAATCCTTAGAAGGGTCGCTTCCCCAGTTTGGTGACTTGTCAGCTTCTGCCGCTCCATCTCTCGCCTCTTTCTTTGGGTATGTTTTCAGCTTATTCCTACCTTGAGGCGCGATGTATCATTAATATACATTCATGCGACTCTTGTATTTCCTTTGCAGGTCAAATTGTTGAGAAATTTCGACTATCTGCGGCCTGCCCGGTTGAAGACAAACCGTTCTATTTCGATCCGTTTCCCCGTATTCCGAAAACAGGGCGGGTACAAGTAGCTCGGGCAGAAACTCAGTTATTATTCCAGTCGCAATTCCCGAACTGAGAGGCGTTGGTACCATGAGTTCCTTGAACTCTGCCTCTGCTGGGCCTCTTCGAACATTATTTTCCCCCGATACTTCCATTCTTTCAAGGGTTGGCTATAGTCAACATTCCTGGAACCGGATCCAGGGTATTCAGGAGTATGAGAAGCTTCTGAGTCGGAAGAGGAATGCTGACCACCCGGGGCCCTCGAGGAGGGTAAAACCTTTTGGTGTGAGTTCTGATTCAGTTCCTTGTCGAGCAGGTAAGTCGGAGCCCGATGTGGTGGATTTTATGGACGAACATCTTCGAGGTAGTAGGGCTGCTGGGTATCCTGAAGATGGCACCATTCAAACTGATCTGGATGCGGGTGGTGAGAATGAATTCGATAAAGCCGCTAGAATCTATATGGCTAGTCGGTTCAAACGGGATATGCTGCTTCACACCGTTAAAGGTGACTTCGAGGTTTTAAGTGACTTCTCTCGAACATATCATGAGGTGAACATTTGTCTTTCGGCTATCTTTTCTTTCTTTAAAATCCATAATGTTTGTTGATGTCTTGAACTATCTCATAGGTCGGGGACTTGTTCGCTATTCAAACCTATCGTTTGGCACTACTAGAGCAGGAATCACAAGATGCTCACGACGCATATGCGCAAATTTTTGTTGATAATCAAGCCCTTCGATCTCAACTGGCAGAGAGCCAGCGAGAATTATCCCAAGTAAAGAGGGAGCTCGAGGAAATGACTATGAAACGCTCCTCCTCTGTAGAAGAAGATTTGCTGGCATCTGTTAAAGAGAGAAGTGCCCTCGAGGAAGAGCTAAAGAAGATAAAGATTGAACTCGAGCTAGCGAAGCAAGATTCCGAGCGTGCATATGCCCAAGGCCGTGATGAGGCAGTGATTCCGGCCATACGAGAATTCTTGGAATCTCCCATCTTAGATACTTTAGTCCAAAGGAAAATGGGGGAAATCCTTCAGACGATCTTTTATAAAGGGGTTCAACAATTAGTCGCAGCCAAGAAAATTCCGGATGACATGGAGGAGTATTTTAAGTATATGAACCCTTTCAAGAACGCTGAAGGGAAGGATTATAAAGCCTCCTCTCTACCTAAGACGAATCTTAACTGGCAGGAACACCGCTTTGCCCCCTTGGTTGAGGAGTATGGCATTCCGATGCCTAACCCCGATGTGCTCGAGCGTTCCAACGACGATCCTCCTATTGTGCCATGGGAAAAAAGCGATGATGTCGATATAGGTGATGCACCAGATAAGGAAGACGATCGATTTTTCGACCAGACTGAGTAATTGTTCAACTTCAAATATATATCGTCTGATCTTCTGTTTAGCGAAGTTACTGGGGTCGAGCGTGCCGGAGGGGGCGATTCATAGTTTTGTAGTTAGGAATCAATTGTATCTACCCATGTAACTCAATTCTGTAAACGGGTTTATCTTCTTTTTTTTGATTTGATTCGGGTAACTTGTAAATTCCAACCTTACAAATATCTAGATATAATGCAGGAAGCTTTTCAAAGTTCGATAACTCTTTACACTTTATGCTCGAACTTTACTCAATTCAAACGGGATTTTTCTTAAAAGTTGCGTCGATCCATTATCGTATTTGTAGGGCGTAGTGTCTATAAATATTAGGATCTTTCCTCATTATTCACACGGTATTTTGCTTAAAGAGATCGGAGCTCTCCCCATATTTTCCACATTCTTCGAATTCTTTAAAGAGCAAGAATCCGAGCTATTGACTCCAAATCCGCTTAACATGGAAAATGTACTAGGCAAGGCTATCGACCCTAAATCGCTGTTTGGGGGCTTGAAGAATAAGAATCCGAGCAAAGAGCAGAAACCTGCCAAAGAGGCCAAACCCTCCAAATCTTCCTCTAAGACCTTTGTGTCTTCCCCGAAAGCTCCTAAAGGAGGAGAAAATAAGAAAGAGAAGAGTACTTCCTCAAAGCCAATCAAGGGCAATTCCAGCAAGTCCATTTTGGACGAAAAGCTCGAGGCCTCGCTCGGGGGCTCTTCTCCAAAAGTTGTCGATTCTTCGAGTGAAGTTCCTGTGAGAGAAAAGGCTTCTGTTCCTTCTTCGAACAAAAGGCCTTATTCTGATGTGGTTACTCCTGTTGAGGCATTCAGAATCTTGCTATTGGTAGCAAGTCATCTTCCGATGCTTCGATCGTTCCTCCCGCAGGGAGTCTCAGCAAAAAACCCAAGTCAACGGTTGGTGGAGGGGTTTCTGCTGAAGCCTTGGAAATTGATAATCCTCCCAAACCCCTTGTTGACTCCATTCCTCCAAAAGTTGTCTCTTCCCTACCTGAGGGGTCGAAAGATGGGTTTCCTCTTAAGGCTGATCCCATGGATAGTCTGTTGCAGGTTAACTTTACTTCTTCAGACACTAACATGCCCAAGGAGAGAAACATGTCCACGGAGAGAAATATAGAAGAGTTGTTCGAGTCTGGGCAGCACTTCTTGTTTCAGGTATATATATATATTATTATTATTATTATTTTTTTTAAGAGGTGACGATTCCTTTTGACAGGCCGGACAAGATTTCATTGAGCGGGAAACAAATCAGCGTGCTGCTATTTCCTCGAGCTGGAGGAGAAGAAAGCCGAATTCGACCGTGTCTTTGCGGAGAAACTTGCTCTAGAGAGAGAGAAGTCTGTTAAAAAGGATGGAGAGGAGATCCACAAGCAGCTGAATGAGGAGCTCGAAAAACTAAAAAGTCTTTACGAGCAGGAGAGACAAGACTTCACGCGTCAAGAAAATGAGGCTTACGACCGTGGATACGAAGCTGGATGTGAGGCTCGTAATGCTGAGCTTCGGAAGATTTTTTCCGATAATAAGCTCCTCTAGATGTTGTCTTTCTTTCGTTTCCATGTAATCATGAATAATTTCTGACATTTCTATCTTCTTTGGTTTGTAATGATGTATTTATTTCTTGAATTGCCTGGTCCTGTATAATTTGATGTGCTCTTTTCCATTCGTACTTTTAGCCTGCTTTCTTTGTTCGAATTTTAGGTTTCGACCGTTTGGATTCTCGATCTTGATATATTAATCAGATAATCTTCTTTTCCCGCTTAAATTCTCGGGAAGGGTAACAGTCTTTTGATATCGACCGTTCCCTTTGCTTTCTGCTAACCGTTGGATTTTTGAAAATAGTACCTATAAATGGGGTTCTTCAATTTGTATCCTTATAAAATTATTTTAAAGCAGACTCCTTCGACCGTGCTGGTTAAAAGATCTTGTTGCATGGCCCAATATTTTGAATTTCGAGTTAGGACCTATTCTGCAGGTCATAGACTAACTGGTACTTCGACCTCGACTAGGGTATCTGCAGGCGAACACTATTCCGACCTTGGAGACCGGTCAGCTTTATTGCTGACCACCCACGACCCGGGCAGTCCCCACGACCCTCCGTGGTTTAGGAGAAGCTCAAGCATCAAATCTTTTAGGGGTCTCCAGTGGTTTGTTCGGTTCTTCCTCGAGGATGTAAGGGGTGGAGCTTCGAGGGTCGAGGCCCTCAATAAAGTATTCACGTTACACCTAGAAAAAGATGCCTTACCCTTCTCCTTTTTGAGGAATCATAAATAAAGACAAAAGCCTGTTGGCTTGACAGGCTCCTCCAATTCGAGTAAGGACATTATCGTCCGCCGAAAATTTCATAGGATTGGGTGGCCATGAAGTCCCTATCTCGCTCGGATACAGAGATTAGTCTTTGTAGATGTTTGTAGAATTATAAAATGTAATAGGAGTTGATATCTTTGTAACTTGTAACTCTTCAATGTATCGAACTTTGGAAATAATAATTTCTCGATTAATTTTATACATTCGTTCTTATCTGCTTAAATAAAGCTCTTTACCGATCTTGGTCCATCTTTGGACGAGTTATTGATAATGGTTCCTTGATCAGTTATAGTCCGACTTTTTCTTTGTGACTGTTGGTCCCAAGTGGTCAGAAGAGGTTTAGAGGGGGGGTGGGGTGAATAAACCTCTTTAAAAATTTCTTCTAATTTTAACTTTAAAACTTTTACTTTAAACTGAACAGACTAAGCTGATCAGATTAGTGAGTTACAATTCTGTTCGCGAACAAATCTTTGAACAGGTCTGTTGACCACTCGTCTGATAGTTACTTAGCTGATTTGTTAAAATCAGTTTTAATACTTAGAGTACTTGCAGCGGATTTTCAAAGTGTTTTTCACAAGTAATCTTAGCAGTTTGAAAAACGTTTCCCCAGTTTTATAAACTCCTTCTTAATACCTTTTTCAAACAGTTAACTTATCGTGTTTTTATGCAAACAGAAATTATGCAGATTTAAAAGCAATGTAAAAACACAAGTAATTTTTATAGTGGTTATATGGATTTGAATATCCTTTAGTCCACTCTTCCAAGTCACACAGATCTTGGGTTATACTATAATCACAAAGTTTACAGTATACTCTGCTTGCGTCGAACAACAAATGAAACGACCACAAGTTCGCAATAGGAAATCACACAGAAGACCTATTCTCTGAAGTTTGATCATTCACAAAGATGGATCACAACTCCGCACAACACTCTTGTTTACAAAATCACCCAGAAGATGTATTTTTCTTGATTCTTCAACTCTGCTTTCGTCAACAAATGACTCAGCTGATGAGTGAGCTGTTCTTGAGACTTAAAGAATTTTGCTTCAAAAATTTCTCAGAGATTGTGTTGCTTCCTTCTTCTTCGTCTCGTTCAGCTATTTATACTTGAGGATTGAAAAGTGTCCGTTGAAGAGAGACAGAATTCAAATTCCTCGAGTACTGGTCCTTAAAATCCGCGAACGGCTCTTTTGCAGTCTGTCCGTACTATGAACAGTACTATTCTACAGGCAGCATTAAATGCAGCATTAAATGCACTCGGCTGATGCGAAGCTTTTCTTCAATCATTTGTCTTAAATATCCTCGTACTTCAGCATTTATTACACCAAGGGGCATTTATTACCGTTGGGAACACTTCATTATCTTCTTCACTTGGCTGACGAAAGTATAAGTCTGATGGTGAACTCGGCTGATCTCAAACTTGAACAAATCTGATTTGAGTCGGCTGATCTTCACTAGTCTGATAACTTTACTTCAGCAGATCAGAAGTCTTGGACCTTGAAACTTTGACTCTTCTGATGTCTTCATTACTTAGTCAAAATTCCTTGATAAGTTTATCAGCTATGTTACTCCATACTTAGCCAATCTTTGAAGTTTTGGAATGCATCAAAACCTCCCTTATCAAACTTCCTTTAGTGCCTTCATCTTCATCCTTATCCAACAATTTCCCCCTTTTTGATGATGACAAAACTTCAGCTAAGTACCTGTTGAATACCTAAGCTAAAGATTGTAATCCTCAAAATTTTCTGAGATAGAAAAAGTATGTTGGATTGAACTTGACTTTTTATTGATTTTGAAAAAGCATTACATGTACAAGTTCATCAGATGAGATTTCTGAGGAATAGATAAAAGTAAACTGATTACAAAGATTTTACAATTTCTAACTATCAGCTTCTTCATCTGATCCTTCAAGCTCTTCCTCATACTCATAAGATGATTCTTCATCATCTTCTTCATCATCAGCTTCTTCTTCCAAGGTTGCTTTGGCAGCTTCCATCTTTTCTTTGAGTTGCTGTTCTTGAAGAGCTTTCAAAGCTTCCAGGGCCTTCCTGGCAGATTCAGTATTCTTGTACTTGGTAGTTTCTTTTTCAATCTTTCCTTCTTCTTCTACCTTTCCAAGCTTTTCAATCTTGTCAGCTTCAGCTTCAGTCTTGTCAGCTGTTTCTTCAGTTTCCTTGGCTTCAGTTGTTGCAGCAGCAGCAGCTTCCTCCTTAGTTGATTCTTCAGCAGCAGATTCCTTTGCTGGTTCTTCCCTTTTATCTTCTCCCTTTTTGTCATCATCAACTCTGATGACATTGGAAGGTGCAACAGCAGGGTTGAGAGCAACTGTTGGAATCTTCACTCCAGCACATAAAGCCTTTAGATTCTGATTAACAACGTCATGACTTGCTGTTAGATGATGAATATCAGTGCTGATGACGTCAGTCTTTTCATTGAAGTAGTCAATGTTAAGGTTGATAGTTGCAATTTCATTTTGAACTTCCTGTGAGGCCTTTGCCACTTCTTGCAACATCCCTAGATTGATTTCCTTCTCTTCCTTACTGACTTGAATGAAGGTTGCAGTCAGATCATCAATCTTGTGCTCAGCTGATTTTAAAGCAGTATGAAGATGATTTACATCACCCTTCACATCTTCAACATTTTGGTTCAGATCTCTCAGGCTGTGCACTAACTGCAATGAGTTGTCTTGAGGAATTGGAATACTGTTGATCTCTTTCTTGATGATTTCTTCAGTTGATCCTTGAACAGTTTCCAGCTGAAGTCTGTTGGTTTCAGCCAACTCTGCTTTAAGTTCAACCTTCAGCTCCTCCTTAACCTTCAATAACTGTTGCTTGTGCTTGTCTTCCAGTTCCTTTAATTGATTTTCCATCAGCATCTGGATTGCTTCCATCAGTGATGAGTGTTGATCAGCTGATGAAGCAGAAGCATCAGCATCAGCTTCCTTCTCTTCAGTCGCCTGTTGAACAGGGACCTCTTCCATATCCGTCATCTGATGATCTTCAGAAGTCTTAGCTTGGCATTCAATAGCTAAGGACTTGTCAGCAGACTTGTGCTCATCAGTGACATCATCGTAGAACAGATTAGTAACGGTTCCATCATCATTGAAGCATGTTGTCTGTCTAATATGCCTTACAATAATCCAAGGGTTGACAAAGGCATTGTTTCCCTTAGGGACTTCATAGTACGGTTGTACTTCCTTGCCAAAAATGATTTGTTGAATACTTGGCAACAGTGGCAAGTCACTTGAACATCCTTGCTGATACTTTGACTTCTTTGCCCATCTCTTCAAGGCGGTCATGACAGCAAACTTAATTGCTCTTTCTTCAGCGTCTTCAGACTTTTTCTTCTTATCAGACAAGGTGCTTTGAATCTTCTTGGCCTCCTCCAATGCAAAACCTTTTGCATAACTATGCATGATGTCTCTTACATAGCTGGGATCAAGGGCCTTTTGAATGGAGTTTGTCTTCAGCCAAGTTAGAACCCAACGTTCTTCATCAGCTAACTCCTTCATGCTTTGAAGTTCTGTTATTGACTTGTTCAGCCTGTTGTCCCTCCAACTGATATATCTTGGCTTCTCTTGGTTGAACAGAGTCTTTAACATTAGCTTCTGATCATAGTATGCCAGAGACCTCTCAAATTTCTTGAATAGCTCTTTGTCAGCATACACAATCTCAAATGCTTTTCTGACTTCAAACTTGTCCTTTGACTTGATTTTGGGGGCAGGTAGTAATATCTTCTTTTTGTCTTCTTCATTCTTGCCTTCTCCAATTTTGATGCCACCTCCATGGACAGGTCCATAGGCATCAACTTTGCTCAATTCCAAAACCATTTCCATTTCAGCATCCTCAGCAGCTTTCCTTTCTGCTTCAGACATGCGTCTTCTGGCTTCATCCTTTGCTTCTTGAGCTTTGCTTAGCTCAAGTGCTTTCTTCTCCTCCATCTCATCCTGTTTTCTTTGTTCAGCCTCCTCCCTTGCTTTCTTGTCAGCTTTGGAAACTTTCTTTTTCCTTAGCACTATTTTTCTCTTGCCTTTATCAGCAGGGGCTGGTCCAGCAGATGATATGGGAGCAGCAGCAATAGGATAAATGATTTGGACATCTGGATCTTTTTGAGGTTGAGCAACCTCAGCTGTTGAAGTGACTTGACTTGGTTGTTGCTCATCAGCTTTGTCAGTCACAACAGTCTCAACTGTTTCAGCAGGCCTTTCAGCAGCTTCAGGGTCTTCTCTAGCTACATTTTCCAAGTCCGTTGGTTCTTCTATGAAAGTCATCTGCTTTCTAGCAGTCTTCTTGGTTCTCCCTTCGCGGTAAGTGGTTGTAGCTGTATCTCTCTGTTGACTTCTTGTTCGTTGAGAGATCCCTTCAGCAGGCCTCTCTGCTGATGGAGTTCTTGATGGTGATGCAAGGGATCCAGTCCTTACATCAGCAATTATGTTTTCAACGATTTTAGTGGCTTCAGCAGCAGAAGTCACTTTCTCCATCTGCTTGGTAACTTTCCTCTTAGGCTCATCAGCAGCCTTCTTCTTTTTAGTCTCAACAGCTAAATCAGCAGTCTTGACCAGTTTCCTCTGCCTCTTGGCAGGAACCTCTTTTGGTTCCTCAACATCAGCTTCTTCAGGCTCACCAGCCTTCCTTTTCTGAACAGGCATGTACTTGGACAATGCCTTGGATTTGTGGATCTCTTTTCCATTCTTTGTTTCACAGCCCAGTTTTGACAACATATAACTGAGTGTGATTCTGTGGTTGGTGGAGGGGCCTTTTCCTTTCTTATCATCAAGAAAATCAGCCAATATATACCAAACTATGATTGACCAGTTTACCTCCAGTCCATAGTATATGGCAGCCATGATGCTGAACCTTTTCATGGTAACAGCATCCAGTGAGAAGGTGCAGTTCTCGATCAGCTTAGCTACCATATCAGCCATCCGTTGATATTCATCTCTCAGTTGTCTCTTCCTTATGTTTCCAGACATCACTTCTCCCTCCTTGGCGCAGATCGCCCAGAATTGTTGGTGTTTATCTTCCGTCAGTACAGTGACGTCATGTCGTCCACTGTTAGGAAGCCCAAACATCTCGTGCAGAACAGCAGGAGTAATAGTGATAGATTTACCTCCCACTGTAGCTTTAATCTCCAGTGTGTTGTAATCAGCTTTCGCTGTGTTGTAGTACTCCATCACTTGATCAGTCCAGATCACTCCCTCATTATATTCCATGAAATTCACCAAGTTCGCAGATTTGAACTTCTCCAGAAGTTCTTTCATCAGTGGCGTACCAGATTGGTAGTAGGAATCATACACGAGAAACATACCTTCAGCGGCCATTGTTAATCTGTTGAAGGTTAGGAAAACAGAGAGAAATTTGCAGAGAATTGCAGATATTTTTCTCACAAGTACTTTTGAATGCTTAGAGTGCGTAAAGAACGATTCGACTGATCAGATGGGGATTTATAGAGTTGGGATATCTTGAATTCCGTGATATCTGCCAACCGTTAGATCCGTTTTTCTGTCAGTGCTGATCGTGCGGCGTCAGTTACGACTTTTCGAATTCAAAAGATATTTAATGAAGAGCGGGAATATGTACCGCCCAACAGTTACTTATAAAAGCGTATTTTGAATAAAACGTTTTGAATAGTTCAGCTTTTATTAAAGTAATCAGATGAGTAACATAAATACTTATCTGATGGACTACTGTCCTGATGACATAGTTGTTATCAGAGAATGCCAATAGCTGATAACCTTCCTCAGCTGTTTGTCAATCCAGCTAGATAAAATAACTTTAATCTTCTATAGTTGAGTCTTCTGATGAAAACATAACTTCAACTAACTGTCATTAACAAATTTCATCTTTAATTCAGAAGTACCGCTAGTCTTACACGTTCCCCCTGAGTTTAAGAATTCATAAGTTAAGTAGTCTGTTGAGAGTTAATCCTTGAAGATAATAACGAATAACTAAGCTGTTGAATTCCAGTCTTCTGATGAGTTCCCCCTCAGCTTATGCTTCCAAATTAAGTAGTCCTAGCTCAGCTCTTAGAGTTGAAAACCTTACTTCACTTAAAGGTTTAGTGAAAATATCAGCAATCTGATTGTCTGTATGAACATACTCAATCATAACATTGCCTTTTTCCATATGATCTCTAATGAAGTGATGCTTGATCTCAATATGCTTAGTCCTTAAATGACTTGTAGTGTTCTGAGTAAGAGAGATTGCACTTGTATTATCACAGTAGATTGGAATTCCTCTGATCTTGATGTTGTAGTCTTCTAGTTGATGTTTCAACCAAAGTATCTGTGCACAACAAGCTCCAGCAGCTATGTATTCAGCTTCAGCAGTAGATATAGAAACTGAAGTCTGTTTCTTACTCATCCATGAGATCAGACGACTACCTAAGAACTGACAGGCACCTGTTGTGCTCTTTCTGTCAATCTTGCAGCCAGCAAGGTCTGAATCTGAATAACCAATAAGTTCAAATCCAGATTCTCTAGGATACCACAATCCCAATTCTTGAGTGCCTTTAATGTATTTCAATATCCTCTTGGCAGCTAAGAGATGAGATTCTTTGGGGTTTGATTGAAATCTTGCACAGACTCCAACTGAGTACATTATATCAGGTCTGCTTGCTGTTAGATACAACAATGAACCAATAATGCCTCTATATTTGGTTATGTCCACTGATTTGCCATCTTCATCTTTATCCAAACGAAGACTTGTAGACATAGGAATTGTAGCAGTAGAGCTAGTTTCCATACCAAATTTCTTGAACAGATCTCTTGTGTATTTTGCTTGGCTGATGAATATTCCATCAGGCAACTGTCTAACTTGCAATCCAAGAAAATAATTAAGTTCACCCATCATGCTCATTTCAAACTTATTTTGCATCAGCTTGGAGAACTTATCACACATCTGTTGGTTAGTTGAACCAAAAATATTATCGTCCACATATATTTGCACAAGTAATATATGATTTTCCCATTCAATAGTGAACAAGGTTTTATCTACCTTACCTTTTCGAAATCCTTTGATTAAAAGAAAATCAGATAGGGTATCATACCATGCTCTTGGAGCCTGTTTCAGTCCATATAAGGCTTTTTTCAGACGATATACTTTGTTCTCTTCTTGATAGACTTCAAATCCAGGAGGTTGCTCAAAATACACTTCTTCTTGCAGTTCTCCATTGAGAAAAGCAGACTTCACATCCATCTGATAGACAGTGAAGTTTTTATAGGCAGCATAGGCAAGAAACAGTCTGATTGCTTCAAGTCTTGCTACTGGTGCAAATGTTTCATCAAAGTCAATTCCTTCTTCTTGACAATACCCTTTGGCCACTAGTCTTGCTTTGTTTCTGGTGACAACACCATCTTCATTCATCTTATTTCTGAATACCCACTTAGTGCCAATTACTCTTTGATGACTTGGTCTAGGAACTAAGTACCAGACTTCATTCCTTTCAAATTGATTCAACTCTTCTTGCATAGCTTCTATCCAGAAGGAATCATTGAGAGCTTCTTCAATTTGCTTGGGCTCTATTTGAGATAGAAATGTGACAAACATAGCATCTTGAGCAGCAGCTCTTCTTGTTTTCACTCTATCTAAAGGATCACCAATTACTAATTCAGGTGGGTGATTCTTGAGCCATCTGAGATCAGGTTGCAAATCAGGATGTTGTCCTCTGTCTTGATCTTGCAACACTACTGTTGGAGTTCCAGTAGTAGTCTGTTGAACATTTGCAGTCTGTTGAACAGTCTCTGGTCTGTCAGCTGTTTGCAACTCGTCTGTTAGACAATCAGCACTGTGATTTTGAACAGCACTTGAGTTAGCAGCTGAACTTAGATTATGTAGTATGATGGGAACATATTCTTCATTTCTTCCAATGTCTAGCTTCTGTAAATCAGTAGACAGATCTTGATTAACACTTTGATTCTTTTCTGAAGATTGACTTGGCTCATCAAATACTACATGGATAGATTCTTCTATTAGTAATGTTCTTTTATTGAAAACTCTATAGGCCTTACTAACAGTAGAGTATCCTACAAAAACAGCTTCATCAGCCTTTTCTGCAAATGCAGTAAGGTGATTTTTCCCATTGTTCAATACAAAACATTTACAACCAAAAATCTTAAAGTAATGAATGTTTGGTTTTCTGTTGTTCCAAACTTCATAAGGAGTCTTGTTCTGATTTTTGTTGATCATACATCTATTTTGGGTAAAGCATGCTGTGTTTGTTGCTTCTGCCAAAAATCTTTGAGGCAGTTTAGCTTCAGCTATCATGGTTCTGACAGCTTCCTTTAGTGTTCTGTTTCTCCTTTCAGCAACACCATTCTGTTGAGGGGTTCTAGCAGCTGAATACTCATGATGTATTCCTTTGATATTACAGTACTCTTCAACAGTAGAGTTTGTAAACTCTGTCCCTCTATCTGATCTGATCTTCAATATTTTGATGCTCTTCTCATTCTGGATCAGTTTCATCAGATTTGTAAGATGTTCCTTGGTTTCACTTTTCTTTTTCATGAAAATCACCCAAGTATATCTTGAATAATCATCCACAACAGCTAGGCAGTATTTCTTTCCACCATTGCTGACTGGATCAATGGGTCCAAATAAGTCCATGTGCAGTAGCTCCAATATTCTTCCAGATGATTGGTGCTTCTTTTCTTTGAATGATGACTTGATTTGTTTCCCCTTCTGACATGCATCACAGAGCTTGTCTTTGCTCATGACTGCTTTTGGAATCCCTTCTACCAAATCATTCTTGATTAATCTGTTTATGGTCTTGAAGTTTAAATGATTCATTCTTTTGTGCCATAGCCAGCTAACTTCACTTGGTGCAGATGCCACCAAACAAACACTTGAATTCTTGTCAGCAGAATTCCAGTCGACTATGTAGACATTTCCTTGTCTTCTTCCAGATAAAATTACCTTCTTTGTACCAATCTGTTCAACGTAGCACTTATCTGTTGAGAAGATGACTGAATATCCTTTGTCACAAAATTGACTTATGCTCAGCAGATTATACTTTAGGCCTTTAACATATGAGACGTCATATATCTCTATGTTTCCCTTGATTATTCTTCCTTTAGCTTTAATCTTGCCTTCTTTGCTGTCTCCAAATCTTGCAGCCAGCAAGGTCTGAATCTGAATAACCAATAAGTTCAAATCCAGATTCTCTAGGATACCACAATCCCAATTCTTGAGTGCCTTTAATGTATTTCAATATCCTCTTGGCAGCTAAGAGATGAGATTCTTTGGGGTTTGATTGAAATCTTGCACAGACTCCAACTGAGTACATTATATCAGGTCTGCTTGCTGTTAGATACAACAATGAACCAATAATGCCTCTATATTTGGTTATGTCCACTGATTTGCCATCTTCATCTTTATCCAAACGAAGACTTGTAGACATAGGAATTGTAGCAGTAGAGCTAGTTTCCATACCAAATTTCTTGAACAGATCTCTTGTGTATTTTGCTTGGCTGATGAATATTCCATCAGGCAACTGTCTAACTTGCAATCCAAGAAAATAATTAAGTTCACCCATCATGCTCATTTCAAACTTATTTTGCATCAGCTTGGAGAACTTATCACACATCTGTTGGTTAGTTGAACCAAAAATATTATCGTCCACATATATTTGCACAAGTAATATATGATTTTCCCATTCAATAGTGAACAAGGTTTTATCTACCTTACCTTTTCGAAATCCTTTGATTAAAAGAAAATCAGATAGGGTATCATACCATGCTCTTGGAGCCTGTTTCAGTCCATATAAGGCTTTTTTCAGACGATATACTTTGTTCTCTTCTTGATAGACTTCAAATCCAGGAGGTTGCTCAAAATACACTTCTTCTTGCAGTTCTCCATTGAGAAAAGCAGACTTCACATCCATCTGATAGACAGTGAAGTTTTTATAGGCAGCATAGGCAAGAAACAGTCTGATTGCTTCAAGTCTTGCTACTGGTGCAAATGTTTCATCAAAGTCAATTCCTTCTTCTTGACAATACCCTTTGGCCACTAGTCTTGCTTTGTTTCTGGTGACAACACCATCTTCATTCATCTTATTTCTGAATACCCACTTAGTGCCAATTACTCTTTGATGACTTGGTCTAGGAACTAAGTACCAGACTTCATTCCTTTCAAATTGATTCAACTCTTCTTGCATAGCTTCTATCCAGAAGGAATCATTGAGAGCTTCTTCAATTTGCTTGGGCTCTATTTGAGATAGAAATGTGACAAACATAGCATCTTGAGCAGCAGCTCTTCTTGTTTTCACTCTATCTAAAGGATCACCAATTACTAATTCAGGTGGGTGATTCTTGAGCCATCTGAGATCAGGTTGCAAATCAGGATGTTGTCCTCTGTCTTGATCTTGCAACACTACTGTTGGAGTTCCAGTAGTAGTCTGTTGAACATTTGCAGTCTGTTGAACAGTCTCTGGTCTGTCAGCTGTTTGCAACTCGTCTGTTAGACAATCAGCACTGTGATTTTGAACAGCACTTGAGTTAGCAGCTGAACTTAGATTAGGTAGTATGATGGGAACATATTCTTCATTTCTTCCAATGTCTAGCTTCTGTAAATCAGTAGACAGATCTTGATTAACACTTTGATTCTTTTCTGAAGATTGACTTGGCTCATCAAATACTACATGGGTAGATTCTTCTATTAGTAATGTTCTTTTATTGAAAACTCTATAGGCCTTACTAACAGTAGAGTATCCTACAAAAACAGCTTCATCAGCCTTTTCTGCAAATGCAGTAAGGTGATTTTTCCCATTGTTCAATACAAAACATTTACAACCAAAAATCTTAAAGTAATGAATGTTTGGTTTTCTGTTGTTCCAAACTTCATAAGGAGTCTTGTTCTGATTTTTGTTGATCATACATCTATTTTGGGTAAAGCATGCTGTGTTTGTTGCTTCTGCCAAAAATCTTTGAGGCAGTTTAGCTTCAGCTATCATGGTTCTGACAGCTTCCTTTAGTGTTCTGTTTCTCCTTTCAGCAACACCATTCTGTTGAGGGGTTCTAGCAGCTGAATACTCATGATGTATTCCTTTGATATTACAGTACTCTTCAACAGTAGAGTTTGTAAACTCTGTCCCTCTATCTGATCTGATCTTCAATATTTTGATGCTCTTCTCATTCTGGATCAGTTTCATCAGATTTGTAAGATGTTCCTTGGTTTCACTTTTCTTTTTCATGAAAATCACCCAAGTATATCTTGAATAATCATCCACAACAGCTAGGCAGTATTTCTTTCCACCATTGCTGACTGGATCAATGGGTCCAAATAAGTCCATGTGCAGTAGCTCCAATATTCTTCCAGATGATTGGTGCTTCTTTTCTTTGAATGATGACTTGATTTGTTTCCCCTTCTGACATGCATCACAGAGCTTGTCTTTGCTCATGACTGCTTTTGGAATCCCTTCTACCAAATCATTCTTGATTAATCTGTTTATGGTCTTGAAGTTTAAATGATTCATTCTTTTGTGCCATAGCCAGCTAACTTCACTTGGTGCAGATGCCACCAAACAAACACTTGAATTCTTGTCAGCAGAATTCCAGTCGACTATGTAGACATTTCCTTGTCTTCTTCCAGATAAAATTACCTTCTTTGTACCAATCTGTTCAACGTAGCACTTATCTGTTGAGAAGATGACTGAATATCCTTTGTCACAAAATTGACTTATGCTCAGCAGATTATACTTTAGGCCTTTAACATATGAGACGTCATATATCTCTATGTTTCCCTTGATTATTCTTCCTTTAGCTTTAATCTTGCCTTCTTTGCTGTCTCCAAATGTAACACTTGGACCATCCACAGCAATTGCATCAGTCAGCTCATGTATGTTTCCACACATGTGTCTTGAATATCCACTGTCCAATTACCAAATCTTCTCTACTTTACTCCTACTCCTAATCCTAACCTACAAAACAAAAGTAAAATTGTTTTAGGTACCCTTATTGAGAGGGTCCTGAAGGATTAGTTCCACCTTTGACAACCCAAGATGTTGATGTCTTAGGCTTCTTAGGCTTCTGAGATTTAACAGGAGTATGAACAGCTTCATTTTTACCATAATTATCAGATAAGTCATGTTGATGATCAGTATGATAAGAATAATGTTCATAAGCAGGGTAAGGTGCATGATATGTAGGATATGCATGCATTGGATGAGCAGGATAAGGTGCATAGTAATTAGGAAATTGAGGTGCATGATACATAGGATGATATGCAGCAGGTTGCACATAATATGACTCATTTCCATACCAAGCATTTTGATTTTTCTTGTTTTTATGCTTCTTTGGTTTAGTAGATGCTTGTTCAAATGATTTTGACTTAGTTTTACCACTAGTCTGATTGACTTTAGTTTTATCAGCAGACTTCTTAGGACTCTGCTGTTTGGTCTTACTAGTCTGATTTCCTACACTAGGCTCTTTGCTCTTTTTAGCCTTAGGAGATTTCTTCTCCTTTACCACGTTCTCAGTTGAGGTAGGTTTAGAAGTTTGAACATACAGAATGACCTTACTATTGTCAGCAGAAATGAATTTTTCAGTATGATTCAACTCTAGTTTATCCTTTTCTAAAGGTGTCTCCTATTTCTTAGATGTATGCATGGATGCAACAGTTGACTTATCATGAGACTCAATAATTTTTTCAAGTTCCATGATTTTTCCTTTATAGACCTCACATTCAGCTTTCAGAGATTCATGCTCTTGCTCAAGCTGTTTATATTCAACTGATTTTTTTGGCTTTTCAACTAGACGTTTCAGTGAACTATTTTGCTCTTTTAGCAGGATCATCTCTTCCTTAAGCTTAACAAATTCTCCAGCAATAGTAGTATTATTCAACATCATTTGCTCTAGAGAATTAAATAGTTCATTTTCTTGAGGAGTTACCTCATCCTCTGAGTCATCAGATTCCTTTGCCATCAGGCACAGGAGAGCAGGTTTTTCTTCATCAGACGATTCCTCATCAGACGAGTCTGAGTCTGAATCAGATGAGTAGACAGCAGCTAGCTTTTCTGCTTCTGCCATCATAGCCTTGCCTCTCTGATGCTTTCTTTCTTTTCTCATTTTCTTCTCCTCTTCAGTGTATTTTTCTGCTTTTGGATATGGGCAGTCTTTGATGAAGTGTCCCAATTTCCTGCAGTTGTAACACATTAGTTTTGCTTTATAATCATCTTTATCCTGAGAAGAAAAGTTAGGTTTAGAAGTAGAAGCATTGTTGTATTTGTTCTTCATTTTTCTTTTGTAGAACTTCTTGAAATTGTTCATCAACAGTGCAACATCTCCAGCAGTGTACTCCTTTTTGTTGAGTAGAGTGGCTTCATCAGATGAGTCCACTTCTGCATTTCTTTGAGCTGGTCTTCTTTGGTTTTCAGCGGCAACCAGTGCAGCTGTGGGTCCTGAAGTTGAGGTTTCTTCAATTCCCATTCTAGGCAGTTTATACTCGAATGCCTTGAGTACAGAAAACAGCTCAGTAAGAGAGATTTTTCCCAAATCCCTTGATTCTTCCATTGCTGTCACTTTCATGTTGAACTTTGGAGGTAGAGCCTTTAGTACTCTGATAGTGATCTCTTTGTCAGTGAAGGTCTTTCCCAGCTTTAAGACTTCATTCAGAGTTCTGGTGAATCTGGTATCCATTTGATCAATGGTTTCTCCAGACTTCATCTTGAAGTTATCCAGCTTCTCCAAGGCAACAGTGAGCTGATGCTCCTTTATAGCATCATTGCCTTCGCTCATATCTCTGACTTTGTCCCACATCTCCTTTGCAGTCTTGCAATGTTTGACCTTGTCAAACCGATCATTATCCATGGCTTTAGTCATGATGAATCTCCCAACTTTATCAAGATTGAAAAGCTTAATTTCTTCAGGAGTCATCTCATGAAGGTCTTTTTCCACAACCGTATCTACTTCATTTATTTTTATGGTCTTTGTAAATCTGAATGGACCTTTAATGATACATGTGTACATGTTGTCATTGTAAGCAGCAAGGAAAATCTCCATTCTGATTTTCCAGTCCTCGAAGGACATACCAGCAATGTGGGGAACATGGCTGATACAATCCATTTTTCAAAAAGTTTTGATTTTTCAAAAAGAT
This sequence comes from Penstemon eatonii, assembly GCA_038501285.1. Lineage (NCBI taxonomy): Eukaryota > Viridiplantae > Streptophyta > Magnoliopsida > Lamiales > Plantaginaceae > Penstemon > Penstemon eatonii. The sequence goes on along the minus strand of CM076711.1, from coordinate 38,463,895 downwards.
GCTCTTTTGAAAAGTTTTGAAAACCTTTGAAAAACACTTGGATCAAGCTCGTTGATCAGGCAGCTGATTCAAATGAACCACCTGCTCTGATACCACTTGTTGGTCCCAAGTGGTCAGAAGAGGTTTAGAGGGGGGGGGGTGAATAAACCTCTTTAAAAATTTCTTCTAATTTTAACTTTAAAACTTTTACTTTAAACTGAACAGACTAAGCTGATCAGATTAGTGAGTTACAATTCTGTTCGCGAACAAATCTTTGAACAGGTCTGTTGACCACTCGTCTGATAGTTACTTAGCTGATTTGTTAAAATCAGTTTTAATACTTAGAGTACTTGCAGCGGATTTTCAAAGTGTTTTTCACAAGTAATCTTAGCAGTTTGAAAAACGTTTCCCCAGTTTTATAAACTCCTTCTTAATACCTTTTTCAAACAGTTAACTTATCGTGTTTTTATGCAAACAGAAATTATGCAGATTTAAAAGCAATGTAAAAACTCAAGTAATTTTTATAGTGGTTATATGGATTTGAATATCCTTTAGTCCACTCTTCCAAGTCACACAGATCTTGGGTTATACTATAATCACAAAGTTTACAGTATACTCTGCTTTCGTCGAACAACAAATGAAACGACCACAAGTTCGCAATAGGAAATCACACAGAAGACCTATTCTCTGAAGTTTGATCATTCACAAAGATGGATCACAACTCCGCACAACACTCTTGTTTACAAAATCACTCAGAAGATGTATTTTTCTTGATTCTTCAACTCTGCTTTCGTCAACAAATGACTCAGCTGATGAGTGAGCTGTTCTTGAGACTTAAAGAATTTTGCTTCGAAAATTTCTCAGAGATTGTGTTGCTTCCTTCTTCTTCGTCTCGTTCAGCTATTTATACTTGAGGATTGAAAAGTGTCCGTTGAAGAGAGACATAATTCAAATTCCTCGAGTACTGGTCCTTAAAATCCGCGAACGGCTCTTTTGCAGTCTGTCCGTACTATGAACAGTACTATTCTGCAGGCAGCATTAAATGCACTCGGCTGATGCGAAGCTTTTCTTCAATCATTTGTCTTAAATATCCTCGTACTTCAGCATTTATTACACCAAGGGGCATTTATTACCGTTGGGAACACTTCATGATCTTCTTCACTTGGCTGACGAAAGTATAAGTCTGATGGTGAACTCGGCTGATCTCAAACTTGAACAAATCTGATTTGAGTCGGCTGATCTTCACTAGTCTGATAACTTTACTTCAGCAGATCAGAAGTCTTGGACCTTGAAACTTTGACTCTTCTGATGTCTTCATTACTTAGTCAAAATTCCTTGATAAGTTTATCAGCTAAGTTACTCCATACTTAGCCAATCTTTGAAGTTTTGGAATGCATCAAAACCTCCCTTATCAAACTTCCTTTAGTGCCTTCATCTTCATCCTTATCCAACAGTGACTTTCTTTGACGATCGGAAATTAAACTATAATTATTTCAAGCATTGTTGAATTTGACTGTTTCTTCAATTACCCACACGGTTCCTGAATTTTCGGGAAGTGGAACGGTCGCTGTATTTATTGCTCGCATTTTGGCCATTAGTTCTGTTTAGCTTTTGTGATTGAGTTTTTACCGTTACATCCCGTCTTCTTTTAACTAAACAGTCCCTGATTTATCGGGAATCTGAGCGGTCAGAGCGCTTTTAATGTACATATTGCCACCGTTCATCTGAAGAGATCTACACCGTTGATACGAAATTCTTCCCCCTATAAATACTTCTGAATTTACCTTCATATTTTTACTTGTCTGTAAACATTTCGTTCGATCAATATGGTTGCATTTTTACCTCCATCAACCATCTTTATTTTCGATTCGGTCTCAGCAATAAAAGCGTTCGAGATTCGAACTCGAACTCTCTTCTTTGATTTCTTCGGCGTCTCTGTATGGGGAATAATTTCGACCAGGGTATCGACAGGCGAAAAGGATTGCGACTAGGGTACCAGCAGGCGACCTGCTTCTTTGGAGTCATCTCTCCTGAGACGGGTTAGAATTCCGATATCCTGTCGCTCCATTCAGTCGGATAGTGGGTCAACTGCTGGAGGAGTTTTCCTGCTCTCGATCTCCACTTCTTCAAGATGTTTCTTGAAGAATGTTGCCTTCGAGATTGCATGGAGTAATTTCTCAAAGGATTGCTTCCCTGTCTCTCGACCTGCTCCAGCATATATGGAGCAATTATTGAGGAAGCGATGGATGAAGGGTAGAAGTGTTATCCCTACTGCAGAACTGTTTTCCTATATTGTTACCGAGCAGCGATTTCTTCGCCCCAAAAATATGAGCAACAAATATCATTCTCGAATGATCTCCATAAGTGTATTGATAATAAAGAATAATTGACATTCTTCTATCTCTGATATTCAGATATAAGTAACAGTTGATCTTTGTAGACCGATCAAAAATTGATAATACTGGAATAATAATGATAGGCCCTCTTGGCGGATTGTGATTGCTGTAGTTCGAAATAAGACGTATATCGGAATCTCATACGATTGATAATTTACACTTTGGGTCGTAGTAATGGCTTTCAACCATTTAATAATTTCGATGTAAGGGGCATAGCAACGGCTTTCACCCTTAGTCGTTTCAGAGCATTTTTAGCCCGAGGGTCGTAGCAGAGGCTTTCACCCATTTAACAATTTCGATCTAAGGGGCATAGCAACGGCTTTCACCCTTAGTCGTTTCAAAGCATTTTTAGCCCGAGGGTCATAACAGAGGCTTTCACCCATTTAACCATTTCGATCTAAGGGGCATAGCAACGGCTTTCACCCTTAGTCATTTCAGAGCATTTTTAGCCCGAGGGTCATAGCAGAGGCTTTCACCCATTTAACAATTTCAATCTAAGGGGCATAGCAACGGCTTTCACCCTTAGTCGTTTCAGAGCATTTTTAGCCCGAGGGTCATAGCAGAGGCTTTCACCCATTTAACAATTTTGATCTAAGGGGCATAGCAACGGCTTTCACCCTTAGTCGTTTCAGAGCATTTTTAGCCCGAGGGTCATAGCAGAGGCTTTCACCCATTTAACAATTTCGATCTAAGGGGCATAGCAACGGCTTTCACCCTTAGTCGTTTCAGAGCATTTTTAGTCTGAGGGTCATAGCAGAGGCTTTCACCCATTTAACAATTTCGATCTAAGGGGCATAGCAACGGCTTTCACCCTTAGTCGTTTCAGAGCATTTTTAGCCCGAGGGTCATAGCAGAGGCTTTCACCCATTTAACAATTTCGATCTAAGGGGCATAGCAACGGCTTTCACCCTTTATAATAAATGGAGATAAATAGAGACTGACATTAGATGAATGCAGATCGAGAATACCAGAACAATTGATGAGTAGAGGTTGATAATAGAGGAATGTAGTTCGACAATGTCAGGATAATAGATGGGTAGAAATGAATTTCTATTGAACATAATTTTGATCGAAATAACTTCTGAGGAAATGATAGTCTTCCGTGATTGAGGTAATAGATGGAAAACAATTAGACGGATAATAAATAACAAATAGGTCTTGGACTAAATAAGTAACCCTTCTGTTTTAATAGAAAATATTTCTTGCGAGGTTCTAATTTCGTTCGAACTAATACCCCTTGCTTTCTTTGGCTGTTGTGAATGTTTCCAACTTTCCGATAAGTATTGATCTTTTCTAAACGGTTCCTCTTTTATCGGGAATCGCAACAGTTCTTAGATCTTATCCCTTCCTTATGCGAATTATCTGCCGTTGGATTCCTTTCAATTTTCTCTATAAAAGGCCATCATTCCTTAGAAACCGTTTCATTTGTTGCACTGGCATTCAATTCATCCGATCATGGTGACTAAGATTATTATTTCATTAATTCACTTATTTGAGCTCATATTTCGAACGATCTTTAATCAGAGCAATTTTCGAGCAGAAGAAGCACTATTTCGATCTTCGCTTAGAGAATCGGCAGGCAAATATAATCTCCATCTGGAAGGCCAATAAGCCAGGCCTATGGAGTTCGCAGGTTTTAGAACAGGTCTTCGACTAGGGACCTGTTGCTACAATGCATTTAGAAGGACGTACAGGGGCGGGAGTACTGAAGAATTCATTTACTCGATAAACCATGTGCTCAATCCTTCGTCTTCGGAGAATCGTAAATAAAGTTAAGAGCCTGTGGGTCCCAAGGAGATATCCTCGGTCGGAGCCAAATTATTCCGAAAAAGCAGTAGGAGAAGAGACCGAAAATTTCATAGGATTGTAGAAAGTAATAGCTCTTTTGTAATAAATTAGTTTGAGCTGTGCTCGAAATGTATCTTCCCGTATCTTGTATCTTTCGAGATAATATGAATATATTTTTCCTTCATCTTGTCGATAAATTAAAACGAAATTTAGATGAATTCTCAGTTTCAATACCCTGACTTTGATCCTCTGATATTAATAAGGGAACAATTGAACATCACTTGCTTGAGTGAGTAATAAGTAAATATTTAGGCAGACCTTAAGCTAATAAGAAATATGATGTAACTTATCCTCGTTAGTGCCGAATTTCCTCAGTCGTCGAACTTTTTAGTTCGAGAGTTTTGTTTGAATAGACGGAAAGGCGTTAGCTGTCTCTGAAAAGGTTTGACCTTATGTTTAAATCATGATTCCTCGACGATAATGCCATGAGTAAGAATTTATTCAAACGAATCCTCCGTACAATTCTATTGTTCGCACCGTTGGACAGTATGTTCTCTTAACCAAACAGGACCCTATTTCTCGGGAAACGTATCGGTCAGCTCATTTATTACGTTCATCCTAACCATCCGCGAGCTGCTATCTGGGCCGTTGGTCAGAAACCTCCGCCGCTATAAATAGGTCCAACTTGTTTATGCGACATTCCTCACTTTTTTCTTCATGCCTTGTCCGATCCCCATGGGTCGAATTTTACATTTGATTCATATGATTTCCAAAATAAAGGAGTTTGAGATTAGAACCCGAACATTGTTCTTCGATCTCGATTTCTTTGTAACTTTTCCGCTTAGAATATCGACAGGCAAAAGAAATCACGCCTAGAATACCGGCAGGCAACCTGTTTTCCCAGACATATCTTAGCTGCCGCGGGTTAGGGTACCGGTTTTCTAGCGTAGCGTTCGATCGGGCAGCTGGTTTACCTGAGAGGAGTTCTTTAAATCTGGAGCACCAGCTTCCTCGAGGGCTTTCTTGAAGTATAGTTCCTTCGAGCTCGCTTGGGGGGACTCCATTGAGGTAAACCTTCGCTGCACCGGTTCGGATCGATCGGTAGATAATGATTGATTTCGACAATCATTGTTTACCGACGAAGACCTAAGGTCGGTCTGAAGTCCTGAAGAGGAGCTCCGATCCGACCTTTATCCCGTACGAAGACGGACGTGCGACACGTGGCTAGTGATTTGCCAGGAAGAATCACTGCTGAGTTCTGCATCTGGGGCAATCTTATGGAAGGAAGACTGAGCTTGCAATAAAGTAGAATTATTCGTAGGATTTGTAACAGTGTAGGAGTGATTGTACTGTATCCCTTAAGTTTGAACTTTATTCGAAACTATGCTTGTAATTTTTAAGAATATAATAAAGCTTTATTTCTTGCTCGAATCTCCTTGTTTCATTCCTTCGTTTTCCTATTTCTTCACTCGAGTTACTTATCCTGAAGTTATATCCTCCTTTTGGTATCGAAAAATTCTTTCGGCGATCGAACAATAGCCCGACTTCGATTGTGACTTCGAAAACTTGTTGCCGTTATCCGGACGTTTCTTTATATTTAATAGTTGGATCAAATAGAAGTTTTTATTGAATAAAATAATGAGATTACTTGCATTCCAACCACTCAAGAAAATTATCCGACAATCGATAAATGATAATTGACTCGCGTAATTTATCCCGAGGTCTTTAAATATGAAGATCGGAAAAATAAATTCCGAGTCTTTATAAGTCGTAACTCCACAGATTTTTGTGATCTTTTGATGTCTGACCGATGATCAAGCTGATCGGACTGATTTTGCCCTTAGCTAGTTGAGAACCATATTTGTGAAACTAATTCATTTATAAGTAGAAAACTGACCATTGGTGGAAAATAAATCCAACGTAGGAGTAAATGAGATGAATAATTGCACCACAGGATTATCAATTCACAAGTCGGAAAATTATCCCCTAGTGCTTATTTTTGACCTTCGATCGACGAACGCTTCGCTGGTCGGAGGATCTTCTTAGAAAACAAATGGCGAAATTTTTGGTTAATGAGTCCCACACCATAGGTTTTCAGGCTCATTGATGATCGGATTCTGTGCTCCTGCTGCATGGGAGGCTTCTCCTCTGATATATGTATTTCTTCTCGTAGTAGGCATATTTCGATCTAATACTCGAATAAGGGCCCCACGGTGGGCGCCAATTGATCTTACACGATTTCGTTTGTTCGATCAAGGGAATGTTGTAGTGCAATGACAACAATATTAAAAGGAAAGTAGAGATCAATAGTAATTGTATTCGAATTAACTGAGTACAAATACATGTATTCAGGTTCCTACTCGAGCATTATTGGATGCCGTACAAGTTAAAGAGCGAAATACAAATGACCAAAGCTATACTATATTTCCCAAGTGTGTCCGAGCAGCAGTCTCGAAGCAAGAGCATCTGGGAAGTTGTGTCTTGCCATAAATGCACGGGTATTTATAGCTGAGCTGATGGGCTTGGGCCTGGGCTTGGCCCAACAGTACCCTTCGATCTCGGGTTCTCAAATGAGCTCGGGACAGTTGATTCTATGCTCTGGACCAGCTCTTGATTCCCGGGGACAGGATCTAGTGTTATTCAAATAGCATCGGGCCCACAAAGGCAAGGAATCTAAATTACCCCTCATCGAAACAATCTTTTGATTTTATAATAATACGCGCGTTTATTTATATGAGTATAAGGATAAACAATGGCCAACTTCATCTCTCGCGAATACATTTAAGCGATTGGTTGAAACCCTTAGATTACATTTGACTATGGGGATGATTCACTTCAGTATTGAGTGCAATCATGAAACAGTCTCAAAGGTCGTAATCTTAAAACTGTTCCAAGTCATAGATTCCGAACGAGACGGGGTATCGTAGGAATCGCCAAGACTTGTACAAGTATGCATGATTCACATGGAGTGAATTTGTAGCGTTTCATGAGCAAGGCATTTGAGGCCAGTGCATACGAGTAGGTGGTTCAATGGAGGATTGAACTCATCGAACGACCCGAACAGAGAAACCCATTGTGGAAGCGCATGATGCATATCGGTGATGGGATGTTTCTCAAGGATTATAATAGTGTACCATTTAGTCCTTTGACTTGAGGTACTAGGGCGAATTCGGTGCATGAAAGTGCGTACTTAGATCTAGGTATAGGCCACGTAGCTTCGTCATAACATGCCTAGGTTGGGTGCGTATGGACATGTACGCGAGTGGTTAGTACCGATATGGAATCTATTGACTCACTGTAATTGGTGAGAGAATTTCCTATACGATTCTTAGATAATATATCCGAGGAATCCACGGCCGTGGTCGGTGACGGATTTGGAAAGGGGTTTCCAAATTTAGCAGTCACACTGGAATATTATCCTGAATTAGAAAGTATAGTTATCGAGACAAATTTAGAGGTGCCGATCAATTCACACACCCTAAGTCTTGATCGGGAATATTAGTCGATAGAAGGACCGTATGTACATGTTAATTATATGAGACGAGGTTCACAAGTATCAATTCACCTGAAGTTGGGCTTCATGGGCTTGTGGCTAGACATCGACCATGAAGTGTAGGTACTCCTGAGTTAATAGAGGAATTGATTCTAGGAGTGGTCAATTAAAGGTTGTTTAATTGACCGGAGCAATTTATTGTTCATAAATTAAATCACGAGGAATTCGTGGGCCTGCTGCCAATTGATGGTGAACCCAGAGGGTCACACACAATACAATTGGACGGTGACTGTTGGAAAAGGATACTAAAGGAATTAATTGATTTAAAGGTAATTAAAACAATTAAATGAATTAAAGGTATTTAATTCAAGTGGGAGATTAATTAATTGGCTAACTTAATTAATTAAATACTTAATTGAGTTACTAATTAATTATATAAAAGAAATAATGATTTAAATGGACTGGGCATTTAATTAAGTAATTAATTAAATGAAAAAGGCTTGCAAGACATGGGCTTTTAATTAAAAGCCCATAAGGAGTCTTGCAAAACCTAGGTTGAGGGAGTCTATAAAAGGGGTTCTACTTGAGCTCAAAAGCTAACACCCTAAGAAGAAAAACCCTAGCCTCTCCTCTCAACCTAGCCGCCGCCCCCTAGTGCTAGAAGCCCTAGCCGCCGCCACATAAGAGACGCCGCCACCCTGCTGCCGTGGGCTGCTCTAGTGCCGCCGCTCCTCTCCCTCTGTTCCTCTGTGTTAGATCTTGACCTGTCAAGAGAATCTACACAATCCTGCTTCGACAAACCTCTTGAATCCAGTTCTGAGCCTAAGATCTTGAGGTGTTGCCAGAATCCAATTGGTGTGGACTTACTTTGGAGGTGAGATACTTGGCTCACTTCGGTGAACCAGATCCAGATCCAGATCCAGATCCAGTTTCAGAATCAGAACCAAAGGTTGCCACCACCTTGCCTGTGGTGAGGTATATCGCAAAAACCCCCTTGTTTAATTACTGTGTGTGTTTTTGTTCTTGCTTACGTATAATTAATAAGGAGAATTAATATGGGACCTTGGGTGCTTCGAAAAATTTTAAATTCTGCACTGTCGTTGTTCTGACAATCGAGGCATCCCAACCACTATCCCAACACCAGCTGCCAACAATCTATCAACCTCAGCGTTGATGATTTTATCCTTTTCTCGAACGTGATTTTGTTTCTTCTGTGGAACTGGTTTCGCCTTTGGGTTTATGTTTAACGAATGCATGATCACCCGCGGGTCGATTCCCACTATATCGTCTGAGCCCCAAGCGAAGACATCTGCATTTTTACGCAAAAAGTCGATGAGCATAGTCTCCATCCCCTCGCTCAGTTTTGTTCCGATCCTGGTAACCTTCTCTAGAGAACCAAGAACTAAGGCAACCTTCTTGTAGTCGAGGGCTTGCACACTCATATCCACGTTCTTCCCCTTCTTCCCTTTTAACTTATCACAGTCAGGAACCGATAAATTTGAAACCGATAAATTTGAAACCGATCCTGATTCCAAATCAACAAGTTTTCTTTTTATCGGGATCTCAGGCTCAACTTTCCGTTTTATGGTCATTCCCCATTTCCCCAACTCCTCCGTCGGTTGAAAATTTTACCTTTTGATGATATGTTGACACCACCGCCTTGAAGGCGTTCAAAGCTGGCCTCCCCAATATGGCATTATAAGCAAATGGTGTTTCTACCACTAAGAATTTTACTGTTCTAGTTACACTTCTTGGCTTCTTTCCAAGAGTTGTGCTGAGTAGAATGGTCCCCAGTAGGACGATTTTCGAACCGCCAAATCTGACCAAAGGCGTAGTTACTCGATCTAAACGAGGATGTTGGAGGTTCATTCGAGCGAGAGCTCCGGAAGAAATAATGTTTACGGAACTACCGTTGTCAATCAAAACCCTTTTGACTTCATAATTAGCGATTCTTAAAGATAGGACCATTGAAAAATCTGGATCATCGTCATCCACATCCCAAGTAACATCTGCGGGTCTATCTGCATTAGTGAAACTTATGACTTGATTTTCCATAGATGGAGGTTCCAAAGAGAAGATCTCTTTCTTGGTCGAGACGACCGCCTTTATCGATCTCATTGTTCTTTTTCTTGCATTTCTACTATCTCCCCCCGCCGGTCCACCAACAATCATGTTTATCACTCCATTCGGTTGCTCGTCAGCCTGATTTCGAGTATCCCGTTGTTGAATGGCAAACTTTCGAGGACTTCTGGATCTATAACGGTTGCTATAGTTTCCTCTTTTAACAAACTCTTTAAGTTTTCCTTGCACAATTAAATTTTCAATCTCAACCTTCAATTGATAGCAATTTTCGATACTGTGTCCCCGGGCTCTATGATATCGACAGTATTTATCATAGTTCAACGCTCCAGGTCTTGCTTGAGTAATTCTTTAAGCCTCGGGAGTCAGGTTCCCTTCCTCCAATACAGTTAGAATTTCTTCTTTTGAGGTATTTAATTCCGTAATGATGGGGGCTATTTCGCACCCCTTATAATATTCGGATCGACCAAGAGATATCAGATCGGTTCGACCATACAAGCTTGTTCGGGATCTTCTACTGACCAGGTCGAAGGCGATTCCCCTCAGCCGAGCAGACTACAATCCGGACCCAAGAAGGACGATTGGGCCGAGTCCTATTAGAATTATGTTTCCTTGTAAAGCTAGGGTTATTGTCATATAAATACCTAGTTAAACTTTAGATAAAGGGAACTGACAACTGTATACTTGGGCAATCCAAGACCATATTGAATAGAAAAGCTTTTGCTATACTAATTCCCCATTGACTGTCTTGATTACTGATTGTTCTTTTACATAATTGATCTTCCTTGAGATTGATCCATCCAGAATAAAGTAACAGAGCCATATAATCTATACTGAATTTGACCTCCTTATCACTACTTTATTGATTTAATCGTACTTGACGAAAAACGGTTTAATCAGTTGCCGCCCACCGTGGGGCTAGGTTAATTATTCGATCGACATATGGCTCGCCCAAGGAAGAGCGCTCGTAACGGAGCAAGAAGTAACACAACCAACCAACATAATACGTCTGAGGATCCACAGGGCGATACCGATAATAACGCCCATATAACCAACGACAATCAGCAACAGAACGAGCATCATCAGAATCAGGAGGAACCACAAGGGATCCCTACTGGTGCGGTACCGGAAGAACATTCGGCTCCAGCGATCCCAGTTCCCCTGTCTGATGCTCAGGAGAAGTTACGAAAGATTGCTATGCTCCTTAAATCACTCTGCCCAGAGGAATTACTCGTACTCGAACAGGTTCCTCGAAACCCTAGAACTACTAAGGCAAATCCCACTCAAAGGACGCCGAGGCAGAACGATCATATCTCTCAACAAGCTAACAGCCCGGCAAGCGAGCAGCGCTCGCAACACAGTCCGCAGAAGGGCAATTCAAAACCCTCTGATGACAACATCTGAAGAAAAGCGGATCGAAGGAGACCGCAACCAGGACACAGCGGATCCAAGGAACATACCATAATCCCCATTGAGGATAACGTAGATGACGCAATCCCTAATCGACCACGAACTATGCGATTCTCGGAAAGAGAAATCGAAAAGATGGTACAGGAACGACTTGAGCAACGCCTACGATCCGTTCAAAACCCATGGGCCAGAACCACAGAACTCCAGGAGAGCCTAGCAGCATGCTCTCCCTTCTGCAGAGAAATGAAAGAAGCTCAGTCAACCGGACAGGTTCCAGGTCGACTACCAAGATATGACGGAACTACTGATCCAGATGACTATATTTTTAGCTTCACGAACATAATGAACTTATACGCTCACTCGGCAGAATTCACCGCTAAGTTAATGGTGACCACGTTAGAAGGACTCGCTTTGGATTGGTTTGCAAAGTAACCCGCTAACTCCATATTCAGTTTCCGGGAATTATGCAACAAACTGACACAGCAGTTCGCCAGCCAGAAGAGACAAAAACTTCCAATGAGCTACTTAGGAACCATTTATCAACAAGAGGGCGAATCCCTAAGGAACTGGCTAGCAAGGTTTAATGTGGAATTGCTCAAGATCGATTCCCCAAATATCGATTACATAATCTCCATTCTCTTCGACCTCACCAAGAATAGGCAGCTTGGAAATGCCCTCAGCCGGAAGCAACCAAGAAAGTTCGCTGAGATCATGAGCTTGGCATCGAAATATATGACCCACGAAGAGATGAACTCTTTTAAAGATAAGAACAAAATTAAAGCTACGGCCTCAGGCTCCAAACGGCAAGATAGAATTCCTGTTCAAAGATCCATGGACTATGAACGATCTTTTAGAAAGGTCAACGTCTTCCAGCGATTAGAATACAATCGAAACGACCAAGACAGACGACCTAATACCTATCAAAGACCCAGAACCGCCGAGTTGGCAATCCATAGCAGGGTTAATCAAGTAGAACACCCAAAACTGACTGCTCCACTAGAAGAAATTTTGGTTGTAATAGAAAGGAACAATTGGATCCCGGAGGCAAAGAGAATCGCTCAACCCAGACCAGGTGCACGAAACTATGCATTATACTGCAAATATCACCGGGCACATGGGCATCGCACTGAGGATTGTTTTCACCTCAAAAGAGAAATTGAAAAACTAATCAAACAAGGAAAACTAGGTGACTATTTAGAGCGGAATAACCGCAAGAGAGGAAGAAGTAGGAGTCCTCGGAATAACAATCAAAGAAAGAATTCCCGTAGAAGGTCTCCTGAGGATGGTCCCCCACAGGAGTTGAAAAATGACAAGATTAACGGTACCATTCATACAATCTCAGGAGGACCCACCGGCGGGGACAGTCGTAATGCTCGAAGAAGGACCGCCAGATCCATAATCGGAAGCTTAAAATACCCGAAAGAAGTATGGACTCTAGAAAGCAAATCAACAAACAATCAGCTGATCATTTTCAACGAGGGTGAGGTACCCAAAAACCTTGTTTGGGACACAAAAGAGGATAGCCCCGACTTCCCAATGGTGGTATCGCTAGAAATAGCAAATTACAATGTCAAAAGGATCCTGATCGATAATGGAAGCTCAACAAATATCATCTCTAAAGAGTTCTTAGCCCATATGAACTTGGGACAAATAACATTCCAAACGGTAGCTACGCCTTTAGTAGGATTTGGAGGATCCGAGATCGTCCCCAGTGGCACAATAACTTTAAGTGTCTCACTCGGGAGGAAACCACATCGGACGGTGAAGGTAGTCAAATTTTTAGTAGTAGAAACTCCCTTTGCCTACAATGCGATCTTAGGGCGACCTGCCCTCAATCTATTCCGAGCTGTTGTTTCAACTTACCATCAGAAGATAAAATTTCCAACTGACAAAGGAATCGGAGAAATAGTGAATGACCATTGTATGGCATGGGATTGCTACAACACATCATTAACTTTGAAAAACAGCCCTGAATCAATTACCCCAAGCAAAAGAAAGCTAGAAGTCGACGTTGACAGAATCGAAGTTGAAATCCCTAGCACCGACCGAATAGATAAGAAGGGAAAGGAACCGGTAGATCTAGCTTTGAAACCACCGGAACACAGAGATGTCCTACTGGTGCAGGGGGACCCAACTAAAACAACCAGAATTGGGACTGAATTAAGCGAAGAAGGGAAAGTAATGTTGATCAACTTTCTTAGAAATAATGCAGATATCTTCACCTGGAGCGCGAACGACATCGAAGGGATTGACCCCCGAATCTTCAGTCATTCGCTAAAAATCGACCACATGGCAAAACCTGCTAGACAAAAGAAGAGGAATCATGGGCCAATAAAGGATAAAATAATCAAGGCAGAAGTAGAAAGGCTACTCAAAGCAAAACAAATTCGAGAAATACACTTCTCGGAATGGCTATGTAATGTTGTGCTAGTAGCAAAAGGGGATAAAAAGGATAACAAGTGGAGAATGTGCAATGATTTCACCGACCTTAATAAATTATGTCCGCGCGATCCATATCCCCTCCCAAGGATCGACTTATTAGTCGACTCAACCGCTGGCTTTGCGATTTTCAGCATGATGGATGCTTTCCAAGGTTTTTATCAGATATACATGGATGAGCGAGACCAAGAGAAAACTGCTTTTGTAACCGAGCATGGAGTGTATTGCTTCATAGTTATGCCATTCGGACTGAGGAACGCCGGGGTCACTTAACAAAGATTAGTAAACCTGATGTTCAAAGAATTAATTGGAGAAACAATGGAGGTTTACGTAGATGATATGCTGGTCAAAAGCATGAATGAAGCTGATCACGTAAGGCTTCTCGATCGATGCTTCCGAATATTGAGAAAGTACCGAATGAAGCTAAACCCTGCAAAATGCACTTTCGGTGTTAAGTCGGGAAAATTTTTGGGATACTTGGTACATCAACAAGGAATCGAGGCCAGTCCAGAAAAAACTCGAGCCATAACCGAAATGAAACCTCCCAAAACAATCTCCCAAGTGCAGAGCTAGGTAGGAAAGATCGTGGCGCTAAATAGATTCATATCCAAATCGGCTGACAGAAGTTTGCCTTTCTTCCAAACTGTTCAAAAAGCAAAACTATTTGTTTAGACCGAAGAATGCGACCAGGCATTCGATCGGCTAAAGGAATATCTAACGACATCCCCGCTATTGGCCAAACCAACCGAGGGAGAACCATTATACGTCTACATATCGATCTCCGACGTGGCCATTAGTTCGGTTTTAGTTAAGGTGGAAGGCTTAGAACATAAGCCTGTTTATTACTTAAGCAAATTACTACAAGGAGCCGAGAAGAACTACTTGGAAATAGAGAAATTAGCTTTGTCCTTAGTAGTGGCGGCACGCAAACTCCGACCTTATTTTCTGACCTACAAAATTATGGTGTTAACCAACCAACCATTGAGACAGGTCTTAGCAAAGCCTGAAGCTTCTGGAAGATTAATCAAATGGGCAATCGATCTCGGTCAGTTCGAAATCGAGTACAGACCAAGAACTACGATTAAAGCCCAAGTCTTAGCCGATTTCCTATTAGAAACTCCGACCCTGGCAACCGAGCATACCGAATCAACCAGCCTAGCCAATGATATTTTGTACGTAGAAAATCAAGTTTGGTTGATGCACGTCGATGGTGCTTCAAGTCGAGAAGGAGGAGGTGCCGGAATCAACTTTACCGGACCAAATAAGGAGGATATAAATTATGCAATAACACTGGACTTCGTCGTAACAAACAACGAAGCAGAATATGAAGCATTGATTGCTGGAATGGAAATGGCAATCAAGGCCGACATTAAAAGTCTTAAAGTGTTAACTGATTCAGAGTTAGTACAAAGATAAATAGAAGGCCTCTATGAGGCAAAGGAATTTAATATGGTCAAATACCTTGCCAAAGTGAAACAATTGGCTGAAAAATTTGAAAATTTTGGGATACAGAACATTCCACGGTCGGAAAATAAATGGGCCGATCAATTGTCTAGATTTATAGGATCTAACGATGGAAAAACCGAGAGGGTAATCAACTGGTTAATTTCCAATACGCCGGCAATCGATATCGGTGAGACACCGGTCGCTCAAATGATGGAAATCGAAGAAGCCGAAGGAAATTGGATGACTCCAATGATAGAATATCTTCAAGAAGGAAAATTGCCGATTGACCAAAACGATGCTCGGAAAATAAAATATCGGGCTCCAAGATATACGTTAATAGAAGAAAAACTTTACCGAAGATCAGTATCGGGAATTCTTGTAAGATGCGTCTCCGAGCCTCAAACCAACAATATACTCCGAGAAGTACATGAAGGAGAAGCAGGAAATCACAGCGGAACAAGGGCCTTGGCTTTAAAATGCATTAGAACTGGATATTATTGGCCTACCATCAACAATGATGCAATCCAATATGTCCAAAAGTGTCATCATTGCCAAGTCCATGCTAATATAAGTCATCAACCAGCCGAAAACATGCACCCCATACCGGTATGTTGGTCGTTTGACCAATGGGAAATGGACATCGTGGGACCTTTCCCAGCTGCTAGATCCAAAAGCATATGTTCTGGTCGCCGTAGAATACTTCAGCAAGTGGATAGAATGCATTGCCCTTGCTCGAATAACTCAATTCCAAGTGATCAATTTCCTATGGAAGTTCATAGTATGTCGATTTGGCATCCCAAGAGTTCTAATCTCAGATAACGGAACCCAATTTGTGGGAAAAAAGGTAATGGAATGGTGTACAAAGCTAGGAATTCAGCAAAATTTCACTTCAGTTGGGCATCCTAGAGCGAATGGACAAACTGAGGTAGCGAACCGAGAAATAATAAAATCTTTTGAGAAAAGATTAGGGGCAGCCAAAGGAAAATGGCTAGACGAACTCCCAGGAGTACTTTGGGCTAATCGAACCACAGTCCGAACCTCGACCGAGGAAACCCCATTCAGCCTGGTGTATGACTCCGAAGCTGTTATTCCGATTGAAACACTAATTCCAACACCGAGAATTGAAATGTATGACGACCAGGAAAACAAAAAGGCAAGAGAAAATGATATCGATCAAACAGAAGCTTTATGAGAAAAGGCAGCAGTACGATTACAGATCACTAAAACTAATATGGAGAAAGGCTACAATCAAAAAGTACGCATACGAACCTTCAAGGAAGGAGACTTGGTGTTAAAAAAGGTAGAGGTATCCAAGCACGTGGGAAAATTACAACAGAATTGGGATGGACCATACGTTGTCATCAATGTAGGAAAGAAAGGTTCATACAAGATTGCGCACTTGGACGGAACACCCCTACCAAGGACTTGGAATGCAATCAACCTCCGAAGATAGTATGGAAGATGAATCCTAGTAAATTATCCTGCTTTATTTACTTTGTTTTATTTTCAAGTTATTTCCATTTAAATTAGCTGTAATAAAGGCTTTGGCCTGAAATTTATTATCAAAGAATTCTAATACAAAATCAGAAGTTTATTTGAATAAGAGGTGAAGCATTAACACGAGTCAAGTAAAATTGATTCGCTCAATAAACGCTCCTCGATCTGAAGGTTTTAAAACGAGTCGAGTATAAATTGATCCGCTCAATAAACGCTCCTCGATCTATATCCAACGGTCAAAACCAGTCTTAAAACGAGTTGAGCACAAATTGATCTGCTCAATAAAGGCTCCTCGTCCATTCCTAACGATTAAAAGACTTTGGTATAAGAAGCTAAGTCTAATTAAAAGAGTTGAGTATAAATTGATCCGCTCTATAAACGCTCCTCGATACATTTCAAAAGATTAACAGATTTTTGGTATGAAAAACCTAAGTCTTAAAATGAGTCGAGTACAAATTGATCCGTTCAATAAACGCTCCTCATCCATTTCTAACGATTAATAGATTTTAGGTATGAAAAACCTAAGTCTTGAAACGAGTTGAGTATAAGTTGATCCGCTCAATAAACGCTCCTCGATCAATTTCTAAAGATTAAAGAACTTTGGTATGAAAAACCTTAAGTCTTAAATTGAGTTGAGTACAAATTGATCCGTTCAATAAACGCTCCTCATCCATTTCTAACGATTAAAAGATTTTAGGTATGAAAAACCTAAGTCTTAAAACGAGTTGAGTATAAGTTGATCCGCTCAATAAACGCTCCTCGATCAATTTCTAAAGATTAAAGAACTTTGGTATGAAAATCCTAAGTCTTAAAATGAGTTGAGTACAAATTGATACATTCAATAAACGCTCCTCATCCATTTCTAACGATTAAATGATTTTAGGTATGAAAAACCTAAGTCTTAAAACGAGTTGAGTATAAGTTGATCCGCTCAATAAACGCTCCTCGATCAATTTCTAAAGATTAAAGAACTTTGGTATGAAAAACCTAAGTCTTAAAATGAGTTGAGTACAAATTGATCCGCTCAATAAATGCTCCTCGTCCATTCCTAACGATTAAAAGATTTTAGGTATGAAAAAACCTAAGTATTAAAACGAGTTGAGTATAAGTTGATCCGCTCAATAAACGCTCCTCGATCAATTTCTAAAGATTAAAGAACTTTGGTATAAAAACCTAAGTCTTAAAACGAGTTGAGTATAAGTTGATCCGCTCAATAAACGCTCCTCGATCGATTTCTAAAGATTAAAGGACTTTGGTCTAAAAACCTAAGTCTAAATAAAAGAGTTGAGTATAAATTGATCCACTCAATAAACACTCCTCGATCTCATATCTAACGACAAGAGTTGAGAGACAATAATCACTCCTAAATATCAATAATAAATAAAGAACATGTTGAGAAGAAATCAACAGCAAAAAATGTAGCAAGGCAATAATACAAAATTTTATTTATCCAAGCTCGGAGAATAATTTACATACAAAGTCTCGATCAGAATACAAAGGATTTTCTGCACATCGCTACAACTAAAATAATCTTATCCGATGGATCAGAGATCTTCACGACAATGTCCACGGAAACACCAATCTCATCCCTAGTACCTCGACGATCGGAATTAACCACCTAAGAAGCATGCTGCTCACGATGGTCAACTTCTTTGGTTCGATGACCAGGCTCTGAAGATCAAATGTTCTTCCAGACAAAATGAGCATTACCAGCCAGATAATCGGCAATACTCATTCACCCACAACGAGATACTGCTTTTACATTAAGGTTTGACATTTTACTCTAAAGCAGCATCTCTTCGGGGCAGTCGTGAACATTAAAATTTACCAGCACACCCCGGTGGTCTATCAATCCGGAGGTAACATCCAAAAGCGGCGATGCCTGGTAAATATGAACCCTTCATGTGCAAACAGGAAACCACGGACCTCAAACCCTTGAATACAAGGTCTGAGGCCTCATGGGACCCATCAGTACAAGGTAAGGCTTCCATGGGACCCATCAGTACAAGGCAGTTGAAATTCAAGTCATTACGATAATATGAATCACGATAATGTGACTTTTTGAACATTATGGGATCTGAGGGTAAAATAAAATTCAAGGAAACTGAGATCTCCATCTTTTCGGAGAAATTATTAACAAAGTATGGAAACTGCCTACTTATTTATAGGCACATATGCAAGTTATCCTACGGTTAAATAGAGAACTGATCAAGGGACGAAAGCGTGACCTTTTGATTGCCCGTAATCAATGCGAATAAGTTGGAACGGCTCCTCCATGGTCAAAATTACCCATTCGATTTAAAGAAAAAGATCCAGATCGAAGCGATCAATGCAAAATAAAAGCAGATCTAAAAGAGCTCCAGAACAGAGGAGTTTGCACACTCACATATGCTAGTCGCTTGATAAAGAGCGAGAGATCCTCGACATTGCAACTAACTACTAGCTCGGTTAGAGGAATAAAAATCTCATACTCGGGCCTACAAGGTCGTAACTGCCTCATATGTCACATGGAAAAACTATTAACTAACCATATTTAGACCTCTATTGGAATCCAAGAAATCTGACGTGAAAATCAGGAGAATGGTCGTCATTATTCCAGACTACAAAAAAGTCACCGCCTAACATTCCAAAGAATTGCTAAAGGAGGTCTGAATAAGCTAGATCTAAGTAATAAATCTACATTTTCCAATTCCTCCCATATCAAAGAATTGATATATTGATACGACGGTTGCGTTATTTGAGGAACATGGAACTCACAATCAGTACAGAGAAACATGGATTTTAAGAAGATACCTAGAACGATATCTTCTCCGCAAACATAGACCTATGACGAGAAAAGTAGAGCTCAACAGAAGAAATGATAGCCTCCTTGTATAAGATATGCATGACAAAAGGACAAACTTACAAGGAATTGGTCGAACATCGACAAGAACGCTGAACGTTCCTTGACAATTATTCAATCTATATGCATGGATGGCCTAATGTACACATTTTTAAATGTCTAACATGACTTTGGAAAAAGTGTGTTTGCAGAACAAACGTTATGGCATTCAGTTAATTAAAAACTGATCGAGCCAGAGTAAGCCACCTTATATCTTTTTCTCCCAGAAGATCAATATCAGATAAGTAAGCTAATCTCTTTTTATTATTTAGAGAAGTTATACTTATTCACAACAGCAAAATGTGCATGACAAAAGATATCTACTGACTAAAAATGATCAAGGTATGGATCTTCTCATAAAAGAGTATCATTTTCATTAGTTCATTCTCCCCATAAAAAAAATTCAGCCCAAACATCCGCACACAAGGTTGGGGCACTACCACAAAAAAAAAAAAAAAAGATCCTTGAAAAAACTCAAGATAACAGCCGGATCGAACAGGTCACTGAGAAGGGTTGCTATCAACAGGCCGACTAGCAGAAGCACTCCTCCGAGGAGTCAAGTTACCTGCAAACGCCATCAATTCCTCCTGACGCTTTAGATAACCGGCATCATAACCTTCCTCATAGGCCTGCCGTCGAGACTCCTCTGCAAGGGCAGCAGCCTGAACCAAATCATTTTTTTCCTTCTCAAGGACAGATTTCTCTTTTTCTAATTTTTGAAGGTCATCTTTGGCATCCTTCGCCGTCTTCGAGTCCAAACGACTTTGATAGGCATCCTTACCAATCCACAGATCATCATTTTGCACACCCAGCTGGGGCGCTAAATACTTGGCCTGGGAAAGAAAAAGCCCTTACATAACAAGGCAATCAAAATAAACGCAGGAAGAATAATAAAAAATATATTTACCTGCTTGCATATCTTCACCAGCGACTGAACGAGCCGAACATTGGAGGTACCCTCGAGCTTCCTCAACTCGCCAGGCAAAATAGTGCTTAGGCCCAAGTCCCAGGACAAAGCATCAAGCTCAACAGAACCAGGCAATTCACTACCAAAAGGAACACCATCAGGCCATGGAGTCACTGACTACATAATATCCTTAACTTGCTCGAGAATGCAGCGGTCATCTAACATACTAGGGGATGGCCTCTCGTTAGGACTCACCGAGGTCTCCTTGCCCGATGCAAAGATAACGATCCGCCAACCAGACCTTAGCTCGATCCGACCTCCTGAAGGCCCGCCGAATTCAAAAGAAGTAGTCATCACAGTGGTATCATAAAATAAGTAATCAGGGAAATCTTGAGAAATAGATTGTGTTATGGAGGGATTCAAAAAGGAACCTTCACTAATCGCCCCCGAGGCAACGCCCACTTGGCTTTCGCTGACGATTGGGGCAATAATAGTAGAAAAAGTAAGGGAACTATCAGGAACATGCTCATATGTGCCACGTTCGAAAGAAAAAGTGCCTGAAGAAAAGGGTACGTTAAAAGCTTACTCTATAAATGACGAATCGCCAAAGGCCACCCGACCAGGGGATGGCCTCCTCCCTACCTCATCGGAGGAGGAAAAGTTTTGTTGTGTTAAAGATGAACTAACTACAGGAAAAGATTCAGAAGGAATCACGAGAGTATCGATCGCCGACCTCCTAATTGAGGACGAGCGAGGAGGTTCTCTGTGCGAGACATTTTAGGTCTAGTATTTCTAGCACTATCGCGTAATGGACGTTTTGAAGTATTACCAAAAAGATTACTCATGTTCGAAATCCAAAAAGGAAAACTAAATTATCGAGAAAGCTTATCGACCTGCTAACGAAAGAGTATTCTGTTGAGAAATGTGTAAAAGCAGTATGTAGCGAGTAAAGTTTTACCTTTTGTATTTATACTATATGAAAAGACGCAAGAGACCCAAAGAAAGGGCGCGAAACACAGAAACTAGCCTAGGAATAGACGCAAGAATTCGAAAAGACATACGCATAATGAATACGGCAAAGTTAATAGCTTGTCTAAATTATTGTCAACAAAGGAGACGAAAAGACGTAACTGTCAGAATATGAACCGTCTATTGTACAAAGGGATAAAAAGGTAATATTACATATCAACTTATGATGATTGTTACAAAGGATATCTCCCAGATCAACATATCGCTCCTTGCTTCATACAACCTGGTCGCCATTCGGAACTCCCTGATCACCAACGACATCTCCTTCATTCGCTGCCTCCATATTCTCTTCCTCTTCTTCTGGATCGATAAAATTATTATCAACATCGTCATTGATATCTGAAGGAGGAATCGGCAAAGGCCCACCAAACTCTTTGACAAGGTGAGCCAAAGGAAAATTTTTGATAAATGACATCCGGCAGCTCGGAAGGAGAATATTCTTCGCCATAGCGGTTCAGCCGAATGTGCGCCGCTTTAAAATATTCCCTTCGACGATCCTCTATCAGTTCCAAAGCGACCAACTGATGAATCGCCTTCTTAAAGGTACTCTCCAGGAGCGGACCGACCATTTGATATACCAACGCTGTATGAACAGGAGAGCTAAGGAATTCACGAATAACTTTTTCATCAGGATTCCGACCATAACGATCCCTGAGTCCACTAAGAGGAATGTCCCTCTCATACTCCTCTAAAGAAGCCCGAAGACTCGATACCTGAGATTCCAACTCGCTAATTCGAGCAGTACTCCGAAATTGGTATCTTCCAACTTTTTAGCCAATTGACGAAGTACAGTCTTATATTTCTCTTCCAGAAACTCACATTTTTGTTTCCAGAGATCGGCTTCATAGGCGTATGAGGCCAAACAAGTCTTAGTCTGAAAAAGAAAAAGATAAAAGAAATAAATTAGCAAGCTAAAGTATTCATTAAGAAAAATCGCCCTACGAGCGCACACAAAAGAAGATCACCTTTTCAGCATAAAGAGAAGCTCGCTGGAATTTCTCTAAAGGATCCTTCCGGAGGAGCTTGTTCATATCACGAGTGAATACTCCTGATAAAAGCACACGAGTTGCCTTATCCACCGCATTCTCGCTCTCGTCATGAACTAAAGAATCGTTCTCCGGGTAACCGGCGGCTCTCCTCCCCTCTAGATGGTCCTCGATCATCTCAACAAGAGTGGGCTTCGGATGATTCTCACCTAGTAGAGACAGGTCCTCGCCGGAGCGACCATAGTAACACCTTTTTCTCTCCACAGGCTTATCATTAGGATGAGGCATCGACCAGCTACGGCATCCGCGTATGCCTAGGGAAGTTCGAAGTTGAAAATGAGGATACCAGGTCCTGTCCCCAGGCAAACAAGAGATTCTTGGGAGGAATCTGGAGATTCCTCTCTGTTCTCTTCTGAATCATTACTCAATTCTAATTTTCTCTTCCGGGACGCCCTTTGCTCGATAGGAACGTTCTCTATGGTTTTGGTGGATTTAGATACTACCATTTTTCCCTTCAATGAGGGTCGGGAGTTTTCTACCACAAGGGCTGATAAGGAAACAAAATCGAAATTAGACTTAGTGCTAAAAGAGTATCACGTCTGGATATTAAAATAAATACTTACCCAATGATTCGGAAGAAGAAGAAATTAGAAAGATATGAGTACTCAATCCCGCCTTGCGAAGAAATACCTCGCCAATAAGAAGAGCACTCTGATACTTGTTGGCGCGCATAGCCTGGATTTCACCAAGGAACTGGGGGTCGTCAGGAATAAGGTCCCCTGTCGGCAGACGACCACCATAAATCCATTTGGAATCGTGGTTCCATGAGAAGGGCTCATTCGAGCCCTCCGCAAATTGAAGATGAGAAGGCGGACGAACGAAGAAAAAATGAGACTTCCAGGAAGTATTGCTAGAAACCGGGGAGCCAAAGATTGAGCGACTAGTCTTTTGGCTAGCAAAAGTGTAACCATGATTAGAAGAACTAGAAACGTTGAAACGAAACAATTGTGTAAAATTGCGAAAAGAGGGTTGGAATCCTTTCGCTATCATTAAAACAGAAAAACAGACCACAAAGGCCACTGAATTTGGGACCAATTGAGTCAAAGATACACTAAATATTCTCAAAATATCAAGAAACAGAGCGGACAATGGAAGCCGTAGGCCGTAATTAAAGTGGGCTGTATAAGAAGCTCGGCAACCCTCCGGTGGAGAACTAACCCTATCTGAGGGAGAAGAAGGAATGATTTCAGAACCTTCCGAAAAATATTTCGCATAATTATCCACAACCTCGTGGAAAGTTTCCTCGTTGTAAGCACAAGCGAGATCCTCAATCGGTTCAGAAATTTGAGGAACAGTACCTTTGCCTTTCTTGGCCTTGGCAGCAACATCCGTATCGGATATGATTTGCACCTTAAAAGTGTCCTCAGTTGGAATGATAAATTCTGACGCTCCGGTCTGCTCATTCGAAGGACTTGGGGGAATCACCTCCTCGACAATAGGAGTGATTCTTTCCCTTGAAGACGAGGAAGATTTTCTTGGAATCGAAGCCATTCTTTTGAAACCTCGAAGAATACGAATCGCTAAAGATAACTTGAGAATGAAATAATCGAGTGAGAAAACGACTGCAGAAATAGGGGAAGTAGAAAGTAAAAATTGACTAAAGGAACAATGACCTATTTATAGAAAGAAATGAAAAGAAACGTTTCAAATTTCTCACGACTGATCGCATTCCCGCCAAAACAGCAAAGAAACGAAACGCTTCCCCGAGGAGCCACGTAGCGAATCGGGATCGGATGAACAAGAAATGACTATCTATGATGAGTAGCACTCTTTTCTTTATTTAGGATTTTTTCCCACAAGGTTTTTTCCTAGATAAGGTTTTTAACGAGGCACAACTCATAGAAAATACAGTCGTAATCAGCCATCTACTTCTACGAGCTTTTACTACATATACGCTCGAAGAAGTGAGGGAGTACTGATGGGGGCTATTTCACACCCCTTATAATATTCGGATCGACCAAGAGATATTAGATCGGTTCGACCATACAAGCTCGTTCGGGATCTTCTACTGACCAGGTCGAAGGCGATTCCCCTCAGCCGAGCAGACTACAATCCGGACCCAAGAAGGACGATTGGGCCGAGTCCTATTAGAATTATGTTTCCTTGTAAAGCTAGGGTTATTGTCATATAAATACCTAGTTAAACATTAGATAAAGGGAACTGACAACTGTATACTTGGGCAATCCAAGATCATATTGAATAGAAAAGCTTTTGCTATAATAATTCCCCATTGACTGTCTTGATTACTGATTGTTCTTTTACATAATTGTTCTTCCTTGAGATTGATCCATCCAGAATAAAGTAATAGAGCCCTATAATCTATACTGAATTTGACCTCCTTATCCCTACTTTATTGATTTAATCGTACTCGACGAAAAATGGTTTAATCATGTAAAGTGGATTTTTCCTGGGCGTGGAGGTTGATTGGGATCGGAGGCCGGACCATAGATATTAGGTTTGTGGTTCGGCACCTGGGATTTGTACGCGTTGAGTCTTTGCCATATTGATCCCCTGTTTGATACTCCATAATCGCCAGATTTTGTTACAGGAGCTCTATCCTGTTTCTTTCCGAGGGGGAGCTTCGTGTTTTGAGCATGTTTTAGCTTGTTCATTTACTCCTGTATCATATATTTTTCAACTATCTCCATGATCCTTTCAAAGGATTTTTGTTGCTTCCTACATAGTGCGTTCCCTAACTGTGTGTTTTTTGTTAATTTAAATATCGGAGAGAATATGTATTCGATCTGCGAGTATCGACCTTAAGAAGTTCGATGCTGAATCTTGCCAACCATTGCCTCAAAGTTTCGCCTTCCATCTGTTTCACAGTCCCTAGATGATTCGCAGGCAATCTTGGCTTACTTTGACTTGCCAATTAATCTTACGTTGTTTTGTACGGGATCAATAATAGAAAGTAATGACAATGAAGTGCGATAATGCTGATAATGGGGTCGAATTTATGTATTATCGATCGTGATTACAAGGAATACAAGTCGGAGTCCTATTTGAGCATTATAGGATGTCGTACAAGCTAAAGGCTAAATACATACAAAGTGATCTAATCTAACTTCCGAGGATGCTTCGAACTATAGCTTCGAGCAAGGAGCACCTAGGAAAGCGTGTCTAGCGTCATAAATGCTTGTATACTTGAGGCGGTGTGCTAGCTGAACCATCCGCAGGGGTGTATTTCTCGGCCTAAGGGCCTGGGCCTGGGATTAGCCCAACAGTAACTTCGACCTTGAGCCTCTTCGCTGGAGATCGGCCTGGGCTAATGGGAACGCTGGAGATTGGACTGGGCCTCCAAGGTCGGATTTCATGATTTTCGACCAGGCGTGACTCCCCCAAAGTAGAGATTCCAAAGTACCCCTCATCATTACAAAACACCCCCAAAAACCAAATCGGCCAGAGGACCAGAAAATAAAAATTTTGAATCCAGAAAATTTTTGAATTTTGCAAACAGACCCCTGAAATTTCTGAAATTACAAAACAGTCCTTTAATTTTTGGAAATTGCAAAAATGACCAAAAATTACGTACCGACCAAATTGCAAAAACAGTCCAGATTTTTCAAAAAATTTCCAGAAAACAGAAAATAAATTTCCAGCCCTAATTTTCAAAAATTGCTATTTTTCATAAATGTCCTGAAGTTTCGAAAAACTATAAATTTGCCCCAGATCTGAATATGCAGCTTTACCCAATCGTAGATCAGATCATAACAAGTAAGAATCATCACACAAAACATAATAAACGCAAGTATCCATATATTTTATTAAGTTCAGGCCTTTTCGCATAATAATAATGGAGTTAGCTCTGATACCAATGTTGGGATACCTTGGTTGTCAGAACAACGAAAGTGTGGAATTTAAAATTTTTCCGAGGCACCCATCTGTCCCATAAAATCGATCTCCAGATTACAATTGCGAAAAGGTTGAATCAAACAACAATTAAAACAAAAAAGGGGTAATATGCGATTTACCTCACCACAGGTTCGGTGGTGGTAACCCCTGGTCTTCTTGTCTGATTCACAACTTAGTGATCCATTCATCTCACCTCCAGAATGTATCCACACCAGTAGAAGAAGGGCTCGGCCACAGGGCTTGTGCGGCTAGGGCTTGGGGCGGCTAGGGTTGGCCTAAAATTGACTCTCCAATTTTTAGCTTTCTTTTTGTGCTTTCTTTTGATTATCTTGGATCTCTACGTTTTTCATTCATTAGCTTTGGAAGATATGTGATGAGATATATTTATAAGAGAAGAATCCTTCTCTAATTAGATATCTCCTCCAATATTTATGAAATACTATTCCTTATAAAATTAGGAATTGAGATTTGTATAAATCTCTTCCTTGTTTCTTGTCCTACAAGAAAATAACTCTTCCATCTTATCCTAGCTTATCAAAAATTGCCCCATGCCTTACAGTTGTGCAATCCGAAAATTGCTCAATTTATTTATTCTTCCATTTTATTAATTAACATTTTAATATTATAATTAATTAGATAATCCAATTAATAACTCTTCACTTTGAATTAACACTTTAATTCGTCAACTTTGATTAACTTCCTTAAATCAATTATTTCCTTTTATGACTGTCACTGTCCAACTGTATTGTGTGTGACCCTCTGGGTTTACCATCAATTGGCAGCAGGTCCACGACTTTCGTGATTTAATTAATGAGCAATTAATTGCTCCGATCAATTAAACACTTTTAATTTACCACTCCAGAATTAATCTCCTTATTAATTTAGGAGTACCCACACTTCATGGTCAATGTCTAACCACAAGCCCATGAAGCCGAATTTCAGGTGAATTGATCTTTGTGAACCTCACCTCTTATAACTGCCATGTACATACGGTCCATGCAATGACTAATTTCCCGACCGAGACCTAGGGTGTGTGAATTGATCGGCACCTCTAATTATCTCGATAACTATACTTTCTAAATAATTCCAGTGTGACTGCTAAATTTGGAAACCCCTTTCCAAATCCGTCACCGACTGCGGCCGCAGGTTCCTTGGAATGTATTATCTAAGAACGTGTAGGAAATTCTCCCACATTATCAGGATGAATCGATATATCCTTTCTTAGTACTAACCACTCGCGTACATGACTATACACACCCAACTTAGGCACATTATGGTCAAGCTACGTGAGCGATACGTAAATCTATGTACGTACACCCATGCACCGAATTCGGCCTAGCACCTCATGTCTAAGGACTAAATCGTACACTATTATAAGCCTTGAGAAACATCCCATCGCCGATATGCGTCATGCGCTTCCACAATGGGATTCTCTTTTCGGGTCGTTCGATGCGTTCGATCCCCTATCGAACCACCTAGTTATATGCACTAGCATCAAATGCCTTGTTCATGAAACTCTACAAATTAACTCCATGTGAATCATGCATAATCGTACAAGTTTAAGCGATTCCTTCGATCACCGTCTCGTTCGGAATCTATGACTTGGAACATGTTTTAAGATCACGACCTTAGAGAATGTTTAATGATTGCATTTAATACCAAAGTGAATCGTCCCATAGCCGAATGTGACCTTAGGATTTCATCCAATCGCTTAGATACGTTCGCGAGAGATGGAGTTGGCCATGTTTAATTTACGTACTATAAATAAACGGACGTATTAATTATTAAAACATAAGAAGATAGTCCTCTTACAAGCTAATTAACATTGGCTTGCTGGGCACTATCCTATTTGTTAGAATTGAAGCAAAAGACAATCATCCCATCTATTATGTCAGCAGAGTCTTACAGGGACAAGGGGAAAACTACTCAAAAATCGAAAAATTCACAATGGCAATTATGACAACGCACCGAAAACTTCGTCCTTACTTCCAATTGTCGTTCTCACCAACCAACCTCTGAGGTAGACTCTCTTGAAACCGAATGCGTCTAGAAGATTAATCAAGTGGGCTGTCGAGCTGGGTGAATATTATATCGATTATATTCTAAGAACTTCGATTAAGGCACAAGTACTAGCTGACTTCGCTTTGGAAAACACCATGGTAGAAGACTCGGAGGCAGAGTTATGGATGTTGCATGTCGATGGGTCGTCAACATCAGCAGGAGGTGGTGCAGGTATTTTCCTTCAAGGTCCAAACAAAGAAGAATTAGAGTTTGCCCTGAAGTTATATTTTCTAGTATCCAATAACGGGGCGGAGTATGAGGCTTTGCTGGCTGGTCTGAAAATGGCCTCAGAAACAGGGATTCAAAACCTGATCGCATACACCAACTCCCAATTAGTTGAAAAACAATTCAAGGGGTTGTTCGAAGCCAAGGAAGACTCTATGGTCAAATACCTTGATCTCGTAACAAGTCAGGCGTCCAAGTTCCAAATCTTTCAAATAGAGTATATAAGGAGAATGGAGAACACCAGGGCCGATGCTTTGTCCAAATTTGGAATCTTATTGAGGGAATAACGATTAGGAAAATAACCTTGCTAATCTCATCGAAACCAGCCATCGATACGCAAATTGAAACCCTCGGAATCGACGTTCTAAATCTCCATAACGAGGAGCCAAATTGGAAAACAAGTCTTTTGGAATACCTGATCAACAGAGTCTTACCCACCAACAACATGGAGCGAGAAGGATTAAATACGAATATCCGCATTACGCCATCCTTAACCACGACTTGTACCGCCGTTCAACTACTGGGGTACTACGGAAATGCATTTCTGCACCTCAATCAATAATAGTTTTAAAAGAGGTCCACGAAGGCTTGTGTGGAAGTCATTGATGAGGGAGATCATTTTTCCGTTAGGGTATCTCGATTGGGATATTATTGGCCTACATTGGCAAAAAATGCTGATAATTATGCACGATGCTGCGGGAAATGTCAATATCACGCCAACATGCCTCAACAACCGGCTCAAAAAATGGAATCGATTTCGATTGCATGGCCTTTCGATCAGTGGGGCGTTGACTTGGTAGGACAGCTTCCAACGACTAGGCGACATAAACGATTTCTTCTCATCTGTGTCGAATACTTTAGCAAATGGGTTGAAGTAGTCCCTTTGCAAAAGATAACCCAAACACAAATACTCAATTTCTACTGGTCTATAATTTATAGATTTGGTCTTCCGAGAACTATCATCTTAGACAATAGATGACAATTCTTTGAAAAAAGGGTAAGGAATGATGTTTGAAACATAAGATTACTCAACGCTTTACATCAGCCGGATGTCCGCAAACTAACGGTCAGATCGAGGTCACTAACATAGAGTTAGTTAGACTATTGAATAATAGACTGACAGAAGCCAGCGGGGCTTGGCTAGATGAGCTACCTTGGGTAATCGGGGCAAATAGGACCACGAAAAAAACTGCATCGGGTGAAACTCCTTTCAGCCTGGTTTATGGTTCCAAAGCAGTAGCTCAGCATAATTGGAAGTGCGTACCATCAAAATTGATCTGTATGGCGAGACATCAAAAGGAAGCAATGAGGGAGAAAGAATTAACGAGAATACAGGCATACAAGACAACTATGGCCAAGGCATATGATAAAAACGTAAGGCTGAAATTCTTTGAAGTACGAGATTATGTCTTGAAAAGAATCGACGTGTCCAATCACAAAGGAAAACTCGACTGTAACTAGGAGGGACCTTTCAAAGTAGTCGAGATTGGAAAGAAAGGCGCTTATCGACTCTCGACAATGGATGTAAAACCAGTAGATCCAACTTGGAATGGAAGAAACCTCAAAAAACTCTATGCATAAGGATATTTTCTTTGTTTTTGTTGAATTTCAAAGTATTTTGAAATATATAAAAGATTTTATGAGCCTAATATGAAGAATCATTATTTGTCAAATTATGAGTTACAACCAAGAACTCGACAGCCAAAGAGGCATCGAGATAAAAGCTATAAAAGGTAACCAAGAACTCGACAGCCGAAGAGGCATTGAGATAAAAGCTAACCAAGAACTCGACCACCGAAGAGGCATTATCCTTGGTTTTGCTTTGAGGTCGAAGCGACGGTGGTTCCTATCATTGAGGCTCTGGTGGCTACGACCATCGCACCTATTTTTGAAGATATTTTATAAGTATTTAAAGCAAGAAGGATAGTTAATAAGGTTAGCTTGGGTATAAAGTATCGTTACCTAAGTTTCGATCATCAGGAGTAATCAAAAAGGTAGCAGGGCTCAATCCAGCTTTGAGGGCTCGATAACCAAGCCAGTAGATTGGTACAGGTCGAACATCATCAGAGCCAAGAGTTTGTCGGACAACACGGCGTGAAGTTTAGTTTCAACCGACTATTTCCCATATGACCAGCTGCTTTGACAATCCCAATTGAAGGGAACTGGTGTAGAACCTTCCTTGGTGGGTTGGAGATGCGTGGGTGCTTGAACAAAAAATTAGTTATACTTCCAAGTAGAGCTGTTGCTAGAAACCATGGAAAGAGAACGAATCTTTTTGCCCTCTAGGGAAAGTAGTAAAACCCCGAGTTCGATGAAACCGAGTTACTAATCTTGAAAGTTGGCAAAAATTTCGAAGTTTGCATCTTTCCCTTTGGCTTTCATTAGAGAATTAAAGGCAATGATGTACCCGATCGAATAAGGAAGGATCTGAGAAGGGGCAAGGTGAAAAATCTCCAGTATATATTGCAGCAATGGGCAGCGGGAGGATCGTTCACTCTTTGCTTCTCTGTAGGGATCACGATCGAGAATCTGACTGGAAGGTACTTTGCATAATTGGCCATTAATCCAGGAATGTTTTTTTTCGGGTTAAAATTGCTCGGGAATATTTTGGACTTGTTGCTAGGTTTATTGGAGTTTGCTCAATTTGTCCTTAGCTTTAAGAGGGGTGACCTTCACAGTGACGCCATTGATGGTGTACTGCTCTTCTATGATCTGCCCGTCCACGGATTGCTCTTCTGACGGATCGAGCCCCCGGGTCGGGTCCGACATGGATCCACCCCGAGTCCGGGTCCGTATTCGGTGAACACAACCAAAATTTGACCATAAATTTTTATTTTCAAAACATACAACACAGTAATTCGAATCATAGTACATAAATATCAACATAAAACCCGGTAAAATTCGATATGCAGGAGCGGGCACGAAATACAACATAAGCGCAACCGCGCATTAACCACAGGGATCCAAACAAACTTAGTCTTTACGTACTTAATCATAATTAATACATACTAATACATAACATAACAAGAATCAAAGGATAACATGACGACCCACGAAGACCGACAGACAGGATCTCGGAGACGAACACCAACTCTAGACATCAGACCCTGGAATACCTGTATCTAAAAAGAAGTAAACGGGAATGCGTAAGTTGGTCGTCCAACATAGTGAGGCTGTAGTGCACGTGTGTGCGTGTAGTGTATGAATATAGCATAATATATATGTGCATTTTTATTACAGTAATTAAACACATATAATATTAATTTAACAGTTAAACAAATAACCAAACGTTGCTGATGCCGTCCTCCTCTTACCCTCCAATCCATATTCGTGAATACCACCACCGAACAGTCCAATAAGGTGCGACCTTACATAACAGTGCGCATTGACGTCAAATTCCAGGAGTTTGACATTCACTCCCCATGTGTAACCTCCACACTTGGCTCGTGAAGCGGGTCTACGATGGATCGAGGTAACCCTTCCATGATTCCGCACACCAAAATAGGGCCCATATAGAAATAACAAATAGTACAGTACATTAACAATTCAGTAATAGGAAATCGGTAGACAACTCAATAACAGTTCAACACACAATATCAATAACTCATAAGCACATAGGCATAAACAATAATTCAACGTGTAGCTCGTCCTAGCAGCCGAGTTCTTTATGTTAT
The DNA here is from genome assembly GCA_038501285.1 of Penstemon eatonii. NCBI lineage: Eukaryota > Viridiplantae > Streptophyta > Magnoliopsida > Lamiales > Plantaginaceae > Penstemon > Penstemon eatonii. The sequence continues at coordinate 38,431,693 of CM076711.1, read as the reverse complement.
CATACGTCACATGCTTGTTCGTTTAGGAAACAAGTTACAGTTTTGACTCAACCTACTAGCCCATTTAGACTTACACACATGTAACACACATCACTCACCTTTGCTGCTTAAATTTTCTGAAGAAAGTGCGACAAGTGTGACGACTCCAGTTCCTCCTGTGCACGTTTATGTAACGATCTTAGATTACAATTATAGCACAAGGATTCAATCAATGACTAAGCAATTCTTTAGTCAACATACAATTGAATCATAGTTTATCGATATTGAAACTACGATCGAAATATGGACTTTGAAGTCCGGTCAAGGGTTCTAAGGTTTATATAAAGAAATTTACGAAATCTTCAAGAAATTTAAGTAATAAGTTCTAATTGAAATCTTTATTATTACTATTAATTCGAAATCAAACTTTACTCGACAATTTAACCCCTTTATTTTATTTAGTAATTTTAATTTTTTTTTCTATTTTTTTATTATGAAAATTTATTATCCAAAAATTATTTTATTTTATTTTTTTGAAATTAATTATTTCCAGAAAATAATTATTCAAATTATTGAATCTAGAAATGGGTACTGTCTCCCTCTGCCATAGCTGATTTCTTGGCTTTCCAAGGAGAATAAATCATGGCCTGCTCAACCAATGGAATAGAAGGGGCATTTTTGCACTTTTGACCCCCAAATTTTTGAAAAGTGCAAAATGACCCCTAAATCAAAAAAATTTGCACACTTTAGTCCAAACTAATTATAAAATGATCCCAATATTTTTAAAAGGCAATATACATGTTTTCTAAATTATTTCCAAGTCCAAGATTCCATAAGAAATAATTAATGTATTTAACATAGTCCAAAAAGAGTTCAATTTATCTTTAAAAGACATTAGCTTATAAAATTGGATATTAATCCAATTAAATTACAATTAAAGGACACCAAAAAAAAATTTCTCGGGTATTACAGCTCTTTGTTCTCTCCATCTGCGTTCTCTTCCTCTTGAGAATCGGGATTCACTTGTTTTGCAGAGGTCCATCCGCATTTGTCCCAACCTCCGCATTCCCGTTTGGTTTTTGGGCTATCGGGATCTGTTCCACTTCCATAGATGTTTCAGAAGACCATCCCGATCAAGTTTTCGAGCTGGAATCCAAAACAAACTCGAGCTGGAATCCAAAGCACTTCGATGGCAAGGATTTGGTCAGTTAAATTATCCTCGATCTTACTCATTGACGAATTAGTAACAAAAGAAGAAGGAAAATTATTTTTCTTAAAACTAACTTCCGATCAAGATTAACTGGAGATGTTACGTTTCTCGAGCCATGAGCTCCAATTGCACTAAATCAGTAATTTTGGTAATTATGTGTTTACGGTGTCAACGTATTTATACCAGAGTTACATGGAATTTGCAAAATTACTCCAAAATTAATAGCGACGTTTCAACTTCCGCCCATCAACTAGGAAAAATGTACTCTTTGTTCCCCGATATAGGGTACGCGTTCTCACATTGCAAGATAGAGAAAAATCGATCGGAAATTCTTAGCAGAAATTACTATCCCACACGATCGTTACATCGTCTAGTTTTTTAGATTTTTTTAGGATACATCACATCACATATATTTTTGGGCTGAGATTCGTGGTCATCTCGACAAATTAAACAATGAAACACTCAGCAACAAAAGTATAAGTCTTTCGACCAATGCATTCTATTGATATGTGCTCTTTTTTGCTTGATCAGTTTTTATCCTAAGGGGTTTTTCCGAGAGGTTTTTAACGAGGCATTTCCGTTGCTTCCAAATTGCAAGAAGCTCTGGACTAATTCTTCGAGCTTCATCAATAATACGCACGAAAAAATGAGGGGGTACTGATGAGGGATAATTAGTACTATCCCTAAATAGCGGCTATCCCTCTACTCGGCACCATATTCCAATCTACACGAGATGGTATTCGATCTCTATGAGCCGCCACGATCGAGAACTCCTTTTTCGATCTACAGACTACTGAGCTGCAACCTGAGCTTGGCAAAGGGCTTTAGGGCCGAGGCATATTCTAATGTGGACGAATCACCTGGTCCCACCCGGCTCGGACTAGGACGTTAGGAAATTTGTGTAGCTCTTTTATAGGTGTAATACTCGAATAGACCTTGTAAATCATTGACATTGAGATCGAAATACAATATATATGTATATATTTCATACTTGCACTCATTTTCGTACTATTTTATCTCTACTTTTTCCTCGCGAATTTAGGCTAAATCGCACCTAGTCGAAGGATAGGTTCTCGAAGAAGTTTCTTAGCATTATACTTACATTCTTTTAATTGTTTCAAAAATTCCGAATCCCATGAAGGATTTGGTACACCTCGGATCCTATTCTTACTAGTACGCTACACACTTCAAAGATTCCAAACATAACCTTCAGGAGGAGCAACATATAGAAACCGATGTTTCCCCTCCTTTTCATAACCAGATTGAATGTTTGTTCTGAAACTTCTATTATTCATTGATTTGATGCAATAAAACCCAACATTAGACTTTGGTGACTCGGTAACAATAAAGAGTTTAAGAGAATTAGCAAAAGAAGGGGCTTGATCTGAAGATTTCACTATCAAATAGAATCCAATAATGTACGCAATACCGTTTGGAACAATTTGAATGGGAGATAGGGATAATTGGTTCAAAATTTTGACCACTTCGTCAGGTAGGAAATCGAAGGCCTAATTCGAGATGGTGAATATTTATCGCTCTATAGTTATCCGGTGGGGTGTTCATTCGATCGATATTTATAGGTTCTATTACCAACCAACTGCTAGGAAATGAATAAGTTTCTGCTAAAGATGACATAGGAGAATTTAAATAACCAGGTAAAATCTCATCATATCGAGCCTGTGTTATAAATTGATGAGAAATGTTGGACCGATCCAACATTGGGCCGGGTCGGATCGGGTTCGCCCATGTGGGCTGACCCGAACCGGATCCGGATCCAGTTGGTTAAGGGGAGTTTTAATTAACTCCCCACTCCTACTTTTATGCAGTAACTTCCCCCCTCTCTCTCTAATTGTCAGATTAATTAAAGACGTTTACTCACTCTCTCTCAGACAGTTAAATCACAATTGAAATTAGAGAATACGAAAATACAGAGAGAAAAATAAATATAGAGAGAAAAATAAATATAGAGAGAAAACACTTTTCATTGGGGAGAGTTAATTGATCAATCAAGAACATCGAAGTCAGGGTTCTTAGGCTGTGATTTGTATCTACTTTCCGTTCATGATTGGAGATCGACCAGAGTGTTGGAAAACTACCAGAAATCATAAATCAGAGTTCGTGATTCAATTGCTGGTTCAAATTGCTAAGTAAGATCCTTTTACTTTATTTGCTTCGATTATGCGAATTTGAAGCATGTATGTGTTAAAACCTACATTGGTATCAGAGCCATTGTTGCGATTGAGTTCGAAATTCTTTAAATTTCTGATTCGAAAATCATGCTGTATGTGCCTTGTAATTCCTGTCAAATTGTTTTTGTTAATGATTTTTCGAATTTGTGGAATTATGGTTATACTGTTTTAATTTTCGAGTCATGCTATATTTGTCGGATTATGCTGAAACTTTTATTGAGGCATGCTCATATGATGTAGTAATTATCTGAATTGTTTGAGAATTTTTTGATTTATATTCTGTTATGGAAAAATTGTTTTCTTAAAATAGTATTATGCGTTTTCCCGATGTGTTACTTGGAATTATGCGATCTACCATATATGCTTACGTTTGTCTCGAAATAAGCTTTCTGGATCTGTGCCCAGATTATTTTTTGGCTGAATATTTCGTACGAAAATTGAGTTTTAAGTCTCTGCCTACTTACCTTAATAATCTGGAAAATTAATTCATAACACATAATGCATAATACACTCGACACTCTCTTCCTAAGCGGTTGTAACGCACACTCTGATATAGCCGGATTTCGTCGGGCTAATTGAATATCAGTGAATTTGTGATATCGGGGGGTTTTCTATATTTATATATGTGTTATATAGGGCTCTGTTACTTTATTCCGGATGGATCGGTTACAAAGAAAAGCAATATTCAAGAACAAGAAGTAAAACCACAAAACAAAGCTAAAAACACATCAATATGAAGGTAAAAAGCTCTGTAATAATATTGAATATTATTGAGTTGTGCTGTTGTAAGCAGTGTTAAATCCTGTATTCTTAGAGTTCAGGAATTTTCGTAGTTCCCCAATACAATGATTAACTAGGTATTTATATAATTTTAAACCTAGCGTTACAAGGAAACATAGTCCTAATAGGACTCGGCCCAAATATCCTTCTTGAGTCCGGAGTATAATCTTCTATCGAAGCGAGCTGCACTTGGCCGGGTCAGTAAGATAATTCCGATCTGTTTGAATTGGTCGAATCGATCTTATCTTCTTCATTCGATCCGAGTAGTATGTAGGGTGCGAAATAGCCCCCATCACACTCCAACGTAGAGAGCTCAAAACATAAATCTGATTGCACCAATGGATTCGGAAGGCACGAAAATGGGGGGGTAGCCAGAAGGACGACGCCGGAAAACGAGCGGAAGGCGGCGCGTGTGGTACACGCGCCACCCTCGCGAGTGGAACAAATCATGGGCAGTTGTAACTGCCCAGTTACACGCAGGCATCCACGTGGTGTCCACGTCAGACACACGTGTCTGCCACGTCACCGCCACGTAGGATTCCAAGGCCTGTTTTGACACGTCCTTGCCACGTGTCCATCCACGTGTCGATGACGTGTACATCCAACGTGGAAGGCCACGTCACTGTTCCATGCCACGTGGTCTAGTCAGAAACTGCCACGTGGCAGAAGCTTGTTTAAAAAAAAAAAAATTTTTTGCACCCACCGCCGGCGCGTGAGGTGGTTCCGGCGGCCGGTTTCTACCGGATTTTTTCTGTAAACTCCAAATTTTATTTGTGATTTATCTGTGAATTAAAATTATTTTTTGAACAATGTTTAAAATTTATTTTGATTTATTGTCTTTTAAATCTTTAGAAATTCACAGAAAATAAATTCTTCATCAGAAAATTCCAAATTTTTTCCAGAAAATTTAAATTAAATTGTCCTTCATGGGTGGCTATTGAGATTGAATTTTTGATACTTTAGAAAAATTAAGCTCGTTTATTCTTGCTTGAGCATTTGTTTTTCGCGTATTTTATTTGAAATTTGGCAAAGTAAATATTCTTGAAAGTATCAAAATGTATTTCAATCACTGAAAATATTAAAATTCCGCAAACATTTAATATTTACCCTCATCCTTCAGGTATGCCTTTGATCTATAGCAACCAAAGGGTACTTCGGGGAAGAGCCCTTGATCTGTTGGGATATTCTATCTAGGGGCTCGATTGTCAATACAACAAAGTGCGGAATTTAAAATTTTTCGAGGTCCCTATATGTCCCATAAATCTTTCTCCACAGTTTATTTATACGAAAAGCATGAATCAAACACTTAATTAAACATAGGGGTTTTAATCGCAATTTACCTCACCACGGATTTGTGGTGGTTTCCTCCATGTGTTTGGTTCGATCCACAGCTCGAGTGATCCATGTGTCTCACCTCCAAAGTTAGTCCACACCAATCGGATTGTAGTGACGCCTACATGTCTTAGGCTCAGAACTGGATCTCGCAGGTTTGTCAGCAAAGGGTTTCAGATCTAGATCTGGACTTAAGATCTTGATCAAGATTAGGAGATACAGATGGAAGAAACAGATCACAGGACTTGTGTGATCGGAACAGGGCTCGACCAGGTTGGGTTCGGTCAGCTCAGGGTTCGGCCGAGTTTGGTTCGGGCGACTTGGGGTTTGGGGCGAAAACTTTTGGGGCGATTTTGTAGTTAATAATACTTGTGCAAAAATCTGATTTTCTCTCTTGTAAAAATCGACTTCTCTCAAATTTTCAGCAAAATAATTTTCTCTCAAAATTTTCTGAATTCACTTGTAATGAAGAGAAGAGAAGGAATATATTTATAGGAGAAGAGTTCTTCTCTAAAAAGATATCTCCTTCCCTTGTCTATCAAATCTTCATTCCTTATCAAGTTAGGAATGTGAGATTTGATAGATCTCTTCTAACTTGCTCTCCAAGAAATAAAACTCTTTTTCCTCATTCATCAAAAATCGCCCACTCCCTTATTTCTAGTTAATTGCAAAATCAACCCCATAATTATCCAATATTAAAATTGGTTAATTATTTATTCCTCCAATTAATTAACTACTTTAATTAATTTCTATAATTAATCAGATGACTCTAATTAATTAATTAAACATTAATCAATTAGACATCTAATTAATAATCTCCTATTGAATTAATACCATAATTCAATTACTTTGATTTAACAACTTTAAATCATTTGCTTTTCCTTTAAGACAGTCACCGTCCAATTGTATTCTGTGTGACCCTCTGGGTTCACCATCAACTGGCAGCAGGCCCACGACTTTCGTGATTTAATTAACGAGCAATTAAATGCTCCGATCAATTAAACAACTTTTAATTGACCACTCCTAGAATTAATTTTCCTATTAATTTAGGAGTACCTACACTTCATGGTCGATGTCTAGCCACAAGCCCATGAAGCCCAATCAAAGGTGAATTGATAATTGTGAACCTCACCTCTTATAATTGCCATGTACATACGGTCCTTCTACGATGATTTCCCGATCGAGACCTAGGGTGTGTGAATTGATCGGCACCTCTAATTATCTCGATACTGTACTTTCTAATTCTGGATAATAATTCCGGTGTGACTGCTAAATTTGGAAATACTTTCCAAATTCGTCACCAACCATGGCCATGGATTTCTAGGAACATATTATCGAAGAACGTACAGGAAATTCTCTCATCTTATCAGGATGAGTCGATAGATCCTTCTTAGTACTAACCACTCGCGTACAGTCGTGTACGTACCCAACTTAGGCACTTTGTGGCCAGGCTACGTGACCAGTACCTAAATCTAAGTACGCACACTTGTGCACCGAATTCGCCCTAGCACCTCAAGTCTAAGGACTAAATCGTACACTATTATAAGCCTTGAGAAACATCCCATCACCGATATGCGTCATGCGCTTCCACAATGGGTTTCTCTGTTCGGGTCGTTCGATGCATTCAATCCTCCATTGAACCACCTACTCCTATGCACTGGCCTCAAATGCCTTGCTCATGAAACGCTACAAATTCACTCCATGTGAATCATGCATACTTGTACAAGTCTTGGCGATTCCTACGATACCCCGTCTCGTTCGGAATCTATGACTTGGAACGGTTTTAAGATCACGACCTTTGAGACTGTTTCATGATTGCACTCAGTACTGAAGTGAATCGTCCCATAGTCTATTGTGACCTCAGGATTTCATCCAATCGCTTAGATAAGTTCGCGAGAGATGAAGTTGGTCATTGTTCAATTTCACGTACTATGAATGAACGGGCGTGTTAATTATAAACCATAAGAAAATAGTACTTCAACAAGCTAATTAATATTGGCTTGCTGGACACTACTCTATCAATCTTCCACTTGCCCTAAAGCCAATCACAACATTTCTAAGACCCATCTATACCAAGATGTCCCTCGAACCATTTGTGAAAGAGCTTAATTAGTGGATCTGCTAAGTTTGTCTTTGTTTGAAATGACGTAGTACTTTTACGCGTCTCAGTTATCTATGACTTGTTCAATCATATGATATTGTGTTCAGATCATAGGTGAGATCTCGTTTCCTTTTCATTGAGCAATTGCCTTGTTTAAATCGGTTAAGATTATGACAGGCTATTGCCATGCTAGGTAATTCATCCAATCATTGGACGAATGTTTCTCATCTAAACACTTTCTCTTGTGCAGCATCATAATGGTGCTATTATTCTGATTGAGTTGGCAATGGTATACAATTGGAATTTCTTCCAATTTACCTTCGCTCCATCGAAACAGAATAATTCATCCACTTCAGACTGGAAATCTCGAAATTTTAAATCCTTCGAGTTTTCAATTTTCCATTACTACCACAGACCAGCATTATATCCTTTAATTATCTTCGAGGATTGCTTTAATGGTAGTCCAGTGTCCTTTACTGGTGTTCGACTATCAGTAGCTCTTGAATGATCAGAGCATTTTGACGTGTCAGGTCTTGTACAAGACTTTGCATGCTACATGCAATCCAAATGCTAAATCATAAGGTTTCTTGAGACATTTACTTCTTTACTTATAAAATTTAGGGCTCATTAAATAAGTAGGAGAGTTTTGTCTCTATGGAACTAATCCTTTCTTGGATTCTTCCATATTGAATTTAATCAATATTTAGTCTTTGTACTTCGATTTGGTGAATTGCAACATCTACTTCGCTTTTATCTCCATAAATACGTATTGCCAGTACATGAGATGTAATTCCAAATCATATCATGGAAAATTGCGTGAATAACACGCTTTCGTCTGTGCTTCTCTGATATTCTTATATCGTATATGTAGATCAATATCTCGTTGCGTTGCGAATTTTAACTATCCTCCCACTGATCCTTTTGCACATTTGGAATCCATATGCCTTTTGACAAACTTCAACATTCTTGATTGACTTATCAAGTTGCATGTTCCATGTTCGGGAAAAAGTCACAGATTGACCTTTGGATTTGAAGAGAGATCTTCTCATCAATTTTCAATTGTGAGATGCAGGATTCATCTCCAATAGTCATTCTTCGGCAGTGAAAAACCACCTTTCTATGGCTAATAGTTTCGAAATGGATTTTGACGTAGCAAACGGAGAAGGTACTTTCATTGGTCCTAAAAGGACTTTTGAAGAGTGACCTATCGCCATTAGGTGAGTCAAAATTTCCCCTTTGAATCTTATGGCTTCATGCCATATCCCTTAGTTCTTTTGTAATCTAGGATTAGAATCCAGTTTCTTAATTTCGTAAAATGGAATTTTGAGTTCCTTATGAATTGATCAGATTACTAATTTGTGCATGGATCGGTTCAGTAGGTTTCGGGGTTTACTCCCACTGTTTGTGGGGATGGGTCCAGTTCCTTGGACTTCATCAAGTTCTATGACGTCTCTTATTTCCTTTGACAAGAGTTTTGTCAACAGAGGAACAAGCTTCTTACGAGATACTTTCGTTTCTCTTTTTTCGTAGAACAGGTATCCAATGGATTTTGTCGGATACCCCACAAACTTTATAGGAATTAGATCTACCATCTAATTTCTCATATAAGGGTGTATTGCTATGTCTTAATGACATGGCGGTGTAAGAACTTACTTCAAAATACTAGACCAAGTACTTTTGAAGAGTCAGGGGAGGCTATCCCCTAATGTGAATATAGGATTTTAGCAAGATCACAGTCGAGAGTCGAACTAAGTTTTATCAAAGCTCGATCTTCTTCTTTGATTTGCTTTGTTTAGACTTCTATTCTCCTTTAGATAATCGAGGATTTAGTTGCTTATGTTTCAGCAAGTTTGATTAGATCAAATTGCTTTTGACATAATGCATCTAATGACTTCATTTACAAAACGTCTATTGAATTACTTCAATAGTTTCAGAATTGTACTTCTTTTGAACTAGTGCTTTTAGTTCTAATTAATTTGAAATGTTTGGAATGCCTTGCAATCCTTTATTTCGGTTATTATTCCTTTAAGACAAGATTTGAAAGTTCGGAGTTTTATCCAAGTTCCTTATTTCAAGAACAGTAGACAAAAACTTTCCTTTCGAATATTTCTTTAGGAAGAATGTCCTAAATAAACATTTCAGTGAACGATTATCCAGGTTTTTCGATTCAGCATATAGTCTTCGAAGTTTTGATTTGTTTATCATTGTTTATTTCTATGTTTCAAAACATCAACATTTGTACAAAGTTAAATCGCTCTAATTAAATAAATTTCATTCTCAATGGTAAAGCAATAAAGTCTTGTACAAAATTTGAAATAATACTCAAAATAAACTAAAACTAGAAACTTTTGCTAATACGAAAAACTTCTCCTTTTGCTAAAAAGTAACGTCTAGGTCCAGATAGCCCTTGATCCAATCCCTGAAGCAACATTCCCTCATTTTCTTTTGCACTACTCGCATCTTCCTTTTAAGGAATTTCTTCCTTTTAGGTAGAGAGGGAATACCATCATCACCTGCAAACACTTTTACAGAAATGAAGGTTTATCAGATGTCTTACATCAAGAGAATTAACAGGTGTATAACTTTAAGTCATACCATTGTTAAGTCTGTTCAGGAATTTCTTTTCAGTAAGCTTTCCTATTTTCCTTTCGTGCTTACACAGTGGGCAATTATCTTCATGTAGTCCAAGACCTCTTAGATGAGCTTGTTCATATTTGTCTAACAACTCATGCAATTGCTTTGTTTCAATTCCATCAGGCGGAATATCACAATGTTGCATGAAATGAGTGAAGGTGTCAGACAAGCCATTGAGAATAATTTCTATCTCATCTTCTAAAGACAATTGTGTTCCAAACTTTTTGATTCGTTTGAACATTTTGGTTAAGTAAGAACAATATTCTCTAACATTGTTAAACTCAGCCATGCTCGTCTCGTGAAGGTAATTGCGCATAATGGACCCCAAAGTTGGTTCGTTTCTAATGCGCACTAAGCATCGTTTGGATGGTAAATGGCTAACAGTAAAATAGACAACTATAAGCAGACAGGTTTAATATTAATACTTATAATTAACGAAATTTGGACTTTTTATCGAAAAAGTTCTCCAACTATTTTTATCGAAAAAATAACCCCTTCTAGTTTCGGGAAAAATCTATTTCCTAGTAGGTCTTGACGTCCCAGCAGCAATTAGTTGCACCCACGACTCGTGGCCATACAATTAATTCCCTAGGTAGGCATACTTATTGCCAATTGTGTCTTCCACACAACCTTCAAGCTATTTTGTCTCGTTTTTCGCATTTATCTAGCACTGCTACATCATAAATGTTACTACGCGTTAAGTCTAACCCATTAATCATGATAAGCAACGGGCCCGGTCATGAATTCTCCGTAACTAGTTATCGGTCGATCTTCACGTCCCGACCAGTCCCTACCCTTGTCCAAGTTTTATTAAAACTAGAACAAGGAATTTCGTGCATTGCCCCTTTCTTCGACTCGGGTGCCAGACTCTGGATCACCTCTATCGATAAGTAAACAACATGCACTAGTCCCTATTAATGGAAGGCTTGGATTTTATAAAACCTCATTTTATATTTAACCCAATATGACTTAATATTTATTCGAGAGGGGAATTTTCGGTTTTGAAAGTTTAAGGAAACTCTCCTCGAGATCTCACCGCTTCAATTATGTTTTATCTTTTATTTACGATCTAGATTCTAGCGCGCAAACACACAAGCAATCATAAATCGACTAATAAATAAAAGCCATACAAGCCTAGCATGCATACTACCACAATATGTTTTCGATCGGGAGCCTCCTATGCAGGCCATCATCGAGCTAATGATGTTGGCCCAATTGGTTAATCTAAAGGGTTTGTAAATGGGCCTATGCTATTACACAATGTACCATGCATACATGGCCTTCAATTCTTCTTGGGCTCCCACCATGCTTGTAAAGGGGCCTCCATCCTAGACTAGGAAAGCAGTAAAGCCCTATTCTATTACAAAGGCTCAAAGTGGCCTAAAAATAATAACAGGCTCGCAGGCCCAATAAAAACCATGCATTAAATTAAACCAATCACATCTAACCTAAGGTCAAGGCTCGGCGCGATCGAAAACCATGTAGGCAGTTCACGTAGAGCAAGAAACATGCAAACAAACTTTACGTATTTCTTTCTTCGTTTTAAAACTATTTTTTAGAACTAACTTCCTATGATTCTTGTTTTTTAGTCACTACTAATTATGACAAATAAATTCTTGGATAAATTAAAACAAGTTTTCTGCCTCAAATTAAGATTCTGATTTTTCAACTTTTGAAAATTGCAGTTCGGCCCCTATACTTTCGGAAATTGCACTTTTGACCCCAAAACTTTTGAATACAAAATACCTCCAAATCAGTTTTCGGACAGAAGGACCAGAAAAATAAAATTTTGAAATCCAGAAAATTTTTGAATTTGCAAACTGACCCCTGAACTTTCGGAAATTACAAAACAGTCCTTGAATTTTCGGAAATTGCAAAATGGTCCTAAAACCCGTGCGATCTAATTTTCAGAAACAGTCCAGATTTATCAAAAAATTCCAGAAGCAGAAAAATTAATTTTCAGCCCTTAAATTTGAGATTTGCGATTAATTGCACAAAGAGTCCTGATTTTTCGAAAAACTATAAATTCGCCACAGATCTTAAAAGGCAATTATACCCAATCATAGATCCATTCATAACAAGCAAGAATCAATCAACGGAACATAATTATCACGCGTTCTCATACATACAATCAAGCATATACAGTGAAAACACATTATGTTCAGGCCTTTTCGTATAAAAACGTATGGAGTTGGCTCTGATACCACTGTTGGGATATTCTATCTAGGGGCTCGATTGTCAATACAACAAAGTGCGGAATTTAAAATTTTTCGAGATCCCTATATGTCCCATAAATCTTTCTCCACAGTTTATTTATACGAAAAGCATGAATCAAACACTTAATTAAACATAGGGGGTTTAATCGCAATTTACCTCACCACGGATTTGTGGTGGTTTCCTCCATGTGTTTGGTTCGATCCACAGCTTGAGTGATCCATGTGTCTCACCTCCAAAGTTAGTCCACACCAATCGGATTGTAGTGACGCCTACAAGTCTTAGGCTCAGAACTGGATCTCGCAGGTTTGTCAGCAAAGGGTTTCAGATCTAGATCTGGACTTAAGATCTTGATCAAGATTAGGAAATACAGATGGAAGAAACAGATCACAGGACTTGTGTGATCGAAACAGGGCTCGACCAGGTTGGGTTCGGTCAGCTCAGGGTTCGGCCGAGTTTGGTTCGGGCGACTTGGGGTTTGGGGCGAAAACTTTTGGGGCGATTTTGTAGTTAATAATACTTGTGCAAAAATCTGATTTTCTCTCTTGTAAAAATCGACTTCTCTCAAATTTTCAGCAAAATAATTTTCTCTCAAAATTTTCTGAATTCACTTGTAATGAAGAGAAGAGAAGGAATATATTTATAGGAGAAGAGTTCTTCTCTAAAAAGATATTTCCTTCCCTTGTCTATCAAATCTTCATTCCTTATCAAGTTAAGAATGTGAGATTTGATAGATCTCTTCTAACTTGCTCTCCAAGAAATAAAACTCTTTTTCCTCATTCATCAAAAATCGCCCACTCCCTTATTTCTAGTTAATTGCAAAATCAACCCCATAATTATCCAATATTAAAATTGGTTAATTATTTATTCCTCCAATTAATTAACTACTTTAATTAATTTCCATAATTAATCAGATGACTCTAATTAATTAATTAAACATTAATCAATTAGACATCTAATTAATAATCTCCTATTGAATTAATACCATAATTCAATTACTTTGATTTAACAACTTTAAATCATTTGCTTTTCCTTTAAGACAGTCACCGTCCAATTGTATTGTGTGTGACCCTCTGGGTTCACCATCAACTGGCAGCAGGCCCACGACTTTATGATTTAATTAACGAGCAATTAAATGCTCCGATCAATTAAACAACTTTTAATTGACCACTCCTAGAATTAATTTTCCTATTAATTTAGGAGTACCTACACTTCATGGTCGATGTCTAGCCACAAGCCCATGAAGCCCAATCAAATGTGAATTGATAATTGTGAACCTCACCTCTTATAATTGCCATGTACATACGGTCCTTCTACGATGATTTCCCGATCGAGACCTAGGGTGTGTGAATTGATCGGCACCTCTAATTATCTCGATACTGTACTTTCTAATTCTGGATAATAATTCCGGTGTGACTGCTAAATTTGGAAATACTTTCCAAATTCGTCACCAACCATGGCCATGGATTTCTAGGAACATATTATCGAAGAACGTACAGGAAATTCTCTCATTTTATCAGGATGAGTCGATAGATCCTTTCTTAGTACTAACCACTCGCGTACAGTCGTGTACGTACCCAACTTAGGCACTTTGTGGCCAGGCTACGTGACCAGTACCTAAATATAAGTACGCACACTTGTGCACCGAATTCGCCCTAGCACCTCAAGTCTAAGGACTAAATCGTACACTATTATAAGCCTTGAGAAACATCCCATCACCGATATGCGTCATGCGCTTCCACAATGGGTTTCTCTGTTCGGGTCGTTCGATGCATTCAATCTTCCATTGAACCACCTACTCCTATGCACTGGCCTCAAATGCCATGCTCATGAAACGCTACAAATTCACTCCATGTGAATCATGCATACTTGTACAAGTCTTGGCGATTCCTACGATACCCCGTCTCGTTCGGAATCTATGACTTGGAACGGTTTTAAGATCACGACCTTTGAGACTGTTTCATGATTGCACTCAGTACTGAAGTGAATCGTCCCATAGTCTATTGTGACCTCAGGATTTCATCCAATCGCTTAGATAAGTTCGCGAGAGATGAAGTTGGCCATTGTTTAATTTCACGTACTATGAATGAACGGGCGTGTTAATTATAAACCATAAGAAAATAGTACTTCAACAAGCTAATTAATATTGGCTTGCTGGGTACTACTCTATCATGATCGACGTATTCATGAGCTACCTGGGGTCATAGAAGATTTGGTGTTGATGAGGGGTAATTTAGATTCCGTAATCCTCTCGAATCCGATACGGATCGGATGACACCAGTTCCCCAACCCAGGGGCACTATGCCGAGCTGGAGCTCATAATTAACTATCCATGGCTCGTGCGAGAGCCGAGATCGGGGAGTACTGTTGGGCCGAACGCAGGCCCAAGCCCATCTGTTCGGCTATAAATACCCCATGCATTTACGATACAGGGGACGATTTTCCAGGTGCTCCCTCCTCGAAGCTACTGCTCGGAACCGCTTGGAAATATAGGCTTAAGATCTTATGTATTTCACCCTCTAGCTTGTACGGCATCCAATAATGCTCGAATAGGACCCTTGAATACCTATCTTTGTACTCATTCAATTCGAATACAATTACTTTGGTCCTTGCTTTACTTTATTATTGTTATTATTGTGTTACATCCCACCCTTGATCGAACTAACGAAATCACGTAAGATCAATTGGCGCCCACCGTGGGGCCCTGCTCGAGTATTAGATCGAAATATGTCTACTATGAGGAGAAATACAGCTGTCGGAGCAGAAGCCTCCTATGCAGCGGGAGCACATAATCCGATCAACGATAGCCTAACGACCCATGGTATGAGACTCATTAACATCTTTGCCATGGTATTTCTATGACGATTCCACGACCAGAATCTTATGGTGCTCGTGTTCATCTCGTATACTCCCGCATAGGATTTATTTTCCATGATGGATCATTTTTCTATTTATAACTGGATTAGTTTCATGATTATCGATCTCATTGATTCGATCATAAGAGCCTATGATATTACGACTCGTTCAAGACTCAGAGTTTATTTCTCCGATCTTCGTATTTAACGCAACTCAGTATCATTTATCGGCAATCGGATAATTGTTCTTAAGCATTATAAACATCACAACAAGTCGTATCAAAACTCGAACAAAGAAATAGAAGAGACGAAGGAGAGAAAACAAAGAGATTCGAGTAAGAAGTAGAGTTTTTTATTTTAAAGATAAAGAGTTACAAACTCGGCTTCGAATAAGGTTCGAGCTCGAGGAATACAATGAAATCACCCCTACTCTATTACAAGTTCTATGAATATCTTTGTTCCAAGCTCGGTCTTCCTCCCATAAGGTCGCCCCAGATACAGAACTCGGCAGAGATTCTTTTTGGTAATCACTTGCCATGTGTCGCACATCCGTCTTCGTACTAAGTGAAAGCCGGATCGAAGCTTCTCTTCGGGACTTCAAACCGACCTTAGGTCTTCATCTGTAAATAATGATTGTCGAAATCAATCATTATCTACCGACCGATCCGAATCGGCGCAGCAGAGGATTATTTCAGCGGAGGCACCCCAACCAAGCTCGAAGGAACTATACTTCAAGAAAGCCCTCGAGGAAGCTGATGCCTCAGACTTAAAGAACTCCTCTCAGATAAGCCAGCTGCCCGATCGTGTACTGCGTCAGAAAACCGGAGTGCTAACCTACCCGAGACATAGTATATCTAGGAAGGTAGGTTGCCTGCCGGTATCCTAAGCGCAATTCCTTTTGCCTGCCGATATTCTAAGCGAAGATTACATCAAGAGGACTGAGGTCGAAAAGTAAGGTTCGGGTTCTTATCTCAAATTCCATCTTTCCGGAAGCTAAATGAATCGAAAGTGGAGTTCGACCCATATTGGTCGGACAAAATGTAATGATAAAAATGAAGAATATCAGATCACTAAAGGGGAACTATATATAGCAACCAAGCTTGGGAACCGACGGTCCAGATAACGGTTCACGGATGGTTGGGATATAGGCGATAAATAAACTGACTGTTACATTTCCCGAGAAATGAGGTCCTGTTTGGTTAGAAGGACACACGGTTTAAAGGGGCGTGTAGGAAAAGTTATGACATTCTAAACATCAAATCAGTGTGACATTTTGATGGCTTTACTGTGAAAAGGTGGTAATTAAAAGCTCAAGTTCTATCTGTTTAGGTATTTTTACAATCCAGTAACGCTGTTCGATTCGCAAGAATCGTAATCGGACGATCCGAACAGGAATATCGACCTGCAAAGTTATGCGACCATTCGACACTACCAATTTTCAATTGCCAGATTTTCTTTATTGATTTTAGGGCCACTAAAAATTTTATTCAAGCAAATGGTGTCTGATTATTTCTTTATGGAGGATCGAAATGGAGATATTGAAGATGAGAATTTATGTCTATCAGCGAAACAGAAAAGAAATCTATTCATATTATCTCGGAAAATACAAAAGATGGGAAATACATATCGAGCATAGCTCAAACCTTCATATTACATCAGAACGATATTACTTTCTACAAATCTAAAGAATTTACGGTCTTCTCTCCTATCGTTTATTCGGGATGATTTGGTTCCAACCGTGGAATCTCCTTTGGACCCGCAGGCTCTCAACTTTATCTATGGATCTCCGAAGACGAAGGATCGAGCGTCCGGCTCATCAAGTAAATAAATTATTTAGGACTCCCGCCCCTGTACGTCTTCCTAAATGCATTGTGGCAATTGGTCCCTAATCAAAGACCTATGCTATAACCTACAAGCTCCATAGATCTGGCTTATTGGCCTTCCAGATGGAGATTATATTTGCCCGCCGATACCCTAAGCGAAGGTTGAAATAGTGTTCTTTCTGCTCGAATATTCCTCCACTTAAAAATCGTTCGAAATCTGACCTCGAATAAGCGAATTATTGAAATAATAATCTTAGTCGCCATGATGAGACGAATGAGATGCCAACACAACGAATGAAATGGTTTCTGAGGAATGTTAGCCTTTTATAGAGAAAAGTAAAAGGAATCTAACGGCAGAAAATTCGCATAACGGAGGGACAAGATCTAAGAACTGTTGCGTTTCCCGATAAAGAGGGACCGTTGGGAAAAGATCAATGCTTATTACAGAATTGGAAACATTCGGAACAGCAAGGGGTATTAGTTCGAACGAATTAGAACCTCGCGAGGAATATTTTCTATTAAGACGGAAGGATTATTCATTAAGTCTTGGACCTATTGATTATCTATCATCCATCTACTTGTTTTTCGTCTATTATCTCAACCGCGGAAGACTATCGTTTCCTTAGGAGTATTTCGATCGAAATTATGTTTAATGGAAATTCATTTCCTCAGTATGCCCACCTGCTCGTTGGGTGCTAGTATGTTCAATCTCTACTCAGCTAATATTCTGGTGTTCGGGATCTACATTCATCTAATATCAGTTTCTATTATTTACGTTCATTATTAATGGGTGAAAGCCTCTGCTATGACCCTCGAGCTAAAAACGCTCTGAAAACGACTAAGGGTGAAAGCCTCTGCTATGCCCCTTAGATCGAAATTATTAAATGGGTGAAAGCCTCTGCTATGACCCTCGAGCTAAAAACGCTCTGAAAACGACTAAGGGTGAAAGCCTCTGCTATGCCCCTTAGATCGAAATTATTAAACGGGTGAAAGCCTCTGCTATGACCCTCGAGCTAAAAACGCTCTGAAAATGACTATGGGTGAAAGCCTCTGCTATGCCCCTTAGATCGAAATTATTAAACGGGTGAAAGCCTCTGCTATGACCCTCGAGCTAAAAACGCTCTGAAAACGACTAAGGGTGAAAGCCTCTGCTATGCCCCTTAGATCGAAATTATTAAACGGGTGAAAGCCTCTGCTATGACCCTCGAGCTAAAAACGCTCTGAAAACGACTAAGGGTGAAAGCCTCTGCTATGCCCCTTAGATCGAAATTATTAAACGGGTGAAAGCCTCTGCTATGACCCTCGAGCTAAAAACGCTCTGAAAACGACTAAGGTTGAAAGCCTCTGCTATGCCCCTTAGATCGAAATTATTAAACGGGTGAAAGCCTCTGCTATGACCCTCGAGCTAAAAACGCTCTGAAAACGACTAAGGGTGAAAGCCTCTGCTATGCCCCTTAGATCGAAATTATTAAACGGGTGAAAGCCTTTGCTATGACCCTCGAGCTAAAAACGCTCTGAAAACGACTAAGGGTGAAAGCCTCTGCTATGCCCCTTAGATCGAAATTATTAAACGGGTGAAAGCCTCTGCTATGACCCTCGAGCTAAAAACGCTCTGAAAACGACTAAGGGTGAAAGCCTCTACTATGCCCCTTAGATCGAAATTATTAAACGGGTGAAAGCCTCTGCTATGCCCCTTAGGTCGGAACTGTCAAATGGGTGAAAACCATTGCTAAGACCGTAAGTGCGAGTTATCGTTTACACCGAAAAATTCCAATAATATTCTGTCTCGGAATAGAGCGATCAAGATCCGCTGACCCGCCTATTATCATTCACGTATTATCAATCTTCAGTCACTCTAGCGGAAAATGAAATCGATGAAGAACATCAATTATTAGTTATCTTTTATTATTACCGATTATCTGAATATCGATGATCGAAGGATGTCAATTATCGTTTACTATCAAAACACCTACCGTGGTCGCTGTAAAATAGCGCTTATTTATGTCTTTGCGATGAAGAGCTTGATGCTCGATAGCAGTGTATAAAGCGATCCTACGAATTAACAAACCAAATTGACGAAGGAAGCAAATGTTTCATTTATGATCTTTCAAACAGTTACATGAGAACTTGTGATTACAATAATGGAGAATATCGAGCGAAGATGAGATTTTACATTAAATCCTACTACAAGAACCATCTACAAAATGTACACCTCGAGCTTCGTTATCGCTCCCAGTTTATAAACTGTTGACGATGATCAGAGGAGGAAGGCGGGGTTAGGATAACACTTCTACCCTTCATCCATCGCTCCCTCAACAGTTGATTAACGTTGGACCGGATTAACAGGATACAGGATTTCGAACCAGACTCAAATGGTTGGAATCAGAGAGAGCTGGTCGCCTGCCGGTACCCCAGTCGCAATCCTTTTCGCCTGTCGATACCCTAGTCGAAATTATTCTCCGTTTTTGGATAGTGAAGAGGCTAAAAAAGAGAGTTCTAGTCCGAATCTCGAACATTTTTATGGTTGAGAACCATTGGAATATAAAGGTGGTCGATGGAGGCAGAAGTACGATCATGATGATCGAACAAAATGATTACAAACAAGTAAAAAATAAGAAGGAAAACTCAGAGGTATTTATAGGCGGAAAGATCCCATTTCAACAGGGGAGATCTCCTTGAATAAACGGTGGCGATGCACACAGATTCCCAACGAATTAGGGATCATTCCCAAACCAAATTTGGATGGCTAAGATATGAGCAGTAAATGCGCCGACCGTTACGCCTCCTAAATATTCGGGAATACCATAGATGAATAAAGAAAAAATCAAAACTAAGAACGCTCAATGTATTCATCATTTTTGATTCCTATCATCAACTAAAACAAGAAAGGGAAGTTCGGATTTCAACTAATCAAGAAAGCATTATCAATTTGTCCGAAATCGACTGAGATTGGCAGAATACATAATTAAAACATAGAAGAATGGCTAAAGAGATTCGGTCAAGGAATATTATTATTTCCGAAGCTCGATATATTGCAAGTTGCAAAGATAGCAACTCCTGTTACATCTCGAACTAATCTTTTAAAGCTAATACAATATTGAGATATCGACAAAGAATTAATCTATGTGTCTAAACATAAGAAGACCTTCATGAGCAGGTAATCCTATGAAATTTTCGGCTGACGATAGTGTCCTTATTCGAAAGAGAACAGCCCGTCAAGCCAACAGTATTCTATCCTTTCTATAGTTTTTTAAGAGAGAAGAGGCGGATGCATCATTTTCTAGGCGGATGCATCATTTTCTAGGTGTGATGTGAATACTTTTTGCGGAACTCGATCCTCGAAGCATCACCTCCTCACATCTTCCAGAAAAGCCGAACGAACTGCTGAACGTCCTCGCAAAAACTTTAATACTCACATCTTCCCCCCGAACATAGAGGGTCGATGGAGCTATCGGGGTCGTGGATGGTCAGCAATAAGGCTGCTCGGTCTTCAAGGTCGAAATACTAAACGCCTGCAGATACCCTAGTCGAGTTCGAAACATAAATTTGGCTACGGTATGCGAAATGAGTCCTAATTCGAATTTCAAAACGCTGAGTCATGCAACGAAATCTTTTACTCAGCATGATCGAAGAAATCTATCCTTAAAAAATCTCTTATGAAAAATGAAGAGCCACTGAAAAACGAAGAGCAACATTTATAGATACTACTTTCGAAATCCAACGGCTACCAAAAAAGCGAAAGGAACGATCAAGATTGAAAGGCTACTGCGCTTCCCGGAAATTTCAGCGGGAAGAAAGGATGTTATACTTTGAAAATTAAGCAAAATTGATATACCAAGATTACAGATCGAGAATCACGAGCTCAAGGCCAAGTGAAGAAGGCAAACAAAGCATAGATAGAAAAGAACTCATCAAGTCACAGAAGAACAAGCAATACGAGAAGCAAATAAATTATTACAAACCAGAGGGGATAAAATATCTAAAATTGTTCATGATCACATGAAAGAAAATAAATATATAGTCATAAAGCAGATCTGAATAAATAAAACATTTAGAGGAGTTTATTATCGGATAAAATTTTCCGAAGCTCAGCAGTACGAGCCTCGCATCCAGCTTCATATCCACGGTCGAAAGCCTCCTTTTCTTGACGTGCGAATTCTTGCCTCTCCCGCTCGTACTCCTTTTCTCGACGCGTGAATTCTTGCCTCTCCTGCTCGTGAAGACCCTTCAGTTTTTCGAGCTCCTCATTCAGCTGCTTGTGGATCTCCTCTCCACTTTCTTTAACCGACTTCTCCCTCTCTAGAGCAAGCTTCTCCGCGGAGACACGGTCGAATTCAGCCTTCTTCTCTTCCAGCTCGAGGGAAATAGCAGCACGATGATTGGTCTCCCGCTCAGCAAAAGTTTTGAGCTCAATAAAATCTTGCCCGGCCTGCCAGAAGTAGACTCTGGTCTTTTAAAAAAAAAAAAAAAAAAAAAAGAGAGAGAGAGGTAGTTATACCTGAAACAGGAAATGCTGTCCAGACTCGAACAACTCCTCTATATTCCTCTCCTTAGACACGTTTCTCCCTTTGGGCATGTTAGTCTCCGAAGAGGTAAAGTTAACCTGCAACAGACTATCCAAGGGATCGGACCCATCTTTCGACTCTTCAGGCGCGGAAGAAGTAACTTTTGGTTGATTGGGATCAACCCGGGATTCGGGAGGATTATCAATTTTTAAAGCTTCAGCAGAAGCCCCCCCACCAATTCCTAATTTGAATTTTTTGCTGAGACCTCCTTCGGGAGGAACGGTCGGAACATCGGAGGATGATTTGCTACCTATAGCAAGATTCTGTAAAGCCTCAATGGGAGTGGCCCCATCAGAATAAGGCCTTTTGTTTGAAGAAGGAACAGAAGAATTTTCTCTCACAGGATCTTTGTTCGAAGAATCGACAACTTTCGGGGAAGAACCCCCGACCGCAGCTTCGAGCTCCTTGTCCAAAATGGACTTGCTAGAACTGCCCTTGTTTTGTTTCGAAGAAGTGTTTTTCTCTTTCTTGTTGTCTTCCCCTTTAGGAGCTTTTGGGGAAGACACAGAGGTCTTAGAAGAAGATTTGGAGGTTTTGGCCTCCTTGACAACTTTCTGCTCCTTGTTCGGATTCTTATTTTTCGAACCGCCAAATAACGATTTGGGATCAATAGCTTTTCCTAGTACATTTTCCATGATAAGCGGATTTGGGGCCTACAGTTCGGACTATTACTCTTAGAGGGATTCGAAGAAGGCAGAAAATATGGCAAAGGCTCCGATCTCTATAAGCAAGATGTCGTATGAATAATGAAAAGAAACCCTAATATTTATAGACACTACGCCCTGTGATTACGATAATGGATCGACGCAACCTTTAAAGAGAAATCCCATATGGAAAGGGCGATATCCGAACAGGAAATTATTGAACCTTGAAAATTAAATTGGTATCTGCATGTTAGTAAGATTGGGATTTACAGGTTACGGCAGTCAAATCAAAAAAAGAAATTAAATCCGTTTACAAAAATGAGTAACATGGATACATACGATTAGTTCCTAACTACAAAACTATGAATCACCCCTTCCAGCACGTTCGGCTCCGGTAACTTGCTAGATAGAGAGAAGCGGAGCAATTACTCGATTTGGTCAAGAGTTCGATCGCCTTCTTTATCCGATACATTGCCTATGTTGACACCTTCGCCTTTTTCCTCCGACACGGGAGGATCGTCTGTTAAACACTCGAGCACATCAGGGTTAGGCATCGGAATGCCATACTCCTCGACTAAGGGGGCAAAGCGATGATCTTGCCAATTAGTATCCATCTTGGGTAGAGAGGAAGCTTTGTAGTCCTTCCCTTCCGCGTTCTTGAAAGGATTCATGTGCTTATAGTACTCGTCCATATCATCCGGAATTTTCTTGGCCGCGACCAATTGTTGAACCCCTTTATAAAAGATCGTCTGAAGAATTTCTCCCATTTTCCTTTGAACTAAAGGATCCAAGATAGGGGATTCCAAGAATTCTCGTACGGCAGGAATCTCAGCTTCTTCCCAGCCTTGGGCATATGCACGCTCGGAGTCTTGCTTCGCTAGCTCGAGTTCAACCTTTATCTTCTTTAGCTCTTCCTCGAGGGCACTTTTCACCTTAACAGATGCTAACAAATCTTCTTCTACGGAGGAGGAGTTTTTCGTAGTCGCTTCCTTGAGCTCCTTCTTTACTTGGAATAATTCTCGCTGATTTTCTGCCAGTTGAGATCGAAGAGCTTGATTATCAGAAAAAATCTGCGCATATGCATCATGAGCGTCCTGCGATTCCTGCTCCAATAGCGCCAAACGATAGGATTGGAGGCCGAACAAATCTCCGATCTACGAGACATTTTCAGATATCAGCAAGGTTTAGGGGCATAGAAGGGGACAGTTAAGAAAGATTTTCACCTCATGATACGTTCGCGAGAAATCGCTCAAAACCTCGAAATCACCTTTGACAGAATGGAGCAGCATATCCCTTTTAAATCGACCAGCCATGAAGATTCTAGCAGCTTTGTCGAATTCGTTCTCCCCGTTCGCATCCAAGTCGGTCATAATGGTGCCATCTTCGGGGTATCCTGCAGCTCGGCCATTTCGAAAATGCTCATCCATAAAATCCGCCACATCTGGCTCCGATCTACCTTCTCGACAAGGGATTGAGTCAGATTTCACGCCAAAAGGTTTTACCCTCCTCGAGGGCCCTGGGTGTTCAACATTCCTTTTCTGACCCAGAAGCTTCTCGTACTCCTGAATACCCTGAATCCGGTTCCAGGAATGTCGACTGTAGCCGACAGAAGAAAGAGCAGAAGTGTCGGGAGAGAACAAGGTTCGAAGAGGTCCGGCTGTAGCAGAATTCAACGAACTCATGGTACCAACCCCTCTCAAATCGGGAATCATACACGGTATAACGATTGGACTTCCACCTAAATTATTCATGTCCGCTTTTCTTTCGGAGGCATAGGGTAACGGATCGAAATAAAATCGATTATTTTCAACTAAGCCGGTAGCGGACACTCGAAACCTCTCGACAACTCGACCTGCGAAACGAGTCAGGGACGGGTTTAAACAACAAGAATTATTAGATAGAGTATAAACTAAGCCGAAGATGAAAAGCATACCCAAAGAAAGAGGAGCGAGGGTCGGACCACTAGTGGTTGGCTGTACATCGGATAGCAGAAGGGATCCTTCGGAGGACTGGCTGGGGTATCTAATCGCCGGAGCTGGGTAATTACAATGGCTCAACCCAGCCAATCGCAAAACGCCTTCTTGGATCAGGAATCTAGTTTGGTAAGGGTTAGACTGCAATTGCCCCAAGAGTTCATCAGAAAGACGATGATTGAGTTTTTCTTTAATTCTGCGAGAACCGTATGTCCAAGTATTCGCACCATCCCATCGATAAGGTCTTGTTTTCGAACTACCCTCCGAGATAGGAACGTCAGGGCCCTTCACGAAAAAGAATCTTCTCTTCCAACCTATACTCTTCTCCGTTGTTATTTTTGTGAGAAAAGGCCGTTTAGACCGTGGACGGATAGACACAAAACCCATGTTCGAACCCTTGCATGGGTCCATTCGGAATGTCTGCCAGAAGTTGCTAAAGGAAGCCTCTTCCCCTTTTGCCTCCATCAGAGCGCAAAACGCTAGCATATATGCAACGGAGTGTGGAAAAAGCTGAGCAGGGGAAAGCGAAAAGAAGTTCAGGACATTTCTGACGAGAGGAACGAACGGGACACGCAAGCCGCAGGAAAATTGACCCTCGTAAAAGGATTGACAGCCAGCTGGGGGCTCGGTAGCACGTTCGGTGTACG
The DNA here is from genome assembly GCA_038501285.1 of Penstemon eatonii. Classification (NCBI taxonomy): domain Eukaryota; kingdom Viridiplantae; phylum Streptophyta; class Magnoliopsida; order Lamiales; family Plantaginaceae; genus Penstemon; species Penstemon eatonii. Next base: position 38,406,747 of record CM076711.1, on the reverse strand, counting down.
AAGGAACAACGATTGAAAAACCTTTGGGAAGAAATTTCCCAAACTCCGCCTCGAGATAAGCACGGTCCTTTTTCGAAAAACAACAGGAAGTTTCACTAGCAGGAAGCTCTGACTTACTCGAGATCACGATTTTTGGGGCTTGCGTATGTTTGAAGATCCTGACAAAAGCACCTTCGCCGATACTGCGTTTGTCGACCTCATTCTCTTCGAGGTCCTCGCTCGGATCATCGTCTTCGCCGTCTTGATGAAATTCCCCATCTTCGAAGTCATCTACAAGCTTAAACAAAGGATCGGATTCTTGATTCTCTTCAACCTTATTTTTGCCTTTAGCACTTCTAGAGCTTGACATAATGGAACGAGAGACAAATATATAAAAGCAGATGTTGTTTCGAATTCAAGCACTTCGAGCTCAAGAGAGAATGTAGTATGTAAATAAATTTTCAACGAGTCAACATATATATATGAGGTTAAAAAGGTAAAATTGCAAACAAGTCCCCGAGTAACCGCGACGGTTGAACTTACCATGGGTAAAAAACTCAAAGCTATTCCTCGGAAAATTGCATTTTCAGTCCTTCTTTTCCAAAGGCTGTGGGGTATATACCATGAAAGTCGCCCCCGGGAATATTATTGGCCCTCTAGGCTTTGGCTCGGAAATAAAGGAAGCATTCGAAGAAAATCTCATGACAATTCACAACAAAGGATATTCCAATTGGGAGGTCTTATCCAAATTACGGACGTCAAAGTATTCTCTCCACACACCTAATCGATGTTTTTCATATGCACTCTTTTTCCCTAGCTCGGTTTTTGTCCCAATGGGTTTTTCCGAGTTAGGTTTTTAATGAGGCATATCCAAAACATGTCCCGAACGGCATGATCCGCACCAACGGGTAATGCAACTTATACTTCTTCGAGCGCAAGCTCCTCTCTACGCTCGAGAAGTGGGGGAGTATTGATGAGGGGTAATTTAGATTCCGTAATCCTCTCGAATCCGATACGGATCGGATGACACCAGTTCCCCAACCCAGGGGCACTATGCCGAGCTGGAGCTCATAATTAACTATCCATGGCTCGTGCGAGAGCCGAGATCGGGGAGTACTGTTGGGCCGAACGCAGGCCCAAGCCCATCTGTTCGGCTATAAATACCCCATGCATTTACGATACAGGGGACGATTTTCCAGGTGCTCCCTCCTCGAAGCTACTGCTCGGAACCGCTTGGAAATATAGGCTTAAGATCTTATGTATTTCACCCTCTAGCTTGTACGGCATCCAATAATGCTCGAATAGGACCCTTGAATACCTATCTTTGTACTCATTCAATTCGAATACAATTACTTTGGTCCTTGCTTTACTTTATTATTGTTATTATTGTGTTACATCCCACCCTTGATCGAACTAACGAAATCACGTAAGATCAGGTGTCGTACCGAATGGATCCCAAACACTCTTTGAAAAAGCATTGGAGGGTATTGAGAAAGTTACACCGCCGCATTTACTTTTATGGTACTGACATTCATCCGTTTGAAAAACGGTGTGATGTCTACAAGCAATCTCTTCCAGTTGAACTTCATAAAGTATGGGAAGAGGCGAGAAACTATGTTGGAAGAGATACCCCAATAGAAAACTTTATTCACAACATGCATAATGGATGGAAATTATACCTCAAGAAAAAGGCTGAAAAGACCTTGTTTCTTAGTCTGAACTCTAACCTCCGCAACTTGAGGTCTGGCATGAGGAAGAAATCAACTCATCGGTCCTTGAAGCAAGCACCTTGTGACAGGCTGTCACAAGCCATTGCCAATGAAGCTTTTGTTCAGTCTTGGCAATCAATCGAACCAGAGGGTCGATTTTTCCGATTTGAATGATTTCTGTAATTTTATTTCCATTTGAAGATATTCTATGTTGTTTGTTTGTTTTCTACATGAGACTGGATTTGATAATTGTTTATTTGGATCTTAGTTGTTTTGATTCAAAATGCATGCTTTGTTTGCTTACATATTTATGATAGTATATGTATTGTTATGCTTTAGCATGTTTGATCATCTTTTCCAGTGGGAGTTCTTAGGTTTTAGAATGACTATCACCAAGAACTTTAGTTTTTTATACTTTTGATATTAAGTCTATAATTATGAGATACTTGTAAATGGATGATGATTGGGAACATTGCGTGAACTTTCGAATCCATTGCTTGTGTCGAGTCTTAATGGAGCTTAATTGACTTAGTATAAAATAAAATATGTGTATAAGGGTTTTAACATCTAATCACCTCTTACATAACATATTATGGCATCTAAATCAATAATTGCTGACCTTAACAAAGGTGACAAACTGAACGGTGACAACTATGACATCTGGCGTCATAAGATTTGGTATGTGCTCGATGAGCAAGATGCTTTGGATGGCATCAACCGAATCTTGGATGACCCAGGTGTTGGAAATAGTGTCCAACAGAGAAGGGATCAAGAGGCTTACCAGGCGTGGAAAAAGAAAAATTCCACTGCTCGTGCAATCCTGGTTAGCTCTGTGATTGATGATTTGATTTACGAGTGTGATCAGCACCCTACCGCTCATGACATATGGGTGTTTCTCAGGGAGAAATATGGGGGTACGACAATCACTCGTCTGAGGCAGCTGACAATCAAATTTGACACTTATAAGAAATTGGCCAATCATAACATTAAGCAACACATTAGGGTGATGTCTAATATGATTAGGGAGCTTGTGTCAGCTGGCCATATCCTCTCTGATGAGCAGCAAGTTCAAGCCTTAATCCAGTCACTTCCTGACAAGTGGGAGCATCTGAAAATCAATCTGACTCATAATGATAGCATCAAAACTTTTGCTGATGCTGCTCCCCACGTTGAACTTGAGGATGAGCGACTTGGAGTTGCAAAATCCATGTCAAGTGCTTACATTGCTGAGACTAGTTCCAAGAAAGCTTCGGGCTTCAAACGTAAGAGGAACTGGAAGAAAGGCAACCCTGGGAAGCAGACTAGTGAGAAGAACAACAACCCCAACCATGGCGGTAAACGTAAGCGTTTTGCTAAGAAGAAGAAAGACAAGAACAAGATGAAGTGCTTCAACTGTGGAGCACTCGGGCACTTTGCTCGAGAGTGCACCAATCCTAAGAAGGATAAGGTAGCACACCGTGACTCGTCTTTGTTTTTTGTTCATGTATCTAGTACTGTTTTATTAACTGAATCATATCCTGTGTGGATTGTTGACTCGGGTGCAACAGACCATGTGACTAGAGACCGTGAATCGTTGGTAGAGTTTCGTCGAGTCCCTGTTGGAACAAGATGGATATATCTAGGAAATAACGCCAGAGTGGAGGTTAAAGGGATTGGTACTTGCAAACTGGATTTGCATGGTGGACGAACCCTGATCCTACAAGATGTCTTATTCGCTCCAGAAATTCGACGGAATTTAGTTTCAGTTGTTGCTCTTCTAAGATTAGGATTTAATTTGAACTTCTGTCATAATTCTGTTCATGTTTATCAAGACAATGTTTATTATGGTTCTGGACATCTTAGAGATGGTTTTATGGTTTTTGATTGTAACAGACATAATTTTAACTTTTATGTAAATAGTAGTTCTGTTTTGAATGCTTGTTCCTCCAATAATTCTATTGTGAATGTTAATACTTGGCATGCTAGATTAGGTCACATAGGACAAGATAGAATGAATCGTCTCGCTAGAGAAGGACTATTGGGTCCGATATCTAAAATCGATTTACCTACTTGTCAAAATTGTCTTGCTGGAAAATCTATTTGTAAACCTTTTGGAAAGGCTATTAGAGCTGAATTTCCATTGCAACTAGTCCATTCAGACATCTGTGATCCGATTAGTGTTATGGCAAGACATGGAGCCTCCTATTTCATTACTTTCATAGATGACTTCACTCGCTTTGGGTATGTCTATTTGATTTCGCATAAGTCTGAAGCACTGGAGTGTTTTAGACGTTACCTTAATGAGGTAGAAAACCAATTAGACAGAACGATCAAATCCTTGAGAACTGATCGAGGCGGGGAATATCTATCAGGTCAATTTAAGGACTTTTGTAAGGAAAAGGGGATAACTAGGCAATTAACTAATCCTGACACACCTCAGCAGAACGGAGTTGCTGAGAGGAGGAATAGAACATTGCTAGAAATGACTAGGTCCATGATGGCGCAAGCTAACTTACCGATTTCCTTTTGGGGAGATGCTTTGTTAACTGCTGCCTATATACTGAACAAAGTGCCATCAAAGTCAGTGGCTACCACTCCATATGAACTTTGGACAGGTAGGAAACCTGATCTAAGTAACCTTAGACCTTGGGGATCAGCTACCTACGTGCTCGACTCGTCGAACAAATATGGCAAGATTGGCCCCAGAGGAAAGAAATGTATCTTCATAAGATATGCTCAACACTCTAAGGGTTACGTGTTCATAGGAGAAAATGAAGAGGGTAGCACCACTGAAATCGACTCACGAGATGCGACATTCTTAGAGAACGAATTTCCTAAAAGAGGTGAGATCAAAAGTCGAGAACCTCTATTCGAATTAACTGATTCAGCGAATGGCGTTGAGCTAGACGAATCGTTGGTGGAAAATGATATGACTGGACCACTTGATCCAAGTGGGAGTAATTTACCCCAGAACGATATTACTGAATCACAACTTACGAAAAGTTCTAGAGGAAATATTCCTAGACGTCATTACGACGTAGAAGGACATATTTTTAATATTTCCTCTATAGAAGATGAAGAGCCTAAATCTTTTGATGAAGCTCTATCATGTCCTCAGAAGGACGAATGGAAGAAAGCGATGGAAGAAGAAATGGATTCCATGAAATCGAACCAAGTGTGGGAGTTGGTCGATCTTCCTTCTGGCAGAAAATCTATCTAGAATAAATGGATTCTCAAGATTAAGCAGAAGGCAGATGGAACCATTGATAGATATAAAGCTCGTTTAGTAGCTAAAGGATATACTCAACTTGAGGGTATTGATTACGAAGAAACCTTCTCGCCTGTAGTGAGATTTACCTCTATTCGCCTCCTTTTGTCCATTATAGCTAACTTAGATTTGGAATTATATCAAATGGACGTTAAGACTGCTTTTCTTAATGGAGAATTAGAAGAAGAAATCTACATGGATCAACCAGTATGATTTATTCTTAAAGGCCAAGAACACAAAGTGTGTAAATTGAAAAGATCAATCTACGGCCTTAAGCAGTCATCTAGACAGTGGTATTTGAGATTTCACCGGGCTGTAATCTCTTATAACTTCGTTATGATGGATGAAGACCACTGTGTCTATGTCAAACGTTCAAACAAATTTTTTGTAATACTATCTCTCTATGTCGATGACATTTTGTTAGCCGGAAATGACAAAGGATTCTTAAACACCATCAAGGAATGGTTATCGTCTAACTTCGAGATGAAAGATATGGATGAAGCAAACTTCATACTAGGCGTTAAGATCCACAGAGATCGTTCAAAGAAACTCCTTGCTCTTTCTCAAGAATCTTATATAAGGAAGATCATAGAAAGATTTAGAATGAACGATTGCAAGCCAATAGATACTCCTGTGATGAAAGGCGACAGCCTGAGTCTGGAGATGTGTCCAACGAATCTAGCAGAGAAACAAGAAATGTCAAAAGTACCATCTTCCAGTGCTGTAGGGAGCATGATGTATGCTATGATGTGTACTCGCCCCGACATTTGCTATGCCGTAGGTCTGGTCAGTAGGTATCAATCCAATCCCGGAAGAAGACACTGGGTTGCTGTAAAGAGGATTTTCAGATACCTAAAGGGTACTGCTGATTTAGCCGGATTTCGTCGGGTTAATTGAATATCAGTGAATTTGTGATATCGGGGGGTTTTCGATATTTATATATGTATAGGGCTCTGTTACTTTATTCCGGATGGATCGGTTACAAAGAAAAGCAATATTCAAGAACAAGAAGTAAAACCACAAAACAAAGCTAAGAACACACCGATATGAAGGTAAAAAGCTCTGTAATAATATTGAATATTATTGAGTTGTGCTCTTGTAAGCAGTGTTAAATCCTGTATTCTTAGAGTTCAGGAATTTTCGTCTCCTTTAATACAATGATTAACTAGGTATTTATATAATTTTAAACCTAGCGTTACAAGGAAACATAGTCCTAATAGGACTCGGCCCAAATATCCTTCTTGAGTCCGGAGTATAATCTTCTATCAAAGCGAGCTGCACTTGGCCGGGTCAGTAAGATAATTCCGATCTGTTTGAATTGGTCGAATCGATCTTATCTTCTTCATTCGATCCGAGTAGTGTGTAGGGTGCGAAATAGCCCCCATCAGTACTCCCTCACTTCTTCGAGCGTATAGATAATAGAAGCTCGTAGAAGTAGATAAATTTTTACGACTGTTTGTTTTCTATGAATGGAGCCTCGTTAAAAACCTTTCTTAAGAAAAAACCCTGTGGGAAAAAATCTTAAGTAAGGAAAAGAGTGCTACATATCATAGATAGTCGTTTTCTCTGTCCGATTACGAATCGCCACGCGTCTATTTAGGAGGCTTTTCGTATCCTTCCATTTTTGGCGGGAATATGAGTAGCTGCGATGAGTTCGAAACGTCTTGTCTCATCTTATTATAAATAGGTGACTTTTGAGTTCGCCATTTCTCTTTTATACTTCCTTACAACTCGTAATCATTTTCCTGACTTGTCGTTCATCTCATAAAATTTTTCCTTTTATCGACCTTCATCTTCCGAGAACCAGAATATATGGCTTTTGTAAGAAGATCTTCTTCTTCTTCTAGAGAGATCGTCGCCCCCGATAACGAGGAGGAGTTGCATTCTAATCCTTTGGGCGAACAAACTACAGTATCTGACTTCGTCGTCCCTGTAGAAGATACTTTCAAGGTACGAATCCTTTCTGATGTAGATGTGGCTGCCCGAGTAAAAAAGGGCAAAGGTACTGTTCCTCAGATTTCTGAACCAATTGAGGACGTAGCTTGTGCCTATACGGTGGAAACATTCCCGGAGGTTGTGAATAATTATACCAAATATTTTCCGGAAGGTTCTGAGATAATTCTTCCTTCCCCTACTGATAGGGTCACGTCTCCACCGGAGGGATGTCGAGCCTTTTATACGGCTCACTTCAATAGCGGACTGCGTCTTCCTTTGTCTCCCCTCTTTCTCGAAGTTTTGAAAACTTTCAGTGTGTGCTTGACACAGCTGGTTCCAAATTCCGTTGCTTTTGTGGTTTGTTTTTCCGTTTTGATGATCGCAAAGGGGTTTAAACCTTCTTTTCGTAATTTTACACAACTTTTCCGCTTCAATATTTCTAGCTCTTCAAATCGTGGATATTTCTTCGCTAGTCAGCGGCCTAGTCGAGCAATCTTTGACGCCCTTGTTTCTAGTAATCCTTCATGGAAATCTCATTTCTTCTTTGTTCGTCCTCCGTCTAATATTTGTTTGGCGGATGGTTCGACCATGCCTTTTTCATGGGATCATGGTTCCAGTTGGATTCCTGGAGGTCGCTTACCGACTGGTGAACTTGTTCCTGACGATGTACAGTTTATCACTGAGATCCCCGAAATGCGTGCAAACAAATATCAAAGCGCTCTTCTGATCGGGGAGGCTTTCCTTCGTAAGGCGGGGTTAAGTGTTCATAACTTTCCCATCAGTTCATCATCTGAACCTCTTGGTTAGTATTTTATTTTATCTTAGTGCTGTAACTATACCTTTTATACGGAGAAACTAACTTTTATTTTGTTTCTTTTTCAGCCCATATGGTAGAAAACTCTCGACATTCTTCGAAAGGAAAAATGGTGCGGTCGAAATCTTCCAAATCCGTAGAGAATGCCCCTATCGAGCAGAGAGCGTCGCGAAAAAAGAAGCTGGAGTGGGGTCATGAATCTGAGGAGAATAGAGAGGAATCTCCAGATTCTTCTCGTGAGTCCCCTATTCGTCAGGGCACGGGATCTGGTTATCCTCCTCTTCATCTTAGATCCTCTTTGGGTATTCGAGGATGTCGCAGCTGGTCAATGCCTCATCCTACTAATAATCTAGTGGGTAGAAAAAGGAGTTACTATGGACGTTCTGGTGACGACCTTTCTTTACTCGGAGATAAACATCCAAAACCTACTCTGGTCGAAATGATCGAGGATCATTTAGAGGGAAGGAGGGCCGCTGGTTATTCCGAGAAGGATTCTTTTGTCTGGCGTTTTTACTCGCGATCTCAATAAGCTTCTTCATAAGGATCCTCTGGAGAAATTCCAGCGAGCTTCTCTTTATGCTGAGAAGGTGATATCTTTTTCCTTCAATCATATTGACAGATAATTTTAAGGGTTTTCCTTAATTTACTAATCCATCTCTTTTTCTTGCTCTCTTTGTTCTTCCAGACTAAAACTTGTCTCGCGTCATACGCCTATGAAAATGCACTTTGGAAACAACAGTGCGAGTTCCTGGAAGAGAAGTATAAAGCTTTACTTCATAAATCCTCCGGTTCAGAGGTTGGTCCCTCAACATCTTCTTCCGTTCCCATCGTAGAGACTCGTGCTACCGGGACCGAAGATCAAGAAATGATAGACAGGGTGATGGAGGTTTCTCGTGCTCAAGAGCAGGCCAATCAAATGGCTAGAAAGTTAGAGGAATTGCAGTTACAGAGCACGACTCGAATTAGTGAGCTTGAATCTCAGGTATCAAACCTTGAAACTTCTTTAGAGGAGTACGAAAAGGATGTCCCACTTAGTGGGCTTAGGGATCGGTATGGTAGGAATCCTGATGAAAGAATTGTTCGTGAATTCCTTAATTCTCCTGTTCATACGGCGTTGGTGTATCGGATGGTCGGTCCTCTTCTTGAGAATACTTTTAAGAAGGCGATTCATCAGCTGGTCGCTTTAGAGATGATCGACGACCGTCGAAAGGAGTATTTTAAGGCGGCGCACATTCGGTTGAATCGCTATGGCAAACTTTATTCTTCTTCCGAGGTTCCAGATGTCGTATATCAAGGTTTTCCTCTGGCTCACCTTGTCGAAGAATTTGGAAATCCATTGCCGATTCCTCCTTCTGATGTTAACGATGAGCTCGATAATACTTTTATCGATCCAGAAGACGAAGAAGAAGAAGAAGACGATATATGCATGACTGAGGACGTCGGTAGCGAACAGAAGATTCCGGATAGCGACCAGGCTTCTTGAAATAGTGATTTATTTTTGAAATAATCTTTGTAATTATTCATTCGTAGGTTTTGATTGTAACTTTAGCTTTCCTTACTTTGTACGCTAAACGTTTCGTATTCTGACAGTCGTGTCTTTTCACATTCGCCGTAATAATTCAGACAAGTCATTTAATTTGCCGTAATCATTATGTGTGTGTCTTTTCAAATTCTAGCGTTTGCTCCAAGGTCAGTTTTCCCGTTTCGCGCCCTTTCTTTAGGTCTGTCGCGTCCTTTCGTGTAGTATAAATACGAAAGGTAAAAACTTGACTTGTTTTTTTACTGCTATACTCCTCTCTTAACAGAATACTCTTTCTTTAGCTAGTCGATAAACTTTCTCGATATTAATTTGTATTTTTCCATAATCCGATCATGAGTAACCTTTTTGGTAATACTTCGAAGCGACCATCCCGTGAGGGCGCTCGGGATAATAGATCCAAAAGATCTCAAAGAGATGGGCCGTCGATGGAGCCTCCTCGTTCGTCCCAAACAATTAGGTCGGAGATCGATACTCGTGTTATTGCTTCTGAACCTCTCTCCGTGGTAAATTCGTCGTTTTCAGAACCAATCTTTTCTGCTTCCACTCAAGTAGGAAGCATGCCTTCCCCTGGTCGAGTCGCTTTTGGCGATATGTCCAACGAGGAATCGGTTTATAATATAGCTGTTAGTTCAAATGCTTCTTCCTTTGAGCACGTTCTTCATGGAGGGGATTTTGCTATTTCCCTTCCTTTGTCTACTTCTACTGCCCTGATTGCCAGTGAAGGGCAAGTTGGCGATGGTTTTTCTGTTAATCCTTCCGTAACGCAATCTATTTTGCAAGATTGTCCTGAATATTTGTTTCATGATACCACTGTAACGACTGCTTCTTTTGAATCTGGGGGACCTTCTGGGAGTCGGTTTGGGTCGAGGTCTGGTCGTCGAACCGTTATTTCTGCTTCGGGCAAGGAGACCTCCGTTAGCCCCAACGAGAGAGACTCTCCCCGTCCGTTAGATGATCGATGCATCCTTGAACAAGTTAAGGATATTATGCTGTCAGAGACTCCACGCCCTGATGGTGTCGCTTCTAATAGTGAATTGCCTGGCTCAGTTGAGCCTGATACTTTGTCTTGGGATCTGGGTTTGAGCACCATTCTGCCCGGAGAGTTGAAGAAACTTGAGGGTACTTCAAACGTACGCCTTGTTCAATCGCTAGTGAAGATATGCGAACAGGTGGATGAATCTTTCATTGTTTTATTTGTTTTTATTTTGACTGCCTTGTTACATAAAGGCTGTTTTCTTTTTCCAGGCTAAGTACTTTGCACTCCAGCTGGGTGTGCAAAACGATGAACTGTGGAATAGTAAGGATTCTTACCGAAAACGGTTGGCGTCGGAGTCGGCGAAGGTCGCAGGGCAGACTCTCCAGCTGCAGCTTGTCAATGATGATTTGAAAAAATTGCAGGAGGAGAAGTCTGTCTGGGAGAAGGAGAAAAACGACTTGGTTCGTGCTGCTGCCCTTGCAGAGGAGTCTCAACGGCGGTCCTATGAGGAAGGATATGACGCCGGTTATCTAAAGCGTCAAGAGGAGTTGATGGCGTTTGCTGGCAACTTGACTCCTCGGAGGACTGTTTCTAGTAGTCGACCTACTGACCGTTCTTCTCAGTGATCTTTGTTCGACCTGGCAGGCCTTGGACTGTCTATTTTTTTTTTTTTTTTTTTTTTTTTGCTGCCCAATTTTTGTGCATATGTTTGGGCTAAAATTTTGTAATGGGAGAAGTACTAAATTGGAAATTATGACCTTCTTGTAGGCAGATTCTTGCCTATATCTATTTTCTTCTCCTTGTTATGCACATTTTGCCTTTAGGCATAAATATAATCATCATGAAATAATCAGAATTGTTTAGCACACGTATCTGAAATTGATCTTTGCGGAGAATATTTAGGATAGAGAAAAGCTATCTTGATCTTGATGTTTGCTCTGCAAATCAAATCTTTGTTGATCAACCCAGTATAGTCCCTTGGGTTATATTCAAAATCATGTTTGCGCATAATCATGCAGATAGTAGGTTTATTCGTATTGGATAGTCGATTGAATTGTTGTTAGGGAACGTTCAGCATTTTGGTCGATGTTCAATCCATGCCTTGTAAAATTGTCCTTTTGTGACACATACTTTTATATAAGGAGGCTTTTTATACCTTTTGTTGAACTCTTCTTTTCTTTTCATAAGACTAAGAGAAAATAACCCTTTCAGTATCCTCCAAAGCTTTATGTTTCTCATTATCAACTTCGAACTACTTGTTCTTCAACCAATGTTTCGTTTATAGCATATCTTTGATATGGGAGGAATTGGAAATCGTAAAAGTCTTAGTCAGATCTGACCTGTTCAGACCTCCTTAAGCAATTCTTTGGTATGTTAGGCAGTTACGTCCTTGCTGTTTTGAATAAGGAGGACTATTCTCCTAATTTCTATATCAGATATCTTGGATTCCAGAGGAGTTCCTGTATGGCTTAGTCAATGGTCATCCATATGATGTATGAGGCAGTGACGTCCCTCGTATGGTGAAGGGTTTGGTCTTTTATCTTTTATCGAGCAACTGTCCTTTTCGCTGCGATTTTAAAGCTTGTATGACTTCGTTTGTGGATTCTAGGGTTTTAAGCCATCGACCATGAAGTATGATTGTGCCGGTATGTCTAATCCAAAGCTTTTTTAGGTTTGATCATTTCGATCTATGGCCTCTTTTGTTATCGACTAGTTGAGGCGATTAGATAGTGCCGTTCCAACTTACTAGCATTTATGGCGGGGAGTCAAGGGGTCGCATCTGTGTCCGTTGATCAAATGTTTTTTCAGCCGTTGGATTGTTTGAGTCTATCCCTATAAATAGGGAGACGGTTTGCATATTCCATTTGCCATTTCTCAAAAAGGATGGAGATCTCAGTTTCCTTAGATTTTGTTTTGCCTTCAGATCCCATAATATTCAAAAAGTCACATTATCGTGATTCACTCTGTAATAACTTGATGTTCTTCTGTCTTGTACTGACGGGTCCCATGGAAGCCCTACCTTGTACTAACGGGTCTTATGAGGCCTCAAATGTTGTTTTCACAGATTTGAGGTCCGTGGTTTCTGTTTGCACATGGGGGGTTCATACTTACCAGGCATCCTTATTCTTGGATGTTACCTCAGGAGTGGTCGTCCACTGGGTTGCGCTGGTAAGTTTTATCCTTTACGACTCATCCAAAGAGATGCTGCTTCAGAGTAAAAGTCTACCCCATTATACAAGCAGTGTCTCGTTGTGGGTGAATGAGTATTGCCGGTTTATCTGGCTGGTAATGCTCATTTCGTCTGGAGGAACATTTGATCTTCAGAGCCTGGCCATCGAACCAAAGAAGTCGATCATCCTGAGCAGCGTGCTTCTTAGGTGGTTTATTATAATCGACGAGGTACTAGGGAGGAGATTGGTGTTTCCGTGGACATTGTCGTGAAGATAGCCGATCCTATAGGATCATTTTAACTAAATCATTGTAATGATCTTTAAGTAACAGGCAGATCTTTGTAACGTAGGATTTTTGTATGTAACTGATTTGATGAATAAAATATTACTTTTATCTCTTGCATCTTCTTTGTCGTTGATTCTGTCATAATTTTTATTTACGAGGAGCAATTTCCGAGCAGATGGAGTCATACTCGATTCATCTTCAAAACTTTAGGAGTATCAGCAGATCTTTTAGATCGTTAGGAATAGATCGAGGAGTGTTTATTGAGCGGATCAATGTTTGTTTAATTTGTTACAATTTAGACTTAGGTTTTTATCAGCTGAAATTTTTCTGATCATTGTAAATATACCGAGGAGTTTTTATTGAGCGGATCAATGTGTACTCTACTCTTTTTGATTAGACTTAGGTTTTTAACCCAGAAGACTTTTTAGGATGTTGGATACGTATCGAGGAGTTTTTATCGAGCGGATCGATGTTTACTCGACTCTTTTTGATTAGACTTAGGTTTTTAACCCAAAAAGTCTTTTTGATCGTTGAAGATATATCGAGGAGTTTTTATCGAGCGGATCGATGTTTACTCAACTCGTTTTGATTAGACTTAGGTTTTTAGCCCAAAAAGTCTTTTTGATTGTTGAAGATATATCGAGGAGTTTTTATCGAGCGGATCGATGTTTACTCAACTCGTTTTGATTAGACTTAGGTTTTTAACCCAAAAAGTCTTTTTGATTGTTGAAGATATATCGAGGAGTTTTTATCGAGCGGATCGATGTTTACTCAACTCGTTTTGATTAGACTTAGGTTTTTAACCCAAAAAGTCTTTTTGACTGTTGAAGATATATCGAGGAGTTTTTATCGAGCGGATCGATGTTTACTCAACTCGTTTTGATTAGACTTAGGTTTTTAACCCAAAAAGTCTTCTTGATCGTTGAAGATATACCGAGGAGTTTTTATCGAGCGGATCGATGTTTACTCAACTCGTTTTGATTAGACTTAGGTTTTTAACCCAAAAAGTCTTTTTGATCGTTGAAGATATATCGAGGAGTTTTTATCGAGCGGATCGATGTTTACTCAACTCGTTTTGATTAGACTTAGGTTTTTAACCCAAAAAGTCTTTTTGATCGTTGAAGATATATCGAGGAGTTTTTATCGAGCGGATCGATGTTTACTCAACTCGTTTTGATTAGACTTAGGTTTTTAGCCCAAAAAGTCTTTTTGATTGTTGAAGATATATCGAGGAGTTTTTATCGAGCGGATCGATGTTTACTCAACTCGTTTTGATTAGACTTAGGTTTTTAACCCAAAAAGTCTTTTTGATTGTTGAAGATATATCGAGGAGTTTTTATCGAGCGGATCGATGTTTACTCAACTCGTTTTGATTAGACTTAGGTTTTTAACCCAAAAAGTCTTTTTGATAGTTGAAGATATATCGAGGAGTTTTTATCGAGCGGATCGATGTTTACTCAACTCGTTTTGATTAGACTTAGGTTTTTAACCCAAAAAGTCTTTTTGATCGTTGAAGATATACCGAGGAGTTTTTATCGAGCGGATCGATGTTTACTCAACTCGTTTTGATTAGACTTAGGTTTTTAACCCAAAAAGTCTTTTTGATCGTTGAAGATATATCGAGGAGTTTTTATCGAGCGGATCGATGTTTACTCAACTCGTTTTGATTAGACTTAGGTTTTTAACCCAAAAAGTCTTTTTGATCGTTGAAGATATATCGAGGAGTTTTTATCGAGCGGATCGATGTTTACTCAACTCGTTTTGATTAGACTTAGATTTTTAGCCCATAAAGTCTTTTTGATTGTTGAAGATATATCGAGGAGTTTTTATCGAGCGGATCGATGTTTACTCAACTCGTTTTGATTAGACTTAGGTTTTTAACCCAAAAAGTCTTTTTGATTGTTGAAGATATATCGAGGAGTTTTTATCGTGCGGATCGATGTTTACTCAACTCGTTTTGATTAGACTTAGGTTTTTAACCCAAAAAGTCTTTTTGATTGTTGAAGATATATCGAGGAGTTTTTATCGAGCGGATCGATGTTTACTCAACTCGTTTTGATTAGATTTAGGTTCTTAACCCAAAAAGTCTTTTTGATCGTTGAAGATATACCGAGGAGTTTTTATCGAGCGGATCGATGTTTACTCAACTCGTTTTGATTAGACTTAGGTTTTTAACCCAAAAAGTCTTTTTGATCGTTGAAGATATATCGAGGAGTTTTTATCGAGCGGATCGATGTTTACTCAACTCGTTTTGATTAGACTTAGGTTTTTAACCCAAAAAGTCTTTTTGATTGTTGAAGATATGTCGAGGAGTTTTTATCGAGCGGATCGATGTTTACTCAACTCGTTTTGATTAGACTTAGGTTTTTAACCCAAAAAGTCTTTTTGATCGTTGAAGATATACCGAGGAGTTTTTATCGAGCGGATCGATGTTTACTCAACTCGTTTTGATTAGACTTTGGTTTTTAACCCAAAAAGTCTTTTTGATCGTTGAAGATATATCGAGGAGTTTTTATCGAGCGGATCGATGTTTACTCAACTCGTTTTGATTAGACTTAGGTTTTTAACCCAAAAAGTCTTTTTGATTGTTGAAGATATGTCGAGGAGTTTTTATCGAGCGGATCGATGTTTACTCAACTCGTTTTGATTAGACTTAGGTTTTTAACCCAAAAAGTCTTTTTGATCGTTGAAGATATACCGAGGAGTTTTTATCGAGCGGATCGATGTTTACTCAACTCGTTTTGATTAGACTTAGGTTTTTAACCCAAAAAGTCTTTTTGATCGTTGAAGATATATCGAGGAGTTTTTATCGAGCGGATCGATGTTTACTCAACTCATCTGTAATTTAGACTTAGGTTCATCACTAAAAAGTCCTTTTTGTCGTTGATATAAATCGAGGAGTGTTTATTGAGCGGATCAATGTATACTCGACTCGTTTCGTTCTAATTTTTATCAATATGATAGTGTAACTCCAAGGAGCGTTAGCCGAAATAATCGATGTATAGAAAATGCTAAAAATCTTTACTAATTGAACTGTAGGCTAAGGCCTTTATTACAAGGATTAAAACTTGATAAAGTAAAATAAAACAATGCAGTATAATCTGCTAAAATTTATTTACCATAGTATTTCCTAAGGTTGACCGCATTCCAGGTTCTTGGTAAGGCTGTTCCATCCAAGTGTGCAATTTTGTATGAACCTTTCTTTCCTACGCCAATGACGATGTAAGGTCTATCCCAATTTTGTTGTAACTTTCCCACATGCTTGGATACTTCTACCTTTTTCAAGACCAAGTCTCCTTCTTTGAAAGTTCGGATGCGTACTTTTTTATTGTATGCTTTCTCCATATTTGCTTTAGTGGCTTGTAGGCGTACGGCAACTTTATCTCTTAAAGCTTCTGTTAAATCAATGTCATTTTCTCTCGCCTTTTCATTTTCTTGATCATCGAACATCTCTATTCTTGGCGTTGGGATTAAGGTTTCAACAGGAATAACAGCCTCCGACCCATATACCAAGCTCAATGGGGTTTCCCCGGTTGAGCTCCTTACTGTGGTTCGATTAGCCCATAGTACTCCTGGGAGTTCATCAAGCCATTTTCCTTTGGCCGATCCTAATCTTTTTTCCAAAGATTTTATTATTTCTCGGTTTGCTACTTCGGTTTGTCCGTTCGCTCTTGGATGCCCGACCGAAGTGAAATTTTGTTGAATTCCCAGTTTCGAACACCATTCTATTACTTGTTTTCCCGCGAATTGGGATCCATTATCGGAAATTAGGATCCTCGGGATGCCAAATCGACAAACTATGAACTTCCATAGGAAGTTGATCACTTGGAATTGAGTTATTCGTGCGAGGGCAATGCATTCTATCCATTTGCTGAAATATTCTACAGCGACCAGGACGTAAGCTTTTTTGGATCTGGCCACCGGGAACGGCCCCACGATGTCCATTCCCCATTGATCGAAAGGCCAACATACTGGAATTGGATGCATGTTTTCTCCTGGTCGATGACATATGTTAGCATGGATCTGGCAGTGATGACATTCCTGGACATATCGAGCGGCATCTTTATTGATGGTAGGCCAATAGTAACCTGTCCTGAGACATTTTAAGGCCAATGCCCTTGATCCGCTGTGATTTCCTGCATCTCCTTCGTGTATTTCTCGTAGTATATCAATGGTTTGTGATTCAGAGACGCATTTCAGAAGAATTCCTGATACTGATCTTCGGTAGAGTTTTCCTTCTACAAGTGTATACTTTGGAGCTCGATATCTTATCTTCCGAGCTTCATTTTGGTCAGGTGGTAATTTTCCTTCTCGAAGATAGTCTATCATCGGGGTCATCCAGTTTTCTTCGACTTCTTCGATTTCCATTATATCGACTACCGGTGTTTCATCGATATCGATTGCCGGCGTATTAGAGATCAACCAGTTGATTACCCGTTCGGTCTTTCCGTCATGGGATCCTGTGAACTTTGATAGCTGGTCGGCCCATTTATTTTCCGAACGCGGAATGTTCTGAATACCGAAGCTTTCAAATTTTTTAGCTAGTGTTTTCACTTTGGCGAGGTATTTGACCATATTGAATTCTTTAGCCTCGTATAGGCCTTCAATTTGTCTTTGCACTAACTCTGAATCAGTTAATACTTTAAGACTTTTTATGTTGGCTTTAATCGCCATTTCCATTCCCGCAATCAATGCTTCATATTCAGCTTCATTGTTTGTTACAACGAAGTCCAATGTTATCGCGTAATTCAAATCTTCCTTATTCGGTCCGGTGAAGTTGATTCCGGCGCCTCCTCCTTCTCGGCATGAAGCACCGTCGACATGCATTAACCAAGTTTGATCTTCTATGATCAAGACATCGTCGTTGAGGCTGCTCGATGATTCAGTTGCCTGTGTCGGTGTTTCTAATATAAAGTCAGCCAACACTTGTGCCTTAATTGCGATTCTTGGTTTGTAATCGATTTCGAACTGGCCTAGTTCGATCGCCCATTTAATTAGTCTTTCTGAGGCTTCTGGTTTTGCTAAGACTTGTCTTAGCGGTTGATTTGTCAAAACCACTATTTTGTAAGTTAAAAAGTAAGGTCGAAGTTTTCGTGCAGCCACTACTAAGGCCAGCGTGAATTTTTCTATTTCCAAGTAATTCTTCTCCGCCCCTTGCAATAACTTGCTGAGATAATAGACAGGCTTATGCTCTGAGCCCTCTATCTTAATTAGTACTGAACTAATGGCCGTATCGGAGATGGAGATGTAGATATACAACGGTTCCCCTTCCGTTGGTTTGGCTAACATCGGTGGTGTCGTCAAATATTCTTTGAGTTGTTCGAAGGCTCGTTCGCATTCTTCGGTCCAAGCGAATTTTTTTGCTTTTCGAAGCGTTTGGAAAAAGGGCAAGCTTCTGTCCACATATTTTGATATGAATCTATTCAATGCTACGATTTTCCCAACCAAGCTTTGTACTTGAGAGATGGTTTTGGGAGGTTTCATTTCAGTTATGGCTCGAATTTTCTTTGGGTTGGCTTCTATTCCTCGCTGGTGTACCAAGTATCCCAAAAATTTTCCTGACTTAACACGAAGGTGCATTTCGCAGGGTTCAACTTCATACGGTATTTTCTTAGTATTTGGAAACATCGATCTAGATGTTTTACGTGATCCGCTTCATTCATACTTTTGACTAACATGTCGTCTACATAGACTTCCATTATTTCTCCGATTAATTCTCTGAACATTAGGTTTACTAACCTTTGGTAAGTAGCCCCGACATTCCTCAATCCGAATGGCATTACAATAAAGCAGTATACTCCCTTCTCGGTTATGAACGCGGTCTTCTCTTGATCCCTCTCGTCCATGTATATTTGGTAAAACCCTTGGAAGGCGTCCATCATGCTGAATATCGCGAAGCCAGCGGTCGAGTCGACCAATAAGTCAATCCTTGGGAGGGGGTATGGGTCGCTTGGACATAACTTGTTAAGGTCGGTGAAATCATTACACATTCTCCATTTGTTGTCCTTTTTATCCCCTTTTGCTACTAGTACAACATTACATAGCCATTCCGAGAAATGTATTTCTCGGATTTGTTTTGCTTCAAGCAGTCTTTCTACCTCGGCTTTGATAATTTTATCTTTTACTGGTCCATGATTTCTCTTCTTCTGTCTGGCGGGTTTTGCTGAAGGGTCAATTTTTAGGGTATGCTTGATTACCCGAGGATCGATTCCTTCAATGTCATTCGCGCTCCAGGCGAAGACGTCGGCATTGTCTCTGAGGAAGTCGATTAACATTATTTCCCCTTCTTTGCTTAGTTCTGTTCCTATTCTTGTTGTTTTCGACGAGTCGCCTTCTACTAGGATTATATCTTTATGTTCTGGGGGTTTCAAGGATAAGTCTAGTGGTTCTTTTCCCTTTTTATCTAATCGATCAGTAGTAGGAATTTCAACCTCATTTCTAATGAGATCGTCTTCGATCTTTCTCTTGCTCGGAGTAATAGACTTAGGGTGTTCTTTCAAAGTTAACGATGTGCTGTAGCAATCCCACGCCATACAGTGGTCGTTCGTTATTTCTCCGATGCCCCTATCGGTCGGAAACTTTATCTTCTGATGATAGGTAGAGACTACAGCTCGGAAAAGGTTAAGGGCTGGTCGCCCTAATATAGCGTTATAAGCGAAGGGTGTTTCTACCACTAGGAATTTTACTAACTTCACTGTCCGAAGTGGTTTCTTTCCAATTGACACACTTAAAGATATTGTTCCGCTGGGGATGATCTCGGACCCTCCAAAGCCTACTAACGGCGTAGCTACTTTTTGTAGGTTTATTTGTCCCAAGTTCATTTGGGCTAAAACCTCCCGGGAGATGATATTTGCTGAGCTTCCATTATCGATTAGGATTCTTCTTACATTATAATTCGCTATCTCTAACGATACTACCATATGAAAATCGGGGTTATCCTCTTTTGTGTCCCAAATGATGTTTTTAGGTACTTCGCCTTCGTTAAAGCTGATCGGCTGGTGATTTGTCGACCTGTTTTCCAGAGTCCATATTTCTTTTGGATATTTAGAATTTCCAATTATGGATCGGGCTGTCCTTCGTCGTGCGTTACGACTATCTCCACCCGCGGGTCCCCCGGATATCGTATGGATAGTCCCATTGATCTGGTCGTGATTCAACTCCTGAGTAGGTCGACGTTCAGGCGACCTTCGATGAGAACTTCTCCTTTGATTACCGTTCCGAGGGCTTC
This sequence comes from Penstemon eatonii, assembly GCA_038501285.1. Lineage (NCBI taxonomy): Eukaryota > Viridiplantae > Streptophyta > Magnoliopsida > Lamiales > Plantaginaceae > Penstemon > Penstemon eatonii. The sequence continues at coordinate 38,386,862 of CM076711.1, read as the reverse complement.
TACTTCTTTCCCTTTTGCGATTATCTCGCTCTATGTATTCGTCTAATTTTCCTTGTTCGATCAGTTTTTCAACTTCTCTCTTAAGGTGAAAACAATTCTCCGTTCGGTGTCCATGTGCCCTATGGTACTTACAGTATTGATCGTAGTTTCGAGACCCTGGTCTTGGCTGAGCGATTTTCCTCGCCTCGGGAATCCAGTTATTTCTTTCTAGAACTTCCAATATTTCTTCCATTGGAGCATTTAACCTTGGGTGTTCCACTTGATTCACCCTGCTTCTGATTGGTTGTTCAGGGTTTCTTGGTTTTTGATAGAAATTAGGTTGCCTTTCTCGGTCGGTTTTGCTGTATTCCAATCGTTGGAAGACATTACCTTTTCTGATAGATCGCTCATAAACCTTTGGTCAGGAATCCTGTCATGTCGTTTAGAGCCCGAAGCTGTGGCTTTATTTTTGTTTTTGTCCTTAAAGGAATTCATCTCCTCTTGGGTCATATATTTAGACGCCAAGCTCATGATGTCGGCAAACGTTCTTGGTTGCTTTCTACTAAGAGCGTTTCCGAACTGCCTATTTTTTGTGAGGTCAAAGAGAATAGAAATTATGTAATCGATATTCGGAGAATCGATCTTGAGTAGTTCTACATTAAATCTTGCCAACCAGTTCCTCAGGGATTCCCCTTCTTGTTGATGTATGGTTCCTAGGTAGCTCATCGGGAGTTTTTGCCTCTTCTGACTGGCAAACTGCTGCGTCAATTTATTGCATAATTCCCGAAAACTGAATATGGAGTTGGCAGGTTGTTTTGCGAACCAATCCAACGCTAGGCCCTCGAATGTGGTCACCATTAACTTGGCGGTGAATTCGGCAGAGTGGGCATATAAATTCATTATATTAGTGAAGCTAAAAATATAATCATCCGGGTCGGTGGTTCCGTCATATCGGGGTAGTCTACCCGGGACCTGTCCAATGGATTGCGCTTCTTTTATTTCTCTGCAGAAGGGAGAACATGCTGCAAGGCTCTCCTGGAGTTCCGCGGTTCGGGTCCACGGGTTTTAAACAGATCGTAGGCGTTGCTCCAGTCGTTCCTGTACTATTCTCTCGATTTCTCTTTCCGAGAATCGAGTCGCTCGTGGTCGATCTGGGATAGCATCATCTATGTCATCCTCGATAGGGATTATTGTTCGTTCCTTCGATCCGCTGCGACCCGCCTGTGGCCTTCTTCGACCTGGTTTTATTCGGGGATGGTTATTGGAGGGTTTAGAATTGCCCTGCTGTGGGCTGTGTAGCGAGCGTCGCTCACTTGCTGGGCTGTCCGCTTGATGAGAGGTTTGTTCGTTTGGCCTTGGCATTCCTGGTGCAGGAGTTGTCCTGGGAGCCGTAACGTTTCGAGGAATTTGGTCTAAAACTAGCAATTCTTCTGGAGAGAGTGATTTGAAGAGCATTGCTATTTGTCTCAGTTTTTCCTGAGCGCCTGGGAGAGGAACGGGTATTTCGGGGAGTTCCGGTTCTTCCTGTATTGCACCGGTAAGATCTCCTTGGTGTTCCTGCTGACGGGAACGGGTATCTGGGAGATTTTCATTGGTGTTGGGAATGTTGTTATCGTTGTTGTCTTGTGGATCTTCGGATGTGTTGTGGCCGGTGGTCGTATTACTTCTTGCTCCAATGCGAGCGCTTTTCCTTGGGCGAGCCATGTGTCGATCGAATAATTAACGTAGCCCCATGGTGGGCGCCAACTGATTTAGCCGGATTTCGTCGGGTTAATTGAATATCAGTGAATTTGTGATATCGGGGGGTTTTCGATATTTATATATGTGTTATATAGGGCTCTGTTACTTTATTCCGGATGGATCGGTTACAAAGAAAAGCAATATCCAAGAACAAGAAGTAAAACCACAAAACAAAGCTAAGAACACACCGATATGAAGGTAAAAAGCTCAGTAATAATATTGAATATTATTGAGTTGTGCTCTTGTAAGCAGTGTTAAATCCTGTATTCTTAGAGTTCAGGAATTTTCGTCTCCTTTAATACAATGATTAACTAGGTATTTATATAATTTTAAACCTAGCGTTACAAGGAAACATAGTCCTAATAGAACTCGGCCCAAATATCCTTCTTGAGTCCGGAGTATAATCTTCTATCGAAGCGAGCTGCACTTGGCCGGGTCAGTAAGATAATTCCGATCTGTTTGAATTGGTCGAATCGATCTTATCTTCTTCATTCGATCCGAGTAGTGTGTAGGGTGCGAAATAGCCCCCATCAACTGCAGACTATTTCCTTTGTTTTCAAGGAAAGGGATTATCGCTGAAAGGCTACACTGATGCTGACTGGGGTGGAGACTTAGATCGTCGTAAGTCCACTTCCGGATATGTTTTCTTACTGAATGATGGCGCCATATCATGGAGCAGCAGAAACAAAAGTGTGTAGCACTATCAACCATGGAATCGGAATTCGTGGCATGTTCAGCTGCAGTACAGGAAGCTGTTTGGTTGCCAAGATTTCTCCTGCTTTTGGGGATAGTAAGTAACTCTGAAGGAGCTGTGACTATTTATTGTGATAGTCAAGCAGCTATGGCTTACATTAGAGATCTCAAATATCATGAACTGACCAAACACATTGACACGAGATATAACTTTGTAAGAGATATCATTGAGAAGAAAGAGGTGACTGTCAAGTACATATCTACGCATCAGATGGTTGCTGATCCTTTCACTAAACCTATAGCTAAAGAGGCTTTCATAGGTCATACCAAGTCTTTAGGACTGCGTAGAATTTGATGTACTAGATTCTGTTAAGAATGTTATTGCCACTAACATTGATGTACTAATGTTTTTATGTATATACACATATTTTGAGATCTATTTTAAAATGTCTTCACTAAAAGGTATGTCGGATAAGTAGAGATTGCCTCTCTCACATGAGCAATCGCCTCTGACACTGGGAGTGTGCAGAGATGAGATTTTCTCAATCAGATGAAATTGGCTCGTTCACATGAGATATCGCCTCTGATATTTTGGAATATGCAGAGATGAGGTTACTATATATGTAAAGTAATCGAAATGGGTTCCCCACTATCCATTGTACTTATCTTAAGCCAGATATGAGTTTTCTTGAGAGTTGAGCCGAGGACGACGAAAGGAGAAAACTCGGGTTTGGGTATCGAGGAATACTTAAACTGAGATCTGTACGATACAGATTTACAAATCCCTTTGTAAATGACATACGCTTCTGCTCGGGAAGAAAAGTATCGTAACACGTGTTTTCGTACCACGTGTGCAAGGTGACCACAAAGGTTAATGAGCAAATGTATCCCTGCTTTCTCATTATGTGAGACCTTGAGGTTCAAGGGAATCTCAAATTAATGCCCTTAAGACTTTTGACAGTTTCTTATGGTTTCTCATTGGTGTTGCTACTTTAGCACGTTACTAATAGCCATGAATCATACGGCAATGCGGTGCGTGTCTAGGAAAGCTGCTAAAGTGAAATCAGAAGATCCTTGTAGGAAAGGAAGATTATCTTCGACTTATACCCTACTTGCATTCACCAGCTAGCTAAATACATTAAACTTAATTGTTTTGAGATGTAATTGTGAATACAGAGTAGTATTGGCCAAAGAGTGGAGTATGCCCTATAACCAAGGTTGGAGGGATAAGGGATACGTCGACTGGTGTAGTACGAAATATATCTAGGGAATAGCGAGAATAGTCCTCTTTCTGGAATTTGTTTCCTTGAGCAGCTATATCACCCTAACAGGTATATAGCAACGTGCTCATATACTCGCCGGGTCACACAGCCTATTTGCCCATACGAAATTTCGGATGTAAATTGGACTGATCACTGAAAGCACGGGGTCAGCCCGCACGTGCGAGTGGGAGATGTTGGACCGATCCAACATTGGGCCGGGTCGAATCGGGTTCACCCATGTGGGCTGACCCGAACCGAATCCGGATCCAATTGGTTAAGGGGAGTTTTAATTAACTCCCCACTCCTACTTTTATGCAGTAACTTCCCCCCTCTCTCTCTAATTGTCAGATTAATTAAAGACGTTTACTCACTCTCTCTCAGACAGTTAAATCACAATTGAAATTAGAGAATACAAAAATACAGAGAGAAAAATAAATATAGAGAGAAAACACTTTTCTTTGGGGAGAGTTAATTGATCAATCAAGAACATCGAAGTCATGGTTCTTAGGCTGTGATTCGTATCTACTTTCCGTTCGTGATTGGAGATCGACCAGAGTGTTGGAAAACTACCAGAAATCAGAAATCAGAGTTCGTGATTCAATTGCCGGTTCAAATTGCTAAGTAAGATCCTTTTACTTTATTTGCTTCGATTATGCGAATTTGAAGCATTTATGTTGTTAAAACAAACAAGAAGGGCCTACTTCTTCGACGTCATCCACACTGTCTACTAGTTCAACATCACCCCCTTCGAGCTGCCCTAGTTCGATATTATTTCCTACACCCTATCCAAAATCTACATCACCCCATTCGACCTGCCTTAATTCAACATTGTAACCCATCAATTGATCATCACTACCAAATAAAATAGATTTAACCCTAATGTTATCAATTTCATCATCACCAGTTACATCGATATAATCAACAGAACCAGAAACAATAGGAGAATCATCTTAATCGACCTCTGTACTAGATCTCTACAAGCATGATTTGCCTATTTTTCGTACGAGTACAAATATAGAAAGTAAAGCAAGCACAACAGTAAACAAAGGAGATAAAACCGATGTGTATATATATTCCGAGCTGAGATTAAAAGTTACAAAGGTCTATTCAAGTGTTACTGGATGCCGTACAATAAAAGAGGTTAGCTATAGTAATCTAAGATAAAATCCAAAGTGTCCGAGCAGAGAGTCCAAGCCGAATGAGCTGTAACTTTGAGCTGAGCACCTGGGAGTGCGTGTCCGATGTCATAAATGAGTTTGGTATTTATAGGTGTAATGGTGTGTTGGGTAGACCTTCCGCATGAAAACATGTCTCAGCCCATAGCCCAGGCCTGGAAGCCGGCCAATAGTAATTCCGAGGGGAGTTCTTGTTCGGATAAACGGCTCCTAGCTGTCTGGAAAACTTGGTCAAAAACTGTGTCATGTAGGTCGAAAATCTCGCGTTATGCTCGGGAATCTTCAAATATCGATCTGGAGTATTATTGAAATAGAGCGTTCGAAATATCCCTCATTATAGTATTAGTAAGATTGCGGAAAAGATTTCCAATATTATTCTATCCCGACTAATATGGGAACATAACCTTGTATAAGATTTTTCAAGGAAGCCATAGCCATTGATCTGAGAATCCATGGTGTTTGTTGATGCTTTAAGGGGAGGGTTGGGCTGAGAAGGTGGTGGGGTGAGTTTTAATGGGTAGTGGTGGTGGCGCCTGAGGAGGAGGTGGAGGTTGTGGTCGTGGTTGTGGTGCCGGAGGTGACAGAGTTGAAGAGAGGAGGATTGGGGCAGTCATAATTGCAATTACCCCTCCTTATATTTAGGTATTATTTAGTCCAACTGTAGATTCCCCCTAAAGAGTTGAAAAACAATCACGAATGCGACACGTGACTTTTGCCATCAAAAAATTAACGATCGAAGCAATTGTGTTCAACGATTTGAAATCAAGGTATAAATCTATTTTTGGAAAAAACATGGCACGAGAAGGGTTAAGTCGGTGAATGTTTGATATCGAACGTGAATTTTCCTTTTTTAAGTTTAATTGTTTTTCATATCATCCCAATATCTAACACATATATATAGTTTCATAAAAAAATCCATTAAAATTCGACTTAATAGGCTAAAAATTAGCATTTATGAGTAGTACCAATCTACTTGAAATCGACCATGTTAGATTGTTTGAATACCGTTCATTGAAATACCATATTCGAAATTAAGTTCGAGCTAGATAAAAGAGTCAAATTTGAGTACTATATTCGACTCCACTAGTTTATATTTTCAATTATGTTATATAATATATTGAAAATGAAATATATATCATACAGTTAGATAAATAAAAACCTCGAGTTTCTAAAATTTTTAAGCACTTCGACTCAATGGGTCCAGAGCGATTGCCTGGTTTATCAAGCTTAAGCCGGCCATGTACGTTTGGAAAAAAAAAAAATTTCTCAATATCTTAAAGTTCATCAAACAAATTTGAAAATTCATTTTTTAAATTCCCATGAAAATTGAAAGGTCATCCAAAAGACTAAAAACTCCGAAAGTCCAAGAGGACATTCATATGTTTTAACATTATTTTATAGCACGAACTTATTCTACGAAACACAATTACAATCACGATGGAATTTTAGCCCTTTTGATGTCACATATATTGATCTACTGATAAGTGTTCAAACATATTTGAAAGAAACCCATACATACATACATTTACGACATGCATCCATAATATAAATTAGGGTGAAATACAGTTCCCTCCCTTAAAGTATGGGGTGGTATCAGTTACCCCCGTAAAGTATCAATTGTAACACTTACCACCCTCTGTTATAGTTTTGTAATTTTTACTCCAGAAATACCCCCGTCCCTTTCATAAGTAAAAATATCTTTATTGATTTATAAAAATAAAATTGTCTCTTTATTAATTATGAATTCATTCATCCACCAAACAACATTATGTTTTAATTTCTTCATTTTTTTACCATACTTTTTTCGATCTCAAAATTCTTCTTCATTTTCATCTCATTTTCTTATAACCAAAAGAAGTAAATGAAGAAATTGAAATTTAATATTGTTTGGTAAATGGATGTATTCATAATTAATAAAAAAATTGATGAAGAAATGAAGAAATTAAAACATAATATTGCTTGGTGTCAACCGTGAATTTTGCGAAAAGAATTCGAAGGATAATCACTCAATATTTTCAATAAAAATTCCTAACGAAAATAAATGAGATTATTTTCACCAAATAAAAACATAGAAAAATATAAAGAAAAAAATTGAGATAAAAATATAAAAAAATTGAAACATAAAATAAAGAAAACAAATTGAAAATAAGACGAAAATAAAGAAAAATTTGAGACCATAAAACCGAAGGAAATTGAAAAAATGAAGAAATTGAAATATAATATTATTTGGTGGATGGATGAATTCATAACTAACATAAATATTTTGATAAATTAATAAAGAAATAATGTATTTGTTTCAAAATGTACGGGGATATTTTTGGAATAAAATGTTTAATACTATAACATAGGGGGGTAAGTGTTACAATTGATACTTTATGGGTAACTGATACCACCCCATACTTTCAAGGAGAAGAGTGTATTTCACCCTATAAATTAATTCAAAGTATGACACCAAAATGGGATTACAATGTGATGAGGGATACTTTGGATTCTCTACTTTGTGGATCTCATGCTGGGTTAATACAGAAGAAGGACCACGAATCCCGACCTCATAACCATAAAATCGATCTCTGGGTGTGACAGGCCCAATCCGACCTCTAGAAAGACTCCTGTTCGAAAATCAATAATGGGCCGATCCCAGGCCCAAGCCTGTGGGCCGAGAAATGCTCTCATAAGGATGGGACAGCTGGCACACCGCCTCTACTATAAATACCACAAGCATTTATGACAACACACACGTTTTTCACGCACCCCCAGCTCGATGCTCCTGCTCGGACAAATATAGGAGATTAGATTAGACATCATTCCTTGTATACAGTCGCCAAAGGAATTTTTTTTCGAATGTCAAGTTTTCAATAACTTCAGGCTAATTACACAAGTTAGTTACAATCGCCCAAGTCATTTTATGTATTATTCGACCAACGAAGCCAAGAAAACATACAACAAAGCCAAGGAAACATGCAACGAAAATAAGCAGGAAACAAAATCTTTATTCATTCTTCGAACAAATTATAAATGAATTCTCGAGTACAATGGTGAAATTCGAGCTAAAAAAGAATAGTACATTCACTCCTACCCTACTACAAATACTACGTGCTACGCTAATTTGTCTCCGATCGAGCTTCGGAGCAGAGAAGAGCAGAATAAAAACTTATACCCCGGACTACTAACCTATCGAATATCTTCGTATGTAAATAATGATTACCATGACCAATCTGAGATGGTCAGGCAACATTCGATCAGAGGCCCTAAGGTTTTTCACCCGTTGATCACATAGTCTTCGTAAATTTCCTCTATTCCCCCGAGCTAGCCAAAGCACATTTTTCTTCAAGAAATACAATCAAGAAGATGTTGCTCGGGATCAAGGGAATCCTAAAATGGCTGACCAATGGGTTAGAGGGGTACAACGTCACAAGATCAGAAAACCAACCAGCCTCGAATTGGGTGAATCCAAAGAAGCAGGTTGCCTGCCGATACTCTAAGCTCTATTTACTTTGCATGTCGATATTCAAAGCGTGTAAAAAACGCTGATATTTATGTCAAAGAAAATTCGGAGTCTGAATTCAAAAAATTGGATCGAAAGCAAAGGGTATTCGACTATCATATTCGAAGCGGATTATTGGTTAAGATGGAAAACGAACAAACAAGGGAGACCCCCTTTATAGCAACGGTCCACGCGATCCAACGAATGAAATTCACTCAGATGGACTTTTGAGATTCGGTGACCGTCCCATTTCTCGAGGAATAGGGAACGTTTGGCAATAAAAGATCACGAGGATTTCAGCCTAATTTAAATAACTATTATGGAATCAGCAAAATTATTACTCGACGTCCGGAATTCCCTCGTGGCAACAAGATTCCGAACAAAAAATATCGCAATCACTAATACTATCGTAGAAAGTTCGGGCATCAGAAAACAGTATATCAATCGGAAAGTACGGCGAAGCCTAGTACAAAGTTTGTTAGACGCACGGGTCGATTATATATGCAAAAAAAAAAACGAAGGAAGCATACTTCAGATTTTAAACTAAAAGGATGTCTATTAATTACCTGAGCAAGAAAATTTGATCCTAATTGAAACAACTGCGAAGGACTTTTCCCCTTGGAGGGATCTGCCTCGGAAACGGAAATGTGGGCTTGCGCAAGGCTCGGAACGGGGTTATCAAGTAAACCTTCGGAATGGGACTTGTTCTCCAAGTCCCCAGACGGCAAAGAAGATTTCTCGGGAATAACAGGGAGAAAAGGAGGCTCCGGAGGATTTTTGGCCTCTAAGGACTCGGCAAAGGTTTCTGAGCATGAATATTTTCACCAGTAACGGTTAACTTAAGTTTCTTATTTGTCCATCCGCTCTCTGAAATAGGTGCAAGGGCATCAGGCAGAGACGCATCCTCGATACTAAGTTTCCGCAAAGTCTCAATTGGGACGCTGTCATCAGGATGGGGTCTTTTACTCGAAGTGAGCTCCAAAGCCTCTTGCTTAGCCAGTGCTCGTTTGGAATTATCAAGGGGATTAGAGGGAGAGCCCTTGGTTTCCCTGTCGGAACCCTCATCCGAAAAGATGGGTTTGCTAGATTCGGCTTTAGGAATTTTTTTCTTTTTCTTATTTTTCCCACCAACAGAAATTTGGGAAGAAGGCTCGGAAGCCCTCGGAGAATCCTTGGCAGATTTCTTTTCCTTGCTCAACTTTTTATTTTTGGAGGGAGCTTTATTCTTCGAACCGCCGAATAACAGTTTGGGATCGATCGAGGCACCCAGCACTTTATCCATGACGGTCGAAAGAAAGAGTTTGATGAGGGATATTTTGGGCTCTGCCTTTTCTACAATCATGCGAGATCGAACAGTGCTTATCTCGGAAGACCGAGTTCGACCCCGATGCCCAAGTACCATAAGTACAGACGGCCCTGGATCCAAAGTTACTGTTGGGCCGAGCTCTGATCCAAACTTATGGGCCGAGAATTGCATGTCTGCGGATGGATCACCTAGACCCCGATTTCAGCTATAGATACCCCATGCATTTATGACATCGGACACAACTTCCCAGGTACTCTAGCTTCGAGACTGCTGCTCGGACTCACTTGGGGAATATAGTATAGTTTTGGTCATATGTATTTCGCTCTCTAGCTTGTACGGCATCAATAATGCTCGAGTAGGACCCTAGATACTTGTATTTGTACCCAGTTAATTCGAATACAATTACTATTGGTCTTTGCTTTCATTTCAATATTATTATTATTGCACTACAATCCACCTTTGATCGAATAAACGAAATCGCGTAAGATCAATTGGCGCCCACCGTGGGGCCTTATTCGAGTATTAGATCGAAATATGCCTACTACTAGGAGAAATACATATATCAGGGGAGAACCTTCCCATGCAGTGGGAGCGCAAAATTCAGTCAACAACGAGCCCGATAACCTGTCACGCGCAGCTCAACAACCAGAAATTCCATCAGCGGTTCCTCAGGATAATGTTCCAATCCACACAACCGTTGGTGATCTGAGATCCATCATAGGCACTATGTGCAGAGAATTCCTGAATAGCGGAAGGGCCGATCAGTCACCCATGGACCAACCAGGAATTCACGGCAGACCTGAGATACCTTCCTCGAACATCCAGAAGGAAAACAGTATACTGCGATCTATATCGCATGCCCCAGCAAGGAACCTTCCGCAAGCTATGCCCTCGAAAATCAACGCCCGATCGGAAATCCCACCAAGATCGGTGCATAATTTGGAGGATTCAGTGGTTGGAGAGAGCCACACTGCTGGCGCTGTTGGAGACGGAAAACCGTCCTACAAAAGGATTACTGAATCAGAATTGGAGAAAATAGTACGAGAGAGAGTAGCTAAGGAGTTGGAGAAGGAAGATATGATGATAGAGATTCCCCGTAATAATCAGGCCGCCAGACGAGGGGAAAACACTTTGACTAGAGGGAACCTACGAGATAGGGAGGTTTCGAACAGTATCATGCGTTGCTCGCCATTTTGTCGAGAGATACGAGAAGCTCGGAACTCGGAAACGGTGCCAACAAGGCTACCGCGGTATAACGGGACTACCGACCCCGGAGAACACATCAACAACTTTGTTAATGTGATTAACTTATACGGACATTCGGAGGACTTCTGTTGCAAGATCATGGTTACTACTTTTGAAGGAATTGCTCTCGATTGGTTCGGAAAATTACCGCCAAACTCCATATTTTCTTTCGAAGAATTCTGCGATAAACTAAAACAAAAATTCGCTAGCCAGAGGAAGCCAAGGTTACCGGCAAATCACTTGGGCACTGTAAAACAAATGGAGGGAGAGACGCTGAGGCAGTGGCTAGCAAGGTTTAGTATTGAGCTTTTGAAGGTTGATACCCCGCAGATCGAATATTTGTCCTCTCTAATGTTCGAACTGACTAGGAGCATCCAGTTCGGAAACGCCTTATGCAGGAAACAACCAAAGTCTTTCGAACGAATAATGGAGATTGCTGAAAAGTATATGATTCAGGAAGAGATGAACAAATTGAAAAATTCGCATGCTATCAAATCTCCCCTCAACAAGAAACAAGATAGGGCCCCTGTCCCGAAACCTAGTGATTATGGGGGATCGAATAAAGGATCTGTTTGGCAACGAATTAATACTTATAGGCCACATGTGCCGCCCCAAGGCCCAAATTCATACGGACCTCCTTATGATCGGACTCGGGCTCCGAGATCGGGTAAAGTCCAGTTTACTGAACTTAACACCTCAAAGGAAGAAGTGCTAACCGTATTGGAAGAAGGGAATTTGATCCCTGAAGCTCAAAGGATCACCCAGGCCAGAGCAGGGGCACCTGGGTATGAACAATACTGTCGATATCACCGAGCTCGGGGACATAGTACCGAAAACTGTTACCAATTGAAGGTCGAAATAGAAAAATTGATTGCCCAAGGAAAATTAAAAGAATTTGTCAAAAACGGCAACTATAACAGTCGTTATAGATCCCGAAGTCCGCAAAAATTTAATAATCAGCAAAGGCAAATTCGAAGCCAAGCGGAAGAGCGGTCGAATGGAGTGATAAACATGATCGCAGGCGGACCAGCTGGAGGTGATAGCAGAAATGCTAGAAAAAGAACTATGAGGTCGATAAAAGCGGGAGTCTCTGCTAAGAAGGAGATTCTGTCCTTAGAATCCCCCTCCATGGAAAATCAAGTTATAAGCTTCAGTGAGGCCGATCGACCCTCGGATGTTAGTTGGGATACAAATGAGGATGACCCAGACTTTTACATGGTATTGACGTTGAGAATTGCTAAGTTCGAGGTCAAGAGGGTGTTGGTCGACAACGAAAGCTCGGCAAACATTATTTCGTCAGAAGCTCTCACGAGGATGAATCTTTGTCACCCACGTCTAGATAAAGTAACCACTCCTTTGGTTGGATTTGGTGGATCAGAGATTGTTCCGCTTGGAACCATTCTTTTAAGCACGACTCTAGGAAGCAAACCGAGAAATGTAACAAGAATGATTAAATTCCTGGTAGTAGATACATCGTTTGCTTATAACGCCATACTAGGGAGACCAGCCCTAAATATCTTCAAGGCTGTCGTATCTACTTATCATCAAAAGATAAAATTCCCGACCGTGGGAGGAGTGGGAGAGATGAGGAACGACTAGTACATGGCGTGGGAATGTTATAATTCATCTTTGAGTATCAAAAAGAAAGTGGAGCCCGAACTCCCAGCTAAGAGAAAGATAACTGATTTAGGGTCTGAATTAAAAACGCCGATTCCCGACTTCGAAAAATTTCAAGGAAAGAAAGGAAAAAACGTTGACATGAGCGTGCAAGCGCCCGACCACAAAAAAGTGACTTTAGTTCCAGGATCCCCTGAAAAGTTCACTAGAATTGGAACGGAATTGAGCGAAGGCATGGAAACTATGCTCATAGAATTTTTACAAAAAAATGTGGATGTTTTTGCCTGGAGCTCGGATGATATCTGTTACGCTCTTTATACGAGTACGTAAACTACGCAAGTATACGGTCGTTACAAGTAATATAAAACGATAAGTGCATACCAAATATCAAATCCCAACGAATGGGTAAAAGGTGGGAATAAACGAATCAATCGATGGCTTATTTCATCTAAGAACACTTGATACAAAAAGATCGAACCCAAATACTGATAAGGGTGATTTTATTTAACTACGAACGGTAAAGTAAATCTAACTAAGAAAGCAAGTAAATGGGAAGTTAATTATGCGGTAAGGAGGATTCATAAGCGATTAGTTAAAGCAGATAAATCATGCGGTTGTTAGGTTAGCTATGCAAACAATCCTAGATTTAGTTGTTGTTTGTGAGTTCAAATTAGTTAAGTCTCCCTATCGGTTTGACTTAACTCTACCAATCTACCCAAACTCTCCATCTCCGGATCAAGAACAAACATCGCTGTCAACCGATGCTCTAAGGGAAGTCCGAACCCAAAAGAGGATTCTAAGGCGTACCGTTGTCACCCGGGACCTAAAACTAACCCAAATCTCCGAATAAAGAGAATCTAAGTTATTTGATGCATTTACGGACGAACCCATTATACAAACACGGACCAAATTAGGTATATGTCTATCCTAGGTTGAAATCCACAAATCGTCACTCACCTAACTTTCTACATCCTATGTCTAGGTTGCATTAAAGGTAGATGGCCAAAAGTTCGATAAAACAATAAACCCAACAAATCAAACATAACCCAACATCAAACATAATTAATCAAACGATAACAATGACTCAACAGTTAATATATTGTGCTCGTGTTTGCTATTCAAGGATTCAATGACATTCATATGTATCTTTCGATAGCATACCAACCTATCAAATTAAACTAAGCCAATTTACGTATAAATGGACTAAAATCTAATCGATGTCATTTAAACTCAAACCTTAAACGAATATGAAACGACATAGGTATATGTCTATCCTAAAATCGATTCACAATCCAAATTCATAATCAAATCCTCAAAATCACTATATCTAGCAATCAAGAATAAATAACACTCATCTCAAAGGGTTGTCAAACCACAAGACGAACAATAAACACGGAATCGGATTAACGAACACATATAAGCACCATACTAATCATCAAGACATCATTAATCAAACAATAACATAAATTTATATAAATCCGGAGAATTCCAATACACAATCATTCATCCAAAAAGAAAATAACAAACTCATCTCCTAATCATAAATAACTAAGAAATGGAAAGAAATCACCTAATCGAAATGGAATCGAGACAAGGATTCTCCTCCCTTTAATCACCGCCTAATCACTCCCCAAGGGTGGTGATTAACTCACCCCCTTGGTTGAGCCTTCAATACAAGAAAACAAAGGGAAAAACTAGAGAGAAAGCTTAGGGATGCAAAGAGAAAAAAAGAGGCACAAGAGTGGAATGATTCCAAGATCCTTCTTTAGTTGTGACCTCTTCTCCTCTTCACCTAAGGAAAAAAACAAGACCAAAAAGTCCCTAAAGTGTTAGAATTACAAGTGGGAGATACAAGGCAAAGTACAAAAAACACCCTCCAAACACGCTGAAAAACAGAGCAGGCCTCGCGGCCGCGAGACCAGGGCTCGCGGCCGCGAGCCTGCAGTCGGTGAACACCTCGCTGCAGCGAGGTTGAACCTCGCTGCAGCGAGACCTGGGCAGAAACTTTCTGCCACCAGCTCGCTGCCGCGAGGTTAAACCTCGCGGCCGCGAGGTACATGCAGTAGGTTTCCTGCTCTGCCGCACTTCTTTCCGAGCAGCATATCTTTTGATTCCGAACTCCGAATCCGGATCCGTAAAGTCCGTAGCATAGCTAACTCACTCATCTATGACATATCCAAAATTCAGCTCATTTGGATCATCCATAAAATATTTATGCATGTTCTAGTGAGCAGCTATCTACATTCTTGTACAATTTGCTCCGGGTTCTTCATTCCTTTGAAGCCCTTTTCTACACCTCCCTACAAAAACACACAAAACAACAATAAAACACACAAACAACAACCAAAACATACAAATGTCCAACAAAGGACCAAAAACGCAAAAGAACGCGAAAATAAACAAAAGCACGCAAAACTCGAATCAAAGCAAGTTGTTTTCGGCTTAAGAAGACACGTAATAATGACTTTTTCACGACGTTATCAATATCGTGGGAATCGACCCGCGAGTGATAACACATTCGCTTAACATCGATCCGAAAGCAAAACCCGTAAGGCAGAAGAAGCGCAATCATGGGCGCGAAAAGGATAGATAATCAATGCAGAGGTCGATAGGTTATTAGCAGCAGGTCAGATCAGGGAAATCAAGTTCAAAGAATGGCTATGTAATGTGGTCCTGGTCTCTAAAGGCGAAAAGGCCGAAAACAAATGGAGGATGTGCAATGACTTTACCGACCTAAACAAATTATGCCCTAGAGACCCTTATCCACTGCCTCGGATCGATATGCTTGTAGATTCCACCGCAGGATTTGTCTTATTTAGTATGATGGATGCGTTCCAAGGATTTTACCAGATTTTCATGAACAAAAGAGACCAGGATAAAACAGCATTTATCACTGAGAGGGGAGTGTACTGTTTCATTGTTATGACTTTTGTCTTAAGGAATGCAGGTGCAACCTATCAGAGACTAGTTAACATGATGTTCAAAGAACTGATAGGCGAAATAATGGAAGTCTATGTAGACGACATGCTCGTAAAAAGTATGTCGGAGGAGGATCACATTGGCCATCTGGACAGGTGTTTCGAAATCCTGAGAAAGTATGGAATGAAGCTGAACCCAGCCAAATGCACTTTTGGTGTGCGATCGGGAAATTCCTCGGATATTTAGTCCATGAAAGAGGAATCGAAGCAAATCCGGAAAAAATTCGAGCGATCACCGACCTCCAGCCACCACGGAAGCTTTCAGACGTCCAAAGTTTGATTGGAAAAATTATTTCATTGAATAGATTCATCTCCCGATCCGCTGACAAAAGTTTACCATTCTTCAAACTTCTGCGGAAATCCAAGAACTTTGAATGGAGTGCAGAATGTGATAAGGCCTTTGAAGAACTGAAAGCGTACCTGACCTCCCCACCCATGCTGGCCAAGCCATCTGAAGGAGAACTTCTGTATTTATATATAGCAGTATCGGAAGAGGCCATTAGTTCGGTTTTGGTGAAACTTGATAAAACTGAGCATAAACCAGTTTATTATCTAAGTAAGTTACTGCAAGGTGCCGAGAAGAACTACATGGAGATCGAAAAATTTGCACTAGCATTGGTGATAGCTGCCTGATTTAACCATTTTTCGTTTGGTTCAATCAATATTATAGGATTAGATTTGAGGGCAGATTAAGTTACTCAGGATGGTGCAATACAAGAAAAAGTAGAACAAGAACGATGATAATAACGTAGAATTAATGGAGAGCAAAAGCTATTTTATTAGAGTAAAGATATTACAATGCTCTGTACAAAATATGTAGGCGTCAGCCCTCTTCTTGTGTGTGTAGTACAATGTTGATCTAGGTATTTATAAGATATGAACCCTAGCAATACAAGGAAACATAGTCCTAATAGGACTTGGTATAATAATCCTACTGGAATTTGGGCTTCACCCTTGGTCGCTTATGGAATGAGGCCTCTGGTCGGAGCGCCTAGCATGTTAATAAAACAGCTTCCTGGTCGGATCGATCGTGCATAGTCTTAGTCGTTCCGAATGTTATAAGGGGTGTAAAATAGCCCCCATCAGTACTCCCTCACTTCTTCGAGCGTATATGTAATAGAAGCTCGTAGAAGTAGATGGTCTTTTACGACTGTCCTTTCTATGAACTGTGCCTCGTTAAAAACCTTACTTGGAAAAAACCCAGTGGGAAA
Organism: Penstemon eatonii; assembly: GCA_038501285.1. Lineage (NCBI taxonomy): Eukaryota > Viridiplantae > Streptophyta > Magnoliopsida > Lamiales > Plantaginaceae > Penstemon > Penstemon eatonii. The sequence continues at coordinate 38,370,172 of CM076711.1, read as the reverse complement.
AAATCCTAAGTAAGGAAAAGAGTACTACACTTCATAGATAGTCGTTTTGTCGTTTTCGAACCGTAATGTTGTTTCTCTTTTGAGGAGACGTTTCTTCTTCAATGATTGGCGAGAATATGATTAGTCGCGAGCGAAGATGGGATAATACCTCATTAAAATCGAACAGAAGTGAGGCTGAAGCTCGCAGAAATAAACCGAGCGAAGGTGCTGATCGTCCTCAAAATTGGGATGCGTCGGATATACTTCATTAAAAACCTAGCTCGGAAAAACCCTGTGGGATAAAAACCAAGGAAGGGAAAAAGAGTATATATTCATGAGAGACGCTTAATAAAATCAGATGCTTTTGAACTGGAAAGCCACTTCTTCAAAGTTGAGGGGCCCAATATGCCCTTTTATGTTAAATCTTTATCGAGTAAAGAATTATATCAGCAGATATTACCCATACTATTATACATTTTCGAGCATTGAGTTTATACCAAATGAATGGTTTTACTCAAATTTTCTATTAAGTCTTGTTCGCGCATAGAGTCATATCAATGGATTTCACTCTTCCTTTTAGTCATTTCTGAGCAAAGGGTTATAAAAAGAGATTTTACTCAAATGGCTTTATTCTCAATCCTTTTTACGAGCCAAGGGTCGTAGCAAGAGCTTCCAGTCTTGGTCGAGACAATTTGGTAATAAATTCAGTTAAAAGGTTTTCTGATCGACAGTTTGTGCTCATAAAATCAGAATTTTTACCAGCTTAAGGGTTTTATCCCATTAGAAATCGTAGATTATGGATCTTAGATCGAGCTCTATCGATCAGCATTTGCGTCACATAAAGCGTTGATGTGTACTTTAGCTTGATAATGATGAGGTTTGGTCAAGATTGAGACGCTCCATATCGAGATTGAAATGTTCCGGATCGATATTGATCAGGTCGAAGACGACCAGGCTAAATACGAAATAGCAGCCGTCAGTACGAAACCCGCCTCTCAAGCGGAAGTATATATGTAGCTCGGAGAAGTAAAATTATGCCTTTGGATGGCTCCCTGATGTATATCGAACATGCCTCGTTAAAAACCTTGCTTGGAAAAACCCATTGGGATAAAAACCGACCAAGGGAAAAAGAGTACATATCCTTCATGATATTTAGGGTTTGTCAATGCATGGGTATTGTGTCGTATCGATCTCTGAGTATAGTATAATTTCTTCAATGGTTGAATTTGCAATTCTCCATAACCATAATCAGCAGGGAGATCGGAGGAGTTAAAAATTCCATATAGTAATTTTTTGATCCTTTCAAATCATGGTCTGATCTTTAATTTTGTATTTGGATGGTAAACCAATTATCGGTTTTGTAGATCATAGATCGTAGATCGAATATTGTAGATCGAAGATCGAAGATTGTAGATCGAAGATCGAAGATCAAAGATTGAAGATAGTAGATTGAAGATCGAAGATTGTAGATCGAAGATTGTAGATCGAGCTTTTACCGATTGATGGTTTATGCTCAATATGTATTTGAGGAAGTTTTACCAAATTAATGATTTTACTCAATATTTTTGCGATCAGGAGTTTATACCAATTTAAGTGGTTTTACTCTTTAATTTTTATTTGAGAGTTTTTACCAACTTAATGGTTTTACTCGATCAAGAGTTCATACCAAATTAATGGTTTTTACCCTTCAATTTCTTTAATTTTGAAGATCGCTGAGTGTTTATCGAGCGTATCGATTTTACTCAAATTGTATGACTTAGGTTGTTTACCAATTATTGGTTTTAACCAGTAAGTCATTTTTTGGAGATCGGTGAGTGTTTATCGAGCGGATCGATTTTACTCAAAAATTATGACTTAGGTTGTTTACCAATTATTGGTTTTAACCACTAAGTCATTTTTGGGAGATCGGTGAGTGTTTATCGAGCGGATCGATTTTACTCAAATATTATGACTTAGGTTGTTTACCAGTTATTGGTTTTAACCAGTAAGTCATTTTTTAGAGATCGGTGAGTGTTTATCGAGCGGATCGATTTTACTCAAATATTATGACTTAGGTTGTTTACCAGTTATTAGTTTTAACCAGTAAGTCATTTTTTGGAGATCGGTGAGTGTTTATCGAGCGGATCGATTTTACTCAAATTGTATGACTTAGGTTGTTTACCAATTATTGGTTTTAACCAGTAAGTCATTTTTTGGAGATCGGTGAGTGTTTATCGAGCGGATCGATTTTACTCAAATTGTATGACTTAGGTTGTTTACCAATTATTGGTTTTAACCAATAAGTCATTTTTTGGAGATCGGTGAGTGTTTATCGAGCGGATAGATTTTACTCAAATTGTATGACTTAGGTTGTTTACCAATTATTGGTTTTAACCAGTAAGTCATTTTTTGGAGATCAGTGAGTGTTTATCGAGCGGATCGATTTTACTCAAATTGTATGACTTAGGTTGTTTACCAATTATTGGTTTTAACCAGTAAGTCATTTTTTGGAGATCGGTGAGTGTTTATCGAGCGGATCGATTTTACTCAAATTGTATGACTTAGGTTGTTTACCAATTATTGGTTTTAACCAGTAAGTAATTTTTTGGAGATCGGTGAGTGTTTATCGAGCGGATCGATTTTACTCAAATTGTATGACTTAGGTTGTTTACCAATTATTGGTTTTAACCAGTAAGTCATTTTTTGGAGATCGGTGAGTGTTTATCGAGCGGATCGATTTTACTCAAATTGTATGACTTAGGTTGTTTACCAATTATTGATTTTAACCAGTAAGTCATTTTTTGGAGATCAGTGAGTGTTTATCGAGCGGATCGATTTTACTCAAATTGTATGACTTAGGTTGTTTACCAATTATTGGTTTTAACCAGTAAGTCATTTTTTGGAGATCGGTGAGTGTTTATCGAGCGGATCGATTTTACTCAAATTGTATGACTTAGGTTGTTTACCAATTATTGGTTTTAAGCAGTAAGTCATTTTTTGGAGATCGGTGAGTGTTTATCGAGCGGATCGATTTTACTCAAATTGTATGACTTAGGTTGTTTACCAATTATTGGTTTTAACCAGTAAGTCATTTTTTGGAGATCAGTGAGTGTTTATCGAGCGGATCGATTTTACTCGACTCGTTTGTATAGCTGGATCGAGGAGTGTTTATTGAGCGGATCAATGTATACTCGACTCGTTTGTATAGCTGGATCGAGGAGTGTTTATTGAGCGGATCAATGTATACTCGACTCGTTTGTATTGCTGGATCGAGGAGTGTTTATTGAGCGGATCAATGTATACTTGACTCGTTTGTATTGCTGAATCGAGGAGTGTTTATTGAGCGGATCAATGTATACTCGACTCGTTTGTATTGCTGAATCGAGGAGTGTTTATTGAGCGGATCAATGTATACTCGACTCGTTTGTATAGCTGGATCGAGGAGTGTTTATTGAGCGGATCAATGTATACTCGACTCGTTTGTATTGCTGAATCGAGGAGTGTTTATTGAGCGGATCAATGTATACTCGACTCGTTTGTATAGCTGGATCGAGGAGTGTTTATTGAGCGGATCAATGTATACTCGACTCGTTTGTATAGCTGGATCGAGGTGATTTGATAATGTCTTATTCCGAGCCAAGAGTCATAACAATGGTTTTCACTCTCGGTCGAGGTAATTTGATAATATATTTCCGAGCCAATAGTCTTAGCAATGAAAACCAAATTTCGCAAGTAAACCAAGCATATAGCTGAAATTAATTCTCCTCGATGTAATTAATAGAATAATAGCAATCAAGTAGCTGAACACTGATCTCACAATTTCAAAGCCAAGCTACCAGCACTAAGTAATTCTCCATGTAGCAACCAATGAAGTTAATCAAATTAATTCAAGCTACCAGCAAATCAAATAACAAGCAGCTCACTTTAATTAAAGATTTTCCACCAACAAGCATCTAAATCTCAATTAATCAACCAGGCAGCTCTGATATCCATTGAACCACCGAATGAAATTAAGAAAACTAGTGATATTTCACCATTGTTCTTGATGAGGGGTAATTCGGATTCCCTGTCTTTCTAGCCTCAACGCAGTTCGAATAGCACCGAATCCTATCCCCAGGAACCAAGAGCCGAACCTAAGCTTGAAGATGATTATTCCGAGCACATAAGAGAACCGGAGATCGAAGGACACTGTTGGGCCGAGCCCAGGCCCAAGCCCTCCAAATCGGCTATAAATACCGGACCCCATGCATTTATTACACCGGGGACAACTTCCCAGGGGGCACTAGCCTTGAAACTACTGTTCGGATTCACTCGAGAATAGTAGTGTAGGTTTTCTCATATGTATTTCGCCCTCTAGCTTGTACGGCATCCAATAATACTCGAATAGGACCCCTGAATACCTATATTTGTACTCATTCAATTCGAATACAATTACTTTGGTCCTTGCTTTACTTTGTTATTGTTATTATTGTGTTACATCCCACCCTTGATCGAACTAACGAAATCACGTAAGATCAATTGGCGCCCACCGTGGGGCCCTCTGTTCGAGTATTAGATCGAAATATGCCTACTACGAGGAGAAATATGTATGTCAGCGAAAAGGCTTTACTGGTCAGAAACTCTGCCAATCATTATTCAAGGCATGATCCCCCAACCACCCGAGTATTCGAAGTTGAAAATAATACCTAATCAATGTATTTCCGAACTTAATGTTAGCGACTTTATCCTGGGATTGTCGCGGCTTATCTTTTTCTTCAATGGATTTATTTCCCACAAAGGAACCATTTTCTTCGATAATCATTGACGTCGTAGGCCTAGAAAATCTACGCAATTAGAGCTTGTCGGTGGTCGGAATTTATTTTTCCGATCATAATATTTATTATTTTCGAAAGAAAAATTCTTCGAATTAGCTATCTTTGGGTTCAGTTGCATAATTCGTATACATTACTTATAAGTTACCTATATTTTTCTCGATTCGATTGGGATGAGTTGAATATTCGAACAACGACAACAAATTATAAGCCGGAGCTAAATATCAGCAGTCGTTCGACTAATAAAAGGAAGATTAAATGGTGAAATTCAATTAAAGAATGAAAGCTTTATCATTCAAATTCTTCAGATATATTACAAAGTAAAGCCTCGAATAAAATTCGAACTCGAGAAGTACAATACAATCATTCCTATCCTATTGTGAGTTCTACGAATAATTCTACCCTGTTACATTCTCGGTCTTCATTCGCTCCAGATGCAGAACTCAGCAGTGATTCTTCTTGGCAATCACTAGCCACGTGTCGCACATCCATCTTCGAACGGGATAAAAGCCGGATTGGAGCTCCTCTCCGGGGCACCAGACCGACCTTAGATCATCATCAGTAAACAATGATTGAAACGCGCAATCGTTGTTTACAGAATAATCCGAACCGGAGCAGCAAAGGGTTATCCCAGCAGAGGCGCTCCAAAGGAGCTCGAATGAACTATCTCGTAAGAAAGCCCTCGAGGAAGCTGGTGCCTCAGATTTAAAGAACTCCTCTCGGAGTAACCATCTGCCCGATCGGGTACTGCACCGGAAGACCGGAATTCTAACCCGTCACAGACAAGATATGTCTGGGAAAACAGGTTGCCTGCCGGTATTCTAGGCGCAATTTCTTTTGCCTGTCGATATTCTAAGCGAAAAAGCTTATGCTAAAGGAGCTAAGATCGAAAAACAGGGTTCTGAGTCTAACCTCAAACTCCTTTATCTTGGAAAAAGTATGAATCAAATCTAAAACTCGACCCATGGTGATCGGAGGAAGCATAAGGAAAAAGTGAGAAGTGTTGTATACACGAAGGGACCTTTTTATAGTGGTAAGGGATTTTAAATCAACAGCCCAGATAACTGGCTACGAGCGGTTTGATGTCTGTAATAAATGGAGTGACCGTTACATTTCCCGAGAAATAAGGCCCTGTTTGGCAAGAATGACATGCGATTCAGTAGGGAGTATCGAAGAATTAAGACATCCTAAATTTTGAACCGTTATGACGTATTCATAACATCATTATTAAAGAAGGACATGTCGGATTCATATTTAGTTTATTCAGATGTTTTTACACTCAAGTATTTATTGTTATGCTTTTATGCTGTCGACTTAGAAGAACTATAATCGGTCGAGTCGAACAGAACTCTCGGCCTGGAAGTTATGCAATTATGGAAATTCAGCAGTAAAAAAGATTTATGGCATCGTTTTCCTTATTAATTTCTGGTCCGCTAAAATATTTATCTATTATCCAAGCAGGCAAGTGATATTTGATTATTTCTTGATCAATATTAGAAGATCAAAATGGAATTATGGAAGATGAACATTTATCTTGTTATGATCAATGTTGTCAACAAAACGGAGAGGAAACGTGCTTATATTATCTCGAAAAATACAAGATGTGGAAAATACATATCGAGCATAGCACCAGCCTTTACATTACATACATTTTTACAATCCTATGAAATTCTCGGTCTCCCGTCCTATCGGTCACTCGGGATAACTTAGCTCTGAGCGCGGAATATCCTTTGGACCCGCAGGCTTTCAACTTTATTTACAATCTTCCGAAGACAGAGGGGCGAACGCTCGGCAGTATTTTCCGGCATTCTATTTCCAGCACGTCTTCCTAAATGCATTGTAGCAACAGGTCCATGGGCCTGGCTTATTGGCTTTCCAGATGGAAACCGCATTTGCCTGTCGATATTCTAAGCGTGGTTGCTGTAATTTTTCTTCCGCTCGAAGATTGTTTCGCTTAAAATTTGTCCGAAGTCCGAACTCAAACAATTGAATTAATTGAATAATCGCCTTGACCACCATGATCAGGTAGATAAATTCTCGATGCAACGAATGAGATAATTTCAACAATATGCCAGCCTTTTATAGCCAAAAACAGAAAAGAATCTAACGGCGTATAATTCGCGAAGTGAACGGACAAGATTTGTCGACCGTTGCGATTCCCAGAAAAACGGGAACCGTTTTGAAAAAATCAAACTTATCAAAATTAGAAACCTATAGACAAAGAATTTTCTCGACAAAGGCATAAGGATTATTGGGTTATCCACCACTGGCTATTTCTCCATGACTTATCTTTTCTCATGATTGCAGAAGACTATTTTCTCGTCAAAATGTATTTCGATCAGAGTTACATATTCAATGGAAACTAATTTCATCAATATTCATATTCGTTCATCTCTCCCTGATATTATCGATCTCTGTTATTCTATCCGTATTTGTCTCAGTCTATTATTATCTAAGGGTGAAAGCTGTTGCTAGGACCCTCGAAAATCGATCAAGGGTGAAAGTCGTTGCTATGCCCCTTAGATCGAAATTATTAAAGGGTGAAAGCCTCTGCTATGACCCAAGGGCTAAAAATGCTCTGATACGACTAAGGGTGAAAGCCGTTGCTATGCCCCTTAGATCGAAATTATTAAAGGGTGAAAGCCTCTGCTATGACCCAAGGGCTAAAAATGCTCTGATACGACTAAGGGTGAAAGCCGTTGCTATGCCCCTTAGATCGAAATTATTAAAGGGTGAAAGCCTCTGCTATGACCCAAGGGCTAAAAATGCTCTGATACGACTAAGGGTGAAAGCCGTTGCTATGCCCCTTAGATCGAAATTATTAAAGGGTGAAAGCCTCTGCTATGACCCAAGGGCTAAAAATGCTCTGATACGACTAAGGGTGAAAGCCGTTGCTATGCCCCTTAGATCGAAATTATTAAAGGGTGAAAGCCTCTGCTATGACCCAAGGGCTAAAAATGCTCTGATACGACTAAGGGTGAAAGCCGTTGCTATGCCCCTTAGATCGAAATTATTAAAGGGTGAAAGCCTCTGCTATGACCCAAGGGCTAAAAATGCTCTGATACGACTAAGGGTGAAAGCCGTTGCTAGGCCCCTTAGATCGAAATTATTAAAGGGTGAAAGCCTCTGCTATGACCCAAGGGCTAAAAATGCTCTGATACGACTAAGGGTGAAAGCCGTTGCTATGCCCCTTAGATCGAAATTATTAAAGGGTGAAAACCTCTGCTATGACCCAAGGGCTAAAATGCTCTGATACGACTAAGGGTGAAAGCCGTTGCTACGCCCCTTAGGTCGAAATTATTATCCTCGATCAACCTAGATCAACCAGCATTCTTCATTCGTTTAAGGCTAACAGCCATCATCTTGACGCTTAAATCAAAATTATTATTCAAGATCGATCAAGACCCCATTTCGATTATTACTTCACGATTATTTATCCGACTGGGGAATTTAGCCCCTCAGATTAAGATTGTTACTCAAAGGTCATTTTGGATTTTTCTATTCGATCTCTTAGTTATTATGTATTTGACGGAAAAATAAAGCCCATACAGGTTATACTCAAAATCGAGAAATGTTGGATGTCATCTATCAGCTAAATATTTATCAAATATGGTAAAAAATAGCGCTTGTTCATATTTTTAAGACAGAAGAATTGATGCTCGACGACGGTATACGAAAGCAATTCTACAGGACAACAAGGAAGGATGATAAAAGAAATAAATATCTCATTCATGACATTCAAAACAGTTACAAAAGAGTTCGAAATTACAACGATAAGAAAAGTCAAGCAAAAACTTTACATTTAAATGTAACCCTATTACAAATTAATCCTACACTAGATTCTCTCCGTGATCGAAGGAGTAAGGCGGGGCTAGAACAACGCTTCTACCCTTCATCCATCATTTCCTCAGTACTTGCTCCACACCGGTCCAGATCGAGAAATAGCGAAGCAACCCCAAGAAAAATTATTCCACGCAATCTCGAAAGCAACATTCTTCAAAGAATATCTTGAAGAAGTGGAGATCAAGTGCAGGAAAACTCCTCCAGCAGTCGACCCACTATCCGACCGGGTGGATTGACAGGATACAGAAGATCGAACCTGGCTCAAAGACTCGGAGTCAAAGAGAGCTGGTCGCCTGCCGGTACCCCAGTCGCAATTACTTTCGCCTGCCGATACCCTAATCAAAATAAGTTGCCATCAAGAGATAGCAAAATTTATGAAGGAAGATAGTTCGAAGGAGAACCTCGAACAGTTCAGTCGGAGATAATAAACGAAACATTATGGCCAGAGAGAGTAAAATCTCAATCAAAGAGCCGATCAGAAATCTTACTGAAACATTAAATTTAAAGGTAACAACGGAACTATATATAGTGGAAGAAAAAAGCAATTAACGACTCAGATTTGATGATACAAACGGCTGAGATATAAGCAGTAAATGCGCCGACCGTTACGATTCCCGAAAATACAGAAACTATTTCGGGAAGAAAGTGAAGAAAATGTCAAAAATTGTTCCACTCGAGTTCATTCCTATCCGAATTCATCGTAGACTCAGCTCCAATCGTCAAAGAAAAAAACCATAAAGAAATCTAAATACATCATGTAAAGAAAGCTTTGTCGGTAAACGGCCTAAGGATAAGTAAAGCCGTCGTAAAGATCGATAAAAAGTATTTTCCGAGCTTGACATATGAAGCAATTGCAAGATACAAAGACATCAACCCCTATCACATCTTCATAACTGGCCGATCCTATGAAATTTTTGGCGGACGATAATGTCCTTACTCGACCAGAAAATGCCTATCGAGCCAACGAGTCTTCGACTATGATCGTACTTCTTCGAAAAGGAGAAGGGCAATACATCTCTTTCCCGGGAGAAACATGAACATTTTATGAAGGACGTCAATCCCAGAATCACTACCCGAAACGTTTTTTCAAAAGAAAACCTAGCAAGTTGCGTCATACCCTCGAAAAACTTGACGCCAGAGCCTCCCTAAACCACAAAAAGGCCATGGGCCATTGGGGTCGTGGATGGTCAGCAATAAAGCTTATCGGTCTTCAAGGTTGAAATAGCGTTCGCCTGCAGATACCCTAGTCGAGATCGAAGTATAAATCTTACTATGATACGCAATATAACTCCTAACCTGGAATTCGAAATATTGAGTCGTGCAACAAGATCTTCTAATCAGCATGATCGAAGGAATCTGTTTTCGAAAGATATTATAAGGATGCAAAACGAAGAGCACCATTTATAGATACTATTCTCAAAAATCCAACGGCTATCAGAAAACAAAAGAAACGGTCAAGATCAAAAGGTTGTCGCGACTCCCGAGGATTTCGCCGGAAAGAGAAAGTGATATTACTTTTGGGAAATAAGCGGGATTATTACGCCAAGATCGAAAGATTAAGAAGACAAACTAAAGCATGATCAAAGAAAGAACACATAAGAGGAACATGCGATTCGAGGAGAAAATAAATTATTACAAGCCATAGAAAATAAAATATCTGAAAATTATTCATAGTCGCACAAGTAAAAATAGTATAGACATATTACAAGCCCGGGTAAATAAAAGACAACATCTAAACATCTAAACAAGCTTATTATCAGAGAGAATCTTTCGAAGCTCAGCATTACGAGCCTCACATCCTGCTTCAAACCCACGATCATAAGCCTCCTTTTCTCGACGGATGAAATCTTGTTTCTCCTGCTCGTAAAGGCTCTTCAGTTTTTCGAATTTCTCGTTCAGCTGCTTATGGATCTCCTCTCCACGCTCGTTAGCAGTCTTCTCCCTCTCTAAAGCAAGCTTCTCTGCGAGGACACGGTCGAACTCGACTTTCTTCTCCTCCAGCTCGAGAGAGATAGCAGCACGTTGACTGGTCTCCCGCTCAGCAAATGTTTTAAGCTGAATAAAGTCTTGTCCGGCCTGTTAAAAGGATCAACAGCGCTAAAAAAAAAAAAAAAAAAAAAATGGGAAGGGAAGGAGAGGAGAAAGAAAGGAAGAATAAATAAATGCACACCTGAAAAAGGAAGTGCTGCCCAGACTCAAACAACTCTTCTATGTTCCTCTCCTTGGATGCGTTTCTCTCCTTGGGTATGTCAGTCTCCGAAGAAGTAAAGTTAGCTTGCAACAAGTTACCCATGGGATCAACCTTAGAAGGAGATCCATCTTTCAACTCCTCGCGCAGGGAAGAAGCAACTTTTGGAGGAGAGAAATCGACAAGAGGTCGGGGAGGATTATCAATTCCTGAAGCTTCAGCAGAGGCCCCTCCGCCAATCTCTAACTTGGATTTTTTGCTGAAATTCCCTGCGGGAGGAGCGGTCGAAGTATCGGAAGATGACTTGCTACCGATAGCAAGATTTTGCAAAGCCTCAATGGGAGTGACCCCATCGGAATAAGGCCTCTTATTCGAAGAAGGAATAGGAGTCTTCTCTCGAACAGGATCTTCACTCGGAGAATCAACTACCTTCGGGGAAGAACTGTCACACCCCCATCCCGGGTAGGTCCCGAGCATGGGAAAATGACGTGCATGTCAAGCATATCATATCAAGTAAATTGTCATTTTATCAACAAAACCATATCTCGTGACATATAATTCCTTTGTAAAATATATGTCATAGCAAGTAATAAAGGGACGGATATTAAAATTCCGCCGAACTAGTAGTTATACAAAGTAATAGGGCGATTTTACTACTTCAATATGGCATAACAAAATACATAACATGTACAATTAATCAAACCACCAATTGTGGCACCAACACAAGTATATAAATAAACCACAAGATTGTAGCAACCATATAAACAAACCCTGTAGCAAATAAGTGTCATCTCCTCAACTGAAACGGTACAAACTATGTGGCTAATACTATGTTACAACCAAGATAGCCATAAGTACAAAATACAAGAGTGAGGCTATGAGCTACAAAATATACAACAAAAGAGACTCAAAGGATCTAAATGATCCGTACATGTACAAAAATGCCTCACTGCGATATACAACTACCTTACCAAACTATGTACAACAACCTACCCCAAGCTACTCGATGTTGATCCCCGGTCCTCACTCAGGCCTACCGCCGGTGGTACTGTGATCTAAGTAAAACAAAGTAAACGGGGTAAGTCGAAAGACTTAGTAAGTGATGTCGTGATTCATGCATGTGGGAGAGTTATACAATTATAACAATTGATCCAAAATAACATTTATAACTCCATATATCAAAAATCAAGTCATATACAAGTTATGTAACAAGCCATATATGTATGGGCACGTTGGAAAGCATATAACATGAAATTAGGATACGATATCGATGAAGCTTTACTCGATGCCTTGAATCATATCCATCTCATATCCATTTCGAATATATAGCCGTGTGTCGAAATAAACGATCACACAAAGAAGTCCAAGAATGTACCGGTATCAACATATCATGTAATCCATAAATGGATCGCAAAGGTTCCCTTTGCTAGCAAGGGTTCCAATGCCGTATGCCTTGAATCGTGGCCAACGATCAAGGGTCGGTTAGGCTCCACAAAGAAACCATCACCTCGAGTATGCACAAATAAAACCATGGTTTCCATATGATGCATCGATGAACAATATTACCAAATTCATCCAAGGTAAAGTACATGGATGAATTCCATATGCCTAATTATATCAAAAATCAAAACTTCACCAAATAACAATATCTCATATGTACAAGTTATTGTTCTATATAGCAATAAGCCATCCAAGAACATCAAGAAATTGAACACTAATTTCCAGCAATGACAAGTTAATGTTCCAAGTACATATAACTATGATATGTGCACAATTTCATAAAACTAGTCAATTAAAACTAGTCCAACAATTTCACCATCGTTTTATATGTCAAGGAAGCTCAATTTCTCACCATAGATCCTACTAAATATTCCTAAAACACAACCATAATGTCCTTATAAAATCAGCCCATACCTATAATACATCTATGGGAAAACTCACAATTCTAGCCATAACTTCTACAAAGTACCAAGCTAGAACAATTTAGAACAAGTATATAACCACCCCATGAATTAATCTTAATTATCCATAAACCTGGATGAATCTTAGAAGTTAACAACATCACTTACTAGAGAAAATAATCGGTGCAAATTGAAGAAGGAGACGCAAGGAGCAACTTTGGTCAAAGCCGACACCGTAACCGATTTTTTCTTGATTTCTTAACAATTGTTTTGATGCTTTGAAACCCTCCAAGAAGACCTGAACGTTTTTGCTCTGTTTCTATCTGATATGGAACTATTTGTGAAGATAATCTTATAGAGGATAAGTGAGTGGAAATGAGAAAGGACCATTTTGACCCTTCTAGATTGCCTAGCCTTTTCAATTCTGTCCAGGGCTCGTTTGTCATATTTTACTGAACCAAAAACACTCAAAACCTCTTCCATTAGCTAGATCATGAAAAATTAGGCAAGTTAGCCTTTTGAATCACCTGATTCCGAGATCGTATGAATTAATTATGATTTTCTGAAGTTAGGGCTTCAAATTCGGTTCACAAAGCCCCGAAAACTTATAGATCAACACTTTGAGTTTAAAAACTCACATGAAAATGTAAATGAAGTCATATAACACATAATTATGTCATAAACCAAATAAAATAATATTATCTAGCAATTAATAAATGCAAAGCACGCAATGCCCAATAGAATATATGCACATTCAAACACATGCAACATGTCACGAAAACGAGTTATGACATCCTACCCTCCTTATTGGAATTTAGTCCTCTAAATTCATACCATGATCGTCGAACAAATGGGGGTAATTCAATCTCATGTCGGCTTCCGTTTCCCATGTAGCTTCCTCTATTCCATGATCTCTCCAAAGAACCTTCACGAGAGGAATGACCTTAGACCGCAGTACTCGTTCTTTCGTGTCAAGAATTCGAACTGGATGCTCAACATATGATACATCGGGCTGAACCTCAAGTAGCTCATAGTTCAAGACATGTGACGGATCAGATATATACTTCCGCAACATAGAAACATGGAAAACATCATGTACTCCGGTGATTGATGGTGGTAGAGCCAACCGGTAAGCCAACGAGCCGACTCTCTCAAGTATCTCAAAAGGGCCTATGAATCTCGGAGTCAACTTACCTTTCTTCCCAAACCTCTTGATCCCACGGTTTGGCGATATCTTCAGAAATACAAAATTTCCTACCTGGAATTCAAGTTCTCGACGACGGTGATCAGCATAACTCTTATGACGACTCTGTGCTGTAAGAAGCCTCTGTCTAATCAATCTCACCATCTCAACCGACTGCTGAACCAAATCAGTTCCATATACCTTGGCCTCTCCGACGTCCATCCAACATAATGGTGATCTACAAGGTCTCCCATACAAAGCCTCAAATGGAGCCATACCGATACTACACTGGAAACTATTGTTATAGGCAAACTCTGCAAGTGCTAAATGTTTGTCCCAACTCCCTCGGAAGTCTTGGACACAAGCCCTCAACATATCCTCTAAAATTTGTATGGTGCGCTCGGACTGCCCATCGGTCTGGGGATGAAAAGATGTGCTGAAATCCAGTCGCGTCCCCATAGCATCCTGAACAGCGCGCCAAAAATGTGAAGTGAACCTCGGATCCCTATCTGATACAATGCTAATTGGAATCCCATGTAATCTCACAACCTCATTCACATACAAGGTAGCGTATTGAGTCGGTGTATAAGTCATACTGTAGGCAAGAAAATGGGCCGACTTGGTCAGTCGATCCACTATAACCCATACTGCATCATGTCCCCGACTCGTACGTGGTAAACCTATAACAAAATCCATCGTGATGTTGTCCCACTTCCACTCTGGAATACTCAATGGCTGAAGCAATCCCGGAGGTTTTCGATGCTCTGCCTTCACCCGCTGACAAGTTAAACAGTGGGCAACAAACTCTGCCACATCCTTCTTCAATCCCTGCCACCAATAATGCTGTCTCAAGTCCCGATACATCTTGGTACTACCTGGGTGAATGGTGTACCGAGATCGGTGTGCCTCCTCCAATAGTTTCTGTCTCAACTCATCAACTGAAGGAACACATAGTCTACCACGAAACCGAAGAATACCATCCTCATGTACTCGGAAATCAGAATCCTGGCTATTCCCTAAGGTCTTAATAATTTCTTGAAATTTCATATCTTGTGCCTGTCCATCTCTAATATCCTGTAACACCTTGGGCTGAATCTGGATACTTGCACATATAAAGCCATGTCTGATAGTAGTGAAATCCCATCTGGCTGCACTCTCAACAAGTCTCCATTCTCGTGCCATGATGCTAGAAATGGTTGCCTTCCTACTCAAGGCATCAGCTACCACGTTCGCCTTCCCGGGATGATACAATATCGTGCAGTCATAATCCTTCAAGAACTCCATCCATCGACGTTGTCGCATGTTGAGCTCTTTTTGAGAAAACAAATATTTCAAACTTTTGTGGTCCGTGTAAATCTCGAACTTGGCCCCGTACAAATAATGTTTCCACTTGTGTAAAGCAAAAACAACCGCAGCCAATTCTAAGTCATGTGTAGGGTAGTTATGTTCATGTAGGTTAAGTTTTCTAGAGGCATATGCTATCACTCTGCCGTTCTGCATTAATACACAACCCAAACCCTCTTTTGAGGCATCACTATATATAACAAAGTTTTCTGATCCCTCGGGTAAAGACAAAACTGGAGCTGTGACTAATTTCTCCTTCAGAGTCTGGAAACTATGCTCGCAACGATCACTCCAAACAAAAGGAACACCTTTTCGGGTCAAACTAGATAACGGAGCAGCAATTCTAGAGAAGCCTGGTACAAATCGCCGATAATAACCTGCCAGGCCCAGAAAACTTCTTACCTCTCTAATACTGCTCGGTTGTTTCCAATCCACTATCGCCTCAATCTTAGAAGGATCAACAGTCACTCCTGCACTAGATATCACATGGCCAAGAAAAGAAATGTGCTCCAACCAGAAAGCGCATTTGTTAAACTTGGCATACAACTTCCTGTCTCGCAAGGTGGATAATACAACCCTCAAATGCTGCTCGTGATCAGCCCTAGTCTTGGAATACACCAAAATATCATCAATGAACACCACAACAAAACTATCAAGGTAGGGTTTGAAAACCCGGTTCATCAAATCCATAAAAACAGCTGGAGCATTGGTTAGCCCAAATGGCATAACCATGAACTCGTAGTGCCCATATCTAGTCCTGAAAGCTGTCTTCTGGATGTCTGAGTCTCGAACCCTCAACTGGTGATACCCACTTCGAAGATCCAACTTTGAGAACACTTTAGCCCCCTGAAGCTGATCAAATAAGTCTTCAATTAATGGTAACGGGTACTTGTTCTTCACTGTCACTCGGTTCAGCTGTCTGTAATCTATACACATACGCCATGACCCATCCTTCTTCTTTACAAACAATACTGGTGCACCCCACGGTGATACACTCGGTCTGATAAACCCCTTTTCCAACAGCTCTTGTAACTGTACTTTCAATTCCTGCATAATAGCTGGTGCTATCCTGTACGGTGGTATAGAAATTGGTGCAGTATCTGGTGTAACATCAATACAGAACTCTATCTCCCTCTCAGGAGGGAATGCGAAATCCTCAGGGAATACATCAGGATAATCACACACAACAGGTACATCTTCTAGTGTAATCTCACCCCTATCAGTCTTAGACACAAATGCCAGAAACCCCTCGCAACCCCGATTAATCAACTTGGTAGCTCGTACCGCAGATAAAATATGCAAGGTAGGTTTCCCCTTGTCCCCACTGACCTGTAAAGTATCTAGGCCAGGCACATGCAATGACACATTCTTGTTAAAACAATCGACCTGGGCATGATAAGCACCAAGCCAATCCATACCAAGCAAGACATCGAACTCATGTAGTGGTAACTCTATCAGATCCACAGGTAAAGTATGACCCTCTACTATAACATCGCACGCATAATATACCACCCTAGGCACAAACATCTCACCCAACGGGGTGGACACCTCTAGCACATATGGCAGATAAGAAGGTTGTGAATGCAAATGTTGTGCAAAATGTGATGCCACATATGAATGGGATGATCCTGGGTCTATAAGTACTCTAGAATGATAGTTCGAAACGATTAGTGTACCTGTAATGACCGAGGTCGAATTTTTTGCTTCTTGTTGTCCTAGGGAAAACACCTTTCCCTGAACCTTGGGACGCCCTACATTGTCCCTCTTCACTCCTGATACCTGACCTTTGTTCTTTGCCTTGGGACAATCTGGCAAAAAATGTCCCATCTCACCACAAGCAAAACACTGGCCAAGCTTACGACGACATGTATCCTCTGTGTGCCCGGTCCTACCACAATGTCTACACACTGAACCTGTGCTTGTACCAATCTGAGGTGGGTTTGGACTAATTGTGCTAGCTGCAACTGATTTAGATGGCTGTGAAAACTGACTCTGTCTACCAAAGTCCTTTCCCTTTCCCCTGTACCTGCCTCCTCTCCATGGCTTTTTCCCACTCTGGGAAAATGG
Organism: Penstemon eatonii; assembly: GCA_038501285.1. NCBI lineage: Eukaryota > Viridiplantae > Streptophyta > Magnoliopsida > Lamiales > Plantaginaceae > Penstemon > Penstemon eatonii. The sequence continues at coordinate 38,352,877 of CM076711.1, read as the reverse complement.
TTGTTGTGTTGATGCTGCGGAGGCTGTAGATGCTGCAGAAACTGATACGGATCCTGACTGAGTCCTCCTATCTCTCCTGCCCTGCTCCAATCTCAAGGCCCTATCCACGACCTGATGGTAATTATCAAAATCTAGGGCTTCCAACCTGTCACGGTAGTCATCATTTAGACCTGTGATGAACCTGTCAATCTTCATATCTTCAGTCTCTATCAAATGCTTGTTAAAGGCGGCCAACTCGGTGAATCTTGCCTCATACTCTGACACAGTGCTATCCCCCTGTATCAGGTTCAAGAAGTCTCTCTCCCGCTGTTTACGAACAATGGAAGGAACATATTGTGCTCGAAACTCTCGTCTGAACATATCCCATGTCGGTTGTTGATGCTTAGTAGCCCAATTTTCCTCAACTAACCGCCACCATTTCCTGGCAGCCCCAGTAAACATGAATGCTGCAAAAACAACCCTCCAAGAATCCTCCAAGCCTAAGGCAACAAAAATATGAGTAATGCTCTCAAGCCACTCTTCTGCCTTATCCACATCTGGCTGGCCATCAAATCTCGGTGGGTTCAGTTTCATAAACTTTTCTAAAGCTTTTCCCTGCTTATCAGAAGAAGTATTAACAACAGGAGGAGATGATACAACCTCAATTGGGGGACCCGCAGCTGGTACTGCCTGCTGAGTACGCTGCTGTAGTGGAGCTAACATAGTCATAATATACTCAAGCTTCTGATGTATCTCACTCATCTCCTGCTCTTTAGCCAAGGGAACATGATCAGAAGAAGCACTATGCTCAATTCCTGCAGGTTCCTTCCCCTGTTTGTGAGGTGGGTTACTCTCGGCACTCATCCTGAATCAGAATCGACACTCACAAACCCCAAAGTACCTACACGTAACACTATATGTTACTATAGAAACATGGTCAACACATACCTACAGCCAAGGAACCTATCCCGGCTTATAGCTAACGCGCTCTGATACCAACTGTCACACCCCCGTCCCGGGTAGGTCCCGAGCATGGGAAAGTGACGTGCATGTCAAGCATATCATATCAAGTAAATTGTCATTTTATCAACAAAACCATATCTCGTGACATATAATTCCTTTGTAAAATATATGTCATAGCAAGTAATAAAGGGACGGATATTAAAATTCCGCCGAACTAGTAGTTATACAAAGTAATCGGGCGATTTTACTACTTCAATATGGCATAACAAAATACATAACATGTACAATTAATCAAACCACCAATTGTGGCACCAACACAAGTATATAAATAAACCACAAGATTGTAGCAACCATATAAACAAACCCTGTAGCAAATAAGTGTCATCTCCTCAACTGAAACGGTACAAACTATGTGGCTAATACTATGTTACAACCAAGATAGCCATAAGTACAAAATACAAGAGTGAGGCTATGAGCTACAAAATATACAACAAAAGAGACTCAAAGGATCTAAATGATCCGTACATGTACAAAAATGCCTCACTGCGATATACAACTACCTTACCAAACTATGTACAACAACCTACCCCAAGCTACTCGATGTTGATCCCCGGTCCTCACTCAGGCCTACCGCCGGTGGTACTGTGATCTAAGTAAAACAAAGTAAACGGGGTAAGTCGAAAGACTTAGTAAGTGATGTCGTGATTCATGCATGTGGGAGAGTTATACAATTATAACAATTGATCCAAAATAACATTTATAACTCCATATATCAAAAATCAAGTCATATACAAACAAGCCATATATGTATGGGCACGTTGGAAAGCATATAACATGAAATTAGGATACGATATCGATGAAGCTTTACTCGATGCCTTGAATCATATCCATCTCATATCCATTTCGAATATATAGCCGTGTGTCGAAATAAACGATCACACAAAGAAGTCCAAGAATGTACCGGTATCAACATATCATGTAATCCATAAATGGATCGCAAAGGTTCCCTTTGCTAGCAAGGGTTCCAATGCCGTATGCCTTGAATCGTGGCCAACGATCAAGGGTCGGTTAGGCTCCACAAAGAAACCATCACCTCGAGTATGCACAAATAAAACCATGGTTTCCATATGATGCATCGATGAACAATATTACCAAATTCATCCAAGGTAAAGTACATGGATGAATTCCATATGCCTAATTATATCAAAAATCAAAACTTCACCAAATAACAATATCTCATATGTACAAGTTATTGTTCTATATAGCAATAAGCCATCCAAGAACATCAAGAAATTGAACACTAATTTCCAGCAATGACAAGTTAATGTTCCAAGTACATATAACTATGATATGTGCACAATTTCATAAAACTAGTCAATTAAAACTAGTCCAACAATTTCACCATCGTTTTATATGTCAAGGAAGCTCAATTTCTCACCATAGATCCTACTAAATATTCCTAAAACACAACCATAATGTCCTTATAAAATCAGCCCATACCTATAATACATCTATGGGAAAACTCACAATTCTAGCCATAACTTCTACAAAGTACCAAGCTAGAACAATTTAGAACAAGTATATAACCACCCCATGAATTAATCTTAATTATCCATAAACATGGATGAATCTTAGAAGTTAACAACATCACTTACTAGAGAAAATAATCGGTGCAAATTGAAGAAGGAGACGCAAGGAGCAACTTTGGTCAAAGCCGACACCGTAACCGATTTTTTCTTGATTTCTTAACAATTGTTTTGATGCTTTGAAACCCTCCAAGAAGACCTGAACGTTTTTGCTCTGTTTCTATCTGATATGGAACTATTTGTGAAGATAATCTTATAGAGGATAAGTGAGTGGAAATGAGAAAGGACCATTTTGACCCTTCTAGATTGCCTAGCCTTTTCAATTCTGTCCAGGGCTCGTTTGTCATATTTTACTGAACCAAAAACACTCAAAACCTCTTCCATTAGCTAGATCATGAAAAATTAGGCAAGTTAGCCTTTTGAATCACCTGATTCCGAGGTCGTATGAATTAATTATGATTTTCTGAAGTTAGGGCTTCAAATTCGGTTCACAAAGCCCCGAAAACTTATAGATCAACACTTTGAGTTTAAAAACTCACATGAAAATGTAAATGAAGTCATATAACACATAATTATGTCATAAACCAAATAAAATAATATTATCTAGCAATTAATAAATGCAAAGCACGCAATGCCCAATAGAATATATGCACATTCAAACACATGCAACATGTCACGAAAACGAGTTATGACAAGAACCCCCGAGCGTAGCCTCGAGCTCCTCGTCCAAAATTGACTTGCTAGAGCTGCCCTTGTTTTGTTTTGAAGAAATGTTTTTCTCTTTCTTGCTGTCTTCCCCTTTAGGAGCTCTTGGGGAAGACACTGAGGTCTTGGAAGAAGATTTGGAGGTTTTGGCCTCCTTGGCAACTTTCTGCTCCTTGCTCGGATTCTTATTTTTCGAACCGCCAAATAACAATTTGGGATCGATAGCTTTCCCTAATACGTTTTCCATGATAATCGGATTTGGGACCTACAGTTCGGACTATTACTCTTAAAGGGATTCGAAGAAGGCAGAAGATATGGCAAAAAGCTCCGATCTCTATAAGCAAGATGTCGTATGAATAATGAAAAGAAACCCTAATATTTATAGACACTACGCCCTGTGATTACGATAATGGATCGACGCAACCTTTAAAGGAAAACCCCGTATGGAAAGGGCGATATCCGAGCATAGAGTTATCGAACTTTGAAAATTAAAATGGTAACTGGATATTAGAAAGATCGGAATTTACAAATTACAGCAGTCAAATCAAAAAAGAAACAAATCCGTTTACAAAAATAAGTTACATGGATATACACGATTAGTTCCTAACTACAAAACTATGAATCGCCCCTTCCAGCACGATCGGCTCCGATAATTCGCTAAATAGAAAGTCAGGCGGAGCAATTACTTGGTTTGGTCAAGAGTTCGATCGCCTTCTTTATCCGATACATCGCCTATGTCGACATTTTCGCTTTTTTCCTCCGACACGGGAGGATAATCGGTGAAACGCTCGAGCACATCAGGGTTAGGCATCGGAATGCCGTACTCCTCGACTAAGGGGGCAAAGCGATGATTTTGCCAATTAGTATCCGTCTTGGGTAGAGAGGAAGCTTTGTAATCCTTCCCTTCAGCGTTCTTAAAAGGGTTCATGTGCTTATAGTACTCGTCTATATCATCCGGAATCTTCTTGGCCGCGACCAATTGTTGAACCCCTTTATAGAAGATCGTCTGAAGAATTTCTCCCATTTTCCTTTGAACTAAGGGGTCCAAGACAGGGGATTCCAGGAATTCTCGTATGGCAGGGATCTCGGCTTCTTCCCAGCCTTGGGCATACGCACGCTCGGAGTCTTGCTTCGCTAGCTCGAGTTCAACCTTTATCTTCTTTAGCTCCTCCCCGAGGGCACTTCTCTCCTTAAACAGATGCTAGTAAATCTTCTTCTACGGAGGAGGAATTTTTCGTAGTCGCTTCCTTGAGCTCCTTCTTTACTTGGCACAATTCTCGCTGACTCTCCGCCAGCTGAGATCGAATGGCCTGGTTATCAGCAAAAATCTGGGCATATGCATCATGAGCGTCCTGCGATTCCTGCTCTAGTAACGCCAGACGATAGGATTGAAAGGCGAATAAATCCCCGACCTACAAGACATTTTCGAGGATGGGTAAAACTAGGAATTCTAAAGAAAGAACACAGTCAAAAGACGAGTATTTACCTCGTGATACGTTCTGGAGAAATCACTCAAAACCTCAAAATCTCCTTTGATGTAATGAAGCAGGATATCCCGTTTAAACCGACTAGCCATAAAGATTCTAGTGGCTTTGTCGAATTCGTTCTCCCCATTCATATCCAGATCGGTCATAATGGTACCATCCTCAGGATATCCAGCAGTTCTGCTACTACGAAAATGCTCGTCCATAAAGTCTGCTACATCAGGCTCTGACCTACCTTCTCGACAAGGGACAGAAGCAGAACTCACGCCAAAGGGTTTTATCCTCCTCGAGGGCCCTGGGTGTTCGGCATTTCTTTTCTGGCCCAGAAGCTTCTCGTATTCCTGAATACCCTGAATCCGATTCCAGGAATGTTGACTGTAGCCGACAGACGAAAGAGCGGAAGTATCAGGGGAGAACAACGATCGAAGAGGTCCGGCCGTGGCAGAATTCAGGGAACTCATAGTGCCAACCCCTCTTAAGTCAGGAATCAAAGATGGTATGACAGCTGAACTCCTACCAAAATTGTCTATGTCCGTTTTTTCTTCGGAGGCATAAGGTAACGGATCGAAATAAAATCGCTTATCTTCAACCGGGCCGGCGGCGGAGATTCGGAATTTCTCGACAACTCGACCTGCGAGGATAATACGAATCGGGCACGAGTTTAAACAAGGAGAATTGTTTAATAAAACCCAAAAGTAAGTTAAAGATAAGAAGCATACCCAGAGAAAGAGGAGCAAGGGTCGGAGCACTAGAGGTTCGCAGGAGGGATCCTTCGGAAGATTGTCTAGGGTATTTAATCGCCGGAGTAGGATAATTAAACTGACTCAACCCGGCCAATCGCAAAACGCCTTCCTGAATCAGGAATCTAGTCTGGTAAGGGTTAGACTGCAACTGATCCAGGAGTTCATCAGAAAGACGATGTTTGAGTTTTTCTCTTATTTTTCGAGAACCATACGACCAAGAATCTGCGCCATCCCATCGATATGGTCTAGTCTTTGAACTACCTTCCGACACAGGAACATCGGGACCTTTCACGAAGAAGAATCTCCTCTTCCAGCCTATACTCTTTCTCGTTGATATCTTAGTAAGAAAAGGTCGTTTCGACCTCTGGAGAATGGATACGAACCCCGCATTGGAGCCCTTATTCAATTCCATTCGGAAAGTATGCCAAAAGTTACTAAAAGAGGCCTCTTCTCCTTTTGCCTCCATGAGAGCGCTGAATGCCACTATGTAGGCGACGGAGTGCGGGAGAAGTTGAGCGGGGGACAGCGAAAAGAAAGAAAGGACATTTCTGATAAGGGGAATGAATGGAATACGTAGACCACAGGAGAATTGGCCCTCGTAAAACGATTGACAGCCAGCTGGGGGCTCGGTAGCACGATCGGAATAAGAAGGAATGACGATCGAAAACCCTTTTGGAAGATATTTCCCAAACGCCGTCTCAAGATAAACGCGATCTTTCTTCGAAAAACAACAGGAGGTTTCCTTAGCAGGAAGTTCTGACGTATTCGAGGTCACGACCTCAGAGGTGAGCTTGGGTTTGAAAATTCTGACAAAGGCACCCTCACCGATGCTGCGCTTCTCAACCTCATTTTCTTCGAGATCCTCGCTCGGATCATCATCCTCGCCTCCTGGACGGAACTCTCCATCTTCGTAATCATCAACGAGCTTTAACAAAGGATCAGATTCTTGACTCTCTTCGACCTTATTCTTGCCCTTCGAACTTCTAGAACTTGACATTATGAATTCGGAAATGAATGTACTAAAGTAACCACCTTTTCGATTACAACACTTCGAGCTCAAGAGAAAATATAACATGGAAGTAATTTTTCAACGGGTCAATATATATATACGGGGTTAAAAAGGTAAAATTGCAAAGAGGTCCCCGAGTAACCGCGACGGTTGAACTTACCAAGGGTAAAAACTTTGGGTTATCCCTCTCAAAATAGCCTTTTTGATCCTTCATTCTCTGGAATTGCGGAGTATGTCCTTGCAATTTATCCCTAAGGATCTCGGAGGCCCTCCTTGTTATGATCGAAAATTCTGGAAAGCATCCACCTAGGGATCGAACAACGCATCTTGGAACCAAAAAAGGAATATTATTACTTCAACATCCTCCGACAAGGGTAACTTCAGAACACGCCGGTGTATGTTTTCTTGTATATGCACTCTTTTTCCCTAGCTCGGTTTTTATCCTAGTGGGTTTTTGTCTCATCATATGGGACGTATTTTGAACGGCTCGTCTCATCATATGGGACGCATATCCTAAAGACATTCTGAACGGCTCGTCTCATCATATGGGACGTATTTTGTACTTCTTCGAGCGCTAGCTCCGCTTCGCACTCGAGAAGTGGGGGAGTATTGATGAGGGGTAATTCGGATTCCCTGTCTTTCTAGCCTCAACGCAGTTCGAATAGCACCGAATCCTATCCCCAGGAACCAAGAGCCGAACCTAAGCTTGAAGATGATTATTCCGAGCACATAAGAGAACCGGAGATCGAAGGACACTGTTGGGCCGAGCCCAGGCCCAAGCCCTCCAAATCGGCTATAAATACCCCATGCATTTATTACACCGGGGACAACTTCCCAGGGGGCACTAGCCTTGAAACTACTGTTCGGATTCACTCGAGAATAGTAGTGTAGGTTTTCTCATATGTATTTCGCCCTCTAGCTTGTACGACATCCAATAATACTCGAATAGGACCCCTGAATACCTATATTTGTCCTCATTCAATTCGAATACAATTACTTTGGTCCTTGCTTTACTTTGTTATTGTTATTATTGTGTTACATCCCACCCTTGATCGAACTAACGAAATCACGTAAGATCAGTTCTACAACAACTATCTCCAAGTAGTTCATTACAATAAAGTAATTGATAAAGTAAGTTACAACCACAGCCATTAATTAATTTCAACTACTATGAGAAAGGCCGTAGTCAATTTGGAGTTTTTATCCCTGTTTGTTTGCTGCTGATCACAATAGCTACTAGGAGAAGAGAAGATGAGCAAAATTGCCCAATTTAGTCCACTATTGCAATTTCACCGAACATCTCAATAATCCAAACATCAAATTAAGGCAAATCACCCCAGATTAAGGATTATAACAACCATAATAATCATTAAGGAAGCAAAATCAGCCCAAATTAAGAATTCGAAGGGCTTGAAATCAGATTGAAAGTTATTGCTGAATAGAAGCAATTAATGTGAGGCCAATGTACCACACTTACTAGTCAAGGAAAAGGAGAAGAAAACATCTCAAAAATTAAACCCAAACTCGCTGGAATTCGCGGCCCGAGTTTGTTCTTGACGGCCCGAATTTGTTCTTGACGGCCCGAATTTGTTCTTAACAGCCCCAAGCTCCGAAACACAAATTAATTATGGGAAACTGAAATTAGGCAATCAAGGAGTGATTTTTAATCAGCAGGGGGCGGAAATCTGCCAGCCCAAAATTTTTTCTTGACGGCCCGAATTAAATACTCAATGAATTGACTGCAAGGTTATGAAATCGGCTTCGTAGATGATGAGTAACAGATGCAAGGAGCTGAAAATTGAAAGCAATCAACCTAAACAGCCGAAAATTGATGAATAGAAAATTGGGGATCGGTATCCTCCTCCGTCAAAATTTTTTTTTCGAAATTGATTTGGGAACTGAAATTGGAGTCGTGAATGGTGATTAAGCATTACAAAGAGCAAAATCACGGAATCAATTTGAAGCAATATGTCGTAGATTCGAAAAATCACGAAAAAAGGCCGAATTTGGTGGTAAATCAGAGGTGTAATTGCACATAGTAAGGGGAGAGAGGTGATCTTTTTCCTTGGATTGACCATGTGTCGTTCGAGCAATTAACCTTGCCCCACGGTGGGCGCCAACTGATTTAACCATTTTTCGTTAGGTTCAATCAATATTATAGGATTAGATTTGAGGGCAGATTAAGTTACTCAGGATGGTGCAATACAAGAAAAAGTAGAACAAGAACGATGATAATAACGTAGAATTAATGGAGAGCAAAAGCTATTTTATTAGAGTAAAGATATTACAATGCTCTGTACAAAATATGTAGGCGTCAGCCCTATTCTTGTGTGTGTAGTACAATGTTGATCTATGTATTTATAAGATATGAACCCTAGCCATACAAGGAAACATAGTCCTAATAGGACTTGGTATAATAATCCTACTGGAATTTGGGCTTCACCCTTGGTCGCTTATGGAATGAGGCCTCTGGTCGGAGCGCCTAGCATGTTAATAAAACAGCTTCCTGGTCGGATCGATCGTGCATAGTCTTAGTCGTTCCGAATGTTATAAGGAGTGTAAAATAGCCCCCATCACTGCCCGAAGGCTAAGGCCTTACTTTCAAACATACAAGATCATTGTTCTAACAAATCAACCTTTGAGACAGGTCCTATCAAAACCAGAGGCATCAGGCAGATTGATCAAATGGGCGGTTGAGCTCGGTCAGTTCGAAATCGAGTATCAACCGCGGGTCGCCATAAAAGCCCAGGTACTAGCCGACTTCGTACTCGAATCAACTGGCTTATCAAACATAAAAGGAGGAGCAATCTCCGATCTAAGTATGGTCGAAGAAGCCAAAAATCAAATCTGGCTGATGCATGTGGACGGATCCTCTACCAAGGATGGAGGTGGAGCAGGAATTCATTTCCAAGGGCCCAATGGTGAAGACTTGAGTTATGCTATAACTTTAGATTTCGTCGTGACCAACAACGAGGCCGAATATGAGGCATTGATCGCAGGGCTGGAGATGGCTCTTAAAGCAAAGGTAAAGTCAATTGTTGTCTTAACCGATTCAGAACTTGTTCATAGACAGGTGAAGGGCATGTACGAGGCCAGGGAGTTCAATATGATCAAATACCTGAGCAGAACGAAGAAATTGATCTCTGAATTCGACAAGTTCGATATTCAACCTGTGCCAAGAGAGGAAAATTTATGGGCAGATATATTATCAAAATTCACAGGTATGGCGGACGGGAAGAATGAGAGGATAATCACGTGGCTGCTATCGAATACGTCTGTTATCGAACTGGATGAGGCCCCTGCAATCGATATCATGGAGATCGATGAACCCATCAACTCATGGAGCAACCCTCTTATTGCCTATCTTAAAGAAGGAAAACTTCCGGAAGATCAAAATGAGGCTCGGAGGATCAAATATAGAGCGCCATCGTTTACTCTGATCGGTGATCAACTCTACAAACGATCCTCCTTAGGAATTCTGCTAAAATGTGTCCCCGAAATGCACTACGATGCTATTTTAAAAGAAGTTCATGAAGGGGAGGCGGGAAATCATTGTGGTGCTAGGGCCTTAGCGCTTAAATGCTCGAGGTCTGGATATTATTGGCCTACTCTTTTCTCTGATTCTGTTGATTATGTGAAAAAATGCCACCATTGTCAAATCCATTCAAACTTGATTCATCAACCGGCTGAGCATATGCATTCTATTCCTATCTACTGGCCTTTTGATAAATGGGGCATTGACATTGTTGGGCCTTTTCCAACAGCAAGAGCTCGAAAAAATTATGTATTGGTCGCAGTTGAATATTTCAGCAAGTGGGTGGAATGTGTTGCTCTGGCAAAGATCACTCAGTTCCAAGTTATTAATTTCTTATGGAGAAATATCATCTGTAGATTTGGAATTCCTAGGATCTTAATATCAGATAACGGAACACAGTTCGCCGGAAAAAGGATCACGGACTGGTGCGAAAAGTTCGGAATACAGCAGAATTTCGCGTCTGTAGGGCATCCCCAAGCTAATGGGCAAACGGAGGTCGCAAACAGGGAAATCGTTCGATCATTGGAAAAACGACTATCTGAGGCAAAAGGAAAGTGGCTTGATGAACTTCCAGGGGTTTTATAGGCCAATAGAACTACAGTTAAAGCTGCAACGGGAGAAACTCCGTTTAGTTTGGTTTATGGGTCAGAGGCCGTTATCCCAGTAGAGAACCTCGTACCTTCACCCAGGGTTGAATTTTACGATCCCGAAAAAAACCAATCTCTAAGGGAAGTAGAAGTTGATCACGCGGACAGTCGAAGGGACCGTGCAAAGTTGAAAATCCAGTCCGCAAAGTATAGCATGGAAAAGTCTTATAATCGTAACGTTCGAATCCGAACCTTCAAGGTAGGGGATCTGGTGCTAAAGAAAGTGGAAGTATCGAGGCACGTTGGAAAACTCCAACCCAATTGGGAAGGCCCTTTTGTGGTCGTTGAAATGGGAAGAAAAGGTTCCTACAAAATTGCTCATCCTGACGGAAAGGTACTACCTCGAGCATGGAACGCTGTTAATCTGAGAAAATATTATGGAAGATAGTTGAATTCAAGACCACTGTTATTTCGTCATCTTGCTCTGTTCTCTTTGTTTCTAGTGATTTAGTAAATTACTTGTTCAAAGAAGGTTTATTTTGATTGAGGTGTCCGAAGAATATTTATTCCGACTGAGTATTTATTCAATGAAAGTTTATTTCGCCTAATTTCTTATTTATTCATCATATTCTGGATATTCTCGATCTATATTCGTCTATTATCAATCTTTATTTTTCTCTATCAATTACTAAGGGTGAAAGCCGTTGCTATGCCCCTTAGATCGAAAATATTAAATGGGTGAAAGCCTCTGCTATGACCCTCGAGCTAAAAATGCTCTGATACGACTAAGGGTGAAAGCCGTTGCTATGCCCCTTAGATCGAAAATATTAAATGGGTGAAAGCCTCTGCTATGACCCTTGAGCTAAAAATGCTCTGATACGACTAAGGGTGAAAGTCGTTGCTATGCCCCTTAGATCGAAAATATTAAATGGGTGAAAGCCTCTGCTATGACCCTCGAGCTAAAAATGCTCTGATACGACTAAGGGTGAAAGCCGTTGCTATGCCCCTTAGATCGAAAATATTAAATGGGTGAAAGCCTCTGCTATGAACCTCGAGCTAAAAATGCTCTGATACGACTAAGGGTGAAAGCCGTTGCTATGTCCCTTAGATCGAAAATATTAAATGGGTGAAAGCCTCTGCTATGACCCTCGAGCTAAAAATGCTCTGATACGACTAAGGGTGAAAGCCGTTGCTATGCCCCTTAGATCGAAAATATTAAATGGGTGAAAGCCTCTGCTATGACCCTCGAGCTAAAAATGCTCTGATACGACTAAGGGTGAAAGCCGTTGCTATGCCCCTTAGATCGAAAATATTAAATGGGTGAAAGCCTCTGCTATGACCCTCGAGCTAAAATGCTCTGATACGACTAAGGGTGAAAGCCGTTGCTATGCCCCTTAGATCGAAAATATTAAATGGGTGAAAGCCTCTGCTATAACCCTCGAGCTAAAAACGCTCTGAAATAATCAAGGACGAAAACCGTCGCTATGCCCCTTAAGTCAAGGGTATATTCAGAATCGATCTAAATCCTATCATATTATTTCTCCACGACGACTATTGTTCCGAGAAGAACCTAAACTATGAGAAATATCCCGCGAAAGATTCAAGAATTGTAAAGATCGACCTTCAAATTAATTATGAATCTCAAAAATTATCTCGCGAATATTGCAAATTACGGAGAACAAATTTAAAGATCAACAACAATATGAAAGAAAATTTTCATTTATAAACTTTCAGATAAATTACATGTGAACTCTTGGTTACATTCAAGAAATTGAGCTAATCGGAATATTTTACATCTAGTTCAACCCTACTACAAATGGTTATTCCTATGGATGCCCGAAGAAGAAAAGTGAGGCTGGTACACTTCTACCCTTCATCCAATGCTTCCTTGCAAATAAGCCCATGAAAGACCAAATCGAAAAACAGGGAAGCAACTTTAGTTGAAGGCGCTTCTAGTAAATTTGAAGACCACATCCTTCAAGAAGCTGCCTCGAAGACATGGAGATCGAGCGTAGAAAAACCCCTCCAGCAGTAGACCCACTATCCCGACTGAATGGAGGACAGAGTACAGGAAGTCGAGCCTGCCTCAAAGACTTGGAATCAGAGAGAGCAGGTCGCCTGCCGGTACCCTAGTCGTAATTATTTTCGCCTGTCCATACCCTAGCCGAGATATTTTCATATGGCATTTCCAAGAAAGTTTGGAAAGAAGGTTCGAATAAAGATCTCGAACGCTTCAATTACTGACATTGAATGGAACATGGAGCCGATAGACAAAGGTAAAAACACAACCATATCGATCGAATGAAACGTTTACAGAAAAGTAAAAAATGAAGGTAATTTAGGAAGCTATATATAAGGGAAAGAATTCCGTAACAACGGTCTAGATCTCTTGGGCCGAACGGCCACGATACGAGCATTAAAAGCTCTGACCGTTACACTCCCCGAGAAATGAGGGACGATAAAAAAAAAAAAAAAAAAAAAAGAGAGAGAGAGAGAACAACATTCCAGCAATATTATCATTACAACAAAGATATCGTTACAACAAGTATGGTGTTACAACAAAGAAAAATCTTAGCAAACTCATGATACAAAGGAAAACCACAGTATTACTGAACGAAATTATTTTCAAAAAGGACTTTTCGAACTTCAGCACTACGATCAGCATACCCGCGGATATAAGCTTCCCTCTCATGAAGCTCGGAGTTTCTTTTCTCACGTTCGAAGATATATTTGAGTCTCTCTAATTCCAAGCTTAACTTATCCTGAGACAATCTTTCCTTGAAAAATCTATTAGCTTCCAGGGCGCGTTCCAGCTCAGTCTTTTTCCTGATCATCTCGAGCGAAATAGAAGCCCGTTGTTCGATCTCATGTTTGGCCAACGCATAAAGCCTAGAAAAATCTTTGCCAGCCTGAATTTATAAAAGATACGTCATGGTAGAAATAAAGAAATTAGAAAATCATGGTAAAGAGGTTAGGAAGAATTACCTGGACAAGGGATTCCAACCCAGACTGAAACAGGAACGAGGAATATTCTCCAGTCGAGAGAACCGCCTCGGAGATAGAGACATTGGCCCGAAGAAGGGTCGGGTCAGATTTCTCATGTAACACTGTATCAAAAGGAGCTATGCTTCTCTTAAATGGAGAGACACCAGAAGGAAACAACGAATCAGAAGATTCTCCGACCAATGAAGGTACGGATTGGAAACAAGTGCGCCCAATTACATCCTCCACAAAAGAAACCTTTTTAATTTTATTGTTCGAGCCCCTGGATTTCAAGCACGAAGAAAGGGCAATAGTCGAAGATTTATTTCCTTCATAAGAGTTTAGCTGATCGGAACTAATGGACTTGATTGGTGTTCGATTTCTTTTCCTTATATTTATGCCATCACTTGGCTTGGTGAAAGACGCGGAAGAAATCACGAAAGCGTTCGAATTTTTATTCATCTCCATGATTTCCAGGTAAAGATTCAACCGAAATAATTTTCTAAAAGCTCCGATCACGGTGAGCAATGTTATTATGAAACCAACGTAAAATGGCCTTGGTATTTATAAGAGACACGACGTCAGGCGGATTGCAATAATTGATGAGTCGCTACTCCCAAGAAAGATTCGATGACGCAACTGAGTATGCAAGAATGACGTTATAAAATTCAACAAGATGGTAAAACAGGTAAAGGTTAAGCATGGCATTAAGAAAAAATTAAAACCGAGCATCCGCTAAACAGGAGAAAGCATGAGTCTATAAAATGAATGTACAATTACAATGGTTCATCGAGCCCTATTACACAGAAATCATTACTGGCTGGATTCCTTTACGCCAGAACCATGGTCCGATTGCTCTTGCTCCTTCTTCTCACTAGAATTGCTTTTCGAGCTGTCAGAATCGTCACTACTCGAGTTGCTCTCTTCTCCATCCTTACTTTGCACATCAGCCGCAGATTTACTCGAACCAGAAGAAGGAGTGCCTTGTTCCCCCTGATCACGGGAATCCCCTTCAATATCCACATTTTCATCCTCAGATTGGGCTTCGAGCGCATCAGGATTTGGCATCGGTACTCCAAATTCCTCAAGAAAAGGAGCGAACTCATGAACGGTCAAGTTCTCGAGCTTGGGAGGAAAGGAAGAAGCCTTATAATCTTTCCCGAAAATATTCTTATAAGGATCCATGTAAGGAAGGTAGTCGTCAAGGGAGCCTTCGACCTTTGCAGCAGTAAGGAGATGCTGAGCTCCTTTATAGTAGAAGGCTTGGTTAATTTCACCTGACCGCAAGCGAATTAAGACATCAAGAAAAGGCGACCCTAAAAACTCCCTTATGGCGGGAAGCCTGGCCTCAGCTCGACCTCGCTCATAAGATTGCTCGGCGGACATTTTGGCTTGCTCGAGCTCCAGCTTTAATTTCTCCACTTCACCCTCTAGGGTTTTCTTCGCCTCCAGCACCTTCTTAGTCTCCTCAAGTTCTATTTCGATCTCAGACAACCTAGTTTTGGCATCCTCTAGCTGACTGGTCTTTGCAGCTTCACCCTTCAGAACATTGTATAAGGCCTTCTGTGCTGCCTGAGATTCTTCGCTCAGTACGGCCACTCGAAGAGCATTTTGGGTGAACAGGTCTCCGGCCTGCGGAGGAAAAGATATGTAAAACACAATACAAGAACCATAAGAAAAAGGTTAAAACTTTCAGGAATAGTTGGTACCCTTTGATGAGCATGAGCATAATCGCCTACTATCTCAAAATCTTTCTTAACAAAAGATTGGATAGTGTCATGAATCTCCCGGCCAGGAACATCCGAAGAGATTTATCCATCGTGTGCTCGCCCTCGGGGCCTAAGTCAGATTCAACAGTCCCACCCTCCGGGTATCCAGCCGCCCTCGGTCCTTGCAAATGATCCTCAATGAAATCGGCCAGATCTGGCTCGGAATGGCCAGCCCGACATACTATAGGATTCGGTCCTCGACTAAAGGGTTTGACTCTCCTGGAGGACTCAGGGACTTCGCTACTTCTTTTACGAGCCATCCTGGTCTGCAAAATCTCTCTGGCACGATTCTCCAGGAGAGTATAGTTACTGTACCCCTCATCGCTTGGGTCAGAAGAAATGGTCGGAAAAACAGATCGAAGAATACCGGAAGCTTGGAGATTAGAAATCTCCTCCACTTCAGCCCTAGACCGAGAGGTTCCTATTTCGGTAAGGAATTACCAGTAAGGCATTAGAAGTTGCAATGGCCCCAACCTCGGCCTTAGATCCGGTCGCCTTCCGAGAGGTTTTCAATGTTTGAGGACGAGGCCGACCTTTGTTACCCTTTGAAAAGGAAGCGACGAGTCGACCAGCTATTGATGTTCGGAATTTGTCAACGATCTCGGCTAACGTGGAAGGAGCGTTAACAGGATCTATTCGGGCTTTCCCGTAATCAATCGCATCGGCAGGAAAAGAGCAACTACTAAGCCCGGCCAATCGCAAGACCGCCTTCTGTGTCATCAACGCTGTCTGATGAGGATCAGCACGCAGAGATTGCAGAAATTCATGTGATATCTCACTTTTCATACTTCCCACAAGACGGTGTTTACCATATATCCATGTTTTTGCCCCAGGCCAATTATACGGAGTAGGCTCGGGATTGCTTTCAGAAGGCGGAGAATCTGGCCCTCGGATAAAGAAGAACTCGTGCTTCCATCCTTTCAAATTGCTGCTGACGTTGGTTGATAAGATCGAAGTCTTTGGTCTCTGAGAAAAATATACATAACCCGCGTTCGAGGACGTGGAAGCACTCATCTGGAATATCCGCCAAAAGTTCTGAAAGACCGTCTTTTTCCCTTTGGCCTTCATCAGCACGCAAAAGGCTATAATTAGACCAATTGAGTTTGGTAAAATCTGGCAATGAGTCAACTCGAAAGCATCCAGAATGTTTTCTATCAGAGGAGGGAAGGGGATGCGTAGGCCATAATGGAAATGTTTGGAATAGAAGGCTTGACAGCCCGCGGGAGGGTCGGTAACCCGTTGATCAGAAGTAGGAAGCACAATCGAGAAACCGGTGCCTAGATATTGGCCAAATTCTTCCCGCAACCGGTCCAAATCTTTTTCCTTATAGGAACAGACGATCTCATCTGCCCTCTCTTCAGTCATGTTTAAACCTGCGCTGGTCGAAGGCTCTTCCCAGTCAAAGATCGTGACCACAACATTACGGTTCAATCTATACTTTTTCTGCTCGTTTTTCCCCAAGGGAAGGTCCCCATCCTCTACGTCTTCCTCGTCAGAGACTGTCGCTTCGCCCGAATTTTCATCTTCGCTGTCTTCCGGTTCAGAATTCGATTCCCGCCCCTCCCCGCTGGACTCAGAGGCGGAACTCGAGTTTCGATGATTCTCGATCTCAGCTACAACTTCTTTCTCTTTCCGATTATCGGCCTCATTTCCCTCTAAAGAAGATTTTCCCTTCAAATCTACTGAACTCGACATAAAGAGTAGACGAAGATTGCTCGAAAAATATTGCTAGAATTCACTTATCGATCTGTTTGCTCCGATCTAGAGTTTTCTCCTCAGAATCTTTGTAGAACATCGACCCTCCGTCTAACTATATATACGGGGACAAAATGGGAAATTGCAAACCGCTCCCCAAGTAACCGCGACGATTGAACTCCCTCAAGGTAAACTTAAAATCATATTTTCGAAAAATTACACCTGCGGCCCCAATACTTTCCGGAATTCCTAAATTGAAGACCTACATAACGAGCGATACATTAAAGAGACGTTATCCCCGTATTTTCACACCCGCCCTTGGGATAAGAAGATTAAATTAGATAGAATGGCGATGAAATAACAAAATCACAAACTCTTATTCCAACAACGAACGACAATGACAATATCGAATACGGCATCATTACACAGTTTCTTAAGTGTGCACTCTTTTTCCCTGACCCTTTTTTATCCCAAAAGGGTTTTTCCGAGTCAGGTTTTTAATGAGGCATACCCGAAGCTTATGCCGAGATTGGTTCATCCCCCTAATTGTCCTGGGCTATGAATACTTCATCGAGCTTAAGCTTCACTTTACGCTCGAGAAGTGGGGGAGTATTGATGAGGGATATTTTGGGCTCTGCCTTTTCTACAATCATACGAGATCGAACAGTGCTTATCTCGGATGATCGAGTTCGACCCCGATGCCCAAGTACCATAAGTACAGACGGCCCTGGATCCAAAGTTACTGTTGGGCCGAGCTCTGATCCAAACATATGGGCCGAGAATTGCATGTCTGCGGATGGATCACCTAGACCCCGATCTCAGCTATAAATACCCCATGCATTTATGACACCGGACACAACTTCCCAGGTACTCTAGCTTCGAGACTGCTGCTCGGACTCACTTGGGGAATATAGTATAGTTTTGGTCATATGTATTTCGCTCTCTAGCTTGTACGGCATCCAATAATGCTCGAGTAGGACCCTAGATACTTGTATTTGTACCCAGTTAATTCGAATACAATTACTATTGGTCTTTGCTTTCATTTCAATATTATTATTATTGCACTACAATCCACCTTTGATCGAATAAACGAAATCGCGTAAGATCAGAGTTCAAACTCCGAAATTGTATGCTATGCTTGGAGCACCGATCTTAATACTAAGGCGTTATGATAAAATGAGTTGAATGGCATTTGTATTTATAATGCAGACAGCGTTTTACCTTAAAAATAAATAAACAGTTACATCTCCAGGGAAAAGGGGGCTAAAATAGTAGAATTCGACTATAAAGATTAAAATTTTCGAACAACAAGGAATGAGTCAAGCATATACATGTGCATTCGAAGAAAGAAAGAGAAACGTCTTGATTACAAACTATTGAAAGAAATATTAAAGAAAATAATAGAAAACTTCCTACTACAAATTATCAAGGATCGGACTTCTAGCTTTCAGATTCGGAATTACCATCATCTTCATCATGTCCCTCGTCGGAATCACCTTATCCAGAGCTATCGTCTTCACTATCCGAACTGTCACTGTCTTCATCTTCGCTAGTTAAGGATTCGCCTCGATCATCAGGTTGATTTTTCTCCTCTTCAGATTCGCCGTCAATATCTACATACTCATCAAATTCATTTTCCCTCGAGGCCGAATGGGTGTTGGCGACAGCCTGCTCGAGGATGTCCGGATTCGGCATAGGAGCAACAAACTCTTCAATATAGGGGGCAAATTCATGAGTTTGCCAATCCCCCATCTTCCCGAGGTAAAGATGAAGCTTTATAATTTTTTCCTTTGGAATTCTTAAAAGGATTCATGTACGGGAGGTAGTAGTCCAAATTACCCGGAATTCTCTTAGCCGCAATAAGTTGTTGAACTCCTTTATAGAAGATTGTTTGGAGAACCCCTCCTATTCTTTTTCGTACTAAGGGATCGAGAACAGGGGATTTCAAGAACTCCCTTATCACCGGATATCTAGCTTCCTCCTGTCCTTGCCTAAATGAACGTTCGGAATCCTGTTTGGCTTGTTCGAGCTCGATCCTAACTTTCTTAAGCTCCTCTTCAAGGGTGCTCTTTTCCTTGACAATCGACACTAAATCATCCTCATCAGCAGGGGTGTAATTTTTCTTTCTTGGCACTCTCCAGCTCCTTCTTCGCTTTAGATATTTCGCGTCGACTATCAGCCAACTTTTTAGTTGTATCACTTAACTGAGACTGGAGAAGTTTATTCTCGGCCAATGTTTGTGCGAGCGCATCATGAGCTTCTTGTGATTCTTGTTCCAAAAGTGACAGTCAATAAGTTTGAAGAGTGAAATAATCCCCGGTCTATGAAAGAAAAAGGTCTTGTCAGAAGATAATTTTAAATATAAGTGAACCAAATCACGAACTTCAACAAACAATTACCTCCTGATGTGTTCGAGAGAAGTTGCTTAAAACTTCAAAGTCGCTCTTGGCAGAATGATAAAGTAAATCTCGTCTGAATCGCCCAGCCAAAAAGATCCTTGTGGATTTATCCAATTTGTTCTCACCGTTTGGGTCAAGATCGGTAGAGATGGTTCCTTCTTCTGGATATCCGGCGGCTCTGGTACCTTGTAAATATTCATTCATAAAGTCTGCGACATCTTGTTCGGACCTCCCCGATCGAAAAGGCACTGTATCAGAATCCCTGCCAAATGGTTTGACCCTCCTCGGAGGTTCCTGTTGATCACTAATCCTATTTCGAGCCATGCGCTTCTCATATTCTCGAGTACCTTGAATCCGATTCCAAGAATACAAACTATAACCAGCAGAGGAAAGATTAGAAGTATCAAGCAAAAATACGCTACGCAAAGGGCCCGACCTGATGGGATTGGATGAACTTGAATTTTCGATCCCTCTCAGCAGTGGGAACGGTAAGGGAGTCTCGACTTGGTCATCTATCAGGTTGGTTACCCTCATTCCTCGATTCGGGTTGTCGATTTTTCGTTGTTGAAACTGGTTTGGGGCATTCAGCAAGATGGTAGTCATTGTAGGTCTGACGGCTGACGTCCTAAGTCTCTCGACTATTCTACCTAAGAAAGAAAACATAAATATTCTAAAGGCTAAACTATTAGTATCAATTGCGTTTAAAGCATTAAAAGTCGATAATATACCTAAAGAAAGAGATGATTGGGTGATGGTGGATAGTTCGGACGAAAATTCAATCGACCGGTCAAGTTCCCCCATGGATTGATTTTTCGAAGGAAGACATTATTCGATCGCCGGAGCAGGGTTATAGTGGTTGGGATGCCTCGATTGTCAGAACAACGACAGTGCGGAATTTAAAATTTTTCGAACCACCCAAGGTCCCATATTAATTATACGTAAGCAAGAACAAAAACACACATAGTAATTAAACAAAGGGGGCTTTTGCGATATACCTCACCACAGGCAAGGTGGTGGAAAACTTCAGTTCTGGATCTGATTTGGATCTGGTTCACAGAAGTGATCCAAGCGTCTCACCTCCAAAGTTAGTCCACACCAATCGGATTCTGGCAACACCTCAAGATCTTAGGCTCAGAACTGGATTCAGGAGGTTTGTCGAAGCAGGATTGTGTAGATTCTCTTGACAGGTCAAGATCTAACACAGAGGAACAAAGGGAGAGGGGCGGCTGCGGCTAGTGTTTCTAGCACAAGGGGGCGGCGGCTAGGGTTGAGAGGAGAGACTAGGGTTTTCTTCTTAGGGTGTTAGCTTTTTGAGCTCAAGTAGAACCCCTTTTATAGACTCCCTCTTTACCTAGGTTTTGCAAGACTTCTTATGGGCTTTTAATTAAAGGCCCATGTCTTGCAAGCCTTTTCATTTAATTAATTACT
The DNA here is from genome assembly GCA_038501285.1 of Penstemon eatonii. NCBI lineage: Eukaryota > Viridiplantae > Streptophyta > Magnoliopsida > Lamiales > Plantaginaceae > Penstemon > Penstemon eatonii. Next base: position 38,332,013 of record CM076711.1, on the reverse strand, counting down.
TAATTAAATGCCCAATCCATTTAAATCAATATTCCTCTTTTATGTATAATTAATTAGCAACTCAATTAAGTATTTAATTAATTAAGTCAGCCAATTAATTAATCTCCCACTTGAATTAAATACCTTTAATTCATTTAATTGATTTAATTACCTTTAAATCAATTAATTCCTTTTGTATACCTTTTCAACAGTCACCGTCCAATTGTATTGTGTGTGACCCTCTGGGTTCACCATCAATTGGCAGCAGGCCCACGAATTCCTCGTGATTTAATTTATGAACAATAAATTACTCCGGACAATTAAACAACCTTTAATTGACCACTCCTAGAATCAATTCCTCTATTAACTCAGGAGTACCTACACTTCATGGTCGATGTCTAGCCACAAGCCCATGAAGCCCAACTTCAGGTGAATTGATACTTGTGAAACTCGTCTCATATAATTACCATGTACATACGGTCCTTCTATCGACTAATATTCCCGATCAAGACTTAGGGTGTGTGAATTGATCGGCACCTCTAAATTTGTCTCGATAACTATACTTTCTAATTCAAGATAATATTCCATTGTGACCTTCTAAATTTGGAAACCCCTTTCCAAATACGTCACCGACTGCGGCCGCAGATTCCTTGGATATATTATCTAAGAATCGTATAGGAAATTCTCTCACCCATTACAGTGAGTCAATAGATTCCATATCGGTACTAACCACTCGCGTACATGTCCATACGCACCCAACCTAGGCATCTTATGACAAAGCTACGTGGTCTATACCTAGATCTAAGAACGCACTTCCATGCACCGAATTCGCCCTAGCACCTCAAGTCATAGGACTAAATCGTACACTATTATAATCCTTGAGAAACATCCCATCACCGATATGCGTCATGCGCTTCCACAATGGGTTTCTCTGTTCGGGTCGTTCGATGCGTTCAATCCTCCATTGAACCACCTACTCATATGCACTGGCCTCAAATGCCTTGCTCATGAAACGCTACAAATTCACTCCATGTGAATCATACATACTTGTACAAGTCTTGGCGATTCCTTCGATACCCCGTCTCGTTCGGAATCTATGACTTGGAACAGTTTTAAGATTACGACCTTTGAGACTGTTTCATGATTGCACTCAGTACTGAAGTGAATCGTCCCATAGTCAAATGTAATCTAAAGGTTTCAACCAATCGCTTAAATGTATTCGCGAGAGATGAAGTTGGCCATTGTTTATCCTCATACTCATATAAATAAACGCGCGTCTTATTATAAAATCAAAAGATTGTTTCTTACAGAATAGACCTATTACAAGCTAATTGAACTGGCTTGCTGGGCACTATTCTATCAATCTCCCACTTGCCCTAAAGCCATTCACCTATGGTTCTAAGACCCATCTTCTCTAGATGACTATCGAACGCCTTTTGTGAAAGTGGCTTAGTTAGTAGGTCAGCTACGTTGTCTTCCGATTTGACATACTCCATGTGCATGTCACCTCTACCAATGATCTCCCTGATCACGTGGTATTTCCTATGTACGTGTTTGGATTGATGGTGTGATATCGGCTCCTTTACTTGAGCTATCGCCCCGTTGTTGTCACAGAAGACGACTACAGGTTCAGCAATGCTAGGAACATCCAATTCTTGGATGAAGTTTTTCATCCATACACTTTCTTTTGCTGCATCTGATGCTGCGATATATTCTGCTTCTGTGGTTGAGTCGGCAGTGGTAGACTGTTTACAGCTTTTCCAACTGACCGATCCTCCATTGACGCGGAATATGTATCCAGAGTTGGATTTGAAGTCATCCACGTCAGACTGGAAACTCGAATCAGTGAATCCTTCAAGTTTCAGTTCTCCACTACCACCGTAGACCAAAAACATATCCTTAGTCCTTCGCAGGTACTTTAGGATTGCTTTTACGGCAGTCCAGTGCTCTTCGCCTGGATTTGACTGATAGCGGCTCGTTACACTTAGAGCGTGTGCTATGTCTGGTCGAGTACACAACATCGCATACATTATACTCCCTATAGCAGAGGCATAAGGTATGAGAGACATTCTCGTCTTTTCTTCGTTAGTTGTAGGGCACATAGACTTAGAAAGAGAGATACCATGTCTCATTGGAAGCAATCCTCTCTTGGATTCTTCCATTTTGAATCTCTTCAAAATAGTGTTGATGTACTGAGATCGGGAGAGTCCTATCATCTTCTTCGATCTATCCCTATAGATACGTATTCCCAATACGTAAGATGCGTCTCCCATATCTTTCATGGAAAACTGCGCGGATAACCACGCTTTAGTCTGCGCTAACATCTTGATATCGTCTCCGATTAACAAAATGTCATCGACGTACAAAACAATGAATTGTATCGAGCTCCCACTATTCTTCTTGTACGCACAAGGTTCATATACGTTTTTGATGAAGCCAAATGCTTTGACTGTCTCATCAAATCGTATGTTCCAGGTTCGGGACGCCTGTTTGAGGCCATAGATTGACCTTTGAAGTTTACACAATTTGTGCTCACTTCCTTTGGACGCAAAACCTTCAGGTTGTTGTATAAAGATCTCCTTGTTAATGTCTCCATTGAGAAAGGCGGTCTTTACGTCCATTTGCCATATTTCGTAGTCATGCCACGCGGCTACGGGAAGTAGTATCCGAATGGATTTCGACATTGCTACGGGAGAGAAGGTTTCCTCATAGTCTATTCCAGGCCTTTGAGAATACCCTTTCGCCGCTAAGCGAGCTTTATGAGTTAATACCTCTCCATTCATTCCAAGCTTGCGCTTGAAGATCCATTTGCATCCTACAGGGATAGTTCCCTCAGGTGGATCGACCAAGGTCCAAACCTTGTTGGAATGCATGGAATCCATTTCGGATTGCATGGCTTCGAGCCACGCACCCGAGTCTATGTCTAACATCGCTTCTTGATAGGTCCTTGGATCATTATCACCTTTTTCGTTTTCGTGAATGAAACCAAATCGCTCTGGCTCCTTACAAATTCGATCAGACCTTCGAAGAGTAGGTGTACTAGTAGGCTCAATAAATTCTGGTTCAGCTCCCACTGTTTGTGGGGATGGGTCCGATTCCTGGACTTCATCAAGTTCTACGATTGTCCCATTTCGGTTGGTGAGGAAATCCTCTTCCAAGAAGTGGGCGTTCCTAGATACGAACGTATTACGTTCTTTAGGATCGAAGAACATGTATCCAATGGATTCCTTTGGATACCCCACAAATTTGCACAAACTAGATCTACTATCTAGCTTATCTCCCTTTTTGTTCTTTACATACGCAGGAGATCCCCATACTCGTAGATACGAATACACGGGCGCTTTACCATACCATACTTGGTGCGGTGTCGTTGGCACTGACTTCGAAGGTACTATGTTTAGTATCTTCGAGGCAGTTAATAGGGCTAAGCCCCAAAACGAAAAGGGAAGGTCAGCGAAGCTCATCATGGAACGAACCATGTCTAACAATGTTCGGTTCCTCCGCTCGGATACTCCATTGAGTTGGGGCGTCCTAGGGGGAGTTCGCTGGGTGAGAATTCCATTCTCTTTTAGATAATCAAGGAATTTTTGGCTTAAGTACTCACCACCTCTATCAGAACGAGGTGCTTTAATACTATGTCCAAGTTGATTCTCAACTTCCATTCGAAACTCTTTGAATTTCTCAAAAGTTTCGGATTTGTGTTTCATAAGATACACATATCCGTAACGACTAAAATCGTCAGTGAATGTTACGAAGTAAGAGAATCCTCCTCTCGCATTGACACTCAATGGTCCACAAACGTCAGTATTGATTAAATCCAATGTTTGCTTGGTTCGCTCGGGATTCCCGGTGAAGGGTGATTTGGTCATCTTTCCTTTGAGACAAGACTCGCAAGTTGGGAGTTCATCCAAGTTCTTTATTTCAAGAGCCTTAGAGGAAACCAGCTTTTGAATCCTACTCTTGGAAATATGTCCAAGTTTAGCGTGCCAAAGCTGTGGAGTTTGATTATCATATTTTCTTTTTCTAGATTGAATGTGCATGACGTCGGAATTTGTGGGTTCTAGGGAATAAAGACCATCTATCAAAGTACCACGAGCATACATTAAACCACCTTTAAATATGCAAAAAGCTCCATTTTCAATTGAAAAATTAAAACCATCAATATCCAACATAGGAATAGAAATGATGTTCTTAATAATGTTTGGTACGTACAGACAATCCCTTAAAATTAAAGTAAAATTTCCTAAAACCGATTCGACGTCCCCTATAGCCTCAGCGGCGATCCTAGCTCCGTTTCCAAAACGCAGGATTCTATCCCCGGGCTTCCGGTATCTTACTGCTCCCATCACCTGCAAATCATTTCAGATATGAGAACCTGTTGCGGTGTCTAACACCCACGATGCACAGTTAATAGAAATATTAACTTCAACCAAGAAAATACCTTTGGCTACCAATTTCATCTTTAGGTAGTCTGGGCAGTTCCTTTTCCAGTGCCCTGCTCTCTTGCAGTGGAAACATTCGTCTTCCGGGCTCTTGCGCTTCTTTTCAACCACCTTTGTGACTGCCTTCGAAGAAAATACCTTCTTCTTCTTCCTACCTCTCTTGGGCTTTGCAGCCTTCGATTGGTGTGCAATCATTACCGGCTTCTCTTTCTTGAGAGTTGATTCTGCCGTTACCAACAAATTGGTCAGTTCGTGAAGAGCGAGGGTTCTATCCTCCATGTTGAAGTTCAACACGAACTGGTCAAAAGAACGGGGCAGCGTATGGAGAAGGAGGTCAGTGCTAAGTTCAGCGTGCAAATCCACGTCCAATCGCCCCAGTTTTTCAACCAGGTTCATGAAACGCAGACAGTGATCCTTGACACTGCTTCCCTCAGCCATCTTGAGATGAAACAACTCCTTAGTGGTCGCGAACCTTTCGGTACGAGACCTCTCTCCAAACATCTGCTGGAGGTGGAGAAGTATCTCTCTAGCAAGCGGCATAGCAGCATGCTGTTTCTGCAGTTCATTCGACATCGACGCTAGCATGAGACATCGAACCTGAAGATCATCATCAACCCTTTTAGCATGGGCGGTTTGTTGTTCCTCACTAGCTCGTGCTGCGGGTGCAGCAGGCATGGGTGTGTCGAGCACATAGCTTCGTCGCTCGAAATCGAGGACAATTCTGAGATTTCTCAGCCAGTCAACGAAGTTTGAGCCATTCAATTTGTTTGCGTCGAGGATAACAGATAATGGATTCTTAATATCTACAAATGGAAAGAAGACAACATTTAGCTAACTGATCTTATGTCTAATACTTATAATTAACGAATTTTGGACTTGTTTTCGAAAAAGTTCTCCCACTATTTTATCGAAACAATCACCCCTTTGATTGCTCGGGAAATTTAATTCCTAGTAGGTCTTGACATCCCAGCAGCAATTAATTGCACCCACGACTCGTGGCCATACAACTAATTCTCCAGGTAGGTATACTTTTTACCAATTGTGTTACTCCACAACCTTCAAGCTATTTTGCCTCGGTTTTCGCACTTATCTAGCACTGCTACATCATAAGTGTTACTAATCGTTAAGTCTAACCCATCAATCATGATGAGCAACAGGCCCGGTCGTGAGTTCTCCGTAACTAGTTATCGGTCGATCCTCATATCCCGACCAGTCCTCACCCTTGTCGTGTTTAGTTAAAAACAGGAGTCAAGGAATTTCACGTATTGTCCCTTTCTTCGACTCGGGTGCCAGACTCTGGATCACCTCTATCGATAAGTAGACAACATACGCTAGTCCCTATTGATGGAAGGCTTGGATTTATATAAATACTTCATTTTATTTTAATCCAATATGACTTAATATTTAATTCGAGAGGGGAATTTCTGGTTTGAAAGTTATACTAACTCTCCTCGAGATCTCACCGATTTAGTTATGCTTTATCTTTTATTACGATCTAGATTCTAGCGCGCATCTCATACAAGCTAAATATAAATCGACAAAATAAATAAAAGTCATACAAGCCTAGCATGCATACTACCACAATATGTTTTCGATCGGTAGCCTCCTATGCAGGCCATCATCGAGCCAATGATGTTGGCCCTATTGGTCAATCTAAAGGGTTTGTAAATGGGCCTATGCTATTACACAATGTACCACGCATACATGGCCTTCATATCTTCTTGGGTTCCCACCTTGCTTGTAAACGGGCCTCCATCCTAAACTAGGAAAGCAGTAAAGCCCTATTCTATTACATAGGCTCAAAGTGGCCCAAAAACATAATAGGCTGGCAGGCCCAATAAAAAAAACAAACAATAAATTAAACCAATCACATCTAACCTAAGGTCAAGGCTCGGTTCGATCGAAAACCACGTAAACAATTCACATAGAGCAAGAAACAAGCAAACATCCTTTACCTATTTCTTTCTTAATTTTAAAACTACCTTTTAAAACTAACTCCCTATGATTCTTACTTTTTAGTCACTACTAATTATGACAAAATGAATATTCGGGTAAACAAAAATAAATTTTCTGCTCAAATTCAGATTTTGTTTTTCAACTTTTGAAAATTGCATTTTCGCTCCTCAACTTTCGAAAATTGCACTTTGACCCCAAAACTTTTAAAAAGTTACAAAAACACCCCTGGGCAGATTTGGGCAGATACCAGAAAATAATATTTTGAATTCTGAAAATTTTCGATTTATCAAATTGACCCCTCAAGTTTCGGTAATTGCAAAACAGCCCCAAAGTTTTGGGAAATTACAAATTGACCCCAAAACCCGTGCTACCAGATTTGCAAAAACAGTCAAGAATTTTGAAATTTCCAGATTTCAAAAATTCGAATTTTTCATACCACAAAAACCCTAATCTCGATTTTTAGCATAAAAGTCCTGAAGTTTTCAAAAACTATAAAAACGGCACAGATCTAAAAAGGCTGTTTTACCCAATCATAGATCCAGTCATAACAAGTAAGAATCAACTTCCAGAACATAATTATCACGTGTTTACATATACATAATTAAACATATACGGTGAAAACACATTATGTTCAGGCTTTTCGTATAATAATGATGGAGTTGGCTCTGATACCACTGTTGGGATAGTGGTTGGGATGCCTCGATTGTTAGAACAACGACAGTGCGGAATTTAAAATTTTTCGAAGCACCCAAGGTCCCATATTAATTCTCCATATTAATTATACGTAAGCAAGAACAAAAACACACATAGTAATTAAACAAAGGGGGTTTTTGCAATATACCTCACCACAGGCAAGGTGGTGGAAAACTTCAGTTCTGGATTTGATTTGGATCTGGTTCACAGAAGTGATCCAAGCGTCTCACCTCTAAAGTTAGTCCACACCAATCGGATTCTGGCAACACCTCAAGATCTTGGGCTCAGAACTGGATTCAGGAGGTTTGTCGAAGCAGGATTGTGTAGATTCTCTTGACAGGTCAAGATCTAACACAGAGGAACAAAGGGAGAGGGGCGGCGGCACTAGAGCAGCCCACGGCAGCAGGTGGCGGTGGCGGCGGCGGCTAGGGTTTCTAGAACAAGGGGGGCGGCTAGGGTTGAGAGGAGAGACTAGGGTTTTCTTCTTAGTGTGTTAGCTTTTTGAGCTAAAGTAGAACCCCTTTTATAGACTCCCTCTTGACCTAGGTTTTGCAAGGCTTCTTATGGGCTTTTAATTAAAGGCCCATGTCTTGCAAGCCTTTTCATTTAATTAATTACTTAATTAAATGCCCAATCCATTTAAATCAATATTTCTCTTTTATGTATAATTAATTAGCAACTCAATTAAGTATTTAATTAATTAAGTCAACCAATTAATTAATCTCCATCTTGAATTAAATACCTTTAATTCATTTAATTGATTTAATTACCTTTAAATCAATTAATTCCTTTTGTATACCTTTTCAACAGTCACCGTCCAATTGTATTGTGTGTGACCCTCTGGGTTCACCATCAATTGGCAGCAGGCCCACGAATTCCTCGTGATTTAATTTATGAACAATAAATTGCTCCGGTCAATTAAACAACCTTTAATTGACCACTCCTAGAATCAATTCCTCTATTAACTCAGGAGTACCTACACTTCATGGTCGATGTCTAGCCACAAGCCCATGAAGCCCAACTTCAGGTGAATTGATACTTGTGAAACTCGTCTCATATAATTACCATGTACATACGGTCCTTCTATCGACTAATATTCCCGATCAAGACTTAGGGTGTGTGAATTGATCGGCACCTCTAAATTTGTCTCGATAACTATACTTTCTAATTCAGGATAATATTTCATTGTGACCTTCTAAATTTGGAAACCCCTTTCCAAATCCGTCACCGACTGCGGCCGCAGATTCCTTGGATATATTATCTAAGAATCGTATAGGAAATTCTCTCACCCATTACAGTGAGTCAATAGATTCCATATCGGTACTAACCACTCGCGTACATGTCCATACGCACCCAACCTAGGCATGTTATGACCAAGCTACGTGGTCTATACCTAGATCTAAGAACGCACTTCCATGCACCGAATTCGCCCAAGCACCTCAAGTCATAGAACTAAATCGTACACTATTATAATCCTTGAGAAACATCCCATCACCGATATGCGTCATGCGCTTCCACAATGGGTTTCTCTGTTCGGGTCGTTCGATGCATTCAATCCTCCATTGAACCACCTACTCATATGCACTGGCCTCAAATGCCTTGCTCATGAAACGCTACAAATTCACTCCATGTGAATCATGCATACTTGTACAAGTCTTGGCGATTCCTACGATACCCCGTCTCGTTCGGAATCTATGACTTGGAACAGTTTTAAGATTACGACCTTTGAGACTGTTTCATGATTGCACTCAGTACTGAAGTGAATCGTCCCATAGTCAAATGTAATCTAAGGGTTTCAACCAATCGCTTAAATGTATTCGCGAGAGATGAAGTTGGCCAATGTTTATCCTTATACTCATATAAATAAACGCGCGTATTATTATAAAATCAAAAGATTGTTTCTTACAGAATAGACCTATTACAAGCTAATTGAACTGGCTTGCTGGGCATTATTCTATCAATTCGCAAGTACTAAGGCCTGCCATCCTCAAAACCCCTTCCTGAACAAGGAGCATGGTTTGGTAAGGGTCGGACCTCAACTGTTCCAGAAATTCATCAGAAAGATGATGTTTAATCTTCTCCTTGATATGACGACGTCCATAAACCCAATACCTAACCCCATCCCATTGACAAGGTCTAGTTTTCGAACTACCATCAGAAACAGGAACATCGGGTCCAATCGCCTTTTCCAGCCCTTCGGTTTGTTCAGGGAAACACTCGAAAAGATCGACTGTTTCGACCGAGGAGTGACATACACAAACCCTGCATTAGAGCCAGTCGATATGCTCATATTAAATATTTGCCAAAAGTTTCGAAAGGAGGCCTCTTCCCCCTTGACTTCCATAAGGATGCTAAACCCAACAATATATGCAATAGAGTTCGGTAAAATTTGAGCGGAAGAAAGTGAAAAGGTTGTTAGAATATTTCTAACCAGCGGGATAAAGGGAATGCGTAATCCATGAGAAAATTGACTATCATAAAATGCCTGGCAACCGGCCGGAGGGTTGGTCGCGCGTTGACGGTAATAGGGAATCACTATCGAAAAACCCACTGGAAGAAATTTCCCGAACACCTTTTCTAGAAAAGCACGATCGCTATTGCTAAAACTGCAGGAAGTTTGATCAGCGCGAAGATCGTTCTTCGGTGGACCACCGACGTTCGGAGTTTCGACTGACTTATATATCCTAATGAATGCATTATCGCCTATACTACGTTTCTCAACTACGTTCTCCTCGAGATATTCAACCTGTTCGGCATCTTCTTGCACGGGATGGAATTCCCCATCTTCGAATTGGGGATTCTCCCTTTCAGAAAATCTGAAATTATCGATAAGCCTCATATCAAGATCAGACTCCGGCTCTTCTACAACTTTCTCCTTACCTTTTGGGTTTCTCGAGCTAGACATTATAATAGAATGAACTTGCAAGATCGGATGAAGAAAGACGATTTGATCGATCGCTATACTCCGACCCGAGGATAAAAAATACTACGTAAATAATTCTCTAATGGTTAAAATATATATAGGGTGAAAAAGGTGAATTGCAATCCGGACCCTGGATAGCCGCGACGCATGAACTTCCCAATGATAATTTCAAATTCATCTTCCCGACAAAAATTGCTTTTTCGGTCCCCCTACCATATCAATTTAGATTACTACCCACCTGATTGACGAGATATGTGGGACCATTATCAAACCAAATCTACTTCTCCGAGCTCAGCTTCACTTACGGTCGAATACGTGATTATCACCAAGGAGTCGGATGACCACCAGTCGATCACAAGTTTCAGCTCAAATTTTTCAGCACACGTGGACCGTTACTGCAAAGAACAATTCATGACAAGGATTTCAAAATGATTTGATTCACGAGTCATTCTAGAGTTTCCAAGATGCGCACTCTTTTTCGCTGGTTTGGTTTTTATCCCAATGGGTTTTTTCGAGCTAGGTTTTTAATGAGGCACATCCGAAACACTAAAGTAATGACTTGTCCATACCATACAACAACACTTACTTCTCCGAGCTTCAACTTCTCTTACGCTCGAGAAGTGGGGGAGTACTGATGAGGGATACTTTGGATTCTCTACTTTGTGGATCTCATGCTGGGTTAATACATAAGAAGGACCACGAATCCCGACCTCATAACAATAAAATCGATCTTCGGGTGTGACAGGCCCAATCCGACCTCTAGAAAGACTCCTGTTCGAAAATCAATAATGGGCCAATCCCAGGCCCAAGCCTGTGGGCCGAGAAATGCTCTCCTAAGAATGGGCCAGCTGGCACACCGCCTCTACTATAAATACCACAAGCATTTATGACAACACACACGTTTTTCACGCACCCCCAGCTCGATTCTCCTGCTCGGACAAATATAGGAGATTAGATTAGACATAATTCCTTGTATGTATTTAGCCTCTAGCTTGTGCGGCATCCTAAAGCGCTCGAATAGGACCCTTGTAATTTGTACACTCATGATCGGAATACACATATTATTGATCTTCTCCTTTATATATTGCATTTTGGCTCGGTTATATCACACTTTGATCTCCAACGAAAACTCGTAAGATCACAATGAAATTACATGTACTAATCACTAACAGAAAGTAGCAGTCAATCAAGAATCACACCCGATAAATGAAATTAAAACTCACGAACTTGTAATATACATCACATTATCAATCTGTTTTATCAACATCTTACATCCCTATGAATCCAACGTAGTACTGGTATTAAGGAATAAGAAGAATGATGATGAACAAAGCAATCAAATTTACATATCACCGATAGTAACTGTATGACAGAAAATTCTTCTTTCGCTCGACCAGATATAACTAAAACCGTCGAAAGTTAACTGTGAAGGCCTGCAGGAAAGTGAAATTTACAAATATATCTAATTTTGGTGCGTGTAATCTTTGCTCCATATACATCTTTTAAGCTAGGAGCAGCAATTATCACTGTGCATTGCCTCGTAAAATTGTTTCTGTTTCATTATTTGGTTCATTACAGGTGTAGATCCTTTCTCCAGTAGGCTAGGTACCTCCAGTATCTATAATGCAACAGTAATAATTAGTATAGATAGCCCGGAAACATGATATTAAATCTCTCAATTTCGTGGACGAAAATCATATTTTTTCTTTCTCCATGAAGTAAAATACAAAATCACCTTTGTAGTGAGCTCTTTAAAACATTGCTTCACATTTTCCTGAGTTTTAGCGCTACTTTCTAAATATAAACATTTGTGCTCTTGTGCGAGAGCTAAACCCTCCTCCGTGGTAACTTCCCTCTCATTATTCTGAAAATGAAATCGTACGTCAAATTTTCCTTGTAATTACGCATAATTGATAGTATGGTATAGCTAGTGATTCTTACAAGGGTTAATTAACTAAAAGAACTTAATTACCCTATCGACTTTGTTGCCTACAAGTATCTTGATACAGTCGGGGTTCGTGCAGTAGATCTCTAGTTCCTTTGCCCATATTTTTGATAGATTCGTAAAACTCTCTCGTCTTGTGACATCATAAACTGAAAGCATGAGATAGGTTAACATAGAAAAGTAATTAAATTTGAATAAAGTAAAATGGACCAAGCATCTTTAAAATTGGGCAATACATTTAGAAGTGGCATTGACATACCGAGAATGATCCCATGTGCTCCTCTGTAATATGAACTTCTTAATGTTCCAAACCTTTCTTGTCCAGCTACAGAGTAGTGTAATTATATGAATTCAATTAAGTTCAAGGAAAAAAGAGCAATATATATAGATTCGATTTAAATCATTCACCAAAGGAGACACCAACACCTTTCTCTCTGTTTCTAGTAACAATCTTGATCTCACTCTTCCTCTCTATCAGTAGATATATAATAAGACAAATCAGTAATAACCGCGGCCAATTTCATAGACGGACTTATCTAAACGTAGAAACAGCAAATTCAAGAGTTACGTCATGCCTCGTTTGGATTGACGGATTTGGAGCTATGGATTTTAAATTCATAATCACAACTCCTTAAAAGTGGTTTGGATCCTTAATTTTGTACAGACTTTTTAACCAAGTGGTGCAAATTGTTATCCGCGCGACCAATACTTGAGTCATTCGAAATCCTATATACCTCCAAATCTTTAGTGAAATCCAACTCCCTCAATTTAAATTAAATCATAATTTTCTCTAGCTTAATACTAGCATTTGTAAGTAGTTTTCTTTGATATCAATGTAATACGTTCGATTCGATATAGTGTTTGATGCAACGATATATTCACCATATAAAATAAATGAAATCATAAATTCTCCGAAAATTGCTAGTATTCACTTAACTATAGCAATATTTCAACAGTTGATCATTTATTAGTTATGATTTGTTACTAGAACTTCATATGATCCAACATCAGAAAGGTCGATAAAAAAATTGAAAATCTTCATTTTGAATAGTTCAAGCAAGCATTATACTAAGTTCATACTCTAAATTTACAACTTGATAGAAGGGAAAACAAAACCAACAAATTTGAACTCCTTGATCATCTTTTCCTAGCTATCATAGATTCCAAAATTGGAATTTGAAACCATTTAACTTTCCCAATCCAAAAATTGCTCAGAACAAATATTGATTTTCAACATCTGCTTATTATTGCTTAAATTTACCTGTATCCCAAATTGTAAGTTTTAGCCTTTTCCCACCAGTTGTTAGCAACTTTATCTTGAAGTCCACTCCTGAACAACATTGCAAAGCTAAATCAGCTCAAGAAAGCAAGAAAATCAGAGCAAATAATCAATATATTATGTACCTATAGTTGGGGAGATGTCTTGAGGGAACTGCTGACAATTTGAGATGAAGCTAAGCAAAAGACAGCTCTTTCCTACACCCGAATCACCAATTAACAAAATCTTGAATGAATAATCATAATTACTGCACAAGTTTTGTTTTTTTGAACCCATAATTTATTCAGCTCAATCCCCTTTCATAATTAAGTATGTATCGTTCAAAACAAGATTTTAATTGAGAAAAATCCAAGTTTCAAAATGGCACGGAGTTCGTGTTGAGTTGGCAGAGTATGAGGTATTCTGATAACATGAGGATGTGTAACAAATGTCTCTTTTTCATTGAGACGGTTGTACCGCTTGACTGTACACGCGCCGGCATAAAGAAATATCTTTGTTTTGTGGGACCCACCTGATGCTGAGTTAATAACTTAAATATCATACCATCTTAATTTGACAATTCTTAACTAGGCCATGTTTATAAGCATAGTGATCATGTGATCTAAAATTTAGATACTCATTTATAATTACTTAAAACTTAGTAGACTTAACTAATTCAATTAGATTAAAACAGAGTTAAATTTAAATAGAAATATATATTTTAAGTGTTGGTCATTTTTTTAATTATCATTAAATTATTATTAATTAGAATTTAAAATCTTCCGTTTATTTTAGATGGATCATCTTTCATTATCTTCATAGCATTTTCATATAGATTTTAGATGAATCTAATTTCGGTTTACGTATGTTATCATTTTGCAACTTATGTTCAATAAACATAAAAATGTTAGAATTAGATAATATTCCCAAAAAAATTATAATTAGTGCATAAGTTATATATAAAAATTATTGAACGACTCTGTTGGTACCAAGTGGTCAGATGAGGTCTAAATGGGGAGGGGGGTGAATAGACCTATGAAAACTTTGACTTAAATTTCTCCAACTTTTTTTTTAACAGACTAAGCTGATCAAGAATTGTACTAAGCTGATCTCGCACAAAGCTTCGAACAGCTGAGTAGACCACTTTTCTAAAATAACTTAGATGACTTTGATAAAATCAGAGTTTTAAGTAGGTTACTTGCAGCGGGTTTTGGAAGTGTTTTTCACAAGTAAATTTTCTTAACTTTGAAAGATTTTATCCCCAGTTTTTAGCAAACTCCTTTTTAAAATCTTACCTTAAGTGTTTTAGTATGCTTATTGAAAATATGCAAGAAAACAATGCAGAGGTAAAATACCATAATTTTATAGTGGTTATATGGATATAAATCTTTTAGTCCACTCTTCCATGTCACACAGATCTTGGGTTATACTATAATCACACAGATTACAATATACTCTTCTTGCGCCAAACAACAAATGAACTGGCCACAAGTTCGTAATAGGAAATCACATAGAAGACCAATTCTCTGAAGTAATATCACTCACTAAGATGGATATCTAGTTCTCACAACTCTCTCTATTACATATTCACTCAAAAAATGTATGAAGCTTTTATCTTCAACTTTGCTTTCGTCAACAAATGACTAGACATATGAGTGCTCTATTCTTGAGTTTGAGACATAGAGAATTCTGCTTCGAATGCTCTCAGTTTTGTGTTGCGTCTCATGTCTCTAACTCTATAAACACTCTCTATTTATACATGAGGTTTGAATTATGTCCGTTGAAGGGAGATAAAACAGATTTCTCGAGTACTGGTCACTGTTTTTAGGAACGGGTACCTGCTATTGTGCATTGTGCATTCTGCTGTACTTCTTTGTCAGTCGAAATAAATGCAACCAGCTGATACGAGGTTTTTCTTCAATCATTTGTCATAAATACCCTTCATCTTCAGCATTTATTACTCCAAGTGCATTTATTACCGTTGAGATGACTTGCTGATCTCTTTCACTCGACTGATTGAAACTTTTCGTCTGATGAACACTTGGCTGATCCCAAACCGAACTCATCTGATTTGAGTCTGCTGAAATTCACCAGTCTAATTTCATTTATCAGCAACAGATCAGTAGTTTTCTGGACCATAATTTTGACCCTTCTAATTTCTCTTCTTTCTTGGTCAAAAGTCTTCTAAGGGATTATCTAAGCTTCCATTACTTAGCTTATGATTATGTTTTGGAAATCATCAAAACTTCCCTTAACTCTTAATCTCCATCTTCATCCAACAATTTCCCCCTATTTGATGATGACAAACTTCAGCTAAGTACCTGTACCTAAACTAAAGTGAAGTGATAGGATAGTGCCCAGCAAGCCAGTAAGAGACGATCTTTTGATTTTATAATAATGCGCACGTTTATTTATATGTGTATAAGGATAAACAATGGCCAACTTCATCTCTCGCGAATACATTTAAGCGATTGGATGAAACCCTTAGATTACATTAGACTATGGGACGATTCACTTCAGTACTGAGTGCAATCATGAAACTGTCTCAAAGGTCGTAATCTTAAAACTGTTCCAAGTCATAGATTCCGAACGAGACGGGGTATCGTAGGAATCCCCAAGACTTGTACAAGTATGCATGATTCACATGGAGTGAATTTGTAGCGTTTCATGAGCAAGGCATTTGAGGCCAGTGCATATGAGTAGGTGGTTCAATGGAGGATTGAACGCATCGAACGTCCCGAACAGAGAAACCCATTGTGGAAGCGCATGTCGCATATCGGTGATGGGATGTTTCTTAAGGATTATAATAGTGTACGATTTAGTCATTTGACTTGAGGTGCTAGGGCGAATTCGGTGCATGAAAGTGCGTACTTAGATCTAGGTATAGGCCACTTAGCTTGGTCATAACATGCCTAGGTTGGGTACGTATGGACATGTACGCGAGTGGTTAGTACCGATACGGAATCTATTGACTCACTGTAATGGGTGAGAGAATTTATCCGAGGAATCTACGGCCGTAGTTGGTGACGGATTTGGAAAGGGGTTTCCAAATTTAGGAGTCACACTGGAATAGTTATCGGACAAATTTAGAGGTGCCGATCAATTCACACACCCTATGTCTTGATCGGGAATATTAGTCGATAGAAGGACCGTATGTACATGGTAATTATATGAGACGAGGTTCACAAGTATCAATTCACCTGAAATTGGGCTTCATGGGCTTGTGGCTAGACATCGACCATGAAGTGTAGGTACTCTTGAGTTAATAGAGGATTTGGTTCTAGGAGTGGTCAATTAAAGGTTGTTTAATTGACCGGAGCAATTTATTGTTCATAAATTAAATCACAAGGAATTCGTGAGCCTGCTTCCAATTGATGGTGAACCCAGAGGGTCACACACAATACAACTGGACGGTGACTGTTATAAAAGGACATGAAAGGAATTAATTGATTTAAAGGAAATTAAATCAATTAAATGAATTAAAGTATTTAATTCAAGTGGGGGATTAATTAATTGGGTGACTTAATTAATTAAATACTTAATTAAGTTGCTAATTGATTATATATAAGAAATATTGATTTAATTGGATTGGGCATTTAATTAAAGTAATTAATTAAATGAAAGGCTTGCAAGATATGGGCCTTTAATTAAAAGCCCATAAAGAGTCTTGCAAACCTAGGTCAAAAGGGAGTCTATAAATAGGGTTCTTCTAGAGCTCAAAAGGCTAACACCCTAAGCAAAAACCCTAGCCTCCTTTGACCTAGTAGCCGCCGCCCCTCTCCCTGCGCCGCCAAGCCTAGTGCCGCCGCCAACCTGCTGCCGTGAGCTGCCCTAGCGCCGTCGCCGCCTCTCCCTTGTTCCACCGTGCTAGATCTTGCCTTGCCAAGTTGATCTGCACAGTCCTGCAACAACAAATCTCCTAGATCCAGTTCTGAGCCTAAGATTAGGAGGTGTCGCCAGAATCCAGTTGGTGTGGACTATCTTTGGAGGTGAGACGCTTGGGTCACTTCTGTGAACCAGATCTAGATCCAGATTCAGAATCAGAACTGAAGGTTGCCACCACCTTGCCTGTGGTGAGGTAAATCGCAAAAACCCCCTTGTTTAATTCAATGTGTGTTTTTGTTTCATGCTTGCGTATATATAATATGGAGATTCTTATATGGGCCCTTGGGTGCTTCGAAAAATTTTAAATTCCGTACTTTCGTTGTTCTGACAATCGAGGCAACCCAACCACTATCCCAACAGTGGTATCCGAGCCAACTCCATCATTATTATACGAAAAGCCTGAACATAATGTGTTTTCATCGTATATGTTTAATTATGTATATGTAAACACGTGATAATTATGTTCTGTAAATTGATTCTTACTTGTTATGACTAGATCTATGATTGAGTAAAACTGTTTTTTCATATCTGTGCCGTTTTTATAGTTTTTGAAAACTTCAGGACTTTTATGCATAGTAATCGCATATTAGGGTTTTAGGGGCTGAAAATTAAATTTTTTCTAATCTGGAAATTTCAAATCTGGTCGCAGGTCGTTTTGTAATTTCCGAAAGTTTGGGGACTGTTTTGCAATTACCGAAAATTCAGGGAAAAATCGAAAATTTTCAGAATTCAAAATTTTATTTTTTGGTAGCTGCCCGAATCCGCTCAGGGGTGTTTTTGTAACTTTTCAAAAGTTTTGTGGTCAAAGTGCAATTTTCGAAAGTTGAGGGGCGAAAATGCAATTTTCAAAAGTTGAAAAACAGAATCTGAATTTCAGCAGAAAATTTATTTTTGTTTACCCGAATATTCATTTTGTCATAATTAGTAGTGACTAAAAGGTAAGAATCATAGGAAATTAGTTTTAAAAGGTAGTTTTAAAATTAAGAAAGAAATAGGTAAAGGATGTTTGCGTGTTTCTTGCTCTACGTGAAATGTTTACGTGGTTCTCGATCGAGCCGAGCCTTGACCTTAGGTTAGATGTGATTGGTTTAATTTATTGTTTGGTTTTTATTGGGCCTGCGAGCCTATTATGTTTTTGGGCCACTTTGAGCCTTTGTAATAGAATAGGGCTTTACTGCTTTCCTAGTTTAGGATGGAGGCCCATTTACAAGCAAGGTGGGAGCTCAAAAGATATGAAGGCCATGTATGCGTGGTACATTGTGTAATAGGGCCAACATCATTGCCTCGATGATGGCCTGCATAGGAGGCTCCCGATCGAAAACATATTGTGGTAGTATGCATGCTAGGCTTGTATGGCTTTTATTTATTTTGTCGATTTATATTTAGCTTGTATGAGATGCGCGCTAGAATCTAGATCGTAATAAAAGATAAAGCATAACTAAATCGGTGAGATCTCGAGGAGAGTTAGTATAACTTTCAAACCAGAAATTCCCCTCTCGAATTAAATATTAAGTCATATTGGATTAAAATAAAATGAAGTATTTATATAAATCCAAGCCTTCCATCAATAGGGACTAGCGTATGTTGTCTACTTATCGATAGAGGTGATCCAGAGTCTGGCACCCGAGTCGAAGAAAGGGACAATACGTAAAATTCCTTGACTCCTGTTTTTAACTAAACACGACAAGGGTGAGGACTGGTCGGGATGTGAGGATCGACCGATAACTAGTTACGGAGAACTCACGGCCGGGCCCATTGCTCATCATGATTGATGTGTTAGACTTAACGATTAGTAACACTTATGATGTAGTAGTGCTAGATAAGTGCGAAAACCGAGGCAAAATAGCTTGAAGGTTGTGGAGTGACACAATTGGTAATAGTATACCTACCTGGAGAATTGGTTGTATGGCCACGAGTCGTGGGTGCAATTAATTGGTGCTGGGACGTCAAGACCTACTAGGAATTAAATTTCCCGAGCATTCAAAGGGGTGATTGTTTCAATAAAATAGTGGGAGAACTTTTTCGAAAACAAGTCCAAAATTCGATAATTATAAGTATTAGACATAAGATCAGTTAGCTAAATGTTGTCTTCTTTCCATTTGTAGATATTAAGTACAATGTCTAAGAATCAATTATCTGTTATCCTCGACGCAAACAAATTGAATGGCTCAAATTTCGTTGACAGGCTGAGAAATCTCAGAATTGTCCTCGACTCCTAGCGACGAAGCTATGTGCTCGACACACCCATGCCTGCTGCACCCGCAGCACGAGCTAGTGAGGAACAATGAACCGCCCATGCTAAAAGGGTTGATGATGATCTTCAGGTTCGCTGCCTCATGCTAGCCTCGATGTCGAATGAACTGCAGAAACAGCATGCTGAAATGCCGCTTGCTAGAGATATACTTCTCCACCTCCAGCAGATGTTTGGAGAAAGGTCTCGCACCGAAAGGTTCGCGACCACTAAGGAGTTGTTTCATCTCAAGATGTCTGAGGGAAGCAGTGTCAAGGATCACTGTCTGCGTTTCATCAACCTGGTTGAAAAACTGGGGCGATTGGACGTGGATTTGCACGCTGATCTTAGCACTGACCTCCTCCTCCATACGCTGCCCCGTTCTTTTGACCAGTTCGTGTTGAACTTTAACATGGAGGATAGAACCCTAGCTCTTCACGAACTGACCAATTTGTTGGTAACGGCAAAATCTTCTCTCAAGAAAGAGAAGCCGGTAATGATTGCACACCAATCGAAGGCTGCAAAGCCTAAGAGAGGTAGGAAGAAGAAGAAGGTGATCTCTTCGAAGGCAGTCACAAAGGTGGTTGAAAAGAAGCGCAAGAGCCCAGAAGACGAATGTTTCCACTGCAAGAAAGCAGGGCACTGGAAAAGGAACTGCCCAGACTACCTAAAGATGAAACTGGTAGCCAAAGGTATTTTCTTGGTTGAAGTTAATATTTCTATTAACTGTACATCGTGGGTGTTAGACACCGCAGCAGGTTCTCATATCTGCAATGATTTGTAGGTGATGGGAGCAGTAAGGTACCTGAAGCCCGGGGATAGAATCCTGCGTTTTGGAAACGGAGCTAGGATCGCCGCTGAGGCTATAGGGGACGTCGAATTTGTTTTAGGAAATTTTACTTTGGTTTTAAGGGATTGTCTGTACGTACCAAACATTATTAAGAACATCATTTCTATTCCTATGTTGGATATTGATGGTTTTAAATTTTCCATTGAAAATGGAGCTTTTTGCATATTTAAAGGTGGTTTAATGTATGCTCGTGGTACTTTGATAGATGGTCAGTATTCCCTAGAACCTACTAATTCCAACGTCATGCACATTCAATCTAGAAAAAGAAAATATGATAATCAAACTCCACAACATTGGCACGCTAGACATGGACATATTTCCAAGAGTAGGATTCAAAAGCTGGTTTCATCTAAAGCTCTTGAAATAAGGAACTTAGATGAACTCCCAACTTGCGAGTCTTGTCTCAAAGGAAAGATGACCAAATCACCCTTCACAGGGAATCCCGAGCGAACCAAGCAAACATTGGATCTAATCCATACTGACGTTTGTGGACCATTGAGTGTCAATGCGAGAGGAGGATTCTCTTACTTCGTAACATTCACCGACGATTTTAGTCGTTATGGATATGTGTATCTTATGAAACACAAATCCGAAACTTTTGAGAAATTCAAAGAGTTTCGAATGGAAGTGGAGAATCAACTTGGACATAGTATTAAAGCACTTCGTTCTGATAGAGGTGGTGAGTACTTAAGCCAAGAATTCCTTGATTATCTAAAAGAGAATGGAATTCTCGCCCAACGAACTCCCCCTAGGACGCCCTAATTCAATGGAGTGTCTGAGCGGAGGAATCGAACTTTGTTAGACATGGTTCGTTCCATGATGAGCTTCGCTGATCTTCCCTTTTCGTTTTCGGGCATAGCCCTATTAACTGCCTCGAAGATACTAAACATAGTATCTTTGAAGTCAGTGCCAACAACACCGCACCAAGTATGGTATGGTAAAGCACCCGTGTATTCGTATTTACGAGTATGGGGATCTCCAGCGTATGTAAAGAACAAGAAGGGAGATAAGCTAGATAGTAGATCTAGTTTGTGCAAATTTGTGGGGTATCCAAAGGAATCCATTGGATACATGTTCTTCGATCCTAAAGAACGTAATACGTTCGTGTCTAGGAACGCCCACTTCTTGGAAGAGGATTTCCTCACCAACCGAAATGGGACAATCGTAGAACTTGATGAAGTCCAGGAATCGGACCCATCCCCACAAACAGTGGGAGCTGAACCAGAATTTATTGAACCTACTAGTACACCTACTCTTCGAAGGTCTATCGAATTCGTAAGGAGCCAGAGCGATTTGGTTTCATTCACGAAAACGAGAAAGTTGATATTGATCCAAAGACTTATCAAGAAGCGATGTTAGACATAGACTCGGGTGCGTGGCTTGAAGCCATGCAATCCGAAATGGATTCCATGCATTCCAACAAGGTTTGGACCTTGGTCGATCCACCTGAGGGAACTATCCCTGTAGGATGTAAATGGATCTTCAAGCGTAAGCTTGGAATGAATGGAGAGGTATTAACTCATAAAGCTCGCTTAGTGGCGAAAGGGTATTCTCAAAGGCCTGGAATAGACTATGAGGAAACCTTCTCTCCCATGGCGATGTCGATATCCATTCGGATACTACTTGCCATAGCCGCGTGGCATGACTACAAAATATGGCAAATGGACGTAAAGACCGCTTTTCTCAATGGAGACATTGACAAAGAGATCTTTATGCAACAACCTGAAGGTTTTGCGTCCAAAGGAAGTGAGCACAAATTGTGTAAACTTCAACGGTCAATCTATGGCCTCAAACAGGAGTCCCGAACCTGGAACATACAATTTGATGAGACAGTCAAAGCTTTTGGCTTCATCAAAAACGTATATGAACCTTGTGTGTACAAGAAAAATAGTGGGAGCTCGATACAATTCATTGTTTTGTACGTCGATGACATTTTGTTAATCGGAGACGATATCAAGATGTTAGCACAGACTAAAGCGTAGTTATCCGCGCAGTTCTCCATGAAAGATATGGGAGACGCATCTTACGTATTGGGAATACGTATCTATAGGGATAGATCGAAGAAGATGATAGGACTCTCCCAATCTCAGTACATCAACACTATTTTGAAGAGATTCAAAATGGAAGAATCCAAGAGAGGATTGCTTCCAATGAGACATGGTATCTCTCTTTCTAAGTCAATGTGCCCTACAACCGATTAAGAAAAGACGAGAATGTCTCTCATACCTTATGCCTCTGCTATAGGGAGCATAATGTATGCGATGTTGTGTACTCGACCAGACATAGCACACGTTCTAAGTGTAATGAGTCGCTATCAGTCAAATCCAGGCGAAGAGCACTGGACTGCCGTAAAAGCAATCCTGAAGTACCTGCGAAGGACTAAGGATATGTTTTTGGTCTACGGTGGTAGTGGAGAACTGAAACTTGAAGGATTCACTAATTCGAGTTTCCAGTCTGATGTGGATGACTTTAAATCCAACTCTGGATACATATTCCGCATCAATGGAGGAGCGGTCACTTGGAAAAGCTGTAAACAGTCTACCACTGCCGACTCAACCACATAAGCAGAATATATCGCAGCATCATATACGGCAAAAGAAAGTGTATGGATGAAAAACATCATCCAAGAATTGGATGTTGTTCCTAGCGTTGCTGAACCTGTAGTCGTCTTTTGTGACAACAACGGGGCGATAGCTCAAGCAAAGGATACGAGATCACACCATTAATCCAAACACGTACAGAGGAAATAACATGTGATCAGGGAGATCACTGGTAGAGGAGACATGCACATGGAGTATGTCAAATCGGAGGACAACGTAGCTGACCCACTAACTAAGCCACTTTCACAAAAGGCATTCGATAGTCATCTAGAGAAGATGGGTCTTAGAACCATAGGTGAATGGCTTTAGGGCAAGTGAGAGATTGATAGGATAGTGCCCAGCAAGCCAGTTCAATTAGCTTGTAATAGGTCTATTCTGTAAGAGACGATCTTTTGATTTTATAATAATAATAACGTTAATTTATATGTGTATAAGGATAAACAATGGCCAACTTCATCTCTCGCGAATACATTTAAGCGATTGGATGAAACCCTTAGATTACATTAGACTATGAGACGATTCACTTCAGTACTGAGTGCAATCATGAAACAGTCTCAAAGGTCGTAATCTTAAAACTGTTCCAAGTCATCGATTCCGAACGAGACTGGGTATCGTAGGAATCACCAAGACTTGTACAAGTATGCATGATTCACATGGAGTGAATTTGTAGCGTTTCATGAGCAAGGCATTTGAGGCCAGTGTATATGAGTAGGTGGTTCAATGGAGGATTGAACGCATCGAACGACCCGAACAGAGAAACCCATTGTGGAAGCGCGTGTCGCATATCGGTGATGGGATGTTTCTCAAGGATTATAATAGTGTACGATTTAGTCCTTTGACTTGAGGTGCTAAGGCGAATTCGGTGCATTAAAGTGCGTACTTAGATCTAGGTATAGGCAACTTAGCTTGGTCATAACATGCCTAGGTTGGGTACGTATGGACATGTACGCGAGTGGTTAGTACCGATATGGAATCTATTGACTCACTATAATGGGTGAGAGAATTTCCTAT
The DNA here is from genome assembly GCA_038501285.1 of Penstemon eatonii. Taxonomy (NCBI): domain Eukaryota; kingdom Viridiplantae; phylum Streptophyta; class Magnoliopsida; order Lamiales; family Plantaginaceae; genus Penstemon; species Penstemon eatonii. The sequence goes on along the minus strand of CM076711.1, from coordinate 38,308,241 downwards.
GCGATTCTTAGATAATATATCCGAGGAATCTACGGCCGTAGTCGATGATGGATTTGGAAAGGTGTTTCCAAATTTAGGAGTCACACTGGAATATTATCCTGAATTAGAAAGTATAGTTATCGAGACAAATTTAGAGGTGCCGATCAATTCACACACCCTAAGTATTGATCGGGAATATTAGTCGATAGAAGGACCGTATGTACATGGTAATTATATGAGACGAGGTTCACAAGTATCAATTCACCTGAAATTGGGCTTCATGGGCTTGTGGCTAGACATCGACCATGAAGTGTAGGTACTCCTGAGTTAATAGATTATTTGGTTCTAGGAGTGGTCAATTAAAGGTTGTTTAATTGACCGGAGCAATTTATTGTTCATAAATTAAATCACAAGGAATTCGTGAGCCTGTTGCCAATTGATGGTGAACCCAGAGGGTCACACACAATACAATCGGACGGTGACTGTTATAAAATGACATGAAAGGAATTAATTGATTTAAAGGAAATTAAATCAATTAAATGAATTAAAGTATTTAATTCAAGTGGGAGATTAATTAATTGGGTGACTTAATTAATTAAATACTTAATTAAGTTGCTAATTGATTATATATAAGAAATATTGATTTAATTGGATTGGGCATTTAATTAAAGTAATTAATTAAATGAAAGGCTTGCAAGATATGGGCCTTTAATTAAAAGCCCATAAAGAGTCTTGCAAATCTAGGTCAAAAGGGAGTCTATAAATAGGGTTCTTCTAGAGCTCAAAAGGCTAACACCCTAAGCAAAAACCCTAGCCTCCTTTGACCTAGTAGCCGCCGCCCCTCTCCCTGCACCGCCAAGCCTAGTGCCGCCGCCAACCTGCTGCCGTGAGTTGCCCTAGCGCCGTCGCCGCCTCTCCCTTGTTCCACCGTGCTAGATCTTGCCTTGCCAAGTTGATCTGCACAGTCCTGCAACAACAAATCTCCTAGATCCAGTTCTGAGCCTAAGACTATGAGGTGTCGCCAGAATTCAGTTGGTGTGGACTATCTTTGGAGGTGAGACGCTTGGGTCACATCTTTGAACCAGATCCAGATCCAGATTCAGAATCAGAACTGAAGGTTGCCACCACCTTGCCTGTGGTGAGGTAAATCGCAAAAACCCCCTTGTTTAATTCAATGTGTGTTTTTGTTTCATGCTTGCGTATATATAATATGGAGATTCTTATATGGGACCTTGGGTGCATCGAAAATTTTTAAATTCCGCATTTTCGTTGTTCTGACAATCGAGGCAACCCAACCACTATCCCAACATGAAGTCCTCAAAAATTTCTGAGATATAAATAATGTGTTGGAATTAAGTTGAATTTTTATAGATATTCAAATGATTACAAAGTACAAGTTTTGAACAGATGAGATAAAAAGAAGTAAACTGATACATAGATTTTCAATTAGTAATCTAGCCTAGAATTTATAGTCTTGTCATCAGCTTCTTCATCTTCTCCATCTTCCTCTTCTTCTTCTTCAAATTCATCTTCATCATCTTCTTCACCACTGGAAAATTGTTCACCCGCTAGATTCTTTGCAGCAGCATCAATCTCCCTTATGATATCTTCCATTCTCTTATATTTCACATTTGGATTATGTTGTTCTTTAGGAGTACCCTTGGTAGCAGCAATTTCTTTGTCAGATTTTGCTTTTTCCTTGGTTTCTTCTTCTGCAGCTTCATCAGCAGCCTCCTCTTCAAGTACTTTGTCATCTGATTTGCTAGTCTCTTCTTCATATGTCTTTTCAGCAGCAGCAGATCCATCATTAGTCACTTGAATAGTTGCAGTGAAATTTTTTTAGCTGATCCCTCATCCCCCTTTTTGTCATCATCAGCAGGGTTGATTTCAACAGGCGAGATGTTGACAACAGCACAAAGCTTCTTGATGTTTTGATAAATGGTGTTCAGTTGTGTGGTCTGATGATTTAGAGATGACTTGATTTCACCAGCTTGGTCATTCATACAATCAACATTTAGTTGAAGTGTTGATATTTCCTTCTATGCCTTATCAGTGATGACAGTGAAATCCTACATTATGCTTTAAGTCTTCTCAATTTCAGCAACACCGATTTCTTTCCTGACCTTTGCAACATGGGCCAAATTTGACTCATTTCTCTGAAGAGCAGTATCCAAATGGTTGACATCTGCCTTCATATCTTCAATATTTCGGCTTAAGCTCAAAATGCTCTGAGTCAGTGCCAATGAGTTGTCTGGTGCTAGAGGAAAGTTGTCTATGGCATTCTGCGTAGCTTTTGTTGATAGAAATAGTGTCCGACAACCCAACTGTATGGCTATCATATAATGTAATAAATGAAGGAACTATTCAATTTAGATTAATAAATGCACTTTATTATATGGTCAACTTTATCATATATAATAATTATCTACGCATAAGGATAGAAGTCCTTAGTGATAGGATAGTGCCCAGCAAGCCAATATTAATTAGCTTGTTGGAGAACTGTTTTCTTATGGTTTATAATTAATACGCCCGTTTATTCATAGTACGTGAATTAAACAATGGCCAACTTCATCTCTCGCGAACTTATCTAAGAAATTGGATGAAATCCTAAGGTCACAATAGACTATGGGACGATTCACTTCAGTACTGAGTGCAATCAGGAAACAGTCTCTAAGGTCGTGATCTTAAAACCGTTCCAAGTCATAGATTCCGAACGAGACGGGATATCGTAGGAATCGCCAAGACTTGTACAAGTATGCATGATTCACATGGGGTGAATTTGTAGCGTTTCATGAGCAAGGAATTTGAGGCCAGTGCATATGAGTAGGTGGTTTGATAGATAATCGAATGCATCGAACGACCCGAACAGAGAAACCCACTGTGGAAGCGCATGACGCACATCGGTGATGCGATGTTTCTCAAGGCTTATAATAGTGTACGATTTAGTCCTTAGACTTGAGGTGCTAGGTCGAATTCGGTGCATGAATGTGCGTACTTAGATTTTGGTACTGGTCACGTAGCTTGGCCACAAAGTGCCTAAGTTGGGTGCGTATAGTTGTGTACGCGAGTGGTTAGTGCTAAGAAAGGATCTATTGACTCATCCTGATAAGGTGGGAGAATTTCCTATACGTTCTTAGATAATAGATTCCGTGAAACCTGTGGCCACAGTTGGTAACGCATTTGGAAAGGGGTTTCCAAATTTGGCAGTCACACTGGAATCATTGTCAGGAATTAGAAAGTATAGTTATCAAGATAATTAGAGGTGCCGATAAATTCACACACCCTAGGTCTCGATCGGGAAATTAGTCGATAGAAGGACCGTATGTACATGGTAATTATAAGAGGTGAGGTTCACAAATATCAATTCACCATTAATTGGGCTTCATGGGCTTGTGGCTAGACATCGACCATGAAGTGTGGGTACTCCTTAATTAATAAGGAAATTAATTCAAGAGTGGTCAATTAAAAGTTGTTTAATTGATCGGAGCATTTAATTGCTCGTTAATTAAATCACGAAAGTCGTGGGCCTGCTGCCAATTGATGGTGAACCCAGAGGGTCACACACAATACAATTGGGCAGTGACAGTCATAAAGGGATGCAAGTGATTTAAAGTTGTTAAATCAAAGCAATTGAATTAAGGTATTAATTCAATGGGAGAATATTAATTGGATATCTAATTGATTAATGTTTAATTAATTAATTAGGATTATCTAATTAATTATAATTAATTAAAGTTGTTAATTGGTAAAATTGGAAGATTAAATAATTACCCAATTTTAGGATTGGATAATTATATGGGTTGATTTTTGATAATCTTGAAAGTAGGGCATAGGGGGCGATTTTTAGGAGTTAAAGAAGGAGAGTTTTGTTTCTTGCAAAACAAGGTAGAAGAGATTTATTAAATCTTACATTCCTAAGTTGATAAGGAATGGGGATTTGATAAAAATGGGAAGAAGATATCTTTTAAGAGAAGAACTCTTCTCTTATAAATACTTCTTCACATCTCTTCATTAATAATGAGAAAAACTATTGCAAAACAATGTACAAGAAAATAGTTTTTGCATAGCATAAGAAAAGGAGAAATCCGAAATTGTACAAAGTTTTATTAACTCCAAATCGCCCCTCAAAGTTTCGCCCCAAACCCGAACTCGGCCAAACACTAGCCGCCGCCTTAGGTGGATCCGAACCCTAGCCGCGCCGCCCCTGGCCGATCCAACCTAGCCGCATAAGTCCTGTGGTCGTGGTTGTCTTCCTGCTGTTCTCATCATCCAGATCAAGATCTAGATCTGCCCATTCCTTTCTTGACAATCTCCAAGATCTAGTTCGTAGCCCGTGACTTGGAGATGTTGCTACAATCCAATTGGTGTGGATACATTGTGGAGGTGAGACACTTGGATCACTCCGTTGTGAATCAAGCAAAGAAGCCCGGAGGTAACCACCACCGAGCAGTGGTGAGGTATATCGCATATCACCCCTCTTTTGTTTATTTATTGCTTGATTCAACCTTTTCGTATATATAATATGGAGACAGATTTATGGGACTGATGGGTGCCTCGAAAAATTTTAAATTCCGCAATCTTGTTGTTCTGACAATCGAGGTACATCCCAACAGTAGTATCAGAGCCAACTCCATATTTTTTATACGAAAAGACCTGAACATAATGTGTGTTCACAATATATGTTTAATTATGTGTATGAGAACGCGTGATAATTATGTTCTGTTAATTGATTCTTGCTTGTTATGACTGGATCTATGATTGGGTAAAACTGTCTTTTAAGATTTGTGGCAAATTTATAGTTTTTCGAAAAATCAGGACTCTTTGTGCAAAATCGCAAATCTTGAATTTAAGGGCTGAAAATTCAATTTTCTGTTTGTGGAAATTTTAGAAAAATCTGGGCTGTTTCTGAAATTCTGATCGCACGTGTTTTTAGGCTGTTTTGCAATTTTCAAAAATTTAAGGACTGTTTTGTAATTTCCGAAAATTCAGGGGTCAGTTTGCAAAATTCAAAAATTTTCTGGATTTCAAAATTTTATTTTCTGGTCCTTCTGTCCGAAACTGCTCTTGGGGGTATTTTGTAACTTATCAAAAGTTTTGGGGTCAAAAGTGCAATTTCCGAAAGTATAGGGGCCGAACTGCAATTTTCAAAAATTGAAAAATCAGAATCTGTTTTAAGGCATAAAACTTGTTTTGTTTACCCGAGAATTTATTTTGTCATAATTAGTAGTGACTAAAACGCAAGAATCATAGGAAGTTAGTTTTAAAAGGTAGTGTTAAAATTAAGAAAGAAATACGTAAAAGTTGTTTGCATGTTTCTTGCTCTACGTGAACTGTTTACGTGGTTTTCGATCGCGCCGAGCCTTGACCTTAGGTTAGATGTGATTGGTTTAATTTAATGTTTGGTTTTTATTGGGCCTGCGAGCCTGTTATTATTTTTGGGCTACTTTGAGCCTTTGTAATAGAATAGGACTTTACTGCTTTTCTAGTCTAGGATGGAGGCCCGTTTACTAGCAAGGTGGGAGCCCAAGAAGAATTGAAGGCCATGTATGCATGGTACATTGTGTAATAGCATAGGGCCTGTTTGTGAACCCTTTAGATTGACCAATTGGGACAACATCATTGGCTCGATGATGGCCTGCATAGGAGGCTCCTGATCGAAACCATATTGTGGTAGTATGCATGCTAGGCTTGTATGGATTTTATTTATTAGTCGATTTATGATTGCTTGTGTTTATGCGCGCTAGAATCTAGATCGTAAATAAAAGATAAAGCATAATTAAAGCAGTGAGATCTCGAGGAGAGTTTCTATAAACTTTCAAAACCGAAAATCCCCTCTCGAATAAATATTAAGTCATATTGAGTTAACTATAAAATGATGTTTTATAAATCCAAGCCTTCCATTAATAGGAACTAGTGTATGTTGTCTACTTATCGATAGAGGTGATCCAGAGTCTGTCACCCGAGTCGAAGAAAGGGACAATACACGAAATTCATTGATTCTTGTTTTCTTAAAAACTCGACAAGGGTGGGGACTGGTCGGGATGTGAAGATCGACCGATAACTAGTTACGGAGAATTCACGATCGGGCCTGTTGCTCATTATGATTAATGGGTTAGACTTAACGCATAGTAACATTTATGATGTAGCAGTGCTAGATAAATGCGAAAAACGAGGCAAAATAGCTTGAAGGTTGTGTAGTTGACACAATTGGCAATAAGTATGCCTACCTGGGGAATTAATTTTATGGACACGAGTCGTGGGTGCAATTAATTGCCGCTGGGACGTCAAGACCTACTAGGAAATAGAATTTCCTGAAACTAGAAGAGGTTATTGTTTCGATAAAAATAGTGGGAGAACTTTTTCTATAAAAGTCCAAATTTTGTTAATTATAAGTATTATTTTTTAAACCTGTCTGCTTGTTGTTGTCTGCTTAATTGATATATATAGCCATTGAAATCCACAGTCATGTACGAACAAAATTTGGCACAAAGCATTAGATATTCACTCCACGAGACAAGCAAGATTGGGTTTAACAATAGAAAGCATTGTTCTTACCTAATCAAGATAATGAATCAAATCAAAAGCTAAGCTGATTTGAATCAAGATAGTGATTATTCTCAATAGCTTGTCAGACTCATTTTCTCAATTTGTGTATCATTGTGAAATTCCGTGTTTTTGGATTAAAATAAATGATCTACGCAAGTTGTTGGACAAATTTGAGAAAGCCCATCTACAGGGATTGAGTTTGAGTGAAATAAGGGATTGCCCCTTGTGTAGGAAAGCTAAAGAACTAAGGAAGTTTGCTAGAAAGAAATTCCTGAAGAGAATTAACAAAGGTTAACCTAGTTATTTCTTTTGATGTATAACATCGCATGGACCCTCACATCTGTAAAAGAGTTTGCAAATGATGATGGTATTCCCTTGCCCTTGGGAAAGAGGGCACGTCTTCACAGACAGAGGCAATCATTGCTTCAATGAATAAGGGAAAAATGCTTCAGTAATTAAGTCAAGAAAAATCTAGACTTCACTTTTTTGCAAAAGGGGTTTTTTTTTCTTCTTATTTTTCGTATTATCATAAGTTTTAGTTTTAGTTTGTCTTTGAGTATTATTTCAAAGTTTGTACAAGACATTATTGCTTTACCATTGAGAATGAAATCTATTTAATTAAAGCGATTTAACTTTGTACAAATATTGATGCTTTGAAGCATAGAAATAAAACAATGATAAACAATCAAAACTTTGAAAGCTACATGCTAAATCGAAAAGAGAGGTAAAACAAGATAATCGTCAACACTTGAAATGTTTACTTTGGACATTACTCCTAAAGAAGGGTTCGAAAGGGAGTGTTTATCTACTGCTTTTGAAATAAAGAACTTGGATGAACTCGTAACTTTCAAATCTTGTCTTAAAGGAATAATAACCGAAATAAAGGATTGCTAGGCATTCCAAGCATTTCAACCGAATGAATTTAATCCGTAAAGGACAAACGTGGAGAACTAAAAGCACTAGTTCAAAAGGAACGTTACCTCATATATACTTACGATTATATTAATCGTCAAAGCATATGTGTACTTTGTGAAGTACAATTCTAAAACTATTGAAGTAGTTCAATAGAAGTTCTGGAAATGAAGTAACTAAGTGCATTATGTAGAAAGCATTTTGATCTAATCAAATTTGCCGAAACATAAGCAACTAACTCCTCGATTATCTATGCGAGAATAGAATTCTCACGAAACAAATCAAAGAAGGAATCGAACTTTGTTAAAACTTAGTTCATTTCACGATAGTGATTTGGCTGATCTTCCTTTATTCACTTTAGGGGATAGCCTCCCCTGACTCTTCAAAGATACTTGGCCTAGTACCTTTCGGAATAAGTCCTTACACAGCCGTATCATTTATGACATGGCATAATACCCTTGTATGAGAAATTGGATGGTAGATTCAATTCATACAATGTTTGTGAGGTATCCAACGAAATCCATTGGATATCTGTTCTACGACAACGAGAAACGAAAGTTCTTCGTGAGTAGCCCGTTCCTCTGTAGATGAAATTCTCGTCAAAGGAAATAGGAAATGTCATAGAACTTGATGAAGTCCAAAGAATTGGACCCATCCCACAAACAGTGGGAGCAAACCCTGAAGCCTGCTGAACCGAGATACGCACAAACGCTTCGTAATCTAATCAAATTCATAAGGAACTCAAAATTCCATTTTACGAAATTGAGAAAACGGATTTTAATCCGAGATTACAAAGAAATTATGTTAAATATAAACTAAGGGATATGGCATGAAGCCATAAGACTCGAAAAGGAAAGGTTGTTAACTTATTTGACACGCTCAATGTCGATAGGTCATTCTTCAAAAGCCCTTTTAGGACTAATGAAAATACCTTCTCTCCATTTGCAACGTCAAAATCCATTTCGAAACTATTAGCCATAGAAAGATGGTTTTGACTACCGAAATATGACTATTGGATATGAATCCTGCATCTCACAATTGTAAATTGACGAGAAGATCTCTATTCGAATCCAAAGGTCAATCTATGACTTTTTCCCAAATTTGGAACATGCAACTTGATAAGTCGATCAAGAATGTTGAATTTGTCAAAAGGCATATGGATTCCAATTGTGCAAAAGGATCAGTGGGAGCATAGTTAAGTTCGTAAACGTAACATGACGATGTTCTGTATATCAAGTACGATATAAGAATATCAAAGCGCAGACGAAAGCGTGTTCTTCACGCAATTCTCCATGATTAGATTTGGGAATTACATCTCACGTACTGGCAATACACACCTATAGAGATAAGAGCGAAGTAGATGTTGCAATCCACCGAATCTAAGTACATAGACTAAATATTGAATAAATTCAATATGGAAGAATCCAAGAAAGGATTGGTTCCAAGGAGACACAATTTCTCTCTCACATATTCAATGAGCCCTACATATAAATGAGTAAAGAAGAAATTGTCTCAAGAAGCCTTATGCTTTAGCATTTAGATTGCATGTGGCATGCAAAGTCTTGTACAAGACCTGACTCATCAAAAGCTCTGACCATTCACGAGCTACTGATAGTCAAACACCAGTAAAGAACACTGGTCTACCATAAAAGCAATCCTCGAAGATAATTAAAGGATATAATGCTGGTCTGTGGTAGTAGTGGAGGATTGAAACTCGAAGGATTTAGTGATTCGACATTTTCAGTCTGAAGTGGATGATTTATTCTGTCTCGATGGAACAGAGGTAAATTGGAAGAAATTCCAATAGTATACCATTGCCAACTCAAACAGAATATACGCACCATTGTGATGCCGCAGAAGAAAGTGTTTAGATGAGAAACATTCATCCAATGATTGGATGAATTACCTAGCATGACAAAAGCCTGTCATAATCCTAACCGATTTAGATAAGGCAATTTCTCAATGAAAGGGAAACGAGATCTCACCGATAATATGAACACAATGCCATATGATTGAACAAAAGGGTTCGAGGGACTGTTGAGATGCGTAGAAGTATTACGTCATCTCAACAAGGACGACTTAGCAGATCCACTAATTAAGCTCTTTCAGAAAACGGTTCGAGGGACATCTTTATTGATGGGTCTTAGAAACGTTGTGATTGGCTTTAGGGCAAGTGAGAGATTGATAGGATAGTGCCCAGCAAGCCAATATTAATTAGCTTGTTGGAGAACTGTTTTCTTATGGTTTATAATTAATACGCCCGTTTATTCATAGTACGTGAATTAAACAATGGCCAACTTCATCTCTCGCGAACTTATCTAAGCGATTGGATGAAATCCTAAGGTCACAACAGACTATGGGACGATTCACTTCAGTACTGAGTGCAATCATGAAACAGTCTCTAAGGTCGTGATCTTAAAACTGTTCCAAGTCATAGATTCCGAACGAGACGGGGTATCGTAGGAATCGCCAAGACTTGTACAAGTATGCATGATTCACATGGAGTGAATTTGTAGCGTTTCATGAGCAAGGCATTTGAGGCCAGTGCATATGACTAGGTGGTTCGATAGAGGATCGAATGCATCGAACGACCCGAATAGAGAAACCTATTGTGGAAGCGCATGACGCACATCGCTGATGGGATGTTTCTCAAGGCTTATAATAGTGTACGATTTAGTCCTTAGACTTGAGGTGCTAAGGCGAATTCGGTACATGAATGTGCGTACTTTGATTTAGGTACTGGTCACGTAGCTTGGCCACAAAGTGCCTAAGTTGGGTGCGTATAGTTGTGTACGCGAGTGGTTAGTGCTAAGAAAGGATCTATTGACTCATCCTGATAAGGTGGGATAATTTCCTAAACGTTCTTAGATAATAGATTCCGAGAAACCTGTGGCCACAGTTGGTGACGCATTTGGAAAGGGGTTTCCAAATTTGGCAGTCACACTGGAATCATTGTCAGGAATTATAAAGTATAGTTATCAAGATAATTAGAGGTGCCGATAAATTCACACACCCTAGGTCTCGATCGGGAAATTAGTCGATAGAAGGACCGTATATACATGGTAATTATAAGAGGTGAGGTTCACAAATATCAATTCACCTTTAATTGGGCTTCATGGGCTTGTGGCTAGACATCGACCATGAAGTGTGGGTACTCCTTAATTAATAAGGAAATTAATTCTGGAGTGGTCAATTAAAAGTTGTTTAATTGATCGGAGCATTTAATTGCTCGTTAATTAAATCACGAAAGTCGTGGGCCTGCTGCCAATTGATGGTGAACCCAGAGGGTCACACACAATACAATTGGACAGTGACAGTCATAAAGGGATGCAAGTGATTTAAAGTTGTTAAATCAAAGTAATTGAATTAAGGTATTAATTCAATGGGAGAATATTAATTGGATATCTAATTGATTAATGTTTAATTAATTAATTAATTAGGATTATCTAATTAATTATAATTAATTAAAGTTGTTAATTGGTAAAATTGGAAGATTAAATAATTACCCAATTTTAGGATTGGATAATTATATGGGTTGATTTTTGATAATCTTGAAAGTAAGGCATAGGGGGCGATTTTTAGGAGTTAAAGAATGAGAGTTTTGTTTCTTGCAAAACAAGGTAGAAGAGATTTATCAAATCTTACATTCCTAAGTTGATAAGGAATGGGGATTTGATAAAGATGGGAAGAAGATATCTTTTAAGAGAAGAACTCTTCTCTTATAAATACTTCTTCACATCTCTTCATTAATAATGAGAAAAACCAATGCAAAAGCAATGCACAAGAAAATAGTTTTTGCATAGCATAAGAAAAGGAGAAATCCGAAATTGTACAAAGTTTTATTAACTCCAAATCGCCCTTCAAAGTTTCGCCCCAAACCCAAACTCGGCCAAACCCTAGCCGCCGCCCTAGGTGGATCCGAACCCTGGCCGCGCCGCCCCTGGCCGATCCAACCTAGCCGCATAAGTCCTGTGGTCGTGGTTGTCTTCCTGCTGTTCTCCTCATCCAGATCCAGATCTATATCCTGATCTAGATCTGCCCATTCCTTTCTTGACAATCTCCAAGATCTAGTTCGTAGCCTGTGACTTAGAGATGTTGCTACAATCCAATTGGTGTGGATACATTCTGGAGGTGAGACACTTGGATCACTCTTTTGTGAATCAAACAAAGAAGCCCGGAGGTAACCACCACCGAGCTGTGGTGAGGTATATCGCCTATCACCCCTCTTTTGTTTATTTATTGCTTGATTAAACCTTTTCGTATATATAATATGGAGACAAATTTATGGGACTGATGGGTGCCTCGAAAAATTTTAAATTCCGCACTCTTGTTGTTCTGACAATCGAGGTACATCCCAACACTTAGATCACAGGGCTATGGGACAATCCGTGGACTGATCTCCAAGGCCGTGATCTAGAACATATTCAAGAGTCGTAGAATCCAATCGAGATAGAACATCGTTGGATTCGGTTAGACTCTCACTAATGTGTATACTCCGATGAATTGGAGAATGTTGGGGTCCACGAGCGTGACTGAGATAGTCGATACACATAAGTGGGTGACTTGCTGGGATGACAAGTGCACTGAATACCCCAATTAGGAAATAACTCACCATGGAAGCGGTAGTCGCATATCAGGGTAGAAATTACTCCAATTTACGATAGTATATGAGGAACGATCCCTAATACTTGAGGTGATAGGGTTTATCTAGTACGAGAACGTCTATGCTTAAATGTGAGTTCCGACCGACTGGAGATTACCAGAAATTCTCTGATGATTCACGATGGATATAGAGGGACTCGTATGCAGGTTCATATCATCAACAGAGGATCCATTGACCCGACTTTATGAAAGTAGCTCATAAATATTAAGTCAAAGAGAATTATTCGGAGATCAGAATGCATAAGGTCAAGACGAAGAAAAAGAAACGGATGAAAAGTCCATACCCATAAGTCTCGACTGGGAGATCGATTGATGGAGAGATTATGTTGTATATGAAAATTGTAAATGGATAAAAGGTTCACTGAATAAATTCACCAGTGATTGGGCTCCATGGGCTTGTGGCCAGACATCGACCGTGGAGTGTGGGAGTGTAACACCCCGTAAATTTAAAATATTTTAAAATAAAGTTATTGAATTTTTAACCCGATTTTGTGTGACGTATTTTTATTTTTAATAAACATAGTATTTCTTTAAACCTAAACGTACAATTAAAATTTTCGAGCACAAAAATTGAACTCTCTTTTGTGCTTTGTGTGCATTAATTATTTCTTATGGAATATTGTACTTAGAAATAATTTAGAAAACATTTCTATTGCATTTTAAAAATATTGGGTTCATTTTGTTATTAGGTTGGACCAAAGTGTGCGAAATTTTTTTGATTTAGGGGTTATTTTGCACTTTTCAAAATTTTGGGGATCAAAAGTGCAAAAACCGCCGATTTTCCTTCCTTGGCTGATCATGCCATGATTTCTCCTACTTGTAGTTCAAAAATCAACCCTTGGAGACATGGAATAGACCCTATTATGTATAATCATGCCCATACCCCTTCTCCATTGACACCATACCCCTATCTCCAATCAAACACTCCACCCCTTTCCCATTCAAACACTTCACCACTCTTTTTATCCACCAAAATCAGATTTTATGTCTCCCCTTCACCATTTGTCTTCTTAAAGAAAATAAGAGAGAGAGAGATAGAAGAGGCAACACAAAGAAAATTTTCGGATACACACAGCACAGTCTCGGTTTTTCAACCATTCCGCCTTCGTCCACCGTTGGATCGTGCCCAAATTTTTCCTGAAGGTCCTACACACATGGGGCTACATATTGACCGTTCGGATCGTCGTTTGGATCTCCCAAAGTGAATATACAGTCGTTACACATTTAGAAAGATAGTTTTCGGGTATACTCAGCACAGTCTCGGTTTTTCGATCATTCCGCCTTCGTCCACCGTTGGATCGTGCCCAAATTTTTCCTGAAGGTCCTACACACATGGGGCTACATATTGACCGTTCGGATCGTCGATTGTATCTCCCAAAGTGAATCGACAGTCATTAGAAGTTGGGGAAAAGTAAGGATTTGAGGGCTTTTGTTATGAACCACCACCGGAGCCGCCACCACTGCCACCGGAGCTACAACTGTTGGTATTCGGTAAGAAAAACAGCCCTAGGCACAGCGGAATATAAAAAACTTTTAGGGCCTCTTAAAGAATCTTGCCAGGATATTCTCTAGTTGTATATATATGAATATAATTAAATCGATAGTATAAGTTTTCTCGTTTATACCTATCTCCTTGCAAATCCTCGGCTAGCAAGACGAGCTCTGAATTCTGCCCCGGTAAGATCGACCCACACCTTTGAGTAGCGCCCCACGTGTTGCGCCTCTACGAGTTTATACACCACAATATCACGAAAATAATATAACCTAATCGACTAGAACATAGGCTATATTAATATCTAGGATTTTAGAACGACTTTGGAATAATAATCGAACACGAAAAATTCTTCCAAAGTGGAAGTAGGTTCGGCCGATCACAAGGGAGAGGGAGAGAGAATTGTTGCTTTTCTTATTTTTCTTGAAGAGTTGTGTGTGAGATATGAGACCTAGTCTCTTATTTATAGATATCTCTCGTATCCTAATCCTTCTAGGTTTAGGATACTAATTCTCCTACATGGGCCATGGCCCTCTTTAATTAGAAGACTAAGTCTTCTAATTAATTCGTGGCCCATTTTAATTAATCTTTCAGGGCTTTATTCAATCTCCCAATTAAATAGCCCAATTAATTAAATCATCTCCCAATTAATCAATTAAACTCCAAGTCTAATTAATTCCATTAATTAATTAAATCCTAATTAATTAATTTACTCATAAATTAAATTCCAATTTAATTTATAATCTTGATCCAATTCCAATTGGATCCAATTTCGTTCCACATGGGTCGACCCAGTCGACCCACCCATTTAATCGACCCAGTCGATTTTGACTCAGTCGACCCAGTCGACTGGTTCGTTCTTATTTCCTCGCTTTCGCTTCATGTGTATTGTGTATGCCCCCGTAGGTTCACCACATAATTGGCCGTGGGTCATAATTAAATATTATTTAATTACACGAGCAATTGATACTCTAAATTAATCGAACACTCTGTCGATTAATCATTCCAAAATCAGCACCCCTGCCAATTTGGGAATTCTCCCACACTCCACGGTCGATGTCCAGTCACAAGCCCATGGAGCCCAATCACTGGTGAATTAATTCAGTGAACCTTTTATCATTTATAATTTCCATATACGACATAATCTCTCCATTTATCAATCTCCCAGTCGAGACTTAAGGGTATGGTCTTTCACCGGTTTCCCTTTCGTTTCGTCTCGACTTTTTGTATTCTGGTCTCGAAATAAATTCTCTTTGACTTAATCTTTATGAGCTACTTACATAAAGTCGTCAGTTACCTTGGCCAAGGATTTCATCAGAATTAATTTCTCACAGAAATCCATAGGAGAATTTCTCGACCTATCAAGTCGAGTCAATGGATCCTTTGTTGATGATATGAATCTGCACACGAGTTCCTCTATACCCAATATGAATCCTCAGAGACTTTCTGGCTATCCCCAGTCAGTCGGAACTCATATCAAAGTATAGACGTTCTTGTACCAGATAAGCCCTATCACCTCAAGTAGTTAGGGATCGTTCCTCGTATACTATTATAAATTGGAATAACTTCAACCCTGATATGCGACTACCGCTTCCATGGTGAGTTATTTCCCAATTGGGGTATTCAGTGTTGGGATTTTGTGGGTATAATTGTCAACTACAACGGTGCGGAATTTAAAATTTTTATATCCACATCCCAGGCATCTTATTAGTACATATGAATAAGGTTGAATTTATTTAAGCATGCAAATACAGAAATAAATACATAGGTAAAATTTCAATTTTACCTCACCACAGGCAAGGTGGTGGTATCTCCGGTCTTCTTTTCGGATCACTAGAGCACCCCAAGTGTTGTGCCTCTAGAGAATAGTCCACACCAGCTGGATCTGTGATTGCTTCAATCCACATGCTACGAACTAGGAAAGAAACACTTCAGATTCAAGAGTTGGATTCAGATCCAACTCTAGATGTAGATTGGAAGAGGGAGAGAGGTGCGCGGCCCTTCTCAACCACGGCGGCGGCGGCGGCTTGGTGGTAGAAGTGGCGGCGGCTCGGGCTTCTTGGGAGAAGGGGGGCGGCCAAGATAGGTGAGAGATTAGGGTTTTAGTTTTTGCTTGGGTTAGGGTTTTGATTCTGCAAGACTCCCTTTTATAGGAGAGAGTCCAACCCTATCCCTAATCTCTATTCTTATCCTTATCTCTTCTTGACCTTATCTCTTTCTTTGGCCTAATGGGCCATCAGATAAGTTAGCCCATACCTCTTTTTTAATTAGTCCTTTTAATTAAATAAGCCCAAGTCATTTAATTAATTACTTTAATTAAATGGCCCATTTATTTAATTAATACTTTAATTAAATAATCCAACAAATCTAATTAAAGATTTAATTTAATTAATCAGATAAAATCTAATTAATTTTCTCTCTCCAGGAATTAACCCTTTAATTCCTTATCTTGATTTAACTTCTTTAAATCGTTTCGTTCTACAACTGACTATCACAGTTCCAGCTTTTGTGTGTGACCCTCTAGGTTCACCATCAATTGGCCGCAGGCTCACATTTCTGTGATTTAATTAATGAGAAATTAATTATTTAATTAATTGCTCCGATCAATTAAACTACTTTCAATTGACCACTCCAGAATTAATCTACCATCAATTGAGGAGTAACCACACCCCATGGTCGATGTCTAGCCACAAGCCCATGAGGCCCAACTTCAGGTGAATTGATTTCAGTGAACCTTAAACCTCTTATAAGTACCATGTACATACGGTCCCTCTAACGACTAATTTCCCGATCGAGACCTAGGGTGTGTGAATTGGTCGGCACCTCTAATCATCTCGATTCTGTACTTTCTAATTCAGGATAATACTTCCAGTGTGACTGCTAAATCTGGAAACCCCTTTCCAAATCCGTCACCGACCATGGCCATGGATTTCTCGGAATGCATCATCTAAGAATGTACAGGAAATTCCCTCATCCATTACGATGAGTCGGTAGATCCTATATTGATGCTAACCATCCGCGTATACGACTATACGTACCCAACGTAGGCGCACAATGGACAAGCTACGTGCCCGGCTCCTAAATCAAAGTACGCACACCCGTATACCGAATTCGCCCTAGCATCTCAAGTCTAAGGACTAAATCGTACACTGTTATAAGTCTTGAGAGACATCCCACCACCGATATGCTTTTTACGCACTTCCACAATGGGTCTCTCTGTTCGGGTCGTTCGATGCGTCCGATCCCCTATCGAACCACCTAGTCATATGCACTGACATTAACAATGTCTTGTTCATGAAACAACAACAAATTCACTTTAAGTGAATCATGCATAATCGTACAAGTCTTGACGATTCATTCGATACCCCGTCTCGATATGAATCTATGACTTGGAACATTTTTGAGATCACGACCTTTGAGACTGTTTCATGATTAATCGCACCCAATACTGAAGTGAATAGTCCCGTAGTCATGAGTGATCTCAGGGTTTCAACCAATCGCTTAAATGTGTTTGCGAAAGATGAAGATGGCCACTTGTTTATATTATGAATTCTCAATAAAATAAACAGTTCGTATTAATTGATAAATCAAAGATTCTGTCAAGATAAAATAATGTTCCTATTACAAGCTCTTTTGTTGGCTTGCAGGGCACTATCCTATCAATCTCCCACTTGCCCTAAAGCTAATCACGAACGTTTCTAAGACCCATCCTCGTCAGATGCTCTTCGAACACCTTTTGCGATAATGGCTTAGTTAGTGGATCAGCTACGTTATCCTTTGAGTCGACATGCTCCATTTGAATGTCTCCTCTACCTATGATCTCCCTGGTCACATGGTATTTCCTCAATACGTGTTTGGATTTGTGGTGTGATCTCGGCTCCTTCGCTTGAGCAATTGCCCCATTGTTGTCACAGTAGACTACTATGGGATTTGCAATGCTAGGTACCACATCCAGCTCTTGGATGAAGTTTCTCATCCAAACACTTTCCTTCGCTGCATCTGATGCGGCGATATATTCTGCTTCAGTGGTTGAGTCTGCAGTGGTCGACTGTTTGGAGCTCTTCCAACTCACCGCTGCGCCGTTGAGGCAAAATATATATCCAGAATTGGATTTAAAATCATCCACGTTAGACTGAAAACTCGAATCAGTGAATCCTTCGAGTTTCAATTCTCCACTCCCACCGTAGACCAAGAACATATCCTTAGTCCTTCTCAGGTACTTTAGGATAGCCTTTACGGCGGTCCAGTGTTCCTCCCCTGGATTCGACTGGTAGCGGCTCGTTACACTGAGAGCGTGAGCTACGTCAGGTCTAGTACATAACATTGCATACATTATGCTGCCAATGGCAGATGCATAAGGTATGAGAGACATTCTCTTTCTTTCTTCATCACTCGTAGGGCACATTGATTTAGAAAGATAGATTCCATGTCTCATTGGAAGAATCATCCTTTCTTGGATTCTTCCATACTGAATCTTTTCAGTATAGTGTTAATGTACTGGGATTGGGAAAGACCTAACATCTTCTTCGATCTATCTCCGTAGATACGTATGCCTAGTACGTAAGATGCGTCTCCCATATCCTTCATGGAGAATTGCGTGGATAACCACGCTTTCGTCTGCGTCAACGTTCTGATATCGTCTCCGATCAACAGAATGTCATCGACATATAACACAATAAATTGTACCGAACTCCCATCGAATTTCTTGTACACACATGACTCATAAACGTTCTTGATGAAGCCATACCCCTTGACTGTCTCATCAAAACGTATGTTCCAGGTTCGGGACGCCTGTTTTAGGCCATAGATTGACCTTTGAAGTTTGCAAACCTTATGCTCACTTCCTTTAGATGTAAAGCCTTTTGGCTGTTGCATATAAATTTCCTTATCAATGTCGCCATTGAGAAAGGCGGTCTTTACATCCATTTGCCATATCTCGTAGTCATGCCACGCGGCTATGGCTAATAGTATCCGAATGGATTTAGACATCGCCACTGGCGAGAAGGTTTCCTCATAGTCTATTCCAGGTCTTTGAGAATAACCATTTGCCACAAGGCGAGCCTTATGAGTTAATACCTCTCCATTCATTCCTAGCTTGCGCTTGAAGATCCACTTGCAGCCTACCGGGATGGTTCCCTCAGGTGGATCAACCAAAGTCCATACTTTGTTGGAATGCATGGAATCCATTTCGGATTGCATGGCTTCCTGCCACGCACCCGAATCTATGTCTAACATAGCTTCTTCGTATGTCCTTGGATCAGTGTCCAATTGATCGTTTTCGTGAATAAAGCCATATCTTTCAGGCTCTCTACGAACTCGATCGGACCTACGAAGTACTGGTGTACTAGATGGTTCAACGGGTTCAGGATCAACTCCCACTGCTTGTGGGGATGGGTCCAATTCCTGGACTTCATCAAGTTCTACGGATATCCCACTTCTTTTAGTGAGGAAGTCATCCTCCAAGAAGTGGGCGTTCCTGGACACAAACATCTTTTGTTCCTTAGGTTCGTAGAACAGGTATCCAATGGATTCCTTTGGATACCCCACAAATTTGCACAAACTAGATCTACTTTCTAGTTTATCTCCTTTCTTGTTTCTTACATAGGCAGGAGATCCCCATACTCGTAGATATGAGTATATGGGTGCTTTACCAAACCACTCTTGGTATGGCGTCGTCGGCATGGACTTTGAAGGTACAATGTTAAGTATCTTCGAAGCAGTTAATAGGGCTTGGCCCCAAAACGAAAAAGGAAGGTCAGCGAAACTCATCATGGAACGAACCATGTCTAATAAAGTTCTGTTCCTTCTCTCAGACACACCATTCAACTGCGGTGTTCTAGGAGGAGTTCGCTGAGAGAGAATTCCATTCTCTACAAGATAATCGAGGAATTCTTGACTTAAGTATTCACCACCTCGATCCGACCGAAGTGCCTTGATACTATGTCCAAGTTGATTCTCAACTTCCATTCGAAACTCTTTGAATTTATCAAAAGCTTCGGACTTATACTTCATCAGGTATACATACCCATAACGACTGAAGTCGTCTGTGAAGGTTATGAAGTATGAGAATCCTCCTCTCGCACTGATACTCAGTGGTCCACAAACATCAGTATGGATTAAATCCAAGGTTCGTTTGGTTCGCTCCGGTTTCCCAGTAAAAGGCGCCTTGGTCATTTTTCCCTTGAGACAGGATTCGCAAGTTGGGAGATCATCTAGGTTCTTTATTTCAAGAGCCCTAGAGGAGACCAACTTTTGAATTCTACTCTTGGAAATATGTCCAAGCCTAGCGTGCCAAAGTTGTGGATTGTTTTCATCTTGCTTTCTTTTCTTTGATTGAATGTGCATGACATTAGAATTAGCAGGTTCTAAGGAATAAAGACCATCTATCAAAGTACCACAAGCATAAGTAAAACCACCTTTTATTATGCTAAAACTTCCATTAGAAATGGAAAAACAAAAACCATCATTGTCCAATAAAGGAATAGAAATAATGTTCTTGATAATCGTTGGTACGTACAAACAGTCTTTCAAAACCAAAGAAAAATTTCCTAGGACTAATTCAACGTCTCCTATGGCCTCTGCCGCAACCCTAGCTCCGTTTCCAAAGCGCAGGATTCTATCCCCAGGTTTAAGAGGCCTTACTGCTCCCATCACCTGCAAATCATTGCAGATATGAGAACCGGCTGCGGTGTCTAACACCCATGATGCACAGTTAATAGAAATATTAACTTCAATAAAGAAAATACCTTTGACCACCTCTTTCAGGTAGTCTGGGCAGTTCCTTTTCCAGTGCCCTGCTTTCTTGCAGTGGAAACATTCATCTTCTGGCATTTTTCTTTTCTTCTCGACAACCTTCTTGGTTGTTTTAGAAGAGATTACTTTCTTCTTCTTTTTCTTGCCCTCCTTAGGCTTTGCAGCCTTGGGTTGCTCAGCAATCATGACAGACTTCTCCCTTTTCAAGGTTGATTCTGCCGTGACCAATAAATTGGTCAGTTCGTGTAGAGCGAGCTCTCTATCTTCCATATTGAAGTTTAGCACGAATTGATCAAATGAGCGCGGCAGAGTATGGAGGAGGAGGTCATTGCGAAGGTCAGCATGCAGGTCTACGTCCAAATTCTCCAGTTTTTCAACCAGATTAATGAAGCGCAAACAGTGATCCTTCACACTTGAACCCTCAGCCATTCTCAGATTGAATAATTCTTTTGTAGTCTTGAACCTTTCGGTCCTAGACTTCTCTCCAAACAACTCTCGGAGATGAAGAATTATGTCAGCAGCATGCAACATCCTTGCATGTTGTTTCTGCAGCTCATTGGTCATTGATGCCAGCATGAGGCAACGAACCTGAATATTATCATCGACCCACCTTTGATGGGTAGCTCGTTCCTCTTCCGAAACCCCTTCCGGAAGCGCACCAGGCATGGGTGCATCGAGAATGTAACTCCTTTTCTCGGAGTCGAGGACTATCCTCAGATTTCTAACCCAGTCGACAAAATTTGATCCGTTCAGTTTGTTAGTGATAGAATAGTGTCCTGCAAGCCAACTATTTGGCTGCATTTAATTGAAAGGACCGTTCGATTGGATTAATAAATGCATTTTATTAAATGGTCATCTTTATCTTATGTAATAATTATCTATGCATAAGGATAGAAGTCCTTAGATCACAGGGCTATGGGACAACCCGTGGACTGATCTCCAAGGCCGTGATCTAGAACATATTCAAGAGTCATAGAATCCAATCGAGATAGGACATCGTTGGATTCGGTTAGACTCTCACTATTGTGTATACTCCGATGAACTGGAGAACGCTAGGGTCCACGAGCGTGACTGGGATAGTCGATACACATAAGTGGGTGGCTTGCTGGGATGGCAAGCGCACTGAATACCCCAATTAGGAAATAACTCACCATGGAAGCGGTAGTCGCATATCGGGGTTGAAGTTATTCCAATTTACAATAGTATACGAGGAACGATCCCTAAATACTTGAGGTGATAGGGTTTATCTGGTGCGAGAACGTCTATACTTTGATGTGAGTTTCCGACTGACTGGAGATTACCAGAATGTCTCTGTGGACTCATGTTGGGTATAGAGGAACTCGTATGCAGGTTCATATCATCAACAAAGGATCCATTGACCCGACTTGATGGGTTGGGAAATTCTCCTATGGATTTCTGTGAGAAATTAATTCTGGTAAAATCCTCGGCCGAGGTATTTGACGGCTTTATGTAAGTAGCTCATAAAGGTTAAGTCAAAGAGAATTATTTCGAGATCAGAATGCATAAGGTCAAGACAAAAGAAAAGGGAAACCGATGAAAGACCATACCCTTAAGTCTCGACTGGGAGATTGATCGATGGAGAGATTATGTCGTATATGGAAATTGTAAATGATAAAAGGTTCACTGAATTAATTCACCAGTGATTGGGCTCCATGGGCTTGTGGCTGGACATCGACCGTGGAGTGTGGGAGAATTCCCAAATTGGCAGGGGTGCTAATTTTGGAATGATCAATCGACAGAGTGTTCGATTGATTTAGAGTAAGTCTTACTCGAATAATTAAATAATATTTAATTATAACCCACGGCCAATTATGTGGTGAACCTACGGGGGCATACACAATACACATGAAGCGAAAGCGAGGAAATGAGAACGACCGAGTCGACTGGGTCGACTGGGTGAATAATTGACTAGGTCGATTATGATGGGTGGGTCGACTGGGTCGACCCAATTGGAACAAATGGGATCCAATTGGAATTGGATCAGGATCATAAATTAAATTGGAATTTAATTTGTGGATTAATTAATTAAGTTGGATTTAATTAATTAGAAGGGATTTTAATTAAATGGACTTAGAGTCTGATTTAATTAAATAGGAGATTAAGTTAATTAATTGGGCTATTTAACTGGAAGATTAAATAAAGTCTGGTCAAATTAATTAACTGGGCCATGAATTAATTAGAAGACTGGTCTTCTAATTAAAGAGGGTCATGGCCCATGTAGGAGAGAGGAAACCTAGTCCTATTAGGACTAGGTTAGGAAGATAACTATAAGTAGCCTTCTTGTAGTTATTTTTCAAATAACTCAATAAGCAAAAATTGAGCAAGAGCAAAATTCTCTCTCCCTCTCCCCACTAGTCGACCGAACCCTGTTCTTCCCTGTGGAAGAATTTTTCGTTTTCGACTTTGTTCCAAAATCGTTCCTATATCCTAGATCATAATATATCTTGTGTTCTAGCTGATCGAGATTTATTATTTTCGTGTAATTGTGGTGTATCAACTCGTAGAGGCGCAACACGTGGGGCGCTATTGAAAAGCCTGGGTCGATTTTGCTGGAGCAGAAATTAGAGTTCGTTTTTGCTGTCTGCCAACTTGGATTTGCAAGGAGATAGGTATAACGTGTAAACTTATACTATCGTTTTAAATTATATTCATATATATACAACTAGAGAATATCCTGGCAAAATTCCGTAAGAGGTCCTAAAAATTTTTATATTCCGCTGTGCCTAGGGCTGTTTATCTTACCGAATCCCAACAGTGGTATCAGAGCCAACTCTAGGCTTTGTATATATATGAATTTGCAAATTCTGTGTTATAAATCATATGTTTGATTTATGTATGGCTAGTTCTTTAACTGTATATGTTTTAGGACGTAGATCTGTTAACTTGGAGTTAATGTAAAATTTTGATTCGAAATTTTATCGAGTTAATTTATATTTTGGATTGGGATTTAATTAATTGGATCTGTTTAATTAAATCAAAAGTAATCAAACACAAATTAAAACAAAACATTAGAAAATCAAAGTAATTAGATCGACAATTTGTTCTCTTGGTGAGAATTATTGTCGACATTAGTGCTCGGAATAACTTTTGATTTTCTTTTGTAAACGTAATTCACATGACCATATGTGTAATTGCATGAATGTTGTTTTAATTTGGAAAAAGTGTTACGTAAGATTTGAAGCCATGTTATGTAATTGCAATTGAATTTTGTTGATTGCAAAATGTTGGATTCTTGTCAATTTGAAGCCTACGATTTACGGCATGACATGGTGTTTCAAAAATTTTCGTGGCAGAGTTTTGGATAATCTTGAACAAAATCTTGGAGATTTGGTTGTTATGGAATCTTGGTGAATCTTGGATAGATCTTAGAGATCTAATTAACAAGGAAACTTAGAGTTTCATTTGAGATAAGACATTCAATTATAATTAATGTCTTCTAGTAAGTTACCAAGATTAAAGATCTTAGAGATCTTATTAAACAAGGAAACTTAGAGTTTCAATTGTAAGAAGAGATTTAATTAAAATTAATCTCTTCTAGTAAGTTACCAAGATTAAAGATCTTAGAGATCTTATTAAATTAGGAAACTTGGAGTTTTGGATAAGGTAGAAATCTGGGTGGATTTGGACACTACCTTAGTTAACTAATCTATTCAAAATAGGATTATCTTGAGAATCTTGGAGATTTGTAAAATTGGGAAACTTAGAGTTTTGGATAAGATAGTAATCTTGGAAGATTTGTAACTATCTTAATTAACCAACTTTATCAAGATACGAGTTGTAGATTACTTAGAACTCAAGTAAGAGTTAATTAATCTTAGAGATTAATTGTTAATTCAAAATTAAATTAACTTGGATAATTTTTGTGAATTAAAATTAAAGGAGCCGGTAAATTTACATTTATGCCCTTATGTGAATTTATGCATGTTCTTGAGTGAATATGTGGATTGGTCGATTTTGCCCTTAAGCCCTGTGTAGTTTTGGTTTATTTATTTTATGGGTTGTAATTAAATGGGCCTGATTGGTGCCCTTGCTTGCGCAAACAAATGTAATAGAATAGGGCCTTTATTTTTATAAGCTAGGCTTAGATTAGGCTTGGAGCCGAGAAGACCTCATGAAGACTTGGAGATCCACATGGAGGCCCATTACCTTGAAGGACATGGAGGCCCAATTCATTACATGGAGGCCCAATCAAGGTGGATATTACAAGAAGGCCCATGATGTATGGGTTTGTAAATTGTAATAGTTAGGACATTTAATTTCCACCCTAGACTGACCAATTGATCCATCATGTGGCTCGTGATGGATCGCATAGGATGGGCAATCGATCAATCGTGTGTGCAATGCTAGGTGATGTATGTTTACTATTATTCTTTGATGTATGTTATGCATGCTTAGAATAGATCACGTAAACAAGATAAGCATAATCTGATGAGACCTCGCACTTGAACATTTCATAAAACCTCCAATTGAACCTAAAATTCAATTGTAATATTAAATCGAACAACGGGCGCATATGAATGGTGTCTATGGTCCGAGCCTATCCAATTACTAGGTCTTAGGCATATTGTAAGAATATATCTCGATGTCTCACGAGTCGTGGGTCGAGCTATAGGAAGATGATATGTCTATTGCCTCGATGCACGAGATTAGTGCCAAGGGAGGGGATAGCAAGGTTCTAGGCGCTGTCTCACGAGTCGTGGGGCGTCTAGGATTGAACTATTTCTCTTCACGAGTATTGGACATGATTTAACGCGAGTAAGTATGGATGTCTCACGAGTCGTGGGTCCATAACGAAAACCGAGGCTAAATGAACTCAAGGGTTAGCTGGAATGGTTAACCGGCGACGTGATCGCCCACCAAGTGGATCGATTGGTATGGCCAACGAGTCGTGGGTACTGAGCGATTGCATTTGGGCCTTGAGCCCATTAGGAAATTTTTAATTTCCCGAACCTTATGTGGGGGCATAAGTATTCGACAAAAATAGTGGGAGTAATTTACAAATGAAAACCATGTTTGTAAATTATGCATTGATATTAATCTGCCGCGTATTTATCGTCATGTTTATGATAGTTTTTCATAAGTTATGTATCCATGAATATTTACCATCATACTTGAATCAAATAAATTGACTGAACCCAAATGAATTTTGAATGACTTCAAAACTTGAGAAATTATTCTCGAGTCCAAGCAAGGACTAATCTCCTTACAAAGATTTCATTGTTTTTCCTTTCGAAGTTACACTTCGACTGGATGGTGATAGGTTTCACCAGGCTGCCTTTTTCGAAGTTACTCTTCAAATAAAAAGGGTGATAAGTTTCACCAGAGGGTTGAGGATGGTTCTCAAGCCCAAATTTTCTTGAAGGCAAACATGAAATCTCCCATAAATGGGAAGTGACATCTTGTTAAAAGGCCTCAAAAGGCTCGAGAGATGGAAGAAGAGGAATGAATCCTCTCTGAAGGGAAATAACCTTGGAGGTTTTTCTGTAAGGATGATAAGTTGTAAAGTCAATCAAAATGGTTCTTCCATGGATTAAGATCAAGGGAAAGAGGGAATTGAACCTATTCATCCCATAAGGGATGATTAAATTTTTATTGAACTTAACCTTATGGTTAAAGTAATGCATAAGGGTGTTGGATGCCCGATGAAGCACTCATTGATGCATTCAATGCATCTAAAGCCATGAATTATTTAGATCATTAGAATTTGCTTATACCATCCCTTGTCTTAAGGGATGTGATAGTTCCATAATGGTTGGAACTGATTGCGCTATAAGATTTATACGCAAAAGGTGTATATAAGCAAATGAGTATGGATACTCATATAACGACTAAATAAAATATGCATAGTCAATAAAATATAAATAATCAAGATTCCACACACTTGAGTCGTTGTAAAAACCGAAAGGCAATACACGAGCACTAACACATATTTCCGAATTAAAAGATTCAAAGACTGAGCTCGACTGGGTCGAGCTTGACTGGGATGCTGTACATAGTAACCGACTTTCGAATCTTGCTTAATGGAAATTAGATTTAGTAGTTGGTTGCTAGGCAACCAAGAGGCATAAGCAATTGCAATGGATTTAATCCATTTATAAGTGTGTAGAAACACTAAAGCATTAGTGGGAGATAAGGCGTCTCTAGTACCCTCATGGGTAAACGTACGTTGTGATGTACAATTCCAAATTACTTTTGGAATAAAAGAAGAGAGCCTAATCAATGAAAGCATGTAAGAGATTTGGATCGATTCAAAATCAAACATGCATTGGCACTACGCCATTGATTATTTAATGGAGAATTGGATTCTCGAAATGTAAGACTCGCTCAAAACATTGTCAGTTGTTGAGCATTTTGGACATGTAAATGTCCATTAAGAAATCTTACATGAAATTCCTTATTCAACCAAATAAAAACTTGATCGAGAAAATCGAAGATACTAAGCTAAGTATCTATGAAGACAGTTCCAAAATCATGTGATATGAGTTTTGGTATTGCACCTTTATATGCATTCATGCGCATATGGGGTCTCCCGCTTATGTGAATAAGCTGGTGGGAGATAAGCTGAACGTATGGTCCATCTTATGCAATTCGTGGGGTATCCAGAAAACTCTATAGGATACAAGTTCTAACATCCTACAAGATAAACTAGGTTTGTCTCAAGGAACGCATACTTCTTAGAGAAGGATTTCTTGCTAGGCAAGAAGGAACACAACGTAGAACTAGATGAGGTCACTGAAGCTGAAAAGGCCGAAGAGGTCAAACAAGCCGACCCATCACCACAGGCAGTGGGAGAACATGAGCATGAAAGTGCACCAGAAAGTACACCGGTGCTTCGTAAGTCAGAAAGACAACGTAGAGAACCCGAGAGGTACTACAGTCTGCTGCATGAGACTAGACAGTCTCTAACCGACCCAAGGACTTACGAAGAGGCTATGCTAGGCATAGACTCGGGAATGTGGCGTGAAGCCATGGAATTCGAATTGGACTCCATGCACTCGAACAAGGTCTGGGCCTTGGTAGATCCACCAGTGGGAGTAGCTCCCGTGGGTTGCAAGTGGATCTATAAGCGAAAGCTTGGAGTGAACGGAGAGGTAACAACCTACAAGGCGCGACTAGTGGCAAAATGATACACTCAAAGGCCAAGCATCGACTTTGAGGAGACCTTCTCGCCCGTCGCAATGCCTAAATCCATTCGAATCTTGCTGGCCATAGCTGCGTGGTAAAACTACGAGATATGGTAGATGGATGTAAAGACTGCCTTTCTCAATGGAGACATTGACAAGGAGATCTACATGAAGCAACCAAAAGGATATGCATCCAAAGGAGGTGAACACAAGGTGTGCAAACTCCAGAGGTCCATTTATGGACTGAAGCAAGTTTCCCGAATTTGGAACATCCGTTTCGATGAAACAATCCAAACTTATGGATTCATCAAAAACGTGTTCGAACCATGCGTGTACAAGAAGGTCAGTGGGAGTACAGTTGAATTTTTGGTGCTTTACATTGATGACATTCTTCTCATTGGAAATAATGTGAAAGTGTTGTCCGAAACTAAAGCATGGTTATCTACACAATTCTCAATGAAGGATTTGGGAGAATCACCCTTTGTACTAGGTACAAGGATCTACTGAAATAGATCAAAAGGGCTGCTGGGCCTCTCCCAATCCCAGTACATAGATAAAATCTTGAAAAGATTTAATATGGAAGAATCCAAGAGAGGATTGCTTCCAATGAGACATGAGATTGCACTCTCTAAGTCTATGGCACCAAAGACGCCTGAAGAGAGAAGCAATATGTCTCGAATACCATATGCATCCGCGATAGGAAGCATAATGCATGGTATGATGTGTACTAGACCAGACGTGGCGTACGCTCTAAGCGTTACAAGTCGCTACCAGTCTGATCCAGGTGAGCAGCACTGGATAGCCGTAAAGGCAATTCTGAAGTACCTGAGAAGGACTAAGGAATTGTTCTTGGTATACGGTGGAGGAGAATTGAAATTGGAAGGCTATACTGATTCTAGCTTCCAATGTGATGTAGACGACTTCAAGTCGACATCTGGATACGTGTTCTGCCTCAATAGTGGTGCGGTAAGCTGGAAGAGCACCAAGCAAGACACTACCGCAGTTTCAACCACCGAGACAGAATACATTGCCGCGAATGAAGCAGCAAATGAAGATGTTTGGATGAAAAACTTCATCCAGGAATTGGATGTGATACCTAGCATTGTCGAGCCATTACTATCTTCTGTGATAATAATGGAGCTATCTCGCAAGCGAAGGAGTCGAGATCTCATCAGAATCCAAGCACGAACTAAGACGATACCATTTGATATGTTATATCATTGGCAGAGGAGACATAAAGATGGAACGTGTCACCTCAAGGGATAATACGACGGACCTGCTGTCTAAGCCATTGCCTCAAAGGCATCCGAAAACATCTATCTAAGATGGGAATCAGAAGTATGAAAAGTTGGCTTTAGTACAAGTGGGAGATTGATAGAATAGTGTCCTGCAAGCCAACTATTTGGCTGCATTTAATTGAAAGGACCGTTCGATTGGATTAATAAATGCATTTTATTAAATGGTCATCTTTATCTTATGTAATAATTATCTATGCATAAGGATAGAAGTCCTTAGATCACAGGGCTATGGGACAACCCGTGGACTGATCTCCAAGGCCGTGATCTAGAACATATTCAAGAGTCATAGAATCCAATCGAGATAGGACATCGTTGGATTCGGTTAGACTCTCACTATTGTGTGTACTCCGATGAACTGGAGGACGCTGGGGTCCACGAGCGTGACTGGGATAGTCGATACACATAAGTGGGTGGCTTGCTGGGATGGCAAGCGCACTGAATACCCCAATTAGGAAATAACTCACCATGGAAGCGGTAGTCGCATATCGGGGTTGAAGTTATTCCAATTTACAATAGTATACGAGGAACGATCCCTAAATACTTGAGGTGATAGGGTTTATCTGGTGCGAGAACGTCTATACTTTGATGTGAGTTTCCGACTGACTGGAGATTACCAGAATGTCTCTGTGGACTCATGTTGGGTATAGAGGAACTCGTATGCAGGTTCATATCATCAACAAAGGATCCATTGACCCGACTTGATGGGTTGGGAAATTCTCCTATGGATTTCTGTGAGAAATTAATTCTGGTAAAATCCTCGGCCGAGGTATTTGACGGCTTTATGTAAGTAGCTCATAAAGGTTAAGTCAAAGAGAATTATTTCGAGATCAGAATGCATAAGGTCAAGACAAAAGAAAAGGGAAACCGATGAAAGACCATACCCTTAAGTCTCGACTGGGAGATTGATCGATGGAGAGATTATGTCGTATATGGAAATTGTAAATGATAAAAGGTTCACTGAATTAATTCACCAGTGATTGGGCTCCATGGGCTTGTGGCTGGACATCGACCGTGGAGTGTGGGAGAATTCCCAAATTGGCAGGGGTGCTAATTTTGGAATGATCAATCGACAGAGTGTTCGATTGATTTAGAGTAAGTCTTACTCGAATAATTAAATAATATTTAATTATAACCCACGGCCAATTATGTGGTGAACCTACGGGGGCATACACAATACACATGAAGCGAAAGCGAGGAAATGAGAACGACCGAGTCGACTGGGTCGACTGGGTGAATAATTGACTAGGTCGATTATGATGGGTGGGTCGACTGGGTCGACCCAATTGGAACAAATGGGATCCAATTGGAATTGGATCAGGATCATAAATTAAATTGGAATTTAATTTGTGGATTAATTAATTAAGTTGGATTTAATTAATTAGAAGGGATTTTAATTAAATGGACTTAGAGTCTGATTTAATTAAATAGGAGATTAAGTTAATTAATTGGGCTATTTAACTGGAAGATTAAATAAAGTCTGGTCAAATTAATTAACTGGGCCATGAATTAATTAGAAGACTGGTCTTCTAATTAAAGAGGGTCATGGCCCATGTAGGAGAGAGGAAACCTAGTCCTATTAGGACTAGGTTAGGAAGATAACTATAAGTAGCCTTCTTGTAGTTATTTTTCAAATAACTCAATAAGCAAAAATTGAGCAAGAGCAAAATTCTCTCTCCCTCTCCCCACTAGTCGACCGAACCCTGTTCTTCCCTGTGGAAGAATTTTTCGTTTTCGACTTTGTTCCAAAATCGTTCCTATATCCTAGATCATAATATATCTTGTGTTCTAGCTGATCGAGATTTATTATTTTCGTGTAATTGTGGTGTATCAACTCGTAGAGGCGCAACACGTGGGGCGCTATTGAAAAGCCTGGGTCGATTTTGCTGGAGCAGAAATTAGAGTTCGTTTTTGCTGTCTGCCAACTTGGATTTGCAAGGAGATAGGTATAACGTGTAAACTTATACTATCGTTTTAAATTATATTCATATATATACAACTAGAGAATATCCTGGCAAAATTCCGTAAGAGGTCCTAAAAATTTTTATATTCCGCTGTGCCTAGGGCTGTTTATCTTACCGAATCCCAACAGTTAGTGTCAAGGATGATAGCTAATGGATTCTTAGACATTTTTGCAGAATTGATCTACAAAATTAAATGATAACGTTTAGCTGACTGATCTATATTAATACTTATAATTAACGATGTTGGACTTGTTATCGAAAAAGTTCTCCCACTATTTTCTCGAAACAATTACCCCTTCAATTGTTCGGGAAATCTAATCTCCTAGTAGGTCTTGACGTCCCAGCAGACATTAATTGCACCCACGACTCGCGGTCATACAATTAACTCCCCAGGTAGGTATACTTTTACCAATTGTGTTCCTCCACAACCTTCAAGCTATTTTGCCTCGGTCTTCGCACTTATCTAGCACTGCTACATCATAAGTGTTACTAATCGTTAAGTCTAACCCATCAATCATGATGAGCAACTGGCCCGGTCGTGAAGTCCCCGTAACTAGTTATCGGTCGATAATCACATCCCGACCAGTCCTCACCCTTGTCGAGTTTAGTTAAAAACAGGAATCAAGGAATTTCGTGTATTGTCCCTTTCTTCGTCTAGGGTGCCAGACTCTGGATCACCTTCAACGATAAGTAGACAACTTACACTAGTCCCTATTGATGGAAGGCTTGGATCTTTAAAACATCATTTTAAATGTACCCAATGTGACTTAATATTATTTTCAAGAGGGGTTTTTCGGGTTTAAGAGTTTGAGGTAACTCTCCTCGAGATCTCACCGTTCCAGTTATGCATTATCTTTTATTTACGATCTAAATATAACTAGCGCGCATCACCATACAAGCTCATATATAAATACGTAAATAAATACATACACACCTAGCATGCATGCTACCACAGTATGTTTTCGATCGGGAGCCTCCTACGCGGACCACCATCGAGCCAAAGACGATGGTCCTATTGGTCAATCTATTAGGTTTCAAAGAGACCTACTCTATTATACATTTTACCATGCATACATGGCCTTTAGTCTTCTTGGGCTCCCACCTAGCTTGTAACGGGCCTCCATTCTAAACTAATAAAACAGTAAAGCCCTATCTATTACAATGGCTCAAAGTGGCTCAAAACCTAAGGCTCGCAGGCCCAATAAAACCAATAAGATGATAAATAACCAATCACATCTACCCTAAGGGTCAAGGCTCGGCGCGATCGAAAACCACGTAAACAATTTCACGTAGAGCAAGAAACAAGCAAAACCTAATTTCTTATTTCTTATCTCATTTTAAAACAGCCTTAAGATTCTAGTTTTAAAACCCCTTCTAAAACAATCTCTAACATCATTTTAAATCTCCTTTAAAATGACCCTTTGATTCTCACTTTAAGTCCCTACTAATTATGATAAAATTGACTTTCCGGATTTACTAAACCCTTTTAGTGCACAAAACAGTTTCAGTTTTTCAAGTTTGAAAAATTGCGGTTCGGCCCCTGAATTTTCAAAAATTACACTTTGACCCCTCAACTTTTGGAAATTTCAAATCAGCCCCAAAATTTCCAGAATATGCAAATTGGACCAGAAAGCAGAAAATTAACAAAATTTCCAGAAACTTTTGTTTATTGCAAAACAGACCCCAGATTTTTCGAAAATAGCAAAAACACCCCTAACCTTTCGTAAATTGCAAAATGGTCCAGATTTTGAAAAAATTCCAGAATTTACAATTTGGTCCAGAATTGCAGAAAAACAAAATTTTAATTTCTGTCCAGATTTATAAAAATCGTAATTTGCAAATAAGCCCTCCAATTTTCGGAAATTACATTTTAGGCCCAAAAACCGAAAAGTGCAAAAATCCGAACACTCAATTTATCATAACAAGTAAGAATCAAATATCAGAACACAACAAATACATATAATCACATAATTTGATGCGTTCATGCCTTTTTCATATGTACATAATAAGTTAGGCTCTGATACCACTGTTGGGATTTTGTGGGTATAATTGTCAACTACAACGGTGCGGAATTTAAAATTTTTATATCCACATCCCAGACATCTTATTAGTACATATGAATAAGGTTGAATTTATTTAAGCATGCAAATACAGAAATAAATACATAGGTAAAATTTCAATTTTACCTCACCACAGGCAAGGTGGTGGTATCTCCGGTCTTCTTTTCGGATCACTAGAGCACCCCAAGTGTTGTGCCTCTAGAGAATAGTCCACACCAGCTGGATCTGTGATTGCTTCAATCCACAGGCTACGAACAAGGAAAGAAACACTTCAGATTCAAGAGTTGGATTCAGATCCAACTCTAGATGTAGATTGGAAGAGGGAGAGAGGTGCGCGGCCCTTCTCAACCACGGCGGCGGCGGCGGCTTGGTGGTAGAAGTGGCGGCGGCTCGGGCTTCTTGGGAGAAGGGGGGCGGCCAAGATAGGTGAGAGATTAG
Organism: Penstemon eatonii; assembly: GCA_038501285.1. Lineage (NCBI taxonomy): Eukaryota > Viridiplantae > Streptophyta > Magnoliopsida > Lamiales > Plantaginaceae > Penstemon > Penstemon eatonii. Next base: position 38,274,995 of record CM076711.1, on the reverse strand, counting down.
GGTTTTAGTTTTTGCTTGGGTTAGGGTTTTGATTCTGCAAGACTCCCTTTTATAGGAGAGAGTCCAACCCTATCCCTAATCTCTATTCTTATCCTTATCTCTTCTTGACCTTATCTCTTTCTTTGGCCTAATGGGCCATCAGATAAGTTAGCCCATACCTCTTATTTAATTAGTCCTTTTAATTAAATAAGCCCAAGTCATTTAATTAATTACTTTAATTAAATGGCCCATTTATTTAATTAATACTTTAATTAAATAATCCAACAAATCTAATTAAAGATTTAATTTAATTAATCAGATAAAATCTAATTAATTTTCTATCTCCAGGAATTAACCCTTTAATTCCTTATCTTGATTTAACTTCTTTAAATCGTTTCGTTCTACAACTGACTATCACAGTTCCAGCTTTTGTGTGTGACCCTCTAGGTTCACCATCAATTGGCCGCAGGCTCACATTAATTAATTATTTAATTAATTGCTCCGATCAATTAAACTACTTTCAATTGACCACTCCAGAATTAATCTACCATCAATTGAGGAGTACCCACACCCCATGGTCGATGTCTAGCCACAAGCCCATGAGGCCCAACTTCAGGTGAATTGATTTCAGTGAACCTTAAACCTCTTCTAAGTACCATGTACATACGGTCCCTCTAACGACTAATTTCCCGATCGAGACCTAGGGTGTGTGAATTGGTCGGCACCTCTAATCATCTCGATTCTGTACTTTCTAATTCAGGATAATACTTCCAGTGTGACTGCTAAATCTGGAAACCCCTTTCCAAATCCGTCACCGACCATGGCCATGGATTTCTCGGAATGCATCATCTAAGAATGTACAGGAAATTCCCTCATCCATTACGATGAGTCGGTAGATCCTATATTGATGCTAACCATCCGCGTATACGACTATACGTACCCAACGTAGGCGCACAATGGACAAGCTACGTGCCCGGCTCCTAAATCAAAGTACGCACACCCGTATACCGAATTCGCCCTAGCATCTCAAGTCTAAGGACTAAATCGTACACTGTTATAAGTCTTGAGAGACATCCCACCACCGATATGCTTTTTACGCACTTCCACAATGGGTCTCTCTGTTCGGGTCGTTCGATGCGTCCGATCCCCTATCGAACCACCTAGTCATATGCACTGACATTAACAATGTCTTGTTCATGAAACAACAACAAATTCACTTTAAGTGAATCATGCATAATCGTACAAGTCTTGACGATTCATTCGATACCCCGTCTCGATATGAATCTATGACTTGGAACATTTTTGAGATCACGACCTTTGAGACTGTTTCATGATTAATCGCACCCAATACTGAAGTGAATAGTCCCGTAGTCATGAGTGATCTCAGGGTTTCAACCAATCGCTTAAATGTGTTTGCGAAAGATGAAGATGGCCATTTGTTTATATTATGAATTCTCAATAAAATAAACAGTTCGTATTAATTGATAAATCAAAGATTCTGTCAAGATAAAATAATGTTCCTATTACAAGCTCTTTTGTTGGCTTGCAGGGCACTATCCTATCATTCAGTGCGCTTGCCATCCCAGCAAGCCACCCACTTATGTGTGTCGACTATCCCAGTCACGCTCGTGGACCCCAGCGTCCTCCAGTTCATCGGAGTACACACAATAGTGAGAGTCTAACCGAATCCAACGATGTCCTTTCTCGATTGGATTCTACGACTCTTGAATATGTTCTAGATCACGGCCTTGGAGATCAGTCCACGGGTTGTCACATAGCCCTGTGATCTAAGGACTTCTATCCTTATGCGCAGATAATTATTACATAAGATAAAGATGACCATAAAAATGCATTTATTAATCTAAATCGAATAGTTCCTCATTAATTACAATTAATGCTAGCCATACAGCTGGCTTGCAGGACACTATTTCTATCAATCTCCCACTTGTCCTAAAGCCAGTCTTTTATTTTCTTGAGTCCCATCTTAATTAGATGTTTCTCAAATGCCTTTTGAGGCAGAGGCTTCGTTAGCGGGTCCGCCGTATTATCTTCTGAGTTGACACGTTCCATCTTAATGTCTCCTCTACCAATGATATCTCTTATCACATGGTATCGTCTCTGTACGTGCTTGGATTTCTGATGAGATCTCGGCTCCTTTGCTTGCGCTATTGCCCCATTATTATCGCAGAAGATAGTAATGGGCTCAGCAATGCTAGGTATCACATCCAATTCCTGGATGAAGTTCCTCATCCAAACACCTTCCTTTGCTGCGTCACTCGCGGCAATGTATTCTGCTTCGGTGGTTGAATGTTGAATACGCGGTTGTTTCCTGCTTGGAGCTCTTCCAGCTAACCGCACCACCATTGAGGCAGAAAACGTATCCTGATGTCGACTTGAAGTCGTCTACATCACATTGGAAGCTCGAGTCTGTATAGCCTTCCAATTTCAATTCTCCTCCACCGTATACCAAGAACAATTCCTTAGTCCTTCTCAGGTACTTCAGAATTGCCTTTACGGCTATCCAGTGCTGCTCACCTGGATCAGACTGGTAGCGACTTGTAACGCTTAAAGCGTACTCGTACATAGCATACCATACATTATGCTTCTTATCGCGGATGCATATGGTACTCGAGACATATTGCTTCTCTCTTCTGGCGTCTTTGGGGCCATAGACTTAGAGAGTGCAATCCCATGTCTCATTGGAAGTAATCCTCTCTTGGATTCTTCCATACTAAATCTTTTCAAGATTTTATCTATGTACTGGGATTGGGAGAGGCCCAGCAGTCCTTTTGATCTATCTCGGTATATCCTTATACCTAGTACAAAGGATGCTTCTCCCATATCCTTCGTTGAGAATTGTGTAGATAACCATGCTTTAGTTTCAGACAATGCTTTTACATTGTTTCCAATGAGAAGAATGTCGTCAACGTAAAGCACCAAAAATTCAACTGTACTCCCACTGATCTTCTTGTACACGCAAGGTTCGAACATGTTCTTGATGAATCCAAAAGTTTGGATTGTATCATCAAAACGAATGTTCCAACTTCGGGAAGCTTGCTTCAGTCCATAAATGGACCTCTGGAGTTTGCACACCTTGTGTTCATCTCCTTTGGATGCATATCCTTTTGGTTGCTCCATGTAGATCTCCTTATCAATGTCTCAATTGAGAAAGGCAGTCTTTACATCCATCTGCCATATCTCATAGTTATACCACGCAGCTATGGCCAGCAAGATCCGAATGGATTTGGGCATTGCGACGGGCGAGAAGGTCTCCTCAAAGTCGATACCTGGTCTTTGAGTGTATCCTTTTGCCACTAGTCGCGCCTTGTAGGTTATTACCTCTTCGTTCACTCCAAGATTTCGCTTATAGATCCACTTGCAACCCACGGGAGCCACTCCCACTGGTGGATCTACCAAGGCCCAGACCTTGTTTGAGTGCATGGAGTCCAGTTCAGATTCCATGGCTTCGCGCCACTTTCCCGAGTCTATGTCTAGCATAGCCTCTTCGTAAGTCCTTGGGTCGGTTAGAGACTGTCCAGTCTCATGCAGCAGACCGTAGTACCTCTCGGGTTCTCTACGTTGTCTTTCTGACCTACGAAGTATCGGTGTACTTTCTGGTGCAGTTTCATGCTCATGTTCTCCCACTGCCTGTGGTGACGGGTCAGCTCGATCGACCTCTAAGGCCTTTTCAGCTTCAGTGACCTCATCCAGTTCTACGTTATTTTCTTTCTTGTCCACCAAGAAATCCTTCTCTAAGAAGTGAGCGTTCCTCGAGACAAACGTTGTTTGTCTTGTAGGATCGTAGAACTCGTATCCTATTGAGTTTTCTGGATACCCCACGAATTTGCACAAAGTGGATTTAGTTTCCAATTTATCTCCCACTAGCTTTTTAACGTAAGCGGGAGATCCCCATATGCGCATGAATGCGTATGAGGGTGCCTTGCCAAACCATAATTCGTATGGTGTCTTTTCTACGGATTTAGAAGGTACTATGTTTAGTATCTTCGTTGCCGTGAGGAGGGCATGTCCCCAAAATGAAAGAGGAAGGTCAGTGGCACTCATCATGGATCGAACCATGTCCATCAAAGTTCGATTCCTTCTCTCTGCTACTCCATTTAATTGGGGTGTTGCAAGAGGAGTCCACTGCGATAATATTCCATGCTCTACAAGATAATTCAGAAATTCGTTACTAAGAAATTCTCCACATCGGTCGGAACGAAGAGCCTTTATCGTATGACCAAGTTGATTCTCTACTTCCATCTTGAATTCTTTGAATCGCTCAAAGGCTTCAGACTTGTGTTTCAACAAGAACACATATCCATAACGACTAAAGTCGTCAGTGAAAGTGATGAAGTAGTCATAGCCTCCTCGGGCGCTTTTTCTTAGTGGTCCACATACGTTAGTATGTATTAAGTCCAATGTTTGCTTGGCTCGCTCAGGGTTTCCCTTAAATGGCAACTTAGCCATTTACCCTTTAAACATGGTTCACATGTTGGCATTTCATCAATGCGATTGATTTCAATCGCGCCAGATGATGCCAACTTTTGAATCCTTGACTTAGATATATGTCCAAGTCGAGCGTGCCATAATTGGGCAGATATTTCATTATCTTGTTTCCTTTTATTTTGTTGTACGTGCATGACTAACTTAGGTGGTTTTATGATGTAAAGTCAATAATTCAATGTACCAAATGAAAAACTAAAACAGGAGATTTTATTAAAATCAACATTATTCATTAACATGAATAAAAGTTTTTCATTAATAACTAGGTACATAAATGAAAGTTTCCTAATGACTTTATCAAACCACCTAAATCTACTTTTGCCTACGGCCTTGGTAGCAGCTCCAGCTCCATTGCCTTATTCAAGGATCCAATCCTCAGGCTCCAGTTTCCTTAATGCTCCCATCACCTACAAGGATGAGAACTCCAGTCAGTGTCTAACACCAAAAATGCACAGTTAATTGTAAAATTAACTTCAACAAGGAATATACCTGTTCGAACTCTCCATAGGTTCGAATTTAATCCTTTCCCTTGACCTTGTGCAGTAAGGAGCTCTGGTTTCCATTTGCTTTGGTTTTGAACGCCGCCCAGTCCTTTCGCCAACCCTTGCTTTCTTTCCAAAAGAAGCTTCGTGTTCCTCGAGCATTTTTCGCAGGACATGCACAGTGATCTCTCGCCTCTGGAGATTCAAGTCCGCGATAAATAGGTCATATGATCTAGGAAAAGATTGTAGAATAAGATCCACTCGGAAATCATTGTCCATCACGACACCCATATCATCGAGTTCAGAAAGAAGTCGAATCATCTTGTGTACGTGGATTCCGACAGGAGTTTCCCTTCTCTTTCTTGCTTGCAAGAGTTCCCTCGTGATCGCGAATCTGCGACGACCATCTCTAATCCCATAAAGGAATTTGAGATTCGAGAGAATCTCTTTCGCGGATGCCATATGCTCATGTTGCAAACGCAGATCAAGTGACATATATTCCAACATGTATTCACGAGCTAAGCCATCATCCAGTTTCCACTTGGTGATGCTTTTACGGAGCTCATCAGGAACGTCATGTGAAATAGTAATGGGTGGTGGTACAGACAAAACATAGGATATGTTTTCAGCTTCAAATAATCCATTCAAATGATGCGTCCAAAAATGCAAGTTGGGTCCAGTTAAAATATTACGTTCAAGTGATGAGATGGACAAATCTCTAAGTGCTCTAAGCTCTTTTGACATCATGTCTATAAAACGACGATAGAAGAAATAAATACGCGAAAGATCAATTTAAAATGCACAATTTACAAACATGGTTTTTATTTGTAAATTACTCCCACTATTTTAATCAAAATCTTATGCCCCCACATAAGTTTCGGGAATTTAAAATATCCTAGCGGGCTTAAGGCCCAAATGCAATCTCCTAGTATCCACGACTCGTTGGCCATACTATTTGATCCACTTGGTGGTCGATTACGTCGACGGTTAACCATCGCGGCTAACCCTTAAGTTCATTTAGCCTCGTTTTTCGATATGGACCCACGACTCGTGAGACATCCATATTTACTAGCGTTAAATCATGTCCAATACTCGTGAAGAGAAATAGTTCAATCCTAGACGCCCCACGACTCGTGAGACAGCGCCTAAAACCTTGCTATCCCCTCCCTTGGCACTAAACTCGTGCATCGAGGCAATAGACATATCATCTTCCTATAGCTCGACCCACGACTCGTGAGACATCGAGATATATTCGTACAATATGCCTAAGACCTAGTAATTGGATAGGCTCGGACCATAGACACCATTCATATGCGCCCGTTATTCGATTTAATATTCTAATTGAATTTTAAGTTCAATTGGAGGTTTTAAAGTTTATCTTGTGCGAGGTCTCATCAGATTATGCTTATCTTGTTTACGTTTTTCTATCCTAAGCATGCATCTCATACATCAAAGAATAATTTGCGAAAAAGTAAACATTCATCACCTAGCAAGATATGATTGGTCGATTGCCCATCCTATGCGATCCATCACGAGCCACGTGATGAATCAATTGGTCAGTCTAGGGTGAAAATTAAATGTCCTAACTATTACAATTTTCAAACCCATACATCATGGGCCTTCTTGTAACATCCAGCTTGATTGGGCCTCCATGTAATGAATTGGGCCTCCATGTCCTCCAAGGTAAATGGGCCTCCATGTGGATCTCCAAGTCTTCATGAGGTCTTCTCGGCTCCAAGCCTAATCTAAGTCTAACTTATGAAAATAAATGGCCTATTCTATTACATTCGTTTGCGCAAGCAAGGGCACCAATCAGGCCCATTTAATTACAACCCATAAAATAAATAAACCAAAAACTACATAGGGCTTTAAAGGGCAAAATCGACCAATCCACATATTCACTCAAGAACATGCATAAATTCACATAAGGGCAATAATGTAAATTTACCGGCTTTATTAATTTTAATTCGCAAAAATTCATCCAAGTTAATTAATTTTGAATTAACAATTAATCTCTAAGATTAATTAGCTCTTACATGAGCTCTAAGTAATCTACAATTCTTATCTTGATTAAATTGGTTAATTAAGGTAATCTAAATCTCTAAGATTCTTACCTTATCCAAAACTCTAAGTTTCCCAAAATTCCAAATCTCCAAGATTTTCAAGATAATCATATTTTGACTAGATTAGTTTAATTAAGGTAGTGTTCACATCTAACAAGATAACTACCTTATCCAAAAACTCTAAGTTTCCTAATCTTCCAAAATTCTCCAAGATTTTCAGGACTTCCAAAATAGGCGTGTTTGAGATCAACCATAATTCAGCCAAGTAGTGACGAATAGGACACCGCCACGTGGTGGCACACACGCGGCCACGGAGGCCGCGCGTGAGCCGCACGCAGCGGCTGCTGCCGCGCGTAACAGCACGCAGCAGCGTGCTGCTGCGCATTGCAAGCACGCGGCAGACTGCCCGAAGGCAGCTGCCGTGTGCTGCACGCGCAGACAGCGCGCTGCTGCTCGCGGTGGCCGCCCAGCCGCGTGCCACCGCGGTTGAACTCAAAAACCAAAATTTTTTTTTTTTTGTTTCCATTACTCATATGATTTAATTTAACATATCCAGTCTAATTAAATCCCAATCCAAAAATAAAACTAACATGATAAAATTTTTCGAATCTAAAATTACCCATTAACTCCAAGTTAAATAATAAACGTTCTATAACATGCAAAGTTAAAGAACTAGCCACATAAATCAAACATATGATTTAATAAACACAGAATTTGCAAATTCATATATATACAAAGCCTAGAGCTGGCTCTGATACCAATGTTGGGATTCGGTAAGAAAAACAGCCCTAGGCACAGCGGAATATAAAAAACTTTTAGGGCCTCTTAAATCTTGACAGGATATTCTCTAGTTGTATATATATGAATATAATTAAATCGATAGTATAAGTTTTCTCGTTTATACCTATCTCCTTGCAAATCCTCGGCTAGCAAGACGAGCTCTGAATTCTGCCCCGGTAAGATCGACCCACACCTTTGAGTAGCGCCCCACGTGTTGCGCCTCTACGAGTTGATACACCACAATATCACGAAAATAATATAACCTAATCGACTAGAACATAGGCTATATTAATATCTAGGATTTTAGAACGACTTTGGAATAATAATCGAACACGAAAAATTCTTCCAAAGTGGAAGTAGGTTCGGCCGATCACAAGGGAGAGGGAGAGAGAATTCTTGCTTTTCTTATTTTTCTTGAAGAGTTGTGTGTGAGATATGAGACCTAGTCTCTTATTTATAGATATCTCTCATATCCTAATCCTTCTAGGTTTAGGATACTAATTCTCCTACATGGGCCATGGCCCTCTTTAATTAGAAGACTAAGTCTTCTAATTAATTCATGGCCCATTTTAATTAATCTTTCAGGGCTTTATTCAATCTCCCAATTAAATAGCCCAATTAATTAAATCATCTCACAATTAATCAATTAAACTCCAAGTCTAATTAATTCCATTAATTAATTAAATCCTAATTAATTAATTTACTCATAAATTAAATTCCAATTTAATTTATAATCTTGATCCAATTCCAATTGGATCCAATTTCGTTCCACATGGGTCGACCCAGTCGACCCACCCATTTAATCGACCCAGTCGATTTTGACTCAGTCGACCCAGTCGACTGGTTCGTTCTTATTTCCTCGCTTTCGCTTCATGTGTATTGTGTATGCCCCCGTAGGTTCACCACATAATTGGCCGTGGGTCATAATTAAATATTATTTAATTACACGAGCAATTGATACTCTAAATTAATCGAACACTCTGTCGATTAATCATTCCAAAATCAGCACCCCTGCCAATTTGGGAATTCTCCCACACTCCACGGTCGATGTCCAGTCACAAGCCCATGGAGCTCAATCACTGGTGAATTAATTCAGTGAACCTTTTATCATTTATAATTTCCATATACGACATAATCTCTCCATTTATCAATCTCCCAGTCGAGACTTAAGGGTATGGTCTTTCATCGGTTTCCCTTTCGTTTCGTCTCGACTTTTTGTATTCTGGTCTCGAAATAAATTCTCTTTGACTTAATCTTTATGAGCTACTTACATAAAGTCGTCAGTTACCTTGGCCAAGGATTTCATCAGAATTAATTTCTCACAGAAATCCATAGGAGAATTTCTCGACCTATCAAGTCGAGTCAATGGATCCTTTGTTGATGATATGAATCTGCACACGAGTTCCTCTATACCCAATATGAATCCTCAGAGACTTTCTGGCTATCCCCAGTCAGTCGGAACTCATATCAAAGTATAGACGTTCTCGTACCAGATAAGCCCTATCACCTCAAGTAGTTAGGGATCGTTCCTCGTATACTATTATAAATTGGAATAACTTCAACCCTGATATGCGACTACCGCTTCCATGGTGAGTTATTTCCCAATTGGGGTATTCAGTGCGCTTGCCATCCCAGCAAGCCACCCACTTATGTGTGTCGACTATCCCAGTCACGCTCGTGGACCCCAGCGTCCTCCAGTTCATCGGAGTACACACAATAGTGAGAGTCTAACTGAATCCAACGATGTCCTTTCTCAATTGGATTCTACGACTCTTGAATATGTTCTAGATCACGGCCTTGGAGATCAGTCCACGGGTTGTCCCATAGCCCTGTGATCTAAGGACTTCTATCCTTATGCACAGATAATTATTACATAAGATAAAGATGACCATAAAAATGCATTTATTAATCTAAATCGAATAGTTCCTCATTAACTACAATTAATGCTAGCCATACAGCTGGCTTGCAGGACACTATTTCTATCAACAACCACCACCTTCGGAGGTCTGGAAATGAAGAGAGTTTCACCCCCTTCGTTGCTTTGGGTAAAGATCCTTCTTTAATATTTGTGATTTTACATTCTTTTCTTCAAAGCATATATTGAAGAAGTTTAGTTATCCTTGTGGCTATTGTGATAAGTTGTTGAGTTCATGTTTAATATTAGATATTTAATGTGACTTGCTTTGGTTTTGTTTAAATATTGCTTATATGTTTGGATCTTGATTTATTTTCGTAAAAAAGTTATTGTTCATAATTTCCGAAACTTTGGGGGGTATTTTTGAAAGGTTTTAAAAGTTGAAGGGCTTAGGTTGCGATTCTTGTTGGGATTAAAAAGGGACTGAAAATATAAATTTTTGTTTGATATTTGGTTAGGTTTACTAGAAAAACATTTGTTTTAAAGTTTGTTTCGATATTCTAACTCTTTTTCAAAATAATAATAACTTTTCGACCGTCATCCGACGGACCCGCGGAGTCGGGCCGTCACAGATGGTATCAGAGCCTCGGCTCAAGGCCAGGATAGGATCCTCGGATTTTTACTGAGGGGTTAGTAAGGTGGGACTCACCGTCATGATTTTAGGGTGTCTACCCACATTGGATAGTTCACGTTTAGAACAAGACCGCAACCGAAAACATATGTTTAGTACTTGTCCTTGGGGTTAATGGTTATTTTTGTTTGATTTTGTGTTTTCTTGATTAATTATTATTTTGTTTGTGGTATCCCGAATACCATAATGTTATTTGAACTTTGTTGTTTATATTAATGTCTGGTTGTAATTGTATATGTGTGTGTTCCGTGATTTTACGTAAATTGAAATATTTGAATCAAGTGACCTTTCTGGAAGTACATGTAGACTGACTAAAATAGCCCTAATCCTTTTGAATTCCATTATCGAGTTTGTCTTACTCAAAACTCATAATTCTGATTCTAAATGTATCCATCTCCAAATTGATCTCTCAAATTTAGTAAGCTCTCTTGAGCCTGCTTTCACGATAACTAATTATTTCTCCCCAAATGTTGGTACTTATTCATTTTTGAGCTTGTGATCCCTTGATGTCTTTTCTCCATCATTTTGATGAATACAATTGTTATGTATGTAATCTCTCTTTCAATAGACAAAATATCATTCAAATTTCATTGACACCAAATCTTGTGCTCTAACTCGTCTACTACCCGTTCCTTGCATTCAACTATGAATCACTTTTGATAGCGAGTAACTTCATTTTCAATTCTAATACTGTCATATGTTCATATCCAATCTCTTTATTTCCGCTCGTGTTTTTCTGAAGTTTCTAAATGCGATTGCCCGATTGTATCTTTTCCTTCATGTTGTGTAATTTACCGTAAAAGGTTTATTCAATCATTTTTAGCCTATTCTTGATATGGCTTATTTTCAAGCCATACCCTTAATTACATTTGATCTGACTCCTTGATTGTTTTCCTTGATATCTTATCGACACTCTCAATGAACATGTCCTTGTCTATTGGGGATTGACTTCTTGTATCCTATCAACCTTTTATTTTGATCCCTTATTTTTGTACTCATTCAGAGTTTACCCCTCCCTATTTCACGAGGTACTTCTCGTATCGACTTCGTAACTAAAATTGTTTATTTTGTCGGGTTCTATGAATGTTATCATTCATTGTCCTTCTTTTTCCCGAACCTGTTCATTCAGTTGTGATCTTTTAAAAATTATCCATATGATTTCATGTTACTCTTTTTCGATGTATTCAATTATGCAATCTTCTAAATTTCCTGAAGGAATTGAATTGTCTCGGTTTCTTTTTGACTTCACGTTTTTATTTTGTCCATTCATAAGTTGTTGTTCCTTTGTCTATTCCATTCCATTTTGCGAGCAACATAAATCAGATCAATTTATTCTCAATTTCTTTTGAACTTTGGACTTACCTTCTATTTGTTTTGAACTTATTTTTAATCCCGTCTCACTCAGTTTGATCCTTTCAGTTTTCTCAGATTTCACTATTGAGCTTTATTTGTTTTCTATTGCATCTTGTTGCAATCATTATTGAAATGATCTTTAAATCACGTCATTTATTTTGACTTGCTTTTCAAATGACCAAACACACTTTAATGTTTTGGTTATTATCGTCATGATACTTGTTTCGACTTTCTATTATCCTTATCGATATCCTTGATCATCTTTTTACTTACACCATTTGAAATGGTGAGGCTCATCCCTTCAGTTATTCTTATCGGTGCGCCTTAATCGTTTTCCTTGTCACTTATATCGAACTATTCATTTGATTATCTTTATTATCGATATTTCAGTCCTTTTGCAATCTTCGTTGATTCTTCCTTATATTGCCATTGCTAATTCTTATCTTGTCGTCTTGAGCATCTTGATTCGATCATCTTTTATAATCCTTATCGTGTCTCTTCATTTGACTCATTTTGTTCCTTGCGAGAATCCCAAGTCAAATGTCATTCAGTACCTTTTGAATTCTCTGGGCCAAACTAAACTATATATTGTTATGTGAGTAGTTTTTCTTTTGAGAAGAATCTTAATCTGCGACATAGGAGTTGGAATTATCGTCGTATCTCATTCTACCGCGTCATGATTATGCGTAACGTATATGGAGTACTACATCGATCATCCTCGTGAACCTGACTGCATATCTTAAGATCTTCAGAAATATCTAACGTACAAACGAAGACACGTTTGCATACTCATCTAGATGAAGAAACAAGTGAATTCCATTATGGCGCGGCCAGAGTATAAAAAGACGACTTGGGAGTTAGAGAAAATATACATCAGAGTTTTAAAGATGCCTAACGTACGAGAGAACATTTTCGCACATTCGTTTTAATCAAGAAGGCTGCAGATTCTACAGGAAAATATTTTATGACGCACACAGAGTAAGGAAGAAACGTTTCAGGAGCAAGAAAAGAAGATACGTCGGGGTTAATAGTACCACGCGAATCCCATGGACGAATTTGGGGACCAAATTCTTTTAAGGAGGGAGGATTGTAACACCCCGTAAATTTAAAATATTTTAAAATAAAGTTATTGAATTTTTAACACGATTTTGTGTGACGTATTTTTATTTTTAATAAACATAGTATTTCTTTAAACCTAAACGTACAATTAAAATTTTCGAGCACAAAAATTGAACTCTCTTTTGTGCTTTGTGTGCATTAATTATTTCTTATGGAATATTGTACTTAGAAATAATTTAGAAAACATTTCTATTGCATTTTAAAAATATTGGGGTCATTTTGTTATTAGGTTGGACCAAAGTGTGCGAATTTTTTTTGATTTAGGGGTTATTTTGCACTTTTCGAAATTTTGGGGATCAAAAGTGCAAAAACCGCCGATTTTCCTTCCTTGGCTGATCATGCCATGATTTCTCCTACTTGTAGTTCAAAAATCAACCCTTGGAGACATGGAATAGACCCTATTATGTATAATCATGCCCATACCCCTTCTCCATTGACACCATACCCCTATCTCCAATCAAACACTCCACCCCTTTCCCATTCAAACACTTCACCACTCTTTTTATCCACCAAAATCAGATTTTATGTCTCCCCTTCACCATTTGTCTTCTTAAAGAAAATAAGAGAGAGAGAGATAGAAGAGGCAAAACAAAGAAAATTTTCGGATACACACAGCACAGTCTCGGTTTTTCAACCATTCCGCCTTCGTCCACCGTTGGATCGTGCCCAAATTTTTCCTGAAGGTCCTATACACATGGGGCTACATATTGACCGTTCGGATCGTCGTTTGGATCTCCCAAAGTGAATCTACAGTCGTTACACATTTAGAAAGATAGTTTTCGGGTATACTCAGCACAGTCTCGGTTTTTCGATCATTCCGCCTTCGTCCACCGTTGGATCGTGCCCAAATATTTCCTGAAGGTCCTACACACATGGGGTTACATATTGACCGTTCGGATCGTCCATTGGATCTCCCAAAGTGAATCGACAGTCATTAGAAGTTGGGGAAAAGTAAGGATTTGAGGGCTTTTGTTATGAACCAACACCGGAGCCGCCACCACTGCCACCGGAGCTACAACCACCACCTTCGGAGGTCTGGAAATGAAGAGAGTTTCACCCCCTTCATTGCTTTGGGTAAAGATCTGATAGAAATAGTGTCCTGCAAGCCAGCTGTATGGCTAGCATTAATTGTAATTAATGAGGAACTATTCGATTTAGATTAATAAATGCATTTTTATGGTCATCTTTATCTTATGTAATAATTATCTGCGCATAAGGATAGAAGTCCTTAGATCACAGGGCTATGGGACAACCCGTGGACTGATCTCCAAGGCCGTGATCTAGAACATATTCAAGAGTCGTAGAATCCAATCGAGAAAGGACATCGTTGGATTCGGTTAGACTCTCACTATTGTGTGTACTCCGATGAACTGGAGGACGCTGGGGTCCACGAGCGTGACTGGGATAGTCGACACACATAAGTGGGTGGCTTGCTGGGATGGCAAGCGCACTGAATACCCCAATTGGGAAATAACTCACCATGGAAGCGGTAGTCGCATATCGGGGTTGAAGTTATTCCAATTTATAATAGTATATGAGGAACGATCCCTAACTACTTGAGGTGATAGGGCTTATCTGGTACGAGAACGTCTATACTTTGATATGAGTTCCGACTGACTGGGGATAGCCAGAAAGTCTCTGAGGATTCATATTGGGTATAGAGGAACTCGTGTGCAGATTCATATCATCAACAAAGGATCCATTGACTCGACTTGATAGGTCGAGAAATTCTCCTATGGATTTCTGTGAGAAATTAACTCTGATGAAATCCTTGGCCAAGGTAACTGACGACTTTATGTAAGTAGCTCATAAAGATTAAGTCAAAGAGAATTTATTTCGAGACCAGAATACAAAAAGTCGAGACGAAACGAAAGGGAAACCGATGAAAGACCATACCCTTAAGTCTCGACTGGGAGATTGATAAATGGAGAGATTATGTCGTATATGGAAATTATAAATGATAAAAGGTTCACTGAATTAATTCACCAGTGATTGGGCTCCATGGGCTTGTGACTGGACATCGACCGTGGAGTGTGGGAGAATTCCCAAATTGGCAGGGGTGCTGATTTTGGAATGATTAATCGACAGAGTGTTCGATTAATTTAGAGTATCAATTGCTCGTGTAATTAAATAATATTTAATTATGACCCACGGCCAATTATGTGGTGAACCTACGGGGGCATACACAATACACATGAAGCGAAAGCGAGGAAATAAGAACGAACCAGTCGACTGGGTCGACTGAGTCAAAATCGACTGGGTCGATTAAATGGGTGGGTCGACTGGGTCGACCCATGTGGAACGAAATTGGATCCAATTGGAATTGGATCAAGATTATAAATTAAATTGGAATTTAATTTATGAGTAAATTAATTAATTAGGATTTAATTAATTAATGGAATTAATTAGACTTGGAGTTTAATTGATTAATTGGGAGATGATTTAATTAATTGGGCTATTTAATTGGGAGATTGAATAAAGCCCTGAAAGATTAATTAAAATGGGCCATGAATTAATTAGAAGACTTAGTCTTCTAATTAAAGAGGGCCATGGCCCATGTAGGAGAATTAGTATCCTAAACCTAGAAGGATTAGGATATGAGAGATATCTATAAATAAGAGACTAGGTCTCATATCTCACACACAACTCTTCAAGAAAAATAAGAAAAGCAAGAATTATCTCTCCCTCTCCCTTGTGATCGGCCGAACCTACTTCCACTTTGGAAGAATTTTTCGTGTTCGATTATTATTCCAAAGTCGTTCTAAAATCCTAGATATTAATATAGCCTATGTTCTAGTCGATTAGGTTATATTATTTTCGTGATATTGTGGTGTATCAACTCGTAGAGGCGCAACACGTGGGGCGCTACTCAAAGGTGTGGGTCGATCTTACCGGGGCAGAATTCAGAGCTCGTCTTGCTAGCCGAGGATTTGCAAGGAGATAGGTATAAACGAGAAAACTTATACTATCGATTTAATTATATTCATATATATACAACTAGAGAATATCCTGGCAAGATTCTTTAAGAGGCCCTAAAAGTTTTTTATATTCCGCTGTGCCTAGGGCTGTTTTTCTTACCGAATCCCAACAAGATCCTTCTTTAATATTTGTGATTTTACATTCTTTTCTTCAAAGCATATATTGAAGAAGTTTAGTTATCCTTGTGGCTATTGTGATAAGTTGTTGAGTTCATGTTTAATATTCGATATTTAATGTGACTTGCTTTGGTTTTGTTTAAATATTGCTTATATGTTTGGATATTGATTTATTTTCGTAAAAAAGTTATTGTTCATAATTTCCGAAACTTTGGGGGGTATTTTTGAAAGGTTTTAAAAGTTGAAGGGCTTAGGTTGCGATTCTTGTTGGGATTAAAAAGGGACTGAAAATATAAATTTTTGTTTGATATTTGGTTAGGTTTACTAGAAAAACATTTGTTTTAAAGTTTGTTTCGATATTCTAACTCTTTTTCAAAATAATAATAACTTTTCGACCGTCATCCGACGGACCCGCAGAGTCGGGCCGTCACAGATGGTATCAGAGCCTCGGCTCAAGGCCAGGATAGGATCCTCGGATTTTTACTGAGGGGTTAGTAAGGTGGGACTCACCGTCATGATTTTAGGGTGTCTACCCACATTGGATAGTTCACGTTTAGAACAAGACCGCAACCGAAAACATATGTTTAGTACGTGTCCTTGGGGTTAATGGTTATTTTTGCTTGATTTTGTGTTTTCTTGATTAATTATTATTTTGTTTGTGGTATCCCGAATACCATAATGTTATTTGAACTTTGTTGTTTATATTAATGTCTGGTTGTAATTGTATATGTGTGTGTTCCGTGATTTTACGTAAATTGAAATATTTGAATCAAGTGACCTTTATGGAAGTACATGTAGAATGACTAAAATAGCCCTAATCCTTTTGAATTCCATTATCGAGTTTGTCTTACTCAAAACTCATAATTCTGATTCTAAATGTATCCATCTCCAAATTGATCTCTCAAATTTAGTAAGCTCTCTTGAGCCTGCTTTCACGATAACTAATTATTTCTCCCCAAATGTTGGTACTTATTCATTTTTGAGCTTGTGATCCCTTGATGTCTTTTCTCCATCATTTTGATGAATACAATTGTTATGTATGTAATCTCTCTTTCAAGACAAAATATCATTCAAATTTCATTGACACCAAATCTTGTGCTCTAACTCGTCTACTACCAGTTCCTTGCATTCAACTATGAATCACTTTTGATAGCGAGTAACTTCATTTTCAATTCTAATACTGTCATATGTTCATATCCAATCTCTTTATTTCCGCTCGTGTTTTTCTGAAGTTTCTAAATGCGATTGCCCGATTGTATCTTTTCCTTCATGTTGTGTAATTTACCGTAAAAGGTTTATTCAATCATTTTTAGCCTATTCTTGATATGGCTTATTTTCAAGCCATACCCTTAGTTACATTTAATCTGACTCCTTGATTGTTTTCCTTGATATCTTATCGACACTCTCAATGAACATGTCCTTGTCTATTGGGGATTGACTTCTTGTATCCTATCAACCTTTTATTTTGATCCCTTATTTTTGTACTCATTCAGAGTTTACCCCTCCCTATTTCACGAGGTACTTTCTCGCATCGACTTCGTAACTAAAATTGTTTATTTTGTCGGGTTCTATGAATGTTATCATTCATTGTCCTTCTTTTTCCCGAACCTGTTCATTCAGTTGTGATCTTTTAAAAATTATCCATATGATTTCATGTTACTCTTTTTCGATGTATTCAATTATGCAATCTTCTAAATTTCCTGAAGGAATTGAATTGTCTCGGTTTCTTTTTGACTTCACGTTTTCATTTTGTCCATTCATAAGTTGTTGTTCCTTTGTCTATTCCATTCCATTTTGCGAGCAACATAAATCAGATCAATTTATTCTCAATTTCTTTTGAACTTTGGACTTACCTTCTATTTGTTTTGAACTTATTTTTAATCCCGTCTCGCTCAGTTTGATCGTTTCAATTTTCTCAGATTTCACTATTGAGCTTTATTTGTTTTCTATTGCATCTTGTTGCAATCATTATTGAAATGATCTTTAAATCACGTCATTTATTTTGACTTGCTTTTCAAATGACCAAACACACTTTAATGTTTTGGTTATTATCGTCATGATACTTGTTTCGACTTTCTATTATCCTTATCGATATCCTTGATCATCTTTTTACTTACACCATTTGAAATGGTGAGGCTCATCCCTTCAGTTATTCTTATCGGTGCGCCTTAATCGTTTTCCTTGTCACTTATATCGAACTATTCATTTGATTATCTTTATTATCGATATTTCAGTCCTTTTGCAATCTTACTGTTCTTCATCAGCTTAGTCTGCTGACAGAAGACTGAAAAGTTTTAAGTTCAAAAATTTTTAAGAGGTCTATTCACCCCCCCTCTAGACCTCATCTGACCACTTGGGACCAACAAGTGGTATCAGAGCAGGTGGTTCATTAGAATCAGCTGCCTGATCAACGAGCTTGATCCAAGTGTTTTTTCAAAGGTTTTCAAAACTTTTCAAAAGAGCATCTTTTTGAAAAATCAAAACTTTTTGAAAAATGGATTGTATCAGCCATGTTCCCCACATTGCTGGTATGTCCTTTGAGGACTGGAAAATCAGAATGGAGATTTTCCTTGCTGCTTATAATGATAACATGTACACATGTATCATTAAAGGTCCATTCAGATTCACAAAGACCATAAAGATCAATGAAGTGGATACGGTTGTGGAAAAAGACCTTCATGAGATGACTCCAGAGGAAATAAAGCTTTACAATCTAGATAAAGTTGGGAGATTCATCATGACTAAAGCCCTGGATAATGATCGGTTGGACAAGGTCAAACATTGCAAAACTGCAAAGGAGATGTGGGACAAAGTCAGAGATATGAGCGAATGCAATGATGCTATTAAAGAGCATCAGCTCACTGTTGCCTTGGAGAAACTTGACAACTTCAAGATGAAGTCTGGAGAAACCATTGATCAGATGGATACCAGATTCACCAGGACTCTGAATGAAGTTTTAAAGTTGGGAAAGACCTTCACTGACAAAGAGATCACTGTCAGAGTACTAAAGGCCCTACCCCCAAAGTTCAACATGAAAGTTACAGCAATGGAAGAATCAAGGGATTTGGGAAAAATCTCTCTTACGGAGCTATTTTCTGTACTCAAGGCATTCGAGTATAAACTGCCTAGAATGGGAATTGAAGAAACCTCAACTTCAGGACCCACAGCTGCACTGGTTGCTGCTGAAAACACTAGAAGACCAGCACAGAAAAGCAAAGAAGTGGACTCATCTGATGAAGCCACTCTACTCAACAAAAAGGAGTACACAGCTGGAGATGTTGCACTGTTGATGAATAATTTCAAGAAATTCTACAAAAGAAAAATGAAGAACAAATACAACAATGCTTCTACTTCTAAACCTAACTTTTCTTCTCAAGATAAAGATGATTATAAATCAAAACTAATGTGTTACAACTGCAGGAAATTGGGACACTTCATCAAAGACTGCCCATATCCAAAAGCAGAAAAGTACACTGAAGAGGAGAAGAAAGTGAGAAAAGAAAGAAAGCATCAGAGAGGAAAAGCAATGATGGCTGAAGCAGAAAAGCTGACTGCTGTCTACTCATCTGATTCAGATTCAGACTCGTCTGATGAAGAATCTTCTGATGAAGAAAAACCTGCTCTCCTGTGCCTGATGGCAAAGGACTCTGATGACTCTGAGGATGAGGTAACTCCTCTTAATGATGAATTATTTAATTCATTTGAACAAATGATGCTTAACAATACTGGTATTGCTGAAGCATATAAAAAGCTTAAGGAAGAGATGATCCTGCTAAAAGAGCAAAATAGTTCACTGAAACTCTTAGCTGAAAAGCCAAGGGAATCAGCTGAATATAAACAGCTTGAGCAAGAACATGAATCTCTGAAAGCTGAATGTGAAGTCTATAAAGGAAAAATCATGGAACTTGAAAAGGTTATCGAGTCTCATGAGAAATCATCTGTTGCATCCACGCATACATCTAGTAAACAGAAGATACCTTTAGAACAAGATAAGATTGAACTGAAACATACTGAAAAATTTATATCAGCTGACAATAGTAAGGTCATTCTTTATGTTCAGACAACTAAACCTGCTTCACCTGAGAAAGAATTAAAGGAGAAGAAATCTCCTAAGGCTAAAAAGAGCAAAGAGCCTAGTGTAGGAAATCAGACTAGTAAGACCAAACAGCAGAGTCCTAAGAAGTCTGCTGATAAAGCTAAATTGAATCAATCTGTTGGTAAAACTAAGTCAAAACAAACTGAGCAAGCATCTAGTAAGCCAAAGAAGCATAAAAACAAGAAAAATCAAAATGCTTGGTATGGAAATGAGTCATATTATGTGCAACCTGCTGCATATCATCCTATGTATCATGCACCTCAATTTCTAGGTTACTATGCACCTTACCCTGCTCATCCAATGCATGCATACCCTGCTTATCATGCACCTTACCCTGCTTATGAGCACTTTCCTTATCATACTGATCATCAACATGACTTATCTGATAACTATGATAAAAATGAAGCTGTTCATGCTCCTGTCAAAACTCAGAAGCCTAAGAAGCCTAAGACATCAACATCTTGGGTTGTCAAAGGTGAAACTAATCCTTCAGGACCCTCTCAATAAGGGTACCTAAAACAATTTTTATTTTGTTTTGTAGGTTAGGATTAGGAGTAGGAGTAAAGTAGAGAAGATCTGGTACTTGGACAGTGGATGTTCAAGACACATGTGTGGAAACATACATGAGCTGACTGATGCAGTTGCTGTGGATGGTCCAAAAGTAACCTTTGGAGACAGCAAAGAAGGCAAGATTAAAGCTAAAGGAAAACTGATCAGAGGAAACATTGAGATATCTGACGTCTCATATGTTAAAGGCCTCAAATATAATCTGCTGAGCATAAGTCAATTTTGTGACAAAGGATATTCAGTCATCTTCTCAACAGATAAGTGTTATGTTGAACAGATTGGTACAAAGAAGGTAATTTTATCTGGAAGAAGACAGGGAAATATCTACATAGTCAACTGGAATTCTGCTGATAAGAATTCAAGTATTTGTTTGGTGGCATCTGCACCAAGTGAAGTGTGTTGGCTATGGCACAAGAGAATGAATCATTTAAACTTCAAGACCATAAACAGTTTAATCAAGAATGATTTGGTAGAAGGGATTCCAAAAGCTGTCATGAGCAAGGACAAGCTATGTGACGCATGTCAGAAGGGTAAACAAATCAAGTCATCATTTAAAGGCAAGAAGCACCAATCTTCTGGAAGAATATTGGAGCTGCTACATATGGACTTATTTGGACCCATTGATCAAGTCAGCAATGGTGGAAAGAAATACTGCCTAGCTGTGGTGGATGATTATTCAAGATATACTTGGGTGATTTTCATGAAGAAGAAAAGTGAAACCAAGGAACATCTTACAAATCTGATGGAACTGATCCAGAATGAGAAGAGTATCAAAATATTAAAGATCAGATCAGATAGAGGGACAGAGTTTACAAACTCTACTGTTGAAGAGTATTGTAATATCAAAGGAATACATCATGAGTATTCAGCTGCTAGAACCCCTCAACAGAATGGTGTTGCTGAAAGGAGAAACAGAACACTAAAAGAAGCTGTCAGGACCATGATAGCTGAAGCTAAGCTGCCACAAAGATTTTGGGCAGAAGCAACAAACACAGCATGCTTTACCCAAAACAGATGTATGATCAACAAAAATCAGAACAAGACTCCATATGAAGTTTGGAACAACAGAAAACCAAACATTCATTACTTTAAGATTTTTGGTTATAAATGTTTTGTATTGAATAATGGGAAAAATCACCTTACTGCATTTGCAGAAAAGGCTGATGAAGCTGTCTTTGTAGGATACTCATCTGTTAGTAAGGCTTACAGAGTTTTTAACAAAAGAACATTACTAATAGAAGAATCTATCCATGTAGTATTTGATGAGCCAAGTCAATCTTCTGAAAAGAATCAAAGTGTTAATCAAGATCTGTCTACTGATTTACAGAAGTTAGACATTGGAAGAAATGAAGAATATGTTCCCATCATACTACCTAATCTTGGTTCAGCTGCTAACTCAAGTGCTGTTCAAAATCACAGTGCTGATTGTCTAACAGACGAGTTGCAAACAGCTGACAGACCAGAGACTGTTCAACAGACTGCAAATGTTCAACAGACTACTACTGGAAATCCAACAGTAGTGTTGCAAGATCAAGACAGAGGACAACATCCTGATCTACAACCTGATCTCAGATGGCTCAAGAATCACCCACCTGAATTAGTCATTGGTGATCCTTTAGATAGAGTGAAAACAAGAAGAGCTGCTGCACAAGATGCCATGTTTGTCACATTTCTATCTCAAATAGAGCCTAAGCAAATTGAAGAAGCTCTCAATGATTCCTTCTGGATAGAAGCTATGCAAGAAGAGTTGAATCAATTTGAAAGGAATGAAGTCTGGTACTTAGTTCCTAGACCAAGTCATCAAAGAGTAATTGGCACTAAGTGGGTATTCAGAAATAAGATGAATGAAGATGGTGTTGTCACCAGAAACAAAGCAAGACTAGTGGCCAAAGGTTATTGTCAAGAAGAAGGAATTGACTTTGATGAGACATTTGCACCAGTAGCAAGACTTGAAGCAATCAGACTGTTTCTTGCCTATGCTGCTTACAAGAACTTCACTGTCTATCAGATGGATGTGAAGTCTGCTTTTCTCAATGGAGAACTGCAAGAAGAAGTGTATCGTCTGAAGAAAGCCCTCTATGGACTGAAACAGGCTCCAAGAGCATGGTATGATACCCTATCTGATTTTCTTTTAATTAAAGGATTTCGAAAAGGTAAGGTAGATAAAACCTTGTTCACAATTGAATGGGAAAATCATATATTACTTGTGCAAATATATGTGGACGATATTATTTTTGGTTCAACTAATCAACAGATGTGTGATAAGTTCTCCAAGCTGATGCAGAATAAGTTTGAAATGAGCATGATGGGTGAACTTAATTATTTTCTTGGATTGCAAGTTAGACAGTTGCCTGATGGAATATTCATCAGCCAAGCAAAATACACAAGAGATCTGTTCAAGAAGTTTGGTATGGAAACTAGCTCTACTGCTACAATTCCTATGTCTACAAGTCTTCGGTTGGATAAAGATGAAGATGGCAAATCAGTGGACATAACCAAATATAGAGGCATTATTGGTTCATTGTTGTATCTAACAGCAAGCAGACCTGACATAATGTACTCAGTTGGAGTCTGTGCAAGATTTCAATCAAACCCCAAAGAATCTCATCTCTTAGCTGCCAAGAGGATATTGAAATATGTTAAAGGCACTCAAGAATTGGGATTGTGGTATCCTAGAGAATCTGGATTTGAGCTTATTGGTTATTCAGATTCAGACCTTGCTGGCTGCAAGATTGACAGAACGAGCACAACAGGTGCCTGTCAGTTCTTAGGTAGTCGTCTGATCTCATGGATGAGTAAGAAACAGACCTCAGTTTCTATATCTACTGCTGAAGCTGAATATATAGCTGCTGGAGCTTGCTGTGCACAGATACTTTGGTTGAAACATCAACTAGAAGACTACAACATCAAGATCAGTGGAATTCCAATCTACTGTGATAATACAAGTGCAATTTCACTTACTCAGAACACTACAAGTCATTCAAGGACTAAACATATTGAGATCAAACATCATTTCATTAGAGATCATGTGGAAAAAGGCAATGTTGTGATTGAGTATGTTCATACTGATAATCAGATTGCTGATATCTTCACTAAACCTCTAAGTGAAGCAAGGTTCTCAACTCTAAGAGCTGAGTTAGGACTACTTAATTTGGATGCATAAGCTGAGGGGGAACTCATAAGAAGACTGAAGTTCAACAGCTTAGTCATTCACTATTTTATTCAAGGATTAACCTTCAACAAACTAGTTAACTTATGAATTCTTAAAGTCAGGGGGAACGTGTAAGACTAGCGGTACTTCTGTTCTGAAAGATGAAATCTGTTAATGACAGTTAGTTGAAGTTAAGTTATCATGAAGATGTATTCTTAATTCTTGAAGATAGAAGATTATTTTATCTTGCTGGATTGACAAACAGCAGAGGAAGATTACTAGCTATTGGCATTCTCTAGAAATATCAGATAACAGATCACTCGTCTGTCAGATAAGTTTAACTCTACTCATCTGATACCTTATATAAGTATGGTCATAAAACGTATTATTAGAAACGCGCTTTTATAAGTAACAGATTAGTGTCGATAGAGTTTCCCGCCCATCTGACATTAAAATAATAAAATTGAAATCCGCTTTTCCTATCCACACGATTAAAAACTGTCAGATTAGATCAACGGCTCTGATAAATCACGAAAACCTAACCAAAAGGAAACCTATAAAATCCGATCTGAAACAGTATAGTCGTCTTACGCACCTAAATATTCTCAAACTCTCTAATTCTCAAACTCTCTTGTTTCGAAAGCTTATTGTTTTTGTAGATTCTACTCACAAATCTCAGAAATGGAAAAGATTATTGACGGAAGATACCTAAACTACAGCAAATTTCACTTTTCGGGTACTGATCTGATGCGCTCACTGATGGAGAAAATTAAAGAGGCATCATTGGTTCCAGTTCTGGAAGCACATGAAGAAAGGGTTTACTTAGAAGATGTTTATCACTTCTACACGACCAGGAAGTTCAACACTGATGAGACTGTCATGACTGCTGTTATTGGTGGTAAGAAAGTTGCTATCTCTGCTGCTGTGTTGAGTGAAATTTATAAACTTAAGAACAAAGGAGGGGATGTGACAGACCTTGGGTCTGAAAAGGAAGAGGAGTTCTGGGCTATTTGTGCTAAGAAAGGAGAAAAGATGACTGGGACTTTGATGAAGACCCAGCTGAAGGATGAATATCAGAGATTTGCTGATATTATAGCCAAGGTGCTGGACTGCAGCACAAGTTCTTTGGATGGGCTTCCAAGGAGAAGATACTACACAATGGTGTGTATCTACTACGGTTTAAAGGTTAACTGGGCTGCTCATGTTTATGAGCTACTGAGTGATAAGAGGCTTTCTCATGCCATTTTACTCAGTAATCTGTTTGCATCTCTGCAATGCCCCTTAGGACCAGGGAAGACCACTCATGGTAGCAAGGAATTCAAACTTTACGAACCAGTGAGAAGAATAGTGGAAGAACCTAAAAGAAAAGCCCCTGCCAAATCCAAGAAGGGCCCCTCTAAGAAGAGCAAAAAGGAGGGACAGACAAGCCAAGTTGCTGAGCCAACAGCACAGTCTGCTGTTGAGGCTGATTCAGCACTTCCTGAGGATGAAGTTCCAGAAAAAGAAATTGAAGATTTTACTAAGGAGATTGAGCAGATGAGGACTGACTCTTCTCCTGAAAGGACAGAGTCTGAGGAAGAAATTCCTCTTCAAAGGTTGAAGAGGATGAGAACAAAGAGTGAGGCAAGGGGACCTCCTACTGCCAACCCCCCTGCCAAAAGGATTGCAAAGTCAAAGGCTAAGAGAAAGGTCACCTTCTCTGAAGAGCCTGTTGCAACTGTTAGAGAAACAACAGCAGAAGCAGAAAGACCTGTAACAATTGAAGAACCTGCTGTCCAAGCTGCTAAGATTGATACTGCTGAAGCTGAAGCTGTTTCTGAAGTTGGAATGTCAACAGAAGACTCGTCTGCTGCACTATCTGCTGAAGTTGAAGAAGCACAGCAGACTAGTACAACACAAGAAGGAGCTACACTGTTGCTGCACCCTACTCCAGTTGCTGCAACCCCTATTCAAGTAGTTGAGAGTCCTGAATCCAGAAGAAAGAGGACTGGCAAGATTGCCACTTACTTAACTGCTGCAGAAAAGAAAAGACAAGATGCTGCTGAAAAGCAGAGGATAGCTGCTAAGAAAGCAGAAGAAGAAAGGCAGAAAAGCTTAGAGCTTAAGAGGCTGGAGGAAGAAGCCAGCAAAATGACTCAAGAGCAGAGGGATGCTGTTGAGGCAGCAGAGTTGGCTGCTGCCATTGAAGCAAGCACCAAAGATGCTCATGGTCATCAGCATAGTGGTGGGATAGTTATTGGTGAACAAAGAGATCCAAACAAACCAATACCAGCTATGCCTGCACCAAAAATAAAGCCAAAGAGAAGAGAAGAAGTCAGACTATCTCTTGAAATTGTCAGGGATGATCCTACAATTTTTGAAGAATTTCTCAGAAGGCTTGATGCTGAAAATGAAAGGATAAACCGCCTGACACAGTTCAATGCTGAAAAGATCAGATACAACAGGTGGAGGGAATTCAGACTGACAAAGAGTCCAACTGAAATGACAAAATGGAAAGCCTTTAATGCTGAAGAAGCATGGGTACTGAAGTGGCTTGAGACAGGCTCTCTAATTCAAGCACTTGATTCAGAATTCTTTCTGGACAAGTTGAGGCTAAAGATAAGTCACATAGTAAAGGCTGAAGCCAAGAAGATCTTCAAATCAATTCCTGAAGACTATGAGGAATCTGAAGACCTCAAGGAAAGATCTATAAAGTTGGCTATTGCTCAAGCAATTGAGCTTTGGGCAAAGAAATCAAGGAAGTTAAGGGGACAACCAAGCTCATTGGTCCCTCTTCCAAACATCAAACACATTGTCTACGGGCCAAATATCAAACCTTATGAAGAGCTGCCTGAGGAACCTTCATCCACTTTTATTCCTCTTGATAATTTTACTTGGATTTCCAACAGGTCAGCTGTGGACAATGAAGGAATGATGAAGACAGTTGAGACTGTCATGAAGATTATATCCCCTGCTGATAAAGAAAAAGCAGAGTCTTCTGATCAACCAGAGCAAAAAGAGGGTACATCAGACCCATCTGATCAGAACAAAGCACAGGGTGATAAGTCTGATGTTGCTGATGATTCAAAGAAAGAAGAAGCAATTCCAGCAGATCAGATCAAGGACAAAGAAGTTGCTGCTGAAGGAGATGATCAAGCTAAGGAGAAGGAAAGCACTCCAAGCCATGCTGGTAGTCCAGCAGATCAGTCTCTTGCATTAATAACTCAACCAACAGAGCAACTTATCAAAGAAACACTTCCTGCTACAACAAATATGCCTTCAACTTCTCAAAGTGCTCAGACAAATCTGTTGGACTCCATCCAACAAATGATCACCAAATCTTTGAAGGATATGAAGGAAGAATTAGCTGCAGAAGTGTTAGCTGCTGTCAAACAACCAAATCAGAAAGCTGCTGCTGTCCCAACCGATCTGATAGAAGACACTGCTCAGAATGTTAAATCCATCTGTCAAG
Source organism: Penstemon eatonii (assembly GCA_038501285.1). Lineage (NCBI taxonomy): Eukaryota > Viridiplantae > Streptophyta > Magnoliopsida > Lamiales > Plantaginaceae > Penstemon > Penstemon eatonii. The sequence continues at coordinate 38,247,810 of CM076711.1, read as the reverse complement.
ATATGGATATACTTAGAAGACGGACTCAGAGCACTACTGAAGGTTGGAGACAGATTGAACAAACAGTTGAAACGGCCCTCCGAGCAGAAGATGAAGTCATGGAAAATATGATGAAAGACTTCACTGCTTCATCAAATTGGATTTTGGGAACTCAAATTCAATTAGGTGATCTGCTCAAGGAAGTGAGAAATTTCAAGGCCAATCAACTCAGACAGCAAGCTCAGATCAATGCTATGGAAGAGAACATCAAGCTTCTCTGTGATTCACTTCTAATTACACCAGTTGTGCCACAATATCCAATCAACCCTGCTGATGATGACAAAAAGGGGGAAGAAAGGGTATTTGGACAGAAGAAAGTTGGTCCTTCTCTTGAAAAGGAAGAAGATAACCAAGCTGAAGCAACTGAAGTGTTGGAAGAATCTGCTGGTGACACTGAAAGAAATATGGGAGAATCAAGCAGACCAACAGATGAGAGAATTACAGAAGAAGAGCAAGCTGAATTTGAAGAATCTGAAGCAAAAGCCAAGTCTGATAAGGAACTAGCTGCTGCCAAAGATTCAGCTGAAGAACAGCTTGACCCTGATGTAAAATATAAAAAGATAGAGCTGCTAAGAAAAAGGTTCTTTGAAGAGCTGGAAGCTGAGACTTCTAAGTTATCTGATGAAGAATCTGAAAAAGAGGACAAGGAAGCTGAAGAAGAAACGAAAGAAAATGCTGAAGAAGAGAAGAAAACTTCAGAAGAAGAGAAGAAGGAAGAAGACTAGTTTAGGCTAGATTTCCTTTTTATCTTAAAATCCTTGTAATCTTTTTAAAAGTACTTTGCACTTTTCATTCTTCAAAACTTGTAATCTGTAATCAGTTTAATCATCTATAAAATTGCAAGTTTGAATCCAACATACTATTTCTATCTCAGAAATTTTTGAGGATCAAAACTTTAGTTTAGGTACAGGTACTTAGCTGGAGTTTTGTCATCATCAAAAAGGGGGAAATTGTTGGATGAAGATGAAGATGAAAGAAGTCAGAATTTAAGGGAAGGTTTTGATGATTTCCAAAACATCATAATCAGCTAAGTATGGAAAGCTTAGTTCCCTTAGAAGGATCTTTGAACAAGTAAAGATGATATCAGAAGAGTTCAAAGACCAGAAGACTAGTGATCTCTTGCTGAAACAGCAAACAGAAGGGTAGGTCATCAGCCGAGTCAAATCAGATTAGTTCAGTATTTGATCAGCAGAGTACCTATCAGAAGGGTTGCTTCGATCAGCACAGTGGAAGAGATCATGAGATCAGTTCAACGGTAATAAATGCACTTGGTGTAATAAATGCTGAAAGAGAAGGATAGTAATGGCAAATGATTGAAGATATCCTCGTATCAGCAGAGTGCATTTAATGCAGCATTAAATGTGATGGACAGAAAGTACTGTACACTGTACGGATTGCTGCAGGGAGCCGTTTCAAAAGAGCTGAAGGATGGATTTGAACTGTGATTTGCCTTCAACGGTCATATTTTCATCTCCATGTATAAATAGAGCTGAATTTCAATCGAGCAAGAACAACAACAATCAGAGATTTCGATTTTGAAGCAGAATTTTTCTAAGTCTCAAAAGCTCGAACAGCTCACTCGTCTGGTGGAAGTCATCTGTTGACAGAAACCCAGTTGAAGAAATCAGAAAAACATTATCTGAGTGATTTTGTAATAGCTGAGTGTTGTGAGGAGTAGATATCCGTCTTTGTGAGTGATATTACTTCGGAGAATAGGTCTTCTTTGTGATTTCCTATAGTGAGCTTACAGCCTTTTCATTTGTTGTCTTGGTGTAAGTGGAGAAATATTGTAATCTGTGTGATTATAGTATAACCCAGAATCTAAGTGATCTGGAAGAGTGGACTAAAGGATTTTTATCCATATGACCACTATAAAAATTCTTTGTGTTATCTTGCATTTAAAGTTTTCTTGCATATTTTAAAAAGTTTGCATTTTAAACACTTTGAATCAATCAAAAGATTTTATAAGGAGTTTCTAACTGGGGATAAAATCTTTTAGAACTTAGTTTACTTGTGAAAAACACTTTCAAATAATCCGCTGCAAGTATACTCTTTGAAAACTGTTTTGCTGAAAAACAGCTAAGTCATTGTAAGAAGAGTGGTCAGTCTGCTGTTCAAGATTTGTTCACGATCAGCTTAGTCTGCTTACTGTTCTTCATCAGCTTAGTCTGCTGACAGAAGACTGAAAAGTTTTAAGTTCAAAAATTTTTAAGAGGTCTATTCACCCCCCCCTCTAGACCTCATCTGACCACTTGGGACCAACAAACATTTTCGCACATTCGTTTTAATCAAGAAGGCTGCAGATTCTACAGGAAAATATTTTATGACGCACACAGAGTAAGGAAGAAACGTTTCAGGAGCAAGAAAAGAAGATACGTCGGGGTTAATAGTACCACGCGAATCCCATGGACGAATTTGGGGACCAAATTCTTTTAAGGAGGGAGGATTGTAACACCCCGTAAATTTAAAATATTTTAAAATAAAGTTATTGAATTTTTAACCCGATTTTGTGTGACGTATTTTTATTTTTAATAAACATAGTATTTCTTTAAACCTAAACGTACAATTAAAATTTTCGAGCACAAAAATTGAACTCTCTTTTGTGCTTTGTGTGCATTAATTATTTCTTATGGAATATTGTACTTAGAAATAATTTAGAAAACATTTCTATTGCATTTTAAAAATATTGGGGTCATTTTGTTATTAGGTTGGACCAAAGTGTGCGAAATTTTTTTGATTTAGGGGTTATTTTGCACTTTTCGAAATTTTGGGGATCAAAAGTGCAAAAACCGCCGATTTTCCTTCCTTGGCTGATCATGCCATGATTTCTCCTACTTGTAGTTCAAAAATCAACCCTTGGAGACATGGAATAGACCCTATTATGTATAATCATGCCCATACCCCTTCTCCATTGACACCATACCCCTATCTCCAATCAAACACTCCACCCCTTTCCCATTCAAACACTTCACCACTCTTTTTATCCACCAAAATCAGATTTTATGTCTCCCCTTCACCATTTGTCTTCTTAAAGAAAATAAGAGAGAGAGAGATAGAAGAAACAACACAAAGAAAATTTTCGGATACACACAGCACAGTCTCGGTTTTTCAACCATTCCGCCTTCGTCCACCGTTGGATCGTGCCCAAATTTTTCCTGAAGGTCCTACACACATGGGGCTACATATTGACCGTTCGGATCATCGTTTGGATCTCCCAAAGTGAATCTACAGTCGTTACACATTTAGAAAGATAGTTTTCGGGTATACTCAGCACAGTCTCGGTTTTTCGATCATTCCGCCTTCGTCCACCGTTGGATCGTGCCCAAATTTTTCCTGAAGGTCCTACACACATGGGGCTACATATTGACCGTTCGGATCGTCGATTGGATCTCCCAAAGTGAATCGACAGTCATTAGAAGTTGGGGAAAAGTAAGGATTTGAGGGCTTTTGTTATGAACCACCACCACTGCCACCGGAGCTACAACCACCACCTTCGGAGGTCTGGAAATGAAGAGAGTTTCACCCCCTTCGTTGCTTTGGGTAAAGATCCTTCTTTAATATTTGTGATTTTACATTCTTTTCTTCAAAGCATATATTGAAGAAGTTTAGTTATCCTTGTGGCTATTGTGATAAGTTGTTGAGTTCATGTTTAATATTAGATATTTAATGTGACTTGCTTTGGTTTTGTTTAAATATTTCTTATATGTTTGGATCTTGATTTATTTTCGTAAAAAAGTTATTGTTCATAATTTCCGAAACTTTGGGGGGTATTTTTGAAAGGTTTTAAAAGTTGAAGGGCTTAGGTTGCGATTCTTGTTGGGATTAAAAAGGGACTGAAAATATAAATTTTTGTTTGATATTTGGTTAGGTTTACTAGAAAAACATTTGTTTTAAAGTTTGTTTCGATATTCTAACTCTTTTTCAAAATAATAATAACTTTTCGACCGTCATCCGACGGACCCGCGGAGTCGGGCCGTCACAGGGAGAATTCCCAAATTGGAAGGGGTGCTAATTTTGGAATGATTAGTCGACAGAGTGTTCGATTGATTTAGAGTATTTAATACTCAAGTAATTAAATAAATATTTAATTATAACCCACGACCAATTATTTGGTGAACCTACGGGGGCATACACAATACACATGAAGCGAAAGCGAGCAAATGGAGAACAACTGTGTCGACCCAATCGGAGCAAGAAAGATCCGATTGGATTTAGATCGAAATGATAAATTAAAATGGAATTTAATTTGAAAGTTAATTAATTAAATTATATTTAATTAATTATAGGAATATTTAATTGAATAGGCTTAAAGTCTAATTTAATTAAATGAGAGAGTATTTAATTGATTGGATAATTTAATTGAGAAATTAAATTAAGCCCCAATTAGTTAAATTAGAAATGGGCCATGAATTAATCAGAAAACTTGGTCTTCCAATTAAAAGGGCCATGACCCATGTAGGAAACTTAGAATCCTAGTCCTAGGAGGATTAGAATGATGAGATATCTATATATATATATGAGATTATATGTCATATCTCACATACATACAACTTAAGAAGCCAAAAAATCCTAAGTCAAGAAAAACTCTTCCTCTCTCTCTCTCTCTCTCTCTCACCCCAAATTGGCCGAACTCTATCTCTCTTTAGAGGAGTTTTCATTTTTCGATTATAGCTCGTAACTTGTTCCCTAATTGTAGATCTTGATAAATCTTATGTTCTAGCTGATTAGGATTTATAAAATTTCGTGATATTGTGGTGTATCAACTCGTAGAGGCGCAACACGTAGGGTGCTTTGTCAGACTTGGGATCGAGCCAACAGAAGGGAGAAAAATGACATTTTTGCTGACAGCAGTGATTTGCAAGGAGACATATATATCTTGGTTCTAAGTTATTTATGTTGTTTTATTATTCATATATATACAACCAATTTAGTATCCTGGCAAGATTCCGTAAGAGGCCCTAAAAAATTATTAAATTCCGCTACATGCAGGGCTGTCTATCTTACCGAATCCCAACATTTGCAGTAGCCTCCTCTATTTGCTTTAATATCAATTTGTTCCTCTCTTCCATTTCCTTGATTGAGCTTTCAATTACCAACTGTATTAACTCTATTAGTGATGAATGGATGCCAGCAGTAGGAATTGAGGTTAATGCTTTAGCATGTTCTTCCTGGTGGACAGGATTGTCTTGAAGAATGTTGTCATCTTTAAGGACTGGCTCAGCAGTTTTGTGAACTACTTTAGCAGTACCATCATCAGACAGATAAGTCCGCTGATGAATCAGGAGCAGCGGCATGTGTCGAAGTAGACTGTTGAGTGCAGGGAAGGTCCTGGCACTTGCTTATTTTTGAGCCAAATGTTATCTGTTATAAGCTTGGCAGACTGGGCATATCACTTGAACTACCTTGGCCATATATTGACCTTTCTACCCACTTCTCCTAGTTTTTATAGACAACTATCTTCACTGATCTATCAAATGAATAATCAATTCGGCCTAGCCTCTTTGGCAGGGCATCTTTGATAGACTCAGCTTCCTTCTGTACTATGGCTTTTGCATAGCCATGTAATACATCATGAACATGATATGTGTCCAAAGCTTGCACGATTGAAGTGGTGTGCAACCAGCTCAAAACCCACTTTTCTTCAGTTGCAAACTCCTTCCAAGCTTTGACTTTAGCTACAGACTTGTTCACCCTATGATATCTCCATCTGTTGTATCTGATATATTCAGGAAGGAAAACGGTCTTTGTTTGCAGCAACTAATCATATTTTTCCAGCATTGCTTCAAATTTGGCAAGGGCGGCAGTGTTACTCCTGACAATCTCAAGAGCTTTGCGCACCTCGAATTTCATTTTCTTAGGCCTTAGACCAGGTGACAGAAATTGCTTTGCATTCGAGGATTCTCCTATCTTGATGTCTCCAGCCCTTCTAGGACAATGAGCATCATATTTGCTCAGCTCCAGAGCTTTGGCCAGATCTTCATCTTCTTTGGCTTTAATCTCTGCCTCTGTCATTTGTTTCTTCTGAGCTTAAGAATTGCTCAGTTCAACGACCTTAAGAAAATCTGCCTCATCACTTTTCCTCTGTTCTGCTTCTTCTCTTTTCTTCTTGTTAGTAGCAGATACTCTAGCCTTTCATTTTCCAGTTCTCTTTCTTTTTTGAGCTCTTGTTTCTTGAATTGGGGCAGCAACAATTGGTTCTGGGGTAGCTGTTGCAATGGGTGCAATGACAATTGGTTCGGGAATCTGTACTTCAAGATCCTCTTGAGGTTGGTTAACCTCAATTGTTTGAGTAGAAGTAGTCTGTCGAGTCTGTTTAGCGGCTGACTCTTCAACAACAGACTCATTCTCTGCTCCAGCAGGCCTCTCTGCAGATTTATGACTTTCCCTTACTAACTCTGTTAGCTTAGTATGTGATTGGATATAAGTCATCCTTTTTTCTGATAGTGGCTTTGGTGTGAGTAACTTTGGAAATGGCAGTGTCTTTCATTGGGCTCTTTGTCCTTGTAGCAATATATTCCAAAGGTGTTTCATCAGAAACAGTTATTGGTAGAGAACCACAAGCCATATCTTCAATCTCTATAGCTATCTGATCTATGTTAGCATCAACATCATACTTATCAGCAAGCGACTCTGTTTTGGCTTCAACAGCAGGCTGAGCTGTTTGAAAATATGCCTTAGGAGCAGTCACCTTGCTCCTCTTCAGTTTAGTAGTAGACTGCTTTGGCTAAACAACTGCCTTTTTTTTATTGCTCTCTGACTGTATTATAAACATTCATGGCTTTGGCATTGTGAATGACCTTTCCACTGGTCATAAAACAGTCGAGGTTTGAAAATAAGTGACTGAGAAATACCCTGTAAAAAGTGTGGCCCTTCTCCTTGTGATTGGCCAAGATGTACCGTATGAAAGCAGCACAATTGACTTTCAATCCATAATGGACAACAACCATGGCATGAAATCTTTTCATAGGCACGCTATACAAAGAAAACATGCAGTTCACAATGATTTTGGCGAAGATATCCGCCATTCTCTGGTATTCATCCTTCAACTGATTTTTCTTGATGTTACCGGCCAGGATTTCATCCTTCATCGCAATCAAATTCCAAAACTCAGTTTCATACGGTTCAGCTAGCGTTGCAATGTCAGTCGTACCTTTAATTGATAACTTATATTTCTCATTCAACTCCTCCAACCCTTTCTCTGATTTCCATCTTCTCATGGTTTGGCTTAGCAGCAGAGCCATAGTTCTCCATGTTTGATCTTTGAAAACGATCTCCTCATGAGCCTCCATGAAATCCATGAGCGACGTAGCCCTGAATTTTTCTATAATCTCCTTCATCAGAGGAGTTCCCGATGTGTGAAAGGTAGCGTAGTTCAAATATATTCCTCCAGCATTAGCTTCATTTGAACCCATAGTGAAATTTTGGAAAAGATTAGAAGAACGAGAGTAGATTTGCAGAAAAACCGTGCTAATTCTTTCTAGGGTTCTTGAATATTTGAGGGTGCGGTAAAAGATAAGTAGTCTGATCAGATATGATTTTATAGAGTTTAAAACGTTTCGATTTCCGTGATTCATGCGAACCGCTTGACCAGTTACTGTAAGATATGATCGTGTGAGAGAGATACACGCATTTCAAATTTTCACATATATCAGCATATAGGGTAGGAATGTGAACCTTCCTAGTCTTTTATTTATAAAAGCGTGTTTTAGATTGACGTTATTAGCGCATTCTTTTATAAAGTATCAGAGCAGTAAATTAAAACAAATTACTTAGCTGATAAACGATTGAGCTGATAATTGATATCACCAGTGAAAGTCAATAGCTAGTGATTTTCCTTTGCTGTTTGTCAGTCAACCAAAACAATCAACCTTCAGTCTTCAAGAATTAAGAACAAATCTTTCAAACATGTAACTTCAACTAACTGTCATTAACAAATTTTATCTTTATTCAAGAGTACCGCTAGTCTTACACGTTCCCCCTGAGTTCAAGAATTTATTAGTTAACTAGTCTGTGGAAAGTTCATCTTGAAGAAGAGTATAAATTTGTAAGCTGATGAACTATAGTCTTCTGATAAGTTCCCCCTCAGCTTATGAATTCAAATTAAGTAATCCTAGTTCCGCTCTTAGAGTAGAAAACCTTACATCACATAATGGCTTAGTGAAGATGTCAGCGTGTTTGATCTCAATATGTTTCGTCCTTGAACGACTTGTAGTATTCTGAGTGAGTGAGATTGCACTTGTATTGTCACAGTAGATTGGGATTTCACTGATCTTGATATTGTTGTCTTCTAGTTGATGCTTCAACCAAAGTATCTGTGCACAGTATGCTCCAGCAGCAATGTACTCAGCTTCAACAGTAGAGATAGATATTGAAGTTTGCTTCTTACTCATCCATGAGATCAGACGACTACCTAAAAGTTGACAAGTACCTGTAGTACTCTTCCTTCAATTTTGTAGCCAGTAAGGGCAGAATCTGAATAACCAATAAGATCACATCCTGATTCACTAGGGTACCACAATCCCAATTCTTGAGTGCCTGTAAGGTATCTGATAATCCTCTTGGCAGCTAAGCGATGAGATTCCTTAGGATTTGATTGATATCTCGCATAAACCCCAACATAATACATAATATCATGTCTGCTGGCTGTTACGTATAAAAGTGACCCTATTATGCCTCTGTACTTGGTGATGTCAACTGATTTGCCATCTTCATCTTTATCCAGAAGAAGTCCAGTGGACTTAGGAATACTAACAGATGAGCAAGTTTCCATACCAACTTTCTTAAACAGATCTTTTGTGTACTTAGCTTTATTGATGAATATACCATCAGACAACTGTCTAACTTGCAATTCAAGAAAGTAATTAAGTTCTCCCATCATGCTTATTTCAAACTTGTTCTGCGTCATCTTAGAGAACTTATCACACATCTGTTGGTTAGTAGAACCAAAAATGATATCGTCCACATATATTTGGTGTTGGTCCCAAGTGGTCAGATGAGGTCTAGAGGGGGGGGGGGGGGTGAATAGACCTCCGAAGATTTTTAGACATTAAAATTTTTCACTCGTCTGTCAGCAGACTAAGCTGTTATAGGTCAGTAAGCTGACTAAGCTGATCGTTGAACAAATCTTTGAACAGCACAGTTAACCACTTCTCTTTATACTACTTAGCTGATTTCAGCAAACCTTAAAACAGAGCACTTGCAGCGGATATTTTAAAGTGTTTTTCACAATTATCCTTAGTCTATTTGAAAAGATTTTATCCCCAGTTTAAATAAACTCCTTTTTAAAATCTTTTAACAATTTCTTTGAATGTTTTATGCAACTCTTAGAAAATATGCAAGTTAAAACTCAATGAATTTTTATAGTGGTTATATGGATAAAAATCCTTTAGTCCACTCTTCCAATTCACTTAGATCTTGGGTTATACTATAAGCACAAAGTTTACAGTATACAACACTTACGCCAAAACAACAAATGAATCTGGCCGCAAGCTCATAATAGGAAATCACTAAGAAAACCTATCCACTGAAGCTAGATCAGTCACAAAGATGGATCTACACTTCGCACAACACTCCTTACAGTTTTTCACTCAGAAAAATGTTTATCTTTTTGATCTTGAACTTCGGCTTTTGTCAACAAATGACTAAGCTGATGAGTGATCTGTTCTTGAGACTTAAAGATTCTGCTTCGGATTTTTCTCTCAGAGATTGTGTTGTTCTCTTACTCTTATTCAATCTCTTGAACTATTTATACTCCAGGATTTGAAAAATGTCCGTTGAAGAGATTCACAATTCAAATTCCTCGGGTACTTGTCCTTAATTTCTGCGAACGGCTCTTTGGACAGTGTCAGTACTGTCAACAGTACTTTCTGTCAGGCAGCATTTAATGCACCTAGATGATACGAGGTTTTCCTTCAATCATTTGTCATTAATACCCTCGGTCTTCAACATTTATTACTCCAAGTGCATTATCGTTGGAGAAACTTTCTGATCCTTTCCACTTGGCTGATGAGAACACTAGTCTGATGATGAACAGAGCTGATCCCAAACTTGAACAAATCTGATTTGAGTCGGCTGATCTTCATCAAGCTTATTTCTTCTTTCGACAGCAGATCAGTAGTCTTCTTGGACCATCTTGAGTTTTGATTTGTCTGATAATACTTTAACTTCAATCAAAATTCTTCCAAAGGATTTTAACTAAGCTTTTCTAACTTAGCTGGTTATGATGTTTTGGAAATCATCAAAACCTCCCTTCAATCTTTAAATTACTTGTCTGTTGATCTTCATCTTCATCCAACATTTGGATAAGTAATATATGATCTTCCCATTCGATAGTGAACAAGGTCTTGTCTACTTTACCTTTATGATAAACTTTAAATCCAGGAGGTTCTTCAACATAAACTTATTCTTGCAATTCTCCATTGAGAAAAGCAGACTTCACATCCATCTGATAGACAGTGAAGTTCTTGTGAGCAACATAAGCTAGGAACAGTCAGATTGCTTCAAGCCTTGCTATTGGTGCAAATGTCTCATCAAAGTCAATGCCTTCTTCTTGGCAGTAACCTTTGGCAACTAGACTTGCTTTGTTTCTGGTAACAATACCATCTTGATTCATCTTATTTTTGAATAACCACATAGTATCAATGACTCTTTGATGACTTGGTCTAGGAAATAAGTACCAGACATCATTCCTTTCATGTTGGTTCAGCTCTTCTTGCATAGCTTCAATGTAGTGAGAGTCACTAAGTGCTTCTTCAATTTGTTTGGGCTCAAATTGGGATAGGAAGCTGACAAACATTGCTTCATTTGCAGCAGCTCTCCTAGTCTTTAATCTATCCAGTGGATCACCAATCACTAGATCATGTGGGTGATCTCTGAGCCATCTGAGATCAGGCGGCAAATCTGGGTGTTTTTCTCTTGATTGATCTTGCAACATTACTGTTGGAGTTCCAGTTGTAGTTTGTTGAACAGTCTCCGGTCTGTCAGCTGTTTGGAACACGTCTGTTAGACAATTAACAGACCGATTTTGAACAGCTCCTGAGTTATCAGCTGAGTTGAGATTAGGTAATATGATGGAAACATATTCTTCTTCTCATTTTACACTAATTTTTTTAAAATCGGTAGACAGTTCTGGATTAGTTTGATTCTTTTCAGGAGATTGGATTGGTTCATCAAATACTACATGAATAGATTATTCTATAAATAAAGTTCTTTTGTTAAAGACTTTGTAAGCTTTACTGACAGTAGAGTATCCTACAAAAACAACTTCATCAGCCTTTTCTGCAAATGCAGTAAGGTGGTTTTTCCCATTATTCAAAACATAACATTTACAACCAAAAGTCCTAAGATATTGAATATTAGGCTTTCTGTTGTTCTATATTTCATATGGTGTCTTGTTTTGACTTTTGTTTATCATGCATCTATTCTGGGTGTAACATGCTGTATTCGTGGCTTCTGCCCGAAATCTTTGGGGCAATTTTACTTCATCTATTATAGTTCTGGTAGCTTCCTTAAGAGTTCTATTTCTCTTTTCAGCAACTCCATATTGTTGAAGGTTTATGACATCAGAGTATTCATGACTGATTCGTCTGGTGTTACAATACTCTTCAATAGTAGAGTTTGTAAATTTAGTCCCTCTATTTGATCTGACCTTCAAGCTTTTCTCATTTGGATCAATTCCATCAGATTGGTAAGATGCTCCTTGGTTTCACTTTTCTTCTTTATAAAGACAACCCAAGTGCATATTTAAAAATCATCCACAATAGCTAGCAATATTTCTTTCCACCGTTGCTGATTGGATCAATGGGTCCAAATAAGTCCATATGTAACAACTCCAAATTGATGCTTCTTGCTTTTGAAAAATGACTTGATTTGTTTACCCTTCTGATAGGTGTCACACAACTTATCTTTGCTCATGACTGTTTTTGAAATTCCTTCTAACAAATCATTCTTGATTAATCTGTTGATGGTCTTGAAATTCACATGATTCTTCTTTTGTGCCAAAGCCAACTGATTTCACTTGGTGTAGAAGCCACCAAAAAAAATTCGAATTCTTGTCCATAGAATTCTAGTCGACTATGTAGATATTCCCCTCTCTTTATCCATGATCTTACGTGGTTTCGTACGAGATCAATAAGGAAAGTAAAGACAATTGTATGCGACGGTATGGGCAATATGACTTCGAATATGTATGTTTTCAACACACACGTAAATAATACAATATGGGGGCCTATCTTAGCATTATAGGATGCTGTACAAGCTAGAGACTAAATACAATACAAACTGATCTAATCTAGGTCGGAGGAGATTCCGAGCAGTAGCTTCGACCTAAGAGCACCTAGGAAAGCGTGTCCGACATCATTAATGCGTCTGTTATATATAGTTGAGGTGGCGTGCTAGGTAAACCTCCCATAGAGATATATTTGTCGGCCCACAGGCCTGGGCCTGGGTTTGGCCCAATAGTAGATCCGAGCTATAACCCCTGCTGTCGATTGGATTTAGGTTGATTGGGGATCGTGGTGTCTGAGATCAAAATAGCGTGCTCAAGGTAGGATTTTCTACTCTTCTGATCATATTTGTCTTCGAAGATAGAGAATCCAAAGTACCCCTCATCAATACTCCCCCACTTCTCGAGCGTAAGTGAAGCAGAAGCTCGGAAAAGTAAAGCGTTGCCTCCAGATTGACATGAATCATTATTTTATGTTTCGGATATGCCTCGTTAAAAACCTGATTCGGAAACTCCAAATGATTAATAATTGTGATGCAAAAAACATTGATAATAATCGTCCTTGCTTGAATCTTGATCGAAATGTGCGTTTTCGATAGCTGAGCTCCTATCAATATTCCCCGACTTCTCAAGCGTAAGAGGAGCTGAAGCTCGGAAAAGTAGTAATGGTCTTGGAATTAGTTGATTACACATTCCTAGTTGAACAGGCTAGGAGCTATTTCGTAGAGCATAGGGGCCAAAAGTGCGATTTTCGGAAAGTTAAATTTGAATTTACTGTGAGAGAGCTCAACCGTCGCAGTTACTCAAGGTCTAATTTGCAATTTACCTTTTTAACCTATGTATATATGTTGACCGTTGAATATTCATTCACGAAAGAATCCAAAAACCTAGATCGAAGCTATCAGTCAAATTTATCAAAAACCCTGAAAACTGATCACCAATAGCATATATATCTAGGATGTCTAAATCAAAAGATATCAAAGGCAAGTCTAAGGTATTACAAGGATCGGAATCCGATCCTTTCATATACAATAGTCGATGCTTACAAAGGCTATGACAAAGAAAACTCCAGCAGCTCGAACAATACTTCCGATTCTGATACCGAGGAAAGAGAATTCCGTCAAGGGTCTAGGGATGAGCAATAGACTGGACCCGTGGATGAGGCTCAAGATCAAGACGAAGAGATTCATCTGGCGGAGAACGAAATCTACAAATATGAAATCGGCGGTGGGGCGTACCTTAGGATATACAAGTTGGAAGAACCATCTACTAGTACTAGCCATCACCGAACCAAGCTTAGGGCCGATCAAACCGTTTGATCCTACACCGAAGAGAATAGCCGTGAATTCATGGAGGAGGAGTACGGAAAAGATCTTCCGGAGGGTTTTTCAATCGTGATTCCTACACGCGAACAACGGGTAATGATCCTCCGAAGGGATGTCAAGCATTCTATGGAAAGCAATTCACGTATGGGTTGAGCATCCCTTTTATCCCTCTGATCAAAGATCTCTTGGAAGTGTTCTCGCATTCCCCCGCTCAGATTCTTTCGAACTCGATTGCGTATATAGTTGCATTTAGTGTACTCATGAAAGCCAAGGGGGAAAAAGCTTATTTTCGGAATTTTTGGCCAATATTCCAAATAAGCACTTATACGGCTTCGAACGCTGGGTCCGTCTACTTCTCACATAGATCGAACCAGTCTATCCTTTCGAACATTGTGACCAGCAACACCAAAGGCTGGAAAAAGGAGTTTTTCTTTGTCCGAGGTCCGAACCTTCCAATCTTCGAGGGGAGCTCGAAGACGAAACCATACTCCTGGGATGGATCCGGGCCCTGGATATATGGCAGGCGACAAATCAAGGAGAAAATCAAGCGTCTCCTCAAGGAAAGATTTTTGAAACCTCTTCGATCCGACATTTACCGGACAACCCTCCTTGCACAAGAAGGGGTCCTGAGGATGGCAGGGCTTAGCCAACTCAGCTACCCTATTCCTGAGGTCGAGTATGATCAATCTTCCGAAAAGCAAAACAAGGAGACAACCGATCAACCGATCGAGCAATCGTCTGTGGTGGTCGAAATTGCCAAAATACCTCTCACTCTAGGTTGGTCCACTTAATCATGCGGCATTTTATCCTTAGGTTGTTTTCAAATTGCTCATACTCATAAGTCTCTTCTTTATACAGGTGAACTGGTGGAGAAATTCCAAACTTCGGTGGCCGGTTTAAACGTTGCCTCCTCCACTAAGAAAGCACAAGAAAAGCCCCGAAAATAGAAGAAAACGAAAGTGACTCGGGGGGTCGAAATATCCTACCCGATCGTGAACCCGGTGGAAAACTCATCAAGACCTCTGGTTCTTAGAGGAGTTGGTAGTGCCAGTGCGTCCAATACTTCACTCGTTGGTCCCTTGCGTACTGTGTTCTCGATCGACATTCCCGCTCCTTCCTCCTCAACAGCTGGATACAGTTTATACACCCTCAAGCAGATCCAGGGTGTGCAAGAACATGAGGCGCGGATGGCTCGAAAGAGAAATAACAATATTCTCGAATAGTCGAGGAGAGTGAAGCCTTTTGGACGAAATTCCGAGGAGGTTCCAGGTCGAGCAAGGAGGTTGGAATCGGATGTAGCAGACTTCATGAATGAACACCTCAAAGGTCCAAGAGCAGCGGGATACCCTGAGAATGAGACTATTTCCAGTGGCTTCGGGCTTGACGGGGAGAATGAATATTATAATCCTTGAGGATGTTCCTAGCTAGTAGGTTCAAACCAGATATATCCGAGCACTTCGCCAAAGTTGATTTCGAAGTTCTAGGCAACTTGACTCGATCTTTTCATGATGTAAGGGATAACGACCCCCGAAATTTTATACTTCATGTATTTTTCTTACTGATGGCTAATGAAGCACTTGTTCATAGGTCGGAGATTACTTTGCTTTTCAGACTTATCGATTGGCTGTCCTGGAACAAGAATCTCAAGAAGCCCATAATGCTCTCAGGCGAACTCTGGATGAAGATCAAATTCTTCGAGCCCAACTAGAAGACGTCACCAAAAAGTTGACCGAAAGTCGATAAGAGCTTTTTGATACAAAGAAGGAGCTCGAAGAAGCCAAGAGCGGAAGATACACTCCTATGGCGGAGGAGAACCTTGTGACAACAGATGGAGAAAAAAGTGCTCTTGAGTTGGAGGTTGAGAGATTGAAAATGGAGCTCAGGCAAGCTAAGGCAGATTCCGAGCGATCATATTTTCAAGGCCGAGAGGAGGCTAGAGTTCCTGCTGTAAGGGAGTTTTTGGAGTCCCCTGTTCTTGACCAGTTTGTTCTGAAAAGGGTAGGCGGTATGCTCTAGATTACTTTTTATAAGAGCGTCCAACAATTGATTTAGGCCAAAAGGATTCCAGATGATATGGACGATTATCTTCAGCACATTGATTCTTATAAAAATTGGCAAGGCGAGGACTACCCAGCTTCATCCTTACCATAAAGTTCTCGAGATTGGCTGAAATACGAGTTTGCCCCATTCGTCGGAGAGTTCGGTGTTTCCGTATCTGAGGAAGAAGATGCCCCTTCCACATATAAGACTGCTAGCTAGGACAGTGATGACAAAGATGATAGCTTCAAGGATGATGGTTCGGACGATGAAGTCAACGAAGAAGAAGAGGAAGAAGATGGTGAATCAGCTGCCGAGAATGAAGATGGACAAAGAGAGTCTGATAGTTAGGATACTCTTGTAGTAGAATCCTGTCCTTGTAGTTTTTGTTTCAAGTTGTTTAACTTCCCACTCTTTTGGGTTTATATATATATATATATATATATATATATATATATATATATATATTATGACTTTATTCCTATGATCGAAACTATTATAAAATGCGATCGAATCTTAGTATTCCTCTTCAGGTTTTTTAGGGAGTCGCGACTGTTCATATTCCGTAAAAATGATAAGTTCCTTCCACTATAAATATGCGGGCTATTCCAATTCATTTCTCCACATTTGCAAAGCTATAAGATCGGAGCTCTTAGATCGTTAATAAAATCCGTACTTAAAGTTTACTCTGTTATTTCGATCGTTATGGAGAAAGTATTGGGTGACCGAATTGACCCCAAGCAGTTATTTGGCACTGCAAAAGATAAGGTTCCGCCGAAAGATCAAAAACCACCTAAGGATCGAAAACCAACCAAGTCTTCTCCAAAAGCTTCTGTATCATCGCCTAAAACTGCCAAGGCCACATTAAGTAAGAAGGAAAAAACTACGAGGACCATTTCGAACAAGTCCATTTGGTACAATGAGAAGTCCGCAGATAAGGCCGAGGATTCTTCAAAAAGTTTTGATACTGTCAAATGAACTTCGAGCAAACAGAAAGTGTCTGATTCTGCCTTGAGCAAGAGGCCTCGTTCGACCGAGATGACTCCGACCAAGACGATAATGCAACAGGCTTCAGAGACTAGGCCTCTGTCCGACGCTCTTGGGAGCTCTGAGGCTAAGGTGGATTCAAATAGTGGAGGGCCAAATAAGATGGCCAAAGTGACTGCTGATGAAGGAACATCCGTGCAGGCACTGCCTTTGTCCGCAACACAAGGGGAGAACTTGAAGGTCGTAAACCCCGCCGGTCCTAACTTGCTTTGGAGGCTCCGTTTAGTCTCTCCTCCCTTCTCGAAGAATTGAAGAATAAGCCTCCTTCTGAGGCAACACTTGAAGACTTTGTCCTGAACCTTTTTCAGTCTCGTCGTTCGAATTCCAAATCTGGCTCATGGAAGGGAAATAGTGCCTGGCAGTCATTTCAATTGGGATCAAATTTTCTTATTTAGGTAATATTCTTTTCGAAAAAAATTTCCGCATTCTATATAATTTTACTTAAAGTCTCACTTTGCTTCCTTTCTCTTCTCCTCCTATCTTTCTTTATATATATATATATATATATATAAAAGAGTTCCTTGAGCTCGGACTGATGGCTGAGCAAAAGACCGAGTGACAGACTGCTATTGCGCTCAAGCTAGAGAAAAATAAGGCTGCTTTGGAACATTTCTTGGAGGCGAACAAGTCTTTCGAGGAAAAGTTGGCCGTGGAGAAGGAAGGGGCCGCAAAGGAGAAAGGAGAAGTTCATGATGAACTGAACAAGGAGCTGGACAATTTGAACGTCCTGATTTGATCTTACGCTTTTTTGTGGTATGATCGATTTTAAATATAAACGATGCAAACACAAACAGAACTAAATAGAGGGTAGATCAATAACGTATATTGCGATCATAGGTGTATAGATTACAAATAATGGGAGTCCTATTTGAGCATTATAGGATGCCATGCAAGCTAGAGTGCGAAATACATATAAAATGGCCTAAACCATCTTTCCGAGCAGTAGCTTCGAATGGAGTGCACCTGGGAAAGCGTATCATTCATTAATGTCTGCAGTCTTTATAGCTGAGGAAAATGAGCTTCCTGGACTGTCCGTACGCATATATTACAGGGTTCCTAGGCTTGGGCCTATGGTCGGCCCAACAGTAATCGTAGGTCATAAACTCTATTTATAAAAGGTTGGATCGGAATATCAGTGACCCGAGCTCGAAGAAGTATGCGTTACGTCGGGACGGGCGAGTCTTATTATGATGTCTCGGATAAACCTCGTTAAAAACCTAATTCGGAAAAACCCATTGGGATAAAAATCGAACCAGGGAAAAAGAGTGCATATCATGGAAACACCAAAATGACTGTAGTGATATATAATTTTTCTCGTCGATAATGATTGTCAGGCTTTTCAAAAGCATCTCATCGCTTCATAATTCGTGACGCCGTGATCGACTCCTTGTAAATACTGCCTTGTTTTTTCCGGCAAAGCTTCTCCGATCGTATAGTTGTAAACGAACACTGATGTCTAAACGTTGCTTCCCTTTATGTGTTGGACCGCGGCCCATAAATCCTTAGAGTATAGGGGTCTAACGCGCAATTAAAGTGAAAGTAGGTTTGAAATTATCCTGAGAGAGTTCAATCGTCGCGACTATTCGAGGACCGGTTTGCAATTTACCATTTTGACCTTATATATATAAGCTGATCGTCGAAGATTCATTTGCACAAGACTCTCAAAGAACCCTAGATCGGAGCGTATAGATCGATAAGAAAACCCTAATACTTGTCGGATCGTCCTGAGCATATAATGTCTAGTTCAACAGATCCCGCAAAACCAAGGTAGTGGTAGAACAAGACGGTGGTCCCGATGAGATGCGGGTTGTGGATACTCGATCCTCTGAAGCTGAGATTTCAAGGGTCTCGAGCCCCAGTTCTGGCTCTGATAAGGTGGTGATCTTACGCGTTTTCGTTTGTTCGATTTAAATGGTGAAAATGCCGTGCTAGTGTTTGAAATCGGAAAGTAAATGATCAATAGTAATGTATTCAGAATGGTCGAACACAAATTACATGTATCGAGAGTCCTATTCGAGCATTATAGGATGCCGTACAAGCTAGAGGGTGAAATACATACAAGAAAGCCTATACTGTACTTCCTAAGTAATTCCGAGTAGCAGCCTTGGAGGAAGAGCACCTGGGAAGTTGTGTGTCGTCGTCATAAATGCTAGGGATATTTATAGCTGAGGTGATGGGCTTTCTGACACACTTGCAAAAGTACTTTTCAGGCCCGCTGGCTTGGGCCTGGGTTCGGCCCAACAGTATCCTTCGACCTCGTACTCTCTTTATAGGTTCGGGACAGTTTACTCCATACCCCGGCTCGGTTCGGCACTTTTGGGGAGGGAACCTGTGTAGTTCAATTCTCCTCGAACCAGCAAGAATTGGAGATCCAAATTACCCCTTATCAATACTCCCCCACTTCTCGAGCGTAAAGTTGAGCTTAAGCTCGAAGAAGTATAAGCCATGTTGAGTGCCTGGGTGAGATGAGCCATTCATAGTATGTTTCGGGTATGCCTCATTAAAAACCTAACTTGGAAAAACCCTTTGGGATAAAAACCGAGCTAGGGAGAAAGAGTGCATATATAGGAAACAATATAATGGCGTGTCAAGATGGTAACCTTGTCGTCCATTATTTGCGTAGGACCTCTAAATCGGAATTTGCTTTACTGTAGATTACTGCGATGCTTCGTTCAATTCCTTAGCGAATGCTTTCTCAATTTTCCGACCGCAATCCAAAGGATCAACGAAATACCATAGGAACAAATTTCCAGGATCATACCCCAAATTCTGGAAAGTGAAGCATCAAGAATGCAATTCTTAGAAAAATAACTTTTAAATTTTTACCCAGTGTAAGTTCAACCGTCGCGGTTACTCGGGGACCTGTTTGCAATTTTACCTTTTTAACCTCGTATATATATGTCGACTTGTTGAAAAATTACTCACACATCATTCACTTTCTCGAGTTCGGAGCATTTGGGTCGAAAAAGCCTTCGCTTTATTATAATCTTTTCCCAGTCCAAAATGTCTAGTTCCAGAAATTCGAGGGGCAAGAACAAAGTCGGAGAGGACCAAGAGTCTGATCCTATGCTAAAGCTTGTCGACGATTATGAGGATGGAGAATTTCATCCAGAAGATGAGGATGCTGATCAGTCCGAAGATTTAGAGGAAAACGTGGTCGAGAAGCATAGTATCGGCGAGGGCGCCTTCGTCAGGATTTTTCGACATACACCTCATCCTAATACAGTCACTTCAAACAGGTCAGAACTTCCTGCCCATCAAACTTCCTGTGGTTTATTTAAGAAGGATCGCGTTCATCTTGAGGGAGAGTTCGGAAAATTTCTCCCTAAGGGATTTTCGATCGTCATCCCTTCTTACACCGAGCGTGCGATCGAGCCTCCTGTCGGGTGTCAAGCCTTCTACGAAAAGCAATTTTCTTACGGTTTACGCATTCCATTTAGCCCTCTTTTGCAAAGCATTTTGACTTTTTTTTCGCTTTCCCCCGCTCAGCTTCTCCCGCATTCCATTGCATATGTCGTAGCGTTCAGCGCTCTTATGGAAGCTAAAGGGGAGGAAGCCTCTTTCAGTAATTTTTGGCAAATATTCCGAATGGACCTGTGTAAGGGCTCGAATATCGGGTTCGTGTCCATCTCTCAACGGTCGAAGCGGCCTATTCTTACGAACATAACAGCGGATAAAAGTAAAGGATGGAAGAGGAGGTTCTTTTTCGTGAAAGGCCCTGATGTGCCCGTATCTGACGGTAGCTTGAAGACCAGACCATATCGGTGGGATGGCGTGAATTCTTGGTCATATGGTCCTCGCAGAATTAAGGAGAGACTCAATCATCGTCTGTCCGATGAATTTCTCGAGCAGCTACGGTCCAATCCTTATCAGACCATGCTTCTAGTCCAAGAAGGTGTATTGCGGCTGGCTGGGTTGAGCAAATGTGACTATCCTGCCCCAATGATCGAATATTCCTTTCCCACTCGATCTTCCGAAGGAACTCGTCAGCCGCTTAATGACCTGTCTGCCTCCGTCGCTTCGTCCCGTGCGCCTGCTTCTTTGAGTATGTTTTTAGTCTTTTCCTTATCTCAATGCGTGGCAGGTTGATTCTTTTACTTTAATTTAACAAAATCTTGCATTTCCTTTCCAGGTCGAATTGTTGAGAGGTTTCGACTATCCACTGCTAGCTTGGTTGGAGATACGCCTTTCTACTTCGATCCGTTACCATATACTTCCGAAGGAAGAGCGGATACAAGTAATTTAGGCAGAAATTCAGTTGATGTACCGGTTACAATTCCCGATCTGAGAGGGCTTGGTACTATGAGTTCCTTGAACTCTGCCACTTCTGGACCTCTTCGAACTCTGTTTTCCCCCGATACTTCTGCTCTTTCATCCGTTGGTTATAGTCAACATTCTTGGAACCGGATTCTGGGTGTTCAGGAGTATGAGAAGCTCCTTAGTCGAAAGAGGAATACCGACCATTCGGGACCCTCAAGGAGGGTAAAACCCTTTTGTGTAAGCTCTAATTCAGTTCCATGTCGAGAGGGTAGGTCGGAGACTGACGTGGCAGATTTCATGGACGAATATTTCCGCGGTAGTAGGGCTGCTGGATATCCTGAAGACGGGACTATTCAGACCGATCTGGATTCAGGTGGTGAGAACGAATTCGACAAAGCCACTAGAATTTATATGGCTAGTCGGTTTAAGCGGGATATGCTGCTTCAAACCGTCAAGGGTAATTTTGAGGTTCTGAGTGATTTCTCTCGAACGTATCATGAGGTAAGAATTTGTCTTTTGACTATCTCTTCTTTCTTTAGAGTCTCTAACATTCACTGATAACCAAAATTTTCTCATAGGTCGGGGATTTGTTCGCTCTTCAGACCTATCACTTAGCATTGCTAGAGCATGAATCGCAGGATGCTCACGATGCGTATGCACAAATTTTCGTTGATAATCAAACCCTTCGATCTCAACTGGCAGAGAGTCAACGAGAATTGTCCCATGCGAAGATAGAGCTGGAGAATGCAAGTATGAAACGTTCCTCCTCTGTGGAGGAAGAAGTGTTATCTTTAGTCACAGAAAAGAGCGCACTCAAATATGAACTTAAGAGAATTAAGATCGAACTTGAACAAACCAAGCAAGATTCAGCTCGCGCCTATTCTCAAGGGGCAGAAGAGGCGGAAATCCCTGCCATACGAAAATTCCTTGGTTCCCCTGTTTTCGATCCTTTAGTTCGGATGAGGATTGGCGGAATCCTACAAACAATCTTTTATAAGGGGGTTCAACAATTGATTTCAGCCGATAGGATCGCGGATAAAATGGAAGAGTACCTCCTGTATATGAATCCTTTCAAAAATGCCGAAGGGATAGACTATAAAGCTTCATCATTGCCCCAAGGAACTGTGAACTGGCAAAGCCATCGTTATGCCCCCTTAGTTGAGGAGTTTGACATTCCAATGCCCAATCCTGATTTACTTGAGCGGGCCTACAACGATTCTCAATCTAGCCTAGGAGAGAATGAAGGTCAAAACATAGAGGATGGATCGAATGAGAAAGATGATCGGGCCTCATAGCGTTCCGATCCATTATGCAGTAGCAGCAAAGGTGACGGTGGTCCGAAAGATAGGTCCGAGCATACTGGGGGGGCGATTCATAGCTTTGTAGTTAGGAATCAAATGTGTATATGTAACTCGCTTTTGTAACCGGACTTGTTTTCTTTACGATCTGATTCGCATGACTTGTGAATTCTAACTTTACAAATATTTAGATATCATCTGCCTTTCGTAGCTCGATATCTTTTCGTACTCTATGCTCGAAATCCATTTATTCCAAATAGAATTTTTCTTAAAAGTCGTGTCGATTCCACTACCGTAATCATAGGGCGTAGTGCCTATAAATATGAGGATCTCTTCAATTATTTACACACCTTAATTTTCAGAGATCGGAGCTCTTCCTCTATATTTTGCATTCTTCAAATTTCTTAACTTATTTCCCTTTTATCATGGAAGAAATACTGGGCAAGGCCATCGACCCCAAATTGCTATTGGGTGGTTTGAAAAACAAAAATCCGTCAAAAGAGCAAAAATCAGCCAAGGAGGCCAAACCCTCCAAATCGTCCTCTAAAACCTCTGTGTCCTCTCCCAAAGTTCCTAAGGGAGGGGAAAATAAGAAAGATAAAAGCGCTTCATCGAAGCAAACTAAGGGCAATACATGCAAGTCCATTTTGGATGAGGAGCTTGAGGCTGAGCTCGAGGGCTCTTTGTAAAAAATTGCCGATTCTCCGAGTGAGGAAACAGCTGGGCAGAAAACTCCCGCTCCCTCTTCGAATAAAAGGCCTTATTCTGACAGGGTCACACCCATCGAGGCTTTGCAGAAGCTTGCCATCGGTAACAAGCCGTCATCTGATGATTCTTCGGCCGTCCCCCCTACAGGAGGTTTGAGCAAAAAACCTAAGTTGGATATTGGTGGAGAAACCTCTGCTGAATCCCTAAGGACTGATAACGTTTCCGAACCCCGAGTTAACTTCGTTCCTCCTATGGTTACTCCTTCCCCGCCTAAAGAATCAAAGGACGGGTCCATTTCTAAAGTTGCTTTCGGGAATCCTGTGGATAGCCCGTTGCGGCTTGACCTCACTACTTCCGAGATCGACATGTCCAAGGAACGGTATCTAGAAGAACTGTATCAATCTGGGTCGCATTTTCTGTTTCAGGTGTTACAATATCTTTCTTTCTTTATCTCTCTCCTTTTTTTTTTTTTTTTAACTTATCTGAACCTTTAACAGGCCGGGCAAGACTTTCTCGAACTCAAAACGTTTGCCGAGCGGGAAACAAATCGGCATGCTGCTATCTCCCTACAGCTGGAGAAGAAGAAAACAGAAATCGACCGTGTCCTTGAGGAGAAGCTCGCTTTAGAGAAAGAGAAGATTGCTAATGATCAGGGAGAAGAAATTCACAAGAGAGTGAATGAGGAACTCGAGAAATTGAAAAGTCTTCACGAGCAGGAGAAACAAGACTTCGAGCGCCGTGAAAAGGAAGCTTACGACCGTGGATATGAGGCTCGTAATGCTGAGCTTCGAAAGATTTTTTCCGACAATAAGCTTCTCTAGATGTTGTCCTTCATTTTCCCAGACTTGCTGTTTGGCTATATTGTTTCATTTCCATGTAATCATGAATAATTCCTGACATTTCTATTTTCTATGGTTTGTAATAATTTATTTATTTCTCGGATTGCCTGCTCTTGTATAATTTGATGTGTTCTTTTTCATTCGTACTTTAGCCTGCTTTCTTCGTTCGAATTTGAGGTCCCGACCGTCGGGGTTCCTGATTTCCGATCTCGGTATAATAACTTCACTTACTCCCAAAATCATATCACCTTCTTTTCCCGCTCAAATTCTCGGGAAGCGTAACAGTCATCTGATCTTGATCGTTCTTTTTGTTTTCTGCTAACCGTTGGATTTTTGAAAATTGCACCTATAAATGGGGTCTTTCATTTTGTATCCTTATAAAATCATTTGAAAACAGATTCCTTCGACCATGCTGGTTAAAAGATCTTGTTGCATGGCCCAACATTTTGAATTTTGAGTTAGGACCTACTTTGCGGATTGTGGGCTGATTAGTACTTTTACTTCAACTAGGATACCTGCAGGCGAATGCTATCCCGACCTTGGAGGCCAATAAGCCTCATTGCTGACCACCCACGACCCAGGTAGCTCCCATGACCCTTTGTGGTTTAGGGAGGCTCAGGCATCAAGTTTTTTGAGGGTATGCAGCTGTTTGTTTGGTTCTTCCTTGAAGATGTTAGGGGTGGTGCTTCGAGGATCGAGGTCCTCAATAAAATATTCACGTTACGCATTACCCCTCTCCTCTTTGAAGGATCATAAATAAAGATAAAATGTTGTTGGCTTGACGGGCTCCTCACTTTAGAGTAAGGACATTATCGTCCGCCGAAAATTTCGTAGGATTGCCTGCTCATGAAGGTCTTCTCATGTTCGGATAAGATTAGTTCTTGTCGATGTTTGTAGGATTGTAACATGTGCTAGTATCAAAAGATTGGCTTGATATGTAATAAGAATTGATATTTTTATAACTTGTAACTGCTTGACGTATCAAACTTCGGAAATCATAATCTTTTGATTAATCTTTGCGATTGTTCTCAGATATAGTATTTTATCGATCTTGGTCATTCTTAGGTTTGTTACTGATGATACTTTCTTTACGAGCTATACCCAGAATTCTTCTTTGTGGCTTTCTTCGATGACCGGAATTGAGATTGTAATAAATCCGTGCAGGACTAATTTTGACATTTTCTTCATTTACCCAAACGGTTCCTTAACTCTCGGTAAGCGAAACGGCAGGCGCATTTATTGCTTGTATCACAGCCTTTAGCTCTAAATAAATCTGAGTCGTTGATCGCCCTTACCTTTTACTATATATAGTTCCGTAGTTACCTTCATATTTTTATGTTTCTGTAATCGTTTTCATCGACCGTATAGTCCAACTTTTACTTCCTTCGACCATTATGTCTTGTTTCTTATCCCCGATAAAATGGTTCGAGGTTCGAGTTCGAACTATCTTCCTTCATTACTTCGGCTGCCTCCAATGGCGACTTATTTCGACTTGGGTATCGACAGGCGAAAAGAATTGCGACTGGGGTACCCGCAGGCGACCAGCTCTCTCTGATTCCATCCATTTGAGGCTGGTTTGAATTTTCGTATCCTGTCGCTCCATCCAGTCGGATAGTGGGTCGACTTGTGAAAGGATCCTTGAGGTTTTGATCTCAACCTCTTCAAGATGCTTCAGTAGCCGGTTTACAGTATTCCGATTCGGGTTAGTGCGCACAGAGATCGATCGGGATTCCTCTCGTGCGCCGGTCCTTCATCAGTGGATCTACAAAGCATTGTCATAACCGTCATTATTTACTGATGATGATCTAAGATCGGTTAAGAGCCCGTGGGTATGCTCCGATCCCGTTCTCCTTCGTTCCTTTTTAAATTCGAAGACCTTCAACTTTTTGTAGCGCCTGTAGTTAGGAATGTATTAGAAAAATAATATGAATACCGTTAAATGTATTAGAAATTTTAAATAAAAAAATTTCTTCCATGTTGTGTCGATACTTTTAATTTCGAGCTCTGTAACTCAAGCTATAATAGATCTGAATTTTCATTTCTGCAATATTTGAACCTTCCGTGATATATCTTCCATAGTTCAGACTTTTCTCGGATTATGGATCTTTCACCCTTAGTCGACTATATAATCGTGGAGAAATAATATGATAGAACTCAGATCGATCTTGAATGTACATTGGACCTAAGGGGCATAGCAACGGCTTTCACCCTTAGTCGAATAAATAATCATGGAGAGATAGAACTTGGATCGATCTTGAATATACTTTGGACCTAAGGGGCATAGCAACGGCTTTCACCCTTAGTCAAATAAATAATCGTGGAGAGATAGAACTTAGATCGATCTTGAATATACTTTGGACCTAAGGGGCATAGCAACAGCTTTCACCCTTAGTCGGTTCAGAGCATTTTTAGCCCGAGGGTCGTAGCAACAGCTTTCACCCATTTAATAATATCGATCTAAGGGGCGTAGCAACGGCTTTCACCCTTAGTCGTTTCAGAGCATTTTTAGCCCGAGGGTCATAGCAACAGCTTTCACCCATTTAATAATATCGATCTAAGGGGCGTAGCAACGGCTTTCACCCTTAGTCGTTTCAGAGCATTTTTAGCCCGAGGGTCGTAGCAACAGCTTTCACCCATTTAATAATATCGATCTAAGGGGCGTAGCAACGGCTTTCACCCTTAGTCGTTTCAGAGCATTTTTAGCCCGAGGGTCGTAGCAACAGCTTTCACCCATTTAATAATATCGATCTAAGGGGCGTAGCAACGGCTTTCACCCTTAGTCGTTTCAGAGCATTTTTAGCCCGAGGGTCGTAGCAACAGCTTTCACCCATTTAATAATATCAATCTATGGGGCGTAGCAACGGCTTTCACCCTTAGTCGTTTTAGAGCATTTTTAGCCCGAGGGTCGTAGCAACAGCTTTCACCCATTTAATAATATCGATCTAAGGGGCGTAGCAACGGCTTTCACCCTTAGTCGTTTCAGAGCATTTTTAGCCCGAGGGTCGTCACCCATTTTTATTTTTCAATCCAAGGGGCGTAGCAACGGCTTTCACCCTTGGTCTATCTTAGAGGGTCGTAGCAACAACTTTCACCCTTTTTAATAGTGGATGGAGGCAAATAGAGATTGAGAATAGACGAATAGAGATCGAGAGTATCAGAATACGACGAATAAATAGGAATCCGATCAAAGATACTTTCACTGAATAGATAACTTTGTTCGAAATAAACTTTGATGAAATAATAGTCTTCTGTAATCGTGAGAATAGATGAAACATAGCGAGATAGCCAATAGTAAATAAATCAAGGATTTAATAAATAATCCTTTTGTCTTGATAAGAATATTCTTCGCGAGGTTCTTGTTTTGTTTGATCTAACGCCCTTTGTTCTTTGCTGTTGTGTATGCATTCCGAATTTCGGTAAGTTTTCTCTTTTCAAAATGGTTCCTCATTTATCGGGAATTGCAACGGTCGTCAAATCTTATCCATTTGATTCGCGGATTATCCGCCGTTGGATTCCTTTCAATTTTTTCCAATAAAAGGCTATCATTCCTTTTGATATTATCTCATTCATTGTACTGGTATTTTACTTGTCCGATCATGGTGATCAGGATCGTTATTCAATTAATTCAACTATTTGAGCTCAGACTTCAAACAATCTTTAAGCGGAATAATCTTCGAGCGGAAGAAAACTAATCCCGACCTCGCTTAGAATATCGACAGGCAAATATAATTTCCATCTGGAAAGCCAATAAGCCAGAACCACGGAGTCCGTAGGTCATCGCGCAGGTCTTCGACTAGGGACCTGTTGCTACAATGCATTTAGGAAGACATACTGGGGAGAGAACGATGCAGAATACAGTTACCTGATAAACCGTGCGTTCGCCCCTTTGTCTTTGGAAGATCGTAAATAAAGTTAAAAGCCTGCAGATCCAAAGGAGATTTCATGCTCGTAAATAATTTCATTTGATTGTAGGAAATGAAGGGGTTCTTATGTAATATATTAGCTTGTGCTATGCTCGAAACGTATCTCCCATATTCTTCCTTTTATCTCTTGTATCTTTGTAATAATATTCATAAATGCCTTTTCTCTTTTCCTTGTTAATAAAGTAAAGCATAATCAGATAAGTTCTTATTTTCAACAACCCAATCTCGAATACCCAAGATTAATAAGGAAATAATCCGAACATCGCTTTTTTTTTTTTTTGAGTGAGTAACAGACAAATATTTCGGCAGACTTAAAATTAATAAAGAATTCGTTGCAACTGATCCTTGCTATTTCTGAATTTCCAAAGTTGTCAAATTTTTTCAGTTCGAGAGTTTTGTTCGAGTAGACCGATCACAGCTTCATTAAACCCGAACATCATTAGTTGGTCGTAAAGATAACGGTTTCATATTTAGAATATCACGTGCACAAGAGTAGAATTTTGGACAAGTGTTCCCGATCCCTATGCTATCCTTTGAATAGGATAATAAGTAAAAATTCTGTTCGAACGGACTTTTCCAAATGAGCCCCTATTTACGCATTGCCAGACCGTACGTTCTCCTAACCAAACAGGACCCTATTTCTCGGGAAACGTATCGGTCAGTTCATTTATTACGTACATCCTAACCGTTTGCGATCTGTTATCTGGGCCGTTTGTTCAAAACCCTTCACCGCTATAAATAGGTCCATTTATTTATACGACATTCCTCACTTTTCCCTTTATTCTTCCTCCGATCCCTATGGGTCGAGTTTTAGATTTGATTCATACTATCTCCAAGATAAAGGAGTTTGAGATTAGACTTCGAACCCTGTTTTCCGATCTTAGTTCCTTTGGTATAAGCTTTTTCGCTTAGAATATCGACAGGCAAAAGAAATCGCGCCTAGAATACCGGCAGGCAACCTGTCTTCCAAGATATACCTTATCTGGTGCGGGTTAGAATTCCGGTTTTCTGGCGTAGCATCTGATCGGGCAGCTGGTTAATCTCAGAAGAGTTCCTCAAATCTGGAGCACCAGCTTCCTCGAGGGCTTTCTTGAAGTATAGTTCCCTCGAGCTCGCTTGGGGCACCTCCGTCGAGATAACCCTTCGCTGCACCGGCTCGGATTAACCTGTAAATAATGATTGAGTATTTTAATCATTATCTACAGATGAAGACCTAAGATCGGTCAGAAGCCCTGGAGAGGAGCTTCGATCCGGCTTTTATCACGTACGAAGACGGATGTGCGACACGTGGCGAGTGATGGCCATGAAGAATCTCTGCTGAGTTCTGCATCTGGAGCGACCTAAAGGGAATGATGACCGAATATACAACAGTAGCCGTACTCGTAGAACTTGTAGTAGGATAGGAGTGATTGTACCGTATCTCTTGAGCTCGAGATTTTATCCGAGGCATCACTTGTAACTTGTTTGAAGACTACTAATAATAAAACTTTTGTTATCTGGCCGGATTTCTTTCTTTTCTTCTTTTGTGCCTTTTCAATTTCTCCGATCGAATGTGAGCGAGACTTGTTGGAACTTGTATTTATTATGAAGTTATTTACTCCTTCCTTTCGGAACCATAATTTTCTTTTAGCGATCGAACGATTGCGCGTCCTTAGTTTCGACCCCAAGGATCTATATAACTTGTTGCCCTTCTACTAACCCTGAGATTACTAAATATGATGATCGGAAAAATATACTCCGAACATTAATAAGTTGTAACTCCATTGATTCCCTCAACCCTTTGTCGTTAGCTGACCGAGCTGATTGTTTTAATTCTGTGCTGGTTAGTTAAGGACGATATCTGTGAAACTTCTTATTCACTTACGAGTGGAGAATTGATCACTTGTGGAAAATAAATCCAAAGTAGAAATAAATGAACTGAACAATCGCAGAATAGAATCATCGATTCAAAAGTTTGGAATTCGCCTGGTAGGTCTTATTTTCGACCTTAGATTGACGAATGCTCCGCTGGTCGG
Organism: Penstemon eatonii; assembly: GCA_038501285.1. Taxonomy (NCBI): domain Eukaryota; kingdom Viridiplantae; phylum Streptophyta; class Magnoliopsida; order Lamiales; family Plantaginaceae; genus Penstemon; species Penstemon eatonii. The sequence goes on along the minus strand of CM076711.1, from coordinate 38,218,096 downwards.
AGGTTTGTCCTGGAAAGTAAATGGCTGATTTTCTGGTTAGTGAGGCTCTCCGCTGATATATGTATTTCTCCTCTTAGTAAGCATATTTCGATCTAATACTCGAATAAGGCCCCTCGGTGGGCGCCAATTGATCTTACGCGTTTTCGTTTGTTCAATTTAAATGGTGAAAATGCCGTGCTAGTGTTTGAAATCGGAAAGTAAATGATCAATAGTAATGTATTCAGAATGGTCGAACACAAATTACATGTATCGAGAGTCCTATTCGAGCATTATAGGATGCTGTACAAGCTAGAGGGTGAAATACATACAAGAAAGCCTATACTATACTTCCTAAGTAATTCCTAGTAGCAACCTCGGAGGAAGAGCACCTGGGAAGTTGTGTGTCGTCGTCATAAATGCTAGGGATATTTATAGCTGAGGTGATGGGCTTTCTGACACACTTGCAAAAGTACTTTTCAGGCCCGCTGGCTAGGGTCTGGGTTCGGCCCAACAGTATCCTTTGACCTCGTACTCTCTTTATAGGTTCGGGACAGTTTACTCCATACCCCGGCTCGGTTCGGCACTTTTGGGGAAGGAAACTGGTGTAGTTCAATTCTCCTCGAACCAGCAAGAATTGGAGATCCAAATTACCCCTTATCTGGTGGGAGAGGAGTCAAACTCGAGTTCGGAGAGCGGTGAAAGTGATACCTCGAGCGAGGCCACCGACGAAGAGGTCGTGGAGGACGATGATCTTCCCTTAGGAAAGAATGAGCAAGCCAAGTATAGAATAAGTAAAAATGTTGCCGTTACAATTTTTGAGTGGACGGAACCTTCAACCAGTGTACGGCTTAATAAAATCGAGGAGAAGGCCGATCAAATCGTTTGCCGGTATACCGAAGAGCATCGAGAATACTTGGAAACCAATTTTGGTAAGTACTTAGGTGACGGATTTTCGATCGTCGTTCCGACTCCTGAGCAGCGTGTCACCGATCCTCCTACGGGGTGCCAAGCTTTTTACACCAGGCAATTCTTTTACGGTCTACGCATCCCCTTTATTCCTTTAAAATGTAGCGTTTTAGAGGCTTTTCACCTCGCTCCATCCCAAATTCTTCCGAATTCGATTGGGTATATCGTCGCTTTCAGCGCGCTGATGAAAGCCAAAGGGAAGAAAGCAGCTTTTCAAAACTTCTGGCGGGTTTTCCAAGTGAGTTCCTCGACATCTTCGAACGCTGGGTACGTATATTTCTCATAGAGGTCGAATCGATCAATACTATCGAGCAATGTCTCGAGCAACCTAAAAGGTTGGAAAAAGGAGTTCTTTTTTGTCCGAGGCCCCGATACTCCACCTTCTGCAGAGACTCCAGAACCGATTTACGGTAGGCGGAAACTCACAGGACGAATGAATCACGAGGTCCCGGATGAATTTTTGCAGACCCTCCATCCTGATCTTTATCAAACTGCTTTATTGACCCAAGAGAGGATCTTGAGAATGGCATGGCTCAGCGAATGTTCTTACCCTGCCCCAGCTTTCAATTTTGGCGAATCTTCGACCGCGCCTTCGGACGACCCAACTAACCAAGTTGCTAGAACTGATGAGGAGGATGCTGCCGTAATTGCTCCTCCCACCTTAGGTATACTGTTTCTTTTCCTATAATTCAATTGATTTTCCTTGGCTCGAAATTAAATCCATTCTCGATTTTACAGCTGAGATTGTTGAGAAGTTTCGAACCTCCGTAGCCGGTTCGGTCGTTGCTTCATTTTCTACGGAGTCCCAAGGCCAACCTCGCAAGCAGAAGAAATCAAGGGCTACTTTGATGATTAGAGGAACCATTCCCGGAACTGACACTTCTGCAGTTCCGGACATAGCTACAGGTTTTCCTCAGATTGCTGCCGAGGGAACTTCACAACCTCGAGCTTCTGGCCCTCTGCAATCGGTATTCTCAATTGGTACGTCTGATTCGAACGCGGCGGGCTATAGCTATTATACGTTAAAGGGGATCCAATCCCAAGAGATAATTGAAGCTCGAATGGCCCGGAAAGGAATAGCGAAGATCCCGAGCCCTCAAGAAGAGTAAGGCCTTTTGGTCGGAGTCCAGGCCTGATTCAATGTCGACCAGGTCGCACATAACCAGATTTGGTAGATTTTATAGAAGATCATCTTCGTGGACCGAGGGCCGCAGGGTTTCCGAAGGACGGGACCATCGAATCTGACCTTGGCCCTAATGGTGAACATACGGTGGATAAGTCCTTCCGAATTCTAATGGCCAGAAGGTTTAAGGATGATAATACCGAGCTTTACCAGAAAGACGGTTTTCAGATCATGGGCAATTACGCTTATGCACATCAAATGATACATGTTTTCTTCGAATGTATTAACTTTTTTCAAAATCTCGCCTTATTACTGATGTCCTTTTGCAGGCTGGAGATTTATTTACTCATCAATCTCATCGATTAGCCATTTTAGAAGAAGAGTCTCGACAAACTCATAATGCTCTCCACAACATTCTGAAAGAGGAAGTTGTTACGGCCGGTCAATTGAGGTAGACTAGTGCCAAGCTTTCTGAGGTCGAGAAGGAGCTCATGGAGGCTAGGAAAGAGCTCGAAGGAAAGAGGGCCCTCGAGGAAGAGATAGCAAAATTAAAGTCGGATCTTGAGCAGGCTAAGGCATCGTCCGATCAGGCATATGTTCGAGGTCGAGAATAAGGCAAGCTTCCAGCTATAAGGGAGTTTTTAGAGTACCCCTTTCTTGATGACTTGGTTCGGTCGCGATCGGGCCCAATTAATCAAGCCTTCTTTTACAAAGGAGTTCAGCAGCTCATCGTGGCTGGAAGGATTCAAGGCGTTCTCGACGAATATCTCCCTTATATGGACCCTTATAAAAACATTCTTGGGGAAGATTATAAGGATTCCTCTCTTCCGCCCAAAATTGCTGATCTTCAAGATCATGAATATGCTCCGCTCCTTGCTGAATTCGGGGTCCCTATGCCTAATCCTGATATGCTCGAAGCCGAGAGTTCGGGGGAAGACGATGAGGATGTGGATATCGAGGGTGAATTCGTTGATCGGGTAGGAGAGGACATCAATTCCCCTAGGACAAATAACTCCAGTTCTGATGATCAAAGTAGCGTCGATGGGGAAGATAGCTCGAGTAGCACTGCTGATATCAGTTCGGACGGTGATTCCGAGGAAGAGCGCAAAATAGCAGAGGAGGGTCGCAATTCTAGTGCTGAAGAATCCGATCACTGATGAATATTATGTAATAGGACTTTATTGACTCTTATTTTTTAGTTTATAGATCCATGTATTTCTTGCTTTCTCAATTGTACGTACATTTTTATCCTTGCATTACTTAAATCAAATTACCTTATATCGAATCTTTCCTGTGGGCGACGACCATTTTATTATTGTGCTAACAGGATGCTTTCTTTGCTATAAATACTAGGGCCGTCCCACTTCTTTTGAATTTTTCATGGATCAAATCTTGGGTAACCCCCTCGACCCCATATTGCTATTAGATGGTGCCACAAATAAGACTCGAGCAAAAGGTCAAAAAACGAATAAAGGGAATAGAAACTCCAAGTCTTTGAAAAAGGCAAGATGGGCGGAAAAACGAGCTCTGGTTAAATCCGCTACCTCTGGCAAGTTGAACTTTTCCGGTGGGGGTCCCAGCAAAAAGGCTAAATTGACCTCTTCAGGTGAAGATATCGTTAGGCGTGAAGAATCTCTCATACCATTAGAACTATCTGAGGTCGAAAAACCTTTTGATCCAACCTCTGCCGCTTCATCTGAGGCCCTTTCTGTTGAGATCGGGAAACCTGCTCCGAACCTTCTGCGTGCTGGTATCTCTATTTTTGAGACTATCATGTTGAAAAGGAAAAGTCCTTTGTACCTGTTTTAGTCGGGGTCGAATTTTCTTGCTCAGGTTATTTTCTTAAACCTTTCTTTTCTCTCTCTATCTCCCTCCTCTCTTTTTTTTTTTTTTGTTTAATCTCTTACATCTTAGGCCAGTCAGGACTTTCTTGAGCTCAAGATGCTTGCAGAGTGTGGGATCGAACACGAAGCTGCTACATCCCTCGCGTTGGCAAAGAATAAGATCGAGCTTGGTCGCCTGCTTGAAGCCAATAGATCCCTTGAGGATAGGCTGGTTCTGGGGAAAGATAAGACTGCCCGTAATCGAGTAGAGGAGATCTTGGAGAGGCTGAGCGGAGAGCTAGAGGGGCTCAGGGGTATTTACGAACGGGAAATGAAGGATTCCAAGCTTCGTGAGCAAAAGCCTACATTCGTGGGTATCATGATCGTAGCATTGAGCTTCGGAAAATTTTCTCCGAGCATAAACTTCTGTAGGTGTAATTTGATTTATTCTGTTGTAATGTAATCTTGACCGATAGTGTTTTTACTTTTCTGCCCTATGCCTTGCGATATACCTTGATTAATAAGTTGCTCTCAATATGCAACCAAATCTCTATTGGTATTGCTATGTGTTTTGATGTTCGAATACTTTGTTGATCGAAACGATTTCCGAATTTTCGAGCGTATAAAGGGCTGATTTAGCAATTTCCTTTTCTTCATGGTGGTTTTCATGATTTTTTCACCAAATACTACCTTATTACTCGGGAAACTGATTGGTCATTAAATCCTGACCGCATAAATCGTTACATCTCATCCGTTGGATCACATTAAGCTTCTCCTATAAATGGGCCTTTTCCTATCTTCTTAAACAGATATTCTTCCCTTTAATAGAGTTTTCTTCGACCATGTTGATCAAGGAATACCATTTTGCATCCCAATACTTCGAAATTCGAGCTAGAACGTATTTCGCGAATCATAAAGTATTGAGTATTTTAATATCGATTAGGATATCTGCAGACGAAGAAATATTCGCCCTTGAAGGTCAACGTGGTGCATTGCTGACCACCCACGGCCCTAATAACCCCGTCGGCCCTGCGAAGAGTTGGAGGGGTCCGAGCGTGAAGTCTTCAAGTGTGTTAAGGGATAGGTCATTATCCCTCTAGCACGGTTCTCATAATGAGGGACCTATTGCCACAATACCCATCAAGGGTGTGGAAGGGTGCGGACTTAATGGATGGAGTGGCGTTCGAATTGAGTTACTCGATCATAGGCATCGAATTAGCTCTTCAATTTTTCCCTTCATATTATCAACCAACACCCAATATTCACTATCCTTGTAAATCTTTTGAGTAAGGGCACTGTCGTTCATTTAGACTTATACCGCGAATTTCACCTTTTTTCTTTAAAATGACTGATCGATCAAAGAGGCCAGTAGCTCCCACTAGTCAAGCCTAAAGAAGAGTCTATTCGATCTGTTGGCCCGGGAGGTAGGACCTGCTGGATATTTTACTGGAATCACGAGATGTAATTTAGATGGATTGCGCCTGGTTTGTAATAGGATCCGCGTTTTCTTCTTGTAGCTTGTAATAAGATCGAAACTTTTTTCTTGTAGCTTGTAATAGGATCGAAAAGTAGTTTTGTATCATTTCACTTATTCATAAATCTCTGTGAATAACACTTCATGATATCCTTGCTTTGTTCGATCTAATGTTCTCTATTCAATGGTTGCGTATGTGTTCCGGAGGTTGGTAAGTTTGAATGAACTCCCTACTATAGCCAAACAGTTCCTTATTCACCGGGAATCCCAACGGTTGTTAAATCTTATCCGTTCATCTAACAAATAATCCACCGTCGGATCCATCTCAACCCTTACTATAAAAGACGGTGTCATATCTTTGAGACTATCACTTTCATCCTACTGGCTCTTTTATTTGTCCGATCATGATGATCAAGATCATTATTCAATTAACTCAACTTTTTGAGTTCAGACTTCGAACAATCTTTGAGAAGAACAAAATTGTTTTGAGCTCGCTTAGAATATCGTCAGGCAAATATATTCTCCATCTGGAAGGCCAATAAGCCAAATCCAGAAAATCCGTAAGTTACTGATCATCGCCCGGGGCTAGTCAATTAAGGAATGTATTTTGTTACGGCTGACTACTCCGGGGTCCGGAAGACTGCTCGATCCGCAAAAGTGCTGGTGGAATACGAGCATCAAATTCTTCAAGGATGATCGGTAGCTTTATCATTTCCTTGGCATGGGTCTGCGCTCGAGGGCCTGTTGCCACAATGCATTTAGGAAGACTTACTGGGGGGGTGCGCCGGAAGATGAAATTACCCGATAAACTGTGTGTTCGCCCCTACGTCTTCGGAGGACCGCAAATAAAGTTAAAAGCCTGTAGAATGCAATAGGATCGGAATGTAATATACTAGCTTGTATCGTACTCGAAATGTAATCTTCTTGCTCTTTCGAATTTTTAGATCTTTGTAATAGGATCACCATTGTACATATTCTCTTTCTGGAAATGATTTTATAAAGTTTTTTGTCTTCTTCTTTGTTGGTCGATCGAATAACAGTTAGATGTACTCTTATCTTTGATAGCCAGATCGAACTTGGATACTTTAAATTGATACTTAGAATAATCAAACACCCCTTTTTGGGTGAGTAAATAGGGAGTAATCCAATAAGTAATCAAATAATCTTCCTTTGAAAAATTTTTAAGTACGAGCTTTTAACCGATCCTCAACATAATCTAAATTTCTGAAGTTGACCAAATTCTTTAATTCGAAAAGCTTATCAGAGATATATCGTCGATAATAATACTTGTATTAATCATTCGGGTTTTTATCGTCGATCGAATATGATGATTCGAGGGTGGATATTTTGATCCGATAACCGCTGTTCAAACAAATATATACTTTTGAATTGTTTATAATGCACATCTCTCTGTAAGTGATGGACTGGTGCCGAATAGGCCGACCAAAATTTTGCCAACCTGGTGTTCGAACGCGACTTCTCGATCATAGTAATGCCTTGAATTGTATTTTGAATATTACGTCCAAAAGGACGAATTTTGAAACAAACATTTTTGATTCCGGTGATGGCCTTTAGATTGGTTAGTAAACAAGGACCAGTGAACCATCCTTATGCGTTTATAAGATTACTTCTTCTCTCAACCAAACAGGACCCTATTCCTTGGGAAATGTAACAGTCAGTACATTTATTGTTTTAGATCATAACCGTCCGTGACACGTGATCTGGTCCGTCGGTTCCTACCCTTCGCTGTTATAAATAGTTCCAACTTTTTCCAACACATTCTTCACTCATAATCAATGCCTCATCTGATTGCCACAGCTCGAGTTTTGAATTTTTGCAAAATGATCCGTAACCCTTCTGAAATAAAAGAGTTTGAAATTAGGACTAGGACCCTGTTCTTCGATCCTAATTCCTTTGGTGTAGCCTCTTTCGCTTAGAATATCGATAGGCAAAAGAAATTGCGCCTAGAATACCGACAAACCTACTCTCTTGGATTTAATTCATCTGAGACGGGTTAGAATTTCAGTCTTTTAGCGCTACCTCCGGTCGAGCAGTGGGTTAACCTTGGAGGAGTTCCTTAAATCTCGAGCATAGGCTTCTTCAAGGATTTTCTTGAGGTATAGTTCCTTCGAGATTGCTTGGAGTAATTCCGTCGGGGTAACTTCCCGCTGTTCTGGATCGGATCAGGATGTGAATAATGATTGTGCACAACAATCATTATTTACAGATGAAGATCTAAGATCGGTTAAAAGCCCTGGAGGTAGGCTCCGACCCAGCTTTATCCCGCTCTGCAGAACGCTCGAAGATGTGCGACACGTGGCGAGTGATTGTCATGAAAAATCTTTGCTGAGTTCTGCATCTGGAGCCAACGCTTTGATAGGATAGTGCCCTGCAAGCCAATTCCGTCAGCTTGTAATAGATCTATCCTGTATGAAACGATCTTTGATTTTATAATAATACGCATGTTTATTTATATATGTATAAGGATAAACAATGGCCAACTTTATCTTTCGCGAATACATTTAAGCGATTGGTTGAAACCCTTAGATTACGTTTGACTATGGGACGATTCACTTCAGTACTGAGTGCAATCATGAAACAGTCTCAAAGGTCGTAATCTTAAAAGTGTTCCAAGTCGTAGATTCCAAAACGAGACGGGGTATCGTAGGAATCGCCAAGACTTGTACAAGTATGCATGATTCACATGGAGTGAATTTGCAGTGTTTCATGAGCAAGGAATTTGAGTCCAGTGCATACGAGTAGGTGGTTCAATGGAAGATTGAACGCATCGAACGACCCGAACAGAGAAACCCATTGTGGAAGCGCATGACGCATATCGGTGATGGGATGTTTCTCAAGGAATATAATAGTGTACGATTTAGTCCTTTGACTTGAGGTACTAGGGCGAATTCGGTGCATGAAAGTGCGTACTTAGATCTAGGTATAGGCCACGTAGCTTGGTCATAACATGCCTAGGTTGGGTGCGTATGGACATGTGCGCGAGTGGTTAGTACCGATATGGAATCTATTGACTCATTGTAATGGGTGAGAGAATTTCCTATACGATTCTTAGATAATATATCCAAGGAATCTGCGGCCGCAGTCGGTGACGGATTTGGAAAGGGGTTTCCAAATTTAGAAGGTCACAAAGGTATATTATCCTGAATTAGAAAGTATAGCTATCGAGACAAATTTAGAGGTGCCGATCAATTCACACACCCTAAGTCTTGATCGGGAATATTAGTCGATAGAAGGACCGTATGTACATGGCAATTATATGAGACGAGGTTCACAAATATCAATTCACCTGAAATTGGGCTTCATGGGCTTGTGGCTAGACATCGACCATGAAGTGTGGGTACTCCTGAATTAATAGAGGATTTAATTCTAGGAGTGGTCAATTAAAGGTTGTTTAATTGACCGGAACAATTTATTGTTCATAAATTAAATCACGAGGGATTCGTGGGCCTGCTGCCAGTTGATGGTGAACCCAGAGGGTCACACACAATACAATTGGACGGTGACTGTTATAAAAGGACATGAAAGGAATTAATTGATTTAAAGGTAATTAAATCAATTAAATGAATTAAAAGCATTTAATTCAAGTGGGAGATTAATTAATTGGCTAACTTAATAATTGAGTTGCTAATTAATTATGTAAAAGAAATATTGATTTAATTGGACTGGGCATTTAATTAAAGTAGTTAATTAAATAAAGGATTGCAAGACATGGGCTTCTATTAATTAAAGCCCATAAGGAGTCTTGCAAAGCTAGGTCAGAAGGAGCTTATAAATAGAGCACAACTAGAGCTCAAATGGATAACACCTAAGAGAGAAAACCCTAGCCTCCTTTTACCCTAGAAGCGCCGCCCCCTAGCTAGAAACCCTAGCTGCCGCCGCCGCCACCTTAAGCCGCCGCCACCTGCTGCCGTGGGCTCCTTGGTGCCGCCGCCGCCATCTCCCTGTTCCATTGTGTTAGATCTTGATCTGTCAAGAGATTCAACACAATCCTGCAATAACAAATCTCCTGAATCCAGTTCTGAGCCTAAGATCTTGAGGTGTTGCCAGAATCCAATTGGTGTGGACTATCCCTGGAGGTGAGACACTTGGATCACTCCTGTGAACCAGATCAGATTCAGAAACGAAGCCGGAGGTTTCCACCACCTTGCCTGTGGTGAGGTATATCGCAAAAACCCCCTTTGTTAGTTCATTGTGTGCGTTTTTGTTTATGTTTTTGTATACATAATATGGAGACTTCTTATATGGGACCATTGGATGACTCAAAAAATTTTAAATTCCGCACTTTGTTGTTTGACAAAATCGAGCATATCCCAACAGTGGTATCAGAGCCAACTCCATTATTATTATACAAAAGCCTGAACATAATTGTGTTCACCGTATATGTTTAATTATATGTATAAGAACACGTGATAATTATGTTCTATAAGTTGATTCTTGTTTGTTATGACTATATCTATCATTGGGTAAAACTGCTTTTCAAGATCTGTGACGTTTTTATAGTCTTTGAAAACTTCAGGACTTTTTGAGGCAAAAATCGCATATTAGGGTTTTTGGGGCTGAAAATTCAAAATTTTTGAAATCTGGAAATTTGAAAATTCTGGACTGTTCTTGCAAATCTGGTCGCACGGTTTTTGGGGTCGTTTTGCAATTTCTAAAAACTTAGGGGCTGTTTTGCAATTACCGAAACTTGGGGTCAATTTGAAAAATCAAAAATTTTCAAAATTCAAAATTTTATTTTCTGGAATCTGCCCAAATCTGCCCAAATCTGCCCAGGGGTGTTTTTGTAACTTTTTAAAAGTTTTGGGGTAAAAGTGCAATTTTCGAAAGTTGAGGGGCCAAAAATGCAATTTTCAAAAGTTGAAAAACAGATTCTGAAATTGAGCAGAAAATTAATTTTTTGTTTACCCGGATATTTATTTTGTCATAATTAGTAGTGACTAAAAAGCAAGAATCATAGGAAGTTAGTTTTAAAAGGATGTTTTCAAATTAAGATAGAAGAAAGTAAAAGATGTTTACATGTTTCTTGCTCTACGTGAACTGTTTACGTGGTTTTCGATCGAGACGAGCCTTGACCTTAGGGTAGATGTGATTGGTTTAATTTATTGCTTGGTTTTTATTGGGCCTGCGAGCCTATTATTGTTTTTGGGCCACTTTGAGCCTTTGTAATAGAATAGGGCTTTACTGCTTTCCTAGTTTAGGATGGAGGCCCATTTACAAGCAAGGTGGAAGCCCAAGAAGATAAGAAGGCCATGTATGCATGGTACAATGTGTAATAGCATAGGGCCTGTTTGAGAACCCTTTAGATTGACCAATTGGGCCAACATCATTGGCTCGATGATGGCCCACATAGGAGTCTCCCGATCGAAAACATATTGTGGTAGTATGCATGCTAGGCTTGTATGGCTTTTATTTATTTGTCGATTTATATTTAGCTGCGCGCTAGAATCTAGATCGTAATAAAAGATAAAGCATAACTGAATCGGTGAGATCTCGAGGAGAGTTAGTATAACTTTCAAAGCCAGAAATTCCCTCTCGAATTAAATATTAAGTCATATTGGATTAAAATAAAATGAAGTATTTATATAAATCCAAGCCTTCCATCAATAGGAACTAACGTATGTTGTCTACTTATCGATAGAGGTGATCCAGAGTCTGGCACCCGAATCGAAGAAAGGGACAATACGTGAAATTCCTTGACTCCTGTTTTTAACTAAACATGACAAGGGTGAGGACTGGTCGGGATGTGAGGATCGACCGATAACTAGTTACGGAGAACTCACGACCGGGCCCGTTGCTCATCACGATTGATGGGTTAGACTTAACGATTAGTAACACTTATGATGTAGCAGTGCTAGATAAGTGCGAAAGCCGAGGCAAAATAAGCTTGATGGTTGTGGAGTAACACAATTGGTAAAATGTATACCTACCTGGAGAATTGGTTGTATGGCCACGAGTCGTGGGTGCAATTAATTGCTGCTGGGACGTCAAGACCTACTCGGAATTAGAATTCCCGAGCAATCAAAGGGGTGATTGTTTTGATAAAATAGTGGGAGAACTTTTTTCGAAAACAAGTCCAAATTCGATAATTATAAGTATTAGGCATAAGATCAGTTAGCTAAATGTTGTCTTCTTTCCAATTGTAGATATTAAGTACAATGTCTAAGAATCCATTATCTGTTATCCTCGACGCAAACAAATTGAATGGCTCAAACTTTGTTGACTGGCTGTGAAATCTTAGAATCGTCCTCGACTCCGAGCAACGTAGCTATGTGCTCGACACACCCATGCCTGCTGCACCCGCAGCACGAGCTAGTGAGGAACAACGAACCGCCCATGCTAAAAGAGTTGATGATGATCTTCAGGTTCGATGTCTCATGTTAGCCTCAATGTCGAATGAACTGCAGAAACAGCATGCTGCAATACCGCTTGCTAGAGATATACTTCTCCACCTCCAACAGATGTTTGGAGAAAGGTCTCGTACCGAAAGGTTCGCGAACACTAAGGAGTTGTTTCATCTCAAGATGGCTGAGGGAAGCAGTGTCAAGGATCACTGTCTGCGTTTCATCAACCTGGTTGAAAAACTAGGGCGATTGGACGTGGATTTGCACGCTGATCTTAGCACTGACCTCCTTCTCCATACGCTGCCCTGTTCTTTTGACCAGTTCGTGTTGAACTTCAACATGGAGGATAGAACCCTCGCTCTTCACGAACTGACCAATTTGTTGGTAACGGCAGAATCGACTCTCAAGAAAGAGAAGCCGGTGATGATTGCATACCAATCGAAGGCTGCAAAGCCTAAGAGAGGTAAGAAGAAGAAGAAAAGTGTTTCTTCGAAGGCAATCACCAAGGTGGTTGAAAAGAAGCGCAAAAGCCCAGAAGACGAATGTTTCCACTGCAAGAAAGCGGGGAACTGGAAAAGGAACTGCCCAGACTACCTAAAGATGAAACTGGTAGCCAAAGGTATTTTCTTGGTTGAAGTTAATATTTCTATTAACTGTGCATCGTGGGTGTTAGACACCGCAGCAGGTTCTCATATCTGCAATGATTTGCAGGTGATGGGAGCAGTAAGATACCTGAAGCCCGGGGATAGAATCCTGCGTTTTGGAAACGGAGCTAGGATCGCCGCTGAGGCTATTGGGGACGTCGAATTGGTTTTAGGAAATTTTACTTTGGTTTTAAGGGATTGTCTGTACGTACCAACGATAATTAAGAACATCATTTCTATACCAATGCTAGACATTGATGGTTTTAATTTTTCCATTCAAAATGGATATCTTTGCATATTTAAAGGTGGTTTAATGTATGCTCGTGGTACTTTGATGGATGGTCTTTATTCCCTAGAACCTGTTAAATCCGACGTCATGCACATTCAATCTAGGAAAAGAAAATATGATAATCAAACTCCACAACTTTGGCACGCTAGACTTGGACATATTTCCAAGAGTAGGATTCAAAAGTTGGTTTCCTCTAAGGCTCTTGAAATAAAGAACTTGGATGAACTCTCAACTTGCGAATCTTGTCTCAAAGGAAAGATGACCAAATCACCCTTCACAGGGAATCCCGAGCGAACCAAGCAAACATTGGATTTAATCCATACTGACGTTTGTGGACCATTGAGTGTTAATGGGAGAGGAGGATTCTCTTACTTCGTAACATTCACCGACGATTTTAGTCGTTATGGATATGTGTATCTCATGAAACACAAATCCGAAACTTTTGAGAAATTCAAAGAGTTTCGAATGGAAGTTGAGAATCAACTTGGACATAGTATTAAAGCACTTCGTTCTGATAGAGGTGGAGAGTACTTAAGCCAAGAATTCCTTGATTATCTAAAAGAGAATGGAATTCTCGCCCAGCGAACTCCCCCTAGGACGCCCCAACTGAATGGAGTGTCCGAGCGGAGGAACCGAACTTTGTTAGACATGGTTCATTCCATGATGAGCTTCGCTGACCTTCCCTTTTCGTTTTGGGGCTTGGCCCTATTAACTGCATCGAAGATACTAAACATAGTACCTTCGAAGTCAGTGCCGACAACACCGCACCAAGTATGGTATGGTAAGGCACCCGTGTATTCGTACTTACGAGTATGGGGATCTCCTGCGTATGTAAAGAACAAGAAGGGAGATAAGCTAGATAGTAGATCTAGTTTGTGCAAATTTGTGGGATATCCAAAGGAATCCATTGGATACCTGTTCTTCGATCCTAAAGAACGTAATACGTTCGTATCTAGGAACGCCCACTTCTTGGAAGAGGATTTCCTCTCCAACCGAAATGGGACAATCGTAGAACTAGATGAAGTCCAGGAATCGGACCCATCCCCACAAACAGTGGGAGCTGAACCAGAATTTACTGAACCTACTAGTACACCTACTCTTCGAAGGTCTGATCGAATTCGTAAGGAGCCAGAGCGATTTGGTTTCATTCACGAAAACGAAAGAGGTGATAATGATCCAAGGACCTATCAAGAAGCGATGTCAGACATAGACTCGGGTGCGTGGCTCGAAGCCATGCAATCCGAAATGGATTCCATGCATTCCAACAAGGTTTGGACCTTGGTCGATCCACCTGAGGGAACTATCCCTGTAGGATGCAAATGGATCTTCAAGCGTATGCTTGGAATGAATGGAGAGGTTTTAACTCACAAGGCACGCTTAGTGGCGAAAGGGTATTCTCAAAGGCCTGGAATAGACTATGAGGAAACCTTCTCTCCCGTAGCGATGTCCAAATCCATTCGGATATTGCTTGCCATTGCCGCATGGCATGATTATGAGATATGGCAAATGGATGTAAAGACCGCCTTCCTCAATGGAGACATTGACAAGGAGATCTTTATGCAACAACCTGAAGGTTTTGCGTCCAAAGGAAGTGAACACAAATTATGTAAACTTCAAAGGTCAATATATGGCCTCAAACAGGCATCCCGAACCTGGAACATACGATTTGATGAGACAGTCAAGGCATTTGGCTTCATCAAAAATGTATATGAACCTTGTGTGTACAAGAAGAATAGTGGGAGCACAGTACAATTCACTGTTTTGTACGTCGATGACATTTTGTTGATCGGAGACGATATCAAGATGTTAGCACAGACTAAAGCGTGGTTATCCGCGCAGTTCTCTATGAAAGATATGGGAGGCGCATCTTACGTATTGGGAATACGTATCTATAGGGATAGATCGAAGAAGATGATTGGACTCTCTCAGTCTCAGTACATTAACACAATCTTGAAAAGATTCAAGATGGAAGAATCCAAGAGGGGATTGCTTCCAATGAGACATGGTATCTCTCTTTCTAAGTCTATGTGCCCTACAACCGACGAAGAAAAGACGAGAATGTCTCTCATACCTTATGCCTCCGCTATAGGGAGCATAATGTATGCGATGTTGTGTACTCGACCAGACATAGCACACGCACTAAGTGTAACGAGCCGCTATCAGTCAAATCCAGGCGAAGAGCACTGGACTGCCGTAAAAGCAATCCTAAAGTACCTGCGAAGGACTAAGGATATGTTTTTGGTCTACGGTGGTAGTGGAGAACTGAAACTTGAAGGATTCACTGATGCAAGTTTCCAGTCTGATGTGGATGACTTCAAATCCAACTCTGGATACATATTCCGCATCAATGGTGGAGCAGTTAGTTGGAAGAGCTGTAAACAGTCTACCATTGCTGATTCTACCACAGAAGCATAATATATTGCAGCATCAGATGCAGCAAAAGAAAGTGTATGGATGAAAAACTTCATCCAAGAACTGGATGTTGTTCCTAGCATTGCTGAACCTGTAGTCGTCTTCTGTGACAACAACGGGGCGATAGCTCAAGCGAAGGAGCCGAGATCACACCATCAATCCAAACACGTACAGAGGAAATACCATGTGATCAGGGAGATCATTGGTAGAGGAGACATGCACATGGAGTATGTCAAATCAGAAGACAACGTAGCTGACCCACTAACTAAGCTACTTTCACAAAAGGCGTTCGATAGTCATCTAGAGCAGATGGGACTTAGAACCATAGGTGAATGGCTTTAGGGCAAGTGGGAGATTGATAGGATAGTGCCCTGCAAGCCAGTTCCGTTAGCTTGTAATAGATCTATCTTGTATGAAACGATCTTTGATTTTATAATAATACGCATGTTTATTTATATATGTATAAGGATAAACAATGGCCAACTTCATCTTTCGCGAATACATTTAAGCGATTGGTTGAAACTCTTAGATTACATTTGACTATGGGACGATTCACTTCAGTACTGAGTGCAATCATGAAACAGTCTCAAAGGTCGTAATCTTAAAAGTGTTCGAAGTCGTAGATTCCAAAACGAGACGGGGTATCGTAGGAATCGCCAAGACTTGTACAAGTATTCCAAAACGAGACGGGGTATCGTAGGAATCGCCAAGACTTGTACAAGTATGCATGATTCACATGGAGTGAATTTGCAGTGTTTCATGAGCAAGGAATTTGAGTCCAGTGCATACGAGTAGGTGGTTCAATGGAAGATTGAACGCATCGAACGACCCGAACAGAGAAACCCATTGTGGAAGCGCATGACGCATATCGGTGATGGGATGTTTCTCAAGGAATATAATAGTGTACGATTTAGTCCTTTGACTTGAGGTACTAGGGCGAATTCGGTGCATGAAAGTGCGTACTTAGATCTAGGTATAGGCCACGTAGCTTGGTCATAACATGCCTAGGTTGGGTGCGTATGGACATGTGCGCGAGTGGTTAGTACCGATATGGAATCTATTGACTCACTGTAATGGGTGAGAGAATTTCCTATACGATTCTTAGATAATATATCCAAGGAATCTGCGGCCGCAGTCGGTGACGGATTTGGAAAGGGGTTTCCAAATTTAGAAGGTCACAAAGGTATATTATCCTGAATTAGAAAGTATAGCTATTGAGACAAATTTAGAGGTGCCGATCAATTCACACACCCTAAGTCTTGATCGGGAATATTAGTCGAAAGAAGGACCGTATGTACATGGCAATTATATGAGACGAGGTTCACAAATATCAATTCACCTGAAATTGGGCTTCATGGGCTTGTGGCTAGACATCGACCATGAAGGTGGGTACTCCCGAATTAATAGAGGATTTAATTCTAGGAGTGGTCAATTAAAGGTTGTTTAATTGACCGGAACAATTTATTGTTCATAAATTAAATCACGAGGGATTCGTGGGCCTGCTGCCAGTTGATGGTGAACCCAGAGGGTCACACACAATACAATTGGACGGTGACTGTTATAAAAGGACATGAAAGGAATTAATTGATTTAAAGGTAATTAAATCAATTAAATGAATTAAAAGCATTTAATTCAAGTGGGAGATTAATTAATTGGCTAACTTAATAATTGAGTTGCTAATTAATTATGTAAAAGAAATATTGATTTAATTGGACTGGGCATTTAATTAAAGTAGTTAATTAAATAAAGGATTGCAAGACATGGGCTTCTATTAATTAAAGCCCATAAGGAGTCTTGCAAACCTAGGTCAGAAGGAGCTTATAAATAGAGCACAACTAGAGCTCAAATGGATAACACCTAAGAGAGAAAACCCTAGCCTCCTTTTGCCCTAGAAGCGCCGCCCCCTAGCTAGAAACCCTAGCTGCCGCCGCCGCCACCTTAAGCCGCCGCCACCTGCTGCCGTGGGCTCCTTGGTGCCGCCGCCGCGATCTCCCTGTTCTATTGTGTTAGATCTTGATTTGTCAAGAGATTCAACACAATCCTGCAATAACAAATCTCCTGAATCCAGTTCTGAGCTTAAGATCTTGAGGTGTTGCCAGAATCCAATTGGTGTGGACTATCCCTGGAGGTGAAACACTTGGATCACTCCTGTGAACCAGATCAGATTCAGAAACGAAGCCGGAGGTTTCCACCACCTTGCCTGTGGTGAGGTATATCGCAAAAACCCCCTTTGTTAATTCATTGTGTGCGTTTTTGTTTATGTTTTTGTATACATAATATGGAGACTTCTTATATGGGACCATTGGATGACTCGAAAAATTTTAAATTCCGCACTTTGTTGTTTGACAAAATCGAGCATATCCCAACACGCTTGTGGATCGAGCATGCTTGGTCTAGTTCGTAGGATTTGTAGTAGGGTAGGAGCGATTGTACTATTCTTTTTAAGCTCGAGTTTCACTATTGTACTTGAGACTTCATTTGTATTATGCTCGAAGAATTGAAATAAAACTTTGTCTCCTTGTTATTTTTACTGCGTATCTTTTTTGAACTTTGTTGAATGCTTTCTTGCTCTCATTGGTCGAATAGTATATAAACTATTTGATCGAACAAAAATGAACTGGGATGATTGTAAATAACTTATATAACCATTTCGATGTTGTCGAACCCGACCCTCGGAAAAATAAATTCCGATTGTGAGTGATTCGTGTAATTATTCCGAAATTATTAAACCTGATATTCGGAAGAAGAAATTCCGATCATGAATAGGCTGGAACCTTAAAGATTTGCATAATCTATTGTCATTACTCCAATAGATCGACCAATATTTTCCTTTAGAATAGCTATCCATTAAGTTGATTGGATTAACTCTGTATTGGTTGATCGAGAAAAATATCTGAGAAACTTTTTCTGTTGATATCTATATATTGATCGCTCCTCGACTTGAAATGCCTCAATTAGATAAATAATGGGAACCTTCGACGAATAACGAATCAACTAACTGGAAAATAAATCCAATAATTTTCCGATCGCTAAGGTATAGAAGAATGATTTATCTGAGATCCTTTGATTCAACTGCTGATATTCTCTTCTCGAAAGTTCACTCTACGGGTCTTAGCAACAACTTTCACCCTTTTCATTTATTTCGATCTAAGGGGCATAGCAATGGCTTTCACCTTTAGTCATTTTGATCGGTCATAGCAACAGCTTTCACCTGAGGGTCTTAGCAACAGCTTTCACCCTTTTCATTTATTTCGATCTAAGGGGCATAGCAACGGCTTTCACCCTTAGTCGATATTTGAATAATATACATAGAGATCGGCCATAATAACTTCTCGAAAATGATGAATTGATAATATCTCAGGCGAATAAGACTTTCATTGGATAGATGATCCTTTACAACATAAGATAAACATAGACCGGACGAGATAATAAGGTAGTAGGTATACTAGAAATCGGTGAATAGTCTTCATTGTCCATAATAACGCATTTCCGAATCATGCTCCTTGTTAAATTGAGTCTATGAGAAGATAAAATAGAGTTCGGTGACAGTTTTTCAAACCGATCAAGAGCAATTTTCCCGAAGGCGGTGACTATAATTTTACAGTAGGAATCCCTCGGAATGATCACATAAATTCATTATAGTTTTTCGTACGATGCTATTTTCGACCTCAGATCGGCGAGGGCCGTGTGGGTCGGAGCATTGTCCTGGTGAAGGATCTGCGAAAGAAGGTTCTCCCTGAATATATATATTCCTCCTCGTAGTAGGCATTTTTCGATCTAACACCCAAATAAGGCCCCACGGTGGGCGCCAATTGATCTTACCCTTTTTCGTGGTATGATCGATTTTAAGTATAAACGATGCAAACACAAACAGAACTAAATAGAGGGTAGATCAATAACGTATATTGCGATCATAGGTGTATAGATTACAAATAATGAGGGTCCTATTTGAGCATTATAGGATGCCGTACAAGCTAGAGTGCGAAATACATATAAAATGGCCTAAACTATCTTTCCGAGCAGTAGCTTCGAATGGAGTGCACCTGGGAAAGCGTGTCATTCATTAATGTCTGCAGTATTTATGGCTGAGGAAAATGAGCTTGATTTCAGTGACCCGAGCTTGATTTCACTATTAATAAAAGGTTGGATCGATATCAGTGACCCGAGCTTGATTTCACTTCTGAGTGATCGAAGATCGCCGACACTCGGCCTTACTTTGGTTCCTAAAGGTTGACTCCCAAAATACCCTTCAACATGGTTGAGCAGGAGAAGAAGAATTCCGAACTCCGCTAGAAAGAGGCCTATGCTCGTGGTTATGAAGATCGTAGTGCGAAACTTCGAAAGATCTTTTCCGAGAATAAACTCCTCTAAAGGCTGTAGTTCTTCTCCCCAGACTTGTTGTAATTTTATGTTTTCAATCCGTCTGTTCCATTTGTAACTTGGAATAATTCCGCCTGTATTTCGACTCTTGAGCTTCGATTGTTGTGTTCGTCTTTGCGCCGTTTTTTATTTGAATGAATATTTTCTTGTGGTTAAACTGATGCTTCTTATACTTATATAAATTTCGAACTCGTAATTGATAAAGTGTGAATTCTGAACATGAGCATTATCTTCAACCAGGCAATAACTACTCGCCCAAATTTAACTGATAACTGCGAATTTTTTGTACCAAACAATCCCTATTCCTTGGGATGTGGAATAGTCACTCAACCTCGAACGTCCATCTTCGTCGCACGATTGTCGTTGAATCAGACTGGACGTTACTATAAAAAGGCTCACCCTTCACTTTCAAAATTTTGTTCATTCTTCCTTTTTGATACAAAATTGCTTCGATGATGATAATCAGAAGACTACCCCTTTTGATCCAAATATTCGAAATTCGACTTCGCACCTTGTTTGGAAAATATAGAGATATTAATGTTTCAATTTCGTCTAGAATATCGACAAACGAATGCCTTTCCGAGCTTGAAGGCCAATAAGCCGATCCGGAAAGCCAATAATCCGCCGATCGTAGCATGGGCTTGGCGAAACAAGGAAAAAACCTTGGTATTGCTGACCACCCACGATCCGAGGAACAGCCCGACACCACAAAGTGTTGGTGGAGTTCGAGCATCAAGTTCTCCAAGGATGATCGGCGTCTATTTATCATTCTTCTGGCATGGTCCACATAGTGAGGGACCTATTGCCATAGTTATATTCGAAGATGTGATAGACTGGGGGGTCGGAGATCTAGGTCTGCAACTAAGTATTCACATAACACCTAGAAAATGATGCCTTAACTCTTCTATCTTCGGAATAATTATAAACAAAACCAAAATCCTGTGGCTTCAACTATCCAAGTTCGAGGTAGGGCAACATTGAACGGTCTGCGGGAAAAAAAGATTGCGCCGAAAATTTCATAGGATCTAGAATGTAATAGGATTCTAGAATGTAGTAAGATCGAGATGTAGTAGGATAAAAAATGTAATAGGATCAAGAATCCGATCTTGTAACCTTGCAATACGGAGATCGTTGTAATATCACATCCTGTTCGAAATAAATCATATAATGTATTTACTTATGCCCAGTTGTACTTTATTCTATCTCAGAAATAATGTAATCACGATTAACTTTTCAACTCGATCGGCTGCCTTACTTATGCTTTTAATTTACTATTTCTGATCTTGGCTAATAAAACTAAATCAGACGATCGAAATCTAAAACTTGAAGCAATTTGTTGAGATCGAATAAACTTGGAATAATTATCATATAGTATTCTTAATCATGAGAGATAGATTAATGCCCTAGGTGATTCTTGAACTGGGATCTAATCTTTCCCCATGTAGTTCTCTAAGTAACCTCAAAATCATACTTATACTTTCACTGCTCCATTAGTTGTAAAAATTGCACGACCATAGAATTTGATCAGGGAGATAATGAATAAATTTTCTTTAAGTAATTTCCGACCAAGCACCAGTTTGATATCGTATTCCGAACGCCTGATTTCACCCAATTTCGTATGAGATACATAAGGTCGATCAATTTTATATCGGACCCCCACGATAATTTCTGATCCTAGCCTGACGTCCTTTCCTGACTAAGTCTAAATGATTTTTGTACATTATATCCAAACAGACCCCTATTGCTCGGAAGCGAAACGGTTGCCGCATTTACCGCTTTGATCTGAGCCGTTCATGGGTTGTGATCAGAACCGTTCAAGTTGAACCTCCCTTACTATAAATAGTTGTGGATTTACCTCTTCAATATTTACTTTGCGTAAAATGACTCATCCGATCTTTGGGATCGTATTTTTACTTTTTTCGAATCAAATCATGAATTTCAAGTCACGAATCAAAATGTTCGAGATCCAAACTCGCACACTTTTTTCCGAGCATTCGACCCTCCGAGAAAGACTTTATTCGTCTAGGATATCGACAAACGAAGCTCCACCCGTCTAGGATATCGACAAACGACGTGGCCTCTCAGATATACCTTGTCTGAGACGGGTTCGAATTACGGTATTCTGACGGTTACTCCGATCGGATCCTGGAGATAGGCTTCGAATTTGCTCTCCGCAGCTCTGGTGGTCGCTCAGAGACCACTAGCATAGGTCATAGAACTTGTAGTAGGATAGTCAACAAAGGCTCTAATTTTTCCATTTGTGCTCAAATTTCTTTATTGTAAGAACCACTTGTAATTTCTCATAAAAGTTTATGAATAAGGTCTCTTCTTCGATCCATACATACCTTGCGATTTATTTTCCTTGATTTTCCCATTTGAATATCAACATAATTGGAGTTCGAATTAATTGATCAGATAAGCATTAAACTTAAATCAGAAATGAATTCGATCATCGGATAATCTGACCCGAAATAGATTAGTATTTATAAATTTTATAATCTAACTTGAACTTTGATTTCTATCCAAAGAATACTTTTAACTGATCTTTGAACAAACTAGTCCGAAGAGGAATAAGTTGTAATCTTCTGGATCGAACTAACGCACAACTATATCGAGCCTTCTTACAAATTCAGATTCGTGAACTTGTATCTTTCGTGACGGACTCACATTTTCAGATCAAAAAATCGTAACCAAACTTTTAGAGAATTCAACTTGAGGGTTGTAGCAACAACTTTCACCCTTTATTTTTTCGATCTAAGGGGCATAGCAATGTCTTTCACCCTTAGTCATTTTTCTTTTTTGAGGGTCGTAGCAACAACTTTCGACCTTTATTTTTTATCTAAGGGACATAGTAACGACTTTCAACCTTAGTCATTTTTCTTTTTTGAGGGTCGTAGCAACAACTTTCACCCTTTATTTTTCGATCTAAGGGGCATAGCAACGGCTATCACCCTTAGTCATTTTTCTTTTTTGAGAGTCGTAGCAACAGCTTTCACCCTTCATTTTTTCGATCCAAGGGGCATAGCAATGTCTTTCACCCTTAGTCGTTTTTCTTTTTTGAGGGTCGTAGCAACAACTTTCACCCTTTATTTTTTCGATCTAAGGGGCATAGCAATGGCTTTCACCCTTAGTCATTTTTCTTTTTTCAGGGTCGTAGCAACATCTTTCACCCTTTATTTTTTCGACCTTGGGGCATAGCTTAGTCGTTTTTCTTTTATGAGGGTCGTAGCAACAACTTTCACCCTTTGTTTTTCGATCTAAGGGGCATAGCAACGGCTTTCACCCTTAGTCATTTTTATTTTTTAAGGGTCGTAGCAACAACTTTCACCTTTTATTTTTTCGATCTAAGGGAACGGCTTTCACTTTTTATTTTTTCGAATAAGGGGCATAGCAACGGCTTTCACCCTTAATCATTTTTCTTTTTTGAGGGTCGTAGCAACAACTTTCACCCTTTATTTTTTCGATCTAAGGGTCATAGCAACGGCTTTCACCCTTAGTCAATTTTCTTTTTTTTTTCTTTTTTTTTATTGATCTCGATCATAAGCACATGAGAATTGCACGAGCTTGCAATGAATTGATAAGATTCCTTCAGAATAGTAAAACTTCTTTTAACTGATAATTCTTCGATAATAGTTGGAATAAAACTAATTACAAGGAACGAAATGA
This sequence comes from Penstemon eatonii, assembly GCA_038501285.1. Classification (NCBI taxonomy): domain Eukaryota; kingdom Viridiplantae; phylum Streptophyta; class Magnoliopsida; order Lamiales; family Plantaginaceae; genus Penstemon; species Penstemon eatonii. The sequence continues at coordinate 38,194,978 of CM076711.1, read as the reverse complement.
TGATAGCAATAACTAGATCCCTTCACGAAGCCTTCATTTTCCATAATATTTTCTCAAATTCACGGCATTCCAAGACCGAGGCAATACTTCGCCGTTTGGATAAGCGATCCTATATGAACCCTTTTTTTCGACTTCAACCACAACATAAGGGCCATCCCAATTGGGCTGAAGTTTCCCAACATGCTTTGAAACTTCGACTTTCTTGAGCACTAAATCCCCGACCTTGAATGTTCGGATTTGGACCTTTTGATTATAGGCCTTATCCATGTTTGATTTCGCTGCTTGAATTTTTAACTTGGCCCGATCTCTCTTACTGTCCGCATGATCAACCTCCATCTCCCTCAAGGACTGGTTTTCCTCAGAATTATAGAATTCAGCCCTAGGAGATGGTATTAGAGTCTCGACTGGAATAACAACCTTCGATACGTAAACCAGGCTAAAAGGAGTCTCGCCAGTACCCGCTTTGACTAATGTTCTATTTGCCCAAACGACTCCAGGAAGTTCATCAAGCCGTTTCCCTTTTGGCATCGGCCAATCGCTTTCTAGAGATCGAATGATCTCTCTATTTACAACCTCTGTCTGCCCATTTGCCCGAGGATGCCCGACGGAAGTAAAATTCTGCTGTATCCCAAAATTTACACAACATTCCAAAACCTTCTTTCCCTACAAACTGAGTTCCGGTGTTGATAGGATAGTGCCCAGCAAGCCAACGAATATAAGCTTGTTAAGGAACTACCTTTAGAAGCAATCTTATGATTCATAAGATAATACGCCCGTTTATTCATATTACGTGAATTAAAAATGGCCAACTTCATCTCTCGCGAACGTATCTAAGCGATTGGATGAAACCCTGAGATCACTCATGACTACGGGATTATTCACTTCAGTATTGGGTGCGATTAATCATGAAACAGTCTCAAAGGTCGTGATCTCAAAAACGTTCCAAGTCATAGATTCATATCGAGACGGGGTATCGAATGAATCGTCAAGACTTGTAGGATTATGCATGATTCACATGGAGTGAATTTGTTGTCGTTTCATGAACAAGGCATTGAATGCTAGTGCATATGACTAGGTGGTTCGATAGGGGATCGAACGCATCGAACGACCCGAGCAGAGAGACCCATCGTGGAAGTGCGTTAAGAATATCGGTAATGGGATGTCTCTCAAGACTTATAATAGTGTACGATTTAGTCCTTTGACTTGAGGTACTAGGGCGAATTCGGTACACGGGAATACGTACTTTGATTTAGGAGCCGATCACATAGCGTGGTCATTGTGCGACTACTTTGGGTCCGTATGAACGTGTGCGCGGATGGTTAGTACTAATATAGGATCTATCGATTCATCCTGATAAGATGAGAGAATTTCCTGTACATTCTTAGATAATGATATCCGAGGAACCTGCGGCCGCAGTCAGTGACGGATTTGGAAAGGGGTTTCCAAATTTAGCAGTCACACTGGAATTATTATCCTGAATTAGAAAGTACAGAATTGAGATAATTAGAGGTGCCGACCAATTCACACACCCTAGGTCTCAATCGGGAAATTAGTCGCTAGAAGGACCGTATGTACATGGCATTTATAAGAGTTGGAGGTTCACGAATATCAATTCACCTGAAGTTGGGCCTCATGGGCTTGTGGCTAGACATCGACCATGAGGTGTGGGTACTCCTGAATTAATAAGGAAATTAATTCTGGAGTGGTCAAATAAAGTGGTTAATTGATCGGAGCAATTAATTACATATTAATTGCTCACTAATTAAATCACGAAAGTCGTGGGCCTGCTGCCAATTGATGGTGAACCTAGAGGGTCACACACAATACAGTTGGACAGTGACAGTCCGAAAGGAATCAATTGATTTAAGGAATTAAATCAATAAATGAATTAAAGTATTAATTCAAGAAGAATAATAATTAATTAGAAGTAACTAATTAATTAATCAAGAATTAAAGTATTAATTCTAAGTGGAGAATCATTAATTAGGAGTAACTAATTAATGAATCAATTGGAATTTCTGATTGATTAAATCCTCAATTAAAGTGTTAATTGGAAAGGATTAATTAATTAATAGTGGATTAATTAATTAAATCACATGGGCCGATTCATATGTTAATTAATTGATCTTTGATTAATTAAATTAAGCATATGGGCCAACCATTGTAAAGATAAATTAATCTAGGATTAATTAAATTTTACATGGGCCGATTTTGGGAACAATGATCAAATTAATTTGGGATTAATTAAAAGCATGTGGGCAGATTTTATTTAGTTGAGATGGCCGATTTTTGCTTGGGAAATAAGTCTTGAATTGATATTGATCATGTTTGATTATGATAGGGATTATAAGAGATGTGTTATCTTGTGTAACTAGGAAAGAGATTGTGATAAATCTTGTTTCCTAAAGTGATAAGATCTTGTGTATCTTGTTTCTTGATAAGGAGAGATCCTTTCAAGATTAGATACCTATTAGGAGAAGGAGTCTTCTAATTAGATATCTATAAATACTAGATACACATAATCTATTAAAGAGAAAAAAAAACCTAAGATTTATTCTAAGCAAGAAAGAAAATCAAAACACAAGAAAACAAAGGAGGCCGAAAATTTCGGCCCCTCTCTCGCCCCCTATTGCATAGTCGAACCCTGTGAAAAATCGCCCCTCCCTGTGTAGGATTTTTCTCCAAGTTTTTCTTCCCAGGTCTGAATCCAATTCCTGATGAGACAATTCCTTAATCCTAGTTCTGAGCCTGGGGATTTCGCGAAGTCACTCAAATCCATCTGGTGTGGACTTTCTCTAGAGGCTCAACACTTGGGGTGCTCTAGTGAACAACTGAAGACCGGAGAAAAACCACCATCTTGCCTGTGGTGAGGTAAAATAGCTTTTACCTTCTTATTTATTTTTAGTATATGCTTGCTGAAAATAAATTCAACCTTTATTCATATGTGCTAATAAGAAACCCTGGGATTTGGTGTATAAATAAAAATTTTAAATTCCGCACTGTTGTAGTTGACAATTATACCCATAAAAACCCAACAGTTGTCGGAGATCAAGACCCTAGGAATTCCGAACCTGCAAACAATATTCTTCCATAGGAAATTTATAACCTGAAATTGAGTGATCTTGATCAAAGCAACAAATTCAACCTATTTGCTGAAATACTCAACCGCGACCAATACATAATTCTTCTGTGCCCTTGAAGTTGGAAAAGTACCAACAATATCGATATCCCATTTATCTAAAGGCCAGCATATTGGAATAGAATGCATATGTTCAGCTGGTTGGTGTATCAAATTCGAATGAATTTGACAATGACATTTCTTTACATAATCGATTGAGTCAGAGACTAGCGTAGGCCAATAATACCCTGCTTTCGAACACTTCAAAGCCACAGTGATTCCCAGCTTCTCCTTTGTGTACATCTTTCAAAATTATGCCGTACTGATCTTCAGAGACGCATTTTAACAAAATTCCAGATGAGGACCTTTTGTAGAGTCGATTTTCCATAAGGGTGAGCATTGGGGCTCGATACTTAAGTCTTCGGGCTTCGTTTATATCCTCGTGCAGCTTCCCCCCTTTCAGATAATCAAGGAAAGGTCCGATCCAGGAAGCAGGCTTATGTTCGTCAATTTCCATGACGTCAACGCTAGGAGTAACGTCCAGATCGATCGCTGGCACGTCTGAAAGCAGCCACGTGATGAGCCTTTCCTTTTTTTCGTCTGATGCTCCCGTGAACTTTGACAATAAATCCGCTCATAAATTTTCTTCCCTTGGAATGGGTAGGATTTCGGATTTTTCGAATTTAGAGATCAGGCTCTTTACTTTGTTCAAGTATTTGATCATATTGAACTCTTTTGCCTCATAAATGCCTTTCACCTGTCTGTAAACAAGTTCAGAATCAGTCAGTGCAGTGAGTGATTTTACCTTTGCTTTCAAAGCCATTTCTAATCCCACGATTAGAGCCTAGTATTCCGCTTCGTTGTTTGTAACCACGAAACCCAAAGTAATAGTGTAACTCAAGTCCTCCCCCTCAGAGCCTTGAAAATGAATTCCTGTTCCACCTCCTTCTTTGGTTGAGGATCGGTCTACATACATTAACCAGATCGGATCATCGAGCATTCCAATTGTATTCACTTAGGAAGTGGTTCCTTCCCCCGGTTTCTTCGCCCTAGTGGATTCCACAATAAAATCTGCTAAGATTTGAGCCTTGACTGTCATTCCTGGTTGATACTCAATTTCGAACTGTCCGAGATCCACGATCCACTTTATCAGTCTTCATGAAGCTGATAGGATAGTGCCCTGCAAGCCAACAAAATAGCTTGTAATAGGGAACATTATTTTATCTTGAAAGAATCTTTGATTTATCAATTAATACGAACTGTTTATTTTATTGAGAATTCATAATATAAACAAATGGCCATCTTCATCTTTCGCGAATACATTTAAGCGATTGGTTGAAACCCTGAGATCACTCATGACTACGGGACTATTCACTTCAGTATTGGGTGCGATTAATCATGAAACAGTCTCAAAGGTCGTGATCTCAAAAATGTTCCAAGTCATAGATTCATATCGAGACGGGGTATCGAATGAATCGTCAAGACTTGTACGATTATGCATGATTCACATAAAGTGAATTTGTTGCTGTTTCATGAACAAGACATTGTTAATGTCAGTGCATATGACTAGGTGGTTCGATAGGGGATCGGACGCATCGAACGACCCGAACAGAGAGACCCATTGTGGAAGTGCGTAAAAAGCATATCGGTGGTGGGATGTCTCTCAAGACTTATAACAGTGTACGATTTAGTCCTTAGACTTGAGATGCTAGGGCGAATTCGGTATACGGGTGTGCGTACTTTGATTTAGGAGCCGGGCACATAGCTTGTCCATTGTGCGCCTACGTTGGGTACGTATAGTCATATGCGCGGATGGTTAGCATAAATATAGGATCTACCGACTCATCGTAATAGATGAGGGAATTTCCTGTACATTCTTAGATGATGCATTCCGAGAAATCCATGGCCATGGTCAGTGACGGATTTGGAAAGGGGTTTCCAGATTTAGCAGTCACACTGGAAGTATTATCCTGAACTAGAAAGTACATAATCGAGATGATTAGAGGTGCCGACCAATTCACACACCCTAGGTCTCGATCGGGAAATTAGTCGTTAGAGGGACCGTATGTACATGGTACTTATAAGAGATTTAAGGTTCACTGAAATCAATTCACCTGAAGTTGGGCCTCATGGGCTTGTGGCTAGACATCGACCATGGGGTGTGGGTACTCCTGAATTGATGGTAGATTAATTCTGGAGTGGTCAATTGAAAGTAGTTTAATTGATCGGAGCAATTAATTAAATAATTAATTGCTCATTAATTAAATCACAGAAATGTGAGCCTGCGGCCAATTGATGGTGAACCTAGAGGGTCACACACAAAAGCTGGAACTGTGATAGTCAGTTGTAGAACGAAACGATTTAAAGAAGTTAAATCAAGATAAGGAATTAAAGGGTTAATTCCTGGAGAGAGAAAATTAATTAGATTTTATCTGATTAATTAAATTAAATCTTTAATTAGATTTATTGGATTATTTAATTAAAGTATTAATTAAATAAATGGGCTATTTAATTAAAGTGATTAATTAAATGACTTGGGCTTATTTAATTAAAAGGACTAATTAAATAAGAGGTATGGGCTGACTTATCTGATGGCCCATTAGGCCAAGAAAAGAGATAAGGTCAAGAAAAGATAAGGATAAGAATAGAGATTAGGGATAGGGTTGGACTCTCCTATAAAAAGGAGTCTTGGAGAGTAAAAAACCTAACCCCAAGCAAAAACTCTAAACCCTAATCTCTAATCTCTCTTGGCCGCCCCCTCTCCCCAAAAGCCCTAACCGCCGCTGCCGCCGCCGTGGTTGTAGATCGGCCGTGATCTTTCTCTCTCCTTCTTCCATTCTACATCTAGAGTTGGATCCAAATCCAACTCTTGAATCTGAGCTGCTTTTCTCCTAGTTCTGAGCCTGAGGATTAAAGTGATTGCAGATCCAGCTGGTGTGGACTTTTCTCTAGAGGCACAACACTTGGGGTGCTCTAGTGATCCGACAAGAAGACCGGAGAAACCACCACCTTGCCTGTGGTGAGGTAAAATCGCAATTTTACCACTGTATTTATTTTTGTATTTGTATGCTTAAATAAATTCAACCTTATTCATTTGTACTAATAAGATGCCTGGGATGTGGATATAAAAATTTTAAATTCCGCACCGTTGTTGTTGACAATTATACCCACAAAATCCCAACAGAAGCTTCTGGTTTAGACAAGACCTGTCTCAAGGGTTGGTTAGTCTAAACAATAATTTTGTAAGTTTGAAAATAAGGTCTCAATCTTCGAGCAGCTACTACAAAGGTAAGTGCAAAATTTTCAATTTCCATATAATTCTTTTCTGATCTTTGTAGTAATTTACTCAGATAGTAAACTGGCCTGTGCTCGGATTTCTCGACCTTCACCAAGAATGACCTAATTGCATCTTCTAAAACCGCTATATAGAGATATAAAGGTTCACCATTGGAAGGTTTTGCTAACATTGGTAGTGAAGTTAGATATGATTTTAGGTCCTCAAAGGCTTTGCCCCACTCTGCATTCCATTCGAAATCCTTTGACTTCCGCTATAGCTTAAAGAAAGGCAAACTCTTGTCCGCCGATCGGGATATGAATCTGTTTAAGGAGATGATTTTTCCCACCAAACTTTGGACATCCGAGAGTTTTCTTGGCGGTTGGAGCTCAATAATAGCGCGAATTTTTTCTGGGTTTGCTGCGATTCCACGTTCATGAAAAAGGTAACCCAGGAATTTTCTAGATCTGACTCCGAAAGTAAACTTTGCTGGGTTCAGCTTCATACCATATTTTCTCAAAATTCTGAAGCATCTATCGAGATGCTTGATGTGATCCTCTTCGGTCGTGCTCTTTATGAGCATATCATCCACATACACTTCCATAATTTCCCCTATCAATTCTTTGAACATTATGTTGCACCGGCATTTCTCAAGCCGAACGGCATGACGATAAAGCAATATACTGTTCGCAGGTGATTAACGCAGTCTTGTCTTGATCCTTTTCAATCATAAAAATCTGAAAAAAAACCCTAAAAAACATCCATCATGCTGAAAAAGACAAATCCAGCGGTGGAATTACCAACATATCAATCCGCGAAAGGGGTAAGAATCTCTTGGGCATAATTTATTCAGATCAGTGAAATCATTGCACATTCTCCACTTGTTATCAATGTTGTCTCCTTTAGACACTAAAACTACATTGCATAACCATTCAGTAAATTTGATCTCCCGGATCTGACCTGCTGCTAACAATCGATCAACTTCCGCGTTGATGATTTTATCCTTTCCGTGACCATGGTTATGCTTTTTCTGCCTTACTGGTTTTGCTTTTGGATCAATGTTCAAAGTGTGTGTGTGTAAAATCCCCAAAATTCCTACATATATGAAATCTCTAATCTTGAATTTGAAGTTTAAATCAAGAAAATTATTAGAATTTAATTAGTTAATGAGTTTTCAACTTGAGACCTAATGGTACACTTTATGAAAGTCTTGGGGTCAAATTGTAAATTTTCATATTTAAAGTGTATATTGCAAAATCTCATAAACTTAATTGGTGAAATTAAGCCTAAGGGTAACAAGTATCTTTACCTAAATGAGTTGTCAACAAATTAGAATAAAATAGTGTCATCTATGTGGATGAATTCAATTGGATATAGATTATAATATATAGCTTCTATTCTCCTCAATTGAAGAAAGAAAACTTAGTTTAACCTTTCCTTCTCTAGAGAATAAAGTTGTGAGAGGTTTCAAGTAATCAATAAAAGATTTAGAGGAATGAAAAAGAGGGAAAATATATAGGCAAAACACTTAATACAATTTTGGGCTCTCTATCCAGCACCCTCAATTTTTCCGCTGTTTCGAGACCATCAACCTTTGAATCGTCCTAAAATTTTAACTAAAGGTTCTAAACACTTGGGTGTACGTTTGAACAGTTCGGATCGTCAATTTCGCAAATAGAAAGGAAACGGAAGCCATTGAAAGTTGGGGTAAACTTATGAGTGCTTGGTGATTTTTTGAAATTCCGAAGAAAAAAAAAGAAGGGGTGAGTGTGGGATCTAAATAACGGTTGCTTGTCTCGACTCATTATTTAAACGCGTTAAATGGTTTCGGTATTAATTTCGTTAGTTTCATGACTTGATACGGTTATTTGAATGCTTTCCTATGTATACTTTATTAGTTTAGATGCTCAAATAAATATTGGTAAATATAGACTATGTTATAGAGTTGGTATATAAAGTCTTCTAATTTTGATAGATGTTGGTCTAATAAAACTATACTCTCTTCGTAGACTGAATTTTGATAAAGTAGTATATAATAATGCATTGGTTAATAGGTACTAAGATGAGTTTAATTAAATAGAAATGGGTGAAGGAGTTATATAAGTTGATAGAGAGTTTCGGTTCTGGAACAGTGGCTATTAAGCATAATTTCTATGTAAATTAATTTATTAATGGAAAATTATTAAGCTTTTAGAATATAAGGTACTAAAATTGAGTTTTGATATGATGTTTGGATCGAATGAGATTTATGTTCTCTAATCTAGAGTGGTACGGCTTGCAGCATTAATTTTAGGCAAAAGGTTTAAAAGTGCTATTTCTTGTACTTAATTGAGATTATGCGTGATTTTTGAAATAGCATATGTACTGCTAAGAAGTGGTTTTGATACGAATTGGTTTATGTGAATTATTTATCTGCCGTTTTGTTGAGCCCATTTTGGCTTGTGCAGTTTTGCGATTAAGTCGAATAGCACGGGCTATTGACTCAGTCCTGAACCCCTGGGCTGGCTTCGTATATTCAAGAGACCGGGGTCTTTGAATATACGTAGTCAGTTGTTGGATGGATTGACTAGTCATGCAGGTTTTGATAAGGTAGCTCCTTATCGCAGTGTGTTTGGTGAAGAAAGCCTTGAGGAGATATAAGGGGGATATTTACTGATAATGTTTTGGCACTTATTCTATGCTATTTTGGTGGAAATTTCTTAAATTGTTACTTGCCGAAATTTTTTAAATTTTATATATAAGACGTGCACCCACCTCACTAAGTTGCCAGTCAACATACGTTTCTGCTTTTTCTATTTAGAGATTTATCGAAGATATCATCGAAGTGAAGATGATGTTTTATCTACGTGGCGTAATAACATTTTGAGATCTACTAGTGTATTGTAAATTAATTAATAGTGTTGGTCTTGTAAAAATTAAGAAAGGTTATGACATATGTAAATTAACTAAGTATTTTCTAAGCCAGGGTTGTTACAGATGGTATCAGAGCTTAGGCTCCGAGTTAGGATAGGATCCTCGGAATAAGGTAGAATTGTGAGGATAAAGTAATGAATTTAAAAACAGAGATAGGAAAAGAAAGGGTTCAACTAAAAGTTTCGCATATACATTCTGAACATGACTTAAGGTTCTTAAAAATGAGGAATAGAAAGAAAGCATTACTTTCATACTTATATTATACTTGCACGTAGGTGGTTTAGCCAAGAAGAATAATTATAAACTAGTGTATTGTTATTGTAGGCAGACGTATCCAGTAACTAAACAATCATTATAAAGTGAAAATTTTAATTATTCTTACAATTTCATTTGCCCTGTGTTTTTTTTATAGATGGCCGACAACGAAGACGTAGCTTGAAGCACCCCATCTCATAACATTTTGTATCAAAAGGAACCAAACCGAACTTTTAACCAACCCGTGTATCAAAAACCAAGAAGCCGCCCCCCTTTGAGGGGACATTGTCCGAACTGGGTAACCCACTCCTTAGAATCCGATAGAAACTATTACCATTGGCAGTGGCAACAAGAGAGAAGTCGTAGAATAGAAGTTGAACAATGGTACGATGAAGTTTGTGAACAATAAAACTGGTACCACCAACAATATGATAGATTACGTTGGCGATTCAGAGATGAACTATGATAGCTCACCGTACTTAGTGATATAAGCTCAGAGGAGAATTCCGCAGGATCCGTTACGGGTCCTTAGACTAAGATATATTTAACTTATTTTGACTAGGTACATTATATATCGTACTTATTAATGTATCGAGACTTGTGTGAAAGTCTCCAATTTTGATTGTTTATGTTAACTAAAGCTTATATGCTCTAATGTATCGAGACCTGCGTGACGGTCCCCAATTTTGATTGTATATGGTATCGAAGGCTTGTATGTATACAAATAATAATATATAATTTATAGTTTTGCTTATAATGCAGCTAGTTTTAGAATTTTACTATGGATGTGAATTACAACCCAGAAAATTCCTCGGCAAATAATAAAGTGGATCGAATCCTTAACGATATTGAAATTATAGCTCAAGCACTACAACCGCAAACTACTACCCAGGGGAACCATCATCAACTGGTGCACGTTCCAGCACCAACCGCGACACCTACTCCAGTCGCTACTTCCAAAAATACTACAGCCGCCGTTTCGGCAGATCGAATGCTCGATCGATTTCTTCATTTTCAGCCACCAAAATTTCAGGGAGAGGCTGACGACCGAAAGGCGGAGAAATGGCTAGAGGAAATAGAAAATATCTATCAGGTGTTGGACTATATGGAGGAACAGAAAGTAGACTTAGCCGTATTTCGATTTGAAGGAGCCGCTCGGGATTGATGGAAATCCAGACAGGGTGTATGGGAACGAAATAATGTAGAGAGGACTTGGACCAACTTTGTGAGAGATTTTAACGATAAGTACATTCCTCCTTTGATACGTGAGCGACGGGAAGATGAGTATAATGCTCTGTGTCAAGGAATCCTCACTGTAGCTCAGTATGATGCGCAATTTTGTCATTTAGTAACGTACATTCCACATTTGATAATGGATGAACCAAGGCGCGCGCGCAAGTTTATACGAGGACTTCAACCGGAAATACGTCAAGGATTGATGTCTCAACACATTGAGATATATTTGGAGTCGGTAGAGAAAGCATTTCAGGTAGAACGCGATTTATCCGAAATGGGATATCAAATATTGTCTGTGAAAAGAAATCAACCCCCGTCCAATTGGCAGCAAGGTCGAAAAAATAATGAAGGGGCAAAGTCAATGCGGACATCTTATGGGAATCAGACTGATTTAACCGGATTTGGTCGGGTTAAAGGTATCAGTAAAATTGTAATACTGGGGTTCTCAATATATAGTATATAGGGCTCTGTTACTTTATTCAGGATGGATCAATCTCAAGGAAGAGCAATTTCGTAAGAACAATAAGTAAATATCGTAACCAACGCAAGAATAACACAAATATGAAGAGAAAGCTCTTTTCTTTTATTAAGTAATAGTGAGTTATGCTGTTTATGCAGAATTCAATGGCGTATTAGCCTTATGATTCAGAGTTGTTTAATACAATGATTGACTAGTATTTATATCATACTAAACCTAGTGTTATAAGGAAATATAGTCCTAATAGGACTCGGCCCAAATATCCTTCTTGGGTCCGGAGTGTAGTCTTCTTGTCGAAGAGAGCTGTATTCGGCCGGGTCGATAAGATGATCCCGAATTGTCTGATTTGGTCGAACCGATATTATGTTCTTTAGTCGATCCGCACATTATGTGGGGTGCGAAATAGCCCCCATCAGTACTCCCTCACTTCTTCGAGCGTATAGATAATAGAAGCTCGTAGAAGTAGATAATTTTATACGACTGTTTATCTTCTATGAATGGTGCCTCGTTAAAAACCTTTCTTAAGAAAAAACTCTGTGGGAAAAAATCTTAAGTAAGGAAAAGAGTGCTACGCATCATAGATAGTCGTTTTTCTCTCCAATTACGAATCGCCACGCGTCCTTTCGGGAGGCTTTTAATCTTCTTCCGTTTTTGGCGGGAATGTGATTAGTTGTGAGGAGTTCGAAACGTCTTTTCTCTTCTCAGTATAAATAGGTGACCTTTGAGTTCGTCATTTTTCCTTTATACTTGCTTATAGTTCGTAGTCATTTCCTTGCTTAGTCGTTCATCATATAAAGTTTTCCTTTTATCGACATATATCCTCCGAGAATCTGAAAATATGGCTTCTTTAAGAAAATCTTCTTCTTCCTCTAGGGAGAATGTCGCTCCTAATAACGAGGAGGAGTTGCATTCTAATTTTTTGGGCGAATAAACTGCAGTTCCTGAATTTGTCGTTCCTGTTGAAGACACTTTTAAGGTACAAATCCTTTCCGATACAGATGTCGCTGCCCGAGCCAAAAAGGGCAAAGGTACTGCTCCTCAAATTTCTGAACCAATTGAGGACCTAGCCTGTGCTTATACGGTGGACACTTTTCCGGAGGTTGTGAATAATTACGCCAAATATTTCCCGGAGGGTTCTGAGATAATTCTCCCTTCTCCTTTTGATAGGGTTACATCTCCACCGGAAGGATGTCGAGCCTTTTACACGGCCCACTTCAATAGCGGTCTGCGTCTTCCGTTGTCTCCCCTCTTTCTTGATATTCTAAGAATATTCAGTGTGTCCTTGACACAATTAGATCCTAATTCTGTGGCTTTCGTGGTTTGTTTTTCTGTCTTAATGATCGCAAAGGGGTTCAAACCTTCCTTTCGTAATTTTACACAGCTCTTTCGGTTCAACATTTCCAGTTCTTCCAATCGTGGATATTTCTTCGCTAGTCAGAGGCCTAGTCGAGCAATTTTCGATTCCCCCGTTTCAAGCAACCCTTTATGGAAATCTCATTTTTTCTTTGTTCGCCCCCCACATCATCTTTGTTTGGTGGACGGTTCGACTATACCCTTCTCGTGGGATCACGGCTCCAAATGGGTTTACGGAGGTCGCCTGCCGACCGGTGAATTCATTCCTGATGATGCTCAGTTTATTGGTGAAATCCCCGCTATGCGTGCCAACAAATATCAGAGTGCTCTTCTGATTGGGGAGGCTTTCCTCCGTAAACCGGGATTGAGTGCTCATCATTTTCCAATCAATTCATCGTCTGAACCTCTTGGTAAGTACTTCATTTTAGCTTAGGGTTGTGATGATACCTTCTATACAGAGAAACTGACTTTTATCTTGTTTCTTTTTCAGCCCGTATGGTAGAAAACTCCCGACATTCTTCAAAGGGAAAAATGGTGTTATCTAAATCCTCCAAATCCATTGAGAACGTCCCTATCGAGCAGAGAGCGTCTCAGAAGAGAAAGCTAGAGTTGAGTCATGATTCCGAGGAGAATGGAGAGGTGTCTCCAGATTCTTCGCAAGATTCCCCTATTCGTCAAGGGACTGGATCCGGTTATCCCCCTCTTCAGCTTAGGACATCCTTAGGTATTCGTGGATGTCGCAGCTGGTCGATGCCTCATCCTAACGATAATCCGGTGGGGAGAAAGAGGAGTTGCTACGGTCGTTCTGGTAACGATCTCTCTTTTCCTGACGACAATCATCCAAAGCCTACTTTGGTCGAAATGATTGAGGATCATTTAGAAGGAAAAAGGGCTGCAGGTTATTCTGAGAAAGATTCTCTTATTCATGACGAGAGTGAGAACGCGGTTGATAAGGCGACTCGTGTTCTTTTGTCCGGTGTTTTTACTCGCGATCTGAATAAGCTTCTTCGAAAGGATCCTCTGGAGAAATTTCAGCGAGCTTCTCTTTATGCTGAAAAGGTAACGTCTTTTTTAAGTATGCTTTATAAAATATTTCCTTTCGAAGGTCTTTCTAATTTGATAGAAATAGTGTCCTGCAAGCCAGCTGTATGGCTAGCATTAATTGTAATTAATGAGGAACTATTCAATTTAGATTAATAAATGCACTTTTATTAAATGGTCAACTTTATCTTATGTAATATTTGTCTACGCATAAGGATAGAAGTCCTTAGATCACAGGGCTATGGGACAACCCGTGGACTGATCTCCAAGGCCGTGATCTAGAATATATTCAAGAGTCGTAGAATCCAATCGAGATAGGACATCGTTGGATTCGGTTAGACTCTCACTATTGTGTATACTCCGATGAACTGGAGGATGCTGGGGTCCACGAGCGTGACTGGGATAGTCGATACACATAAGTGGGTGGCTTGCTGGGATGGCAAGCGCACTGAATACCCCAATTAGGAAATAACTCACCATGGAAGCGGTAGTCGCATATCGGGGTTGAAGTTATTCCAATTTACAATAGTATACGAGGAACGATCCCTAACAACTTGAGATGATAGGGTTTATCTGGTACGAGAACGTCTATACTTTGATATGAGTTCCGACTGACTGGGGATCGCCAGAAAGTCTCTGTGGACTCATGTTGGGTATAGAGGAACTCGTATGCAGATTCATATCATCAACAAAGGATCCATTGACTCGACTTGATAGGTCGAGAAATTCTCCTATGGATTTCTGTGAGAAATTAATTCTGATGAAATCCTTGGCCAAGGTAACTGACGACTTTATGTAAGTAGCTCATAAAGAACAAGTCAGAGAGAATTTATTTCGAGATCAGAGAACATAAGGTCAAGACAAAAGATAAGGGAATCCGATGAAAGACCATACCCTTAAGTCTCGACTGGGAGATTGATCGATGGAGAGATTGTGTCGTATATGGAAATTGTAAATGATAAAAGGTTCACTGAATTAATTCACCAGTGATTGGGCTCCATGGGCTTGTGACTGGACATCGACCGTGGAGTGTGGGAGAATTCCCAAATTAGCAGGGGTGCTAATTTTGGAATGATTAATCGACAGAGTGTTCGATTAATTTAGAGCATTAATTGCTCAAGTAATTAAATAATATTTAATTACAACCCACGGCCAATTATGTGGTGAACCTACGGGGGCATACACAATACACAAGTAGCGAAAGCGAGGAAACAGGAACGAACCAGTCGACTGGGTCGACTGGGTCAAAATCGACTGGGTCGATTAAATGGGTGGGTCGACTGGGTCGACCCATATGGAACGAAAATGGATCCAATTGGAAGTGGATCAAGATTATAAATTAAATTGGAATTTAATTTATGAGTAAATTAATTAATTAGGATTTAATTAATTAATGGAATAATTAATTTAATTAGACTTGGAGTTTAATTAATTAATTGGGAGATGATTTAATTAATTGGGCTATTTAATTGGAAGATTAAATAAAGCCCTGAAAGATTAATTAATATGGGCCATGAATTAATTAGAAGACTTAGTCTTCTAATTAAAGAAGGCCATGGCCCATGTAGGAGAGAGAAGACCTAGTCCTAATAGGACTAGGATAGAAAGAAAACTATAAATAGCTTTCTTCTAGTTATTTTTCACACAACTCCTTAAGCAAAAATTGAGCAAAAAAAATCTCTCTCCCTCTCCCTACCAGATCGGCCGAACCAGTTCTTCCCTGTGGAAGAATTTTTTCGTCTTCGTTTTGTTCCCAAATCGTTCCTAAAACCTAGATATTAATATAGCCTATGTTCTAGTCGATTAGGTATATTAATTTTCGTGATATTGTGGTGTATCAACTCGTAGAGGCGCAACACGTGGGGCGCTACAAAAGGTGTGGGTCGATCTTACCGGGGTCAGAATTCAGAGCTCATATTGCTAGCCGAGGATTTGCAAGGAGACAGGTATAAACGAGAAAACTTATACTGTCGTTTAATTATATTTATATATATACAACTAGAGAATATCCTGGCAAGATTCTTTAAGAGGCCCTAGAAATTTTTTTTATATTCCGCTGTGGCTAGGGCTGTTTTTCTTACCGAATCCCAACAGTGGTATCAGAGCCAACTCTAGGCTTTGTATATATATGAATTTGCAAATTCTGTGTTTATTAAATCATATGTTTGATTTATGTGGCTAGTTCTTTAACTTTGCATGTTATAGGACGTATGTTTAATTAACTTGGAGTTAATGTTTAATTTTGGATTCGAAAATTTTATCATGTTGTTTTTAATTTTGGATTGGGATTTAATTGACTGGTTTTTGTTTAATTAAATCATAAGTAATCGAAGAAACAAAAAAAAAAATTTTTTTTTATTAGATCTGACTCGCGGTGGCACGCGGCAGCGCACCGCGGCTGGGCGGCCACCGCAAGCCGCTGCCAACGGCAGCGTGCTGGCAGCACGCTGGCCGCACACGCTGCGCGCAGCAGCAGCCTTCGGGCTGCTGTTTACGCGCTGCTGTGCGCGGCTGCTCGCTGCCGCACGCAGCCGCGTGCAGCGGCTGCTGCCACAGGCAGCTCACGCGCCGCCTTGGTGGTCGCGCGTGGGCTGTCCTACGTGGCAGTCCTGATTGGTCTCGACTAGTCGTTTTTGGGTTGGACTCTAATTCTGCCTATTTTGAAAGTCCTGAAAATCTTGGAGAATTTTGGAAGATTAGGAAACTTAGAGTTTTTGGATAAGGTAGTTATTTTGTTAGACTTAAACACTACCTTAATTAACTAATCTAGTCAAAATAGGATTATCTTGAAAATCTTGGAGATTTGAAATTTTGGGAAACTTAGAGTTTTGGATAAGGTAAGAATCTTAGAGATTTAGATTACCTTAATTAACCAATTTAATCAAGATAAGAATTGTAGATTACTTAGAGCTCAAGTAAGAGCTAATTAATCTTAGAGGTTAATTGTTAATTCAAAATTAATTAACTTGGATGAATTTTTGCGAATTAAAATTAATGAAGCCGGTAAATTTACATTATTGCCCTTATGTGAATTTATGCATGTTCTTGAGTGAATATGTGGATTGGTCGATTTTGCCCTTTAAGCCCTGTGTTGTTTTTGGTTTATTTATTTTTGGGTTGTAATTAAATGGGCCTGATTGGTGCCCTTGCTTGCGCAAACAAATGTAATAGAATAGGACCATTTAAATTATGTAAGCTAGGCTTAGATTAGGCTTGGAGCCGAGAAGACCTCATGAAGACTTGGAGATCCACATGGAGGCCCATTTACCTTGGAGGACATGGAGGCCCAATTCATTACATGGAGGCCCAATCAAGCTGGATATTACAAGAAGGCCCATGATGTATGGGTTTAAAAATTGTAATAGTTAGGACATTTAATTTTCACCCTAGACTGACCAATTGATTCATCACGTGGCTCGTGATGGATCGCATAGGATGGGCAATCGACCAATCATATCTTGCTAGGTGATGAATGTTTACTTTTTCGCAAATTATTCTTTGATGTATGAGATGCATGCTTAGGATAGAAAACGTAAACAAGATAAGCATAATCTGATGAGACCTCGCACACTTAGAAACCTCCAATTGAACTTAAAATTCAATTAGAATATTAAATCGAATAACGGGCGCATATGAATAGTATCTATGGTCCGAGCCTATCCAATTACTAGGTCTTGGGCATATTGTACGAATATATCTCGATGTCTCACGAGTCGTGGGTCGAGCTATAGGAAGATAATATGTCTATTGCCTCGATGCACGAGTTTAGTGCCAAGGGAGGGGATAGCAAGGTTTTAGGCGCTGTCTCACGAGTCGTGGGGCGTCTAGGATTGAACTATTTCTCTTCACGAGTATTGGACATGATTTAACGCTAGTAAGTATGGATGTCTCACGAGTCGTGGGTCCATATTGAAAAACGAGGCTAAATGAACTTAAGGGTTAGCTGCGATGGTTAACCGTTGACATAGTCGACCACCAAGTGGATCAAATAGTATGGCCAACGAGTCGTGGGTACTAGGAGATTGCATTTGGGCCTTAAGCCCGCTAGGATATTTTAAATTCCCGAAACTTATGTGGGGGCATAAGATTTTGATTAAAATAGTGGGAGTAATTTGCAAATGAAATCCATGTTTGTGAATTGTGCATTTTAAATTAATCTTTCGCGTATTTATTTCTTCTATCGTCGTTTTGTAGATATAATGTCTAAGAATCCGATTTCCATCATACTTGAACATAACAAATTGACTGGACCAAACTTCCATGACTGGGTCAGGAACCTTAAGATCATTCTCGCTTCTGAAAAGCGAGGTTTTGTCCTTGATGGGCCCCCTCCCGAACTTGCTAAGGATGCCGACGACACTGAGAAAGAAGCCGTTGATTTATGGCTTGACGATGACTTGCAGTCACGTTGTCTCATGTTGGCATCCATGTCGAATGAGCTTCAAAAGCAGCACGAGCATATGAAGTCTTCTTTTGAAATCTACACGCACCTGAATGGTCTATTTGGGGTGCAAAGTAGATATGAGCGGTATGAAACTGCTAAGGCTTTGCAACAAACGAGGATGGCTGAAGGTGCTGATGTTCGATCTCACTGCATCAAAATGATTGGGCTCATTGAAAAGCTTAGTCATCTTGACGTAAAGATGGACAAGACCTACTGCCAGGATATAATCCTCCAGTCATTGCCTAGATCATTCGAGCAATTCGTAGTGAACTACAACATGCACAAGATGAATGTTGAACTTCACGAGTTGGCTAATATGCTCGCCACTGCCGAGGCTTCCATGAAAAGAGAGAAGCCAGTGATGGTTGCTACCTCAACCCAATCCAAGTCCAAAAGGACAAAGAAAGGGAAGGGGAAGGGAAATGCTTCTTCAAGCAAAGGCAAAGCACCATCTGGGCCCATAGGGAAGGGAAAGAAGCGTAAAGCTTCGTCTGGTGAACATAAATGTTTCTACTGCAAGAAACCTGGACACTGGAAGAGGAACTGCAAAGAGTTCTTGGAGAGCTCGAAAGGTATATTCCTTGTTGAAGTTAATTTATCAATTAACTGTGCATCATGGGTGCTAGACACTGCTTGTGGTTCTCATCTTTGTAATGATTTACAGGTGATGGGAGCAACAAGGCCACTTAGGCCAGGGGATTGGATCCTGAGATTTGGCAATGGAGCTAGAGCTGCTGCCGAGGCCATAGGCGAAGTGGAGTTAGATTTAGGTGGTAATAAATTAGTCCTTAGGAACGTTCTTTATGTACCTGGTTTGGTGAAAAACATTATTTCAATTCCTGTTTTGGATAATGAAGGTTTTAGTTTTACTATTAATAAAGGTTCCTTTTCGTTATTCATGAATGATAATATGTTTTTCACTGGTACATTGAAAGATGGACTATATACCATTGAACCACCTAAGTTAGTGATGCATGTGCAACAAAACAAAAGGAAACAAGATAATGAAATATCTGCCCAATTATGGCACGCTAGACTTGGACATATATCTAAGTCAAGGATTCAAAAGTTAGCATCATCTGGCGCGATTGAAATCAATCGCATTGATGAAATGCCAACATGTGAACCATGTTTAAAGGGTAAAATGGCTAAGTTGCCATTTAAGGGAAACCCTGAGCGAGCCAAGCAAACATTGGACTTAATACATACTGACGTATGTGGACCACTATGAAAAAGCGCCCGAGGTGGCTATGACTACTTCATCACTTTCACTGACGACTTTAGTCGTTATGGATATGTGTTCTTGTTGAAACACAAGTCTGAAGCCTTTGAACGATTCAAAGAATTCAAGATGGAAGTAGAGAATCAACTTGGTCATACGATAAAGGCTCTTCGTTCTGACCGAGGTGGAGAATTTCTTAGTAACGAATTTCTGAATTATCTTGTAGAGCATGGAATACTATCGCAGTGGACTCCTCCTGCAACACCCCAATTAAATGGAGTAGCAGAGAGAAGGAATCGAACCTTGATGGACATGGTTCGATCCATGATGAGTGCCACTGACCTTCCTCTTTCATTTTGGGGACATGCCCTCCTCACGGCAACGAAGATACTGAATATGGTACCTTCGAAATCCGTAGAAAAGACACCATACGAACTATGGTTTGGCAAGGCACCCTCATACGCATTCATGCGCATATGGGGATCTCCCGCTTACGTTAAAAAGCTAGTGGGAGATAAATTGGAAACTAAATCCACTTTGTGCAAATTCGTGGGGTATCCAGAAAACTCAATAGGATACGAATTCTACGATCCTACAAGACAAACAACGTTTGTCTCGAGGAACGCTCACTTCTTGGAGAAGGATTTCTTGGTTGACAAGAAGGAAAATAACGTAGAACTAGATGAGGTCACTGAAGCTGAAAAGACCTTAGAGGTCGATCAAGCTGACCCGTCACCACAGGCAGTGGGAGAACAGGAGCATGAAAGTGCACCAGAAAGTACACCGATACTTCGTAGGTCAGAAAGACAACGTAGAGAACCCGAGAGGTACTACGGTCTGCTGCATGAGACTGGACAGTCTCTAACCGACCCAAGGACTTACGAAGAGGCTATGCTAGACATAGACTCGGGAAAGTGGCGCGAAGCCATGGAATCCGAACTGGACTCCATGCACTCAAACAAGGTCTGGGCCTTGGTAGATCCACCAGTGGGAGTGGCTCCCGTGGGTTGCAAGTGGATCTATAAGCGAAAGCTTGGAGTGAACGGAGAGGTGATTACCTACAAGGCGCGACTAGTGGCAAAAGGATACACTCAAAGACCAGGTATCGACTTTGAGGAGACCTTCTCGCCAGTCGCAATGCCCAAATCCATTCGGATCTTGCTGGCCATAGCTGCGTGGTATAACTACGAGATATGGCAGATGGATGTAAAGACTGCTTTTCTCAATGGAGACATTGATAAGGAGATCTACATGGAGCAACCAAAAGGATATGCATCCAAAGGAGATGAACACAAGATGTGCAAACTCCAGAGGTCCATTTATGGACTGAAGCAAGCTTCCCGAAGTTGGAACATTCGTTTTGATGAGACAATCCAAACTTTTGGATTCATCAAGAACATGTTCGAACCTTGCGTGTACAAGAAGATCAGTGGGAGTACAGTTGAATTTTTGGTGCTTTACGTTGACGACATTCTTCTCATTGGAAACAATGTAAAAGCATTGTCTGAAACTAAAGCATGGTTGTCTACACAATTCTCAATGAAGGATATGGGAGAAGCATCCTTTGTACTAGGTATAAGGATCTACCGAGATAGATCAAAAGGACTGCTGGGCCTCTCCCAATCCCAGTACATAGACAAAATCTTGAAAAGATTTAGTATGGAAGAATCCAAGAGAGGATTGCTTCCAATGAGACATGGAATTGCACTCTCCAAGTCTATGGCCCCAAAGACGCCAGAGGAGAGAAGCAATATGTCTCGAGTACCGTATGCATCCGCGATAGGAAGCATAATGTATGGTATGCTGTGTACGAGACCAGACGTAGCGTACGCTCTAAGCGTTACAAGTCGCTACCAGTCTGATCCAGGTGAGCAGCACTGGATAGCCGTAAAGGCAATTCTGAAATACCTGAGAAGGACTAAGGAATTGTTCTTGGTATACGGTGGAGAAGAATTGAAATTGGAAGGCTATACAGACTCAAGCTTCCAATGTGATGTAGACGACTTCAAGTCGACATCAGGATATGTTTTCTGCCTCAATGGTGGTGCGGTTAGCTGGAAGAGCTCCAAGCAGGAAACAACCGCGGATTCAACCACTGAAGCAGAATACATTGCCGCGAGTGACGCAGCAAAGGAAGGTGTTTGGATGAGGAACTTCATCCAGGAATTGGATGTGATACCTAGCATTGCTGAGCCCATTACTATCTTCTGCGATAATAATGGGGCAATAGCGCAAGCAAAGGAGCCGAGATCTCATCAGAAATCCAAGCACGTCCAGAGACGATACCATGTGATAAGAGATATCATTGGTAGAGGAGACATTAAGATGGAACGTGTCGACTCAGAAGATAATACGGCGGACCCACTAACGAAGCCTCTGCCTCAAAAGGCATTTGAGAAACATCTGCATAAGATGGGACTCAAGAACATAAAAGACTGGCTTTAGGACAAGTGGGAGATTGATAGAAATAGTGTCCTGCAAGCCAGCTGTATGGCTAGCATTAATTGTAATTAATGAGGAACTATTCAATTTAGATTAATAAATGCACTTTTATTAAATGGTCAACTTTATCTTATGTAATATTTGTCTACGCATAAGGATAGAAGTCCTTAGATCACAGGGCTATGGGACAACCCGTGGACTGATCTCCAAGGCCGTGATCTAGAATATATTCAAGAGTCGTAGAATCCAATCGAGATAGGACATCGTTGGATTCGGTTAGACTCTCACTATTGTGTATACTCCGATGAACTGGAGGACGCTGGGGTCCACGAGCGTGACTGGGATAGTCGATACACATAAGTGGGTGGCTTGCTGGGATGGCAAGCGCACTGAATACCCCAATTAGGAAATAACTCACCATGGAAGCGGTAGTCGCATATCGGGGTTGAAGTTATTCCAATTTACAATAGTATACGAGGAACGATCCCTAACAACTTGAGATGATAGGGTTTATCTGGTACGAGAACGTCTATACTTTGATATGAGTTCCGACTGACTGGGGATCGCCAGAAAGTCTCTGTGGACTCATGTTGGGTATAGAGGAACTCGTATGCAGATTCATATCATCAACAAAGGATCCATTGACTCGACTTGATAGGTCGAGAAATTCTCCTATGGATTTCTGTGAGAAACTAATTCTGATGAAATCCTTGGCCAAGGTAACTGACGACTTTATGTAAGTAGCTCATAAAGAACAAGTCAGAGAGAATTTATTTCGAGATCAGAGAACATAAGGTCAAGACAAAAGATAAGGGAATCCGATGAAAGACCATACCCTTAAGTCTCGACTGGGAGATTGATCGATGGAGAGATTGTGTCGTATATGGAAATTGTAAATGATAAAAGGTTCACTGAATTAATTCACCAGTGATTGGGCTCCATGGGCTTGTGACTGGACATCGACCGTGGAGTGTGGGAGAATTCCCAAATTTGCAGGGGTGCTAATTTTGGAATGATTAATCGACAGAGTGTTCGATTAATTTAGAGCATTAATTGCTCAAGTAATTAAATAATATTTAATTACAACCCACGGCCAATTATGTGGTGAACCTACGGGGGCATACACAATACACAAGTAGCGAAAGCGAGGAAACAGGAACGAACCAGTCGACTGGGTCGACTGGGTCAAAATCGACTGGGTCGATTAAATGGGTGGGTCGACTGGGTCGACCCATATGGAACGAAAATGGATCCAATTGGAAGTGGATCAAGATTATAAATTAAATTGGAATTTAATTTATGAGTAAATTAATTAATTAGGATTTAATTAATTAATGGAATAATTAATTTAATTAGACTTGGAGTTTAATTAATTAATTGGGAGATGATTTAATTAATTGGGCTATTTAATTGGAAGATTAAATAAAGCCCTGAAAGATTAATTAATATGGGCCATGAATTAATTAGAAGACTTAGTCTTCTAATTAAAGAAGGCCATGGCCCATGTAGGAGAGAGAAGACCTAGTCCTAATAGGACTAGGATAGAAAGAAAACTATAAATAGCTTTCTTCTAGTTATTTTTCACACAACTCCTTAAGCAAAAATTGAGCAAAAAAAATCTCTCTCCCTCTCCCTACCAGATCGGCCGAACCAGTTCTTCCCTGTGGAAGAATTTTTTCGTCTTCGTTTTGTTCCCAAATCGTTCCTAAAACCTAGATATTAATATAGCCTATGTTCTAGTCGATTAGGTATATTAATTTTCGTGATATTGTGGTGTATCAACTCGTAGAGGCGCAACACGTGGGGCGCTACAAAAGGTGTGGGTCGATCTTACCGGGGTCAGAATTCAGAGCTCATATTGCTAGCCGAGGATTTGCAAGGAGACAGGTATAAACGAGAAAACTTATACTGTCGTTTAATTATATTTATATATATACAACTAGAGAATATCCTGGCAAGATTCTTTAAGAGGCCCTAGAAATTTTTTTTATATTCCGCTGTGCCTAGGGCTGTTTTTCTTACCGAATCCCAACATAATTTGCTTACTTATTTTTGTTTTACTCCTTTACTTTTTTCAGACTAAGACTTGTTTAGCCTCATACGCTTATGAAACTGCTCTCTGGAAACAACAATGTGAGTTTCTGGAGCAGAAATACAAAGCTTTACTCCATAAGTCCTCTGGTTCAGAGGTAGGCCCCTCAACGTCTTCTTCCGTTCCGGTCGTAGAGACTAGGGCTACGGGGACTGAAGACCAGGAGATCATGAACAGGGTTCTAGAGAATTCCCGTGCTCAAGAGCAAGCCGATCAAATGGCTAAAATGTTAGAGGAATTCCAGTTTCGGAGTACTGCTCGGATTAGTGAGCTAGAATCTTAAGTATCGAGTCTTCAAGCTTCATTAGAGGAGTACGAGAAGGACATTCCTCTTAGTGGACTCAAAGATCGTTATGGTCGTAATTATGATGAAAAAGTGATTCGTGAATTCCTTAATTCTCCCGTTCATACGGCGTTGGTAAATCAGATGGTTGGTCCGCTCTTAGAAAATACGTTCAAGAAGGCAATCCATCAGTTGGTCGCTTTCGACATGATAGATGATCGTCGAAAGGAATACTTTAAAGCGGCACATATTCGGTTGAACCGCTACGGCGAAGTATACTCTCCTACCGAGCTTCCAGATGTTGTATATCAAAACTTTCCTTTGGCATACCTCGTTAAAGAGTTCGGAAAACAATTGCCAATTCCTCCTTCAGATATCAATGATGAGCTCGACAAAACCTTCATCGATCCAGAAGATGAAGAAGAAGAAGAAGAAGATATTGGCATAGCCGAGAAAGAGAACGTCGGTAGCGAACAGAAAGTTCCAGATAGCGACCAAGCTATATGATATATTGATCTTTTGAAATAATCTTTGTAATTATTTACCCGTAGGTTTAATTGTAAATTTACCCTTTCATCCCTTTGAAATAAACGTTTCGTATTCTGACAGTCGCGTCCTTCCGTGTTCTTATGTAATGATTCAGACAAGTCATTAACTTCGCCGTAATCATTATGCGTATGTCGTTTCAAATTCTATTGTTTATTCCAAGGCTATCTTCAGTATTTCGCGCCCTTTCTTTAGGTCTGTCGCGTCTTTTCGTGTAGTGTAAATACAAAAGGTAAAAACTTGGCTTGATATTTACCGTTATACTCGTCTCTTCTAATAGAATACTTTTTCTTTGGCTAGTCGATAAACCTTCTCGATATTTACTTTGTACTTTTCAACAATCCGATCATGAGTAATCTTTTTGGCAATACTTCGAAGCGACCCTCCCGTGAGAGCGCTAGGGATAACAGACCTAAAAAATCTCGAAGAGAGGGGCCCTCGATGGAGCCTCCACGTTCGTCTTCAATAACTAGGTCGGTGATCGACACTCCTGTTATCTCTTCTGAACCTTTTTCTGTAATTAGTTCGTCTTTTGTAGAACCAAATTTTTCTTCTTCTACGGAAGTAGGAAATAGGCCTTCCCCTGGTAGGGTAACTTTTGGTGATTCATCCAATGTGGATCAGTTTTTCGATCTACCTGCTTCTTCAGGTGTTTCTTCTTTTGAGCATGGGTTTCATGGAGGGGATTTTGTCAGTACCCTTCCTTTTTCTACCTCTGCTGCCCCGGTCGTTAGCGGGGGCCAAACTGAAGAAGGCTCCTTTGTAAATCCTTCTTCAACACAGCCTATTTCTCAAGATTTTCCTGATTACTTGTTTCATGATACTACTGTGATGACTACTTCCTTCGAATCTGGCGGGCCTTCTGGAGGTCGAAGTGAGTCAAGGTCTGGTCGACGAACTGTTATTTCTGCTTCGGGGAAGGAAACCTCGGTTAGTCCTAATGAGAGGGAATCTCCTCGTCCGTTAGACGATCGTTGCATCCTTGAGCAGGTTAAGGATATTTTGCGGTCAGTGAGTCCCCGCCCTGACAATGTCCCTCTTCTTAGTGAACTACCGGGCTCTGTTGAGCCTGATGCTTTGTCCTGGGATCTGGGCTTGAGCACTATTTTGCCCGGTGAATTGAGGAAGCTTGAGAATACTTCCAACGTGCGCCTTGTTCAGTCGCTAGTGAAGTTGTGTGAGCAGGTAGACCTGTCTTTTCATTATTTTTCTCAATTTCATTTTGATTGCCTTGTTACATAAGGAGTGTTTTCTCTTTCCAGGCTAAGTACTTTGCACTCCAGCTGGGTGTGCAAAATGACGATCTGTGGATAAGCAGAAATGCTTATCAACGTCGTTTGGAATCGGAGTCGGCCAAGGTCAGAGGGCAAAGTCTCCAACTGCAGATTGCCAATGATGATTTGAAAAAATTGGAAGAAGAAAAGTCTGTCTGGGAGAAAGAGAAAGGTGATTTGGTTCATGCTGCTGCCCTAGCAGAGGAGTCTCGACGGCGGTCTTATGAAGAAGGTTATGACGCCGGTTATCTAAAGCGTCAAGAGGAGTTGATGGCGTTTGCTGGTAACTTGACTCCTCGGAAGACTGTTTCCGCTAGTCGGCCTGTTGATAACAACCCTTCTCAGTGATTTGTCTGACCTGGCAGGCCTTGGACTGTCTCTCTCTTTTTTTTTTAGTGCCCAACTTTTTTGTGTAGTTGTTTGGGCTGAATTTTTGTATTGGGAGAACGACTAAATTGGAAATTATGATCTTTCGTAGGCAGATCCTTGCCTTGATCAATTTTATTCTGTAGATATATTTTGTTATGCACATTTTTCTGTTATGCATAAATATAACATCATGAAATAATCAGCATAGATTGGCATACTTATCTGATATTGATCCTTGCGGAGGCCAATATTATCGTATATCATTGATCTTGCTTTCCTATTTTGACCACGCACGAAATCCAGGGATGAAGATTTCTTCTACTTACGATAGTGTATGTAAATTGGTCCTTTGACTTGAGATGTTAGAGTGAACTTCATACGGAGCGTTTATGCTTTCATGTGTTACTCGACTACTAATTAGCGAGTCATTATAGTTTCATGTTGGGTATGGATTGCCTCGTAGGAAGTTAATGACGTCAATAAAGGATCCATTAAACCCCACCATGATGTGGTTGGGTGATTTCCTCTGCATTCTTTTGTATGGATTGATTCCGGGAATCTTCGGCCAAACTGAGTGATGTTAGATTTGAAAAGGAATGTCGAAATGGGTAATCACTAAAAGGAATCAACATAAAGAATAGAGACGCATATGAAAGGATAGTGCCCAACAAGCCAACAAATACGAGATTGTAAAGGGACTACCTTAGATAGCAATCTTATGGTTCATAAGATATTACGCCCGTTTATTCATAGTACTTGAAATAAACAACGTCCATCTTCATCTCTCGCGAACTTATCTAAGCGATTCGATGAAATCCTAAGATCACATTCGACTATGGGACGATTCACTTCAGTACTGAGTGCAATCATGAAACAGTCTCTAAGGTCGTGATCCTAAAACTGTTCCAAGTCATAGATTCCTATCGAGAGGGGGTACCGAGGGAATCGCTAAGACTTGTACGATTATGCATGATTCACATGGAGTGAATTTGTAGAGTTTCATGAACAAGACAGTTGATGTCAGTGCATATGACTAGGTAGGTCGATAAGGGATCGAACGCATCGAACGACCCGAACAGAGAGACCCATCGTGGAAGTGCATCATGCATATCGGTAATGGGAAGTCTCTCAAGACTTATAACAGTGTACGATTTAGTCATCGAACTTGAGGTACTAGGGCGAATTCGATACACGAGAATACGTACTTTGATTTAGGAGTCGATCACGTAGCCTGATCATTGTGTGACTACATTGGGTACGTATGAACGTGTACGCGGATGGTTAGTACTAAGATAGGATCTATCGACTCATCTTGATAAGATGAGAAAATTTCATGTACGTTCTTAGATAGTAGATTTCGAGAAACCCACGGCCATGGTCAGTGACGGATTTGGAAAGGGGTTTCCTAATTTAGCAGTCACACTGGAATTATTATCCTGAATTAGAAAGTACAGAATTGAGATAATTAGAGGTGCCGACCAATTCACACACCGTAGGTCTCAATCGGGAAATTAGTCATTAGAAGGACCGTATGTACATGGCACTTAAAAGAGGTGAGGTTCACGAATATCAATTCACCTGAAGTTGGGCCTCATGGGCTTGTGGCTAGACATCGACCATGAGTTGTGGGTACTCCTGAATTAATAGGAAATTAATTCTGGAGTGGTCAATTAAAAGTGTTTAATTGATCGGAGCAATTGATTGCTTATTAATTGCTCATTAATTAAATCACGGAAGTCGTGGGCTTGCTGCCAATTGATGGTGAACCTAGAGGGTAACACACCATACAGTTGGACAATGACAGTCATAAAAGGAAACATTTGATTTAAAGAAGTTAAATCAATAAAATAATTAAAGTGTTAATTCAAAGAGAAGAATAATTAATTAGAATTATCTAATTTAATTAGACGAGAATTAAAGTGTTAATTCAAAATGGAGAATTATTAATTAGAAGTGTCTAATTAATTAATCAATTGGAATATATGATTGATTAAATCCTCAATTAAAGTGTTAATTGGAAAGATTGATTAATTAATAGTGGATTAATTAATTAAGCACATGGGCTGATTATATGGGAATATTAATTAATCTTGGATTAATTAAATTAAACATGGCCGATTTTTATTAAAGAAATCAGTCTTGGATTATTTTCCTAGTTGGCCGATTTTGACAAGGGAAATTTGGGATAAGTTTTATCTTGTGAAGAGATATGGCATATCTTGTTTCCTTATGTGATAAGGAAAGATATGCAAAAGATATATCATATATCTAGAAAGAGTCTTCTAAATATAAGTGATATATCATAGTTTCTAACAATAAGAAGATAATTAACAACTAACAAACCCTAATAAGAAAAAGAAGAAGGCCGAAAATTTTAGCCACTCTCTAGCCTCTTCCCTGTTCGGCCAATACAAAAAAATCACCCCATTCTCTGTTTTGTTCTCCAAGCTTCTTCTCTGGATCTAGATTCAGTTTCTGAAAAGGACATGATGCAAACCTCGATAGGAATACTCAAATTGAACCCAAGGAAACTAAAAATTAGATTTTAAACGATAGTGAACTTTTGACCCAATGATTATATGGAATCGCAAACCACAAGTATTCTAGATTGTAGTGAACTTGTGACCCAACGATTATAAAGAATCGCAAACCACAAGTATTCCAGATTTTAGTGAACTTCTGACCCAACGATTATAAAGAATCGCAAACCACAAGTATTCAAGTTTGAACTCCACAAGGAGAAACCTTGATAAGTTCTGAAGTTCAATGAAGAACCAAAAGTGGAGTAAAAACTAACTTTATATTTTCAGCCAAATATATCCCATTACATTTAACAATACCACTTATATATAGGATTGGAACAAGTCTCCAACCATAATAATTAAAGCCAACACGTTTTCATAAGTGTTGAGATATGAAAAGGTGCCTAGAATCCTCCAAATACATCTAGAAATATGAGAAGTCTTGACTATTATCTATATAGACTTATATATATATATAATCTGATATAAATAAAGCCTAATTAAAGCTTATCTTTCCCAAAAGTCTTAATTCTAATTAAATAACTTCAGTGAATTCCAAAATCCATCAGGTTATATTGTTTGGATTAAATTCAAAACAACTTCATCTTCTTTTGGGCCAAACTTATGCATGTTAGAATCAACCCATATCTTCTGAATTAGCCCGTTAAATGCTTCCTTGAGTTGTTTGGATCTTGCCCTTGTAATTGGCCCAATTGGAACATACAATGGATCCTTAGCTTGTACTTGTTCTTGATGATTCTCATCATTTTCCCTTTCTTCAAAAGGATTCGTCCTCGAATCTTCACCTACATCAAAAAGAGATAGATCAGCAACATTAAATGTAGAACTAATCTTATACTCACCTGGAAGATCCAACTTGTATGCATTATCATTCACTCTTTCAAGAACTTGAAATGGACCATCCCCTCTTGGTTGTAACTTTGACCGCCTACATTCAGGAAATCTTTCCTTCCACATATGCACCCAAACCCAATCGCCTGGTTAAAAAATGACTTGCCTCCGCCCTTTATTAGCTTTGCTCGCATATTGTTCATTTTTCTTTGCGATATGCTCCCATCAAATCTAAAGGAGTTAGTGGATTAAAACCATAGACAACCTCAAATGGTGAAAAATCAGTACTAGAATGAACACTCCGGTTATATGCAAATTCAATGAATGGTAAACAATCTTCCCCTTTCTTTAAATTCTTTTGAATTATAGTACGCAATAAAGTAGTTAAAGTTCTATTCACTACCTCGGTTTGTCCATCTGTTTGAGGGTGGCAAGTAGTTGAAAATAACAATTTAATACCCATTTTCCCCCACAAGACTTTCCAAAAATAGCTAAGAAACTTAACATCTCGATCAGATACAATGCTCCTAGGAACACCATGAAGTCGTACAATCTCACGGAAGAACAAATCAGCAATGTTTGTTGCATCATCAGTTTTATTACAAGATATGAAATGTGCCATTTTAGAAAACCTATCAACCACCACAAAAATTGAATCCCTACCTTTTCTTGACCTAGGCAAACCCAAAACAAAATCCATCGAAATGTCTACCCAAGGTGCAGTAGGTACGGGTAAAGGAGTGTATAAACCATGGGGTAAGACCCTAGATTTGGCCTGCTTACAAGTAACACATCTAGAACAAATTCTTTCCACATCAAGTTTCATTTTAGGCCAAAAGAAATGTTCACACAACTCTTCTAAAGTCTTCCTTATACCAAAGTGACCCATCAAACCACCTCCATGTGCTTCACGTACAAGTAACTCACGCATAGAACTTTTAGGCACAAAAAGTTTATACTCTCTAAACAAGTACCCATCAAGTCTATAGAACTTACCAAATGCTGTTTTTTCACATGCTCCATACACACTAGCAAAGTCATCATCAGTAGCATATAATTCCTTCACATATTCAAATCCCATCACCTTTGCATTCAAAGTAGAAACAAGAGCATACCTTCTTGATAGTGCATCAGCCACAATATTTTCCTTACCTTGCTTAGATTTGATTACATAAGGAAATGTCTCGATGAATTCTGACCACTTGGCGTGTCTTTTATTCAACTTACCCTGTCCTTTCAAGTGCTTCAAGGATTCATGGTCGGTGTGAATGATGAATTATCTCGGCTAAAGGTAATGTTGCCACGTGTCCAATGCTCTCACCAATGCATAAAGCTCCTTGTCATACGTCGAATAGTTCAAAACAACCCCATTTAGTTTCCCACCAAAATAGGCTATCGGTCGCTGCTCCTGCATTAAAACTGCTCCAATACTTATTCATGAAGCATCACACTCAATTTCAAATGTTTTAGAAAAATTAGGTAAGGCTAACAAAGGAGCACTACACAATCTTTCTTTAATTTCAAAAAATGCATGTTCTTGCTCATCACCCCAATGAAACCCTACCGATTTCTTAACAATTTCAGTGAGTGGTGCAGCTAGTGTACTGAAATTTTTGACAAATCGTCGATAAAAACTAGCCAAACCATGAAAACTTCTGACCTCGGAAAGTGACTTAGGTGTCGGCCATTCCTTGATAGCCTATACCTTTTCTTCATCCACTCCAATTCCATTTACGCTAACCATATAGCCAAGAAACGTAACTTTTTCCATGCAAAAAGAACACTTTTTTAAATTGGCATACAATTTTTCTTTTATCAAAACATCAAACACACTATGCAAATGTTCAATATGTTCATCTAAGCTTTTGCTATACACCAAAATGTCATCAAAATAAACCACAACAAATCTGCCAATAAAAGCCCGCAATACATGGTTCATTAATCTCCTGAGTGTACTAGGTGCATTAGATAAACCAAAAGGCATTACCAACCACTCATACAAACCATGTTTTTTTTGTTGATTAAGAATATCAGAAAAGCTTTCTCCGGTCATCTTCTCTAAGAATTTGAAAAGGTTTGTCATTGTATTCTTTTGAGCTTCTATCTCTGCTTTTGCATTTGATAGTTCTTCTTCCAATCTTGCTTGATGAGTAGATGATTCGGAAAGTGAAGTATTCTCGTCAAGTATTTTTTTTCTTTAGTCCTTTTGACTTGATATACGATGAGTTCTCCCCAAGAACAGCAACACAAATTTGCTCTGCATTCATGCGATTAGCATCTTCAGGTAGAGTGTTTTATTGTTCACGCATCTCTTTTATTTTAACCTAGCATCAAAATCCAAATAAACAACTATGTTCATATATATGACATAAATTACTCCAAGCAATATGAAAAATCTAAAAAATAACCTCCAAAATAAAATAAAATAATATTTACACGTACATTATTACGCTCGGCCTCCTCATTAGCCCATCCATTCTTCTCATTATGATATACAACTTCATACATGTCTATATCATCAAGATTCTGTTTCATAGAAGCAAATATTCTCAGTTTAAAATTTGGTTGTTTATTCATAAAACAATGTGAAATACCAAAACCAACCTTCTCATACTGATGAGCGGCACGAGATTTAGTCCCTAGATTATGTTGGGTTTTCAACTTTCCTCTATTCTTGGATTGGGTCTCTGAAATTTTCTTCATATATTAAATAATATATACTTTCGTCAGCAAGTAGACATTCATATTTTTCTAAATACTGAATTGAATAAATCATAATCTAATTTAGATTTACGAAGATTGCTAAATCATGTAAAGTGATAGCATGCATATACCTAAAACTTTTCAGTCTTCCAATATTCACATAGCCAAAGCCAATCTTCCTTACGCTCGATAAGTTTGTCATAAATTACCTCTTTTGCTAGTGCTACACCACCTTCAGCTTTCATTGCCTTGTAGTGTTTATAAGCATTCGAACGAAAATTGGAGAATGATTTCGCAAAGGACTTATAAATGCATTTCAGTACATGTGGCTTCTCCACCTCGTAATTGAGCTTGTTTTAGCACAAGTAGAAGATGTAATGATTCTCATAAGAAATCGTGTATATTATTATTTATTTAAAAATAACAATAATGAAAAATAAACTAAGCAAGACACATACAACAAATTTTTTAAAAAGCTCTTTCTTCTTCTCATCTGGAATCTTTGATCAGTCATCCACTTGCATTGGGGCCTCAAGCTTAATGAGAACCCCAATAAGTGAAGCGTGTTTCGAAGCATGTAATCCAACCGGCTTATTGAGTCCCTCTGGAATTATTATAGTAGGCTTCTCTCCATCTTTCGGGTATATTTTTCGATATTTAATCCTATAGTAGGCCCACGCTTTCCTTTCACATTCAATTGATCTTTCATAACAAATTACATGAAAAAAAAATTATTAAACATCATAAAGAACATATACTTTGAAATTACAAATTTATTTTCAAAATAAAATTAAAAAATTACCATCAGGTGCAATGGAGTTATCAGTCGTTTAATCTTCATCTTCTGTAAATTAAGATAATTCATTATTGACTATATAACAATGACTTATTTGTTTAGAAAATTATCATGTTTATAAAAGGTACCTCTAGCATGAGAACTAATGCGCTCGTCTGAATTACACGATACATTCTGAATATGAGACTCGTTTGTAGGAACTAAATTTATATACAGAAACTAGTTTTAAATATAGTTGAGAGAATATATGAAATAATAATTCACGACAACTGAGATATATTACCTGGATCTCTAAGCTTATCGTGTATTACACTCTGTCTAAATGATAACTTGAAATATTTGAGTTGGTAAAAGATTTGCTTGAAGGAAACACCACCCTTTTCTTTTTACTTGTACCTGTAAAACATAAAATTCATCAATATGCTATAAATGTGGCATACAATTACTGCTTTTCTAAATTTAAAAAAATTACTACCGGAGCTTTGTGGCAAGTTAGGCTCAGTAGTGTCATCAGCCATGCTATTGGCTTCAACTAAAGCACTTGACAGTGTCATCTTGCGCTTCAAATCAGCAGTCCTATTTGCTGCCGCTAGTGCACTTGAAATCTCCTTTTGAAGATTTAAAAATTTATTCATGGTGGAACCCTATAAAATAAGAGTAAAATATCAATTATAAAACCGTCGAACTTAAAATAGAATTTGATTATGCAGAATTAAAAAGGATAGATACCAAAATTGACTCAAATAACTCATTTAATATGATTATTCACCCAAAAAGGACAATTAAATTTTGACGTAATGAGTTTTCATAACAATCAAACGTATCTCCTATCGTCATGGAAAATATCAAATTATATCACAATACTTTCTAACTTATCCTACAATATATACTCTAACTTATCCTGCAATATATACTAACATGTTAAACCAGTATGATTAACTAATACAACCCGTGAAGATTTATTTTCCTTAAAAAATTATTTTATCACGATAGATAAGAAAAACTATGTATTTTGAGAAACTATACAATAATATTTCGTTTCGTGGAGGTTTTATCAATATAGATTGTTATATATAGGATGAACTGACGAGAATGGAATATAAATCTTGAAAATTACATCTGAATTAATTCTTTCCTAATATTTTGTGTTTTTTATTCGATTCAAAGCCAAAGGCAGAGGATTATGGCTGGCATATGTCAAACAGTAGACTATGCTAGAAAAGGGCTTTTTTGACAAGTCAGGTGCACAATTTTGAAGTTTAATACAATTACTTGGAAACTGTTTATACTTAATTACTGTATAATTACTTTTATTAGCAAATAACCATCAGATTACAAGTCAAGTTTAACTCCCAACACCCCTTGTCAAAATATATAGTGTGCTCTAAATGACCATGTTTTAAAACTCAAAATTTAAACATGGTTCAGGAAGTAGCAAATTTAGATATACTGACTCAAACTACATGAAGAATAAACAATTCCAGCAAATTTCTATGAAAACCATAGTGAAACTTGTATACAGGAAGTAGCAACTTAGTATTATCATCACACCAATTGCCAAGCAAAGTTAATTATACAAGCCCATCCAATACTAGCAAATTACCTTATCATATAATAACGACAATAAAGGACAAGCACCAATCAAAATTCAAAATTCTGATCCATCACACAGAGCACGCACGCATACACTGAAATTAATGATTCATATGCAGATAATCACAAAATAAAGTGGATTGGATATTAACAATGATAATCACAAACCATTAAGAAACTTAACTAAGTGAGAGTGCAAGATTGAGTGGAGGAAAAGAGAATAAAAAAAATTGTGAGAGCAATATGATGGGCAGATCGTGTAAAGGAAGAGAGGGATGGGGATCTGTTTTTATTATGCAAATTGGCTGAGGGAATTAATAGGATATTTGTTATATTAGATATACATGTTAAATGGAATGATAATCTTTTGAGGGAGGAAATTAGTTACCCAAAATTTGGCAACTAATTCTTCTTTCCCTTTGTGATAATATTTTGGCGAAAAAAGGAAGGAAAAAAAAGCGCCAATTTTTTCACTGAAAAACAAGGATGAAGATGGCATGAATTTTCTACAGTATGTGAGATTAGTAGATGGCTCTGATAACATAAAAGGGATTTAGTCAAAACGAAGTGAATTTATGTCACTTAACATTATGTAATTGCAATTTTGTTTAGGATATTAACGGGTGAATGGCAATTTACCCTTCTATAATTTCTATAATGTTTAATTTACCCCTTTCGATTTGAAAAAGAGCGAGTTTATCCTCCTGTGAAAAATTTAAAGAAGCACTACCCCCCTGTAAATCTTTAAAGAAGGAATTTACCCCCTTCAGTCGGAGAATGTAACTCACTTGCCGACATCGATAGTGGGCATAAAATGTGTTTTGTAACATAAGGGTGTAAATTGCCACATTTATCATAACACAAGGGTTAAATTGCCACATTATCATAATACATGGGGATAAACTGTATTATTATCATAACACAAGGGTATAGTGTCATATATAAAAATGTCAGGGAGACGGTGTGAAACTTTTGTAAAATTATAGGGGGTAAAATGCTCTTTTTCAAATCATAGAAAGGTAAATTGTATATTATAAATACTATAGGGGGTAAATTGCCATTAACTCGGATATTAACTAAAAAATATTGTCGAAATTTTGAATTTCATTTTTGGTATATGTTTCAGTCAATTAAATATTGCAATCTACAATATTTTTAACATTTTGAAGCCTTGAATCAAAACAGGAGAAATTGGGTGTTAGTCAATTTGACTGTGTTACCTCCTTGTAAACTTAACCCCCAATTAAGAAAAAAATTTGGAAACCCTTTGACAAAAATATTGAACGCAATAGCAGAGCTTTTGTGCCTCTCAAACCCATCTCTTGAACCCTCCCATACCACGATCAACTCCGGCTATGGAAAATCTTTGGCAATAACCGGAGAAGACGACCACGTACATCAGATTCTCCTTTGTTCAATTTTTGTTTTATCAATTAATGGTGATTTTTCTTTGGCATCATCCTTGCGGCGAGTATGAATCTTCTACCTTATTCTATTTTTTTATTTATTTAATGGTGATAATAAATTTAATTTTCTCAAAGGGTTAATTAATTTTCTCAATTTACTTTTCCTTCGTTCATGTGATTTTTTTCAAAATTGGCGAATATGAATCTTCTCTCTTGTTCTATTTTTTTTAACTAATGGTGATATCACAGCCGCGGGTTCCTCCTTCCACAGCCAAATCATTGTTCAGTATTATTTGCGATTTATATAGCTAATATCAATATTAAATTAATAATCATGCTAATTAATTAACTATTTAAACTTAATTGCTAATTGCGATATGTACCCCTTTTTTTCTCTTTTCTTTTAAAGAAACGCAATTAGTACTTGTTGGATAAGGATGAAGATGAAGGCACTAAAGGAAGTTTGATAAGGGAGGTTTTGATGCATTCCAAAACTTCATATTTGGCTAAGTATGGAGTAACTTAGCTGATAAACTTATCAAGGAATTTTGACTAAGTACAAGAAGACATCAGAAGAGTCAAAATTTTCAAGGTCCAAGACTTCTGATCCGCTGAAGGAAAGTTATCAGACTGATGAAGATCAGCCGACTTAAATCAGATTTGTTCAAGTTTGAGTTCAACCGAGTTCGCCATCAGACTTGCACTTTCGTCAGCCAAGTGAAGAAGATCATAAAGTGTTTCCAACGGTAATAAATGCCCCTTGGAGTAATAAATGCTGAAGTACAAGGTTATTAAAGACAAATGATTGAAGAATTGCTTCGCATCAGCTGGGTGCATTTAATGCTGCCTGCAGAATAGTACTGTTCACAGTACGGACAGACTGCAAAAGAGCCGTTCGCGGAAATTAAGGACCAGTACTCGAGGAACTTGAATCCTGTCTCCCTTCAACGGACATTTTTCAAACCTCAAGTATAAATAGCTAAAAGAGATGAATAAGAAAGAAGCAACACAATCTCTGAGAAATTTTCGAAGCAAAATTCTTTAAGTCTCAAGAACAGCTCACTCATCAGCTTAGTCATTTGTTGACGAAAAGTGAAGTTGAAGAACAAAGATAAATACATCTTCTGAGTGATTTTGTAAACAAGAGTGTTGTGAGAAGTAAATATCCGTCTAAGTGAGTGATATTACTTCAGAGAAGTAGGATTTCTTTGTGATTTCTTACTGCGAACTTACGGCCTGTTCATTTGTTGTAAGGCGTAAGCAGAGTATACTGATTACTGTGTGTTTTTAGTATAACCCAAGTTCTTTGTGACTTGGAAGAGTGGACTAAAGGATATTCAAATCCATATAACCACTATAAAAATTGCTTGTGTTTTATTTGCATTTTACTTGCATATTTTCAGTTGCATAAAACACATTAAGTTAACTGTTTGAAAAATACTTAAAAGGAATTTATAAAACTGGGGAAACATTTTTCAAACTGCTAAGATTACTTGAGAAAAACACTTTGAAAAATCCGCTGCAAGTACTCTAAGTATTAAAACTGATTTTAACAAAATCAGCTAAGTAACAATCAGACGAGTGGTCAACAAAGCTGTTCAAAGATTTGTTCGCGAACAGAATTGTAACTTACTACTCTGATCAGCTTAGTCTGTTCAGTTAGAGAAGAGTTTTAAAGTTAAAATTTGGAAGAAATTTTTAAAGAGGTTTATTCACCCCCCCCCCCTTCTAAACCTCTTCTGACCACTTGGGACCAACAAGTGGTATCAGAGCAGGTGGTTCATTAGAATCAGCTGCCTGATCAACGAGCTTGATCCAAGTATCTTTCAAAGGTTTTAAAAACTTTTTCAAAAGAGCATCTTTTCGAAAAATCAAAACTTTTTGAAAAATGGACTGTATCAGCCATGTTCCCCACATTGCTGGTATGTCGTTTGAAGATTGGAAAATCAGAATGGAGATTTTCCTAGCTGCTTATAATGACAACATGTACACATGTATCATTAAGGGTCCATTCAGATTCACAAAGACCATAAAAATCAATGAAGTTGATACAGTTGTGGAGAAAGACTTACATGAGATGACTGCTGAAGAAATCAAGCTGTTCAATCTTGACAAAGTCGGAAGATTCATCATGACTAAAGCCCTGGACAATGATCGGTTTGCCAAAGTCAAACATTGCAAAACTGCAAAGGAAATGTGGGATAAAGTCAGAGATATGAGCGAAGGAAACGACGCCATAAAAGAGCATCAGCTGAGTGTTGCTCTAGAAAAGCTGGACAATTTCAAAATGAAGTCTGCGGAAACCATTGATCAGATGGCAAGGTTTACAAGGACGTTGAATGAAGTTCTGAAGCTTGGAAAAACCTTCACAGACAAGGAGATAACCGTCAGAGTTCTGAAGGCTCTACCTCCCAAGTTCAACATGAAGGTGACAGCCATGGAAGAATCAAGAGATATGGGCAAGATTTCTCTTACAGAGCTGTTCTCAGTACTCAAGGCGTATGAGTATAAACTGCCTAGGATGGGTGTTGAAGAAACCTCAACTTCAAGTCCCACAACTGCACTGGTTGCTGCTGAAAACCCAAGAAGACCAGCCTACAGAAGTAAAGATGTGGACTCATCTGATGAAGCCACACTGCTCAACAAAAAGGAGTACACTGCTGGAGACGTTGCATTGCTGATAAACAATTTAAAGAAGTTCTACAAAAGAAAATTGAAGAACAAATATAATAATGCTTCAACTTCTAAACCTAACTTTTCTTCTCAAGATAAAGAGGATTATAAAGCCAAACTAATGTGTTACAACTGCAGGAAATTGGGGCACTTCATCAAAGACTGCCCATATCCAAAAGCAGAAAAGTACACTGAAGAAGAGAAGAAAATGAGAAAAGAAAGAAAACATCAGAGAGGCAAGGCTATGATGGCGGAAGCAGAAAAGCTGGCTGCTGTCTGCTCATCTGACTCAGATTCAGACACGTCTGATGAAGAATCGTCTGATGAAGAAAAACCTGCTCTCCTCTGCCTGATGGCAAAGGAATCTGATGACTCTGAGGAAGAGGTAACTCCTCTTGACAATGAATTGTTTAATTCATTTGAACAAATGATGCTTAACAATACTACTATTGCTGAAGCATATAAAAAGCTTAAGGAAGAGATGATATTGCTAAAAGAGCAAAATAGTTCACTGAAACTCACAGCTGAAAAGCCTAGAGAATCAGCTGAATATAAACAGCTTGAGCAAGAAAATGAATCTCTGAAAGCTGAATGTGAAGTCTATAAAGGAAAAATCATGGAACTTGAAAAGTTATTGAGTCTCATGAGAAATCATCTGTTGCATCCACGCATACATCTAGTAAACAGAAGATACCTTTAGAACAGGAAAAGTTTGAACTGAATCATACTGAAAAATTTGTATCAGTTGACAACAGTAAGGTCATTCTTTATGTTCAGACAACTAAACCTGCTTCACCTGAGAAAGTTGTAAAGGAGACGAAAACTCCTAAGGCTAAAAAGAGCAAAGAACCTAGTTTAGGTAAACAGATTAGTAAGACCAAACAGCAGAGCCCTAAGAAGTCTGCTGATAAAGCTAAAGTCAATCAGACTAGTGGTAAAACTAAGTCGTCTGTTAATGAGCAAGCTACTAGTAAGCCAAAGAAGCATAAGAATAAGAAAAATCAAAATGCTTGGTATGGAAATGAGTCATACTATGTGCAACCTGCTGCATATCCTCCTATGTATCATGCACCTCAATTTCCAGGTTACTATGCACCTTACCCTGCTCATCCAATGCATGCATACCCTGCTTATCATGCACCTTACCCTGCTTATGAACATTACTCTTATCATATTGATCATCAACATGACTTATCTGATAATTATGATAAAAATGAAACTGTTCATACTCCTGTTAAAACTCAGAAGCCTAAGAAGCCTAAGACATCAACATCTTGGGTTGTCAAAGGTGGAACTAATCCTTCAGGACCCTCTCAATAAGGGTACATAAAACAATTTTATTTTTGTTTTGTAGGTTAGGATTAGGAGTAGGAGCAAAGTAGAGAAGATTTGGTACTTGGACAGTGGATGTTCAAGACACATATGTGGAAGCATACATGAGCTGACTGATGCAGTTGCTGTGGATGGTCCAAAAGTTACTTTTGGGGACAGCAAAGAAGGCAAGATTAAAGCTAAAGGAAGGATAATCAGAGGAAACATAGAGATATCTGACGTCTCATATGTTAAAGGCCTCAAATATAATCTGCTAAGCATAAGTCAATTTTGTGACAAAGGATATTCAGTCATCTTCTCAACAGATAAGTGCTACGTTGAACAGATTGGTACAAAGAAGGTAATTTTATCTGGAAGGAGACAAGGGAATGTCTACATAGTCGACTGGAATTCTGCTGATAAGAATTCAAATGTTTGTTTGGTGGCATCAACACCAAGTGAAGTTAGTTGGCTGTGGCACAAAAGGATGAATCATTTAAACTTCAAGACCATCAACAGATTAATCAAGAATGATTTGGTAGAAGGGATTCCTAAAACAGTCATGAGCAAAGATAAGCTTTGTGACGCCTGTCAGAAGGTTAAACAAATCAAGTCATCGTTCAAAAGCAAGAAGCATCAATCTTCTGGAAGAATATTGGAGCTGCTACATATGGACTTATTTGGACCCATTGATTCTGTCAGAAATGGTGGAAAGAAATACTGCCTAGCTGTTGTGGATGATTATTCAAGATATACTTGGGTGATTTTCATGAAGAAGAAAAGTGAAACCAAGGAACATCTTACAAATCTGATGGAACTGATCCAGAATGAGAAAAGCATAAAGATATTGAAGATCAGATCAGATAGAGGGACAGAGTTTACAAACTCTACTGTTGAAGTGTATTGTAATATCAAAGGAATACATCATGAGTATTCAGCTGCTAGAACCCCTCAACAAAATGGTGTTGCTGAAAGGAGAAACAGAACACTAAAAGAAGCTGTCAGAACTATGATAGCTGAAGCTAAGCTGCCTCAAAGATTTTGGGCAGAAGCAACAAATACAGCATGCTTTACCCAAAACAGATGCATGATCAACAAGCACCAAAACAAGACTCCATATGAAGTTTGGAACAACAGGAAGCCAAACATTCATTACTTTAAGATTTTTGGTTGTAAATGCTATGTTTTAAACAATGGTAAAAATCACCTTACTGCATTTGCAGAAAAGGCTGATGAAGCTGTTTTTGTAGGATACTCTACGGTTAGTAAAGCCTATAGAGTCTTTAACAAAAGAACATTACTAATAGAAGAATCCATTCATGTAGTTTTTGATGAACCAAGTCAATCTTCTGAAAAGAATCAAAGTGTTAATCAAGATCTATCTACTGATTTACAGAAGTTGAATGTTGGAAGGAATGAAGAATATGTTCCCATCATACTACCTAATCTCAACCTAGCTGATAACTCAAGTGCTGTTCAAAATCACAGAGCTGATTGTCTAACAGACGAGTTGGAAACAGCTGATAGACCAGAGACTGTTCAACAGACAAGAGAAGTTCAACAGACTACTACTGGGACTCCAACAGTAGTGTTGCAAGATCATAACAGAGGACAACATCCAGACCTGCAACCTGATCTAAGATGGCTCAGAAATCACCCACCAGAGTTAGTGATTGGTGATCCTTTAGATAGAGTGAAAACAAGAAGAGCTGCTGCACAAGATGCCATGTTTGTCACTTTCCTATCTCAAATAGAGCCTAAGCAAATTGAAGAAGCTCTCAGTGATTCCTTCTGGATAGAAGCTATGCAAGAAGAGTTGAATCAATTTGAAAGGAATGAAGTCTGGTACTTAGTTCCTAGACCAAGTCATCAAAGAGTCATTGGCACTAAATGGGTATTCAGAAATAAGATGAATGAAGGTGGTATTGTTACCAGAAACAAAGCAAGATTAGTGGCCAAGGGATATTGTCAAGAAGAAGGGATTGACTTTGATGAGACTTTTGCTCCTGTAGCAAGACTTGAAGCAATCAGACTGTTTCTAGCCTATGGTGCTTACAAAAACTTCACTGTCTATCAGATGGATGTGAAGTCTGCCTTTCTCAATGGAGAACTGCAAGAAGAAGTATATGTTGAACAACCTCCTGGATTTGAAGTTTATCAAGAAGAGGATAAGGTATATCGTCTGAAGAAAGCTCTCTATGGACTGAAACAGGCTCCAAGAGCATGGTATGATACCCTATCTGATTTTCTTTTAATTAAAGGATTTCATAAAGGTAAGGTAGATAAAACCTTGTTCACTATTGAATTGGAGAGTCATATATTGATGGTGCAAATATATGTAGACGATATTATTTTTGGTTCAACTAATCAACAGATGTGTGATAAGTTCTCTAAGCTGATGCAGAATAAGTTTGAAATGAGCATGATGGGAGAACTTAATTATTTTCTTGGTTTACAAGTTAAACAGTTGCCTGATGGAATCTTTATAAATCAAGCTAAATACACAAGAGATCTGTTCAAGAAATTTGGTATGGAAACTAGCTCTACTGCTACTATTCCTATGTCTACAAGTCTTCGTTTGGATAAAGATGAAGATGGCAAATCAGTGGACATAACCAAATACAGAGGCATTATAGGGTCACTGTTATATCTAACAGCAAGCAGACCTGACATAATGTACTCAGTTGGAGTCTGTGCAAGATTCCAATCAAACCCCAAAGAATCTCATCTCTTAGCTGCCAAGAGGATATTGAAATATGTTAAAGGCACTCAAGAATTGGGATTGTGGTATCCTAGAGAATCTGGATTTGAGCTTATTGGTTATTCAGATTCAGACCTTGCTGGCTGCAAGATTGACAGAAAAAGCACAACAGGTGCCTGTCAGTTCTTAGGTAGTCGTCTGATCTCATGGATGAGTAAGAAACAGACTTCAGTATCCATATCTACTGCTGAAGCTGAATATATAGCTGCTGGAGCTTGCTGTGCACAGATATTATGGTTGAAGCATCAACTAGAAGATTACAACATCAAAATCAGTGGAATTCCAATCTACTGTGACAATACAAGTGCAATATCACTTACTCAGAATACTACAAGTCATTCAAGGACTAAGCATATTGTGATCAAGCATCACATCATTAGAGATCATGTGGAAAAAGGCAATGTTGTGATTGAGTATGTTCATACTGAAAATCAAATTGCTGACATTTTCACTAAACCTTTAAGTGAAGTAAGGTTTTCAACCTTAAGAGCTGAGATAGGATTACTTAATTTGGATGCATAAGCTGAGGGGGAACTTATCAGAAGATTAGTTCAACAGCTTACTCATCACTGTTATCTTCAAGGATTAACTTTCAACAGACTAGTTAACTTATGAATTCTTAAACTCAGGGGGAACGTGTAAGACTAGCGGTACTTCTGAATTGAAGATGAAATTTGTTAATGTCAGTTAGTTGAAGTTATGTTTTCAACAAAAGACTCAAATATCGAAGAATAAAATTATATTATCTAGCTGGATTGACAAACAGCTGAGGAAGGTTATCAGCTATTGGCATTCTCTGATAACAGCATTGTCATCAGGACAGTAGTCAATCAGATAAGTATTTACTTTACTCATCTGATTACTTGAATAAAAGCGAATCTATTTAAAACGTTTTATTCAAAACACGCTTTTATAAGTAACTATCGTGCGGTACATATTCCCGCTCCTCATTAAATATCTTTTGATTTTGAAAGGTCGTAACTGACGCCGCACGATCAGCACTGACAGAAAAATGAATCTAACGGTTGGCGAATATCACGGAAATCGACATACCCCAACTCTATAAATCTCAATCTGATCAGTCGTGTAGTTCTTTACGCACACCATATTTTCAAAAGTACTTGTGAGAAATTTGAGCAATTTTCCTGCAAAAATCTCTTCGTTTTTTTTCTAATCTCTACAGATCCGCAATGGCTGCTGAAGGCATGTACCTTGTGTATGATTCCTATTACCAATCTGGCACAAAACTGATGAAGGAACTTCTGGAGAAGTTTAAATCTGCAACTTTGGTGAACTTCATGGAGTACAATGAAGGAATAATCTGGACTGACCAGGTTATGGAATACTACAAGGCGGCTAAGGTTGATTTCGATAAGTTGGAGATTACTGCTACAGTTGGTGACAAATCTGTTGTCATCACTCCCACCGTTCTTCACGAACAGTTTGGGCTTCGTAACAGTGGACGTCATGATGTCACTGTACTGACTGAAGCAAAACACCAAGAGTTTTGGGCGATCTTCGCCAAGGAAGGAGAAATACTGTCTGGGAATATCAGGAAGAGACAGCTGAAGGACGAGTATCAGCGGATGG
This sequence comes from Penstemon eatonii, assembly GCA_038501285.1. Classification (NCBI taxonomy): domain Eukaryota; kingdom Viridiplantae; phylum Streptophyta; class Magnoliopsida; order Lamiales; family Plantaginaceae; genus Penstemon; species Penstemon eatonii. The sequence goes on along the minus strand of CM076711.1, from coordinate 38,150,431 downwards.
CTGATATGGTGTCAAAGCTGATGGAAAACTGCACCTTTTCCCTTGATGCTGTTACTATGAAGAGGTACAGCATTATGGCTGCTATTTATTATGGATTGGAAGTCAACTGGTCCATGATTATCTGGTACATCCTTGCTGAATTCCTTGAAGTGAAGAAAGGAAAAAAACCTCACACCAACCACAGAATAACTCTCAGCTACCTACTGTCACATCTGGGATGCACTATGACGAATGGCAAGGAAATTCACAAGTCCAAAGCCATGAACAAATATCTACCAGTTCAAAAGAGGAAGGCTGATGAGCCTGAGGAAGCTGATGATGAGGGACCAAAGGAGGTTCCTGCCAAAAGGCAAAGGAGATTAGTCAAAACAGCCAGCTTAGCTGTTGAGACCAAAAAGAAGAAGGCTGCTGATGAGCCTAAAAAGAAAGAAACCAAGCAGATGGAGAAAGTGACTTCTGCTGCTGAAGCCACTAAAATTATTGAAAAGATAACTGCTGATGTAAGGACTGGATCCCCTGCATCACCATCAAGAACTCCATCAGCAGAGAGATCCGATGAAGGTATCTCTCAAAGAACAAGAAGTCAACAGAGGGATACAGCTGCTTCTACTTACCGTGAAGGAAGAACCAAAAAGTCTGCTAGAAAGCAGATGACTTTCATAGAAGAACCCACGGAACTAGAAAATGTGGCTAGGGAAGACCCTGAAAATGCTGAAAAGACTGCTAAACCTGTTGAGCCTATTACAACAGTCGAGACTGCTGCGACTGACAAAGCTGATGAGCAACAGCCAAGTCAAGTCTCACCAACAGTTGAGGTTGCTCAACCTCAGGATGATCCAGATGTCCAAATCATCCATCCTATAGCTGCTGCTCCCATTTCATCTGCTGGACCAGCTCCTGCTCCAATTGATAAAGGCAAAAGGAAAATAGTGCTGAGGAAAAAGAAAATTTCCAAAGCTGACAAGAAAGCAAGGGAGGAAGCTGAACAAAGGAAACAAGAAGAGTTGGAAGAGAAGAAGGCACTTGAGCTAAGCAAAGCTCAAGAAGCTAAGGATGAAGCCAGGAGAAAAATGTCTGAGGCAGAGAGAAAAGCTGCTGAAGATGCTGAAATGGCTATGGTGATCGAAATGAGCAAAGTTGATGCCTATGGACCTATCCATGGAGGAGGCATCAAAATTGGAGAAGGCAAAGATGGAAATAAAGAGAAAAAGCTCAAAATGCCTGCTGCCAAGATCAAGTCAAAGGACAAATTTGAAGTTAGAAGAGCCTTTGAGATAGTGTATGCTGATAAGGAGATCTTCAAGAAGTTTGAGAAGTCCTTGGCATACTATGATCAAAAGCTCATGCTGAAGACTCTGTTCAATCAGGAGAAACCTAGATACATCAGTTGGAGAGACAACAGGTTGAACAAGTCAATTGCAGAACTCCAAAATCTGAAGGAGTTAGCTGATGAAGAACAATGGGTTCTAAATTGGTTAAAAACAAACTCCATTCAGAAGGCCTTGGATCCCAGCTATGTCAGAAATGTCATGCATAACTATGCAAAAGACTTTGCATTGGAGGAGGCCAAGAAGATCAAAAGCACCTTACCTGATAAGAAGAGAAAATCTGAAGATGCTGAAGAAAGGGCAATCAAATTTGCTGTTATGACCGCCTTAAAGAGATGGGCAAAAAGGTCAAAATATCAGCAGGGATGCTCAAGTGACTTGCCACTGCTGCCAAGTATTCAGCAAATAATTTTTGGCAAGGAAGTAAAGGAATACAGTGAAGTGCCAAAGGGAAACAATGCTCCTGTTAACCCTTGGATCATTGTGAGGCAGATCCGACAGACAACCTGCTTCAATGATGATGGCACAATCACTAACATCTTTTACGATGATGTCACTGATAAAAAGAATGAAGCTGACAAGTCCTTAGCTATTGAGTGGCAAGCTAAGACTTCTGAAGATCATCAGATGACAGATATGGAAGAAGTCCCTGTACAACAGGCGACTGATGAGAAGGAAGCTGATGCTGCTGCTTCTGCTTCATCAGGTGATGAACACTCTTCACTGATGGAAGCTTTCCAGATATTGATGGAAAATTCTATGAAGGAATTGGAAGAGAAGCATAGTAAGCAGCTGATGAAGGTCAAGGAGGAGCTGAAGAATGAACTCAGAACAGAGTTGGCAGAGTCCAACAAATTTCAGCTGGAAACTGTTCAGAAGTCAATTGCTGAAATTATCAAGAAAGAGATTGACAGTTTCCCAATCCCTCAAGATCACTCTCAGCAGTTAGTGCACAGCCTAAGAGAATTGAATAAAAATGTTGAAGATGTGAAGGGTGATGTAAATCACCTTCATACTGCATTGAAGACAGCTGAGCACAAAATAGCAGACTTAACTGCAACCTTTATTCAAGTCAGTAACGAAGAGAAGGAAATCAACTTAGGGATGTTGCAAGAAGTATCAAAAGCTTCACAGGAAGTTCAAAATGAAATTGCAACTATAAACCTTAACATTGACTACTTCAACGATCAGACTGACATCATAAGCGCTGATATTCATCATCTTACAGCAAGTCATGATGTTGTCAATCAAAATCTGAAGGCTCTATGTGCTGAAATGAGGATTCCAACAGTAGCTCTCAACCCTGCTGTTGTACCTTCAAATGTCATCAAATCTGATGATGACAAAAAGGGGGAAGATAAAAGGGATGCTGCTGCAACTGATGAAGCCAAGGAGACTGAAGACACTGCTGCCAAGACTGAGAAACTTGGAAAGGTAGAAGAAGAAGAAAAGACTGAAAAAGAAACTACCAAGTACAAGAACACTGAATCAGCCAGGAAGGCAATGGAGCTAATCAAAGAACAGCAACTCAAAGAGAAGATGGAAGCTGCCAAAGCAATCTTGGATGAGAAAGCTGATGATGAAGAAGATGACGAAGAGTCATCTTATGAATATGAAGAAGTGCTTGAAGGATCAGATGAAGAAGCTGACAGTTAAAAATTGTAAAATCATTGTAATCAGTTTACTTTTATCTATTCTTCAGAATTCTCATCTGATGAACTTGTACTTGTAATTCTTTTTCATTATCAATAAAAAGACAAGTTCAATCCAACATACTATTTTCTATCTCAGAAAATTTTTTAGGATTACATTCTTTAGTTTAGGTATTTAACAGGTACTTAGCTGAAGTTTTGTCATCATCAAAAAGGGGGAAATTGTTGGATAAGGATGAAGATGAAGGCACTAAAGGAAGTTTGATAAGGGAGGTTTTGATGCATTCCAAAACATCATATTTGGCTAAGTATGGAGTAACTTAGCTGATAAACTTATCGAGGAATTTTGACTAAGTACAAGAGGACATCAGAAGAGTCAAAATTTTCAAGGTCCAAGACTTCTGATCCGCTGAAGGAAAGTTATCAGACTGATGAAGATCAGCCGACTCAAATCAGATTTGTTCAAGTTTGAGTTCAGCCGAGTTCGCCATCAGACTTGCACTTTCGTCAGCCAAGTGAAGAAGATCATAAAGTGTTCCCAACGGTAATAAATGCCCCTTGGAGTAATAAATGCTGAAGTACAAGGTTATTAAAGACAAATGATTGAAGAATTGCTTCGCATCAGCTGGGTGCATTTAATGTTGCATTTAATGCTGCCTGCATAATAGTACTGTTCACAGTACGGACAGACTGCAAAAGAGCCGTTCGCGGAAATTAAGGACCAGTACTCGAGGAACTTGAATCCTGTCTCTCTTCATCGGACATTTTTCAAACCTCAAGTATAAATAGCTGAAAGAGACGAAGAAGAAAGAAGCAACACAATCTCTGAGAAATTTTCGAAGCAAAATTCTTTAAGTCTCAAGAACAGCTCACTCATCAGCTTAGTCATTTGTTGACGAAAAGCGAAGTTGAAGAACAAAGATAAATACATCTTCTGAGTGATTTTGTAAACAAGAGTGTTGTGAGAAGTAAATACCCGTCTAAGTGAGTGATATTACTTCAGAGAAGTAGGATTTCTTTGTGATTTCTTACTGCGAACTTACGGCCTGTTCATTTGTTGTAAGGCGTAAGCAGAGTATACTGATTACTGTGTGTTTTTAGTATAACCCAAGATCTTTGTGACTTGGAAGAGTGGACTAAAGGATATTCAAATCCATATAACCACTATAAAAATTGCTTGTGTTTTTATTTGCATTTTACTTGCATATTTTCAGTTGCATAAAACACATTAAGTTAACTGTTTGAAAAATACTTAAAAGGAATTTATAAAACTGGGGAAACATTTTTTAAACTGCTAAGATTACTTGAGAAAAACACTTTGAAAAATCCGCTGCAAGTACTCTAAGTATTAAAACTGATTTTAACAAAATCAGCTAAGTAACAATCAGACGAGTGGTCAACAAATCTGTTCAAATATTTGTTCGCGAACAGAATTGTAACTTACTACTCTGATCAAAATTTTTAAAGAGGTTTATTCACCCCCCCCCTCTAAACCTTTTCTGACCACTTGGGACCAACAGTACTGCAATTTATATGCTCTATATACAGCTGCGAAAAATAGAACGTCTCCCCAATCTCTCTCGTGCCCTAAATTGAAAGCAGCCCCAACCACTCACCACCACCGGAGCAACTCAATCCCGCACCACAGACGACGCTGGAGCAACGGCCACGGTTCACCTTCCTTGTTTACACACACTCTCTCGCTCTCTCTCAGATTTGCTTCCCATTCTATCTATTTCATAGAGGCGACAAGATACCACTGGTCAGTTTCCCTTTACTGAATCTGGTTGAAAATTTGGTTTTTTAGTGTCTGGAATTGTATACAGTCTTTCAATTATGTTTGCTATCAGCTTTTATCGATTTACTGTGTATAGGTAAAGCTTTTTTATTCTTATTTTATCACCCAAAACAATTTTATAGTAACGTCGGTGTGTTGAATTTTTGGATCGTATAGGCAGCTCCTCCCCCGAAGCATTAGATAAATTTTTTTAGTGATATTTGCTGCTGTATTGAAAGTGAATTTGCTGTTGTATTGTACTTTTAAATATATCCATTTAATGTGTATTATAGTAAAGTATGAACCCAGTTAGGCAGTTCTAGACCTATATATGTGCTCTCTCTAAGTAGTATTTTTTTTATACTTAGAAGTCTTAATGTTTAATCAAACTATATCATAACTAATACTACTTGAGTAAAAGTTAATGATAAATAAAACTTTTAGCATGTCAACTTGATGTGTTGCTTTAGTGTATTGACAAACAGTGTATGTTAGCTTAGTAAGTATATAGTAAGTATGTCACTAAGGTTTGGAATCATTATACTGTTTGAAAAATTCTCATAAGCCAAGCTGCCTGAAATAATCTATAACATAGAATTTCCTTTAAATTTTTTAATGAACTTTTCATAATAGTTAAGTTTCTGCATGCAAGAAAAACCTTGATAAGACGTCCGAGCAGCATTCTTTTGCTTGAGTTCTGCTTCATCTCTTTTCCTTTTTACTCTGCAAGTAAGAAGTGTATCTATAGTTTGCATTCCATCTGATACACAGCTAGCACAGGACAAAACATAATTATGGTAGCTGTAATCATAAAAGTATATCGTACAATTGGCATTTGTACAGGTTTGGTATAATATCACCAACCTGTGTGCTAAAACTGCCCTAGGAATTCCTCAGCATTCTTTGAAACTTTTTAGTACTTTAGACTGTGACAAGTATAGTGCTGCATCAAGGCCAGGGTAATAAAGCATGACCACTTTGGGTATTAGGGGCTTGTTCTGCACATCACAAGAACAATAGTTAATATGAACTCAGAAGTGGTTTTATGTCTTCTAACTGTTAATTGTTGTTATTCCATTTACTTCTCTTGCCTGCTTAAGAAAAAAGGAATTAGTCAATCTATTTTGCCATGTCAAAAATGCAAATTCAGAAGATAGTATCAACCCTCTATTACCATTTTTGTTTGCCTATTTATTTTATGGCTTGTTTTATTTTGCTTTTAGTGCATTACAAATTTTATAATCTGACAATTTTATTTCTATATACTCAATTTGACAGATTTTTGGTTAGTTGTGGATGTTTTATAATCTTTTCCCTTGAGTTGTTATAACTAGGCTATAATACCAGCACAAACTTGCAGTAAGATTCTTCAAGTGCGAATATCTTGCCATTTATCGGCATCCTTATGGTGTGTATATTAAACTGAACTTAATTTTCCAGTTCATACAACTGAAGAAACCTTGAATGCTTGTGATCTCATTAGAAATTAAAGACTGATGTGCTGTTATATGCTTGATATTAGTTTTATTCATTATATAGTAAATCATTCAATTTGTTATTATTAAAGACTTTTGGCTATCTTTTTAATATAGTATAAATGTCTAATACTGGTTATGTGGATTTCAAATGCTTGTAACTAATAATGACTGAATTACATTAGTCTTATTTTACCATGTAGACTAAATCAAATTGAATGGCAGGGGTAAAAGGAATGGAACATATCAGAGGTTTATTCATTCCCTTTTAGAACATTAGTGAGCACTCATTATGTAGAGATCTGGTTATGTAGTGCAATAGAAACGACAGAAAAAAGATCTTTTGGTTCTAGGACCTGTAAATTATAACTTAGAAATATCACTAAAATGAAATTGTAACTTAGAACTTTTTCTGAACTGTATTATTTGATATAAGAATCTAATACACCACTTTATATATGTTTTTTCCTACATGTGATTTTATTTTAGTTTGCAAAACAATAAAAATGGATAAGAGTTAGATGAAACTTGATGACTACACATCAGATGATTATGTTAACGGAGTTAGAAGTTTTATAAGATTTGCATTGGAGAACTCGAGAGATAACAATAAAATGCTTTGTCCTTGTCGAAACTGCTTGAATCTAAAATCGTACCCAACTTCCCTGGTCAAATTGCATTTACTCTCAAATGGTATAGATGTTGGTTATATTAAATGGTATGTGAGCTCCTTGAAGGCATTCAATTTGTAGTTTGCCTTGAAGCCATGTCTCTTGGTACTCAAGTTGGGATTCATCAATGGATTATATATTACCATCAATTCTAGTGTTGAATTCATGGTGAGATATTTTTATAATTGCTCAATTTTCTGATATGAGATTAAATGAAATAGATCAATTTATTACATTACATGCAAACGCATAATTAGTTGCAAGTTTACTATCTAGTGTGAAGATAAGTATTAATTTAAACATGCACAAGGTGTTGTTATTACTATAAATGGTGATTAAATGGTTGGTACTTTGTAGGTGAGTAGATGAATGAAGTGCTTGTAATTGAAATATGTTGATGACGTCGAATAGGTGGAAAATTGATGTTTGTAGCTTGACTCAGTTAAAGGGACGTGAATGGATTGTCAATGGCGCACTGGCGGAGCTACACTATAGACAGGGGGGTGCATGGACCCCCCCTAAAATTTTGGTCCCAAGCATCATATATATGTATCGTATATATGATATATTAATATTTTTATGTTAAACTATAAGGATAATTTATAATTTTCTTTTAGTGGACTTTCAATTAAAATTAAATTTCTAAATAAAAGGGGTCCATGTTTATTAGAGTTTGATAAATTTAAGAGTTACAAAGTGGACATTAACTTAAACTCTAATATTTTATTTTTATTTTGTAATTTGAATCATACTATAACACTAATAATACTTTTTAAGGATTGACACTTTTTAGGAATATTAAGAGTTCTCAAAATTAAAAGGAATTGGTGATTTTGCTAGAAAATTAGTTGAAACAAAGAGGAACACTGTGTATCCTCTTGTATTTTTACTTTTAAAATTTACAATGATTTTGCCAGATGCTACTACGTCTGTGGAGAGAGCGTTTTCTGCTATGAGGTATATAAAAAATCGACTGAGGAATCGGATGGGAAATGAATGGTTAACTGACTCTATGATTACTTATATAGAGAAAGATGTATTTGATATCGTTACAGATGATTCAATCATGCAATGATTTCAGTCTATGACAAATCGATGTGTACATTTGTAAAAAAAAAAGTTTTCATTCCATTTAATTTATTTTGAGTTTGAATTAGTTTGGTCATATTTTAATTTTTTTTGCTGATTTTTTTTTTAATATTTTAAATAATACTCATTAATATATAAGGACCCGGTGAAACAAGTTTCTGGCTCCGCCACTGCAATGGAGCATGATGCATAAAGCTTGGATGAAAATTAACAAATGAAGGTTAAATATAGAAGTCAGCAACTTTATATGAGGATTGATAAATTGAGTTTTTTTTTTTTGTGCTTTTCCGTTGTTTTTTCTAATATATGTAGTGTAACAAAATTATCGCTCCGTGTAACTTTTTATGTTTTTTAGCGACAACAATTGTATTATGATTTTATAACATCTCTTTTATATAGTAATCATTGGTGTATCTTTTTATTTTTTTTCTATATTTCATGATTAAATTATAAAAGTTAATTATAGTTGTTTCCTTATTAGCAACAAATAACTATTTTTTTCATGTCACTAAGTCATATTAGATTGTATTATAAATTTTGCAACTGTATCGAAACTTAGTTCAACCAAATTATGTTGTCGCTAAACATAACATTTTAACAACAATGAATGATGACTTTAGCGAGTGAATTTTTTTGTTGCTAATACGTGTATCTTTATAGGCCATTAATTCCGGTCACTATAAATAATATTTTAACAACAATGAATGATCACTTTAGCGAGTGAAAAAAATTGTTGCTAATACATGTATCAATAGAGACCATTAATTCCTTGGTCACCAAACATAAATCGTGGTTGCTATTTTTATAGATATAGCAACCAAGACAATGTTGTAGTGTCCATGAAAACTCAAATTAGCGAGTTCAAAATTGTTGCTAATATCGACATCGTTAGAGACCATTACTAAACATGTCACGAAACATAAAATTTGGTTGCTATTTGTATAGGTACAGCCACCAAGAGAATGTTATAGTAACCATAAAAAATTCATTAGCGAGTAAAAAAATTGTTGCTAATGCTTGTATCTTTTGAGACCATTAATTCCTTGGTCACTAACCATAAATTGTGGTTGCTATCTTTATTGATATAGCAACCAAGACAACGATATAGTGTCTATGAAAACTAACATTAGCGACTATAAAATTGTTGCTAATATCGACATCTTTAAAGACCATTACTATGCTTGTCACTAAATATAAAATTATGGTTGCTATTTGTATAGCTACAGCCACCAAGAGGATGTTATAGTGAACATGAATATTTTATTAGCAAGTGAAAAAAATTGTTGCTAATGTCGTTATCAATAGAGACTGATAATATTTGGTCGTTAAAACTAACACTTCAACATCTAATTTAATGATTTGTCGCTACGGACTTTTAGTCGCCACTATGAGTGACTGGTCAAGTCTTAGTCGCTATAACTTTTAGTGACCATTTTCATTCTTTTAACGACCAATAACTACAGTCACTGAAACCGGATTTTCTTGTAGTGTATGTCCCTACACAACCTTCAAACTATTTTCCCTCGGTTTTCGTACTTATCTAGCACTGCTACATCATACGTGTTACTAATCGTTAAGTCTAACCCATCAATCATGATGAGCAACGGGCCCGGTCATGAACTCCCCGTAACTGGTTATCGATCGATATTCATATCCCGACCAGCCCTCACCCTTGTCGAATTTAGTTAAAAAACAGTAGTCAAGGAATTTTGCGTATTGTCCCTTTCTTCGACTCGGGTGCCAGACTCTGGATCACCTCTATCGATAAGTAGACAACTCACGCTAGTTCCTATTGATGGAAGGTTTGGATCTTTAAAACTTCATTTTAAACGTACCCAATATGACTTAATATTTAATTCGAGATGGGTTTTTCGGGTTTGAAAGTTCTAACTAACTCTCCACGAGATCTCACAGCATAAGTTATGATTTATCTTTTATTTAAGATCTAGATTCTAGCGAGCATCACATACAAGCCAAACATAAATCAGTAAATAAATTAAAACCATACAGGCCTAGCATGCCTACCACAACAATATGCTTTCGATCGGGAGGCTCCTATGTGGGCCATCATCGAGCCATGATGTTGGCCCAATTGGTCAATCTAAAGGGTTCTCAAAGGACCTAGGCTATTACATAAATAACCAAGCATACATAGCCTTCAACTCTTCTTGGGCTCCCACCTTGCTTGTAACGGGCCTCCATCCTAAACTATTTAAAACAGTAAAGTCTTAATCTATTACAAAGGCTCAAAGTGGCCCAAAAAAATAAGTACATACCAGAATTGCAAAAAAACAGTCTAGATTTTACAAAAATTTCTAGAAAATAGAAAATAAATTTCCAACTCTAATTTTCGAAAAACGGCGATTAGCACAAAAGTCCTTTAGTTTCGAAAAACTACAAATCTGCCCCAAATCTCAATATGCAATTTTACCCAATCATAGATCAAATCATAACAATTAAGAATCATCACACAGAACATAATAAACACAATATATATATATATATATATATATATATATATATATATATATATATATTATTACGTTCAGCCCTTTTCGCATAATAATAATGGAGTTGGCTCTTATACCACTGTTGTCAAAACAATTAAAGTGCTGAATTTAAAAAATTATCCGAGATACCCATCAGTCCCACGATATGATCTCCATCTTATATATGCAAAAATGTTGAATCAAGCAACAAACATAAATAAAGAGGGGGTGTTCTGCGATTTTACCTCACCACAGGCAAGGTGGTGGTAACCTCCAGCTTTGTTCTTGATTCACAAGCAGTGATCCAATTGTCTCACCTCCAGAGCGTATCCACACTAGTTGAATTGTAGTAACACCTTCAAGTCGCAGGCTACAAACTAGATCTTGAAGGTTGTCAATGGAGGAAGAAGCAGATCTAGATTCAGATCTAGATCTGGATATGGAAGACAAAAGAGAGACGGGGTGGCACACACAAGGGGCGGCTAGGGTTTGATGCAAAGTGTGCAAGAGTTCTCAAGTGTTACATTTGAGTCTCTCCTAGACTCCTTATATAAGCCCCCTTAGTTAACCAGGTCTTGCAAGACTTCTTCTGGGCTACTAATTAGAGGCCCATGTCTTACAACTTAATTTAATTAACCCATTAATTAAATTTGCCCAATTAATCTAATTAATTAATGCCTCTCAATTAATTAACACTTTAAATAATATTTAATTAATTACACCATCTAATTAATGAATCTTACAATTGAATTAACACTTTAATTCATTTATTGATTTAACTTCCTTAAATCAAGTATTTCCTTTTATGACTATCACTGTCCAACTGTATTGTATGTGACCCTCTAGGTTCACCATCAATTGGGAGCAGGCCCACGAACTCTTCATGACTTAATTTACGAGCAATTAATTGCTCCGATCAATTAAACCCCTTTAATTGACCACTCCACAATTAATCTCACTTATTAATTAAGGAGTACCCACACCTTATGGTCCATGTCTAGCCACAAGCCCATGAGGTCCAACTTCAGGTGAATTGATATTTGTGAACCTCACCTATTATAATTGCCATGTTCATACGGTCCTTCTATCGACTTAATTTTCCGATCGAGACCTAAGGTGTGTGAATTAATCGGCACCTATATTTATCTCGATAACTATACTTTCTAATTCGGGATAATAATCCAGTGTAACTTTCAAATTCAAAGAAACCCCGGAATGAATAAAAATGGGCAATCCTGAGCCAAATCCTATGCTTCTCAAAATAAAGGTTCAAAAAGCGAAAATAAGGGATAGGTGCAGAGACTCAATGGAAGCTGTTCTAACAAATGGAGTTGACTGCATCGGTAGAAAATTTCATGGACTGATTCTTGAATACCCGTTATAATAGAATATTCATGCGGCCAGCCTCTTTCTGGGATTCCATACTTTGGGACTTTATGTTCATAATGATGTCATGCCCCTTTGCAAATCCGTCATCGACCGTGGCCACGGGTTTCTCGGATCTATTATCTAAGAATCGTATAGGAAATTCTCTCATCCATTACGATGAGTCGGTATATTCCATATTGGTACTAACCACTCGCGTACACAACTATACGCACCCAACCTAGGCACATTATGGACAGGATATGTGACTTGTACCTAGATCTAAGTACGCACACTCATGCACCGAATTCGCCCTAGCACCTCAAGTCTAAGGACTAAATCGTACACTATTATAAGCCTTGAGAAACATCCCATCATTAAGCTTGAACCTAACCCTATAACTTCACAACTGACCTAGCATAGGCCCTTGATCCATCTAGATGTTAATGGCTTTTCTTGGGTATAACTCTTGCTAGATCCTTTCCTTACTAATGTTGATTGGGTTGGAAACCATGATGATAGAAGATCGACTTCCGGTTATTGTAAGTTTAGGAACATGGAGGAGCAAGAAGCAGAATGTAGTGGCCGATATACGTCATGCGCTTCCACAATGGGTTTCTCTGTTCGGGTCTTTCGATGCGTTAGATCCCCTATCGAACCACCTACTCATATACACTGACATCAAATGTCTTGTTCATGAAACTCTACAAATTCACTCCATGTGAATCATGCATATTCATAATATTCTTGACGATTCCTTCGATACCCCGCCTCGTTCGGAATCTATGACTTGTAACATGTTTTAAGATCAGGACCTTAGAGACTGTTTCATGATTGCACTTAGTACCGAAGTGAATCGTCCCATAGTCAAATGCGATCTAAGGATTTCATCCAATCGCTTAAATGTATTCGTGAGAGATGAAGTTGACCATTATTTATTCTATACAGTTATAAATGAACGCGCGTATTATTCATAAAATCAAAGATTGTTTATTACAGAATATACCTATTACAAGCTAAAGTGAATCGGCTTGTTGGGCACTATCCTATCAATTAAATCACAAATGGTTTGTGAGCCCAAGGGGCCACACACAATAGCACAAGATGCAACTCAGTTCAATCTATTAAATTCAAATTAGATTTGAGAAGAAGTAGTAATTAATTAAAGGACTCTATTAATTTAAGTGTTAAATTTATTTAGTAAAAATTAATTAGAAGTGTCTAATCAATTGAAGGATGAAATAAAATGGGTCTCTAATTTTGAATTAGAGATTAGATTTATTTATTGGAAAATAAATGTCCAATTAACCCAGGACCAATTTAAATTAGTCTTATGAGATGATCATATATAATATGATATAATGTTGATATATATATATATATATATATATACAAGAGAGAAATATATCTTATCAAGAGATAGTGGTGGCCCCCACCACTATCTTGCATTAAAACTTAAAAGTAGTGTGCTTGGAAATCACATTAATGCAACAAGTCTTATTGGTGGATGTGATTCAACAATAAACTACATTGCAAGATTTATACACATAAAAATAAGATATTGTCTTCATTCAATGGGGTTCAAGTTGCAAGACAAAAATACACACTACACCTTTTAGTGTGAGTTCAGATTTTTCTCCCTCTCAACCAAGAAAAGTTGTTTTCTTCATCTCATTCTCTTCCTTCATCAAGTTTCTAACTTGATTCAAGTACGACTTCATTCTAGCTAATAGATTGAGGGTGTATTTGCAAGATCTAGTTCATCTTCTTTACTCCTAAAGTGTTATCACTTGTGTGTGTGGGCTAGCTTTGGAGGATCTACGCTTGGAGACTGTTTCATGATTGTACTCAGTACTGAAGTGAATCGTCCCATAGTCAAACGTGATCTAAGGATTTCATCCAATCGCCTAAATGTATTCGCAAGAGATGAAGTTGGCCATTGTTTATTCTATACATTTATAAATGAACGCGCGTATTGTTCATTAAATCAAAGATTGTTTATCACAGAATAGACCTATTACAAGCTAAAATGAATCAGCTTACTGGGCACTATCCTGTCAATTGAATCACAAATGGTTTGTGAGCCCACGGCTAATTGATGGCGAACCCAAGGGGCCACACACAATAGCACAAGATGCAACTCAGTTCAATCTATTAAATTCATAATGGATTTGAGAAGAAGTAGTAACTAATTAATGGAGATTAATTAACTAAATGACTCTATTAATTTAAGTGTTAAATTAATTTAGTCAAAATTAAGTAGAATGGTCTAATCAATTGAAGGATGAAATAAAATGGGTTTCTAATTTTGAATTAGAGATTGGATTTATTAATTGGGAAATAAATTTCCAATTAACCCATGACCAATTTAAATTAGCCTTATGAGATGATCATATAAAATATGATATAATGTTGATATATATATATATATATATATATATATATATATATATATATATATATATATATATACAAGAGAGAAATATATCTTATCAAGAGTTAGTGGTGGCCCACACCACTATCTTGCATTAAAAGTAGTGTGCTTGGGGAGCACATTAAAGTAACAAGTCTTATTGGTGGATGTGATTCAACAATAAACTACATTACAAGATTTAAACACATAAAGATAAGATATTTTCATTCAATGGGGTTCAAGTTGCAAGACAAAAACATACACTACACCTTTTAGTGTGTGTTCGAATTTCTCTCTCTCTCAAGCAAGAAAAGTTGTTTTCTTCATCTCTTTCTCTTCCATCATCAAGTTTCTAACTTGAGTCAAGTACAACTTCATTCTAGCTAATATATTGAGGATGTATTTGCAAGATATAGTTCATATTCTTTACTCCTAAAGTGCTATCACTTGTGTGTGTGGGCTAGCATTGGAGATCTACATTTGGATATCTTGTTGTGTTTATTCTTGAGGTCCTTGGAAACAGAAGTTTCGTAGGAGGTATTGAACCCGTGAGCTTGGAGAAAGAAGTTTCATAGGAGGTACTGAACCCGTGAGCTAGAAGGTTTCGGGTGTTACTTGCTTGTCCCGATTCATTGCGGCTCGTCACCTCCCAAGATTGGTGGAGGTTTGATTTGATATCATTCCTTCCAATATGAACTTTAAATGCATGATGTTTCTAGGATTGTAATGGTAGAAGGTCTCCAAAATTTTGTTGCAAAGTAGTTGCATTTTTTGGCCGTTTTTGTCCCCGATAAAATTATTGTTTTCATTGCGCCTTGGCTGACCTTAGGACCATTACTTTCAACTGGTATCAGAAGCAAATCATGCTTTTTCATATTAGATTCGTGATTCATAAGTGTTATGAATGTTTCCTTATGTTTTGGTGAAAATGGTTTGTTAAAATTTGAAGTGCATCGACCAATTTGCTTTAGAATTTAAGGGTTGTTTTTGTGGTTGATTATGGTAAGATAATGTTTATGAACACTTTATTGGATATATGGATGTATTGAGTAAGGGTGGTTTTAGTTTGAAAATTGGTTTCTGGTGAAAAGACTGTACGTGCCAGGTTGTAGTGGAACAACCGCATCCACCGATAAAATTGCCTAAATCTTATGAGTCCTAGGGTTTCCCAAGATGATGTCGGGCTGTGGGTAAGCCTCTTTACTTATGGATAATTTATGATGAGGAGCCGGATTGGTCATAAAATGAAAATTCAAGCACCTATCAAGCTCATACATCAAGTTATCTAAATTTTTGTTCTTTGGTCTCATTAAATTGGGACACCAAAATGTACATGCCTTAGTCCTTTAGAAATTGGTAGATAATATTCTTGGTAAATTTATCTTATCGATGCATCGTTGTGTGATGAATGTATGGATGGATGATCTAGTGGCTTTGACCTTATTTGATTGGATATTAATATTATAATTCATTTGATGATTTGGGTTTGTAATTAAATGGGGCTTGCATGCCTTTTATTTCTTGACTTATGTCAATGTAAAGAGAGTAGGCATTAGGTTATAAGGTTTATTCAAGATGAAGGACTTGAAGGACTGGTGAAGGACTTGAAGACATAATTATTAAACTCGATTTTATCGAATCACATGCCTCACATGGTAAACGAGAAACCAAATTTCTTAGTAGTTCTCAAAGTCCTAAAGACATTTTCCACACCCACGACTCGTGAGACATGTGGCAATTCAATAGGTAGACAATAAATGGCCACTCGTTTCTACCAAACGACCTTTGAGAATATTTTGCCTCGCTTTTCGTATGGACCCACAACTCGTGCGACATCCATATTATTAAATGTTAAGTATACACCATCAATCTTGATAAGACATACCCCAATCATGTACGTTCCACGACTCGTGAGACAACGCCATGACCCGAATATGCCCCACCCTTGGCACTATAACTCGTGCATCAATGAAACAGTTATATTGCTCTAATTACACCCGTTCCACGACTTGTGAGACAACGGATGAATCGAATACAACTTATCACCGAGCTCTATTGATGGAAGGCATGGACTACGAAAAATCGCTTGCCCATTATGACTTAATTATTAAACTAGATTGGTCGAGTGGAGGTTTTTTAATTATTTGAAGTTGCAAGATCTCACCAATTTTAGTTGTTTATCTTTGTTAGGTGATCTATCCTAACATGCATCACATATATCAAATGGGTAAAATACCAACAAAGCATAAACGGCCCTAGCATGCTCTTATCGCGTGGTGGATGATTATGGGCCGATCCTATGCGGTCTATTCCGAGCCAAGGAATGTCCTAATTGGCCAATCTAGGGTAAGCAAACAAATGGAAATATAATCATATTCTATTACATATGCATCACCATGCATACATAGCCTTCAATGTCTTCAAGTCCTCCATGTCCTTCAAGTCCTTCACAAGTCCTTCAAGTCCTTCATCTTGAATAAACCTCACAACCTAATGCCTACTCTCTTTACATTGACATATGTCAAGAAACAAAATGCATGCAAGCCCCATTTAATTACAAATCCAAATCATCAAATGAATTACAAGATTAATATCCAATCACATAAGGTCAAGGCCACTAGATCATCCACCCATACATTCATCACACAACGAAGCAACGATAAGATAAATTTACCAAGAAAGATTATCACCCAATTTCTAAAGGACTAAGGCATGTACATTGTGGTGTCCAAATTTAATGAGACCAAAGAACACAAATTTAGATAACTTGATGTAGGAGCTCGATGGGTGCTTGAATTTCGATTTTATGACCAATCCGGCTCATCCTTATGTTATCCATAAGTGAAGAGGCTTACCCACAGCCCTAAATCACCTTAGGAAACTGTAGGACTCACAAGATTTAGGCAATTTTACCGGTAGGTGCGGTTGTTCCACTACAACCCGGCACGTACGGTCTTTTCACCAAAAACCAATTTTCAAACTAAAACCACCCTTACTCCATACATCCCTATATCCAATAAAGTGTTCATAAACGTTATCTAAACATAATCAACCACAAATAACAGCCCCTAAATCCAAAAGCAAATCGTTTGATGCACTTCAAATTTTAACAAATCGTTTTCACCAAAACGTAAGAAAACATTCATAACACTTATGAATCACGAATATAATATGAAAAATCATGATTTGGCTTTGATACCAGTTGAAGGTAATGGTCCTAATGTCAGCCAAAGCGCAACGGAAACTAAAATTTTATTTGGCGACAAAACGGCCCAAAAATGCAACTACTTTCAACAAAACTTTGGAGACCTTCTACCATTACTACCCTAGCATCATCATGCATTTAAAGTTCATATTAGAAGGAAAGATATCAAATCATACCTCTCCCAATCATGGGAGGTGACGAGCCGCAATGAATCGGGACAAGCAAGTAACACCCGAAACCTTCTAGATCACGGGTTTAGTACCTTGTACGAAACTTCATTCTCCAAGCTCACGGGTTCAGTACCTCCTACGAATCTTCTTTCCCCAAGCTCATGGGTTCAGTACCTCCTACGAAACTTCTTTCTCCAAGGACCTCGAGAAAAAGCACACTAAGATCTCCAAGTGTAGATCCTCCAGAGCTAGCCCAGACACACAAGTGATATCAATTAAGGAGTAAAGAAGATGAACTAGATCTTGCAACTACACCCTCAATCTATTAGCTAGAATGAAGTAGTACTTTAATCAAGTAAAAAACTTGATAAAGGAAGAGAAAGAGATGAAGAAAACAACTTTTCTTGCTAGGGTGAGAGAGAAATCTGAAAACACACTAAAAGGTGTAGTGTGTATTTTTGTCTTGCAACTTGAACCACTATTGAATGAAGACAATATCTTATCTTTATGAGTATAAATCTTGCAGTGTAGTTTATTGTTGAATCACATCTACCTATAAGACTTGTTGCTTTAATGTACTTCCCAAGCACACTACTTTTAATGCAAGATAGTGTGGGGGCCACCACTAACTCTTGATAAGATATATTTCTCTCTTGCATAAATATATATCACACGTACATATATATCAACATTATATCATATCATATATGATCATCTCATAAGACTAATTTAAATTGGTCATAGGTTAATTAGACATTTATTTCCCAATTAATAAATCCAAGCCATCCGATAAATTCCTAAGATGAGATTTTTCTAGCGGAGATTTGATGCGCTTGACCTCATCAAGCCATCACTCGTATGCATTGACATCTACCATATCGATGTCCATGGAACTATCCATCCATATGCAAGAGAGAATGCATACTCGTGCAAATCTTATCAAATACAGTGATGCCTATCTCAATAGTATTCTACGACTTCGAAAGAATTTAAGATCTTAAATCATAGTAGAACATATTCCATTGAGGGATGCACCATGTTCCATAGTTTCAACGATCAAAGGGCTTCATAAATTGCCAAAATGTATTACAATAAATGAAGAATTGCCAATGCGAACTTTTATTGATCATGAGTAAGATTTATTACAAGAGTATTTACAAGACAACCGATTGGCTTGATGGGCACTACTCTAACAGCACGAGTCGTGGGTCCATACGAAAAGTGAGGAAAAATACTCTCAAAGGTCGTTTGATAAAAACGATATGCAATTTGTTGTCTACCTATTGAATTGACCACATGTCTCATGAGTCGTGGGTGTGAAAAATGTCTTTAGGACTTTGAGACCTACTATGAAATTTGATCTGTTTAAATTTAATTGTGTTGTTTTTATCGGGCCTGTGAGCCTTAAGTTTTTCGGCCACTATGAGCCTTTATAATAGATTAGGGCTTTACTATTTTAAATAGTTTAGGATGGAGGCCAATTACAAGCAAAGTAGAAGCCCAAGAAGAAATGAAGGCCATGTTTGCATGTTATTTATGTAAAATGTTAGATCCTTTAAGAACCTAATTAGATTGACTAATTGGGCCAACATCATGGCTCGATGATGGCCCACATAGGAGCTCCCGATCGAAAACATACCGTGGTAGCATGCATGCTAGGTGTGAATGTTTTGCTTTATTTATTGATTTATTTTGGCTAGTATGTGACGCGCACTAGAAATTAGATCATTAAATAAAAGATAAAGCATAATTAATGCGGTGAGATCTCGAGGAGAGTAACTTCAAACTTTCTAAAACCGAAAATCCCCTCTTGAATTAAATAGTAAGTCATATTGGGTTAACTATAAGATGAAGTTTTATAAATCCAAGCCTTCCATCAATAGGGACTAGCGTAGGTTGTCTACTTATCGATTAAGGTGATCCAGAGTCTAGCACCCGAGGCGAAGAAAGGGGCAATACGCGAAATCTCTCGATTCTAGATTTTTAAATAAAGTTGACAAGGGTGGGGACTGGTCGGAGCATGCGATCGACAGGGAGTCCCAGGGGTTAACATGTTCGGGCCGGTTGCTCATCACGATTGATGGGATAGACTTAACGAGTAGCACCATTTTATGATTTAGCAGTGCTAGATAAATGTGAATATCGAGGCAAAATAGCTTGAAAGTTGTGGAGGGTCACAATTGGTAAAAGTATACCTACCTAGGGAATTAATTTATGGCCGCGAGTTGTGGGTGCAATTAATATCTGCTGGGACGTCAAGACCTATTAGAAAATAGGATTTCCCGAATAATTAAAGGGGTTATTGTTACGATAAAATAGTGGGAGAACTTTTTCGATAAAAAGACCAATTTTCGTTAATTATAAGTATTGATCGTACACCTGTCTGCTTAATGTCGTCTATTAATTGTTTATTTTTAGCCATTTGAAAAATTCACAATCATGTACGAACAAACATTAGCACAACTCATGTTAGAATTCCCAAATCTTAGTACATGGACAAAAACTGAATAAATTCAGTATGGAAAAGATCTTAGAGAGGACCGCTTCCATAGAGACATAAAATCTCTCTAAAAATCTATGTGCCCTACATGTGATGAGTATAGAGGATAATAGCTCTGAACACCTTCCAAATAAAAAGGTGGCATAAGATATGTAACGTCATGTACGAGACCAGACTAAACAGATGCTATGAATATCATAAGCTACTTTTAGTCGAACACCAGTGAGGAGTACTGGATTATCGAAAAGAGCAATCCTTAAGAACTCTAAGAGTTCTGAGGATATATTGCCGGTCAGCGGTGATAATGAAGAATTAAAACTTGAAGGATTTAATGATTCGAGTTTCCCGTCTGATGTGGATATAATATTCTGTCTTGATGGGGCAACGATAATTTGAAAGGGTTCAAATCGAAAATCGATGCCAAGTTAACCACTAGAACAGAATATATCGCAATATTGAATACAGGGAAAGAAAGTGTTTGGATGAAAACTTCTTCCAATAAATTGGAAGTAGTACCTAGCATTGCAAGGCCTATGGTTATCGTCCATGATAACATAAGGCAATTGCTTAAGCAAAGGAATCGAGATCTCGCCCATGATCTAAACACAAATTAAAGTATACCAAATGATTTGGAGAAATCATAGGTAGAAAAAGATTTCCAAATTTAGCAGTCACACTGGAATTATTATCCTGAATTAGAAAGTACAGAATTGAGATAATTGGAGGTGTCGACCAATTCACACACCCAAGTTCTCAATCGGGAAATTAGTCGTTAGAAGGACCGTAGGTACATGGCACTTATCACGAATATCAATTCACCTGAAGTTGGGCCTCATGGGCTTGTGACTAGACATCGACCATGAGGTGTGGGTACTCCTGAATTAATAGGAAATTAATTCTGGAGTGGTCAATTAAAACTGTTAAATTGATCGGAGCAATTGATTTCATATTAATTGCTCATTAATTAAATCACGAAAGTCGTGGGCCTGCTGCCAATTCATGGTAAACCTAGAGGGTCACACACAATACAGTTGGACAGTGACAGTCATAAAAGGAAACATTTGATTTAAAGAAGTTAAATCAATAAAAGAATTAAAGTATTAATTCAAAGAGAAGAATAATTAATTAGAATTATCTAATTTAATTTGACGAGAATTAAAGTGTTAATTCAAAATGGAGAATTATTAATTATAAGTGTCTAATTAATTAATCAATTGGAATATCTGATTGATTAAATCCTCAATTAAAGTGTTAATTGGAAAGATTGATTAATTAATAGTGGATTAATTAATTAAACACATGGGCCGATTATATGGGAATATTAATTAATCTTGAATTTGTTATATTTTGCATAGGACCCATTTTTGTGCTAAGGGAATGTTAGTTAATTAATCTTGGATTAATTAAATTAAACATGCCCCATTTTTATTAAAGAAATTAGTCTTGGATTAATTTCCTAGTTGGCCGATTTTGATAAGGAAAATTTGGGAGAAGTTTTATCTTGTGAAGAGATATGACATATCTTGTTTCCTTATGTGATAAGGAAAGATATGCAAAAGATATATTATATATCTAGAAGGAGTCTTCTAAATATAAGTGATATATCATAATCATTAACAATAAGAGATAATTAACAAATAACAAACCCTAATAAGAAAAAGAAGAAGGCCGAAAATTTCAGCCACTCTCTAGCCTCTTTCCTTTCCGGCCAACACAGAAAAATCGCCCCATTCTCTGTTTTGTTCTCCAAGCTTCTTCTCTGGATCTAGATCCAGTTTCTGAAAAAGACAATTCCATAATCCTAGTTCTGAGGATTACGAGAAGTCATTCAATCCATATGGTGTGGACTATCCCTAGAGGCACAACACTTGGGGTGCTCTAGTGAACTTTTAAAGACCGGAGAAAAACCACCACCAATTGCCTGTGGTGAGGTAATTTCCAAAAATTACCTATTATTTAATGTTTTTGAATTATGATTCAATCCCTATTTTCATATGAGTTAGATAACTGTAATCCTGGCTCACGGGTTTTATGCATGTACGATTTTTTTTAAATATTTCGCACGTTGTTTTGACAATCGTACACCGTAAAAACCCAATAGTGGTATCAGAGCCAAGGTTATTACGCTCATACGAAAAAGGACTAAACTACAAATTGCAATTTTTGTAAAATCTGGACAGAATCTGAAATTTTGTTTTTCTGCAAATTCTGGGCTGAAACTGTAATTCTGGTTTTTCTGGAAATTGGGGTCTGTTTGTAATTTCCAAAAGGTATGGGGCTATTTTGTTATTCACATAGCTTCAGGGGCAGTTTTGCAATTACGGAAAGTTTCTGGAATTAAAGTGTTAATTTCTATTTTCGGGGCCGATTTGCATGTTCTGGAATTTTTTGGGCTAATTTGTTATTTTCGAAAGTTTTGGGGTCCAAACGTATTTTTCAAAAATTGAAGGACCAAATCGTAATTTTCAAAAATTGAAATATTAGAACCTGTTTATGCTTAAAAGGTGTTTTAATTATCCAAAAGATTAATTTTATCATAATTAGTGGAGACTATAGCGAGAACCATGAGATATTTTAAAAGGGGTTTTAAAATAGAAATTGTGATTCATTTTAAAAGGGTTTTAAAATAAAAGTTGAAGATTATTTTAATAGGGGTTTTAAAATTGGAATATAGGGTTGATTTAAAAGGACTTTTGGCAGCTTGCACCCTCGAAAATAGGCCCTTTGGCAGATTGCTCCCTCGAATTTAAATTTTGGCAGATTGCACCATCGAAATACATAAGCTTTGGCAGATTGCACCCTCGAAATACATAAGCTTTGGCAGATTGCACCCTCTAAAATTTTCCGACCAAATAATTCGCCAGAAAATCAAAATTCTAATGTTGGCAAGGGTATAATTGTCTTTTTAATTCAATTCCCTCGAAAAATTCAAATTTTGTGCCTAAATTGTAACGGCCCGACTCCGCGGGTCCATCGAATGACGGTCGAAAAATTATTATTATTTTAAAAAGGAGGTAAAATATCGTACTCTTTTAAAAGAAACGATAAATTAAAACCGAGAATTAAAGATTTTAAGCGGAAGCGGTTTAAAACGAAATAAAAAAATTTCGATTACTAAGTTTAAAGCGAAAGTAATTAAACAAATTTTAACGGATGACATGACAAGGTGAAACAACTTGTGGGTCCTAATTGAAATACAAGAAGATTAAGATTAACATTTTATAAAATTTAAATAATTATTTTCGATAGATATTCCCATTTTACAAAATTAGCTAAAATACCAAGATATTTAGCAAGATATAATAAAAATGAACTTAGACATTATAGAAGATTTAAAACATGAGTTCAAACGAAAATCTTAAAATCAAATAAGAATTTAAACAAAAATTTAATTACTCTCTGGAACTAGGGTGGGACCGCAACCGTGATGACCTAACCGCAACATGAACTATCCTTTAACCCAAATACCTGTAGCTGAAAAGATTGAAACACGGAATGCATAAGTTGATCGTCCAACTTAGTGAGGCTGTAGTGCACATGTGCGTTGATGCAACATAATTTACATGAGCATATACAACAGTACAGTAATGAAAATATGCTATAACAATTTAAGCACGTTAAACAAGTAACCAACATTTGTTGATGCCGTCCTCCTCTTACCCTCCAATCCACAGTCAGGAAAACCACCACCGAACACTCCAAGTAAGGTGCGACCTTACATAACAGTGCGCATTGACGTCAAATGCCAGGAGTTTGACATTCACTCCCCAAGTGTAACCTCCACACTTGGTTCGTGAAGCGGCTCTACGGTGGATCGAGGTAACCCTCCGGCCCTTACCTTTCGGGTTAACCACGATTCCGCACACCAAAATAGGGGCCCACACAGTAACAGTAAACAATACAGTACAGTATAGTAACAGTAACAGTAACAGTTCAGTAACAGGAAATCGGTAAACAACTCAATAACAGTTCAACATGCAATATTAATGACTCATAAGCACATAGACATAAACAATGCTTCAACGTGTAACTTGTCCCAACAGCCGAGTTCTTCATGTTATCATACATCACATGCTTGTTCGTTTAGTAACTAAGTTACAATTATGACTCGACCTACTAGCACATTTAGACTCACACACAAGTAACACATAGCACTCACCTGTGTAGCTTACGATTCTCGAGAAATTGTGGAAAAGTAGCGTCTTCGGCTCCTAACGAACTCAAATCGAGAAATGAAGACCGAAAATGGAATACCCATTCCGAGACGAAGTCACTGACCGGAGCAGGCACCGTTGACCGGCGTTGACCGACCGTTGACCACCGTTGACCGGCCGTTGACCGACACCGGAAAATGAGCCGAACCCCCCATTCCACTCTCCTCTAAGCCTAGAACACCGTGGTGAAGCTCGATTGTTGAAGAAATGACCGGAAAAGGGACATGCAAGGAGACCCATTTAAAACCGCACCTTCAACCTCGAATTTCCGCCGGAAAACAGATTCTATTCTCTCAATAACCACCACCATTGTGTTCCTCTCGTCGAGTAGATGAATTTGGACTACTTATTTGCTCGATTTGGTTAAGAAATGAGAAAGTTATAAGTAAATTAAAGAAAGGGGTTTTGTGTGTGCGAAAACACACTTTAGTGTGTGTGTATGGTGGGGAAGATGAAGAATGAGAGAGTGGGGTTGAATTTTCAAGTCTTTAATGTGTGTTTTGCAATTCACACTCTCAAATTTCGAATTTTTCCTTTTTAGTCCACAAAGTCTTGGGACAATCAAGAAGTCCCCCTTTTTATTTTTTCCTTTTTGCATTTAAATCCTCAAAATAACAAAAGAGTGAGTATTTATAATTCATAATTTGCGCAACAATAATAGCTCAAGTGAATATTAATTTAAATCACTTCAAATTAAAAAAAAATGCTCACTCGTTGAATTTTTTTAACAACATAGATATGAATTTTAATTTCAATTGTTAAATCTACATAAATAAAATTATCAATTTCAAGTAAATAAAATTATAGGAAAGAAAATTCATAAATGAATTTTCGGGGTTTTACATTCTTCCCTCCTTAAAAGAATTTGGTCCCCAAATTCGCACTTGAGTTTTGAGAAGTTCGAGTGATGATGTTGTATATCTCTTTGTATTTTTCAAGTCTTTTCTTGTATACTTTAACAGCACCTTGAGGCTTTAAACGATGGAGTCCACTGGTTTCTTGACTTTGACGACTATGCGAACAAATCTTTTCTCTAACTCTAGATGTTTCTGGAGCCTGATGATATGTAGTCGCGAGCATGAGGAAAAATTCTCTTGGAACTTCATACGTGGAATTTTACGCGATAAATCAAAGTTCGACGAATAATCAAACCCACATGCCGTAGTTAGATTCTCCCAAAAAGGAAAACTTTCACGTTATAACACAAAAATTCGATTTTTGCCAATGAAATTCAAAAGATAGCGGAAGACATATGAATTGATATTCTCAGTAGGAATAAAAATGACAGTCCCAATGAAGTGCCTTGATAAAGATTGTAAAAGATGACCGAGTCAATTTATGTAGATAATAAAGTCAAACTGAATAACGGTAATGAAAAGAAGATCGATGAAGATTGCAAACAAAACAGAATAACGGTAACAACGATAATCAAGTCAAGAGATCGGGGTAGCAAGAAGAAGGTTAAATCAAGTGTGCCAATAAGGATAATGGAAATTAATTCAAGAGTTCTGTCAATGGAAATCAAAGTTTTGAAATGTCTTTGATTATTTAAAAATTGAACTAAGATAAAATTCGCTACTCAAAGATTCATTTTAAGTAGCAACGAATGTAACAAAAGTACAACGTAGAAAGCGTATAGAGTTAAAGAACGAGATCCAAGAAAAATGAGAACACCATATACGAGAAATTAACCACGATGAAAGGACATGTTTAGAAAGAACAAGATAACAGTGTGGAGTTCAAAAGAAAGTCGATGACTGAGTGAAAATATTTCATGGTCAATGAAGTTAACAAGTATGAATGATATGGAATCAAAGAGACGATTCAGAAATGATCATATATTAGCAAAGGGGTTCAATAAAGTATCAAGCAACACCGAAACAATAAATTTCTATAAGGATCATAAAGGACAATTGAACCAAAACTTTTGCCCATGAAAAATGAAGCAATTGAGTTTATAGACAAAGCAAAAATAACTTCGGAATAAAGTAATGAGGACCTGAAAGGTCGATCGAGTCAAGGATTGTTCAAATAATATAACCAGAAAGTGGTCGATTAAGGATTTTCAATGAATGTGACAGGACACAGTCGAATAGAAGTCTTAAAAAGGATTACGAAAATGAATGGGAAACATAAGTTATGACATTCGAAGAAAAACTCAATTTAAACAAATGTAATCAAATAACAAGTATCACTAGGGGTATTATAAGACTATCACATCAGAAGTCTTAAGAACAAGAAGGTTGAATCGGGGATGTAAAAATCGAATCAAAAGTTTTGGTATTAACAACCAGAGCGCTAAAGTGTCTTTGGACGTCTAAATATCAAGTGAGAATAAAACGAATCATTCGAAGGTTCATTTAAAGAAGTAATGAGTGTAATGATGATACTAGAGACAAAGCGAATAAGGTTCAAGAACAAGGCAAGAAAAATAAAAATGCCCAATTTCAAGATTAATGATAACAAACAGGATGAAACAACTTTAGAAAGAACATGATACAAGTATGAAGTTGACTGTACATTCCTTCTAGAATAACAAGCACGAATAATATGAAATCGAAGAGACTTTTTCTGAACCTTTCGCAATTCAATAATTAGGTTCAGGGAATAAAAATAATGAAATATTTCTAACCACTTAACCATATTAAGGTAAGCAGTCTGATTCATGAATTCACTATGAAGAAGTAGCTCGTGAAATAAAAAGGGAGTACAAAATTCGAACAAATGTAAAACTCAAGTATCAAATTGGAAGCTTCGATCGGACAACAAGGAGTTGAATTAAAAGTGTCAATAAACTTTGAGGGGATGGGTTTTAATTAGAATGACAATCAGTTCAAGAAACTGTTAAATTCAAGAAATTGTGAGAAACAATATTTAAAACTATGAGATCAAGGTAAGCAAGTTCAAGAATAAAGCTCATGAAAGGATCAAAGAAGTTTTGGTCAATTCAGAAGTAAAATTGAGGGAAAGAAACTGACTATCGCATATGGAAGCGAAGGAAAAGGCAGTAGCACATATGGAAAATAAACAATGAACAATTCTAGAGCTCAATTAGAGATATTCGTCTGATAGAAATGAGCAGGAGATGTTAGGAGACGAATTCGCTCACGTCATCGAAAGATTATAAAGTTAGGATTTAATTCACTTTTGAGTGATTGCGGATCTTTGAAGTTTTTGTGTAACAAAGAAGGTATCTTCGACTTATTTCCTTAGTCGATAGCTGATTTACTAGATGCGAAGATGGTTGCAATGTTTCTCTTCAACCAATGACATTCATTACACTCGATTTCTCCAGGGAAAACACTACAATGTGATGAGTAGTCTTCTTCAAATGACTTGTTCATCGATACGCTTAACTTTTGTGGAACCATCCTTTCTCGAAATTTTCCGATAGATTCAATAGAGAGAGGAATTTCGATCGTCTTGATAGACCCCTTTGTTTCTTTTAGACCTTGTCTTTCATTCTATCTGAAACCTCGATAGCAAGTCTTGATGTTAAAAGACTATTTAGTTGTCGCCACACTCCATTAATTATGTTTTTCAAGAACTTATATAATACATCGTCTAAACACATATATAACAAATAGGGGTCACATATTTTGAACAACATACAAAGAGTATGCCAGAATCGAGAGTGGCAGTTCATAGTAATCGAGATCAAATAACCTACAAATGTAGGTTCAGATGATAGTAAATTTCAACCTCGAGGAAAAGTAGAACCAAAGAACGGAGCCCAAGGAGAATCCAAATATATTCAAATTCGATGGCTCATTATGAAAGAGTAATGTTTGAAATCAGGAGAACGAATTTTGAATGAATTAAGCACAATTAAAGGAATCTTAAGAGCAACCATGACTACTTTAGATAACTTACAAGTGTCCCAAGAAAAGAAACTTGATTCCTGGATCTAAGTAAGATAGAGAAACAAAGAGCTTTCTCCAATTTAATCGTAGTCAAACGATAACGAGGGTTAAATATTTGAGGTCATTTTTGTCATTTGGTTACGAAACAGTGATACCAAGAAATCAGACCTCCATTGAGATTGAACATATGCGTATAATTTTGATTGCAGCCTTATCCCACAAAGTGAGTTATTCGAATTGAGTTGACCTTAAGACTTTCGCGCAAGCTTACTAAAGGTGAGAGATCAATTTAAGGAGGAAATATCTGAAGTCATCAACATGAATTCTGATTAAGGAAAACTCATGCGATGATGGAATTCGAAAAGATTTAGGGATATATTAGTCATTTTATATGTACTTCAACTAAGGTCACTTGATTTAAGTAATTCACTGAACACGAAATCAATGGGGATATTCATCTACAATCATCATCAGACAATAATTCAAACAGTTCAGTCAAAGTAACGTGAAGTTGTTATGGATACCAAAATTAAAACAACAAATCAAGTAATCACATTAACAATCAAACATATCCCCTTCCCCCGAGGCCACGCACAATACCTATGTCTTGGTTGCGGTTTTGTCCTAAAAGTGAACTACCCAATGTGGGTAGACACCTTGAAATCTTGCCGGTTAGTCCCACCTTACTAGAACCACAGTATGAATTCCGAGGACCATATCCTGGCCATGAGCCGAAGCTCTGATACCATCTGTAACGGCCCGACTCCGCGGGTCCATCGAATGACGGTCGAAAAATTATTATTATTTTAAAAAGGAGGTAAAATATCGTACTCTTTTAAAAGAAACGATAAATTAAAACCGAGAATTAAAGATTTTAAGCGGAAGCGGTTTAAAACGAAATAAAAAAATTTCGATTACTAAGTTTAAAGCGAAAGTAATTAAACAAATTTTAACGGATGACATGACAAGGTGAAACAACTTGTGGGTCCTAATTGAAATACAAGAAGATTAAGATTAACATTTTATAAAATTTAAATAATTATTTTCGATAGATATTCCCATTTTACAAAATTAGCTAAAATACCAAGATATTTAGCAAGATATAATAAAAATGAACTTAGACATTATAGAAGATTTAAAACATGAGTTCAAACGAAAATCTTAAAATCAAATAAGAATTTAAACAAAAATTTAATTACTCTCTGGAACTAGGGTGGGACCGCAACCGTGATGACCTAACCGCAACATGAACTATCCTTTAACCCAAATACCTGTAGCTGAAAAGATTGAAACACGGAATGCATAAGTTGATCGTCCAACTTAGTGAGGCTGTAGTGCACATGTGCGTTGATGCAACATAATTTACATGAGCATATACAACAGTACAGTAATGAAAATATGCTATAACAATTTAAGCACGTTAAACAAGTAACCAACATTTGTTGATGCCGTCCTCCTCTTACCCTCCAATCCACAGTCAGGAAAACCACCACCGAACACTCCAAGTAAGGTGCGACCTTACATAACAGTGCGCATTGACGTCAAATGCCAGGAGTTTGACATTCACTCCCCAAGTGTAACCTCCACACTTGGTTCGTGAAGCGGCTCTACGGTGGATCGAGGTAACCCTCCGGCCCTTACCTTCCGGGTTAACCACGATTCCGCACACCAAAATAGGGGCCCACACAGTAACAGTAAACAATACAGTACAGTATAGTAACAGTAACAGTAACAGTTCAGTAACAGGAAATCGGTAAACAACTCAATAACAGTTCAACATGCAATATTAATGACTCATAAGCACATAGACATAAACAATGCTTCAACGTGTAACTTGTCCCAACAGCCGAGTTCTTCATGTTATCATACATCACATGCTTGTTCGTTTAGTAACTAAGTTACAATTATGACTCGACCTACTAGCACATTTAGACTCACACACAAGTAACACATAGCACTCACCTGTGTAGCTTACGATTCTCGAGAAATTGTGGAAAAGTAGCGTCTTCGGCTCCTAACGAACTCAAATCGAGAAATGAAGACCGAAAATGGAATACCCATTCCGAGACGAAGTCACTGACCGGAGCAGGCACCGTTGACCGGCGTTGACCGACCGTTGACCACCGTTGACCGGCCGTTGACCAACACCGGAAAATGAGCCGAACCCCCCATTCCACTCTCCTCTAAGCCTAGAACACCGTGGTGAAGCTCGATTGTTGAAGAAATGACCGGAAAAGGGACATGCAAGGAGACCCATTTAAAACCGCACCTTCAACCTCGAATTTCCGCCGGAAAACAGATTCTATTCTCTCAATAACCACCACCATTGTGTTCCTCTCGTCGAGTAGATGAATTTGGACTACTTATTTGCTCGATTTGGTTAAGAAATGAGAAAGTTATAAGTAAATTAAAGAAAGGGGTTTTGTGTGTGCGAAAACACACTTTAGTGTGTGTGTTTGGTGGGGAAGATGAAGAATGAGAGAGTGGGGTTGAATTTTCAAGTCTTTAATGTGTGTTTTGCAATTCACACTCTCAAATTTCGAATTTTTCCTTTTTAGTCCACAAAGTCTTGGGACAATCAAGAAGTCCCCCTTTTTATTTTTTCCTTTTTGCATTTAAATCCTCAAAATAACACAAGAGTGAGTATTTATAATTCATAATTTGCGCAACAATAATAGCTCAAGTGAATATTAATTTAAATCACTTCAAATTAAAAAAAAATGCTCACTCGTTGAATTTTTTTAACAACATAGATATGAATTTTAATTTCAATTGTTAAATCTACATAAATAAAATTATCAATTTCAAGTAAATAAAATTATAGGAAAGAAAATTCATAAATGAATTTTCGGGGTTTTACATAAATTTTCATTTTTCTTACAACACATTTAAATCTTTCAACTATTTTTGCATAGTTCTTCATAAGCTCAAAAATTAATATTATTGCATATAACATAAAAATGATTGCCAAGACATAATAAACACATGTAAACACAATGAACTTATCAACCCACAAATAAGAAATAGCAACAATATTCATATTAATCTAATAATCGGTTTTCTTACCATAATACATGAATATAGTACTATGAAAGGAACAGTGCCTGAAAATATGTGTGAATAACAAAAAAAATTAATAATCGATTTTCTCACCATAATGTGGAGCTTGACAACCCAAGGGAATGAGGAACTCATAATTTTCATCTTCTTCTACTCGCAATCTCAACTCCATTGATCAATACACGGTGTATAATACATAATATTACATATAACTTCAATTTTATAGTAAATTTGATGCAAAAATAGGGCAAAATTGAAGTGAGAATGTGATAAAGTCCTAATTGGTGTTGCTGGAGCAGGGTTTTTATATTTTTCTTTTAGGAATTTAGATTAAATTAATGTGTAAATGGACAAATTAAACCCTAAACTACACATTTAATTTAGTTGGCTTAATTTTTTGGCGGGTAATAATTTTCTTTGGAGGGAATTGAATTAAAAAGATAATTATACCCTTTTTAACAGAATTTTGATTGGAAAATTATTTGGCCGAAAAAATTTAGAGGGTGCAACATCATGGCTCGATGATGCCCGCATAGGAGGCTCCCGATCGAAAACATAGTGTGGTAGCATGCATGCTAGGTGTGAATGTTTTATATTATTTACTGATTTATTTTGGCTTGTGCGCTAGAAATTAGATCACTAAATAAAATATAAAGCATAATTAATGCGGTGAGATCTCGAGGAGAGTTACCTCAAACTTTCTAAAACTGAAAATCCCTTCTTGAATTAAATATTTAGTCATATTGGGTTAACTATAAAATGAAGTTTTATAAATCCAAGCCTTCCATCAATAGGGACTAGTGTAGGTTGTCTACTTATCATTGAAGGTGATCCAGAGTCTGGCACCCAAGGCGAAGAAAAGAACAATACACGAAATCTCTCGATTCTTGTTTTTAAATAAACTTGACAAGGGTGGGGATTGGTCGGGGCATACGTGTTGGGATTCGGTAAGATAAACAGCCCTACAGGCAGCGAAATTTAAAATTTTAGGGCCTCTTACGGAATCTTGCCAGGATACTAAACTGGTTGTATATATGTGAATATAAAACGACATAAATAACTTAGTTCAAAGTCATACCTGTCTCCTTTCAAACCCTGCTCTCAGCGAAAAAGTCGTCTTTCATCCTTCGGTCGGGTCGATCCTAAGCCCTGTTGTAGCGACCCACGTGTTGCGCCTCTACGAGTTGATACACCACAATATCACGAAAATTAATATATCCTAATCAGCTAGAACATAGGGTATATTAAGATCTAGGGTTAGAGAACGACTTAGGAGCTAAAATCGAAAACAAAAATTCTTCCAAAAGGAAGCGTAGGTTCGGTCGATTTTAGGAGAGGGAGGGAGAGAGAGTTTTTCTTGACTTAGGCTTTTTGGCTCTTGTCTTGTGTGTCTGAAATATGACCTCAAGTCTCCTATTTATAGGTATCTCATTAACCTCATCCTCCTAGGATTAGGACTCCAAGTCTCCTACATGGCCATGGCCCTTTTAATTAGAAGACTAAGTCTTCTAATTAATTCATAACTCATTCCTTAATTAATTTAATTAGGCTTTATTTAATTTCTCAATTAAATAGCCCAATTAATTATTTACTCTCACAATCAATGAAATTAGACTCTAAGTCTATTTAATTAAATATTCCTCTAATTAATTTAATCCAGCTTAATTAATTAACTTACAAATTAAATTCCAATTTAATTTATAATTTTGATCCAATTCCAATCGGATCTCTTTTGCTCCAATTCGGTCGACACAGTTGACCCAGTCGACCCAGTCAACTAAATCGACCCAGTCGATTCACTCGACCCAGTTGTTCTTCTATTCCTCGCTTTCGCTTCATGTGTATTGTGTATGCCCCCATAGGTTCACCACATAATTGGCCGTGGGTTATAATTAAATATTTATTTAATTATTCGAGCATTTAATACTCTAAATCAGCCAAACACTCTGTCGACTGATCATTCCAAAATTAGCACCCCTGCCAATTTGGGAATTCTCCCACACTCTACGGTCGATGTCTGGCCACAAGCCCATAAAGCCCAATCACTGGTGAATTAATTCAGTGAACATTTTTACTCATTTACAATTTCCATATACGACATAATCTTTCCATCAATCAATCTCCCAGTCGAGACTTAAGGGTATGTACTTTTCATCGGTTCCCTTTTCTTTTGTATTGACCTTATGCATTCTGGTCTCGAAATAATTCTCTTTGACTTAATCTTTATGAGCTACTTTCATAAAGTCGTCAGATACCTTGGCCAATGATTTTATCAGAATTAATCTCTCACAGAAATCCATAGGAAAAATTCCCAACCTATCAATTCGGATCAATGGATCCTTTGTTGATGATATGAACGTGCATACGAGTTCCTCTATACCCAACATGAGTCCACTGAAACTTTCTGGTAATCTCCAGTCAGTCGGAACTCACAACTAAGCATAGACGTTCTAGCACCAGATAAACCCTATCACCTCAAGTATTTAGGGATCGTTCCTCGTATACTATTGTAAATTGGTATAACTTCAACCCCGATATGCGACTACCGCTCCCATGATGAGTTATTTCCTAATTGGGGTATTCAGTGCACTTGTCATCCCATAAAATAAAACAAAAAACTACACAGGGCTTAGGGGCAAAATCGACCAATCCACATATTCACTCAATAACATGCATAAATTCACATAAGGGCATAAATGTAAATTTACCGACTCCTTTAATTTTAATTCACAAAAATTATCCACGTAAATTTAATTTCGAATTAACAAATAATCTCTAAGATTAATTAACTCTTACTTGAGTTCTAAGTAATCTACAACTCTTATTTTGATAAAGTTGGTTCATTAAGATAGTTACAACTCTTCCAAGATTACTATCTTATCCAAAACATTAAGTTTCCCAATTTTCCAAATCTCTAAGATTCTCAAGATAATCCTATTTTGATTAGGTTAGATAACTAAGGTAGTTCCCAAATCTTCCAAGATTCCTACCTTATCCAAAACTCCAAGTGTAACACCCCGTAAATTTAAAATATTTTAAAATAAAGTTATTGAATTAATAACCCGATTTTGTGTGGCGTATTTTATTTTTAATAAACATAGTATTTCTTTAAACCTAAACGTACAATTAAAATTTTCGAGCACATAAAAATTGAACTCTATTTTGTGCTTTGTGTGCATTAATTATTTCTTATGAAATATTGGACTTAGAAATAATTTGGAAAACATGTCTATTGCATTTTAAAAATATTGGGGTCATTTTGTTATTAGGTTGGACCAAAGTGTGCGAAAAAATTTTGATTTAGGGGTTATTTTGCACTTTTCAAAATTTTGGGGATCAAAAGTGCAAAAACCGTCGATTTTCCTTCCTTGGCTGATCATGCCATGATTTCTCCTACTTGTAGTTCAAAAATCAACCCTTGGAGACATGGAATAGACCCTATTATGTATAATCATGCCCATACCCCTTCTCCATTGACACCATACCCCTATCTCCAATCAAACACTCCACCCCTTTCCCATTCAAACACTTCACCACTCTTTTTATCCACCAAAATCAGATTTTATGTCTCCCCTTCACCATTTGTCTTCTTAAAGAAAATAAGAGAGAGAGATAGAAGAGGCAACACAAAGAAAATTTTCGGATACACACAGCACAGTCTCGGTTTTTCCACCATTCCTCCTTCGTCCACCGTTGGATCGTGCCCAAATTTTGCTTGAAAGTTCTACACACATGGGGCTACATATTGACCGTTCGGATCGTCGATTGGATATCCCAAAGTGAATCGGCAGTCATTAGAAGTTGGGGGAAAGTAAGGATTTGAGGACTTTTGTTATGAACCACCAC
Organism: Penstemon eatonii; assembly: GCA_038501285.1. Classification (NCBI taxonomy): domain Eukaryota; kingdom Viridiplantae; phylum Streptophyta; class Magnoliopsida; order Lamiales; family Plantaginaceae; genus Penstemon; species Penstemon eatonii. Next base: position 38,115,314 of record CM076711.1, on the reverse strand, counting down.
CGGAGCCGCCACCACTGCCACCGGAGATGCAACAACCAACCTCGGAGGTCTGGAAATGAAGAGAGTTTCACCACCTTCGTTGCTTTGAGTTTCGGATACACATCATTGTGGAATTTTGATCGCCGTAATAAGCTTTTCAGGTGAGTACTATGTGTTACTTGTGTGTAAGTCTAAATGTGCTAGTAGTTCGAGTCATAACTGTAACTTAGTTACTAAAGAAACAAGCATGTGATGTATGATAACATAACGAACTCAGCTGCTAGGACAAGTTACATGTTGAACTATTGTTTATGTCTATGTGCTTATGAGTCATTGATATTGTATGTTGGACCGTTATTGAGTTGTTTACCGATTTCCTGCTACTGAACTGTTACTGTTACTGTTACCGTACTGTACTGTTTACTGTTACTGTGTGGGCCCCTATTTTGGTGTGCGGAATCGTGGTTAACCCGGAAGGTAAGGGCCGGAGGGTTACCTCGATCCACCGTAGACCCGCTTCACGAACCAAGTGTGGAGGTTACACTTGGGGAGTGAATGTCAAACTCCTGGCATTTGACGTCAATGCGCACTGAAATGTAAGGTCGCACCTTACTGGAGTGTTCGGTGGTGGTTTTCCTGACTGTGGATTGGAGGGTAAGAGGAGGACGGCATCAACAAATGTTGGTTACTTGTTTAACGTGCTTAAATTGTTATAGCATATGTTCATTACTGTACTGTTGTATATGCTCATGTATATTATGTTGCATCCACGCACATGTGCACTATAGCCTCACTAAGTTGGACGATCAACTTATGCATTCCATGTTTCAATCTTTTCAGCTACAGGTGTTTGAGATAAACGATAGTTCATGTTGCGGTTAGGTCATCACGGTTGTGGTCCCATCCTAGTTCCAGAGAGTAGTTGAACTTTTGTTTAAATTCTTATTTGATTTTAAGATTTTCGTTTGAACTCGTGTTTTAAATCTCCTATAACGTTTAAGTTCATTTTTATCATATCTTGTTGAATATCTTGGTATTTTAGTTAATTTTTGTAAAATGAGAATATCTATCGAAAATAATTTTAGATTTTATAAAATATTAATCTTCTTGTATTCCTTTTGGGTCCAACAAGTTTTTTTTTTACATGTCATGTCATCCGTTAAAATTTATTTTAATTACTTTCACTTTAAACTTAGTAACCGAAATTGTTTTTATTTTGTTTAAACCTCTTCCGCTTAAAACCTTTAATTCTCGATTTTAATTTATCGTTTCTTTTAAAATGTTTCGATAATTTTAACTCTTTTTAAAATAATAATAACTTTTCGACCGTCATCCGACGGACCCGCGGAGTCGGGCCGTTACAGATGGTATCAGAGCTTCGGCTCAAGGTCAGGATAGGGTCCTCGGATATTGAACTGAGGTGATAGTAAGGTGGGACTCGCCGTCATGACTTTAGGGTGTCTACCCACATTGGGTAGTTCACTTTTAGGACAAGACCGCAACCGAAACCATACGTGTAGTACGTGTCCTTGGGGTTAATGGTTATTTTTGCTTGATTCTGTGTTTTCTTGATTAACTATTTTGTTGGTGGTATCACGAATACCGTAACGTTATTCAAACCTTATTGTTGATATTATTGTCTGGCTATGATTGTATATGTATGCACTCCGTGATTTTCGTAAATTAAAATATTTGAATCAGTGACCTTTCTAGAAACACATGTAGAATGACTAAAATAGCCCTAATCCTTTTTAAATTTCAGTATCGAGTTTACACTACTCCGAACTCATACTTCTGATTTTAAAAGTACTCATCTTCAAATTGATCTCGCGATTTCAGTAAGCTCTCTTGAGCCTATTTTTGGCATAATTAATTGTTTCGCCCTTATTCTAATGTTGGTACTTGTTCATTTTTAGCTTGTGACCCCTAGATGTCTTTTCTTCATCATTTTGGCGAATCAAATTGTTATGTAAGCAATCTTTCTTTCAATAGACAAAATATCATTCAAATCTCGTTGACACCAGTCTTGTGTTCTAACTCGTCTATTACCTGTTCCTTGCATTCAACTATGAATCACTTTTGATAGCGAGTAACTTCATTTTCAATTCTAAAACTATCCTATGTTCATATCCAATCTCTTTATTTCCGCTCGTGTTTTTCTTGAGTTTCTAAATGCGATTGCCCGATTGTATCTTTTCCTTCATGTTGTGTAATTTACCGTAAAATATTCTTCAATCATTTTAGCCTCATTCTTGATATGGCTTCTTCAAGTCGTGCCCTTAATTACCTTTAATCTGAATCCTTGATTGTTTTCCCTGAGTGCTTATCGACTCTCTCAATGAACATGTCTTTGTTTATTGGGGATTGACTTCTTGTAACCTATCAAGCTTTTATATTGATCCCTTATTTTTGTACTCGTTCAGAGTTTACCCCTCCCTATTTCATGAGATACTTTCTTGTATTGACTTCGTAAACCAAAATTATTTATTTTTGTCGGATTCTATGATTGTTATTGTTCCTTGTCCTTCTTTTTCCCGAGCCTATTTATTCCGTTATGATCGTTTTGAAATTATCCATATGATTTCACGTTACTCTTTTTGTTGTATTTAATTATACAATCTTCTAAATTTCCTGAAGGAATTGAATTGTCTCAGTTTCTTTTTTTAACTTCACGTTTTCATTTGTCCATTCATAAATTGTCATTCATTTGTCTATTTCATTCCTTTTTGCGAGCCGCATAAATCAGATCAATTTATTCTCAATTTCTTTTGAACTTCGGACTTACCTTCTATTTGTTTTGAACTTATTTTTAATCCCATCTCGCTCAATTTGATCGTTTCGATGTTCTCAGATTTCACTATTGAGCTTTACTTGTTTTCTATTGCATCTTGTTGCAATCATTATTGAAATGATCTTTAAATCACGTCATTTATTTTGACTTGCTTTTCAAATGACCAAACACACTTTAATGTTTTGGTTATTGTCGTAATGATACTTGTTTCGACTTTCTATTATCCTTGATCATCTTTTTACTTACACCATTTGAAATGGTGAGGCTCGTCCCTTCAGTTATTCTTATCGGTGCGCCTTAATTATTATCCTTGTCACTTATACTGAACTACTCATTTGTTTATCTTTATTATCGATATTTCAGTCATTTTTCAATCTTCGTTGATTCTTCTATATGTTGCCATTGCTAATACTTGTCTTGTCATCTTGAGCGCCTTGATTCAATCATCTTTTCTAATCCTAATCGTATCTCTTCATTTGACTCGTTTTGTTCCTTGCAAGAATCCCAAGTCAAATGTCATTCAGTACCTTTTTAATTCTCTGGGCCAAACTGAACTATATATTGTTATGTGAGTAGTTTTTCTTTTGAGAAGAATCTTAATCCGCGACATAGGAGTTGGAATTATCGTCGTATCCCATTCTACCGGGTCATGATTATGCGTAACGTATATGAAGTACTACCTCGATCATCCTCGTGAACCTGACTGCATATCTTAAGATCTTCAGAAATATCTAACGTACAAATGAAGACACGTTTGCATACTCATCTAGATGAAGAAACAAGTGAATTCCATTATGGCGTGGCCCGAGTATAAAAAAGCGACTTGGGAGTTAGAGAAAAAGATATGTCAGAGTTTTGAAAACACCTAATGTACGAGAGAACATTTTCGCACACTCGTTGTAATCAAGAAGGCTGCAGATTTTGCAAGAAAAATGCTTTATGACGCACACAGAATAAGGAAGAAACGTTTCGGGAGTAAGAAAAGAAATACATCGGCATTAACCGTACCACGCGAATCTCAATAACGAATTTGGGGACCAAATTCTTTTAAGGAGGGAGAATTGTAACACCCCGTAAATTTAAAATATTTTAAAATAAAGTTATTGAATTAATAACCCGATTTTGTGTGGCGTATTTTATTTTTAATAAACATAGTATTTCTTTAAACCTAAACGTACAATTAAAATTTTCGAGCACAAAAAAATTGAACTCTATTTTGTGCTTTGTGTGCATTAATTATTTCTTATGAAATATCGGACTTAGAAATAATTTGGAAAACATGTCTATTGCATTTTAAAAATATTGGGGTCATTTTGTTATTAGGTTGGACCAAAGTGTGCGAAAAAATTTTGATTTAGGGGTTATTTTGCACTTTTCAAAATTTTGGGGATCAAAAGTGCAAAAACCGCCGATTTTCCTTCCTTGGCTGATCATGCCATGATTTCTCCTACTTGTAGTTCAAAAATCAACCCTTGGAGACATGGAATAGACCCTATTATGTATAATCATGCCCATACCCCTTCTCCATTGACACCATACCCCTATCTCCAATCAAACACTCCACCCCTTTCCCATTCAAACACTTCACCACTCTTTTTATCCACCAAAATCAGATTTTATGTCTCCCCTTCACCATTTGTCTTCTTAAAGAAAATAAGAGAGAGAGAGAGATAGAAGAGGCAACACAAAGAAAATTTTCGGATACACACAGCACAGTCTCGGTTTTTCCACCATTCTTCCTTCGTCCACCGTTGGATCGTGCCCAAATTTTGCTTGAAGGTTCTACACACAGGGGGCTACATATTGACCGTTCGGATCGTCGATTGGATATCCCAAAGTGAATCGGCAGTCATTAGAAGTTGGGGGAAAGTAAGGATTTGAGGGCTTTTGTTATGAACCACCACCGGAGCCGCCACCACTGCCACCGGAGATGCAACCACCACCCTCGGAGGTCTGGAAATGAAGAGAGTTTCACCACCTTCGTTGCTTTGAGTTTCGGATACACATCATTGTGGAATTTTGATCGCCGTAATAAGCTTTTCAGGTGAGTGCTATGTGTTACTTGTGTGTAAGTCTAAATGTGCTAGTAGTTCGAGTCATAACTGTAACTTAGTTACTAAACAAACAAGCATGTGATGTATGATAACATAACGAACTCACCTGCTAGGACAAGTTACATGTTGAACTATTGTTTATGTCTATGTGCTTATGAGTCATTGATATTGTATGTTGGACCGTTATTGAGTTGTTTACCGATTTCCTGCTACTGAACTGTTACTGTTACTGTTACCGTACTGTACTGTTTACTGTTACTGTGTGGGCCCCTATTTTGGTGTGCGGAATCGTGGTTAACCCGGAAGGTAAGGGCCGGAGGGTTACCTCGATCCACCGTAGACCCGCTTCACGAACCAAGTGTGGAGGTTACACTTGGGGAGTGAATGTCAAACTCCTGGCATTTGACGTCAATGCGCACTGAAATGTAAGGTCGCACCTTACTGGAGTGTTCGGTGGTGGTTTTCCTGACTGTGGATTGGAGGGTAAGAGGAGGACGGCATCAACAAATGTTGGTTACTTGTTTAACGTGCTTAAATTGTTATATAGCATATGTTCATTACTGTACTGTTGTATATGCTCATGTATATTATGTTGCATCCACGCACATGTGCACTATAGCCTCACTAAGTTGGACGATCAACTTATGCATTCCATGTTTCAATCTTTTCAGCTACAGGTGTTTGAGATAAACGATAGTTCATGTTGCGGTTAGGTCATCACGGTTGTGGTCCCATCCTAGTTCCAGAGAGTAGTTGAACTTTTGTTTAAATTCTTATTTGATTTTAAGATTTTCGTTTGAACTCGTGTTTTAAATCTCCTATTACGTTTAAGTTCATTTTTATCATATCTTGTTGAATATCTTGGTATTTTAGTTAATTTTTGTAAAATGAGAATATCTATCGAAAATGATTTTAGATTTTATAAAATATTAATCTTAATCTTCTTGTATTCCTTTTGGGTCCAACAAGTTTTTTTTTTTACATGTCATGTCATCCGTTAAAATTTATTTTAATTACTTTCACTTTAAAGTTAGTAACCGAAATTGTTTTTATTTTGTTTAAACCGCTTCCGCTTAAAACCTTTAATTCTCGATTTTAATTTATCGTTTCTTTTAAAATGTTTCGATAATTTTAACTCTTTTTAAAATAATAATAACTTTTCGACCGTCATCCGACGGACCCGCGGAGTCGGGCCGTTACACCAAGTTTCCTAATTTAATAAGATCTCTAAGATCTTTAATCTTGGTAACTTACTAGAAGACATTAATTTTAATTAAATCTCTTATCATAATTGAAACTCTAAGTTTCCTTGTTTAATAAGATCTCTAAGATCTTTAATATTGGTAACTTACTAGAAGACATTAATTCTAAATAAATGTCTTATCACAAATGAAACTCTAAGTTTCCTTGTTTAATAAGATCTCTAAGATCAATCCAAGATTCCATAATAACCAAATCTCCAAGATTTTCATATTTATCAAAATAGGCAAAACTAGTCCAACTGAAAATCAGCCAATACGTGACCAATCGAGGACTGCCACGTGGCCCACACACGCGGCCACAAAAGTCCGCGCATGGGTTGTCCGTGGCAGCCGCGGCTAAGCGTGGCAGCGCACGGCCGTGCGTGACAGCACGTGGCAGACAGACCGTAGGCTGCTGCCGTGTGCCGCACGCGCAGCCAGCGTGTTGCTCGCACGCTGCCGTGGGCAGCAGCCCGCGGTGGCCGCCCAACCGTCGATTACTTTTGATTTAATTAAAACAGATCCAATTAATTAAATCCAAATCCAAAAAATTAAAATTTAACGGGATAAAATTTCAAATCAAAATTTTCTTTTAACTCCAAGTTAAACAGATCTACGTTCTAAAACGTATACAGTAAAAGAACTAGCCACATATAAATCAAACATATGATTTAAAACACAGAATTTGCAAATTTATATATATAATATATTATACATGTCTCCTTGCAAATCTGTGTTGTCAGCGAAAAAGTCGTCTTTCTCCCTTCGGTTGGATCAATCATAAGCCCTGTTGTAGCGCCCCACGTGTTGCGCCTCTACGAGTTGATACACCACAATATCACGAAAATTAATATATCCTAATTGGCTAGAACATAGGGTATGTTAAGATCTAGGGTTAGAGAACGACTTAGGAGCTAAAATCGAAAACAAAAATTCTTCCAAAAGGAAAAGTAGGTTCGGTCGATTTTAGGAGAGGGAGGGAGAGTGATTTAACCGAATTTCGTCGGGTTAATTGTATCAGTGAATATGGGATATTGGGGATTCTCAATATATATGATTTATAGGGCTCTGTTACTCTATTCAGGATGGATCAATCACAAAGAAGAACAACTTTGAAGGAACAACAAGTAATTATGATAACCAACTTAAAAATAACATGAACATGAAGAGAAAGCTCTTTTCTTTATTGAATAATATCGGGTTCCGCTGTTTATGCAGAATTCAGTGGCGTATTTGCCGTGTAATCAAAAGTGTCTAATACAATGACTAACTAGGTATTTATATCATACAAAACCTAGCTTTACAAGGAAATATAATCCTAATATGACGCGGCCCAATTGTCCTTCTTGACTCCGGAGTGTAGTCTTCTTGTCGAAGAGAGTTGTATTCGGCCGAGTCGATAAGATGATCCCGAACTGACTTGTCTGGTCGAACCGATCCTTTATTCTTCAGTCGATTCGTTCATTATAAGGGGTGCGAAATAGCCCCCATCAGTACTCCCTCACTTCTTCGAGCGTATAAGTAATAAAAGCTCGTAGAAGTAGACAATTTTTTACGACTGTTATCTTCTATGACTGTTGCCTCGTTAAAAACCTTTCTTAAGAAAAAACCAGTGGGAAAATCTTAAGTAAGGAAAAGAGTGCTATGCATCATAGATAGTCGTTTTCTCTATCAAATTATGAATCGCCACGCGTCCCTTCAGGGAGGCTTTTTATCTTCTTCCGTTTTTGGCGGGAATATGATTAGTTGTGACGAGTTCGAAACGTCTTTTCTCTTCTCAGTATAAATAGGTGACTATTGAGTTTTTCATTTCTCCTTTATACTTTCTTATAGTTCGTAGTCATTTTCTTGCTTAGTTGTTCATCATATAAAGTTTTCCTTTTATCGACTTATATCCTCCGAGAGTCCAAAAACATGGCCTCTTTAAGAAAATCTTCTTCCTCTTCTAGGGAGAATGTCGCTCCCATTAACGAGGAAGAGTTGCATTCCAATCTTTTGAGTGAGCAAACTGGAGTTTCTGAATTTGTTGTTCCTGTTGAAGATACCTTTAAGGTACAAATACTTTCCATACAGATGTCGCTGCCCGAGCAAAAAAGGGCAAAGGTACTGCTCCTCAAATTTCTGAACCAATTGAGGACCTAGCTTGTGCTTACACGGTGGATACTTTCCCCGAGGTTGTGAACAACTATGCCAAATATTTCCCGGAGGGTTCTGAGATAGTTCTCCCTTCTCCTTCTGATAGGGTTACATCACCACCGGAAGGATGTCGAGCCTTTTACAAGGCCCACTTTAATAGTGGTCTGCGTCTTCCGTTGTCTCCCCTCTTTCTTGATATTCTAAAAATATTCAGTGTGTCCTTGACACAATTAGTTCCTAGTTCTGTGGCCTTCGTGGTTTGTTTTTCTGTCTTAATGATCGCGAAAGGGTTCAAACCTTCCTTTCGTAACTTTACACAACTTTTTCGATTTAATATTTCCAGTTCCTCCAATCGCGGATATTTCTTCGCTAGTCAGAGGCCTAGTCGAGCAATCTTTGATTCCCCAGTTTCTAGCAACCCTTCTTGGAAATCTCATTTTTTTTTGTTCGCCCCCCACCTCGTCTTCGTTTGGCGGATGGTTCGACCACGCCCTTCTCGTGGGATCATGGCTCCAAATGGGTTTACGGAGGTCGCCTGCCGACTGGTGAACTCATTCCTGATGATGCTCAGTTTATTGGTGAAATCCATGCTATGCGTACCAACAAATATCAGAGTGCTCTTTTGATTGGGGAAGCTTTCCTTCGTAAAGCGGGATTGAGTGCTCATGACTTTCCAATCAGTTCATCATCTGAATCACTTGGTAAGCATTTTATTACAGCTTAATGTTGAGATGATACCTTTTCTACAGAGAATCTAACTTTTATCTTGTTTCTTTTTTCAGCTCATATGGTAGAAAATTCCCGATATTCTCCGAAGGGAAAAATGGTGTTGTCCAAATCCTCTAAATCCATAGAGAACGTCCCTATCGAGCAGAGAGCGTCTAAGAAGAGAAAGCTGGAGTTGAGTCATAAGTCCGAGGAGAATGGAGAGGAATCTCCAGATTCTTCTCAAGAGTCCCCTATTCGTCAGGGGACAGGATCTGGTTATCCCCCCCCCCTTCAGCTTAGAACATCCTTGGGTATTCGTGGATGTCGCAGCTGGTCGATGCCTCATCCTAATAATAATCCAGTGGAGAGAAAAAGGAGCTACTATGGTCGTTCTGGTAATGATCTTTCTTCACTCGGCGACAATCATCCAAAACCTACCTTGGTCGAAATGATCGAGGATCATTTAGAGGGAAAGAGGGCCGCTGGCTACTCCAAGAATGATTAACTTGTTCATGACGATAGCGAGAATGCGGTGGATAAGGCAACTCGTGTTCTTTTGTCCGGCGTTTTTACTCGCGATCTGAATAAGCTTCTTCGGAAGGATCCTCTGGAGAAATTTCAGCGAGCTTCTCTTTATGCTGAAAAGGTAACCTCTTTTTTAAGTTTGCTTTATAGGATATTTTCCTTCGAAGATCTTTTTAGTTTGCTAACTTATTTCTTGTTTTACCCCTTTACTTTTTCAGACTAAGACTTGTTTGGCCTCATATGCCTATGAAACTGCTCT